>CP142456.1:20122500-22522500 GCA_038049695.1 Cinnamomum chago | reverse complement strand
TGTGCGTGATTTTCTTGGTGATTGTATTTTGGCTTGTAGCTAAAATACATCTTTACATCTTAATATAATAACCGAAAATTAATACAATTGAAGATAGTTGCAAGATTAGTGGTGAATTCGACAACCCTAGGAATTCTTTTTTTAACTTGTTCATCGTTTAATTTAATTATAATTCTGCTTTAATTTCAGTTCTCAGTTATTTTAGAAAATTCAACAATCAATCACTCTTTTTGGAATTAAAATTAAATTCAACCTTGGTTTTTAAACAATTAACAATCTCTGTGGGTTTGACCCTTACTCTACTACTATACTAATAGTTTAGTTTGGTAATTTGATTGATTTCCACGACAGATCAACTACCCACTCATTTTTCCATCAAACCACTCATGTTTTAGTTGTTCCTACGTAACTATATCATTTTTGCTCCAATTTCTTTATCTCTATTTTATCCAACTTGTCCTATGGAAAGAGGTAATATTTTTTTTAATATGTAATAATTTATTTTGCAATGTAGGGAGATACCGTGCTAAGCACGGGTTATTGGGCTAGTATATACTATGTGTACTAGAAATAGCAAATGGCCAATTACGCCCAAAACCATCATGAATCATCTACAATATTAGCATGTTATTCAACATATGATTAATCTTTCTTATGATTCTGTTAAGAGTAAAATTAAGAAATCTCATACAAGGAGGGAGGGAGGGTGGTAGGACCGTAGGAGAGCCCATTTCTTCAGGCCTAGTAATTTTTTTTAACAAGATACTCTTATAAGGATTCTCATGATAAATTAAATGTTGTTTTGACCTTGTGTTTTGGTGGACCCAAATAACTATAAATGGGACTCACTGCATTCCACTTGTCTGCGTGCAAAAGACTGAAAAGAGTCCAGAAATACGTGTGTTTCTCTAACTACCCCCAGTTATGCCCATTGTCTCATTCGCTGATAGTGTCAGATCCCATTACTCCGCCATCTACGCCTTAAAATACTCAAGATTGAAGATTCTGTGTACAGACTCCTAGCCCTGTAATAAATGTAATCACAATTCAAGTCATTGCGACAAGGTTCAGGCCTTGCTGTTGGCCTGCTGTCATTTTAAAATGCTCGTTTATTGTTTATTGTTTTCTTGTTTATAAAGAATTCCAAAGTAGTCTAGCTAATTTTTGTTCTAATGCAAAACTATAAAAAGATTCTTAAACTTACGGAGCTGGCGGTCTCCAAACAAGTCTTAACTTACTGTCATATAACTGAAAAAAAAAAAAAAAAATCTTCACTTGCTAATTTTCTTCAACCATATCCATCTTTTGTTTTGTTTTGGTGCTTGGGCTTTCATTAAATTTAATATCTTCACTTCTCTAAATGCATATTTAAGCATTTTCCAAGGCAACAATGATCCCATAATGGGCTTCCCCCAATTCTTACATCTTCTCACATCATTCTTCTCTGTCATTTTATTTTGAGAGGGGTAAAATGCAGGTAATTGTAAGTACTGTTTGGATCATGAAATTGATGATAGTTTGGATCATAAAATACATCTCTTTTTTTTGGGTGCTTGGCCTTCCATTAACTTTAACATCTTCATTTCTCTAAATGCATATTTAAGCATTTTCTAGGTAACAATGATCACATCATTCTTCTCTTCTTCGGCCATTGTTATTTTGAGAGGGGTAAAATACAGGTAATTTTAAGTAGTGTTTGGATCAAGAAATTGATGATAGTTTGGGGATCAAGTGGCAAAGAAGAAAAATCACAGGGACACGATTTTCTTGAGTTTTGGCAAAGGTTTGGGCATGGGTCGGACTGGTTCTGATTGGAACTAATGGAAGAAAGTGGGGTGCAGTACCTAGTGGAGACTATCTTTTTTTTTTCTCCCAAAGTCAAGGTTAAATTTGAAGTGTAAAGGATCATATTTGTGAAAACTTTCTTTGAAGGATTTAATATTCAGGAGAAGTAGGAATAAAATCTTTTAATCCAAGATGGGGATTAGATAGCAATAGGTTGGATCCTAAGGGCAACAATATTACGGAGAAGGGATGGTTGGATTGTGCACATTTGAGGTCCATGATAGATTCGGAATTTTTGTTTGAGGGAGGTGGAACTAGACAGTTGAGTTTTTGGGGCAATCCCACTTGCTCAAAAAATTATTATAATAATGACTAAAACTGCTAAAATGAAATTGAAAAACCATAATTGCTATCAAATTTCCATCTCCCCTTAACTCATTCTAGCTCCATTAAAGGGAGATTACTTGATTCCCAATATATGAATATGTACATTTATTCTTCAATTTGAGACACTTTTCAGAAATACATTTCTTAATATTCCTTGGAATTCCCGTTAAACATATATGTTTCCTTGGCCAATTAGTTAGACATCAATTTATGAAAACTTACAAATAGTTAGACATCAATTTATGATTTGTAGGAGGGGCATTGGGCAAGGGCATTTAATTATTTTCATCTCTTTAATTGACATCATTTTTTGGCTGCGTCAAGATAAATTAATATCAATTACTCGTTTGAAAGACCTTTAATCTTGGGACCTTGATATTATCGATCATTGAACCCCTTTTTTGGTATTTTTTTCCCTTAAGCGCACCGGAAGTTCTTTTGTGGCTTTAAATGCCCTTCATGTTCCATTAGTAGTTGACTAGCGAGTGGTAAAGACTTTGGCAACTCATGAACTATATACTACTCAAAGTGAATACGGAAGCAGACAAGCATGACCACATAGTTGAAAATAGTTAGAGAGGTCTAGTTTAAATAAGGGCCTAGATAGGGAACCAGTTAAAAATTGTTTCCTCATTGTCTCTATATATGTTAAAAGGTCTCAGATTTTTAAGAGGTTAAAATAACCTGATAACAACCATCCCCACCTTAGTTTTCTTCCAAACATGGAAAACCATGCTTCAAAAGTAGTTTATGTATTAAAAGAACAGGTGTTTACTTGTCTAGTAATAAAAGCTCATAACAATATTCATTTTTCTTAAATTTTGTTTCTCTTTCTATAACTTGTTTCTCTTTTGAAATACTACAAAAGAAAAAAAAATCAAGGAGAATACATGTTTGTGGGTAGATTTTTTTTATATTTGTATAGGGCACTAAATAATTCAGCTTAATTATTAAAAAAATCAAGGATCAGTACTCAATGAAGGAGTAGGCACCCATGGCTAATATGAATTCCACCCAAGTACGAACTTACCAATAAACATATGCAAATATATAAATATAAATATTATGACAAAGAGTCCGTATCACAATGAAAGGTGCTCATTATTACATTAAATTTTTGGGTTAAAAAAAAAACGACATACATGTCGTATTGTGTTGTTATATTCACACACTGTACTATGTATGACGTACGTATACTGTCTAAACTTTATTTCCTTTAAAAAACTAAAACAGACGTTTCTGTACTTGAAATGACTGTAATCTTAACCCAATATTGCACTCAGGTAAGGAATGTTAGTAATGTTAGCGCCCAAGTTGACTGGGCTTGGGTTTCATTGGTTTGGGTTTATTCACATATAATGTGTGTCTGGCTTAGCTTGAGTCACTTATGACTAGACACGCAAGTGCCACCTCTAATTCACATAGTGTGTATCAAAAATGGTATCATCCTAAACTAAGAATAGAGGCTTGTAAGGAATGCATCATATAATAAGGGTGATGGATTGGGAGAGATCACATGATATGGTGAGGTTCCAGATGCTCTTTCCTTTTTCTTTCTATGAACCTTATGCATTGAATATGGTCCCCCATGCACCCCCTCCTGTTTTATGCACCTTTTCTCTTCACAGAGAGAGAGAGAGAGAGAGAGAGAGAGAGAGAGATGCTCTCCTTGAATGAGATAGGGAGATGGCTGAAAGGCCTCCCTAAACCTATTAAAGGCTCTTGGTAAATTGAGGAATCCTATAACCGCATGGTGGTGGCGTGGGTATGACAATATTCAATTTTTCTCTTGTTTGTTTCTTGGGACCACATCTTTTTTATTATCAAAGACTTTTCTAAGTCTTACAACCAATAAAACAATAACCAAAAGGCCAATACAGAAGAGAAATTGCCATTGAATACCTTCCCACCTTCTTCTATTTATTCTCCCTCCTCTCCTTCCTCCCAAAACAACCCTTTTGAGGAAGAAGAAGAGTAATCCTGAGAGGGAGAAGTTATCTTTCCTCTTGGGTTAGGGTGCACCACTAACTGTTGAAGCTGCCAGCATGATCTCTGATTTACTTCTATGATCTATCCCACCAAAGCTCTCACGAAAAGAATCAGATCATAATGGCAGTTTCACCTGTTGATGGGGAGCACAAGGAAACCCTAATCTAGCCCCTCCAACCCCTCAACTTTCATTTTAGGGTTTTCTTCAAAAAAAACCCTCGAAAATCCTACAAGATAGTGGAAGAAACGAAATGGGTATGTTATCTTTTTATTGGGTTCATCTGTTTAGATCACCTATGATTTGTAATATTGTTCTCTTCTTTTTTGCTTAATTTATTTGCCTTATCTCCATTGATTTTTAGGGTTCCTCCTTTTGTTTTGTCTATGTAACATCTTCGGAGGGAGTGATTGGTATGATTTGAGTGGGTGGGTGAGCCGTGTCTCTCATGATAGGGTTGGTGTTTTGAGATCATTGCCTCGGGTTTTGAACCCTTGACATTCAGTTACGTACTGATTTTTTTTTCCCGGATTGTTTCTTTTGTTTCTTTCATTGTATGTGCAATAAGAAAGGGGTGAGAGCCGATCTAGTGGGCCCACACCCGTCAGATCATTGCCATGCGTTCAAGTTGACAGTGAAAGAATTAGATTAAAGCCCCTTCCATGTGTGGTCATTAGGGGAGGAGGACATGTGGTTGAACTTATTTTATGGAGACTTATTTCACAAGTTCTGAAAATCAGCCTATTGTATATATATTTTGTGTGTCTCCGCTTCTTGCTTTCTTTTTATTTCACAAGAGTGAGGATTTATTTTTCCTATTTTAATTCTGGTGACCAAACAATGAAACTTGGCTAATAGAGAATCTTCAAGTCAGATAACTTTTGGAAAAAAAATTTAGCTGATTTAATTTTTTTTCCTAAAAGATCATGATTGATCTTTAATTAGCTCTTGATTGATCCTGATTATCGCTATAAAAATTTGTAAATTTATTGCCCCCCTAAGCAAAATGAGGAAGAGGGAGGTCTTGATTATATGATTACTGCAAGAACAATGTATTATGTTCTCTCTAGACATATTGAGGAAAGGGAGTTGCATTTCACTGTTTTCATGTGGTATCAAAGCTTACAGCTCTTACTATCCCATATCATTCATACATTCATCCACCCTCTCCATCACCACAGAAAAAATCATCATCATATATCACTGTCATCTTCGTTGCATTGTCCCATCAAAGTGGTGTCCATTTAAAAAGTTCAACAATGGAGCTATAAAATTTTAGTCCTCTTTTTTTTTTTTGGTAGAAGGGCTAAAATTTCAGTTACTAGAGACAAAAAGGACCTGGAAACCAGGTTGGTGCAAAATCCTCCATTAATTGTTTGCTTGCCATTTGAGGATTTTCCCAGGAAATGGAAATCTCAGCATCTTGTTTGACAGTCACTGAAATGGGTTATCTTAGGCCCAAAAATTAGATCATTGATAGGCATCATGAAGGGTGACAGTGTACAGTGTGCTGTTGAAACTTTCATTGAATTAATAGGGATTCTGTAACAGTCTCTTTCAGGGTGGGAATCGTTTCTACGGTGTTATAGTACAACCACAACTTCTGGGTGTAATATTTTCTACTTTTCAATCACCATTGCTGGTTTCCTATGAAAGAAATGGAAAAGTTCCAATCCTCTCTTTCATATAATTATTGATATTAGTAATTCCCTCATGGTTTTTTTTTTTTTCTGACTGACCAGTCAAGTGCTGAAATAGGAATTCAATTAAGAAGATGCTTTCTAAATCAAATTTCTATTCTGTAAAAAAAGAAGAAAAACTTTAGTTAGAATTATGCTTATACACATGATTTAAAACTTCAGTTACCTGATATGTAAGGTTTCATCCATGACCATTAACGAATATGTGTGAGTTTAGTGTGAAACCTAAATTGTACTGAAACATGTTCTATCTAAATATTTTTCTAGATCTTTTATTTTCTGAACAGTTTTAGCCTCTCTCTCTCTCTCTCTCTCTCTCTCTCTCTCTCTCAGGCTGAAAAAAATCAATGTATCCATTATTCTAGGACTGATATATTGACCGATATATAAAAAGAACTTGGTTCTGGCATGTAGACTTGTTCAAAGGAGTCAGGAATGGTCATCCTGGTAGTCAATGCTCTTATTGTGGGGTTTTAGGTTTCCATTTGCTTTCGTAGGTGTTGTTCTTTAGGTCCTCTGTTGTTATTCGGTGTTTTCCTGCTTTTAATGAAATTACTTTTCTACAAAAATAAAATAAAAATATACGATTTATTTCAAGAATTCTAGTGAAACTTCAAGGACTTGCTTGTTTGTATTAGAATACATAGGAGTTTATCGTCAAACATGCTCTACCGAAGGAAAAGATGTAAAGTGTGGACGATATGAGGTAAGGGGTGAAATGATATCAAGTAGCATTGTAGATGAGACTTTGACTTTCCTAAGATTTGTATTACAAGGGTGATGGCTAAGCATTCATTTTTCATCTTTACTTTCCATCAAGAAGAGATTATTTGATGGTCATTTTTGTATATTTACTTTGGATCTTCAATTTTAACTACTTATGATATGAATTCTTATGTATTCTATTGAAACAAACATGCCTCCAATTAAATGGGAAGGATTTAATTCTTGCATATGTTGAGCTCCATCATCTTCAAATGGTTCGATTTTTTTAATTACTCTGCCTAGGAAATATATTGAAGCTCTAGGTAAACAAATACAGAAACACAATGGGCCAAAAATAGACTTTTAAAGTAGTGGTTGGTTCACCACAGCCTCTTCTTTCGAGCCTTGATTCTTGTTGTTTCTATTCTTGTCACTAGCTTCCGTTATATCTACATGTCTCAAAATTAGTTCCTTTGGCTTCATTTGAGAAGTTTACCCCAATTTATGTTACACCCCGACCCAATTTAACCATGATTAATGCTAATTAAGGGTGTTTTAGCTACAATAATTGTATTTATTTACTAATTATGGAAATTAGTGTTAATTAGCCTATTTAGTCGGAGTTAGTTGAGTCTTGAACTTTAGACAGGTGAGTTGGATTCGATTTGGCTCGGTTGGGTAGAGTCAAGTTTTTTTTTTTTTTTTTTGCAATTACCGGTTTTCGCATTTTGCATCATTCGCACGTCATCTTAGTGTCATCGCGTGTGTTTCAACGAGTACATCAACTTTCGTATTAGACTTTACTTCATTCGAGCTATCGTTAAGTATTTAGAACCCCATTTGACTTAAAATGAGAATATGCTCTTTGAGTGGACTTTCTTGCAAAAAGGCATCCTTATCCTCTTCTTTCATTTCCTTCTCATTTTCCCTTCTCTCTATCCCCTTTTTCCACTTCTCTTTACCTTTTCTCTTTCAATCACTACAAGAGAGTCCATGTGCCTTGAGAACTAGGAAGCCCTTCATCATCATCTTCTTCAACCTTTTCTCCTCTTTGTGGACAAGAAAACTAACTCCACCATCTTTGTGTTTGTGGAATTGCATTAGAGTCAAGAGACTCTTGGACAATCTTACATGCATGTTCATTCCATGTTTTCTTGTGATTTCTGTGATTAGGGGTTGGTATTTTGGGGGTTTTTTATTCTTTTGAGTGAAGAGTGTTAAGAAAGATTTGGAAAGCTCATTTGAGGCAAGTATAAGCTCTAATTTGGATTTATATGATGATTATTTCCATTTGATTCCAATGAGATTGTTTTTCAATGATTCTATCTCTTAATAATAAATGGGTTAGTGTGTTTTATGGTTTTAATTAATGGATTAGATATAGGGGATTGTATATTATGTAAATGGAAGCAAGGAGGATCCATTGTGTAGGTTTTGGTAGTGGAATGGAGTTGGAAAATGAATGGAAGAAGAAACAATGAGAAATTCAAAATCTGGAATTCTGGAGCATTCGCTCGAGCGAACTTCCTTCTGAAGCATTTCTTCGAGCGATCAAAAGGATCGCCCGAGCAACCACCATTCTGGATGGGTCTGCTTGAGCGAACCTCCCTTCTGTATCCCCCGCTCGAGCGAGCGATAAGGCTCGCTCAAGCGAGTAAACCTCTGGATGGGTCCGCTTGAGCGAACTTAGCAGAAACCTGGCCCTTTTCTGACCCACTTCTTAGGGTGAATTATCATCCTTAACCTAGTAGAACCATCATAATCCTCTTTAATAGACGATTATGGTGCTCACCCCTTACTCCCATAGGAATTTAGGATTTTTGAGACTTTATGGCTCTAAAATGGAACCGTTAACCTTGTTAATTGGTCCAATGACATTCATTAGTCTAAACTATGCCATGAGGGTTAGTTTGGAAATTCAACGTATGTCTCATAAATAGTAACACCTAATAAGGTAGTAATGCGATGACCTTCCCAACCTACCTTGTATTGGATGGTGAAAGACTAAAAATAACAGCATAGTATTGGTTCGTAAAATGTTTTGATTCCCTTAAATTATTGCATTTCATATTGGAGTACAATTTCATTCTTGATATCAAATTCTAATTAGTAGATTGTTGCATTATTAGTATTCAGTGAGGTCCAATTGTTTACGTTCAATTCGTAACTTCAGTATTCGTTGGTAGTGTGGACTGAGTAAGTAATTGTGATATATGATTATTATTCGATCTGATTATGAACAGAAGATTATAGGCTTACTCAAATTCGATTATTATTCGATTTGCTATTTGATGCGATTAAGTCGACACTACTTAGTTTCGACCCTGTGATACCCGACGGGGTTGAACTTGATTTAGTTATTCGAGACTACTGCATCATCTGGAGCACCGGAGCTCCAGACCTGGGTAGCCAGTTAGTCTTTGGCCGGGCCGCAGGTGACATCCCAACTAGATTCGCTCTTTTTTTTAGAGGATGAGCTTAAGATAGTAGCCAATGAGGATGTTTTCCTATTCTTTGATTCATAAGTATAAATTATTCAATTTTAGCACAATTTGCCTAGTCATTACTTATCATTGACATCGATTAATCTCAATGTCTTTAAATTCAATTTGAAACATTATGTATTTCCTCATTATTGCCTATACTTGCAAGATTGTCGTATTAAGATACTACTCTTGGTGTCACAGTCACAGGTGCAGCTCTCGGCCTTGAAGAGGCTCAGGAGGGAGAGGAGGTTACTCAAGAGGTACCTCCAGGATTAGAGGAGTGACCAGAACAAGGGTCTGCTTAGACACCTTCCTCGGAGTGCGTGTTATATATTTTGGAGATATTGCAGTAGAGTGTGGTCAGCCCCTTTTTGTTTAGGTCACACTTAGTTTTAGTTATTCTTTTGTTTATACTTTTGTTATAGTTGTATAGGGTTCTTTTATGAGTAATGCTACTTGGACAAACTTTTTGGCCAGAATTTTGGCCAACCCATATGGTTTCCATTGAATATCATAGTGATATTCAATGAAAACCATATGGGTTGGCCAAAATTCTGGCCAAAAAGTTTGTCCAAGTAGACTTTTTGTTCTTTTATACACCCTCTTTTATAAAGAAATGTATATAATTGTATAATTCTTTTGTATTAAACTTGAATGCTTAATTGGACTGAATGGGAAATGATATCTTCATATATATATGAATTACAGCTTCTGCTATGAATTAACTGTTATTGGCAGGTTAAGTGAGCTTGACTCACATGTGGAAAAGTTGTTTTTCTCTCCTTCGTGTGTTGTATTTGGCTCGAGACATGTACAGCATCACGGGAGTACGTGTGTCATGCCTTGGGGATTACCCTAGGCCAGGGTGATTCGGGACCGGTATGTGACAATTTATGTTTAGCTAGGAATAAGAATTCAATTGTGCATGTTCTTTCTAATCTTCTTTCAGGACAAGCCTCTCTCATTTTCTATTGATTATGTGTGTATTATCTATCGTTATAACCTTAACCTTCATTAACTGTTTGATGATGAAGACCTTAGGGATCTTAAATGCTTTTCTCTTGGCATTAAGAGAATGCTAGTATGTGATAGTTTTGCACGTCATTTTGTCCCACTTGTTTCATGTAATTGAATTTCTAGAAATTTAAGTCTCGTATTTCTAAAGCAGTTAAAAATGAAGAAACCATGGTGACTATTAAAAAATGACCATCAAATAATCTTCCCTTTAATAGAAAATGAATCAAGGGGAGATGGGAAATGAATACCCAACCATCACCCTAATAATTCAAATCTTAGAAAAGTCAATTGTCTCATCTACATCTATACTTATTTCCTTCACCTCTCACCTGTATTATAATCCTTTGTTGGAGTAGTTTTGAACATGAAATCCTATGTATTCTATTCCAGTGCAAACAAATGGGTCCTTTATTCCGACAACGATTTCATTTCCTGTGGAAAACAAGAACTGAAGAAAAAGAAAATGAAAACCCCTTTGTAAGGATTTTCAATTTTTTTCGAAAACCATTAGGCTGCCTATTCACGAGTTTGCTATAACATGTTTTTATAGATGAGAAGACTATCACTGTTACTTTAGGGACATCAAAATAATTAGGATAATTTGGTTGAGTAATCTTATAGGGTAGGCTATATTTGGGGCAGATCATGATATGATTCCTAATCTTAAAAAGTGTTCTCTACATCTTCGTCAACACTATTGTAGCCTTATCCCATCTATCTTGGGTGGAGGCTGTAGGATTTATATTGTTATAATTTTCAAAGAAAGATACATTGATATCAACAAACATGGATCTTAATGTCATGGTCACAAGATTGACTGTTTATTTGACTCACCATTAGAGGGCTTTTTTCTTTTGTGTGACAAACTCACCATTAGAGGTTTAGTAGCTCGATTTATCACCAAACTTGTTACAATAAGAAAATATTATGATCCATTAACATCTCCACCTTCATTATTATTGGATGTGATGAGTTTACTATGATGTGGACTTTGGTGCAGGTTGGGGGGCGGGTTACCACTTGAATCTGGATCCCCTAAGTGGTCTCTTACGTGCTTCTCTTGATTGATGTGTTGAACTCATCGTGGGGCCCACCTCCCCTCCTGACGCATAGCTTCAAATTTACTTGGATAGGATTTTGTCCTACCATAAGATTGAAAAAATGATTTAATAATGCATAAGATTGTGTCAATCACATTATCAATCACGTGTTGAATCTTGTGGTGGGAACAACACCTATTAAAGTAAAACTTTAGGAGATGCTACTAGAGGGGATTGCATTCAATTTTAACAGTTCGGATTATCAATAGATGGGCTTCACGGTGAGTTCAACACATCCCACTCACAAGAAGCATGTTTCCCTGCCCTGGTGATGAATGTCATGCACCCAGGTGGGCTCGATACAAACCACATCAGATGCATTTTTAAAGAGAAAACTTGAGTTTCTTTTAGCATTTTCTCATGGCTTGCTTGGCAAATCTTATATATATGAAATAGATCTGTAGATTATAGATCTGTGTAAAATAGAAATTTTATATTTAGACCGTTTGGTAAGACAATTTCCCAGTTTGAAATAGATGTTTTAGGATCCTACAGTTCTATATTTTTTCATGTATTTCTCAAGATCTATAAGGAATTAAGGACTGAAATTTGGCCACATGAATGCTCTTGGGATTAGGAAGAGGATCCACTGTTTAGATCTTGAGATTTTTGCCCACAAAGTTCAGAAATTCAAATCATATGGTCCACGATTTTTCACATATATCTCAAGATTAACAAAGAATCAACGGTTCAAATTTCATACCATAATCGTGCCTAATATAATAAAGAGGGCCAACAGTTTTTATTGAATTAAGTTGAGAACCCAACAATTAAAAAGAAAAGAAAAAGGTCAAATTGGGTTTCATCACGTGAAACCCAATTAGTTTAAAGGCATTGGCATCGACGATCCCATGGGTTTTCATGATTTTCTTGAGATTCACAAGGGATCAAAGGCCGGAATTTGTGATGAAACTGAGTTAGTTTAAAGGCATTGGCATCAACGGTCCCATGGGTTTTCATGATTTTCTCGAGATTCACAAGGGATCAAAGGCTGAAATTTGACCCAACTGTCGTTCTCGGGCTTCTAAAGAAGATCAACGGTTTTGATCTTGATAGAGGGTCCCACAGAAGGCCAGAAATGTCAATCCAATGGTTTACTTTTTTTTAAACATCTCGAGATTTGTGCAACATCAACAGTTCAAACTTGACATCATAGCCGTTCTTAAGGTTTTTAAGACATCCAATGGTTTGGATTATTTCCTAGGAGCTTATAATTATAAAAAAATAAAAAAAAGGGTTAGTTAGGCACTGTAGCAGTGCATCTTTCCGCTTTTGACAAATACATCTGTTTGTAAAAGCTTCATTATTGTGTCTTCCTGTTACATACATAAATGGTCTTCTTGTCTATTTGAAACAGACTATTGTTTGCACTATCCAAACAGTCTTAATATCTGAATATCTCTTTCAAAACTCATTAAGAGAAATAGAGGCGAGGATATAAACATGCCAAACAGCCCCTTAATCTACTATCTATACAAATAAGATGAGACATTTTATATACGGATGTGGATCCTCTAGCTTCTCTAAATAAGATACTCAAGGAAGTTTTGGGATGTAACTATTTATGAAAAGTCAAATTCATTTTATATGTCTATATTTTTGATCTAATGCTATGAAATGCACAATGTACTGGGGGTCGTTTGTTTCCTGTGAAAGTGATTCACATGTGTAAATGACCCACATGTGAGCCATTTGCATATGTAAATAGCTCACATGTGGATCAGATTCCACTGTTTGTTACTAGCATAACATTTCACATATGAATATATGAATAGGTTGTATATTACTTGATGATATCTCAACATCCAAGCAACATCAATGGTTGCAAATTGGACACAGAACCATGTTTGAGCTTCTGAAGAATATGAACAGTCTTGATTTTACAGGTGGGGCCCAGAACAATAAAAAAATCATAAAAGGTAGACTGTGTATGTTAGTAACAATAGATTAATCCAACGGCAGTAATTATGTTGATGATATCTCAACCTCCATGCATCATCAACGGTTGAAAATTGGACACATGGTCGTGTTTGAGCTCCTTAAGAGAATGAATGGTCCGGATGTTACAAGCGTGGCCCAAAAAGGCATACTGCTCACTAAGGCACTGTAGCACTCCGCCTGGTAACAGTGCCATATGAAACTGTTTCACACCTCAATAGGTGTGAAAATGTGCTGCCTCTTTTGCACATACTTTACACAGCAAAAGCACATGTGATTTACACACCTAGTGTGTAAATGTTGTAAACAAACATAAATGATATGAATCTCTTTCACATGTGGGATGTTTACATATGTAAATTGGGAGAAACAAACGACCCCGAAGTTTCTTTTTCTATTTCATAGCCTAAGACTAGATATCATATGCCATCCAATGGACCACCTCTTTTTGTTAGATGGCTTGATCACATAAACGACTTGTATCTGATAGAACAATAGGCCCTACAACTTTGCCATGTGTCTTACATTGAAAGGCAAAATTCATGCTGAGAAATTTGTAGAGGATTCGTATCAGTTATATATAGCCATTGATATGCTTACGTGGCACAAAATGAAAATAAAGAATCAAATAATAAATAAATAAAATAGGGAGGTGGATCCTTTGTGGACACCGTGTATCCAAGTAGACCTAATACAAAATGTGGAATGTGCTTTTAATGAGAGAATCTGGATTCTTTTAACAATCCCCCTTAATCTTACAAAGAGTTGAAAAGACATGACATATAGATCTAGATTCTCTAAGCATCTATCAAATACAAGATGACTTTAGGATTAATCATTCCAAAAAGTCAAATTAAGCAGACGTTTGAGATGTCTAATTTGACGCTATGAAATGGAGGGTAATCGAAGTTTCTATTTTGATTGTCTATTTCATGATTTAGATTAGATAACTAACAATGTCAAATGATTCTAACTGATTTTTAGAAGGCTTGACGCAAAAGGCAAAGCCCACTTGTATCTAAACTCCGTGCATGTGTGTTTTTTATAAAAGCAATGAGAAATTTCCTCCTGTGGAAGTTGGAGAGGATTTGGAACCAGGACACGCAGCCATTGACCGGTACGCGGACATGCAAAACATTAAAAGTAAATATACAAAAGTAGTGAATGTGTATGTATGATGGAGTTTGAAATTCCAAGAGGGTTGATCACGAATCAACCCTAAAGATAAATACAGTCCCAACACAGATTTCAATATGGAAATGCGATAGTAAAAATCTAAGCTAATCAATCACACAGATGGACACTAGAATTTATACGTGGAAAACCCTGAATAAGGAAAAAAAACCCTGGTCTGAAAAGATCAAAACACTAATAAAACGAAGGTAACAAGATAAACTCACTACCCTTTACGGTTGAACACAACCTAAGACCGTAATGGATCTTGCCGATGAGCACATCGTTCACCTTCTCCAGTAGTTTAATCTCCATGCCTTGAATAAGGTGAATCAAATGAGAATGTAGGGAATGAGTCTCCAGACGAAGACAGCTTCGGCACATAATCCTCACAAAGTCTCTATGGAGATGAGAAATCTCTCTAGTAATGGTCTAGGGTTTAGAAATAGGAGAGATAGGTTCTTTTGTGAGGCTTAGGGGTTTTAAAGAGGTTCTGGATCATATACAAGAGATTGGGATGAAACAGCATTGGAAATGGAGGTTTGAAACAAAAGATCTTGGAACAAAAGGCCAATCCGCTGTTGTCCGATCATCGGACAGGCTGAAATAACTGAGGCGTCTTCAGAACCGATTGATCGAACGAAAGGTCCAATCTATCGGACATACGCTAACTGAGAGCTCTTTAGGTCCGATCGATCGGATAGTCTAAATAATTGGGAGCTTGTTTAGATTCGATTGATCGGACAGAGGGTCCCATCGATCGGATGAACTGATCCAATTCCAAACTGTCTTTGATGCATCTTTAGAGTTCTTCGATGCTTGATGTGGTCTATCTAAAATAAATATAAAATTACATTTTATAGACCCAAGTTTTGTCCATCCAAATGAATCTGCCAACATTCAAAACCTAACAATTTCCCCCTTAGCAATTCATGTACAAAACATCTAATACATTCAATCTACCAAAGAAAAAAGAACAAAATCTTCAACTTATCACTTGGTATAATCCATCTTGAAAGCCTTGATTCTTGCAATTCCTATCCCATACATTCTTGAAAAAAGATCATGTTAAATGCAACTTGAAGATAAAGATCAAATATGAAGACAGGATATAACACTCAAATATGAAGATAGAATATAACACACACCACTCTCCCCCTTTTTGGAAATAAATTTGCAAGAGTAAGAAACTTATATTAGCTGATGATTCGTAAAAATTACAAAAAGCAATTGATGCATCAATAAAAGACAAGAAGTTAGTGAACAAGAAAAGCATTGTGAGAAGAGCCGAAATCATCTAGACAACTAATATACTAAGAAAACTAACAGAGCCAACTCTAGTAAAGAAACACTAGGGCCTACTGAGGAGGTGGGAATCGACAAATGAGGGTATCAAGCTTTCCCTCAATTATGTTGCCCTATATGTTCATTTGTTCCATGCGAGCAAAGACCTCGTGGAACTGATCATCCACCCTATTTTCCAGCAATTCAATCTGAGTAAATTGATCATACAACTGGTTCTCAAAATCCTGACAGTAGTTTGGCATCTATGGGTCATACATAGGAGGAGCCTCATCTGCAGCAGCCCCTTGGTATTCTTCCTCACCTTCACTGTCAGCAAACTGTAGGTGGGATGAAGACAGGCTGACAGTTCGATGTGTTATCTTACCTCTTCCACGAACAATGGTGTCATCTGGTCCCACTACCACACCATGGGAAAAAAGAATCCATGTCACAAGGACTCCATATGGAAGAGATCATGTATTTCTTACACCTTCAAGTGCATTTAAGCATATGTTTGTAAATAGCCAGAGGAAGATCAATGGGCTACCCTATCCCAATCATGTACAACAAATAACCCGTCTCCATAGTAATCTCATATGTGCGACCCTTTGGCTCAATATCGGAGCAAGTAAAAATATTGAGAAGACGGTAGGCAGGGATGAGATCTTTTTCTTTCAGAAGACTATCGAACCATTCATACGATGGCCACGGAGAGTGATTGACACCGCATCCCAATCAATGTTATCTTGATCATTCATGTCATCGGAGTCTAGGTCGTGAGCGGGGTATATAGCATCCAGGCTTCTATCAACCTACAGAAATTGACTTAGAAAATTTGGATTGATCTAATTATAATTCCACGAACGAATCACTTGAAAGACTCCTGGCCTATCTCATGAATGTTATTGTAGAATTCCCTAACCAAGGATCTATAGGCTGCACAATCAAACTCATAAAGAGAAGACTAGTCGCGCTGAAGTATCCAGTGACGAAAGTCATTGTTAATTCCTTGCAAATCAAGCTGTCTTTCCACAAGCAGTTGTTTCTTAGAAAAGACTTCCTCAAATAAAGTTTCTTTGGCCAAGCTTAGAAACTTTTGATTGTTAAAACTTGGGGATGAAGATGAACTCCCACAAGCCTTTTATGAGATTGGGATGCTTTGGGTGCCTTGAGATCTTTTAGAGGCAAACTAACAAACACTTGGTGTGCACTAAGTGTAGAGAAGAAACCAATCACCAACCTTGCAATGTACTCCTCAAAACAAACTACACCCAGGAATAGAACACACAACCTTGCCTATGCTCTACAATAGCACCACAAGGATAGCCTCGACAATCACAATCACACAGACTCCACTTCAACAACTATTGACACCATCCAATCTTCCAATACACCCACCAAAATGAAAGATATAGGAAGCAAAGAGATGATTGTAAGAGAAATGGAGAAGAGAATTCTTTGAAAGAGCTTGGAAGCACAAAGGAGAAAGCCTCAGCGAACGGGGAAAATAGGAGCTAGGGCTTGGAGCATGAAAGAATGAGAAACTAGAAAACTCGAGTAAGTTAATAAAGGACTAGTTACACTGTCCGATCAATCGGACCTGGGCTAATTTTGGCTCGAACAAAATAAATAAAAAATAAAAAAATGCTCAACTAAAAGAAAACTAAGAGAGGGGCATTACACACTATCAACTCAATGTGTCAAAAATAAAATCCCCTAAAGATCATTCACAAAAATTTGATCAAGCTTGAGATTGCTAGTGAGAGTGATAAGTTGGAAAAAATAGTTTGTGCTAGGATAAATTATGTATTAACACAAGAGAGAATCATCCTCACTGGCAAAAGAAACATTTCAAAGCTCCCCCTAAATTTCAAGCTTGTTCTACCCTTTTTTTTTAATTGTGAACCATCGTTGGTGACTTTCACAATAGCCCCGTTCCTCCGGTTAATAAGTAGGAACCCCCTTCCCCCCCTAGGATCTTGTAACCTTCTTCTTTCTTTTTAATTCGTATGTTAAATTTCCAGGATATGAGATCTAAAAAAAATCATGCAAACACACCATAACCATCAAACAATGAATTTTAAGTGTGCAAAAAAAAATCTATAACTTGGCAAACTTAAGTGACTCACAGGCTAGGAAATCAAATAATTAACAATGATTGATTGTGCCAAAAAAATTTGAAAAAAAAATCAAGGGTAAGAGCAAATACCTGGGGACTTATGGAGGGAATCAAACCTAGTGGGATCCAAAGGTTTGGTGAGGATGTCAGCCAATTGGTTCTCTGTGGAAACATGCTCCAAGTAAAGGACTTTCTCTTCAACCGAATCTCTAATGAAGTGGTGCCTGATGTCTATATGTCTGGTCCTGGAATGTTGTACCGGGTTCTTAGATATGTTAATAGCACTTTTGTAATCACAATAGACTACCATGGTCTTTTGATCAATCCCGTAGTCAGACAGTAATTGTGTACAACAGCTTCCAGTTGGCATATATTCTGCCTCAGCTGTAGATAGAGAGGTGGATGTTTGTTTCTTGTTGTGCCACGCAACAAGATTGTTGCCAATAAAGACACAACCACTAGATGTGCTTTTGCGATCATCAACACAGCCTGCCCAATCAGCATTTGAATAACCAAAAAGATTGCTGTTGGTGTCTCTTGAAAACCATATCCCAAATTCTGTGGTTCCACTAACATATTTCATAATTCTCTTTATTGTTTGAACATGAGACTCCTTGGGTCTTGATTGGTATCTAGCACATACACATACACCGAAGGAGATGTCGGTTCTGCTTGTAGTCAAGTACAACAAACTTCCAATCATGCTTCGATACATCCTTTCAGCAAAGTCTTTCCCAGAAGAATCTAAACTCAGCTTGATAAAGGGGCTCATTGGAGTGCTGGAACGTTTGGATGTGTGCATTCCAAATTTCTTCAAGAGATTACGGGCATGTTTAGATTGAGAGAGAAAAATCCCGTTCTCACATTGCATGATTTGAAGTCTGAGAAAAATTAAAGTTCTCCTACCATGCTCATTTCAAATTCATTGGACATACAAGTGGCAAAAAGTTTGGATAAATTTTCAGATGCAGAGCCAAAGACGATATCATCCACATAGAATTGTGCAATGAGAATATCATGCTTCTCTCTCTTGATAAATAATTTTTTATTCACACTACCTCTTCTGAAGACATTTTCCAATAAGAAGGTGGTCAACGTTTCATACCATGCCCAGGGAGCTTGCTTCAATCTATAAAGGGCTTTGTTCAATTTAAACACATGGTCAGGATAGTGAGGATCCTGAAAACCCTTTGGCTGCTCAACATATACTTCCTCATTGAGGTAGCCATTCAAGAATGCACTCTTGACATCCATTTGATATAGTTTGATTTTCAAGGAACAAGCAATTGCCAAGAGGATACGAATGAACTCAAGTTGAGCAACCAGGGCAAATATTTCATCAAAATCAATTTCCTCCACTTGAGTATAGCCCTGTGTAACTAATTTTGCCTTATTTCTAATAACTTGGCCAAGTTCATCGATTTTATTTTTGAAAATCCATTTTGTGTCGATGGCATTTGTGGGTGAGGGCCTAGGAACAAGTTCCCAAACACTATTATCCTCAAATTCTCCTAATTCCTCATGCATGGCATTAATCCAGGAGTCATCAATAAGTGCTTCATTCACATTTTTTGGTTCTAAGGAGGAAACATAACACAAAAAATTTACCTCGTTCTGTACCTGATTTCGAGTTTTCAATGGAGCATGCACATCACCAATGACTTTGTGGAGGGGATGATCTTTGATGACTTATCCTTTTTGTGATCTTGGATGCACTGATTTGCTTGGAGATGGTGGATGATGTGAAGTATCTGAAACAGAATGCTGCAATTTTGATCCAGAAATTTCTGCTTCGGGTTCTGAGTTTGAATCAGGAACAACAGTGTCATGGGCTGGTGGCATTTGGTCTGCCTGATTTACCACTTCCTTTTCCACTTGCTCATCCTGTTCAGAAAAAATAGGAGCGATTGGAAATTATCTTCGTCATCAGAGAAATAAGAAGGTCCAGCATCATCTACTACTATATTAATGGATTCAATGTCAGTAGAATTTCTCAAATGAAATACACGGTATGCTCTGCTATTTAAAGAATACCTAAGAAAAATTCCTTCATTGCTGTGGAAGTCAAATTTTCCTAGATGCTCTCAGTCTTTCAAGATATAACACTTACTCCTTAAGGTTCTGAAGTATTTTACGGTGGTCTTCCTTCTAATTCCATAGCTCATACGGTGTATTCTTTGTGCTGGGCCGGAGGTATACTCGGTTTATTACATATACAGCAGTGCTTACTGCCTCGGCCTAAAATCTTTGAGGAACATTCTTACAGTGGATTAGAACTCGGACCATTTCCTGCACAACCCGATTCTTTCTTTCAACAACTCCATTTTGTTGAGGAGTTTTACGAGCAGAGAATTCATGTTTTATGCCATTCTCATTGCAAAAAGAATGAAACGATGAGTTCTAAAACTCAGTTCCATGGTCAGATTTGATCCGTGAAACTCCTCCAAATTGATTTCCTTTATGTCACATCCCGGATCCGAATCACCTCAGCCTAGGGTAATCCCCGAGGTGAGACACACGTACTCCCATGATGTTGTACCTGTCTCGAGCCAAATACAACACACGAAGGAGAGAAAAACAACTTTTTCACATGTGAGTCAAGCTCACTGAAACCTATAAATAACATTTCATTCATAGCAGAAGTTGTAGTTCATACATATAAGGGTATCATTCCCCATTCAATCCAATTAACATTTAAGTTTAATACAAAAGAATTTCACAAGTATATATACATTACTTACAGAAGAGGGTGCATAAAAGAACCCTATACAAACACTACCAAAAGTATGTTCAAAAGAATAACTAAAACTAAGTGTGACCCACACAAAAAGGGGCTAGTCACACACTGAAATAAGCTCTAAAAAAGTACATTTCGTCGCTCTCCAAGGGAGGATATCTATGCTGGCCCTAGTTCTGGCCACTCCTCTAGTCCAGGAGGTACCTCTTGGGTAGCCTCCTCTCCCTCCTCGGCCTCTTAAAGGCCGGGAGCTGCACCTGCGACTATGACACCAAGAGTAGTATCTCAATACGACGATCTAGCAAGTATAGGCAATAATGAGGAAATACATAATGTTACAAATTAAATTAAAAAGACAATTAAATTAACAGATGTCAATGGTAAGTAATAACTAGGCAATTGTGCTAAACATCGAATAATTTATGCTTGGGAATCGAATATGATGAAAACATACTATTTGGCTACTACATTGAGCTCATCCTCTAAAAAAGAGAGCAAAACTAGTTGGGATGTCACCAGCAGCCTGGCCAAAGGCTAACTGGCTACTCGTGTCTGGAGTTTCGGTGCTTCAAATGACTTACTGCAGTAGTCTCGAATAACTAAACCAAGTTCAACCCCGTCGGGTATCACAGGGTGGAAGCTAAGTAGTGCTGACTCAATCGAATCAAATAACAATCAAACAATAATTGGGTTTGAGTAAGTTTGTATTTCCCTTGTCCATAATCAAATCGAATAGTAATCACATATCGCGAATACTTACTCAACCCACATTACCAACGAATACTAAATCGAGTATACAATACTGAAGTTACGAATTGAATGTAAAGGATCAGACCTTAATGAATACTAATAATGCAACCAATCTACTAATTAGGATTTGATATCAATAATGAAATTGTATTCCAATATGAAATGCAATAATTTAAAGAATCCAAACATTTTTTTACAAACCAATGCTAGACTATGGTTTTTAGTCTTTCATCGTCCAATACAAGGTAGGTTGGGAAGTTCAACGTATTACTACCTGGTTAGGTGTCACTATTTATGAGAAATACGTTGAATTTCTAAACTAACCCTCATGGCGTAGTGTTAGACTAGGGAATGCCCATCGGACCAATTAACAAGGTTAACAGTTCCATTTTAGGGTCATAAAGTCTCAAAGAATCCTAAATCCTTATGGAAATAAGGGCGAGCACCATAATTATCTATTGGAGAGGATTATGGTGGGTTACGATAGGTTAAGGGTGATAATTCACCCTAGAAATTGGGTCAGAAAAGAACCAAGTTTTAGCTTCAGGTTCGCTCGAGCGAACCCATCCAGAGGCTTACTCGCTTGAGCGAATCTTATCGCTCGCTCGAGCGGTGGATACAGAAGGGGGGTTTGCTTAAGTGGACCCCATCTAGAGATGTGGACGTTCGAGCGATCCTTTTGATCGCTCGACCAATTGCTTCAGGCTCCAGTTCGCTCGAGCGAACACTCCAGAATTCTTATTGTTTCTCCTCTCATTCACTTCTCAACTCTTTTCCATTACAACACCTGCCCAAGAAATGGAGCCTCTGTGCCCCCATTTACAATATACAATCTCTCCACTTAATCAAATAAAATAAAAATCATGTAAACAATCCAACCCATTCATTTAATAAGAGATAAAATCTTTAAGGAATAGAAAGTTCTTGAATCAATAGATAAGTAGACATTATGTGAATCCAAATTTTCTTATACTTGCCTCAAATAGAGCTTTCTAACTCTTCTCTACACACTTGGCTCAAAGAACCTCAAACCCCCCCCACCCCCACCAAAAAAAAAAAAAAAATTTCCAAACCCTAGACACAAATACACATGGAAAAATGGAATGAATATGCATGTATATTTACCCTAAGAGTTTCTTGACTCTTTTGCAACTCAAAACCACCACAAGAAGGTTTAACTCTTACCTCTTATCAAGGATTTCGAATTTGAAGAGAATAGGAGATGGTGGAGGTGTTCTTTGTCAACAAGGAAGAGAAAAAGATGAAGAAGATGAAGATGAGTCCTCTCCTAGCTCTCAAGTGCACATGCTAAGACCCCTTGATGATTGAGAAAGAGAGAAAGAGAAAAAGGAGAAGGAGAGTAGAGAGAAAAGGATTGAAACGAAATGGGAAGAGAATGAAAGAAAAAGGGATATAGTTGTATATAAAGGGATAAGAATGTCTCTTGTTTGCAAAAAGGTCCAACAAGGTTGTTTATTTCCAATTTAAGTCAAATGATGGCCCACTCACTTAATAGTTGGTCAAATGAAGTAGAGTCTAATACGAAAATTGACGTGCTCATCAAAATACACGCGTTGACGCTAAGATGACGTGCAAATGATGCAAAATGTGAAAGTCAATAATTACGAAAAAACCCTTGACTCTACCCAACCGAGTCCATTTGGTTCTAACTCACGTTTCCAAGGCTCAAGACTCAACTAACTCAGTCTATAGAGGCTAATCGACACTAATTATCATAATTAGCAATGAAACACAAGTAATTTAGCTAAAACACACTTAATTAGCAATAATTAGAGTGAAATTGGGTCGAGGTGTAACACTTTATCTGCAATGAGTTGTACCCATAAGTAGTAAAAGGCATCAAATGTTTCAGATTTATCTCTAAGAAATCGAACCCATGTGAATCTTGAAAAATCATCAACAGTGAAAAAAATATACTTTTTACTACTAACGCTTTCATTTTTAGAAGGACCCATGAGATCCATGTGAAGTAACTCTAGTGATCTTTTGGTAGTAAGTAAGTCTAATTTCTTATGTGGTACTCTAATTTTTTTCCCAGTTAGCAAGGACCACACACATGATTAGAGGGCTTATGAAGTTTGGGATGACCTCTAACCAAATCTAGTTTTGATAGTTTTTCTAAATCAGTAAGGTTAATATGTCCCAACCGTTGATGCCACAGATCAACATCGTTAATGATAAAGGAATTGCATTTCATGTTAGTTTCATTAACAACCACATAACAATTATCAGAATTTCTTTTACTAGATAGTACATCTTTCCCATGGTGATCGACAATAGAGCATTTATTTAAGCATAAATGAACCTCGTTCCCTTATTCACAAAATTGACTTTTACTCAACAAATTTGCCTTTAGACCCTCAACCAAAAAAACATTTTGTATTGTTGACATACCTGGTATGTTGATTGATCCCTTACCTATGACTTTTGATTTACTCCCATCACCGAATTGGACGTTTCCACTAATGGGGTCCGGCTTTTCGTCATATCCTTCCGCCCTTGGGGCTGCCGGGGTACGGCGGAGGAGGAAAAGCGAGTCATCAACATTTTTTGTACGGGTATACTGGATTTTCTATTCTACTTGGAATTTGAAGTGGTGATCCAGAGATTCACCTTCACAAGTAGAAAGGAAATCAATTCTTCTTTAAGACAGAGACACAATTTGTTTCTTATGCCATGAAAGGCGATGTAAGAATCTAATCAATAATGAAGGACAAGAAATGTGATTTTTTGTCTCTTTACGAAGAATACAAAATACAATAGAAAAGTGAGAAAAGGGATCTGACTTCTCGGGAGATTGCGGGCACTCGTTTAGATCGACGATCGCAAGTCATGTATGGACTTCGCCATCATCTTTCAGATGAGAATGCTTGATGCTTTGATTCTTTGGCTTGGATTGGACCTCAGTTTTTTAGAGGATAAAAACCGAGGGGAGGTCCTATATCCAATAAAAAGTCGAGTAAACGGGTTGAAGAGCCGCATTTAGGCCATGTTAGATAGAAGGAGAGAGTGGACCTTGGGGGGGATGGCCCCCTAAGGGACTTCGATCACCTTGTAGTGTTTCTTTTGCAGTAGAGTAGCAGGGTTTCTTCGAGAATTCTTCGGGATTTTTCTTGAATTCTTCTGGACTTTTCTTGGATTTTTCTGGACCCTTTCTTCTTGGAATGACCCCCCTTTATTGGCTTTTGGTGGCCATAAGGTGAGTTTATGAGCATTGGTGGCATTGATGCTCCATGATTAGAGGAGTTACAAGTTTTAACTCTTTGATTTTGTAACTCATTTTTCCTTGAATATGATTGGCCGATGGAGAATGATGGCCATTTAATCGCCTTTAATCTCCATGATGATGGTAGTTTCATGATTTTAATATCATGATTACTTGAATTTGTAACTCCCATTTTCTTGATTTTGATTGGGTCGTCCAAAATAATGGGTTAATGTCTGCATTAAGTTGTTATAAAATGGGTCAATTAACTGCATTAAGTGGTCGCAGGGCATTTGAAGAGTCGCGGGCCGTGCCGCGTCTTTTGGAATTCTTCTTGTGAAAATCGCCGATGGATCCACATGTTATTTGATGTCGAATGGTGATGCAATTTCAGACATTGGTTGATATCAGTAGGCCGGTGACATCTGTCTTATCAATTTCTCGATCGGTCGGACAGAAAGTGTATTTTCTTGGTCAGCCGGTTGGCGATCATGGAACGATCAATGATTATTTCATGCTCTTGACTTCGGATCCAAGATCTTGATGAAGATCAGTCGATTTCGAGCACAAAAAATCAGATTTTCGAAAAACCAAGAGGCTGGAACTCCCGAAACATGAAAGGGGTGGAAAACGGGCCACCCGGCGAAAAATCCCGGTCGAATAATCCGGCTACTCTTCCCGGCGAAAATTTCGGCTACTCTTCCCCTTCCAGTCACCTTTTCTCGGCCATTTTTCGATCCTTTTTTCTCCTGTACTTTTCTTGACATTTCTCCTCATTTACTAGCTTAATTCTCTTAAAGAAAACCTGACGAGAAGTCGTGCAAATCGGAGCACAAAGTTTCATATTTTTTGAAAAGGCCGGAGACTTTGTAGCCGATTTCCCGTCAAGAATCAAAACTAGGTAAAGCGATGTCGGAATGACCTGAAATTTGAGGTGAAGCCTCCTGAGTAGTAGGTAGGAGCAACCATGGGCTTTTGTTTGAGTTTTGAAGCCGTGTGGGGTCCTGTCGCCAGTAAACTTGATTCTGCCACGAAGAAGATGTCGCGCTTTGATGTACGGTCAACCGATGTCCGATTGACTTGAAATTTGACAGGGGCCTATTGGTGTCATTTTGAGATGATCCGTTAGCTCCGATTTGGATGTCATGGTCCCGAGGTGCTCCACCGCCGGTAGAGTGTTAAAAAGTCGGGTCAAACGTTGTCAAAATGACCTGAAATTTGACGTTTAGCCCTTTGGAAGTATCTTGAAGCCACCCATGTGCTCTGTTTGATGAGTGATGGCCTCGGTGATTCTCGCTCCCGAGAGGCTTGATTTTACTACTCGAGGGTTGATGGAGGGTCAAACGTTATCGGTTTGACTTGAAATTTGACACGGAGCCTTTTAAAGGTATTTTGAGACCATTCGTGGGCTCTGATCGAAGTTTTGATGTCTTCAACGCTATCGCTGCTAGAAGCGCCTGTTTGGCTGCCGGATGAGTGAAGTTAGGCCAAATGATGTTGGAATGGCCTGAAACTTGATGTAGAGCCTCCTAGTGGCATCTTGGGTCCAGCTGTGCGCTTTATTTTGTGTGTCAAGGTCTCTGGCTTCACCGCCGCCGGAAGCGCCTGCCCAGTTGTTGGAGGAGTGAAGTTGGGTCAAATCATGTTAAAATGGCCCAAAACTTCATGTGAATCCCTCTTTTGGCTATCTTGAAGGATCTTGCAGTTTTTGTTTGATTCTGACAAGATCTAATGCTTGAAGTAGCATTGCCTGCTTGTAGTAGGATGCGGCTTCATATGGCTTCTTGATGTTGGAGAGGCAAAGTGACATTTTTGGTGTCAACAAATTTCCCCTCGAGGTACAGCGACGAGTAGCTTTTGGAGTCGATGTGCCTCGAAGAGAAACTTGAAGGAGAGTTTCTGACTTGACCAAGAGTCTTTGAGCATTTTTTTATAGCCTTTTGAGTTTCCAAGGGGATTTTATGGTAGTGAGAGGGATCACGTACCATCTCAAGGCAGAGTTTTGAAAATGTCATAAGGGAGTTGGATTTTTGGATTTTGGATTTTCCATTTGACCTTGTGAACCTAAGGGCTGTATGTGGCGCATTAGGCGGTCAAGAGGGTTTTTTGGTTTTTTTTTTTTTTTTTTTTTTTTTTTTTTTTTTTGACCTTGTGACCTAACAAGCTATATGTGGTAGGTTAAGGGGTCGTGGTTTGATTTTTTATTTTAACCTTGTGACCCAACAAGCTGTATGTAGAAAATTGGGGGGTCCGATTTGGTTTTGACCTTGTGACCTAACAAGCTGTATGTGGCGAGCTAGGGGGTCAAGATTTTTTTTTTTTTTTGGGTTTGGCCTTATGACCTAACAAGTTGTATGTTGCAAATTAGGGGACCAGAGTTTGGTTTTTTGTGGAATGTCAATTTCAAGATTTTGACTTAATTTGGTTCATGAAATTGGATGGTTTGGATTTTTGAAAACTCATAAGGCTTTTTTTTTTTTTTTTTTTTTTTGAATGGTTCAATCAACTCAAGAGAGGCATGGAACCATTTTGTATGCTCTTGGCAAAGGAGATTTTTTATAGGAAGCCTCTTTTAGTGCCTAGGTGGTCAAACCTGGCTCATGTGGGCTAACCAATGGGATCTTAAGCTTTGAAAGATGGCTTAGATCTCACATGGTGTCATTTTGTAAAGAATATCTAAAAATATCTCTTGTGGGTAGAGAATATCTAAAAATATCCTTACTTGGAGAGAATCTCTCATGTTTCCTTGATTTTGGGAGAGATTTTCTCAAAGTATCTTTATTTTGGAGAGAATATTTCTCATTCCCTTTCTTTTTGGAGAGAATTTCTCAAAGAATCTTCTCTTTAGGAGAGAATATCTCAAATATTCTTTCTTTTGGGAAAGTTGCTAGTTTTTAGCACTTACTTCCTTAGTTTTCTCCTCGTTTCCTCTTTTGGTTTGCTCTCTTCTATAAAAGCAAAGGAGGTTGGATCTTTTTCCCTTATTGCTTTCTTTTTGCAAAAGTCTTCAAGAGTGCTCCAAGATCAAGAACTTCTCTTCTTCTTCAAGAATCTTCAAGTTCTCTTTCTTCTTCTCCATCCATGGCTTCAAGTAAGTTTTCTTCCTTCACAAGAAACTCCATGTAGAAGTAATTTTTCTTTCTTTTCTTTTCTCCTTTCTTCTCTTTCTTTTCTTACTTTTTCTTTTTTTTTCTCCACGTGTTCTCTTTTTTTTTTACACGTGCTCTTTCTTCTTTTCTTTCTTTTTTTTTCTCACGGTTTTTCTTCCCTTTTTTTGCACGTTTTTTTTTTCCTGTAAGGACCTGGCCGTACTGCCTCGTGGTAGTGGGCCACGGCCTACGGGCCAGCCCAAAAAAATTTTTTTGAAGAGATTTCTGTTTTTTGTCTCTTCCCTTTTTTGTTTTCCCTCTTTTGCTCACCATAATAATGAGGTTTATGCAGTCCAAGATGTTCATGCTTTTTTTTTTATATGCATCAAGATAGAAGGCTAGAATCTCTAGGTCAAGCCAACATGATTTTTGACTTGGACAAAGTTTGATTGGTTTTGACCAAGTTGGGTTGGAATTGGTCAAACTTTAGTTAAAGTTTTCCTAGCATCTAATGCATGATGATTTTCTTTGATGCATGATTTTTAGTAAATTGATTAGGAGCATGATGATGCATACCTGGAAATCTTTTGCAAGTTTTGGGATTTGGAGCTCGCAGCAATGTTGAGCCCTTTCTTAGTCTTACGGGATTTTGAGGAGCTTTACAAGTTTTGGAGTTAGGAGCTCGCAGCAATGTTGAGCCCTTCTTCAAGCTTGTGGAGATTTGCTAAGACTGGTCTAATCTCACAACAATGTTTGAGTTCAAACCTTCTTTGAGAATGCTTCATTGACTATGAGCATGCAGTGGTGTTGAGCTCATCTTCAAGCTTCCTATCTTCTCGAGGTGTTTCCCTTTTCTTCGGAATTTCCCCGGAACCATACCAAAATTTCGCTAGAACTTTTAGCAAAACTCTGTCATTTTGATGATTGATTTTTTCTTTTCCATCCTTTGTAGGTAGTTCCTCCATAATGAACAAGGGCAAAGAGCCTATTACTGATGCACCTCGCCGGTCTACCAGGTCTCCTAATGTGCCCGTACAACAGGCCTGGGAGAAGGTCCAGTTTGTGGAGAGAAACTTGGAAGAGTGTGAATCCCTCAACCGTGGTCAGATGAGATAGCGATTAATCTCTCTCAAGGATGAGGAGTTTTACAGGATTATGGTAAGCAATCATCTTTGGGTCATGGACGATCAGAGCATTGTGCCTAAGCCTACCTTTTTCTTTGGTGACGTAACCCCTAAAGACTTGACATACCAAAGGAGATGTTTTCAGTTCTCTTACACGGCAAATGGTGAAGAGAGAACTATTTCTACCGGTCGACCTTTGATCGCACTATCTCGATCATGAGTCTTTCTCCCACATGTCCCAAGAGGGAAGATCCTCCGAGCTGGGTGAAAAGGACTAATGTGATCAAGATCGGGGATTTTGTTAGCGGCCCTTCCGGTTATGTAGAGAAGTCGTCTGTCTGTATGGACATGTTGATGCCGGCCAGCGGTTACCAAGGTTCTGATCATCTATCAGTCGATTTAAGACCGGTGGGCCGTTGTATTTTCGAGGGTGACGGCAACAGTTGGGTAAAGCCTTTTCGACTTCGTGACCGTTTCAGCGCTGACTTAAGCTGGGAGTCATGGACTGATCACATCCTGCAGGTTGGGGGGCCGTTCTGAAGGAGGCCGAGATCTTCTATGCGGTTCGTGCTTTTCGGCAAACCGTGGTTTTCTCCGATGAAGCCTTTATGGCCATGTTGGAGTCATTCCTTCCACAAACCAATACCTTCATTGTCACGAATGGTGAGATTGGTTTTACTTTGAAGGAACTGAGCGCCATCATTGGGCTGCCTATCCTCGACAAACTTTATGAGGAGCTCATGCCAATTGACAGCGTCCTTGAGGAGTAGTCTAAGGAGTTCAGGCTTTTGTACTTTCAACTCATCGCCTTATATGATTTTTTGAAGGAGAAGGAGGGCTCGAAAGTCAGGTCCAGCAGTTGGAGGAGTTTTGGCTCCTTGTTCCCCATCTTCTTTGACAGTAGAGAGTCTTCTGATAGCACGACCCGGGAAGCTAGAGCTAAGACTCCGGGTTCGAAGAAGACATCTGTCATACGAGGAGACTTGATGGACTTCTTCATGAGCACAGATGTCATTTATTCGGACATTGCGTTGCGGAGGGATCTCCTTGTTTACCTCACTTACTGGCTGAGTGAGGTTGTTTTTGTTGGAGGAGGTACACACATCAGGCTGCATTGTAATTTTCCTGCTTGTCAGACGGCATTTGGAGAGCGGCTTGCTTTGGGGCCTGCTCTTTACTCCTATTTGTGTACTGAACTGCAGGCTGTTGTTTTCCTGGTTTGGCTTAGGCTCCCTATGAACAAGGTATTTTCAGCCCATATATTTTATTCGTGGTATGTGTACCACTGTCTCGGCTTCCATCAATTAGGAGTTGCACAGGATGATGACCCTTTCTTGATTCAATTGGCTAGAGGGATAGCCGTTCCCGAATCTCTTTTGTCTACCCGTTTGAGGATCCAACGGTTTAGGGACGTCGAGATTGGACAATCTTCAATGAAGCTTTCTCCAGGTTTGCGGAAAAAGGCTTTTGATTTTGGTGTCTCCCGTGATTACACTTGGGCAGGGTCGGGAAGACACTATTCTTTGACAAATGCATAAAAGATGTGGCTTTTCAACATACGCGTTGGTACAATGGTGCACTGTAGACATTTTTTGTTGATATCCAGCCGTATGTCCCTCACATTTTGTGTTGCAGTTAGGCTTCTCTCAAGGCGTTGTTGGAGAGTCTTCGAGCATGGTGAAGCATTTTGGAGGTTTGCAAGATGGGAGGAATGCATGGGCTTTTTACAGTGCGGTGGACACTACCGCCATGATTTCTTATCCTGAGTTGCCCACTTTCCGCACTGATGGCTTTACGAAATGGTTTGTAGAGAGCTTTTTAGTGTACCGGGTCTTTCCAAGAAGGAGCTTGATGTGAAGCAATCTTCTGGTAACGGTTTTAGAGATCAGATGGAGTCCGACAAAAGGAAGTTCTGGCTTTCCTTTTTGGAGAGAAGCACAAGATAGGCTTTCTTGGTGAACATGACGTCATTAGATCAAGAGTTGTACAAGAGATACATGGTGGGGTCTTGAAACAGCTAAAGGAGGAGGCCAAGATCAATGTTTGGATGCAAGCGGAACGAACGAAAGCTTCCTTTGAGATCACTGGGAGGAGTAGACCATCCGGTGAGGAGTCAAGCGAAGGTCCTTGAAAGTCCGGGATCTGAACCCTAGAGGGGGGTGAATAGGGTGAGTTTCAAATTAGTGACCAATTATGACCAATTTTAGCTTCTTTAAATTAGATTAGCCACTAGTGATGATTATCAAACTAAATGCGGAAGCTAAAAACAATCACCACAAAGCATACACCATCACACAAAGACTTATAGTGGTTCAGCCTCAATGCCTACATCCACTACCGGCTTGTGTTCCATCACCCCATCGGATTTCCACTATTTATGCTTTTCAATAGGCTAAGCAATAACCTTTACATTATGCTTTCCAAGGCTAAGCAATAACCTCTACACTGATGTTTTTCAAGGCTTAGCATCAACCTATACACTATGCTTTTCTAGGCTAAGCAATAACCTTTACAAGTTATGAATTTTCAAAGAAGTGTTAACATAAACACTTTAAGATATTACAATTAAAGCTCAAAACGTTTTGCCTCTTAAATAGGCTGATATGAAAGTTAAAACAAACTCACACAACACTCTATGAAATGCAAAGATGAATGCTCATGGTGTGTGTGTGAAAACTTCAATCAAGCTAAAAATGATAGCTCAATGAATGTAAGCTTAAAGCTTTTGAAAGTGTAAAACACAAAAATAGGTTTGATTGAAGTGAAGGAACAAATCACATGTAATTTAAAAGCCAACTTGAAAATGATGTATATCAATGCTAAGCAAGTTGTGAGAAACTTTAAAACAAAATTCATGTGATTTGTGAAGTTGTTGAATCCAAAACATAAGATAGATTTGAAAGTGATTTTCTTATGATGAAAAACAACAACCAAAGGTTCATTCAAGTACAGAAATCATGTTACATATAATTTCAAAGATGTTTTCATTAACATGATTTACTTAGATATGCCAATTTGAGAACTACTTGGTTTGAATCAAGGTGATGCATCCAAAACATATACATGTTAAGGACACAACAAATCATGGTTTATCATGCTAGAAAAGATTTACCAATAATAAAGCAAAGCATGAAAACATATGATTAAGGAAAGTAAAGCTTACTTAGTGATTTAACTCAATGGAACTAAGCTTTAGCTTTCCAAATGACCAACTAACCTCCCTTAGTTAATTCCCCTTTGTTTAGCCTTTAAACACTTCAAGGAGTATCCCTTGGATCCTCAAATTTGGCTAAGGAATGAATTTCAATTTATAGAAAATGTTGTCCAACGGCTAGCTTGTCGGTCGACCGACATTTGGGGTTCGGTCGACCGAACTCAACGGTCATATATTTCAAAAATTTGCTGACCGAAATACACTTGTCAATGAACCAAACTGAAGTTCGGTCGACCGATAGGTGACCGACACTTGACCGATAGCTGACCGAAGTTCCCAGAAAACACAGATTTCATATTCTGGAATCGGAACTGACAGCTGACCGACAAAGGTTCGGTTGACCGAACTTTCCCTGATTATAAAGATTCGTAAAAATAATTTTTTTAAAGGAAACTTGGTCTTGGAGATCTAGGCCATTGAATCAAGCCTAGAAACATGTTTTAAATCATTCTAAGAGTTTTAAAAACATGAAACCTAAAATGCCTAAGATGATTTGAAACTTTTAAAATCATAGGCAAGCTTGATTTCGAAAATCTTCTTTTGAAAAACTAAATGCATCCAAGTTTAAAATCAAAACATGCATAAATCAATATTTCTACAAGTCTTAAAAACAATGCATGTGTAAATCAAGATTTCAAGATTTTCTAAATCAATGCATGTGAGAAAATTCGAATAGCCTTTTGAGCTTCCAGGGGATTTTATGGTAGTGGGAGGGATCACGTACCATTTCAAGGCAAAGTTTTGAGAATTGACATTTGGGATCTGGATTTTGGGTTTTGGATTTTTTGGGTTTTGGATTTTTCCCTTTTGACCTTGTGAACCTAAAGGCTTTATGTGGCGCATCAGGCGGTCAAGTAGGATTTTTTTTTTTTTTTGTTTTTTTGACCTTGTGGTGACCTAACAAGCTGTATGTGGCAGGTTAGGGGGTCGGGTTTTTGGTTTTTTTATTTTGGCCTTTTGACCTAACAAGCTGTATGTGACAAGTTAGGGGACAAAAAAGTGGGTTTTTGGTTGGCCTTCTGACCTAACAAGCTGTATGTGGCAAGTTAGGGGACCATGGTTTGGTTTTTTGGTTACTCTTTGGGACAATTTTTTTTTTGAGTCCATTGGAGTGGTTTTGGATTTTGGAAGAATGTCAATTTCAAGGTTTTGGCTTAATTTGGTTCATGAGGTGGGATGGTTTGGATTTTGGAAGCTCATGAGGCTTGGAATTTTTGTATGGTCCAATCAACTCAAAAGAGGCATGGAACCATTTTTTTTTTTTTTTTTTTTTTGTATGCTCTTGGTAAGAGGAATTTTGACTAAAAGCCACTTTTAGTGCCTAGGTGGTCAAACCTGACTCATATGGGCTAACCCATGGGACCTTAAGCTTTGAAAGATGGCTTAGATCTCACATGGTGTCATTTTTGTAGAGAATATCTAAAAATTTCTCCTTTGGGTGGAGAATATCTAAAAATATCTTTACTTTGAGAGATTTTCTCAAGTTTCCTTGATTTTGGGAGAGATTCTCTCAAAATATCTTTCTTTGGGAGAGAATATCTATCATTCCCTTTCTTTTTGGAGAGAATTTCTCAAGGGATCTTTGTTTTGGGAGAGAATATCCCAAGTTTCCTTTTCTTTTGGGAAGGTTGCCAATTTTTAGCACTTACCTCCTTACTTTTCTCCTCTTTCCTCTTTTGGTTTGCTCTCTTCTATAAAAGCAAGGGAGGTGGGATCTCTTGCTCCTATTGCTTTCTTTTTGCAAAAATCTTCAAGAGAGCTCCAAGACCTTCTTTTCTTCAAAGATCTTCAAGCTTTTCTTCTTCTTCCTCCATGGCTTCAAGTAAGTTTTTTTTTTTTCTTAAGAAATTGCATGTAGGAGTAGAAAAAAAGTTTCTTTTCTTTTTTTTTTCTTTTCTTTTTCTTCTTCTTTTTTTTTCACGTGTTTCCTTCTTCTTCTTTTTTTCACACGCTTTTTTTTCCTTCTCTTCTTTTTTTTTTCTTCTTTCCTTTTTTTCTTTTTTTTTTCTTTTGCTCACGGTTTTTCTTTTTTTTTTTTACCGTGTACTGTTTTTTTTTTCTCTCTTTTTTTTTTTTTTTTTTTTTTTTTTTGCTCACCATGATAATGAGGTTTATGCAATCCAAGATGTTCATGCACATACTTTTTTTTTTTTTTATGCATCAAGATAGAAAGTTAGAGTCTCTAGGTTAAGCCAACATGAATTTTGACTTAGACAAAGTTTTATTGGTTTTGACCAAGTTGGGTTGGAATTGGTCAAACTTTTTGTCAAAGTTTTCCTAGCGTCTAATGCATGATGATTTTTTTTTTTATGCATGATTTTTGTAAATTGGATTGGGAGCATGATGATGCACACCTGAAAATCTTTTGCAAGTCTTGGGATTTGAAGCTCGCAGCAATGTTGAGCTCTTTCCTAGTCTTGCGGGATTTTGAGGAGCTTTGCAAGTTCTGGAATTTGAAGCTCACAGCAATGTTGAGCTCTTTTCCGATCTTGCGGAGATTTGAGAAGACTAACTTGATCTCGCGGCAATGTTTGAGTTCAAGCTTTCTTTGAGAATCCTTCGTTGATTATGAGCTCGTGGTGATGTTGAACTCATCTTCAGGCTTCCAATCTTTTTTCGGGGTGTTTCCCTTTTCTTCGGAATTGCCCTGGAGCCATGCCAAAATTTCGCTAGGATTTTTTTTAGCAAAATTCTGTCATTTTGGTGATTGATTTTCTTTCTTTTTCTTCCATTGCAGGTAGTTCCTCCAGAACGAACAAGGGTAAGGAGCCCGTTACCGATGCACCTCATCGATCTGCCAGATCTTCCAATGCGGCCGTACAACAGGCCTGGGAGAAGGTCCAGTATGTGGAGAGAAACTTGGAAGAGTGTGACTCGCTCAACCGAGATGAGATGAGACAGCGACTGATCGCTCTCAAGGATGAGGAGTTTTACAAGATTATGGCAAGGAATCGTCCTTGGGTCATGGACGATCAGAGCGTTGTGCCCAAGCCTACCTTTTTCTTTGGTGATGCAGCCCCTGATGACTCGTCATACCAAAGGAGATGCTTTCAGTTCTCTTACACAGCTGATGGTGAGGAGAGAACCATTTCTACCCGATCGACTTTTGATCGTACTATTTCGATCATGAGTCTTTCTCCCACATGCTCTAAGAGAGAAGATCCTCCAAGCTGGGTGAAGAGGACCAATGTGGTCAAGACCGGGGTTTTTGTTGGCGGTCCTTCTGGTTATGCAGAGAAGTCGCATGTCCGTCTGGACATGTTGATGCCAGCCAGCGGCTACCAAGGACCTGATCATCCATCGGTTGATTTGAGACCGGTGGGCCTTGGCATTTTCAGGGGTGATGGCAGCAATTGGGTGAAGCCTTTTCGACTTCGTGGCCGTTTCAGTGTTGACTCGAGCTGGGAGTCGTGGACTGATCACATCCTGCAGATTGGTGGTACCATTCTGAAGGAGGCCGAGATTTTTGATGCGGTTCGCGCTTTTAGACAAACCGTGATTTTCTCCGATGAGGCTTTTATGGCCATGCTGGAGTCCTTCCTTCCACAAACCAACACCTTCATTGTTACGAATAGTGAGATTGGTTTTTCTTTGAAGGAGCTGAGTGTCATTACCGGGCTGCCCATCCTTGGCAAACTCTATGAGGAATTTATGCCGATCGACAGCGTTCTTGAGGAGCAGTCTGAGGAGTTCAGGCTTTTGTACTTTTAGCTCGTCGCCTTCTACGATTTTTTGAAGGAGAAGGAGGACTTGAAAGTCCGGTGCAGCAGTTGGAAGAATTTTGGCTCTTTGTCTCCCAACTTCTTTGGCAGTGGAGAATCTTCTGAGAAGAATCTGGCTTCGAAGAAGATCTCCGTTATGCGAGAAAATCTGAAGGAATTCTGCGCAAGCACAAACGCCATTTGTTCCGACATCGCGCTGCGAAGAGATCTCGCTATATACCTCACTTACTGGCTAGGTGAGGCTGTCTTTGCTGGAGGAGATGGGACGCACATCAGGCCGCATTGTATTTTTTCGGCTTGTCAGATGGCGTTTGGAGAGCAGCTAGCTTTGGTGCCGGCTCTTTACTCCTATTTATGTACCGAACTTCAGGCTGCTGCTTTCTTGGTCCGGCTTGGGCTCCCCATGAACAGAGTATTTTCAGCCCATATTTTCTATTCGTGGTATGTGTACCACTGTCCTGGCTTTCACCGTTTAGGCGCCGCACAAGATGATGACCCTTTCATGATTCGGTTGGCTAGGGGAAAAGCCGTTTCCGATTCACTTTTGTCTGCCCGCTTGAGAATCCGACGATTCAGGGATGTCGAGATTGGGCAATCTTCAGTGAAGCTTTCTCCGGATTTGCGGAAGAAGGCTTTTGATTTTGGTGTCTCCCGTGATTCCACCAGGGCAGGATCGGGAAGACACTATTCTTTGACCAACGCAGAGAAGAGGTGGCTTTTAAACATACGTGTTGGCACGATGGTGTACCGCAGACATCTTTTTGTTGACATCCAGCTGTATGTCCCTTCGCGTTTTGCGTTGCAGTTAGGCTTCTCTCAAGGCGTTGTTGGAGCGCCTTCAAGCATGGTGAAGCGTTTTGGAGGTTTGCATGACGGGAGAAATACATGGGCTTTCTATAGTGCGGAGGACACTACTGCCATGATTTCCTATCCTGAGTTGACTGCTGGCTTCACGAAGTGGTTCGTGGAGAGCTTTCCTGTGTACCGAGGGCTTTCCAAGAAGGAGCTGAATGTCAAGCAATCTCCTGGGAAGGGTCTTGGTAGATCAGATGGCATCCGTCGAGAGGAAGTTTTGTTCTTCCTTTCTGGAGAGAAGCATAGGATAGGCTTTCTCGAGGAACAGGATGTCATCGGATCCGGAGCCGCACAAGAGATACCTGTTGAGGTCTTGAGACAACTCGAGGAGGAGGAAGCCGAGATCGACGCTTGGATGCATCCTAATAGTTATATTTTTAAATCCATTTTAGAGTGATTGTGTTTAATAGTCATATCCTAAAATCTCAATTGGTATTCTTTGTTTTTCCAATTGGTATCCATGATTGCTTTTCTTTTTTGACTTTACTTTTTTTTGGCAATTTGATCATATGAGCTTTATAGTTAAATGAATCTAATCCTTTCCTTGAAGTTGACCCTCATTTGGTTAAATCATCTTCTTCTTGCACCTAATAGTTAAATCTTTGTCAAATGTTTGACAAAAGGAGAGAATGGATTGAGGGGGAGTGTAAACCTTCATAGGAAGTATTAGTTTTGATCAAATTGACCCTAGGATTGCCTTTGAGCCCTTAGAGATTAATTCCACACATGATAGCCTGTTATGTAATTCACTTTCGATTTCTTTTGTTAACAGGTGCTACTAAAGGTATTTTCCTTGTTTCATGTGTATAGGTACCTTTGCAATTTAATGGCAAAGGGGGGGAAAGTATGCAAGTTCTCAAAAGGGTGAAGAGAATTTCCAAGCTTCCTAAGGGGAGGTTTTGTATGATCTTCTACAAGGGGAGAGAATACATACCTTGCCAAAGGGAGAAAGAGGCATGGTCAAAGGGGGAGAGCAAATAGAAGAAGAAAGCTTGGAAGCTAAAGAAGATGCTTGGATAAAGAAAGAAAAAAGAAAGAAAGATTAAAGAATGATCAAGCTCCAAGCATCATGAAGAATGAAGAAAAGAGCCCAAGCAAAGAGAAGCATCCAAGAAGATTTCAAGCATTGTCCAGCTGAGGGGGAGCTGAAGACTAAGTGTGTAATCTCAGTGGTGAGTGTGTTTGACATCAAATTGCAAAGGGGGAGATTGTTAGGAATTTTGTAGATTGCAATTTGATGGATGCATTATCATTCTAGCATCATTTGTTTTACACACATATGCATTGATTTAAGAAATCTTGAAATCTTGTTTTATTCATGCATGGTTTTTAAGAGTTGTAAAAGTATCAATTTATGCATGATTTGTTTTCAATCTTGGATGCATTTGATTTTGAAAAGAGTTTTAGAAATCAAGCTAGCCATTGGTTTTAAAGTTTTAAATCTATTTGGCTTTTTATGTTTCATGTTTTAAAACCCTTAGAATGATTTAAAACATGTTTTTAAGCTTGATTTAGTGGCCCAAATAGTTCCACAGAGAAATTCTTTCAAACATGCAAAAGTGGATTTTGGGGTCCCGGCAGTGTCGCCGGTCGACCGGCACAGAGGTCCCGGTCGACCGGGAACACTACAAGGCAGAAATGGCCTGGCGCACCAACGGTCAGAAATCCGACCGTTGTGTGATCCCGGTCGACCGAGACCTGTTTGCAGGTCGACCGAGGACTAGCCGTTGGGCACTTTTTGCAATAAATATGAGTTCTTTCCTTTGCCAAAAGTTGGGAATTTTAAGGCCCTCCTTGAGGGGTTTTGAGGCAACTAGAAGGGAAATGAACTAAGGGATGAAGGGGAGCATTAGGAAAGCTAAAGCTTGGATTAATGAAGTTAAATCTCCAAGTAGGCTCTACTTTCCTTAATCATATGTTTTCATGCTTTGTTTTATTTTTGATATATCATTTCTAGCATGTTAAACTATGTTTGTGTTGTGTCCTTAACATGTTTTATGTTTTGAATTGATTTATTGTTTTGGATACAACACCATATGATTCAATCCAAGTAGTACTTAATATTTGGTAAATCTAAGTAGATCATGTTAATGAAAGAACCTTTGAAATTATATGTAACATGATTCCTATACTTGGTTGAATCTTTGGTTGTTGTTTTCCATCATAAGAAAATCACTTTCAAAACTATCTTATGTTTTGGACTCAACTTCTTTACAAATCATATGTTTTCATGTTTTGTTTTATCTTAGGTAAATCTTTAGTAACATGATAAACTATGATGTGTTGTATCCTTAGCATGTTCTATATTTTGAATTGATCTATTGTTTTGGATGCATCACCATTGATTCAATCAAAGTAGTACTTTATCTTTGGTAAATCTAAGTAGATCATGTTAATGAAATATGTAACATGATTCTTTGTTGAATCTTTGGTTGTTGTTTTTCCATCATAAGAAAATCTCTTTCAAATGTATCTTATGTTTTGGATTCAACATCTTTACAAATCATATGTGTATTATTGTTTTAAAGTTTCACAACTTGCCTTACTTTGATAGGTATATCTTCTTCAAGTTGTATTTATAATTACATATGATTTGTCCCCTATTTTCAATCAAATCTATTTTTATGCTTTGAGCTTCATTGTTGATTTGATTGACATCCCTATGCATCACATGTTTAGAGCTAATCTATTTCATACAACTTGTGTATCTTTGACATCATTAACAAGTTGTTACTTTTAACATGTGACTTGCATTACTTCCTCAATCATAAATGTTTTTGAGCTAAAACTTTCAAAAGCCTTAGGCATACATTTATGAGCTTTCATTTTCAAAATGATTGAGGACCACACACACACACTTCATGTACTTTCATCTTTGCATTCATAGTGTGAGTGTGTATTAGATTTTCATTTTCATATCCGCCTATATTAGAGGCAAATGTAATGAGCTTAATTGAATCTCCATCAAGTGTATGTTAGACACTAATTTAGTGAGATAACCAACCTATGGTTGAAGAGGTTATTGCTTAGCCTATAAAAGCATAGTGTATAGGTTGATGTTGAGCCTTGAAAAACATCATTGTAAAGGTTATTGCTAAGCCTTGAAAAGCATATTGTAAAGGTTATTGCTTAGCCTATTGAAAAGCATAAATAGTGGAAATCCGGTGGGGTGTTGGTTCACGAGCCGGTAGTGGATGTAGGCATTGAGGCCGAACCACTATAAATACTTGTGTGATGGTGATTGCTTTGTGGTGATTCTTTTGTTAGCTTCCGCATCTTGTATGATTAATCATCACTTGTGACTAGTTTGTTTTAAAGAAGTTAAATTTGTTAAAATTGGTCATAATTGGAGCTCACCCTATTCACCCCCCCTCTAGGGTTCGGATCCCCATGGACTTACAAGTGGTATCAGAGCGGGTTACTCCATTTTAGGGCTTAACAACCCGGAGTTGATCCTTGCTAGATTTGAACCCTAGTGTTGTGATTTATTGCATATCTCTTTAAAAATTTCCACTATGTTTGAAATTGTTATTTCCCCTAGCTTCATTGCACCACTCTAAGACTTTTTCAAGTTATATCTTTAAGAGTTGGTGAGTCCTCAAAGTGATCTCTCAAGGACATCCTTTTCAAGACCTTAGGTGAATCTTCATTGGTACACATTTAGACTAACCTTTAGGCCTTGATCCCCCTAGACCAACCTATTCTTTTTAGTTATATCTATTTGTTGGTCTTGTTACATTTGCATTTTGTTGCTTTATAGTCACATCTTTTAAAATGCAATGTTTCTTTGTGATCATTTGATTTTGTATTCATGAACTTCTAAGTTATATCTCATGGTTTTCAAAATCCCTTGATTGCAATTTTTTTCATGATGGATTTGCATTTTGTTCATATAGTCATATCTCTTGTAGTGCATATCTATTCATGATCAACTGATTGTGATTACAAATGCTTTTCTTAGCTAGATTTTTCCTGATCAATTGATGTTGGAAAATCATTTGATGAATGTCATAGTTAGATCCTTTTTTAATATCAAATGATTTGAAGCTATTTAAGTTTTCCATTGAGTTTTCAAGTAATATCTCTTGGTATGGAAAATATGTGTTCAATTTATAATTGTACACTTCTTGTTTTTCAAAATCACTTGCTCTTAATTCTATAAATGATTCTTTGTTAGAATTTCATATATTGAAGTGATTTGAGAAACTTTGGAAAATGTTCTAAGCTTGATTGGTTGTATTTATAGAAGCATTTTCGTTGAATTTATTTCCTTGTGCTTAATTATGATTATATCTTTTGGAAGGAAATATTTTTTTACAAACTATTTGCATCGTGGTTCATTTAGTTACATTCTTTATGCAAATTGATTTTGATGACTTACATTGCATGGTTGGATATAGTTTCATTAATTTGCATGTTTGTGCCTAACTTGGTATATTCTCTTTAATGCATTTTGATGATTGTTTATGTGCTTTATAGTAAAATCTTGTATTTGAGCTTTTTAAGTACATATGTGATTTTATGTGCTAAGTTCATTTGGTATAGACCTCATATCCTTTTCCATTGCATTGTAAGCTTAGTACATTTGCTAAGAGTGGAGATGTTACATGATAGATTGATTCCTTTAACTTCATACCTTCTTGTGCTTAAATAGTTATATTCCTTTTTGATGATTGGTATGAGTTAGATCTTGAATGTTGATTAATCCTCTCTATGCAAATGTCAAATTGTTCTATGTATGGTTGTGATATTTATTATATTTGTAGAAACCATACTAGAACTCAAATCCATCCTCTATGCCTTATAGTCATTTCTTTTTGGATGGTTATGATGTTGATTCATGTGTATTCTCTAAATGATGTTATTCTTATACATGTTTCAACTTCATAGTAGTGATCTTGATCATATGAAACTCTTTGAAATCCATTACTCATATTTCTATGAATTTGATGGATAACTTAGATGTTGAATTCATATGATTTAGTCACTTTATAAATTGCATGCATTTCAAGTCATATCCTTTGCATTGCAATTTACCTTGTTCATCACCATGCTCTATAGTTATATCTTTAAAAGTGATGAATATCTATTTATGATGCTTGATGGAATTTTGTGTTTGCCACATTCTTGCTCTTTATTATGTTATCAAATTCAATTGATTTTAATTGGTATAATTTTTGATTGATTTGATTTCTTGTGAATGTGATAAACCTTGTGTGCATTAGATTGAACTTGATAAGTAATATGATTGTTCCATGTCACACACCATTAGCATCATAATGTTCATGTTGCCACCTCTCTTGCTCATATAGGTATATTTCATGACCACCATGTTTATGTGTTCATAATATTGGTTGGTTATTAGTTGAGGTTGGCTTCATGTTTGAATTTCATTTCACTCATTCTTGCACATTTATAAGTCATATTTATTGATTGAATGAAATGATTTTCAAAACCTTCATAGCACATGCTTTCCATAGTTAGATTATTTGATGCTATGATTAATAAACCCCATTTCATCATGGATAGCTCCAATTTGGATTTTTCCTAATAGTTATATTTTTAAATCCATTTTAGAGTGATTGTGTTTAATAGTCATATCCTAAAATCTCAATTGGTATTCTTTATTTTTCCAATTGGTATCCATGATTGCTTTTCTTTTTTGACTTTACTTTTTTTTGGCAATTTGATCATATGAGCTTTATAGTTAAATGAATCTAATCCTTTCCTTGAAGTTGACCCTCATTTGGTTAAACCATCTTCTTCTTGCACCTAATAGTTAAATCTTTGTCAAATGTTTGACAAAAGGAGAGAATGGATTGAGGGGGAGTGTAAACCTTCATAGGAAGTATTAGTTTTGATCAAATTGACCCTAGGATTGCCTTTGAGCCCTTAGAGATTAATTCCACACATGATAGCCTGTTATGTAATTCACTTTCGATTTCTTTTGTTAACAGGTGCTACTAAAGGTATTTTCCTTGTTTCATGTGTATAGGTACCTTTGCAATTTAATGGCAAAGGGGGGGAAAGTATGCAAGTTCTCAAAAGGGTGAAGAGAATTTCCAAGCTTCCTAAGGGGAGGTTTTGTATGATCTTCTACAAGGGGAGAGAATACATACCTTGCCAAAGGGAGAAAGAGGCATGGTCAAAGGGGGAGAGCAAATAGAAGAAGAAAGCTTGGAAGCTAAAGAAGATGCTTGGATAAAGAAAGAAAAAAGAAAGAAAGATTAAAGAATGATCAAGCTCCAAGCATCATGAAGAATGAAGAAAAGAGCCCAAGCAAAGAGAAGCATCCAAGAAGATTTCAAGCATTGTCCAGCTGAGGGGGAGCTGAAGACTAAGTGTGTAATCTCAGTGGTGAGTGTGTTTGACATCAAATTGCAAAGGGGGAGATTGTTAGGAATTTTGTAGATTGCAATTTGATGGATGCATTATCATTCTAGCATCATTTGTTTTACACACATATGCATTGATTTAAGAAATCTTGAAATCTTGTTTTATTCATGCATGGTTTTTAAGAGTTGTAAAAGTATCAATTTATGCATGATTTGTTTTCAATCTTGGATGCATTTTATTTTGAAAAGAGTTTTAGAAATCAAGCTAGCCATTGGTTTTAAAGTTTCAAATCTTTTTTGGCTTTTTATGTTTCATGTTTTAAAACCCTTAGAATGATTTAAAACATGTTTTTAAGCTTGATTTAGTGGCCCAAATAGTTCCACAGAGAAATTCTTTCAAACATGCAAAAGTGGATTTTGGGGTCCCGGCAGTGTCGCCGGTCGACCGGCACAGAGGTCCCGGTCGACCGGGAACACTACAAGGCAGAAATGGCCTGGCGCACCAACGGTCAGAAATCCGACCGTTGTGTGATCCCGGTCGACCGAGACCTGTTTGCAGGTCGACCGAGGACTAGCCGTTGGGCACTTTTTGCTATAAATATGAGTTCTTTCCTTTGCCAAAAGTTGGGAATTTTAAGGCCCTCCTTGAGGGGTTTTGAGGCAAATAGAAGGGAAATGAACTAAGGGATGAAGGGGAGCATTAGGAAAGCTAAAGCTTGGATTAATGAAGTTAAATCTCCAAGTAGGCTCTACTTTCCTTAATCATATGTTTTCATGCTTTTTTTATTTTTGGTATATCATTTCTAGCATGTTAAACTATGTTTGTGTTGTGTCCTTAACATGTTTTATGTTTTGAATTGATTTATTGTTTTGGATACAACACCATATGATTCAATCCAAGTAGTACTTAATATTTGGTAAATCTAAGTAGATCATGTTAATGAAAGAACCTTTGAAATTATATGTAACATGATTCCTATACTTGGTTGAATCTTTGGTTGTTGTTTTCCATCATAAGAAAATCACTTTCAAAACTATCTTATGTTTTGGACTCAACTTCTTTACAAATCATATGTTTTCATGTTTTGTTTTATCTTAGGTAAATCTTTAGTAACATGATAAACTATGATGTGTTGTATCCTTAGCATGTTCTATATTTTGAATTGATCTATTGTTTTGGATGCATCACCATTGATTCAATCAAAGTAGTACTTTATCTTTGGTAAATCTAAGTAGATCATGTTAATGAAATATGTAACATGATTCTTTGTTGAATCTTTGGTTGTTGTTTTTCCATCATAAGAAAATCTCTTTCAAATGTATCTTATGTTTTGGATTCAACATCTTTACAAATCATATGTGTATTATTGTTTTAAAGTTTCACAACTTGCCTTACTTTGATAGGTATATCTTCTTCAAGTTGTATTTATAATTACATATGATTTGTCCCCTATTTTCAATCAAATCTATTTTTATGCTTTGAGCTTCATTGTTGATTTGATTGACATCCCTATGCATCACATGTTTAGAGCTAATCTATTTCATACAACTTGTGTATCTTTGACATCATTAACAAGTTGTTACTTTTAACATGTGACTTGCATTACTTCCTCAATCATAAATGTTTTTGAGCTAAAACTTTCAAAAGCCTTAGGCATACATTTATGAGCTTTCATTTTCAAAATGATTGAGGACCACACACACACACTTCATGTACTTTCATCTTTGCATTCATAGTGTGAGTGTGTATTAGATTTTCATTTTCATATCCGCCTATATTAGAGGCAAATGTAATGAGCTTAATTGAATCTCCATCAAGTGTATGTTAGACACTAATTTAGTGAGATAACCAACCTATGGTTGAAGAGGTTATTGCTTAGCCTATAAAAGCATAGTGTATAGGTTGATGTTGAGCCTTGAAAAACATCATTGTAAAGGTTATTGCTAAGCCTTGAAAAGCATATTGTAAAGGTTATTGCTTAGCCTATTGAAAAGCATAAATAGTGGAAATCCGGTGGGGTGTTGGTTCACGAGCCGGTAGTGGATGTAGGCATTGAGGCCGAACCACTATAAATACTTGTGTGATGGTGATTGCTTTGTGGTGATTCTTTTGTTAGCTTCCGCATCTTGTATGATTAATCATCACTTGTGACTAGTTTGTTTTAAAGAAGTTAAATTTGTTAAAATTGGTCATAATTGGAGCTCACCCTATTCACCCCCCCTCTAGGGTTCAGATCCCCATGGACTTACAGGTATGATTCTCCTTCTTTTCCATTTCCGCTTCCTTTTTTTTTTATAAGAGATTTTTTTTTTGACCTGCTGTTTTCTTTCTTTTGCAGAAGATGAAAACTTGGTGATGCCCGAGGTTCCTGTCGATGAAGGGGTGATGGATCCAGTTGCAGCATTTGAAGAAGAGTTGAGGGACTCTGGGGAGGACCCAGAATCTCCACCTGGTATGAGGATGATTTTTTTTTTTTTTTTTGTCAGTTGACTTGCCAGAGGATTCATACTTCGAGCCATCTATGGATATGGCTTTCGACGATGCCTCGGATGAGCAGATGGAGGCAGAAAGTACTCCACCAGTTATGGAAAAAGGTATTTCATAGTGATAATCTTGACATTGATTTATTTTTTTTATTTTTTTTTACAAGATCATATTCATACCTATTCTTGTGTTTTTGCCAGCAGGTTGTGAAGCAACAGGAGAAGTTCCTTCGTCTTCCTCAGGGTCAGAGCAGGAGATGCCAGCAGCCGATCCAGAAGTAGGGGCTTCTTCTACCAATCCCATCATGGCGGAGGCGGGACTTTGTGGTGATATTGCTTCTTCAGTGGCTCCGATTGGAAAGAGCCTTTTGATTTCTTCTCCACCACGACCTGACATGGGCAGTCAGCCAACAGATCGTGGTGAATCTTCATCTGGGCCATCCCTCCAATATGCAAAGAAGGTGTTGAAGAGTGTATTGAGCTCATGGGTTGAAACTCTCTCTTCTGGCCATTTGGAAGCTGGTTTTGGCATGGTCAAGCATGTACAGGACATCCTTGCTGACAGTGCAGAGGTCGGTTTGGACGTTGCAAGTGCCAAGGCCTTTGTTGATGAAGTCATTGCTTTGGGTGACAAATGGACTGAGACCAAGAATTTCCCAAGCAGTGACTTCTTCAATGAGATGTTTTTGCAGCCATCTGGTAAGATCAAATCTGAAATGGATGAGATCTCACGGGCTCGGAAGCAATTCGTTCGGGAGAGGAACGTTACCGAGTTGGCTATCATCGAGCTAACACAGGACCTGCACTGTCTTGATAGGGAGGTCACAAAAGCTAGGCAGGGCCTTGAGCAATTACAAGAACAAAGTGCTGCCAAATGGACTGCCATTGTAGAAGCCCGTGCTAAAGAGGGAACTCTGATTCGCCAGGTTGAAGAAGCCAGTAGCAGCCTCCAGAGAAAGACTCAGGAGAATGAGCAGTGACAAATTCTCTGGGAAGAGCTTCCTCGTGCCGAAGATGGGTCGCGGCGTTCTGCCGCGTTTTATGGCAAGATCTTGAAGAAGCGCGGCCTAGAAGCTTTAGAGGCTAAGGCCAAGAGTCTGCTTGAGGAGCTGGATCTTTGGTTGAAGACCATGCTAGACTGAGCTCTTGATTTATAACAAACTCTTTTCTTCTTTTCTCTCTTCTTCTTTTTTTGGTACCTCTATGTAAAACATTTTTGGTACTCTATGTATCTTTTACTTAAATTCTTTTTTGTGAAAATATGCAAAGGTTGGGTGAGAATGTTTATTTGAGAATTTTGATCAAAAGGTAGTCATTTTGTGAAAATCTTTTGTCAAAAGGGTTGTTTTGGCATGAAAGCCAGATTTTGCGGCAAAAGCCAGGGTTTTTTTTTTTTTTGTGTGGTTTGAAAGCCGAATTTCGAGATGGCATGAAAGCCGAAATTTGGGTTTATGGCATGAGAGCCAAAATTTTGGATGGCGTGGAAGCCGAAATTTTGAGGTGGCATGAAAGCCGATTTTGGTGGCGTGAAAGCCAAATTTTGGGATGGCATGAGAGCCAAAAAAAATTTGAGATGGCATGAAAGCCGAATTTTTGAGATGACATGAAAGCCGAAATTTGGGTTTATGGCATGAGAGCCAAAATTTTGGATGGCGTGGAAGCCGAAATTTTGAGGTGGCATGAAAGCCGATTTTGGTGGCGTGAAAGCCAAATTTTGGGATGGCATGAGAGCCAAAAAAAAATTTTGGATGGCATGAAAACCGAATTTTGAGGTGGCATGAAAGCCGATTTTTTTGGGGTGGCATGACAGCCGGTTTTCGTGGCGTAAAAGCCAATTTTTTTTTTAAAATGGCATGAAAGCCGAGCTTGAGATGGCATGGGAGCCAAAGATTTTTTGTGGCATGAGAGCCAAGATTTGGTTTGTGGCATGAGAGCCGATTTTGTTTTTGGTGTAAGAACCAGATTTTGTTTTTGGCATGAAAGCCGAAATTTCTTTTTGGCATGGAAGCCAGATTTTTTGTTTTTGGCATGAAAGCCAGATTTTTTTTTTTTGAAAACCGAGTTTTGTTTTGTTGGCATGGAAGCCGAATTTTGATTTTTGGCATGGAAGCCAGATTTTTGATTTTTTGGCGTGAAAGCCGGATTTTTGGCATGGAAGCCGGGTTTTTTGGCGTGAAAGCCAGGTTTTTGGTTTTCAAAAATGCAAGTATCGACTAAAAGTCGCCTCCCTGCTGAATGGTATTGCAAGTATCGATGGAATGTCGCCTCCTTGCTCATTCGGTTGCGAGTATCGATGGAATGTCGCCTCCCCGCGGATTTGGGTGCAAGTATCGACTAAGCGTCGCTTCCCTGCTTTTTTTTCTTCAAAAATTTTGTTTTGTGGGTATCGATGGAATGTCGCTTCCCCACGATTTTTGAATTTTGAGGTTTTTTCGAACCTTTGTTTTGTTTTTTGTTTGTTTTGAAATTTGGGTTGTGGATATCAACTGGAACGTTGCGTCTCCACGATTTTTGAAATTTTGGGGTTTTGGAAGTATCGAATGGGTGTCGCATCCTTCCGATTTTGGGTTTTGCAAGTATCAACTGAACGTCGCTTCCCTGCGGTTTTTGAAAAAACCATTTTTTGTTTAAAGACATGAGGGTCGTAAATTTTGACTCAAAACCATTTTGGTGGTAATAGCCGGGGTGGACTAGGGCTGAAATCCCTAGGTCCTGATTTTGTTTCAAACCATGAATTTTGGGTTCAAGGATCGAAAATTTTGGTCAAGTTTGGGAAGAGGCTCCTAAACTTGGATTTTTGGATTTGCTTTTTTTTTTTTTTTTGAACAATGAAACGATGAAAGAAACATTGTTTTGAGGGGTTTTTTTTAGAAATTTCAACAAGAGGATGAAAATTCCAAAAGGAGTGGGTTTGACGAGCAGATACCTAGGAATAGGCTTTGGCCGTGTAGACATTGCTCTGACCCGGTGGGGAAAGCCTTCAAGGGTAGTACCGCTTCAAGAACTTTCCATTGATGGGCAGCATACACCTGTCACCCTCCATATTTAGAAGAGCGTATGCGCCGTTGGAGAAGATTTTGTCGATGACGAAAGGTCCCTCCCATTTTGGTTCAAATTTGCCTTTGGATTTGTGAGCAAAAACCATAGGTCTTCTTACTGTAAGAACCAAGTCTCCCTTTTTGTAGGCGCGTTGCCTGACCTTCTTGTCAAAAGATCCTGCCATGCGTGCTTGGTAGAGTTCAATGTTTTGTAGAGCTTCGAGCCGTCTCTCATCGAGATTATCCAGCTCTTGAAGTCTCAATTTGACATTGCTTTCTTGTGTCATGTCATTTTGTAGAGATACCCTTAAGGAAGGAATTTGAACTTCCAAAGGGACAACAGCTTCGCATCCATAGACCAAGGAGAATGGTGTGCTATGGGTTGGTCCTCGAACGGTGGTTCGATAGGCCCACAAAGCTTCAGGCAGTTTGTCGCGCCATTCTCTTTTGTGACTAGAGACCATTTTCTTGAGGATTTTGCAGAGCGTCTTGTTGAAGGCCTCTGCTAGTCCATTCGTTGCCGGATTTTATGGAGTTGAAGGACAACTTTGGATTTTGTATTTGTCGCAGAACCTGTAGAATCTGTGATCCCGGAATTGCGGTCCGTTATCATGGACGAATCTTTTAGGTATGCCGAAGCGACAAATGATGTTGGTGCGCAAGAACTGAAGGACTGATGAGGTCTTCATTTCACTAAGCGCGAATGCTTCTGACCACTTGGAGAAATAATCCGTAGCGGCGAAGATGAAGCGATGACCTTTGCTCGATGGAGGGGAGATAGGACCTATGATGTCCATACCCCAGGCTTCAAAAGGCCATGAGATCGCTGTAGGATGCAGCCATTCTGGAGGCATGTGGACATAGTCTCCATGAATTTGGCATTGTTGGCAGCGCTTAGCAAATTGCATTGCATCAGCCACCATGGTAGGCCAATAATAACCTAACATTTTTATCTGATCGCAGAGCTTAGGCCAGCCTGTTGGACTCCACAAAGACCAGCATGTACTTCTTTGAGTGTTTCTTCAGCTTCTTGTTGTGACAAGCAGCGTAGAAGTACTCCGTTGTAGGATTTTCTATACAGCATTTTTGAAGGAATATCCAAATGAAAGTTCGGGGCTCGTCTTTGGATGCTTACCCGTTCTTTTGGATCTTCAGGTAGGATTCCGAACATTATGTAATCAATGAACGGATCCCTCCAGTCGCCGATCAGAGGTTTAAGGACGGAGATCCGACTTCCAACCACTTGGTGGCATTCAGCAACTGCTTGATGTGTGTTGAGAGGAGGGAGAATCCTTTTTTGACACACTATAACTTGTATGTTTTCCCCTTCTTGGATTGCCATAGACGCAGCAAGTCCAGCCAGGGCATCTGCACGAATGTTTTCACCTCTGAGGATGTGGGTGATGTGACAGATGTCGAACTTTTGTCGAAGTGATTGTGCCTTGTTGTAGTAAGGCAACAGATCGGGCTTCCTGACTTCAAATTTTTGATTCATCTGGTTGACGATCAGTTGAGAGTCTCCAAAAGCTTCCAGCGTAGTGATGCCGGATTCGAGGGCGAGTTCCAATCCTATGATCAGGGCTTGGTACTCAGCTGCATTGTTTGAACATGGTTCCAGTAGCGAGAATGCATGCGGAATCATGTATTTATCGGGACTAACAAAGAGAATGTCAATTCCCGATATTTGATTTCCCTTTTCATTTGTCCTGGTTGCGCCATCGAAGTACAAGTGCCAGGAAGCATTTGATAAGGAAGTCTCCACACTGTAGACCGGTTCGTCTGGGAGGTCATCCCTGAGTGGAGAATCTTTAGGCAATGGATGCTCCGCGAGGAAGTCTGCTAGAGCTTGGCCTTTGATTGCTTTTTATGGTACATACCTAATGTCAAATTGTGACAGGAGGATGGACCATTTTGCTAGTCGGGCATTGAGAGAACTTGCTTTTGTGACAAGGACCTTTAGGAGGTTGATCCTCGAAATCAGGTACACTGTGTTGGCTAGCAGGTAGTGACGCAGTTTTTGTATGGCGAACATCACTGCCAAGCATTCTTTTTCGACTGGAGAGTAGCGATGCTCTGCACCTACCAACATGCGGCTAAGGTAATATAGACCAGCTTCTTTTCCCTCGTCATTCTTTTGTGCGAGTAGAGCGCCTAAAGAACAGTCAAGGGCTCTTGTGTACAAGAGGAATGGTTTTCCAGTTGTGGGGGCAGCCAACACTGGAGGTTTAGTCAGGTATGACTTGATGTCCTGGAACGCGGCTTCACATTCAACATCCCAGACAAAATCGACACCTTTCTTCATTAACCGAGAGAATGGACGGCACTTCCCTGATAGGTTGGAGATGAACCGTCGAATATATGTCAATCTTCCTTGGAGCCCTTTTAATTGTCTTAGGGTTCTTGGAGATGGCATTTCTAGGATAGCCTTGACTTTGGTGGGGTCAAGCTCTATGCCAGCTTTTCGTACTATGAATCCGAGAAACTTACCCGATGAAACACCGAAGAAGCATTTGAGGGGATTCATTCGCAGTTTGTGTTTGCGAAGTCGGAGGAAGACTTCTCGAAGATCTTTGAGATGGTCTTCTTTTCTTTTGCTTTTGACGGCGAGGTCATCGACATAACATTCGACCGTCTTGTGCTGCATATCTTGGAATATCTTCATCATAGCCCTCTGATATGTAGCGCCGGCATTCTTCAGACAGAATGGCATGATAGTGTAGCAATACACGCCAAACGGGGTCCGAAATGCTGTGTGTTTTTCATCTTCAGGATGCATCTTTATCTGATTGTAGCCAGGGAAGCCATCCATGAATGTCATTCGCTCGAACCCACAGGTGTTGTCGATCATCACCTCCGGTATAGGGAGCGGGAATTCATCTTTTGGGCATGCATTGTTTAGGTCTCTGTAATCAATGCAGACCCTGATTTGCCCATTTTTTTTTGTCACGGGGACGATGTTGGCCAACCATTCAGGATGCTGTTCCTCACGGATGAAGCCAACGCTTTTGAGTTTTTGAGCTTCTTGTTCAATTTTGTCCATCACGTCAGGACGGAACCTTCTTTGACCTTGTTTGACAGGCTTGATATCTTTTTGAAGATTGAGTTTGTGGACTGCTATTTTGGGGTCTAAGCCAGGCATCTCAGCGTAAGACCATGCAAAACAATCAACGAACTCATGAAGAAACGCGATATACTCGGGTAACTCATCATCCTTTATATTCTTGCTTATGAATACAAGACGTGGGTTATCATGTGTTCCCAAGTCTATCTTTTGAACAGAATCTTCAGTTGGAAGGTTTGAAGGTGGTTCCTCCACAATATTTTCGGAGGCTTCCAGCCCAACAAAGCCTTCTGGAGTTCCAAAGGTATCTACAGACCACGGCTCTGCTTTTGTCCATGGGTCTTCTTGATTGGTACTTTTCTCAAGATTTGCTATGAGATGGTCCCAATCACCTGTTGAAACTAGGTCGAAGTAGGGCACTTCTTTTGGAGATGATGGTTCTTCTGGGCTAGAAAATCGTGTATCCGTATCATCGGTCAATTCCTCTTCATCATCCGAGAAATCATACCAATTGGGTGAGCTTCCTAAATCTTCGACGGGTGACTCTTCAAAGAGATATCCGGGGAGATCGATGTCTTCATTAATATGAGATGTTGAGGCTTGGTCGGCAAGACGACTTTGCAGCCTTTGTGTCAACTGTCTCAAGGGAGCGTCAGGATCATACCCCAGCCCATGTGAAGACTTTTCTATGTGGCGGTGGGGTTTCCAACCTTCCAGTTGACTTTTGGTCAGGGTTGGTTCCAATGGCGTGATAATACCACGGCCACCTCCCAAACCGATTGGGTTCTGAGGGTCGTAGCCCATTTTCTTCATGATAGCTTGTGCCATTGGACTATACAGAGATAGTTGAGGCATACCTTCATTTTGGAAAGGTTCAAGCGAAGAATTTGATGAAGAAACTCCCGATTTATGGAAGAAGATTGGCTTTTCTTCTGCTGATGTTGCTGGAACAACGAAGGAGGCAGATGCCGGATCTTCTATGTCAACGGTTGTCTCCATCGGAGTGAGAGCGGGCTGGACTTGTTGATCATCAGCTTGGCTTGACGATGTGTCATCTTCTGGCTCTGAGTCCGAATCCGTGTCTTGCAAGATAGACACGAAGGAGACAACAAACTTGCCCCCAGCCTTTTGTTTTGTCTTCTTTGCTTTGGTGGTGATCACCAGAGGCTTTAAAGACTTGAGGGAGACCATGAAGGGAGATTGATTATTCTCCTCGGTTTTGATAGAGGGTTTGTTTTCTTCCGGTGATTGCTGAGGAGCCTTGCCTTTGTCTTTCTGGAGATTTTCGGCAAAGGGTGTTGTTTCTTCCTCCCTTTCTTCTTTTTCATCTTTGTACATCTGAGCATCTGCGAAATAGACTTCTTTGCCTTTGAAGGGCTTTTTGTCTGCAAACACTCGATGTATCAAGCCGTCATTGCCAACGAACTTGATGCACTGATGTAAAGTCGAAGGGACAACACCATTCTCGTGTATCCAGGGGCGTCCGAGAAGGATGTTGTAGCATGAAGGGGTCTTTATTGCATAGACAGTGACCTCGGAGATAAGATCACCGATTTGCAACTTGAACCTGATTTTGCCGATCGGCCTTTGAGCGCTGCCATCATATCCAAAGATGGACACAGACGTGTGGCTCAGCTTGCTAGGCGGAATGCCCAGTTCTTCGAGTGCCGAAGTGGAGATGAGGTTGAGTGCAGAACCTGGATCGATCTGGATTCTGCGTACTGGCACCTCTCTGATGTACCCGGTGAAGTACAGGGGTCGGTTGTGCTTTGTCTCGCCTAGCAAGAGGTCTTCCTTGGTGAAGGCGATGGTTGCACTTGCTACTTTTTGAACCGAGAGGCATTTGATGCAGGATCCCTCAGTTTTCTTCTTTTCTCCTTTTGAGGGAGTTTTTGATTTTTTGACCCTATAGTCTTGTAGGACTTGTGGGGCATGTTTGTCGACATTCGCATCCAGCATTTGTAGTTCTGAAATGAGACTATCACGAGTCTGTGGTGACATTCGTAATAAGTCTAGGATGTGCAGACGTGCAGGTATGTGTTTGAAGTGCTGAATCAAGTCGTACTTGAAAGCCTCCTTGGGGCCTGCATTTTCATTATTCTTGCCACTAGGGGCGTTTACAGCTTGTTTTCCCGAAGAATTTACATAAGAAGCAGAAGGTTGGTTGTAGTTTTTGTGGTAATCCCGGCCAGAACGGGTACCTCTACCAACTTCAAGAGCTTCTGGAGAAGGGTCTTTGTTTGGAAGATCACCCTCGAGATCGAGGGGTTGTTCCTTCTCATTTGCTGAAGATGTCTCTGTGTCAGCATTGCCATCTTCAGTAATTGTGTTGCATGGAGCATTTTCCGGGAGCAAGTCCTGAACAGCATCCAGCAACTTTCCTTCTTTATCGAATATTTTGTCGGTCCAGACATCACCGATGAGATCGGGCATTTGGGACCAATTGACCGGATTTTCTCTGAAGAAAATTTCACTGGCTGGAATTTCTTCAAGGTGATCAGTCGGAAGAGGTTTGAGTTCCGATGTCACTGTTCCAGGAGACGAAGCCTAAAAAGGTGTGGTTCCGGAGGAATTATCATCCTGAGCTATTGCATTGCAAGTAACTTTGACGGAAGATGCCTCCAAGATGAACTGTTGGGAATCAGATTCGTCCTCAGATGTAAGGGGATCATTGATCCAACAGCTTTCTTCGTTTTCCGGGGTTACCGGAGGAGATTCCTGTAGATTTTCAGGAACTTCCGGTGCTGGGTTGTGACGAAGCTGGTTGATGCGACCTTGTTCTTGCTCTATAGCAAGGTGCTGCAAGATCCTTGCGTATTCATCGAGATCAGGCATGGGGGCCAAATCTTCTTCTTCGTCTGCTCCTTGTGGTTCAACATGGTTGGGTTCCACTGGAGTATTTTCTTGGACAGCCTCTTGGTCTTCTTCATCATCAGACCAGGATCCTTGCGGCTGTAATGGGTTATACCAGATTACTGGCATAAGATGAGATTCAGGGATCCATTCCTCGTCGGAGAGATATTCTCCTGTTTCGAGGGATTCCTCCCACTCATCGATGTCGCTAGCGGTGTCACTGGACTCGTATCCATCCATGGGGAATCCGACCACCGAGTTGCAAGAGTATGATGCCCCCTGCGTAGTTTCATCTTTGAGGTGCGGTGGCATGAAATCACCAAGAGTGAATCTTCTTGCCGCCTTTGAAGTCTTGGGAGGAGACTCTTCTGTTGCCCCCAGTGAAGCGGTAGAGGAGGTCTCTGCCTTTTCAGCGACTTCTTGCTTTTTCGGAGCTTTCTCCTGCTGTTTGAGTTTGCGGAGTTGTCTCCTGGCTTGCCTTCGCTGTTGAGCGGTTGGCTTTGTTTTGACGACCTCCCAATTTTCATCTTCTAGGAGATCGGGGTGTACCCATATGGGTTGTCCGTCTGATGTTGGATATGGAACCAACTCTTGGGACGTTTGGGTCATCTTTATCATCTTGAAGGAAGTAGTGATCTTCTCTTTTGGTGATTTTTGTTTTTGTCCACACGACACCATGTTGACGGAGGCAGACCCATAGTTCTTGTCGAACGTGATGACTCCGTTTTTCCACATCTCATTTATCTTCTCTCTCACAACAAAGCATTGATTGAGAGGATGCGAGACCATCTGATGGTATGGACAGTACCGAGGATCGTTGGTTTTGCCAACATCGCCCGGTCTTTTGGGGTCAGGCAAGGTGAGTTTACCGTTTGCGAGAAGTGCCCCAAAAATTTCTTCAACATCTTCATCGAACGGGTATTTCTTCTCTACTCGTTCTTTGAAGGCATCAGAGAGTTCAGGCTTTTTACATGCAGCTTTGTTTTCAGCTTTCTTTGGCGGCTGAGGAGCTGACTTGGTTTGCACATTGAGAACCTCTTTTTTCTTTAGCTTTGAGGTTGCAATGGTAGTCGGCTCTTTCTTTGATGATTTCTGACTGTTGAGGTCTTTGATCACCGTTTCAGCCTCCATAGAAGCTTCTAGGAGTTCACCTAGGTTTTTTGATTTGTTGCCGATGATCATGGAGCGGATTCTTACTCTCATGTTGTTACGGCAGATGTCGACTAGCGACGCTTGTGGCAATACATCTGAGCATTTGTACGCCATTGCCTTCCACTTGTGAATGAAGTCATATGTTGACTCACTCTCTCCCTGTTTTAGGCTGCAGAGCTGCGCCATAGTAACAGGATGATCCTCACCTTTGAAGTGGGTTAGGAAGCGTGTCTCCAGCATCGCCCAATTTTGAATGGAGTCCTCCGGCAGAGTGGAGTACCAATCAAAGGTCGTACCTTTTAGGGTACTTGCAAAGAGGCGGATTTTGAGGGCATCTTGATCCGCAATAGCTCCCGTCAGGATCTTGAAATGGATGACGTGTTGTCTGGCTGAACCTTTCCCCGTATATGTTTGGAGAGTAGGTTGCTTGAATTTTGTAGGGAACGGGACGGAGTCCATCCACAAGGGATATGGTGGCTTGATCCCATGCTCCTTTAGTGTATCCTCTTCTTTTGCTTTGGCGAGGATATCGTCAACGTCCTTTTTGGTAAGGGCGCTTGACTCACTGTTTTCCACATTTTCCTCGTTGCCTTGATGGCTCGGAGGAGCTTCATTGTTTGGCGGACGTTGGATAGTGAGAAGGAGGTTTTCCATTAGGGCCTCTATTCTCTGTTGTCCTTGTTCCAACTGCTGGATGCGTGCAGCTACGTCATCATGTGGCGGAGGTTGCTTAGCATTTGTGACCAAGATGTTCACTCTTTGAGAGTCGAAAGAGGATACAGTCTTGGTGACTGAGCTGGAGCTCATTCTTTTAGATGAAGAGCTCGAGGAGTGATTACTCCGGTGTCATTGACTTGAAGGAGCGGGAGAATCTTCTCGATGTCTTCTTGTCCGAGTGACGCTGCGAGTCACCGGTCGTCTGACATGGATTTTAGTTGCCGACTTTTGATGTCTTCTGGTTTTTCCAACCATATGGACAACAGCAACTTGATTGCGTCTTTCTTTTTCAACCCATTTTTTGGAGACCTGAAGTGCAGAATGCTGGGTTCCTTGCTTCTCTAGTCTCTTTTGTCGATATGCCACGCGGCGGCGCATACGACGAGTAATTTGAGCTTCGGTTAGCTCTGGCTGCGCTCTGGTAATGAAGGACGTAGTCCCTGGTGCGCAGCAGCCGAGCTTGTCTTCTTTGAAGACTGGCAGGGACAGGATCCGGACGCAGTCCTTTGCCTGTCGCAGCGAAGCCTTGAATTTGGCGAGTTCGGCCCCTGTTGAGAGGAAGGGTCGACTCGCAGGAGTGCAGGCCTTTGCAGGTGTTTGTGGAGGCCTTACGATGCACGATTTGATTTTGGGCTTGTAGGAGCAAGCCGGCTCGTGCTGAGTTGGTTTTGTTTGGCAGAGGGTAGGTTTCTCCTTTTTCATGTAAGCAAGAGGGTAGAACCGGTTCTCCTTGAGAGGGGCCAAGTATGCTGGCTTTGCAGGTGTTTGTGACCTTCTTTGTTTGGGTGAAGGTCTTGGGGACCAAATCTTTGAGCAGACCTGGTTTCTTGTAGGTTGAGGCTTCGTAGGGTTACCACGGGCTTCAGGTTTTCTGATGGCCGCCTTTGGTGTCGGAGCAGCGACATGTCCGGTGGCAGTTTTCTGCTTCTTGGCAGTTGCGGTTTCTTCTACGGGAAGTGGGAATGGTCCCAGCGACCCGAAGACGATGGTCCGGGGAGTTGAGGTCGACCCGGTGTTCTGGGAGTCGCCAAGGGTGGTGATGCTTTGGCAACTGGCGGGGCGCTTGTAGGTGCGCTTGGTTTGCTTCTCTTGAAGCATCAGCTGGTACTTGTTCTCATCAAAGGTGATGGTTAATGAAGTTTTCATTGTTAGCTTTTGGAAAACTTCTAAAACAAGACCATATCCATTAGTAATCACAAGAATATGGTGATCATAAATGGAAAATACTATGGTTTCGCCTCTTCAAATCGCCCGAGGGGACATGGCCCAGCCCAAGCAACATGAGGAAGGCAAAAAAGCCATAGAGGGCACAATTGTTCTAAACGCAAGTAGGGTCAGCTCAGAATGAGCGTCCCAGTGACTGCTAGAAGCAATTGTGAACCTTAATTCAAATTACCGAGAAGCAAAGCTCACTCAAGGTAAAATGATATAAGGTTGAGATACTAGGACCGCTAGGCACAAATGTTGCAAATCGCATCCTTGGAAAGGACACGAGATGGGATTTTTGAAAGGTCAAGATTGGATTCATAAAAGAGAGCAAATGGTATTCCAATCCGAGAATGAGCTCAACATTTCTGCGAGCTCGAAATCCGAAAGGGAAGGAACCAAAATTTCTCAAGTGTGGATCCAAAAGTGACGGAAGTTTTTTTTTTTAAGTGTCAAGATTGGACTTATAGAGAGCAAATGGTATTCCAATCCGAAAATGAGCTCAACATTTCTGCGAGCTCGAAAATCCGAAAAGGAAGGAACCAGGATTTCTCAAATATGAATCCAAAAGTGATAGAAGTTTTTTTTTGTTCTTTTTTTTTTAGAAAAAAAAAAATTTTGAAGATTTTTTTTTAAGAGTTCACATAGATCTCCAATTCGATCTTATGAAACCTCAGTTGATAGATCAGCCCCCAGGTAAGGGTAGGATTACTTAATGAACCCGTTTGGAGGACCCTTGCCTAGAACAGTCTAGCTGTCTCCACACTCTGGACAAGGCTTTTCTTAAATCCACTTTGGTCAAAGAACGCAATTGGTGCAACCTTAGTGGCTTTTTTTTTTAAAGATTTTTTTTTATGGATTCATAGAAGAGAGCGAATGGTGTTCGATTCCGAAAATGAGTTCAACATTTCTGCGATCTCGAAATCCGAAAAGGAAGAAGCCAAAGTTTCTCAACTTAAACCCAAAAGAGGGAAATCTGAAAAAAAAATTAAATCAGATTTTTTTTTTGAGATTTTTTTTTTTAGAAATGGGAAAGGCTGGAAATAAACTTAAAGAAAGAAACTTCCAAAAATCCCATCTCATGTTTTTTTTTTTAGATGCAAGATCCAGCATAGGCCACCAACTAGAATGGAGCCAAAGAATCCAAGCATTGTGTTCTCAAATGAACGGGTCCCACCGGGTGTGCCAGCTTGATGGATCGCGCCCCTCCGTTCCTCCTCCGCTGCCATCCGCCCCGGGTCTGTCGGGGTCCGGAAGGAGGGAGAGGGAAGAAAGAAAGGCGGGTATCAACATTTTGTGGGTATGCCAGATTTTCTTTTCTACTTGGAATTTAGAGTAGTGATCCGGAGATTCACCTTCACAAGTAGAAAGGAAATCAACTTTTTCCTAACTTTCCATTGCACACATATTTTAAAGAAAAGAGACAAGTTTGTTTTGAATGCCGTGAGAGGCGATTTTCTTTGTTTGCCGTGAAAGGCGATTTTGGTGCCGTGAAAGGCGATTTTGCCGTGAAAGGCGGTTTACAAATCTCATCAATAATGAAAAGACAAGAAATGTGAATTTTGTGTCTCTTTAAGAAAAAATACAATACAATAGAAAAGAAAGAAATGGAATCTAACTTTTCATGCGATTGTGGGGGGACCCGTTCAGATCGACGGTCGCGAGTCATGTATGGACTCCGCCATCGTCCTTCAGATGAGAACTTTGATGCTTGATTTCTTGGCTTGGCTCCAACCTCAGATTTTTAGAGGATAAGGACCAAGGTAAGGTCCTATATCCGGTAAAAAGCTGAGTAAACGGGCTGAAAAGCCGCATCTAGCCATGTTGGATAGAAGGAGAGGTGGCCTTGGGGGGGGTGGCCCCCAAGGGGCTTTGATCACCTTTTAGTGCTTGTTGCAGCAGAGTTTTCTTCAATAGAGGAGAGTTTGTTGCAGAGGTTCTGGATTTTTCTTGGATTTTTCGGAGAGTTTTTGGATAATTTTTCCCCTTTGCCCCCCTTTTCCTTGGAATGGCCTCCTATTTATAGGCATTTGGTAGCCATTTAGGAGAGTTTATGAGCATTTATGGTATTAATGCTCATGATGGGAGGAGTTACAAGTTTTTAATTTCTTGATTTGGTAACTCCTTTTTCCTTGAATTTGATTGGCCGGTGGAGGATTTAGTTGCCTTTAATCTCCATAATGAGGGGAGTTTCATGGTTTTAATGCCATGAATACTTGGATTTGTAACTCCCATTCGCTTGCTTTTGATTGGGCCGTCTAAGATAATGAGTTAATGACTGTAATAAGTTGCCATAAACAAGTCAATTAACAGCATTAAATGGTCTCCCGGTCGCTTGAAGAGTCACGGGCCGCGCCGCGTCCTTTGGAATTCTTTTGGCGATGATCATCGATGGATCTTCATGTTGATCGACATCGGATGATCATGCAATTTCAGACTTTGATTAATATCAACAAGCCGGCGACATCTGTCCAGTCGATTTCTCGATCGGTCGGGCAGGAAGTGCATTTTCTTGATCGGTCGGTTGACAATTTTGAGGTGTCGGATGATGATTCCATGATTCCGGCGGCGGATCCACGATGTCGACGAAGATCGACGGATTTCATGCTCAAAAAATCAGAATTTGGAAAAATCACAGGGGCCAATCAACTCGGGACGCGAAAGATACCCGAAAAACGGGGTTTTTGGGCGACGTCCGGCAGCCCGGACCTCCATGGTCGCCGGCGACCATGGGGTTTGTGCCCCATGGTCGGCCGCCTTCCGGTCGCCTTTTCTTCTTCGTTTTTCGTCGTTTTTCGCTTCTGTTTTCTCCTGCATTATTCTTGGAATTTCCTCTCATTTATTGGCTGAATTTCCCTCAAGAAAACCTGACGGGAAGCCGTGCAAATCGGATTGCAAAGTTTCCCATTTTCTGAAAAGCCGAAGACTTTGCTGTGGAGAACTCCCGATTTTTTGTCAAGGATCGAAACTAGGTCAAACGATGTCGGAATGACCTGAAATTCGACGTGTAGCTTCTTGAGCAGTAGACGAGACCAACCATAGGCTTTTGTTCAGGTTTTGAAGCCGCTTGGGGTCCCGCAAACGCTTGACTTTGATTTCACCACGAGGGAAATGCCGAGCTTTGACTTCTGGTCAAACGATGTCCGATTGACCTGAAATTCGACGGGGAGCCTATTGGAGTCATTTTGAGATGATCCACAAGCTCCAAATTGGGTGCCATGGTCCCGGGGTGCTCCGCCGCTGGTAGGCTTGATTTTGTTTCCGAGCATCGTAACTGGGTCAAACGTCATCGGAATGTCCTGAAATTTGATGTGCAGCCCTTTGGAGGTATGTAGAAGCCGCCCACGTGCTCTGTTTGATGAGTGACGACCTCGGTAATTCTCGCTACCTAAGGGCTTGATTTTGCTGCTCGAGAGTTGATGGAGGGTCAAACGGTGTCGGTTTGACTTGAAACTTGACATGTAGCCTTTCGGAGGTATTTTGAGACCATCCGTAGGCTCTGATCGAAGATTTGGGGTCTTCGACACTGTCGCCGCCGGGAGCTGCTGCTTAGCTGTTGGAGAAGTGAAGCTAGGCCAAATGATGTCGGAATGGCCCGAAACTTCATGTGTACCTCTCTTTTGGCTGTTTTGAATGACCTTGCAGTTTTTGTTTGATTCTGACAAGATCTGATGCTTGAAGTGGCGCCTGCTTATTTGGGGTAGGATGCGGCTCCATGTAGCTTTTGGTGTGAAGAGGCAAAGTGACATTTTTTGTGTCAACAAACCCGCGTACCCACAGGTTGGCGAGTTTGTATCGACTACAGAAAATTCAACGTTGTCACACAAAAGGATCATTTCCCCCTACCCTTCTTGGACCAAATTTTAGAACGGGTAGCTGGCTACGAGTATTATTGTTTCTTAGATGGATATTCTGGATACAATCAAATAGAGATCTCTCCGGAAGACCAAGAGAAAACAACTTTTACATGCCCCTTTGGTACCTTTGCTTACCGACGGATACCCTTTGGGCTGTGCAATGCTCCTGCAACCTTTCAAAGGTGCATGCTTAGTATTTTTAGTGATATGGTGGAACGTTTTCTCGAAGTCTTCATGGACGATTTTTCAGTTTTTGGAGATACATTCCAAGATTGTTTGAGCAACTTAACTAAGGTCCTCTCTAGGTGTGAAGAAAAGAATTTAGTACTGAATTGGGAAAAATGTCATTTTATGGTACGACAAGGGATTGTCCTTGGAAGTGGACAAAGCCAAAATAGATTTAATTTCCAATTTGCCTTCCCCAAAAACCGTAAGAGATGTAAGATCTTTCTTAGGGCATGTCGGATTCTACAGAAGGTTCATAAAAGCTTTCAGTGTCATTTCTAGACCATTATGTAACCTTCTGCTAAATGAAGCAGAATTTGAGTGGACGGAGGCATGTCAAGCGGCTTTTACCAAGCTTAAGGACATGTTGACGACTGCTCCAATTATGCAACCTCCAGATTGGAGCCTGCCCTTTGAAATCATGTGCGATGCTAGCGATTATGCGGTTGGGGCAGTTCTTGGGCAACGTAGGGACAAAAAGCCATATGTGATTTACTATGCTAGCAGGACTTTAAACAGTGCACAGATTAATTATTCTACAATAGAGAAAGAACTATTGGCTGTGGTCTATGCACTGGATAAATTCCGTTCCTACTTAATTGGATAAAAAAATGTGATCTTTACTAACCATTGATAAGAACGAAAAATGTTATATTTTTCTCTATTAATATTTAGTTCTTTGTACCTATTTGATATCTAATTGCACTCATTATTCTTATATTTTGATTTAGGATGCAATTGGAGGGCTAAACGCAAAACGAAGTTAATTGGGCGATTTTAGACAATTTTCACATCGCTTCGCAAGTTGGGCATAACTCTCTCATCCGAGCTCCGGTGAAGACGATTCAAGATATTGTGGAACGTTAAAAGAAGGTGATCATATTTGATGCTGAATGAATGGAGCTGATTCGGAACCGGGTCTTGTTTAGAGGAAATCAAGCAGAAGGGCATTATGGTAAATTTAAAGAAATCAGGAGTTCGTCGAAACATATCCAATATTGGGCTCATATTGTTCAGAACGAAAAATAGTGCAACTTTAATTCTTGGGTCGAGTCCAACAGAAGCCCAAATGAGAAGATTTGGTCAAAAAGAAGATTTTGACTAAGTTAGAATTTAATTGATTATTTTATTAAATTTCATATCCAATCCCAAGCCACTTCAATTTCTCCCTCACGTCAATCTCCTTCCCTAATTCAGAGTTTCTAACGTATCTTTTCACTTTCTAATCCTCATCCAACACCAACTGCCCATGCATATCTACTGTTCCAGCCACTATTTTCTCTCCACCTCACCCTTTCCCATTCAAACTCTCCCATCTCACGGCTGGGATGTCCATCAGAACATCTTTCTCAATCCCACTATCTTAGAAGCAATTCTATCAGTATCATCCTCTCATCTAACGTTTTCTCTCCCTCATTCCTTTTCTCTCCATCAGGTGGGCCCACTTACCTATTTTTTCTCCTACCCTAACCTAACCCACCTCTATAAATCCCCATAACAAGCCATTCAGTAAACATACTCTCTCGGCACCTAACGAATTCTCCATATCTCTTTCTTTTTCTCTCTTGTTTCTCCATTCTTTTTCAATTTTAATTTATTTTACAAGTTAGTATGGCCATGCGTGGCTAATTTTCGGTAATTGGTTGAAGGAGACTGAAGCCTCGGAATAAATACTGTGAGATCTAATTTATTTTCATTGTTCAATTTATGCTTTGAATATGGGTTGTTCTTCTATGCTTAATTTGTTATGATGATTGTTTCGTTTAATTGCTAGGATGCATACTAGTATATTTTTCGTTGCAATCTACCGCTAAATTAGAAATCAAATCCGTAATTGTTTGATCCCTCTAATTTGTGAAGCAACTGATATTTAATAATTTACTGCGTCAGTAATTATTAGATATTAGGAAGAACACTTGGCTAAATTAAATGCAACCGCGTGTGCTTGTGTTATTTGGGTTCATTGATCTCTCTGATTTTAATGCTTTTACTAAATTAAATCTATAGCGTTTGTCTTAGGTTGTTTAGTAATTAGGGTTAATTAGAGAGCGTGTTTTCTAATTAACTAATTAAGGAGGTAGGAATTTAATTCCAACGATGAATATTCAAAGTATTAATTGATTTATTTTTGCATCAATGATCAATTCTGAATTTCCGATGGTGGATGTTAACTTTGACCAATGCTTGCTCATTTGATTGAACTCATTACTTTGTTGCTATTTATTTGCTTTTATTTTTTTTTATTTTTTTTTCAGTATAATCAAAACCCCCATCTTTGATCACATAGCATAAAATTTGACTAAACACTCTCTGTGGGAACGATCCTTACTCGCACTACTACATTTATTATTTTTGGAGTAAAGGTTTTATTATATATTTGGGTGCCGGCGACAGCACGATCAACCATTCTGCGCTGAAGTACCTTCTTTCTAAGAAAGATGCCAAGCCCAGACTGATCAGATGGATCCTTCTACTCCAAGAGTTTGATATTGAAATCAAGGATAAAAAAGGAGTAGAAAATGTGGTGGCTAATCATCTTTCTAGGCTTGTCCTTTCCAACACTTTAGAACCCTTGTCAATCCGGGACACTTTCCCTGATGAGCAATTATTTGCCGCATTTTCCCATTCTCCATAGTATGCTGATATTGCTAATTATCTAGCTTCGGGTGAAATTCCAAAAGAATGGACACAGCAAGATAAAAATAAGTTTTTCACTAAGGTGAAACAGTTTTTCTAGGATGAACCATACCTTTTTAAATACTGCCCAGACCAAATCATTAGCAGATGCATTCCTGACCATGAAGTAAACAGTGTAATATCATTCTGTCACTCACATGCTTGTGGTGGCCATTTTTCTGCTAAAAAGAACGCTTACAAAATTTTGACAATCTGAATTTTACTGGCCCACGTTACTTAAAGACACACATGACTTCTGTAAGGCATGTGAGCGGTGCCAAAAATTGGGTTCAATTTCCAAAAGGAATATGATGCCTTTAAACCCAATTTTGGTCGTCGAGTTATTCGACGTTTGGGGTATAGACTTTATGGGACCTTTTCCCCTGAGCTTTGGTTTTCATTATATCATCGTCGCAGTCGATTATGTGTCCAAATGGATTGAAGCAATCCCATGTAGGAATAATGATGCTAAAACGGTCAAAAAGTTTATCTTGGATAACATCTTTTCCCGTTTTGGAACTCCACATGCCATCATTAGTGATGGGGGCACTCACTTTTGTAACCGCATCATTGAGAGTTTGTTTAAAAATTACGGTGTTACACATAAAGTGGCTACCCCCTATCACCCTCAAACAAGTGGGCAGGTAGAAGTCTCAAATAGGGAAATCAAAAGAATTTTGGAGACAACAGTAAAACCAAATCGTAAGGATTGGTCAATGCGGCTAAATGATGCTTTGTAGGCTTATAGAACTGCTTATAAGACCCCAATTAGGATGTCTCCATACCGGCTTATATATGGGAAAGCTTGCCACCTTCCGGTGGAGCTGGAACATAAAGCTTATTGTGCCATAAAACAACTGAACCTTGACCTAGACAAGGCTGGGGAGAAAAGAGCCCTTGATTAAATGAATTAGTAGAATTGAGAAACGAGGCTTATATGAACTCGAGAATTTAGAAAGAGAGGACTAAGGCCTTTCATGATAAACGGATATTAAGGAAGTCATTCCATCCGTCTCAAAAAGTCCTATTGTACAATTCTCGACTTCATCTTTTCCCTGGAAAGTTAAGATCTCGTTGGACAGGCCCCTACATTGTTCAAGAAGTATTTCCATATGGGGCAGTGACCCTCATTGATCCATCGAATAGTTCCTCTTTTAAAGTTAATGGACAACGTTTAAAACCATTCTTGGAGATTGCTCCTCCAGAGGAAAATGAATTCCTCTAATCGATCCTGTCTATCAGGATTGAAGGGCACTGGATCTGACAGTGGCCCACAACTTTGTACATTATGCATACATATATTTCTTTTCTTTTTTTCCTCCTTTTTCTTTTTGTGTTCTTTGTCTCACATTGGACAGGTTTCTACGCGAAAGCTTCATTACTCCAGGTGATTTCTACCCCTTTCCTCCCTTTACATTTTCACCTCATGATTACATTCCATTTTGCATTTCATGTATGACATCGAGGACGCTGTCTAGTTTAGGTTGGGGGGTGGAACAAGCACACTTGTCCAATTTTAGACAATTTTTTTCATTTTTGCATAGTTTTCTAAAAAAAAAACCCAAAAAAAAAACAAAAAAAAAAAAAGAAAGAGGAGGTTTTCAGAAGAACTTGACGATTCGAAGATGTCTAGAAATTTGGAATTTCAGAATTTTTAGAAGGAAGTAAAATGAAGGTTCACAATTTTTTGAAAGAAAAATAGAATACCGAACTTTGATTTTCACTGTAACACGTGTACATCATTTCAAAAGTCTTGGATAAAAAGATTTAAGTGTCATTTTCATAATTCTTTCAAGAGAGAACAAAAAAAAAAGAGAAGACTTTCTGAAATTTGGTCATCTGAGTTCTCCCGGTTCATCGGTAAGGTTAGGCCAACCAAAACCAATTAATTAATTCGGGCGAATTGAAAAAGGCTTCCTATTGTTGGGGACCGTTTAAAAAAAAAAAAGAAGATGTCAAGGGATGCACAAATAGGTGTTTATAAAAATAAAAATAAAAAATAAAAAATAAAAAATAAAAAAACGTGAGAAAAAAAGTGTTTAGTTGCGTGACTAGTTTGGGTTCGTAGCCTTTTTAACCCGAGCTAGTAAGCCCGTATGGGTATTTATATACCCCTAAAGACATTTGTTTTGGGAGTCATTGGCCTAATGCTCATTACATGGGTTAATTAGAAAGCTTAAGGGACCTAGGCATTGCACAGTCACATGTGTGCGTTTAAAAAAAAATGGGTGCGTCTCGCGGCCTTTGAAAAAACAGTAGTGCGAAAGCCATCATAGTAGTCTTGAGAGGAGACTTGTATTTACCCCGAATCTAGGAAAGTTGGAAATTCTTAGAGAGAATTTTGTTTTAATGGCATTATCATAGAACATTTAAAATTTTTGATTTGATGTATACACCTGCACAGGGCACCCAAAGTTTTGGTATAATTTTTTAAAAGATTTGAAAAGAAAAATGTGAACCGGATTTTGAAAATTCTGAAATCTTGATTATTCGAGGATTCAAGGCATCCGATTTGACTCAATCGTCTTTTGAAAAAAAACTTTTCGTTGATTTATTTTATTTTATTTTAATTTATTTTTAGGTAAATGAATTTTGTGGGCATATTCACTGCAAACCCTCACGAGGCACAACTCATCCACTAGGGGTAACCTAGGGGTTTAAGGGCTTGCTGCATACGCTACCAACGAAAGTGGTGTTTTCCATTTTGTCTTTGCATTTAGATTATATTAGGCTAGAAGACCAACCATGGTTCGCATATTTTGATCAGGACTAGCAAAATGCTGGTTAGGGGGTGTGATAAGTCCTTAAAAATGCATAATTTCCTCATTATTTTAGAATTAATTAAGGACTTAATCATCAAATCATGCACCATTTTAGTATAAAAATCATGATTTATGTTTATGGGCATCAAAGTTTGAATTCGAGTCAAAACTCATTGAAAAATTGCATTTTCACATAAAATCATGAATTTCTCTATTTTTGGCATTAGAAGTCATAAATTTCTCATAACTTTTTATTCACACATAAAATGATGAATTTTATTTGCACCATTGATTTAATTAAAAGAAAATTTGATAAAATGGTGACATTTTATGCATCTATTTAATGTGAATTGGGCCCGCATCTTGCATAATTCCTCCCTATTTAAATAGTTTATTCTTTGACATTTGTTTTCATTTTTATAGGGAATTTCAGAAATTGGGGCCCGCATAAAAGAATTGATGAAGCAAATGCACCATGGGACCCATCTACTTTTGGCATGAATTCCAAGGAGAAAGTGGGCCCATGTTAAGAGATTCTCAAGCCATGAAAAAGTTTAAAGTAATTCAAGCTTCTTGCTAGCCAAGCAATCCAAGTTGGAAGATAAACCCAAAGAGTCCAAGTTTCCTTAAACACCATTGGATCTCAATCAAATACCATTCCAAATTTTGAAAGTTTGGAACCCAAGATTCTTGGGAAGATGGCATCACACGTCCAAAAGGAGGCTCCGAAAAAAATCCCTCACATTTTTTTTTCTCCCCCTATTCTTTCTCTCTTTATCTCTCTTCCCTTCCTAATTTTTCTCTCTTTATTATCTCCCTCTCAATCCCTAACACCCTCATCCCTAAATTCTCTCTCTCTCTCTCTCTCTCTCTCTCTCTCTCTCTCTCTCTCTCTCTCTCTCTCTCTCTCTCTCTCTCTCTCTCTCTCTCCCTCACGTTTTTCTCTCCCATCTCCACTCTCTCACGTGGATCTCTTCCTCCCCTATTTTTTCTCTCTTGATTCTATCCCATTAACTCTTTTCTAATAACTCTCTCTCCCCCTAATTTCTCCCTAACCTTCATACCCCCCATATGCTCTCTCAATCTCTCACACACACGTCCATCTCCCCCATCCATACCTTGGACGAGGCCAGCAACTCATCCCCTTTCCTTTTCCATTAATTTTTCTTCATCTCTCCTCCTTCCATCACAATTTCATCCAAGGCCTTCCCTAAGGCACACCACCACTTGGATTTCTACGCCACCGTTGCACCACCGCCGTTGCTACCGTCGATCCACCATCGGACCAGCCATTCATCATCTTCCCTTGTTTGGATTTCAGGTCGCAAAACGAGAGCCGGTTGGATCGCCGTTCAAGACCGCGAGTCCCTCTCCTCCGTTTAGTGTTTCATGTGTCTAAGGTAAGGTTGGATGCATTTTATTTTGATTCAAATAATTTTGTAATGGTTATTTGCTTGTAATGGGTCTTTCATTAATAAATCAAGTTTATGGGGTCTTGGTCTTCACCAACGGGTCAACATAGAATTTTTGTGCGTAGTGACAGTGCGCACTTGGTGCGGTGGTCTTGATTTTTCTTTATGGCATTTAGCAAAGTAACCATTGCAAAGTTTTAGAATTAAAATCCCTTTTTTCTCTGATTTATTTTTATTTTTATTTTATTTTCATGCATCTTAATAATTATTGCAATTGGTTGGACTAATAATTCTTATGGTGATGCAGTACTTAGATTAGGTTTCTAGATTATGATTTTTATTTTTCTTTGGTTGTAATTAATATTTTTCAGACTTGTAATTAATTTTTAATTAAAGTAGGACATTTGATTTGTATAGTTTTTTTAGGCTAGAACTAGTTTTCAATAGGACAGGTATTGCACGATTAATTACTCCATGTGGATCGACCTCAGGCTTCATCGAGTTATTACTACAATCGCGGCCTTGCACTTGAGGCTACAATCAATGACGCCAATCACTAATTGTATGAAACAAGATGAATTTCAATGGACAAGGGCAGCAACTAGAGCTTTTGGAGAAATCAAGCGCAAGATCACGGAAGCGCCTGTCCTACGACTTCTAGATTTTAACAAAGTTTTTGAAGTTGCTTGTGATGCTTCTCAAATCAGCATTGGAGGAGTTCTTAGCTAAGAAGGTCACCTGATTGCATTTTTCAGCGAAAAGCTCTTCGATGCCAAAAGTCGATATTCAATTTATGATCTCGAATTCTACGCTGTTGTGCAAGCATTGCGACATTGGCGTCCTTACTTGGTTGGCAACGACTTTGTCTTATATTCCGATCACGAGTCTTTGAAGCATATACAGTCACAACAGCATGTAAGTGATCGTCGCATTAAATGAAGCTCTTACCTTCAACAATTCACATTCAGTCTCCGCCATAAAGCTGGCAAAGAAAATCTGGTAGTTGATGCTTTAAGTCGCCGGAAACATCTCCTCACTACTATGGCAATCATTGTCACTGGTTTTGAGCAAATAAATCATGAGTACACAAATGACAAAGATTTCGGCACAATCTACGTAGATCTTCTTAACGGCGACACGGACAAGCACCCTCATTACAGCATACATGATGGGTTCTTATTCCAATGTAACAAACTTTGCTTCCCTGCTACTTCCATTCGAGAACATGTTGTTCGTGAATTGCATTCAAGAGGTTTTAGCGGTCATTTGGGACGTGACAAGACACTCACTCTTGTGGATGACCATTTCTATTGGCTGCGTATGAAAGTTAATGTTATCAGCATATATGAAAGATGTTGCACCTGTCAGTTGGCTAAAGGTAACAAAAAGAATACAGGTTTATATAAGCTTTTACCTATTCCGCATGTCCCATGGGAAAATATCAGCATGGATTTTGTGTTAGGCCTTCCAAAGACTGTACGGAAAGTTGATTCCATCTTTGTTGTTCTTGATCGTTTTTCTAAAATGGCACATTTCATTCCGTGCACCACAACATCCGATGCTTACAAGGTAGCTCAACTATTCTTCAAAGAAGTTGTCCGTCTTCATGGCCTCCCTAAGACGATTGTTTCAGATCGTGACACCAAATTTATGAGTTACTTTTGCAAGACATTGTGGATGACAGTCAGGACTAAGCTTCACTTCTCTACTGCTTACCATCTACAAACTGATGGCCAAACTGAAGTTGTTAATAGAAGTCTTGGACAATTGTTACGATGCCTTGTACGAGATCATATCACTACATGGGATCAGATTCTACTAATGGCTAAATTTGCTTACAACAATTCAGTTAATCGATCCACATGGATCTCACCATTTGAAGCAGTCACAGGTGTTCGACCACGCTTGCTTATTGATCTTGTCCACTGTCTGTTGAAGCACGCCCATGTGCTGAAGCTGATAACTTCATCAAACACATGCAACAAATACATGATGAAATTCGACGACATATTGTAGCTAGCAATGACAGTTACAGGGCTCATGCTGACAAACGTCATCGTTTTCTGAAGTTTTCTTAATGAGACATGATTATGGTCCATATTCATCCGGAAAAGTTACCCCTAGGTGCCAACAAGAAGTTACATATGAGGAAGACACGCACTGCACCAAAAATTGAAATCAGAAACCGAGGTTTGAAACGGCCTTTATTCGTTTCTATTTCGACACGGTCTCGAACCGCTCAAAGAGGCGAAAACCGTTTCAATTGAAAAAAAAATACCCTTCTCAAGTATTAGGGCATCGTTCCCTCTCTACTTTTTTCCCTTCGCGCCATTCTTATGAAGCGTCCCCTTTTTACCTCATTCCCTTCGCGCCAATCTTCTTCTAAATGGAGGTTCCTGTCTACTCCGTCTTCTTCGAATGTCAGTGCGTCTTCTTCGAATCTCTTTGAGGAGCAGCAGAGAAGAGGATCCAGAGGATTCCGAACTGCTGCTCTCCGGTTCTGCGTACTGGAGAACAAAGAAAGAGGAGCGTCTTCTGTGCACAATGCCGCGCGTAGAACAACAACGATCGGAGAAGAAGGCTACAGAGAACCCGGATTTTTGTTGCAGAACAACAGGGTCTTCTTTCAGGTTTCTGTTGCAAAGAAGATGTGAGGAAGAAGAAGGGTTTCCCCTATTTTTCCCCCAAGTTTCAGAGAATCCAGATTCACAGAGGATCCGGTGCTTTCAGCTCCGGACAGGACTTCGATCGTTGGTCTTTGTCACCGCTGGAACGTGGCCGGAGAGAAAGGGCTTGGGTTGCAGATAGAATAGAAAACGAAGACGGAAGAAGATCGAGCCTAATCGTTTGTGCTGATTTGTGCTGGAGCTTCGAGCAAGCTGTGAGGATTTGCTTCTTCTCTTCAGTTCTCAGCGAATCGCTTTTAGGTTTTCTCCGCTTCGAGAGGTAAAAATCTCTCTCTATCTCTCCTTCTTTCGTTGATTGAATCTCTATTTTGATCATATGATGATCTTCTCTTCGCTTGATTCATGAATCTCAGGTTTTTCTTTGATTAGATGTTGTTTCTTTGTAGATTTACAATTACATCTTTGATATGGATCGATTCTTTGAGATTTCTTTGAAAAATGATGCAGTTTGTGGTAGATTAGCGATTCCTTCTTTGTTATCAGATGGAATCTGAATACATTTAAGTTTTTTTTAAACCTAATTTTTTGTAGTTTCTGGCAGTGAGATGTATTTGGTTTGACTGATACTGGCAGTGACATCTTCTTTCGATGTTAGTGAATGTGTGAAAAAAATCCTGTTTTTTTAGGAAGAAGTACAATGTGTCCACTGTGCAAGGAACCCTAGGTATTATTGTTAGTTAGGATGGAAGATGTTGGGTATTTTCTAAAGACGTCTTTGAACCCTTTTGGCATTTAGTTAGGATGGAAGAAGCCCAGTAGAAACCTCCTTTTGGTTATCTATACTTCTTTAGAGTTTTCCCCATCACAGACTAGAAATGCAACTGCTGGCACTGTTTCCTGATTAATGTGTGCGCCATTGGAGGAAACATTTTGTGGCATGACCCTTCCATCGATGATGGAGTCAACTGGATGAATCGTCAGAATGAATGTGGACCCTGTTTCTCAAATTGTTGGTTTGAACAAGCAATGCCATTTTTTCCATTGATCATGATGATATACCTTCTCTCCTGTGATGATGTTTCAGAAATTAGAGACAATCAGGTAATGAAGATAAAGAGGATGGTGTTGGTATTCAGTGTGTTTTTTTTTTTTTTTTTTAAAGAAAACTGATGTGTAGTTTTCATGTTTATCAGGATCCTTATCATGGCTTAGGTCAAGCAATGGGTCTTGCTTTCTCAGTACCAGAAGGAATCAAGGTTCCTTCAAGTCTTGTTAACATATTCAAGGAGCTTCAACAGGATCTGGCTTGCTCCATTCCAGCTCATAGGAGTTTGGAACAATGGGCTGTGCAGGTAAAAACTTAAATGTCTGTTATAACGTTTATATTAATTTGTCATCGTATTGTTTCGTCATCATTATTGCTTGTTGCACAAAATTTCTTCTTTAATTAAATTTCCATCTCATCATTGTCATTCATATGACTCCTACGTCTGAGGTATAAGCACTAGAATCTGTTTTGTGGACAATTATAGACCGTAAAATTTTTTAGTTTAATTACATTCGAAGTCTGGAAAAGATAATATTTTAAGGAACAAGAAAGCTTTATCAACTACAGCTGTGGGAAACTTTCCCCTCAAATTTATTTCTTTGCAATGAGCTCTTTTCTTACATGCAGTCATCACCATGCTCAATAGAATGCATCCTGGATGCAAGTATGTTTTACAACATGTATGCATTATGTTCAGGTATGATGGAAAAGCATACTTTTGTGAAACTCTTTGCAAATACTGTCAAGTTCTGTGCTAATCAATGGCTTTGGCAAATGACATTCATTATCAAGACTACAATTACACTTCTTTAAGCATGACTCAACTATTGAATCTTATGTCTTGTTTTCTTTCTTGCTTGCTTCCATAATTGTTAGTTACTTGTCTCTTGTTTGCATTTGACATTGTGGTGTCTCTACTTGTCTAAATAGTTCTTTTTTTAGTAATAGCACATACTACTTGCCTAAACAGTTGATCTAATCTTTAATGATTAACAACTTACTAGGATGACCTTGCCAGTGAATCTTTCTAGGATAAATTTCATTGTTACCAATAAAAATTGTGTCCTTTCGGATATTTAGGGTTGTTTTTGTTGTTGATTTTTTTGGTTATGTGTTGGTTGCAGCATTGGGAGAGAAGTCATTGCTCTGTAGCTGATGCAGAGGTGGTTGTGACTGTTCTGGAACCTCACATTCGCAGAGTGGTAAGACGGAGTAGGCATATTTTTTTTTAGTTTGTTTTTGTTTGTGATATGTTTGAATTCTGTTGTGAAATGGAACTGGTTAATGAGTATATGAACTTTGATCCTGTTTTTTTTAAGTTCATGAGTTGTCTTAAGATTAGTAGATTTAAGTTCATGGGTTGTATGGATTATGGACTATAGGGAGAATTGAAAGATGATGATCGATATTAGATGAAATTGGTGTTAATTTTTGGTGTATAGTTTCCGCTGACATTAATAAGAAGACCTTCATGAACATTGGAGTGGTGTGACTTTAAATGGGTTTTTCTTTTTTTTTAGTTTAGTTATGTGAAGAAACTTATATACAGGTGCACACTTTGCGAGGGCCCACCTAATCACCAATCCAAGTGGTGAATGTTGGTTGGGATTGGCCCAACAGGTCTTCTCTTGCGATTGATTCTTTCCTCTCTTTCTCTCTCTTTCTATCTCTATCTGACTTGATCTTTCCTTCTATGGATTTGTGGGGTTCTGTTGGTTTTTGGATTGGATGGAGTTGATTCTGAATTGGGTCTTGTGTAAACTGAGTTTTTTTTACTACCCCAGATCTTTATTTATTTGTTATCCATGGGTGGAATCTGTTGTTAAAATTTAGAAAGACTATCCTATTCAGCATTTGTGAGGATGTTTATTTGGATTTTGAGTTCAAGATTGTACTTTTTCTAACTGATTACATTTTACTGCAGTGCTGATTTGAATTGGGTGAATGCTGGTTAATTTCTGTTTGGATATTGCATTTCTGGCAAAATCAAAGTAGGATGTGTTTAGTGTCGTCCACACTTAGTTTTCTTAATCTTGATTTGGAGCAAAGTCGGGTACAAGAACTGAAATGAAAACTGTCAGCATAGTGCAATTCCTGACTAACTTCCAGACTGACCCAAATGTTTAAACCATCCGTTTGGTTTGAAGTCATTTTAGCTGCTATTTGGTGCACAAATCTGCAGTTGCAGTAAACATCTTTTCAAATGGGTTAGGTTTCTTCTTTTGGATGTACCAAAATTGTGAAGAAACTTATATGGAGATATAAACAAGGGGTAAGGTGCAGTGACAGGCACCTTTATTTGTTTGTTCTGTTTCCAGGTTGTCATTTCCACTTGTGTAACACATGGCATGAACTCTATAGTAGGACCCACATAATGATAATTTGAATAGTTCAAGATTCATATTGAAAGGTGCAGGTTATCATTATATGATAATTTCCACTTGAGGGTTGTATGGTGTGATGCACTAAATTTACTTATTCATTGTATCTTACAAGTTTTTTTTTTTTTTTTACTTTGCAGCCTTAGAGAAATTCTTAACCCTTCTTAATGTTTCTTGGAATCTTTGTTTTATTTATATGCAGGAGCATCTGGTTTGAAGCTGCAACTATTGTTGCTGTTGCTCCTCCTGTGGTAATTCCAGCTGGAAGTGTACTGAAATTTGCCTTGGCAGGCGGTCTTTCTTGTGCACTTTCTACTTCTCTAATGCACCCAGTGGATACAATGAAGGTATATACTCTGTAATTACTTGATGGTATTTGAGCCACTAAATTATAGTTTACTCTGCATTTTTTTTAAATTATGATATTTGGTTTTATACTGAAAGGTACTATTAATGAGCATTAAAGGACTAGCTAAGCAAAATGTTTTCGTGTTTTGATGTTCTTTTGGATGGATTGTGTTTTATGTAGATTGTAGCCTATTCAAATCAAGATGTGGATAATCTACAAATGCCTGTTTACAATTTCCCTCCAATCATCCTCTGCAGGGTTGTAAATCTTGAATTAAAGGTCTCTTCATTTATACTTTATCTATTTGCCACTCTGAATGGGATGGGTAAACTCCATGAAAATTATAATGAGTTTGTGTCTTTTCCAAATGGCAAGTAGTTGACAGAATAGTTTGTTTGTTGCTTCATTCTGCCCTACATGTTTGGCAATGTGGAGATCAGAAAAAGTACTAGTTAGTGTTCTAATTTTCTTGCCCCAAATCATTTTCAACACTTGTCACTAATATCAATTTTGAGAAGTTGGAGATTTGTACCCTTCACATGTAGTTCTGATTTCTGCACAAACCCAATCTTAATACCGTCAAAATATGCTTTAGGGTTCATCGATAACCACCCTTAAATAATGCTTTAGGGTTCAATCCTTATGCATCTCCTTGGAATGTTTTCTTTTTCTTGTTTCCCCTAATGCTTCTTTTATGGGTGGCACTGGTGTTGGGATTTATTTACCTTAAATTTGGTTTGTTGTAGTTTCAGATTCATATAGACTTGCCTTGTAATGGTGTGGTTGATGTTACTATACTCAGATGGGTTTTGTTTTCATTTCTTAAACAAGTAATTGGTTTCTTGAAACCAAATTATCAATAGATTTGGTTTCTTGAAACTAGATTATAACCTTTGTTTGATATTGCGTGGTGAATTAGTACTTAAACAATATATTTTGAATAGTTTGTTGTCTACATTTATGAGCTTTGGACATGATCCAAGGCTAGCTAGATTGGATGATTTGAGAATTTGGGTTGCTTGACTCATGTTATTTCCACTATATGTGCATATAGCCATGTGATTCCCAGGGCTACTAAAATTAATTGCATTACTAACGCTCCATTCTTTTGAATTTTTTTTTTCAGGAGGATGCTCAAAAGAATATACTTATGCAAGAAAAGCAGTTTGTTGCAAAGAATGCTACAACTTAATTGGAGGGCCTTTTCCACCATAATAATTGGACTCAGCTAGCATTAAACAACATTGGAGAAAGTTAAAGCCACAACAAATGTGATGAGATAGACTCTTTGGTTGTTTTTTTTTTTTTCCCCTAAAAAACGGAGTGGATGAAAGTAGTTAGAAGGTTATATGAGGTGGATGTGTGATGTATGGATATTCAAATATTATAAATTTAATATTTGAGTTCAAGTTAGTCTATTAGTGATTTCAATTTTAGATTTTGTGAACCATTTAATGATTGTTTTCTATGAATGTGTATAGTGTGAATGTTACAGTATATGTACTTTTTTTAAAATGCATTTGTTTTGGTGGTATATTAAAATTTTGCAATTACAGTGTTTTTAAAATAAAATAAAAAAATTCCTCATTAGAAACGATTATAAACCGTTCTCACTAAATTTGGAGCGATTCTAAATGGTTTTGGAACAGGAACGGTTTGACGACACTTTTGGAACGGTTTTTAAAACTGTTCCAAGATAAATAACAGGAACGGTCGTAGCACAGTATTGAAACGGTTTAGAAATGTTCCGAAATTCAAATGTTGGAACGGGTTTTATCAGTTCCAAAATAATAAATTTGGAACGGATATAGTCCGTTTCAATATTTTAGGAACACCATTTTTTGAAATGGTTTCAAACTGTTTCAATTCACGGTAGAAACGGCTCAAGGCTGTTCCAAATTGCCATTTTTGGTGCAGTGAGGTCCATTCAAAGTGTTGAAAAGCTCAGTTCGAATGCATATTCTCTCGAATTACCATCTGAGCTTGGTATCAGCCCTACATTCAATGTTACTCCGCCACCGCCTGGTAAAATCTTTGATGTTCTTGATGATCAGATTATTTCTACTCGTCGCGGAGGATTTCGGAAGTTCCTTGTTCGTTGGCAAAATCGGCCCCTCCAATGCCACCTAGATTACTGCTACCAACTTCTAGCTTCTGAATTCAGATCTTTATTAGTACTATCAAGCGATTAACTCGCCAGAGTCGAGTTCTTTCAAGCCGGAGAGAGTTGATGTAGTACGGAAGTCCAAAAGAGGTCATGGGCCCACATGATGGGCCCAGCCATCCAATCCAGCCCTTTGGGTGCATCCCACATGCCCAAATTGGCTGAGAATGTTACTGTGGAAATACTTCTAAATTTATCTTAGGATTGATTAGGAATTGTTGCTTATTTTGATGAGAATTAGTAGCTTCTATTTTCATTATAGTTCACTGTTTTAGTAGTCTTAATACATTATAAATAGAGTAGTCCTCTATTGTAATGGGTATGCTTTACAATTAATAACAAATTTTCTCTAAGGTTGCTCATGTGAGTTAGTTTTATGGTTTCATTTGTGCCCCAGTGGCTGAAATCCATCCTTGCATTCGATCAATCCTTCGAGAGATTGATCTATACTACCTGATTGCTATGTCACTCTTCTACTGCTATATGACCCCCACATAGGAATGATCATGCTTGTGTATTGCAAGGCCACATCATATTTACATCCCAAAGGCTGAATCAATTGATAGAAGAGTCTGGCCTTTTACGAAAGATGGGAATATCTCTACTAAAACTGCATACAGAACTCTCTCTTTGTTTGATAATACTAGCAGTGATGGCATGATAGATTGGAAAAAGTTTTGAAAAATTCAAGTGCCCCAAGGGGTGCTTCTCTTTGGTAGGAAATGTCTTCGTAAGGCCATCCTGGTCAGGAAATGGCAGGACCCAAATCTAGTGCAGGATCAATGATATTTCCCATTTGTGACTTCGAGGAGGAAATTGTGGAACATGCTCTCTTTTTATGTGATCATGCTAGAGAAGTTTGGTTTGGTTCCAATCTTAGTTTCTTATCTCACTCAAATAGGAATATGGACATAGTGGAGCGGTAGGAATTTCTCATGAAATTGAATAATGAGAATGGTGGGCTTGAAGGCCCCAATCTAGTCTCACTACCTAGTGGGTAGTGTGGAAAGCTAGAAATAGTTTTTCCTTTAATAGCATCCTCATTTGTCCTATTAGCACTATTAGGCTGGTTCAAAAAACGCGCTCCTCTTCTACCTCTTTGGAGTGCAATTAGGATGCCTATCATACTCCTAAAATCCCAAAGTGGCTCTCTTTAGTTTCTAATGATATTTTAATGATTTTCACGGATGTTGCTTATAATTCTAATGATGGAAAATCTATGTATAGTTATGCGATGATATTGAACAACATTCTTGTTTATGCAGGTGCTCACTTTGAGCCAAAGCTCTCTTCCGCTAAAGAAGCAAAGGCGAGGGCTATTCTCTTTGCGTTAGAGAAAGAAGCTCACGATGGTTACTCCAAGATTGTGCTCCATGCTAATGCCAAGGTAGTGATCAATGGTATTGATGGAAAACAAGACTGGGCCATTAATTCTATCATTTTGGATATTCATCGCCAGTGCCATTGTTTTTACTTTTTCGAGTTTTTCTTTATTCCTAGAACTATTAATGAGGTTGCATACATTTTGGCCAAGTTTTGTTCTAGACATGGTAAGAATCTTATTGGGATAGTTTTCTCCTGGAGTGGGTGAGGTGTTGTTTGCCTCCTCCCTAAGTTTTGGGTTGTATTCTTTTTGGTGTTTTATTCTAATGTGTTTCGGTCTTAAATGAAGGTTTTTTCTTTACCAGAAAAAAAGTTTCTATTTAGTATTTTTAGCCACTAAGGTCATTTAAAGATAGATGGAGGAGTCGTATACATGTTCTATAAATGACTTGCATCCACCATTCCAAACCCTAAATCCCACCATATGTAATATAAATTTAAGAAATGGAATGAAGTGAAATATTTCTGAAAATTTCTCCCGTTTTCTCTTACTTTATTGTTTTGGATATTGTGAATTACACTTCCAAACTTCACAATTCTCCCCAACAAATCGTTATCAAGTTTGTTTATTTATTTATTTTATTTTTTTTGCACTGTTGGGGTGCTAGTCCATGTGTGCTACCTTAATTTGAGGACCTAAGGATCTAAGTGGGACGATTCGCTAATAGCAGGATTGAGTTAGTCTCGGTAACAGTACCGGCTTAGCTTATCTCGATCTCGGTGTCCAAGCTCGGCAGTAGTACCAAAACACATCCAACTCAGCAACAGTGTCAGCTAGCACCGAGCTTGAGCTCGCTTCGGTAAGAGTACCGGTTGGGCTTACCTCGGTCTCGGCATAAGGCACATCGGTAGCAGTGCCAGGATGCATCCATATCTGGTCTCAGTATCATCTTCAGCCTGGCACGACCCACTAAGATGAATACTAAGCCATGATTGTACTCCCATAAAACTACGGCTACGTTGCAGAACATACTGACAGATAAGATGGGCACCGAATATTGATAAGGGCTTGTCCTTATCGAACGATCACATCCACATTAATACGAGAAGTCAGCTCATGATCCAACTGGATAGTGTCTCCACGTACCCCCACTAAAGGAGCGCCAGCTGGAACTTCCACCTATATATATACAACGGTAAAGATCCCAAAAAGGTATGCCATGCTACATAACACAATACAACTGAGTATTGACCTTTCTTCTCCATCCTTTGTTCAGTGAGAACACTAACTCAGGCATCGGAGAGCGTCCGGCTAACTACAGCTAGGGTCTCTGATCTCTCTATCTTTCCTTCCATTTCTGGTCTTAAGGCAATCAATCTCTCTCAAAGGAGCTTAGCAGCAATATTATGAGTTTCATACTCACTTAATCAAGTCCATAAGATTTAGGCACTTAAAATTAGCGTCGTCTGTGGGAAAAAGGTTATCAAACCACATTCACAAAAACTATGCCTCCAAAAACCAGAAATGGTGAAGGACGATCAAAAGCCCCATCACTACCACCAGCAGTCCCCCGCCAGAGGAGATCCAGGGGAAGGTCTGATGCGGCAAGCGTAGATGGACATGTTACTCAGTCAGGTTCATTGTCGAAAGGGGTGACGGCACCCCCCCCACCCCCACCGACGAAACAACCTTCTAACGGCTCCTCCCTAAACCTCCCCCATGAGGCAGAGCTCCAGCAGCAGCCAAATCTCATCAGCGCCCCCCCCCCCCCCCCCCATCAAGTGGACTGCGACGATGACCTCGTGGCAATCAAAATGAGGCGGACTGAAAACATTACTCAGTTCGCCAGAAGGCGCTGGACCGTCTACAGCGAAGAGGAATACGCCACTAACAAAGTGGCCCTCACATCCTTTAAACAAGCTCTGCTGCTAAGCAACGAGCTTCGAAAGGACCTAGTTCAGTTCCCCGTGGTCACGGTGAGGGCACTGATGATGGACCCGATTCCTTCCGTTCCTCCCCCATCCATCCCCGGGGACACTGAAAAAGCCGAATGGAGGGAAGGAGGGGAGAGAAAGGCGGGTATCAACATTTTTTTGTACGGGTATGCCGGATTTTCTATTCTACTTGAAATTTAGAAATGGTGATCCGGAGATCTACCTTCCCAAGTAGAAAGGAAATCAATCTTTTTTCTAACTTTCCATTACACATATATTTAAGAAAAGAGACAAGGTTTTTTTTTTTTTAATGCCGTGAGAGGGGATTTTGTGCCGTAGAAGGCAATTTGTGCCGTAAAAGGCGATTTGGTGCCGTGAAAGGCGATTTACAAATCTCATCAAAATGGAAGACAAGAATTGTGAATTTTTTTTGTCTCTTAAAGAAAATACAAAATACAAGAAAAAAAAACAAGAAAAGGAATCTGACTTCAGATTGACGGTCGCAAGTCATGTATGGACTTCGTCATCGTCCTTCAGATGAGAACATGCGATGCTTCGATTCATTTGGCCTGGCTTGGACTTCAATTTTTTTTAGAGGATAAAGACCAAGGGAATGTCCTATATCCAATAAAAAACGAAGAGACGAGCTGAAAAGCCACGTCTAGGCCATGTTGAATAGGAGAAGAGAGGGTTTTGCCTTGGGGGGAGTGCCCCCCAAGGGACTTCAATCACCTTGTGGTATTTGTTGCAGCAGAGTTTCTTCAGAGTAGCAGAGCTTCTAGGAATTCTTGACGATCTTTCTGACTGATTTTTCTGATCCATTCTTCTTGGAATGCTCTCCTATTTATAGGCCTTTGGTAGCCATTTAGGAGGGTTTATGAGCATTGATGGCTTTAAAGCTTCATGATGGGAGGAGTTACAAGTTTTTATTTCTTGATTTTATAATTCCTTTTTTCCTTGAATCTGATTGGCCGATGGAGAATGATGGGTTTTTAATTGCCTTTAATATCCATGATGAGAGGAGTTCCATGACTTTAATGCCATGAAGACTTTGACTTGTAACTCCCATTTCCTTGTTTCTGATTGGGCCGTCCAAAATAATGAGTTAATGACCGCATTTAGTTGGGTCAATTAACAGCATTAAGTGGTCGCCGGGGATTTGAAGAGTCGCGGGCCGTGCCACGTCTTTTGGAATTCTTCTTGCGATGATCAACGATCGATCTTCATGTTGATCAATGTCGGATGATCATGCAAATTCAGACATAGATTGCTAACAGCGGACCGGTACCATCTATCTTGTCGATTTCCCGATTAGTTGGACAGAAAGTGTACTTTCTTAGTCAGCTGGTTGGCGATCTCGGAGCGATCAATGACGATTCCATGCTCTTGACGGCGGATCCGAAATGTAGACGGAGATAGATTGATTTCGAGCATCAAAAATCAGATTTTTGGAAATCACAGGGGCAGGAACTCCCGAAACGCGAAAAGGATCAGAAAACGGGCCTTTCGGCGGAAATCCAGCGACCCGGGCTTCTAGGTTCGCCGGCGACCATGGGGTTTGGTCCCCTTTGGTCATCGTTTCGTCGGCCGTTTTTCGAGCTTTTTGTTTCGTTTTTTCTCCTGTATTTTTCTTGACATTTTCCTCATTTTTTGGCTTGATTCTCATGAAGAAAAATCGACGAGAAGTCGTGCAAAACCGGAGCACAAAGTTTCTTATTTTTCGGAAAAGTCGAAGACCTTGTCGCGCAGAGTTACCGATTTTTTATCAAGAGTCGAAACTAGGTCAAACGATGTCGGAATGACCTGAAATTTAAGGTGAAGCCTCCCGAGCTGTAGACAGGACCAACCATAAGCTTTTGCTTGAGTTTTGAAGCTGCTTGGGGTACCGTCGCCGCTCGGCTTGGTTTCGCCGCGAGGAAGATATCACGCTTTGATGTGCGGTCAACCGATGTCCGATTGACCTAAAATTTGACAGGGAGCCTATTGGAGTCATTTTGAGATGATCCATTGGCTCCATTTTGGATGTCATGGTCCCGGGGTGCTCCGCCGCCGGTAGCCTTGATTTTATTTCGGAGCGTCAAAGTCCGGTCAAACGTTGTCGGAATGACCTGAAATTTGACGTGCAACCCTTTTGAAGCATGTTGAAGCCGCCCATGTGCTCCGTTTGATGAGTGATGTCCTCGGTGGTTCTCGCCGCCGAGAGGCTTGACTTTGCTGTTCAAGGGTTGATGGAGGGTCAAACGTTGTCGGTTTGACTTAAAATTTGACATGAAGCCTTATGGAGGTATTTTGAGACCATCCGTAGGCTCTGATCAAAGTTTTGATATCTTCGACGCCGTCGCCGCCAGGAGCGCCTATTCAGCTACCGGAGGAGTGAAGTTAGGCCAAATGATGTTGGAATGGCCCGAAACTTCATGTGAACCTCTCTTTTAGTTGTCTTTGAGGATCTTACAGTTTTTGTTTGATTCTGACAAGATCTGATGCTTGAAGCGGCATTGCCTATTTGTAGTAGGAAGCGGTTTCATGTAGCTTCTTGATGTTAAAGAGGCAAAGTGACGTTTTTGGTGTCAACAACTGATGGCCAGGGTGAACCAGTTTAAAGAAAAAGAAGACAAGGCTCAAGCTCAGGAAAGCCTCGCCCTCTGGCCGGAAGATAAATCCTCCAAAAAAAGAAAAGGCCCCTCAGATGCGGGACGCGGACCGAAACGAGGCCCCACTGAGCTCGTCGGTGACCTCAAGGGGCGGCAAGATGTCCACGTCAGCTGTTGCCTCTTGCAAGGCCGTCGACATGGTCTTCTAGGAGCCAATCTACAAGCTCCTCGGCAAGATCAACTCACAACCGTTCTTCTGGTGGCCAGAGCCGATAAGGGGTGATCCTTTCGCCCGTTATCAAAGCAAGTTTTGTGCCTATCACAAGCTGAATGGGCATAAGACCGAGAACTGCAAGACCTTTAAGTCTCACCTTGAAGAGCTCGTCAGGGAAACATAGTGTTTGTTACGGAACATCCACTAAAAGGCTCTTGTTACTAAACAAAGCCGACTCGATTCACCAAGATAGAAAAACAGTGATCTTGGAAACAGTTCCTTGACTCTCGATACAAAGCGTTCGTCCTTGAGTCTCTGCTTCGTAATAGCACCAGTTGGACAGAAGTACCAGCTCGTTAGAAGCTCCAGTTGTGGCCTCGGTGACGGCACCAGCCTCAGCTCGGCTTCTTCAATCACAACAACTTCAGAAGTGGCCTCGGTGGTAGCACCAGCCTTGACTGCGCGCAGCTTTGGCCCTGGTGACAGCACCAGCCTCGGTTTACAAAGCTCCAGCAGTGGCCTCGGTGATAGCACTAGCCGCAGCTTGGGCAGTTTTAAATGTGACAGCTCCAGCAGTGGCCTCGGTGATAGCACCAGCCGCAGCTTGGACAGTTTTAAATGTGACGGCTCCAGCAGTGGCCTCGATAATAGCACCAGTCGCAGCTCTAACAATTTTAATCGTGACAACTCCAGCAACGGCCTTGGTGATAACACCAGCCGCGGCTCGGACAACTTCAGTCACGGCAGCTCTAATTCTCACCAAGTTGTGGAACTCAACAATTACCTACCTACCTAATTGCTACAGAGCATTAGAGAAGTGAAGAAAAACCTTAAACGGTTAAGGCACACCTTGTTATAGAACTTGGTGGCTTCAGCTCGGTTACGGAACCAGCTATATAAAAACACCTTGTTATAGAACTTGGTGGCTTCAGCTCGGTTACGGAATCAGCTATACAAAAACACTTTGTTACAGAACTTGGTGGCTTCAGCTCGATTATGGAACCGGCTATACAAAAATCACCTTGTTACAGAACCCGGTGGCTTCAGCTCAGTTACAGAACCAGCTATATAGCGCCAAGTTACGGAACTCGACGACTATTCTAGTTCAGTTGCGGAACCAACTATGCAATTGAAGAACTCGTTGGCTACTTCTGAAAATTAAGTTCGGTTACAGAACCAACTAAAGTTTTTCTATCATCAAGGGTGCAAATACTTCTTGAGTTACAGAACTTAAGAACAAATGGAGTTATGATTTTTGAACCAAATTCAATTAGGCTAAGTCACTTCTGGTTGTGGAACCAAAGTCATTTGCCCAATGGTTACTCAGTTCTGGTTACTGAACCGAACTCAACTACTTGGTCAAAGAATCAGACGTTTATGCTAAGGGTCCAATATTGGAACTGAGGTCAAACGTATGTATGTTATTTTCAAAAGAAAAGATCGAAGGCAAGTATGGGAAAGAAGTTATATTCATTGATTGAAGAAGAAATTACAAAATTCTTTACATTTTTCCACCATTACAAAAAAGAAAAGAAATACATCAGAAAAGCTTTAACGAGCAGGGGTCCTAGCATTGGCTTCAGGAGGCTCAGTTGCAGCTGCTTGGGGAGTAACCTTGGGCAAAGGAGTCGAGACAGCCTCGGTGCGACCTCAAGAGTGGGGGCAAGACTCGACTCAGGCTTGGGGCTAGAAAACTTAGGCAGGTTCTGATAAACAGGGTGATCCTCTGAGATCCCTGCCTTTTTCAATACAGCTCAAACAAAGCCGAGCTTATCTTCTCGACTTGGGCCTCATATTCTTTAGTCGTCGCATCCTCCCTGTCATGGAAAGCTGCATCAACTTCAACTTGGACTGGAGCTCGGGCTTTTCTTTGTGCGCTAGTTCGAGCTCGGCATTCCTTTTCGCCAGCTCGGCCTCAAGCTTGAGTGCCCTCTTCGCCTTGACCTCGGCCGCGCCCTTCAGCTCATGAGTCTCGACCTTCAGCTTCAAGATTTCATTAAGTGCAAACTCGAGCTCTGCCCCTTGGCTGTTGTTCTTCTCCTCCGCCTCTTTCAACTTCTAGTTACTCCCCTCCATGGCCGTCGCAAGTTTCTTCTTCTCTGCTTCCAGCTTTTCGACCTTGGAGCCATTTTCACAGGTCCTGTTCAGGACCACCTGAACCCTCTGCACAATATGAGAAAAGAGCCAAGTGTCAGAGAAAAGCAAACGAGATCAAACATTACATAGGATCTATGATAGAGACTTACCGAGAAGGCCGACTGCAGAGAGGAAATCAGTAGCGACTCATCATCTGCTCCCTTATGCCTCTGCATGTCAGATGGAAGAGCACACGCACTGGCGAGAGCAGCGACAACGAGAGGGTTGCTGGATAGATGGTCCTCCATCGTCATCGGCCTCTCAAGCCCGAGTAGGAGGCCTGGCCTCCACTGGGCCGACCCCATAGGCTGAGGGACCGAGACTTGACCAGGGCCCTTCTTTGTCGAGCCCTCAACCCTGGGCCTCTTTTCCTTCGGAGCCCTCTCCCTCGCCTCTTCGACAGAGCGCTACCGAGCTCTTGTGCCTTGGCCCTCGGACCAGGACCTTTTCTCCGCCCGACCTCCTTCCCTTGCGGTGTCGGCGAAGTGCTGCCGAACTGCGCCCGAAGCAACAGAAAAAGGAGCTCTAGTGCTACCCGAGGCCGCGGAGGCGGGAGTGGGGTCGGCAGCAGAAGGCATGGAAGGAACTCGGCTGCCAAAAAGCTTTGCCCCAAGATCCTTTGTCTTCAAGGCGGGACGTCGACGCTGCATATCCTCTCACCTTTCTTCTTGGTTCGATGGGGACGAATATGATTCGACGAGTTGGGACAAGTCGGCGACCTCCGAGCCGATGGGAGATTTGGATGCCTCAGCACCTAAAGCTCTTTGGCGCTCGGCGTCGGTCAAGGTGAGCGCAGGCTCCTTCCTCTTCATGTACTTGTGGTACCTCAACTCGTACACAAGCAAGGCCCAAGCAGTTCACTCGTGATGACCATGGTAGTCGCACACGACCTATAGCCAGCTGTCGTTTCTCTTCCAGCCGGCACGCTCGGCCCCCTGCCTTCTCTGGCTGACCTTTGCACGACAAGAGAAAAGCGTCAGCTCAGCAAAACAAGAAAAGCAAGAGCACTCAAAGGAGATTGGTATTTACTTGGGGGAACCCCGAAGTGACGAGGGATCCTATATAACCTCTCCACCTCGGTCTCGACCTCACCAAACTCCCAATTACCGGAGATGAGCAGACGATCGTCCCCGGCATGTCTATTTGAATCCTCCAAATCATAGACAAAAGGCTCCATTTTTTGGCTTCCCCCAAAGGTAGTAGTAGTGACCGTCTCCCGCGGACTTGCAGACATCATATACGTCCTCGATATGAGGACGCCGAGGTTAATACCTAAGATCTCATTGAGATTGGCGGCACCCATTATTACTTTGTAGCTGTTGGGCATCAGCTGATAGGGGTCGATGTGCCATGTCACCAGGCAAGCTCTAAGAAGAGGGTGAACAGGAAACCTAACCCCTCCTTCGATTATTGAAACCAAAGGGAATGGCATCCAACCATCGCGGAAGGAGTAACCCTCGAAAGGGTTCTTTAGGTTGTCTAGTTTGGTCTGGACGTTGTCTGGGATCCAATACATCTCCTTGAACCCAGTCATGGCCTCAGAGGTGTCCAGGCAATGCCTATAGGTTCCCATTTTCCTAAGAATAGAGAAACTGGAAAGAGCAGAGGGCAGAAACCCTAAGGCAGAAACCCCTAACAGAAATATAAGATGAACGAAAGAATGAGATGAGGAAGAAGACTTACAGAAGAACAACTTCAAACTCAGATTCGCTAAGGACAGAACTCCGACAGGGCTTCTTCTTTCTTGCAGCAGAAATGCTCTCTCTGATGAATGCCAAAGTAGAGAAACGAAGAAGGAAAAACCCTATTTATAGAGAGAATGGCGCCCTTTCAACACGCATGCGAGGCATCGCCTCGGGCGTTGTACACGTCACTTCGAATTCGTTGGACGACCAACCAGATGGAGACACATGGTACCACCAGTCCATCTCCCGCAATGATTCAGACGCTCTATTAATTACCTCAGGCAGGCAAAGCAACAGCAGCATGTTATTTATCGCATCGGGCAGACAAAATGACACCGGCGTGCTATTTATTGTCTCGGGCAGATGAACAGACATCACAATAGAGATCAAACGTCCTCAGCCGACACCGAGACGAAGTTCAAATTAATACCCAAGACTCTCCCGACATAGTACTTAGCTCCCAACCTCAAAGAATTGGAGAACTCTAAGAAGTCACGAGCTAGGGGCAATTGTGTGGGACGATTCCCTAATAGCAAGATTGAGCTAGTCTCGGTAACAGTACCGACTTAGTTTATCTCGATCTCGGTGTCCAAGCTCGGCAGTAGTACCAAAACACACCCAGCTCGGCAATAGTGCCAGCTAGCACTGAGCTTAAGCTCGCTTCGGTAAGAGTACCGGTTAGGCTCACATCAGTCTCGACATAAGGCACCTCGGCAACAGTGCCAGGATGCATCCATATCTGGTCTCGGTATCATCTTCAGCCTGGCACGACCAACTAAGATGAATACTAGGCCATGATTGTACTCTCATAAAGTTACGACTACATTGCAGAACGTACTGATAGATAAGATGGGCGCCGAATATTGATAAGGGCTTGTCCTTATCGAACGATCACATCCACATTAATACGAGAAGTCAGCTCATGATCCGACTGGACAGTGTCTCCACGTACCCCCACTAAGGGAGCGTCAGATGGAACTTCCACCTATATATATACAACGGTAAAGATCCCAAAAAGGTACGCCATGCTACATAACACAATACAACTGAGTATCGGCCTTTCTTCTCCATCCTTTGTTTAGTGATAGCACTAACTCAGGCATCGGAGAGCCTCCGGCTGACTGCAAATAGGGTCTCTGATCTCTCTATCTTTCCTTCCATTTCATGTCTTAAGGCAATCAATCATTCTCAAAGGAGCTTAGCAGCAATATTATGAGTTTCATACTCACTTAATCAAGTCCGTAAGATTTAGGCACTTACAGGATCAATCATTGTCAAATATTATATGCAATTTGATATATGTAATCTAGGATTTTGTTTCAAAGGGAATGGGTCCTTATTTCAATTGTTGGGTACTTGATTATTTTGAGCCAGATTTCCTAACCCCATGCACCCGCCCTATTGTGGATTCATGGTACAGACCACTTCTCTTTTTAATTCTCTTTAAAATAAACAATCTGAGCATTAGGGTTTGATTGCTCCTACTCTGATCCATCTAATTCGCATGTTTTCTTAGCAATTTGGCACACTCTCCTACCATAGTAACTAAAGTCTAATGGCCAGAGCTTTTCTGAGTGCTGAAATTGTGGGAGAATGCATATAATCATGCACCTCAAATGACATAATTTTCAAGATCCAAACAGTTCATTTTGAAGATAAGTGATCACTTTGCAATTATACTATATTAAAGCTAAGCTTTTTAAATCTAATTTAGATCTCTGTCCACTTCTTATCCCATGCATCACCTATCTCATATGATGTAACTACCCATCTCTTGTAAATTTCTTATTCTTCCTTTTACGTTTCTACAAAAGTGACTTTTTACTCACATCTCCTATTCCCATTTCTACATATTTTCCCATTTTTTTTACCTTTGTTTTCCTATTTGCTTTCTAATCTACCTACTCTCAATTGCAAAAATACGTACGGTCATATATTATCTTTTTTTTGTTTTCTTTTTTTGTTCTCTTTCAAAAAATTTACTGTAGTGCAATGCATTTGGGCCGCCGCTCGAGTCAATAATTATTTTCCAACTGCATGAATATTTGGTTTGCATTGTATGGACAAACTTTTGCTCAGCATGGGTTCTTGTGCTAGTGAGATTTTATTTTGTTTGGTCTCACCTGAAACTGACCCCTGATTTGGGCCAGCCATTGAGGAATGAACTGATTCACAATGTTTCTCCTTTTAAAACAAGATCATGGGTTCTCCGGAGCCCCCAGCGCAATGTAGGAATCACATTTAATCTTTTCTTTTACCAGGATCACATTTGATCATTTTTTTTGTGAAATTTTGGCTTATTATGAAAATTGGAAGGTTGGATCTTTGACAACAATCGTCCCCCAACATCACACCACTTAAATCAGATGTTTCATCCTGATCAGATGATTCTCCATGAACGAACCAATCCAATGCCAAAAATGCTCTACTGGGTCAAGACAATGGCTCGCAATTGATTATTCAATTAGCAATCATACATCATCCAATGGGGCCAATCAGTCCATAGAAAACAAGAAGGTAAGGTCACCCTCCATTTGGGCTGTGTTCCAAATCCGATCAAGATATGTGCAGCAACCTCCCTATTTCACCTACCAACTAATCACTCAAAATCAACACACTGTCTGCAGTGCAATACAGACAATTAATTACACACAAATTTTCCATTTGAATTCATCATCATCATCATCAAAGCCTTATCCCAACTATGTTGAAATCAGCTATATAGATTCTGTTTCTCCGCCACTCAGAATTCATGTTTGGTTGGTGACAAAGTTTTCCATTTGAATTATTAATGTCTAACATATGTGAGTCTCAAAATCCCACGCGGTGGATTGATCAATTAACACAGTTTATGGACTACTATAACCTATTCAGTCTAGCCATTAATAGTCTAAAATCTAAATCCACAAATGATGTGTTATTAGCCCAATATGAAATATATACAAAATTTTCCAATTATAGAGGGGATGTTTTAATTATTGTGAATGTTTGCTCATTTTTCTACTAATGGGCCAAATCAGTTGCATAGTCATATAACAAAATATGATCTAACACTATCATATATAGATCTATATAATCAATTTAAGACCATGTGCCAAATGAATGAATTTTAAATGATAAATGAGCATTAATTATTGCAAAATAGTTACTGTAAAACATGGGCACAATAACTCTAAAAAGCCCTTAATCATAAATCTCCTTTTTACCCAAAAGATAACATAAGGGCCCACCTAAGAAAACAGCAGATGGACCTCAATACATTTGACTGTTGACTATAAACACTCACTTGACTAGCAGTAGAAAAATGATTATTTGGTCCAAAAGAAAACATTTCTTTGACCCAGAAAAAACCTACAAAAGGAATCCAGAAAGGATCGCACTGATTCCCATTGAAGACTTTTGACAAAAAGGACCAACTTGCAATTGGGAAAACAGGACCAAAAACGTTGAAAATGCTGAAATTTGAATGAAAAAAAAAATCTAAAACATGTCTGTCCATTAAGAAAAATGCAGTGGAAAGAAATTTAACGAATCATGACTGATTGTTGAATTAAGCAGGTCAAATGCAGCTAAGTTAGTTATATAGAATGCATATTCAAGTAATAATGAGTTCAGATGACTGACAATAGCCGCATGATACTATAGTAACATGATTACATGAAAAAGAAATGATACCAATGACTGGCCACAAAATCAATCAATACTGAATTTGGATTGGGGTTTTCTTTTAATGATAATTTGGCTTTACATAATACCAAGTCAAGATTTATTGTGAAGGCGGCTAAAAAAGTCAGTCTTCAAGTGACACCAATGTAAAGACAAATATGGATTGGAATATATATGGCCATGATCATCATGCTCAATCCGAGCACCGACACCAATGTAAACTATGATTATAACAAACATGAATCTAGAGCTTGTGATCATGAAATTAAAATGAAAACCATTAAATGTGTACCTTAAGAAGCTACCTGATTAATATGAGAAAGATCAGTCTACAAAGCTTCGGCCATGGCTATGCCAAATTGATCGTCTACTTCTCTACATAAAACTGGCACCAAATTGATGGTATGGCTGGGAGTGTAGATTGAGTTGAGAGAGGGACTAAAAGAGGGTTATTTACAGCTAGAGGGTGTTTTCCTCTGTTCTCTGCAATTCACTAATTGCCGATCAAATCTAAATCTATGAGATTTTGGATAAAGTATGATCCAATCTGAACTTAAATTCGAAACAAATCAACACATGATACATATGCCTAGGGGGCTGCCAATAATCAGACTGGGCCAGATATCAAACTGGGACCAATAATCAGAAATGGGACCAATAGATGGGCTATTATTGGCTAACAGGCCCCATCAGCCATACAGATAGATCATACACAGAGAGGAGAAATCAAGAACAAGTGATGGCTCATTTCCTCAAAATCACTGCCAAGTTTCACCTTCAAATACCTCCCTAGCAATAAAACATCACTCTCTTCACATTTTCCTTGAGAGCTAGCAGTGGCCTTACACCTGACGCCCTACATGTTCCCCGGACTGATGCCTGGCTCATGTCATCAACCGACGAGCTGTTCTCCTGCATGTCAGGTTCCATGTAGAATCTAGCTCGAAATGCTGCTAAGTGCGCATAATATGCAGGAGGAACTGCAGAAAAAACCAAAATGGACCTTCACTAATGAGCCTGAAAGCACATCATCTAAAACATAGTAAGAATTCTGAAGAACAAGGAATAAATTGGAATCATCGAGCCACTAATTCTAAAAAATAAGAGAAGCGCATTCATGTTAACAAAGCCTGATTCTTTATCCGCAATTGGTGATCCTCATAAAGTTAATGATGACATATTTAAAATAGCTTCCTGTATGTACATTGTTTATCAATAAACAATTCTGGAAAGTTCGATATACCATGAAAAGTGTCAAAAAATCTGCACTTGATCATAGGACAGATCCAATATTTTCTTCTGTTATCTTCAAGTTTAGGGTTGATGGAGCGACAAGAGGAAAGCCAGGCTAAAAGCATGTATAGGCATGTTGTCCAGGCATGGAGGGAAGTTTTATTCACATCGTCCAAGCATGTTGGGTGAGAAATTCTAAAGATACAGGTATTAGCCATTTTGGAAGCTCTTCGTATCCAACAGAAAAAATAAAGCTCTTCGCATGTTCATGTTCTCTCTTTCTTCACAGACGACGGAATGAACTTCACAACCACAATTATAAAAGGAATGGTTTTGTTTTTCTGTTTCAGAAACTTGTATGCTAGTTTCAGGGATTTAAAATAGACTCCTTGTTCAAAAATGCCAATAGAAGTGTATTCTAGGGAAAAAATCCGATAGTTGGTGGAACTTCTTTTTGCCCTTTTTTTTCTTGATTTTCTCAAGTGTCATTCAACCAAATGGTTAGCATTTGACAGTCCCTCTAATTGATAGGAATCACCTAAGTAGAATCTCCAGGAACTTTTATTTTAGGTTACATACATATGAGTTATTGTTAGAAATAATAAACTATGGGGGTTTCTTTGTAATTTCTTATGATGGACCTAGCTGTAATATCTGAAAGTGTATTTGAATATATTGAGTTCAGCTCTCGATTAGGGCTGTAGCTCTTTTTGCCCTTTTTCTCTCAATCTCACGAATCTCTCTCAACTCACAAACATGGTATCAGAGCATTCGGTCCTCGCGTGAATCGTCATCTCTCCGGCCTCCATCTCTTCTTTCCTCTTTTCTCCTTTTTCTATTTTCTCTCCTTTCTTTCTTCTTCCATCCTTGGTTCTGGTTCCAGCGGCCATGTAGGCTTGTGCAGGCATAGTCGGCTGCCTGCACAAGCCATGAGGTTCAAGTCGGCACAGAGTTCCGATGTGAGGGTCATCTCGTCATCTTGTAGTGAGCCCAGAGCAACCCGACGTGCAACGTTCTCCATCAACGTGATGTATTGCTGGTTCAGTTGAGAGAATCAAGTCTTTGTGTAGCTTCTCTGTTGGTATGTGATTTGGATATTTGTTCCAAGGCTTCTGTGTGCTATTTGTGCTCATGTGTTCTGGGTTGTTCAGTTTATCCTTATTGTAATGGCTGAATCCTCATCTTCTGGAGTTGTTCCAACTGACATGGAAAATCGGTCCATGTTGCGATTGGCAAATGAAAACCCTAACATTAAGATTACCAGTGTACCACTTAACATGACTAATTACATTCAGTGGTCAAGAGCTGTAAGAATGTATTTAGGTGGAAAATTGTTGCTTGGTTATATTGATGGAACTGTCACAGAACTGGAGGCTAATGACCCACGTCATGCTGAATGGAAAGCCTATAATATGATGGTGATGTCTTGGATGTTAAAATCCATGGAACCCGATGTAAGTGAAGGGTTGCATCAATTAGACACAGCCAAGGAAGTGTGGGACACTCTACATGAATTGTATGCGGACAAAAATAATATGGCTCGCATTTATGAGATCAAACAACTTATTGCTAATCATAGGAAAGGAGATAAGACTGCCTCTTCTTACTGCACAAAGTTAAGAAGCTGAAGGATATTGAATTTCATTGTCAAAAGGATGCAGCAGAGTACAAGAAGAGAGTAGAAATGGACCAAATATTTGATTTCTTAGCTGGGTTGAATTCCGATTTTGAACCAGTACGTGCTAAAATCTTGAATGAGAATGTTCTACTTTCACTCAGTGGAGCTTATGCCTTGGTTCTCAAGGATGAAAAACAAAGAGCGGTAATGTCTACAAATCCTCCAAAAAGTTCGGCTGTAGTGGCAATGCAAGGAAAAGGTCAAGGCAGAGGTCATGGAAATGCCACTGCTACCGTTGGCCATGGAAGAAATCAAGGAAGAGGGGCTGGTCGTGGTCGTGCTCGAGTTGAGAACCGAGTATGCACACATTGTGGTCGTAAAAATCACATTGTTGAAATGTGTTGGGACTTGCATGGTAAACCACCAATACGAGGTGCTAATATTGCTGCAATAGAGTCCAATGTAACTCAGGGAGAGAATTCCTACAACACATCAAGTATTGTTGCAGCATTTGATGAGGCTTCTTTCTTCTTCTTTTTTTTGGAAAAAAAAAAAAAATGTTACTAATGATGTTGTTCTTCCCACTCTTGATAGCATCTCTCACGAAATGCATCCTGAAAGGGATCACCATTAGATAATGTTACTAATGAGTTTGCCTCAGAACTACCACGATCAGATAAACCTTTGCAGGTTTACTCACGAAGGACATCACGTAACTTTATCTTCATTGCTCCACAGGATCAAGTAGACTCGGACAAAGGTAACTCTCCTTCACCCCCTCTGTCTAATTCTCCCCCTTGTTACTGATCCTCTTTCAAGTCCTTCATTACAGCTCCCTATTGCCCTTCGTAAAGGGGAAACGCCATAGCACTTCTCGTGTATATCATCCAATTGAAAACTTCATTTCTTATCATTGTATTTCTCCATCTCGTCGGGTCAGTCTTGCTGCAATTTCATCTGAGTCGGTGCCTACAAGTTTTGTAGAAGCATCCCGTCATCCTTCCTGGAGAAAGGCAATGGAAGAAGAAATGAAAGCCCTAGAGAAGAATCAGACTTGGGAATTGGCAGATTTACCCAAAGGGAAGAAACTTGTGGGGAGTAGATGAGTATACACAATTAAATATAATCCTGATGGAAGTGCTGTAGGAATTAAGGTGTTTCAAAGGTTAGTTCAATTCGTGTGGTTATTTATATAGCTTCGGTCTCAAATCTCCGATATGGAGATTTGGCCATTGTATCAATTAGATGTTAAGAATGCATTTCTTCATGGAGTTCTTAATGAAGAAGTCTACATGTCCTTACCCCCTAGGTTTGTGTGTAAGGAGGAGCAACAGAAAATATGTGAGTTGAAAAAGTCTTTGTATGGATTGAAGCAGTCTCCTAGAGCATGGTTCCGGAAATTTGGGCAATTTAAAGATTTTCTAGGAATTGAGGTTTCCGGATCACGTAAAGGGATTTGCTTGTCCCAACGCAAATATGCCTTAGATCTTCTCCGCTCAATTAGTAATTTGGGAGCAAAGCTGGCTGATACGCCTGTTGAGATGGGCCATGAACTATCTTTAGAAGATGGAGATTTACTTGAAGATGCTCAAATGTATCATCGGCTCGCAGGTAAACTCATTTACCTTACAATTACTCGACCGGATATATCACATGTTGTTAGTATGGTGAGTCAATATATGCATGCCCCTCGAACTTCTCATTTAGAAGCCGTAAAACGTATACTGCGGTATATTTAAAGCTCTTCGGAAAAGGAATCTTCTATGGATTTCATGGGCATTTGAATATTGCTGGGTACTCAGATGCAGATTGGGCTGGCTAACCGGATGACAAACGGTCCACAATGGGGTACTGTACCTTTGTTGGAGGGAACATCGTTACGTGGAAAAGTAAAACACAGTCTATGGTATCTAAATCGAGTGCTGAAGCCGAGTATCGAGCAATGACAAAGACTGCATGTGAACTTATTTGGTTGAGAAGCCTTGCAAGAGAATTGGGTTTTAATGTGAAGGAGCCTATGCAAATGCATTGCGACAATCAAGCAGCCATCTATATAGCTTCAAATCCAATGTTTCATGAGAGGACTAAGCACATTGAGGTAGACTGTCATTTTGTCCAGGAAAAGATTACTACAGGGTTGATAAGTACTCCTTATGTGAGGTCAGAAAATCAGCTAGCAAACATGTTCACTAAAGCCTTGTCGAAGAATCGGATGGCTACTATCTTAGACAAGTTGGGCATGATTGATATCTATGCTCCAGCTTGAGGGGGAGTGTCAGAAATAATAAACTATGGGTGTTTCTTTGTAATTTCCTATGATGGACCTAGCTGTAATATCTGAAAGTGTATTTGAATATATTGAGTTCAGCTCTTGATTAGGGCTGTAGCTCTTTTTGCCCTTTTTCTCTCAATCTCACGAATCTCTCTCAATCACACAAACAACAGTTATGCATGGAAATAAAATCACTAGTACTAGTTAGGAGGGAAATTTTTCACTAAGACTAGTCTTCCAGTGTAGTATCTTTCTGATTACAACAAAAGGGCTTCAAAAATTAGCCCACATATGAAGAATTAGGCATATAGATGATTAAACATCTAAAAAAGGAACATACACTTACCAACAGAAACAGAGCGTGTGCATCTGGCATACCTACAAATAAGGAAGACAGCAATGTCAAAATAAAAATATGATAGATATGTTTAAAGGGAATGGAAAGTATTACTAAACGTAACCTATAGTGTATAATAAAGGCTTCCCAGGCTATTAACTCCCCACATACGTGTAACAGAGGTTGTTTGTCAAAGACTGAATCCCGTCTGCCGTAAAATTGTTCTCATCCCATAAAACATGGTAATGGGCTGGTCGACTTGTCCCCTGCACAATAGCCAAAAGAATATATTGTAAGGTAGGAAAGTGGCAAGTTATGTCATTACCTGGTAAAGAAATATATAATGCAAGTTTTGATCTGAAATATGTTTCTCCAGAGTTAATTTAGGCAATTAGAAGGAGCTCATCGTTACAACCACAATACTCTGGATGGGCATTGGCTCAACTCGGCATACTATTCAAAAAATAGTTCAAAATATGAAATTACTGTAAAAATAGAATAGAAAGAAATTATGATTCAGACAGTTTAATTCTTGTTATTGGAGGAATTTGTGGTTTTTCACCATTGCATAGCTGAGAACCACAGGAGCATCTGGCTTTACCACTGCAACAGCAATCATTCCGAGGAGCAGACCTGACCTTTTCACTGTTGAATCTGCTTCTTTTGTCCACAAACAGGAGAACTCTGCATATAGCAGTCTTGAACTTGACTGCCCGTCATTCTCTATTGTTTTAACTGATCATGTGGTTTAGCCTTGATCGATGCTCGCTATCCATCTACATCCGTTTCCCAATCTAAACCAATCCTCGATAAAGAACATTACATATTGCGAAGGGTGAATATGTTATGATAATAACAAATTGTTTGTTGGTTTTTTTAGTGTTTTAAAACTTCAGAAGGTTGTCCTTTTTGAAAAAGATGTTTTGTCCTTTTCTCTACTTGTTTCATAAGTGGGTTGTGAAGGCTTTATGCAAGCACATCGGTTAAGTCTAACACTGTAGAAGGCTTTATATGCATTTTCATGATCTTTACACTTTAAGGACTTTTGAGCCTTTAACCACTAGCCCTATGCGAGCGCGAGTCAGGCTTGACCCAAGGTGCTGGGTTCGGAAAACGTTTAAACGGGTGCGTGTCCGCGACATGCATTCTGCGTGATTATTGCACGCAAGTGGGGTGTAAATCCAGCTTGACCTGACATGGTGGGGGACCCATATTCTGATTTAATGTGGATTAAACATTGTGATTTAATTTTTTATCGTTGTGTGATTAATGGGGATAATGCATTTTAACAATGTTGATTAATGGCCCAACGGACTCTAATCCCATTATATTAGGATCGGCCACAGAGTGAAAATATACAACTCTTTCAAGCTTCTTCTCTGTTCTCTTTTCTCTATTCTTCGGATTTCATTTTAGCATTCTATATAGGATTCTGGAGTGTGGACTGGGTGTGTGACCAAGCCTAAACAAAAAGGAGGCCGTTGTATCATGGGGGCGTTTCTGCTGAGAACATTCGCATTTGGGTTTCATCCCAAGGGACGGAACTCGTCATAAAGAGAGCATCATCAGACGTGCCTTGGCCACATAGCTGCTGCTCGTCAATTTCTGCCAACAAGTTTCATAATTCACAGATCGGGTATTATTGTCACATTTATTTATTTTTTACAATAGCCCCTTTCCTATAGCATGTTTCCAACAATTTTAGAACGATCATGGCTAGTTTAGCTGACAAATGCATGCATCAGGACCTAGTTCGGTTGGACAGTTTTGAGGGTTCTAATTTCCGACACTGGTAGCAGAAAGTGTTATTTCTGTTGACATCTTTGAAAATTCCATGTGTCCTTACCGAACCATGCCCTGACCGTGAAGGAAAAAAAGTAAAGAGAATGATTATTTGTGCAAAAGCCATATTCTGAACCTGGTTGCAGACAATATTTACAACATATACTCTGATGCCCGAACTGCTAAAGACCTTTGGAAAGCCCTCGATAAACAAATATAAGACAGAGTCGTATGGGGCTAAAAAGTATGCAGTTGGTCACTACTTAAATTTTAAGATGGTAGATGACAAACCAATTCTTCCTCAAGTACATGATTTCAGACCATAATGAATGAAAGTGTTAAGGAGGGGATCCGAGTTGATGAACAGTTTCAAGTGGCAACTATTATTGAAAAATTACCACCCACTTGGAAGGATATACAGAAGGCCCTTCGACATAAGAGGAAGGATTATTCCTTAGAGCACCTTCAGCGCTATTTGAGGATTGAGGAAGAAGCCCGGATCAGTGATAAAAAAAGATTTGGCTGAGGATGGTGAATAAATAAATATAGTTGAATCTAAACCGCAAGTTGATGGTGAAAAGAAAGGGAAGTTTGATCAACATCTAGGCATAAAAAAGAACAACAATCCATCCTTTAAACGAGAGAATCAAGAGCAGAACCAGAACAAAATGTCTAATAAAAATCAAGGGACTACCAAGCCACAGGCTAAGGGCAATTGCTATGTTTGTGGTAAGCCGGGACATTATGCAAGAGAAAGTCGCCACTAGAAGAAATTTTCGCAACAATCTCAGACAACCAAGCCTCAAGCTAATGTTAATGAAGAGGAACATCTAGTTGTTGTTATCTCTGAAGTGAATGCCATCAGCACAAGAAAGAGTGAAGGATGGTGGATTGACACTAGTGCAACCAACCATGTCACCTTTGATAGAGGTGTGTTCAAGACCTATGAGAAGGTCACGAATGAATGTAAGCTCACTCTGGTAACTACCATTACCACTCAAGTAATCGGTAAAGGTAAGGTTGAACTTCAGTTCACTTCTGGGAAGACCGTAACCTTGTTGAACGTCTTCCATGCTCCAGAAATGAGAAAGAACATAGTGTCTGGTTATCTTCTGAATAAGGTTGGATTTAAACAGTTATTAGAATCCGACCAGTTTGTAATCACCAAGAAAGGTGCATTTGTCGGCAAGGGATATACATGTGAGGGTATATTTAAATTGAATGTTATCAATAATAATATTGCATCTTCTTCTCCTTATGTTATTGCTTTTGATGATGAATGGCATGGTAGATTATGTCAAATTAATTTCAGAACCATGAAAAATACGAGTAATGATGGATTGATTGATAAATATGTAGATTTATACAAGAAATGTGAAATATGTTCTCAATCAAAAATTACTCTCAAGTCATTTCAGCATGTAGAAAGAGAGTCTGCATTACTTCAGTTAGTACATTCTGACATATGTGATTTAAGTAATACTATGACTAAGGGTGGAAAATATTATCTTATTACTTTTATTGATGATTATTCTAGATATACGTATGTATACTTACTAAGAACTAAAGATGAAGCATTATCTAAATCTAAAATTTATGTAACTGAAATTGAGAATAAATTAAATAGAAGTGATAGCGGTGGTGAATACACCTCAAAAGAATTTTTAGACTATCGTGAATCTAAAGGAATTAAGAGAACCAATATTGCCCCTTATACACCCCAACAAAATGGTATAACAGAAAGAAAAAATAGGACTTTGATTGAAATAGTTAACTCTATGTTAATAGCATCTAGTAGTCTTAAAAACTTGTGGGGTGAAGCTTTGTTGACTGCATGTTAAATTTTAAATAGTCTTACATTCTAAGACAATAGAACAGCTTTTGAGATTTTGGAAGGGAGAAAGCCTAATTTTAGATATTTTAGAGTTTGGGGGTGTTTAGCCCATGTCGGGATTGTAGATTCGAAAAGATCAAAATAAGGACCCCACCCATGGGAATGTGTTTTCATAGGCTATGCACAAGATAGTGCTGCCTATAGATTCCTTAAGTTAGAAGACCTAAATCTAGTTTAGTCTAGAGATGCAAATTTCTTTGAGATGTTTTTCCTTTTAAGACTAGATTTACATCAAAATCTTCTTCATCCAAAAGAGTTCTAGAAATTCCTGACGAAGAGGAATCTCAACCTAGGAGTAAGAGACTTACGACTGCTACTAGTTTCGGTCCTGACTTTGAAACCAATCTAGTTAAAAAAGACCCATCTACTTTTCAAGAGGCTATGGCTACCCATGATGCTGCCTTTTGTCAGGAAGCATTAGATGATTAAATTGAATCCACTTTAGCTAATAATACCTGGAAATTAGTTGACTTACCTTTAGGTACTAAACCTTTAGGATGCAAGTGGGTTCTTAAGTAAAAACTTATGCCTAATGGGTCAATAGCATAGTTATCAAAATCCTACGATCCGTACCCAAATCCCGGTTCGCATCCCAAATCTTAAGGAAAACGATTCGTATCTATGTAATGAATCTCATTTACAAATGAATCTTAGGATTCAGGTGTGAATCCTATGATTTGGTACTCATGTCATCAAATCTAAAGAATCAAGCGATTCAGCTAAGCGAAATTGGTTACAACCAATAAGTTAATATTAATAATCTTTTACCTTTTTTCTTTCTTTAGTCTCGCTTTCTTTTATCACTTATACTTTTAAAAGGTTATTTAGTAGTTAACGAAACCTTGGAAGAACTTTTTGCGGCTTTGATAAGGTTTTTAAAGATGAATAAACAACGTGCATTTAACTAAAGCATTCAACTATACGTACGGTGCTTGTCTATATCCTCTTCTTCTTTTAATCTATTTTGGGTTTTTTTTCTTCATGTACACTTTCTTAACTTTAAGGGATATCTTACTATGTAAGAATGATGGTTTGAATTTTATTTTATTTTTTCTATTTTGATTTAAAGATAATAAAATATATATATTTATACTTTAAACTTATTTAACTATTTACACATCATTTATTTCATATATTTATATATATATATATATGTCAATGATGTTCTTGATATGATTGTATGATAAACTTACTTGTTATTATATTTATACTACTATAAATGGGAAAATGGATGGTTATGAATAATTTCTTTTTTCTTTTAATTTTAATTATTAATTATTTTTCATGTTTATTAGAAAAATAAAAAATTCTACGATTCACGATTCAATTCAATTAATGGATATGAACAATTTGCGATACGATTCCAATTTTGAAAACTATAGTAAATAAAGAAATATAAAGCCAGGCTAGTAGCCAAAGGCTTTAGACAAAAAGAAGGAATAAACTTCTTTGATACTTATTCACCCGTGTCAAGAATCAGCTCTATTAGAATTTTGAATTTTGATTGCTATTGCCGCTGTTCATAATTTGATAATACATCCAAAGGATGTTAAAACCGCCTTTTTTAAATGGAGATTTAGAAGATGAGATATATATGAAACAACCAGAAAATTATTATCTGATATTCCTTTATAGACTAAACCAATTCCTCCTATTATTATTCATTGTGATAACACTTCAACAATTACTACTGCACACAATGCCACATACAATGGGAAGTTTAGACAAGTGTCATTGCAATATAGCTATGTGAGACAATTACTTGGAGGAGTAATTTCAATTGATTATATGAGATCAAGGGATAATTTAGCAGATCTTTTGACAAAAGGCCTTGAAAGGGAGAAAATTAAAGAAACAACTAAAAGGATGAGTCTTAAGCCCATAAATCATCAATAGTGGGAACCCAACCTAATGACCGAAGATCCTGAGAACTAGGTTTAATGGGAAAAACAAGCTATCCCAATGATGTGAAGTACTGACAAATGGAGTATGTTTTTTCTCTAAACTCATCCATGTTGTGTGAGATTACGTGTTAGTAAATAACCTGTAGCGAATGAGGTCGGATTTAATCCTTAATGAGATCTATAGCCTATATGGTACGGTGCACAGCTGCAGGAGCACTCTTGATAGACTCACCTATATGAGTGTGGAAGTAGGGCTGCTTCCTATGAGAATTTGGGCAGATTCTCTAGAGCACTCATGAAATCCAGGATAAAGCACAAGGCCGTAAAGTGCAGATCAAGTGTTGATCAAATGACTCCAAGAATAAATCTTGACATAATTCTGAATTAATATAAGAGTCGATGTTCAAGACTTTGCTCACTCCAGCCTGTAAAGGTTTGAAATTATGTCATGATGGTGAGGTACAAGCTCTGTCTGAGATGCTCATTAAATATTTTGAAACAGAGGGGGGATTGCTGGTTTTTTTAGTGTTTCAAAAATTCAAAATGTTTTGTCTTTTTTGAAAAAGATGTTTTATCCTTTTCTCTACTTGTTTCATAAGTGGGTTGTGAAGGCTTTATGCAAGTGCATGGGATCCTACATTGGTTAAGTCTAACACTTTAGAAGGCTTTGTATGCAAGTTCATGATCTTTACACTTTAAGAACTTTTGAGCCTTTTACCACTAGCCCTATGCTTACACGCTAGTCAGGCTTGACCCGGGGTGCTGGGTCCGAAAAACGTTTAACCGGGCGCGTGACTGCTACGCACATCCATCGTTATTATCACGCTCAGGGGGGTGCAAATCCAGCTTGACCTGACCTGGTGGGGGACCCGGTCCATATTTTGATATAGATTTGCCAACCTATTGCCATTATTTTTTATTTTTTAAAAAATAAAAATCTGTTTAAAACATTGTGATTTAATGTGGATTAAATGTTGTGATTTAATTTATTATCATTGTGGAACATTGTGGGACTAATGGGGTTAATGCATTTTAACGTTATTGATTAATGGCCCAACAAACTCTAATCCCATTATATTAGGATCGGCCACCGAGCCACAAGTGAAAATATACAACTTTTTCAAGCTTCTTCTCTGTTCTCTTTTCTCTATTCTCTGTTCTTCTGATTTCATTTGAGCATTCTATAATGGAGTCTGGAGTTTGGACTGCAAGTGCGACCAATCCTGAGCAAAGAGAAGGTCGTTGTATCCTGGGGGCGGTTCTGGTGAGAACCTTCACAACTGGGTTTCATTCGAAGGGGCGGAACTCATCCTAAAGAGAGCATCATCAAACGTGCCTCATCCACATAGCTACTGCTCGTCAATTTCCACCAAGAAGTTTCAGAATTCACAGATCGGGTATTAATGTTACATTAATTTTTTTTTAGAGTAGCCCCTTTTCTGTAGTGGTCATCATTGTACCTAATTTTAGCTATATTATTCTCAATGGAAAATAACACAACCAAGTTTGTGAAAATATAGTCTAAAGTTTACACGACCCTGGCCAATCCTAGAACTTCCAACCATCTCTGGTTTGAGCCAAATATCCTATCTCATTTGCTTTCTGTCTGAAAGACAACTTACCAGGGCAGAAGGCAACCAAACCTCTACAACACCATATCTCTACTGTTTAATCCAGTAAAACGCATCAATCTCACCTATCACGACTCTGCTGTACCTATGATCATCAAAACTCAACAACTACTGGTCATTAATCTATTAGAACCACTAGAACAATATCCATAACCATAAGTGATCTATAAACCTTGTTTCTTACTAATGATGTGAGTCCATCACAAATTGAAGAACTGTTTTTCATGAGGCCACCATCCAACCCCTTGGATCCATAATCAAGGCCATTCTGCTCCAGCACCGCAATTCTGTCTGAGGAAATGTCTCATCGAAAATTTTACGCCCCTGATGCTGCATGGGCACCATCTAGCCATCACTCTAATTGGATGTCCAATTATCATGTGGGCTATGTCACCCTGCAACAATGCCAGTCTATGTTAAAACTTCTTCACTGAATGAAATCAGACTTCCTCATATTCATCTTGACCATTGATGACACTGTTTAGCTGGACCTGATTGTGTGCTCATTGACTTTTGTCCCATTTAAGAAACTGACCTTCTAGCATGCACTGTTGCTATGCCGATTCATTCTCACATTTCTAGATATAATCCTCTCCATATTAATCTCTGTCGAGTTCGCATCGTGGATACATCTGATCAGTTGAACATGCCATTGGTCATCAGCATTTACATTGTTTAAACTCAAATTGCTCCTCAGACCACCTTGAGGTTGATGGGGTGTTGAAATAAGGATTTGATATATCTTGTTAGGTTAGATTAAGTTCACCACTCTAGATTTGATCTAATTAGATTGTTCCCAAATATATCTTGTTTGTTTGGATTATGTTCAACTCCCTAGATTTGATCTAATTAGATTGTTCTCATATTAAATTACCTATTATTTACTATATAAATATACGTTTATTTCTCCGAAAGAAACACAGGTTGTATGAAATTTTAAATTCCATCAGTTTGCAAAGTCATCTTTTCCTATGATTCAATTATGGATTAACAGTAGTCCCTATCAAAGTGCCTTTAGCTTGGAAGATAGTGCCCACTTGATAATTATTAATACTCTCCCAAAACAAAAACAAAAAACAGTATGAGAATCAAACTGGCTCATTATCCAAATCATACAAAGCCTACAGTTCTTATGATCCAAAAGTTTCTAGCAAAAGCCTAATCCAAAAGTTCTGTTAAAGAGATCACTCCCCTAACAGGCCAACACAACAGTTCTAATGATTTGACTTTGGTTAACAGGCATAACAGGCAGTCCACTCGGTTACTATTGCAGAAGATAGTTCTCTACCATCAGAAGTTACCTTTCAGCAAAGAAAGTTTGTAGCAAAAGCATTGTTCCATCAGTTAATCTATGATGCCCAGATGCAGATACGCATGTGGATATAAACACAGATGTGGGGGGATCCAGGTTATGGCCTATGCTTATGAAAATTCAGGACAACTATGCACATACAGGCACACAGCTATCCTATCGATAACATGAAATTGCATGTTTCTATAAAGATTTTATACAAAGTTTCAATTTTATTCTTTAAAACATTTCTAAATTAATGCTATTATCATTGCTTGCATTCATTCCATGAATTATTTTATTTAAAAAAAAAAAACTGAAAAGACCTAATAAGATGATATGAAACACTAGACTCGGTATAGTAGAAAATGCAAAATTTGCACCCTAACAGTACCAGTGCAGTATCGAGCACCAGCACTAGTATCATATGAGTCTGACAAGCTGCACTAGGCATATAAAAGCATCTGGGTATAATAGCTGTTGATTAGTTGGGCCTCAAAGTCAGGATCAAGTCTAACCAAGTACCTATATACAGGGCTGACCTCAGGATTGAGTCTGATCTCAAAAGAAATCATTGCCAACCCACACCAAGGTAGTTTGATAGTGGAACTTGAAATTTAGGCCCAGACTTGACCCAATAATGAAACAAGCCTAACATTCCGACACGAACCTCATTGATGGCAGGCTAGACCAGGAAACCTGACAGTCCACCCCCATTCGGCTATGCAAACTATAAATGGAAGACTACAGAAGATCACAGAATTATTATTATTTTAAGAAATATAAATCACCTGAATTCCAGCATGGCTGCAGAGATAAAAATCGAACTCTGTTGGATGACAGATCTTAGAATCAACAACCGTACCTGGGAAACAAGAGCCCTACTTTAAGAAAATGTCATTTCTACAATAGGTGTCATAATATATAGCGAATATACAAGAGCTAATCATTACCAGGTAAAATGTTTCCACTCTTGTCAGTGCTGCCTCGGTCCTTGTGATTGCTTGCAAACAGTCTCGTATGATGCCGCTTTTGGACCACAACGAATGTCACGGGTGGTTGGTAATTTGGTTCAAGAGAGGCACACGCCTGTATATATTTTAAGAAACAAAATCATCCTAAATATCTCCCCATGCAAAATTCTATTTTTCAGTAAAGAGAGTCATGTACTAAAAAGTACATGTTACAAACCATAACCCACCCTCCGGATTGCATCTAATTCATACAGAAGCACTTGATAGAACTGCCCTTCACTCACACCATCCCTGCCCACACGATTCACCACTAATGAAATTAAAACAGTAGACATGTATGTATGTACATGAGGATGCAGTATTTTACTGCATTCATATATTTATTTTTTTCATTTTTTGTAAGGCCCTCTCTGTCTCTACACACGTGCAAGTAACCATGCATTTTATGTAGGCATTGCTGTATTTACATATGAATTCTAAATTACATGCATATAAAATGCAAGGCAGCATCTTTAACAGTATATTAACATGACTAACCTGTAAAAAATAATTCTCAGTGGCTTTTGGCCTGTTGCCTTTCGATATGATACCAATAAATCTCTGCATTAAAAAGGAGGTGAATAAGATTGGATTAAAAATAAAAAATACATTACTAACTGTAGATTAAAAGAGAACCACAGAGAATTCATTTACCGGATCATGCCACCACTAACTGTGCCTCGAACAGGATCCTGCCATGTCTTGTACAAGTCCTGTATAAGTTCCTGTCTGTGAGCCTGTGCACAAACCAACCCAGCATATTTTGTAACTTCAGGCCAGTCCTGAGAGGCTACTACCTACAGCAGAAACATCTGTCATCATTTATTAAATCATCAGGAAATAGAATGGAAACTAAAGACATAAGGAGGAAATGGTTTGTTTACAGCAGCAATTGAAGGGCTCCAATCTTCTCCATTCTCTGGGTGGGTGACATCCGCCCCAAAGATAATAGTAGGTATGTCACTCACCAAGGGTATCCTCCATCTTATAGCATCCAAAAGAACAGTATTTCTTCCACCCATCTGAAAAAGACCATTGGGCTGTTATTCAATGACCATGTATGATAAGTTTCACAGAGAATATGATGATGATTGATGAAATGGATGCACATGTTTAACAAAAAGTTTGCTTTATGAGAGATTACAGTGTCTGGCATGATAAATCTATAGTGTAGAACTCATGGTTCAGTGGTACAAGCCATAGATGTGAAATTGTGATGGACCCTCATAGCCAGATTCATTAAAAATGCAGCAGACTGGAAAAACATAACCTATGTTGGTTGCCTACAAACATATTGTTGATAGAATAATGCAACAATCAGCTAGAGAAAAAAAAGATCCAAAAATAGGTGGCTACGTCTTCTCAGATCTACCAGTAGTTTTGGAGCATTTACTGTCCATGATGGAGCTCTCATTATCCATAGTCAGGACCACAAAGTCATGGGTCTCACATGTCACCCTACGTGCTCAGTAAACACAGATGCCAAAGTTATAGACCACCTACTAGCAAATTTGAAGCAGCACAAGAGATGGCATGCAATTAGGGGCGTCCATAGGCCAGCCAAGCTAGTCTAAGCCTTGCCTACTATAAGATTCAGGCTCAGATCAAGCCGATGGGACAGAAGCCAGACTCAAGCCAAGATCATTTGCAAAATCCATAAATGCACTAAATATGTCAAGCCAAGCAGGACCTGTAAGCATATATAGCACGGTTTGAAATCATGATCGAGGTACTATGAAAAGCTATATTTGACAGCAATAAGCAACATAATTTGCTACCAACAAAGCATGGATTTTGATTTGAGACTAAGAATCTACAAAGATATCCACATCCAAAATATTGAAAAATGCTAATTTTTTGTCCATTCAGACACAGTAAAAGGGTATGTAAAGGATCCACACAATCATAAGTGCAGTATTTCTATTTTGTCTTTGATTGTTAAATCTACCAAAGATTAATGATTGAATCATCTGTGCTTCACGGAATTTAGTGTCAGCTAAGCTTTTTCTTTTTTATTTGAAAATTGAAATTTAGTCACTCATGGATGCACTTTTCAGGTAGCTCTTTTGATCTTTAATACATCCCATGTGCTCTTCCTTTCATCCATGATGTGTCCTTCCCATTACACGCTATACTCTAATTGGAGAGTAGGCCCACAATAAAGAACCACAATACAATTGGTATGATGTTACTATAAGAGCACATTTGCCTACTTGATATTGGATTCTTAGTAATTCATAGTAAAGGGAGTTTTCTCAATTATTAAAGTGGCAAAGAGTGAAGGATCTAAGGTGTAGACTTAGATGGTACCAACACTTTTCTAGAATATAATTTAATACGGAGATGGTTAGGCAATGGTTTCATATCAAATGAGAGATCATTTGACGGCTCCTTGTGCATCTTCAACTTTAACCATTCACCTTTTAGCCCCTTTTATATAAGGATGTTGCTTAGAAACCTAAGAATTCATGTCTATGAAATAAAAAGGGTCTTATAATAATAATAATTATTATTATAATTATAATAATATTGATTGTAGCGGCCATCACCAATATTTGGGGATATGGGCCAATACCGACTTATAATCAAAATATTGTATTGGCTATGGCTGATATGCGGTTTGTAGCAGCTGGCACATAGCATATCAGCTGATATTTTACATCACCCAAATTGTCCTATTACATCTGAAAATTAGAATAATAATAATAACATTGATTGTAGCAGCCATCACCAATATTTGGGGATATGGCCCAATACCGACTTATAATCAAAATATTGTATTGGCTATGGCTGATACACGGTTCGTAGCAGCTGGCGCATAGCATATCAGCTGATATTTTACATCGCCCAAATTGTCCTATCAGATCTGAAAATTAGGCCGGGGTCAAGACCACAGGCTTAATATCTCAGCCCATATCGAGCCTAATGCAGGCTAGCCTGAGGCTGATTGGGATGGCCTTAACTATGAGCACTTCTACATTAGAACAGTAGGTCTCCCCAACAAGCTTGGCCATGTGACATACGAACCTGAATTATCTTAAGCATGTGTAATCATCTCTTTGGAATTCCGTGCTTAATTAACCATGTGTGTCTGTCTAAGCTCAGGGTCATTTATTTCTGATGGATTTTTGTCCCATGCTTCTTTGGAAGGCCTTGGCTATTTGATGGAAATGCAAGAATTGATGAATGCAAAAACACCTACACATTTCAGATGGGCAATGTGATGGTTGTGATTTTGCCTAGGAAGAAAGAGATTGCACCCAAAGCTGTCGCAAGAGGAGGATAATGACTTTTGTATTTTATGTAAGGCAGTGAAAGAAAGAAATAAAAGTGCTGCTACATATGTTAGGGGTTAAAGGGAGAAATCTACGGGTGTGCCAAGTATGATGCAAGTGGAATTGCTTTGTAGAAGTTTCAAATATATAGTCCTGATGAATCAATTAAGCTTCCCCTTTATGGACATCCAACATAAAGTTTATCTGATCCCCAGTGCTAGATTTCCAAACAAGGCTTAACATTGCACGAAGTCAAAGAACATGAAGAGCTTCAATGTACAAAGAATGACTTAGTAAGGGGTGTCAATCCTGGGCCTCCAGGCCCAATATAGCAGGCCCATTTATATACTAGTTAGTTGTTAGCTATTAGTATGGATCTAAATCCAAGTGTAACTAATGGATAAGTATTGTTAGAATGTAATCAGGGATTAAACCCTTTTAAATATAGATCTCAGTCGACCATGGAAGGGGAACATTCATCTCCACTTTATCTCTCTCTCTCATGTCTGTATCACTTCTGTTTACAATAACATGGTATCAGAGCTTGGTCAACCATCTGTGATCTTCTCCTAAGTCATCTTCCAAGCATAGGAAGCCAGTCTGTGATCATCTGTGATCATTCTCTTCAGCCGGATCATCTCTGATCATCTCAGATCAAGCGTGGCCCACCTATGATCATCACCATCACATCAGCGGACTACTCCCATCTTGGTCGATTGGAGTTTCCTGGATTTCTAAAGAATTTTTCCTGATTTATTGATCATCAGAGGTAGGTTTTCTACCAATCTTTTGTGAAAATTCATTTTTTTCACTAGTTTTCATCTCGGCCGTCCAAAATCCTGGATATAGATTTGATCTGCATGCGACCACTTCCAGTAGTTGCATAAATCTACTCTCTTTTCATCCCCACACTCTGATCTGTGTCAAGATCATCACGTGGGGCCCACGTGTGGAATTACCTGCTGTCGACAGGGACGTTTGGGACTGTTATGTTGCTGTGCACTGTTTATACTGGTGTTTGTTGTTTGTTGTTCTCTACTGCTTCCTCTCTACTGCTGCTGGTTGCTATTTATTGCTGCTGTTTATTACTGCTGTCCTTTTCATCTCTACTGCTGCTTGCTGGATTTGTTCCGTTTGTTGTTTACTGCTGCTATCACTGATTGTTGTTCTCCACTGCCTTCTGTTCTGCTATCATGGATAAACCTGAAAAATCAGAACTCTCTATTGTTCGATTTAATGGCAAAAACTATGTGTCTTGGGCATTTCAATTCCAGTTATACCTTGAGGGAAAGGAACTGTGGGCCCATATTGACGGATCTGAACCAATCCCTACTGATGATGCCAAGAAAATTCTTTCTTGGAAAACTAAAGATGCAAAGATAAAATCTTGGATTCTTTCTTCTGTAGAACCAAATTTTATTTTATATCTACGACCATGCAAAACCTCAAAGGAAATGTGGGAATATCTGAAAAAGGTCTATTATCAAAATCATGCTGCTCGTCAATTTCAACTGGAATTAGAAATTGCAAATTACTCCCAAGGGACACTTTCCATCCAGGATTATTACTCCGGATTTCTAATCCTCTGGTCAGAATATGATGAAATCAAGTTTGCTACTGTCTCTGAAGCGCTGCTCCCTGAGTTACTTTCTTTACAACAAAACAGTCATCGGGACCAATTGCTCATGAAACTGCGCCCTGAATATGAGACAGTGAGATCCAACTTGATGAGCCGAGCTTCTCTCCCCAACGTAGATGACTGTCTTCAAGAACTTCTACGAGAAGAACAACACCTTGTTACCAAAATTGCCATTGAACAACAGAGCAACACTGTCCCTCTACTTGCCTATGCTGCTAAAACCAGGCCACCTCCTCGGGACATCAGTAAAGTACAGTGTTACAACTGTCAAAAATATGGCCATTATGCAAATCAATGCAAGCTGAAAATCTGCAAATATTGTAAGGCCGTTGGTCATGGTATTGACGAGTGTCGGAAGAAGGCTCGCAATTCTGCGTCTCGTCCTTATGTGTAGTCAGCTCCAAGTGCTTACTCGGCTACCACCCCACAATATGCATCTTCTGAATTCAGTGGTTCACTGCCGTTTGATTCCACATCACAGCCTGGTTCCTCATCACAAACACAGTCACAAGCTCCAATTACTCCGGCTATGGTAAATCAGATGATTATCAATGCCCTGTCCTCTATGAACATTTCAGGTACTGGTCCGTCCATTTCTAATACATGGTATTTAGATTCTGGAGCTAGTAATCACATGACCTCCTCACCCACCAAACTCCATCATGTTACTCCCTACACTGGCACTCTCTCTGTTCAAGCTGCCAATGGAGACCACCTTCCCATCATATCTGTGGGTGATGCCCCTGGCCCTTTTCCATTAAAAAATATTTTTGTGTCCCCTCATCTTACTACCAATTTGGTTTCTGTGGGTCAATTAGTTGAGAATAATTGCAATGTCTCCTTTTCTTCTTCTGGTTGTGTTGTGCAGGACCAGGAGTCGGGGGCAGTGATCGCAAGGGGGCCTAAACGTGGCAGACTTTTTACTTTACCAGTATCTACATTTATTCAAAATAAACCTTGGCATCAGTTGTTTTGTTTTTTACTTCCTAATAATTCTCGGTTATGGCATAATAGACTTGGTCATCCGAATGCTGCTACGTTGTCCACTTTGTTTCAAACTGGATTATTAAATAAACCTCTTGATTCTGTTTCATTTGAGTGTGATGCTTGTAAATTAGGTAAAAGTAAAACTTTACCTTTTTCTAACTCTACAACTCGGAGCCATGCATGTTTTGACTTAATCCACAGTGATGTTTGGGGCATTGCTCCTACCATTTCTCATGGTCATTTCAAATACTTTGTTACATTTATTGATGATTACAGCAGGTTTACTTGGGTTTATTTGTTACATTCTAAATCTGATGTTCTTAATGCATTTAAAATTTTTCTTAGCTATGTTGATACCCAATTTTCTAAATGCATTAAAACTTTACGCTCAGATTCAGGGGGGGAGTATGTCTCTACTGATTTCCAGTCCTTCCTCAAAAGTCGAGGAATTATATCTCAACGTACTTGTCCATATACTCCTCAACAAAATGGAGTCGCAGAACGGAAAAACAGGCATCTTCTTGATGTCACGAGAACGCTTCTCATTGAATCATCTGTTCCTCCTCGTTTTTGGACTGAAGCTCTTACCGCTGCAGTCCATCTCATCAACCGTCTTCCATCACCTACCATTGCCCAATTAACACCACATTTTAAACTTTTTGGTCACCATCCTACGTTTAATCATCTACATACCTTTGGGTGTGTTTGCTTCGTTCATTTGCCTCCCACAGAGCGCACAAAATTAACGGCCCAATCTAGCAGGTGTGTTTTTTTAGGATATGTCACTAACCAAAAGGGTTTTGTTTGCTATGATCCAATGGCTCGTCGCACCAGGATCTCTCGTAATGTTATTTTCTTTGAAAATCAATATTTTTTCCAAACAAACTTGGATTGTCCTCCTCCATTTTCCACAACTTTGTTACTTGAGTTTTCTGAAGAAACAACTGTTACACGGTTTAATCCTAATTTTGTGTATCGTCGAAGGGAAAAACCTACCACTGCAGATGCCCACCCTCCTGATCCTCCTGATCCTCCGGCAAATGGTCCCACATCTACTGGTCTCTTGCGTCGCTCCTCCAGAATTTCTCAACCTCCTGAGAGGTATGGATTTACCCATGCTTCCTTGATGACTACACTATCCTCTGTTTCCATCCCAAGTTCTTATTTGCAGGCTGTGCAACATGATTGTTGGAACCAGGCCATGAAAGCAGAATTAGATGCTTTGACTCTGAATCACACCTGGGATATTGTGGACTGTCCTTCTTCCGTTAAACCCATCGGTTGCAAATGGATCTACTCGATCAAACTAAAATCCGATGGCTCCTTGGATAGACACAAAGCTCGACTTGTGGCTCTTGGCAACCGACAGGAGTATGGCATTGACTATGAAGAGACATTTGCACCAGTTGCCAAAATGACAACTGTTCGGCTCCTTCTCGCCATTGCTGCTTCTCAATCTTGGCCATTATACCAAATGGATGTCAAGAATGCTTTTCTACATGGGGACTTGAAAGAAGAGGTCTATATGAGGATACCACCAGGAGTCACCTCTCCATCTAAGAAGTCTGTATGTCACTTACGCAGATCTCTTTACGGTCTCAAGCAAGCTCCCCGAGCGTGGTTTGAAACATTCAAAGACCGGTTAGGCACGATTGGCTTTACTCAAAGTCAATATGATCCATCTCTTTTTCTGAGCCACGCATCTACTGGCTTTACTGTTCTCCTCGTATATGTTGATGATATCATTATCACCGGCACTGATGATGCTATGATAAAATCCCTCCAAGCCTCTCTTCGAGATTCATTCCATATGAAGGATCTGGGTCCTCTCCATTATTTTTTGGGCTTAGAGATACATCAGTCTCCAAAAGGCCTGTTTATCAATCAACACAAATATGCGACAGATCTTATTGAGCTTGCTGATCTCGATGAATCTTCCTCAGTTGATACGCCGCTTGAGGTCAATCTTAAGTTGAGTAAAGATGATGGCGATCTTCTTCCTGATCCACATACATACCGGAGACTTGTTGGCAGTCTTGTCTATCTCACCATCACCAGGCCTGACATATCTTATGCTGTCAATCTTGTCAACCAATTCATGACGTCTCCTCGCCACCTTCATCTGACGGCAGTAAAGCGAATTATCCGGTATTTATTGGGTACTAGAGCTCGTGGTTTATATTATCCAAAGGATAATCGTATACTTCTGACTGCTTATGCAGATGCTGACTGGGCAGGATGTCCGGATACCAGACGGTCCACCACTGGTTGGTGTATGTACCTCGGTCAATCTCTCATCTCTTGGAAATGCAAGAAACAAGAACGGGTCTCCAAATCTTCCACAGAGGCTGAATATCGAGCTATGTCCTCTGCTTGTTCTGAAATCCTATGGCTTCGGGGTCTTCTTTCAGAACTTGGCTTTGCACAGGCCTCTCCCACTTCCTTGAATGCAGATAATACTGGGGCAATCAGAATCACTGAAAATCCTGTTCTTCATGAACGCACAAAACATATAGAAGTTGATTGCCACTTTATTCGAGACGAATACAAGCGTGATGTTATCAGTCTACCTCATGTCCCTACAGAGTTTCAGTTTGCAGATATCTTCACTAAGGGACTTGCTCGGCCTCGACATCAATTTCTTGTTTCCAAATTGCTGCTTTATGACACTCCCGCATCAATTTGAGGGGGGGTGTCAATCCTGGGCCTCCAAGCCCAATATAGCAGGCCCATTTATATACTAGTTAGTTGTTAGCTATTAGTATGGATCTAAATCCAAGTGTAACTAATGGATAAGTATTGTTAGAATGTAATCAGGGATTAAACCCTTTTAAATATAGATCTCAGTCGACCATGGAAGGGGAACATTCATCTCCACTTTATCTCTCTCTCTCATGTCTGTATCACTTCTGTTTACAATAACAAGGGGTACACTTGAGCTTGCTTCTAACAAAGCATGGCACATTTGTAATGGTGGCCATAATCAATAAACTGCGTTCTGATAAATGCCTCTTCCTGAGCCCAAGGTTGGATGGCAGCAAATGAAATTCTGTTGGGTTGTACGACTATTTTACAAAACCAGCTTGTGTAGGCACTAGATAGGCACCAGATGAGTAGAAATCCACATTCAAAACTCATAATTTGTGAAGATTGGTTTGTGTGGCTCAGCATGCCGCTTGGCCTTCCCAACTCTCCAAGTAATTCGCGCAAGTGTTAGCCAATCCTTCACCCATTAACAGCATTCATGCTGTTTACTTGGTCGCATTCTTGTTTATAGTAATGATTATTTAGATCGTTTATAGCATCTAAGGGATAAACTGACAGCAGTACATGCTAAGAAGCTCCACACACATCTTAAAGATGTCACCTTCCACTTATTTTCATGCTCTTGTTACTTCTTGTTTTTCTCTTTTCTCCATCACAATACTACTTCAGTTGCATACAGTAAAAACATTTTGGTTTCAGTTGAAACACAGAATCACAGAGACGGGTCACGCATGTACTTGTGTATGTTAGCATGCATAAATGCACATGGATGCATACATGAGATGATGGCTAGATTCTGAAAGCATTCACCTTAACATTGATTTTTAGGGAGACATTAGCCAGGTACTGTTTGTTAACCTTGAAAACATGCTTTGTGAGACAGCACTGGGATATTAAACCCAGATCAGTTTCACATATTCTCTTGAGGTCACCTGAAAATGCAAAACAATATTTTGTCTGCTCCCATGAAAAATCACAGTGCATGAAAATATGGAAAAACAGAAACTCGAACAAACATAAAGAGCATACTCCCCATACCATACAGAGAGCCATTGTTGTCGGGCAGAATAGCTATTAGTAACTCTAGCTCCTTCCCCTTAATTTTGTTCATGGATGAATGGTAGACATGCTTCAGAGTCTTCTCAACATGTTCAGGCCTGGCTGCATAGATCGGAATTACAGGTTCGGGATTGAATTCCTGCAAAAGAACAATAAAAGTAACACGGTTGGAAGCAATCTAAATCTGAAGTAAATACCTGGACCAAAGAATTATGAGCCAGGGCTAGTTGTACGGAAAAAATACCATGCCGGAGACTTGGCACATCTGAGCCAGATCATTACAAAATCCACGCACTACACTCTCTTGAACACTCCGTGAAAAGTTGACACACGCCCATCGACTGACAGTGCTCCCATTAATCATTTTCTATTTCACAGAGACAAGAAGAAAAATTTTAAAAATAATGTTGAGCCCATATCCATTGTGATAAATGTGAGGACTTGGATTTGGCCATTTGGGTACCATACTGATTCTTATTAGGCAAGCAATCAACCATAAAAACTTGTCAAACACAACTAGGTTTACTACTATATATTGAGGTAGTAGTCTAGTACTTCTACTCTACCTATCTCACACATTGTAAGAAATTGGGTTAGAAAATAATGATGACTGATACTAATCATATTTGGTTAAAACTCAGAGAGGAAAAGTGAAAAAAATAAATTATATATAATAGCCGTGCACTGGGAGTGCATGCGCACTGGGCTGTGGGGCCCACCTGGGGATGGGATGAAGGGGATTTGAAGATCTGGTTGGACAGTATCTACCTATGAAGTTTGGGGCCCATTTGATCCTCCTATCATCTTCATCTGGGCCCCACAAGTTAATAGCTTCACAGTCCATTTGCATGGGTGTGCAAAGTCGGCCTAGTCAATGGGTGTTAACCCCATGGATCTAGTGTAATATAGAGAGGGTCCCTGTTTTTGGTCCATTCAGATGGACCAACAGTGGGCCCCACAGCCAGGTGGGGCACCATGTGCCCAGTGTGAACCTGATAACTGTTTATATATACATACATACATACATATATGCATACATACATGTATGTATAGGTACAGTCACTGCATTACTTGATCTATACTGGTCCCATGCTAGTTCGTACCACTACCAGTCTTAGTTCCGGTCCACCGCGGTTCATGCCACCACAACTCAACCAAGTTGACTAGTCCAAGATGATGCGGTGCTAGATGAAATTATGAAACAATGGGTGAGTCAATTTTCTATAGAAATTCAATCCCTACCCTTCCCATCCTAAAACAAAAGCAGATCCATGTAAATCTCCACCATTCACTCTTTATCCTTCTCTATCAAAGCCTTCACCTCCCCTCATTTGGTTGAACCAGAACAGAAATACACAAACATGCCCTTGGGCTTGATTGAGAGTACAATGAAGGTTCTGAAGAATGAAGAATTTCCAATATGAGTAAAAATCTCACCTTGTTCCGCATATTCCATTGACCAACCTGTGGCAAACAATCTTTTTCCTTCCCAGTATCATGATATTTAAGCTTTAAAAACCACAAAAAGACTAATATCAGATAGACAGATACCATGACAATAAAACCAATATCATAATCATAAGAAAATACACTTGCTGAAATAAGAGACCAATATCATAATCAAAAGAAAATACAATCACTATCATATGAGCTACAGGATCATTACCCAAGGGGCAGGAAGTATCCGAGCCTCGACAGAAGTTAGCTTTTCACTGATTTTAATGCCGAACTCTTTCGCATATGGGTCTTCGGCATAAGCATTATGATGAACTGTCTGCCCAAACAATCGAAATAACATAGCAGACTTCAAAATTTAGTGCTTCACTCATCATGCACATGCAAAGAACTGGATTGATGTTGCATGAAGACACTCAAGGGTTTCAATATATTGGCTTTGAAGACAATGATGTTGGTAAAGATAGTTTGGATTACCTTACTGTACATATTCTGAACTACTCTTGTATGTATGAAAAGGAGACTATTTAAATGTATGTGCAGGTTACCAAAAAGTAGCCTACATTTCTACTTGTACTATACCAACCTTACATAATATTTACTATTTTCCAGGTTTGCACCTTATTAAGAGATTCATAGGGTGCATGATTGTAATTATACTTCATTTACTAGATCTATTAAAGCCTTTGTATTCTCTTGCTTCATCTCTTCTTACAACTTTTCATTTTTCTTCCTTTTCTGTAAGATTTCTCCTCGTCATTACCACCAACTTTTCTCTAAATCCATAGGCAATAAGAAATGTGATTTAGGAAAATCCCTATATCGAACATGGTCTTAGAACCTACAGATGTAGACCCTAGGGTTAGGGTTTGTGTGAAAAATGCCGAGGCGCGATAACAGGTCTCCATAGAGACCATCTTAGAGGAAAACAAACTCCACCACATAACATTATTAAACTTCTGAACTATCTTGTCATCTTCAACAGTGCCTATAAATAACAAAAGAACCTTCGGGGCTAAATCACCTAATCAAACTAGGAAACTAAGCAAATTAGAAACTACCCTAATTGCAACTCATTAAGCAATAATAGAAAGCTTAATCGTAATGAAAACTAATTAGGGAAATAAAATAAGAAACAAAAATATTTCTAAACCCCCTTAAATCCTAATTTTAATCAAAATAGAAAGAAAAACCAATTAAAACCTACATAGAAACTAAGAAAACAGTGTTGTTTGTATTAGCCCTAGGCATAAAGAGAGAAAATTTCACTTTAAAAGGAAAGCATAAAGGACAAAACATTCAGAAGATATGCTTCTTTTAGTTGGGAAACCAACCAATTCTATCACGGTTTTAACATAATAATCACAGTTTTTTTTTTTTGGCAATATTTCAAAAAGTTTCAATTATCTTTAATATTGCAGTATTTTAAAAATGTTGGCGATTTTGGGACAATGACTACCGCAGCTCAATACTTTAAAATGTGGAGAATTCAAGTCATTGTAAATAGAAATTTATCACCTGTTTTTTAAATTCTTGCAAAAGAGCCACAGCTCAATACGGAAAAGAGATGTGTTGTTTTGGTTGGTCCGAACTCTGAAGTCCTTATGGGACCCCAAGTGCATAAGTTTCGAGTTGAACATTTGCAAGAAAGTGAAGATACGGTATGCTACATTCTTGTTATATTTCTCTTTTTTTAGTGACAGGATGTTATTGTTAACAAAAATAAAATAAATAGAACAGAACTGGTTTTAACAATATAACATGTATACATACTGATCTAGTCCTAATATTTAGAAATGACAAAAGTAGCTTATTATAATACAATCTCGTAAGAGGTGAAAAGTGATTGTGTAGCAACAATAACACACCTGCAAAATGTCATTTTCTCGATCCTTTGGCCTCTGGCATGTAACTTTCAGGAGTGAAGTAATTTGTTTCTCATTCAACCTTTTCGTATACCGTTGTCCTCCAACAATTTTGCATGCCTGAAAAATCAAATGATCATGTGGCTTCTTGGATATTGACCACATATTTGAAGGCTACCTAGCAAATCAATCTCCATCAAGGAAATCAAAGACAATGACCCCTACCTCCATTGGAAGATAGCTAGCCTTCTTCTGATTCCCCACTTGAAGGCAAGGAAGATGTGTATGCTGAATGGTGAAGCCATACATCTCTTGAAAGTATTCAATGACAGATTTCATGTTTGAGTTTTCATCGACTGGAAACCTGCAAAATGCAGCAGAATCAAGATCAAAACCTCTAGAAAATTTGAAAATTCCCAATGAAATTACTCCTACTTGAATTTCAGTAGTATGACTCAGTTACAATACAAATAACTGAGGCAAAGTGACAAAAGTTTAGATCATAATTTTCATACTAGAACATGCCAAAATGCATTAGCAAGTAAAATCAATACTGCTGTGATATATATATATATATGTAGGGAGGTGCTTCTGTGAGAGTATCTCTCACCTTACTATGAGAGATAGGGGTGGGGGCCCTCACATTTAAGTTGTTGGCATTGGATATGGATGTGAGGGACCCTACCTTATCTCCCATAATAAGGTGAGAGCATCTCTCATAGGAGCATCTCTCATATATATATATATATATATATATATATATATATATATATATATATATATCGAAAGTCCTTAACTAAGAAGTTCATACTTTTTCCACTAATTTCCAAAAGCCATAACTGAGCAGAATCAGATAGGAAAAGATTCAACAAGCTAAAATAAGATAGGAAAATGAACAAGAGAAAAACTTACACAAGTTCCCTTGTAGGTTGTGATGTTAATCCCGAAATCCGATATTTTCGTCGGACATTCCTTCTATGTGTCACCTCAACTTTCACTCCTCTAAGGGCCTTTTTGACCTGGCAGAGATGTTCCAGTGAAGGTATAAAATGATTTTCAATTAAATCTATAGTATATAACAGAATTCTCGGCTAAAGAAAATGTTTTCTGTGCTTGAACAGAATGTAGAACTGAAATAATACCTTGATGCGGTCAGAATCAGAAAGAGGCCTTGACATTACATCCTTTCCTAGAAGTTGAGCTGCGAACTCAACTACAGGCAGAGGCTCAATAAATGCTGCCGAAGACATATCTACAAGATAAACATTAGAAAAAAAAAAAAAAAAAAAGGAACTTTCATGAATAGCAGAAAACTAATTATTTTCTGTTTAAGATTTACTATCTGGATGCTGTAACCTTTAAATTATTTTGGTTGCATTGATGGTTCTCTGTTCTGCTATGCATTTGGAGAGATGCATATTATAAATTACATTATAGATAGGTTATATTTTTCCAAATTTATCCACTAGAAAACCAATATTTTCAATCAGATGAAGACTTCGGCAGAAACGGCAGAAAGACAGTTGAAACCTTCCAACAGGACAGGTTTATGTGGATATAAACCAATGGTGATGTCTGATCCAGACAGTGGCTATCCAAGGTCTGTTTAAGAACATGTTTAATCACAAGAATAAATCCCTTTATAATTATATCATCCCACCATCCGATTGTCCACATCTTGACATGATTAATACACCTAATCCTACTTAAACAAGTATTAGACAACATTAAACAATAAAGAATGCTTTACTAACTCTAACATAGTTATGTCCTGACAAGCCATATGTCCAACCCACCTAATGTGGTTTCAAAACTCCATAGAGCCCCAAGCATGGCAGAATGGATTACAATTTGTTTAGGCAATATATGGAAATTAATTATGATCTTGGAGATCAAAAGCACTCCTGTCTATCATCAATCATGTCGCAATTGATTTTGGATTTCCATACCAATATTTAGAGACAAGCCCATCTGAGTGGACCGTATACTCTGATAAAAACCGCACCACGATTCCAAACCATCTCCAAGTCGCTGAGGTGCTCTAATATCAGGCGAAAAGAAGGACCTCCCAACAGGGCAATACCTTCAATTGCACGCTTCACGTTAGAATTAGCTAAGAAAGAAGTGAATGTTCTTCAAACACTTGTATGGAAAATAAGAAGGTGAAAACCACTTGTCGGGACTTGGAAGTCACACCTTCTACTAGAGAGTTCCCTCAAGACAATGTCAAGAATCTGAAGGGCGTCTTGTGGCGCGTCCAGACATTTACCAGCTAGATATTGTCCCAAATGGTAGAAGTCTGCTCGAGCTATAAACTTAATTGCTATTTTGTATGTTCTTTCCCTTCTGAAAATGAGAATTGTAAAAGGAAAAAAAATTAAGGGTTGAGTTTCTATGAGGAGATTAGCACAGAGGTTCTATGAGGAGATCAGCACAGAGAGTAGAGCAAGCAGAAAAGATCAAATAGCACAGAGAGTAAAGCAAGTAGAAAAGACCAACCTTTACACACAGAACTAAATCTATGGTTCCTAGATAAGCCTTGGACATGGCAGGATTACCACATGGATACACCATGGATATGGTTTTTACATAGGAAAGGGAAGTTTCAGATATGATACAAGCAGATCCAATACAATGCATGTTTCTAAGCATCTAGGTATCATAGACTAAAATGTCCTTAACCAGAGGATATGCAGTGAGCACTGTATCCTCAAGCCTTGAGCCCGTATATGTGGATCCCACATTATGCTTGAAATAGTTTTCTGGCAGGCCCCATTTGGATGACTATACCAAAGAAATATCCACTTAGGAAGATCCTAGGAAACTAACATTTGGTCATCTTTATATTGAAAGTGGCTCAAATATAGTTATCAGAATCCTATGATTCATATCCCGAATCCTAAGGAAAACGATTTGTATCTAAGCAACGAATCCCATCTATAGGTGAATCTTAGGATTCATGTGTGAATCTTACGATTCAATACTCGTTTCATTGAATATTACGATTCAAGCGATTCGGTTGAGTGAAAATATTAGCAATCTTTTACCTTTTTTCTTTTTTTATTCTTTTAGCATTTTTACTTTTAGAATGTTATTTAGTAGTTAACAAAACCTCTTAAGAATTTTTGCGGCTTTGAGGAGGTTTTAGAGATGAATAAAAAAACATGCATTCAATTAAAGTGTTCGACCGAACATATGATGCTTGTCTATATCTTCCTTTTTTTAACCTTTTTTTATTTTATTTTTTATTCATAAAATATCCTACCGTGTAAGATTGATGGTTTTTTTTTATTTTTTACTTTTCTATTTTGATTTAAAGATAACAAAAAATAAATACATATATATAGATACCTTAAACTTATTTAACTCTTTACACATATCATTTATTATATATTAATATATACCATGATATTCTTGATATGATTGTATGATAGACCTATTTGTCATTGTCTTTATACTATTATAAATGGAAAAATGGATGGTTTTGAATAACTACTTTTTTCTTTTTCCTCATAATTTTTAATTCTTTTTCATTTTAATTAGAAAAATAAAAAAATCATATGATTCGCGATACGATTCACAATTCGATTCGATTCATGGGTATGAACGATTTACGATACGATTCCGATTTTTAAAACTATAGCTAAAATCTTAATTTTCAAGCTGTAGTTGAGAGAACAAGGATAGTCCATAAGGAAATTTTCCAAGGATGCTTTATGTACACGATGCTTATCACATAAAACAATCTCTATCACCTATTGTTGGCATGCTCTATATGTACAATCCCAACCCTAATTAATATGGTTTAGTTTTAATTGATTGTGATTAGATGGAAATTAACTAGGTTTATGTGTTAGATTAGTGGTTTAAGTGTTTTGAGAGCTTTTGGACTGTGTTCAGTACGTTTGGGGACCCATTTGTAATTTTGGGATAGTTTGAGGGGTTTACCGTAATTTCAGAAGTACGGCAATATTGGGCTCATTATATATAGAGGGAATTAATTCATGAAACTTTTGTGAAAGATTTATATCCTTTCGATGGGCAAAAATCCCTCAAATCCCCTTAGTTTGTTCACCAAGTCATTAAAGGGAATTACATTTCTGTAAATTCTCTAAACCCCATCCCATATAAGGACCATTGCCCTCTATCCCTCCACTTCCTTCTCTGCTACGGTTTTCCTCTCATGTTCCTCTCATCTCTCCTCCTTCCTTGCTCGAACACTCTCAGCCAAAGCTCCATAACCTTCCTTCCTCCTTGGCATCTCTCCTTCTCTCGTTTCTCCCCACAAAAGCCCTCTTTCTCGTGGTTTCTTCTCCATTTGAGCTCACCTAGGTAGGCTTTCTTCTTCTCCTTCTAGACTCTCGTTTAGGACCCTATTTGATGCAAATCAGATTGCCAAGGGACAAATCTGATGCAACAAAATCCAACCTCTCAAGGTTTGGAGTATATCTTCCTCCAAAAGCTTGCCTCTTCTCCCCATTCTCATTCCGTACATCGGTTCCAAAAAACCCTAAAACTTAACAAACAAGAAAAGACTAGAAAATCATCTTCCATATAGCTATCAAATATAGGAGGCGAATCTAGAAAATCATCTTTGACATTCTCATCATCAATGGCTTTTATAATTTCTTCCTTCGATTCCTTTTGCTGACATTTTGCACCTTGAGAATTAAGTTGCCTTATGCGAGACTGCTTAAGTCTGTGCTCAACACGGATAGCGTATTGGTATGCTTCATGAATGGCCAGGTAGGACTTCATATGCTTTCTAATTTTTTCTCTCAAACCTCTTATATAACGAGGTAAATCACATGTTGGGTTTTCATCTAGTCCACATAAGATATGCATTCTTGGAGGTTAATTTCTTTTGCTTTAAACTAATGAACTGCTCCAAGTAGAACTCTTTTCCATAATATTGATCTCCATATCATGGATGAAAATACCGATATATCGGCCGTAGCGGTGGCCACGGCCACGCTACGGTCGATTTATCGCCCGTCGCACCCATAGCGGCCGCTACAGGATGAGAAAATTTCCTGCTTTCCAATTTTTTTTTAAATACATAATAAGACTCATTTCTTTTATTCTTCTCTCCAAATAACATTTCTACACAACTTTTCTACCATTTTATGTTTAAAAGAACACCAAAAAGCACATGATCTTGCTGAATTATTGTCGATACAGAAAGTTCTTTTCAATGATTCTTCTCTAAGTACATCCTATTAGACACCCCCTTTGGTAGATGTATTTTTTTCTCTAGGTAATTTTAAGTCTTGACTTAATGACATAGTCTTTTTCTTTTATGAGCATTTCATTAGTTTCTAAGTTAGCATAACTAAACAACATGAACATATGTGAAAAAAAAAATGATCATTACTATTATTTTTTATTTATATCATACAGCGATACAGGACCTCATCCAATGAGGGGACCACTACGCCCCCTTATCTTAGTTACTTTTGCAAAAACAAAAAAATACATTTTCTCTCATTTTCCAATATTCTAGATTTTCTACAATTTTTTCATATTTTTTTTATGATTTTTCCAAATCGCATCGCTACGCCGCTATGTAGCGCCCACTACGTAGCGTTTTGGCAGCGGGCGTAGCCGCTATTTTCATCCTTGCTCCATATTTGAGCAGATTTATGCCAAATTCCAAGTGTCTCATTTGGACTTAGATGCAAGGACATAAAAGAAATGCTTTGCGAAATATAGAACTGACCTGCTATGAAGATTTCACAAACACCGATAGCCGATCCAAGTTCTAATGCTCCAAGTATCGCAATGTAAATTTCAACGGCTAAATTTAAGGTGTTCAAGCCAATCTTTGGTAGGGACCACACTCAGATTTCTCTTTATTGCAGAGTTCTTCCCAAGAAGGGGAGATTGATGCAGAGCACAGACTGTGTGGGCTTGGCCCATTGTTAAGTCTTTTTACTTTCATCTTTGTAGCCCATTTGTGGGGGGCATCTTAGTCTTTTCTTGTCTTTTGAATTTTAGGGTTTTTTTGGAGCCTATGTAAGGGATGAGAAGGGGTAGAAGACGGAGCTTTTGGACATTGAAAGAAGAAAATATACTCCACACCTTGAGGGGTTGGATTTTGTGTTGCAACAGATTTGCCTTGGGCAATCTGCAGTGCACCACTATTAGGACCCTATATCCTCATATACAAGCCCCAACTCCTTTCCTCTCTTGGGTTTTGTGTGTGGAGCTTGTTTAGGGTAGAATTTGGGGAAAATTGATTTGAAGGAGCTTCTGGCTTAGATATTGTTTGTTTTGGGTTGAAGGAGTGAGGATTGGCTAAGGATTTGTGGAGTTTCAAGAGATTGCTAGAATTGGAACCAAGGCATGTAAACAAGTTAAATTTCATTGAATTATGTAATTTTTGGTTGATTCTTGTGTACTCAAGTCTAAATACCCTGGTTTGGCTAGCCAAACCACTCCTTCTGTTACTATTCCCCGAGCGTATTTGATCAGGCTTTTTAGGCCATCAGCTAGCTGAGGATGGCCCTCGGCCAACCGAAGATCCCAATCGGTTACTAGAAAGTTTGTTCGGCTGCTATGTTTTTGGCAGCCATTTTGGCTTCCAACTCTTCGAGTCTTCCTATATCAAAGTTCCCTCTTGGCCATTCGGCTACGGCCCTTTTAGGACATGCCATTTAGGACCTTAAATAACCAAACTTTGTCACCTTGGCCACGTGTCCGGCCAATCGGCTACCGACCCTGAGGTCATGCCATTTATGCCTTTTGCCCCTAGATTTATGGCCATTCAGCTACTGGCCTTGGACCAACCGAGGACCCTCAAGTTCTCTTTGTTTGGGGGCATTAAACTTAGAGTTTCGGAGTAGCCTTAGACCTTTGGACCAACAATGGGCGATGTTTAAGCTTGACATTCACCTCCGGATTGTCTGGGAAACGCGTGTAGTGCAATGCTAAGTCAAGGGTGTGTGAGCTTAGTACCCTCGATGTCAATTACCATCGAAAGCACTAAGGAATTACTAAGTTATGGACATCTAGGCTCCTACGAGCGCATAGTGTTGAATAGTATTGTTCTTGCATGTTAATGTCAATCCAAGACTTAGGCTTGGAAATTGTAAATGCTCCCAGAATGTGTAATCAATCTTGTGTTAGATGTACCTTATCATATTCTCTTATCTACATGACATATGCATGTAACTTTTTTATAGTTACCTGTGAACTGTCTCACCGAGTTACATGCCTTGCCCCCAATAATCTAAAATGGACCCAATGAACCCTAGCTTTAGTGGGAATTGTTACTTCACACCTAATTAGTCTATTTGACTTATTTCAAGTTAGGGATTAGCTTGCATTAGTTTGCCCACTTTTCGCTTTTAGATTAACAATATCCATGGTTATGGTCAATTTGGAATGATGAACTAGCAACTCTACTGTGCATTCCAACTCAGTTAATCGGATATGACTCTTTTCTCTCACCCATTTTAGGGCTCACTCCTTCATACCAAAATGCTTCCAGTTTTGGGTTAGTTCTGGTACGAGTGACTTGGCTCTTCTATGACCAAGTTAAGCACAGCAATGACCCCGTGTGTCCTGTCCGGTCTCGTCCTTTTTGTGTCATCAGTTCTTCTGGTCTTATCTGTTTTGTCTAGTAAGTTAAGAGAATCTTGAGAATTGTAAAGGAATACTTTTGGAAATTGTGAGTTTGTTGGATAAGCTTGTTTTGGAGTAGTTTCCTTTTTGGTTATCAGTCTGGTCAGCCCCTTTGCCCTTGGAATCTTGAGTTGACACCACTCAACTTCGATCCGGCACAGTTGGACGTGGCTGTGTGAGGATTTTAGTAACTAATATGACTCGCTGCAATGTAGTCTTTTGTTTTGGAGGTTACCCAAGTATCACTTCAGTACCATACCTGATATTTCTTTTGATGACCATAATTAAATTTTTACAAGGAATCTTGTAGTACGAGTGATTTACTTTTGTTTTGTTTTGCTCTCCATCACTACTTGATTGGAAATTGGAAGAATATAGACACGTGTTTTGCCATTTTGCTTAGGAAATTGGCTGATGTTTAGATTTGTCTTAATTTGATTCGTTGAGTTCTTACTATTCTTGCATGATTTTGCCTAGTTGTAGATCACATAGATATTGTCTTAATTTCTTGTTTTAATTCTATATTGATGCATCAAGTTAATGCTATTTATGCTTATTTACTTGTCGGGTTATTGTATGCCTAATATTGCTACACTTGGTGCTGTTGGTAGTGCACTCACAGTTGACTGAGTGGAGTGTAGAAGATGTAGTTTGAAGGCATCATGCTAGAACAAGAGTTTCAATACACATCTTTTGCTTGGTCTCTCCTTTTGTAATCTCTTGTAACAGCCTTTGTTGGCCTGTAAATTATAATTATGCACTTTTTTGTATTTGTCAAAATTTAATATGAATGAATGTATCTTGGAATGTTGCCTATGCTCTATTATATTACCCGATATCATATCTCAAATGTCTATCTAATGGTTTATACAAGCTTCCACTAAAAGTTTTGAAAGTTTGAGTAATTTGACAAAACCTCACATTCGCGGAATCATGTGGGAACAATAGTGGTGCAGGGAAAATATTATCACACAAATCCCCTCTCCACAGTCCCATGACAAAATGTGGACTATTTACGGTTATCTGGTTTGGGTGTGTGACACTATCACCTACTGTTGGCCCCAAATGTGCATACTCAAATCAATGGTCATATAATTCCTCCAACATCAAAGTTAATGAGAAAAAAAAATTAAAACTATGCATTCAAAATTGAATATGTAATCAAATGTTCTTGCACAAAATTCCCGCTTTTTTCCATAAATGACAGCTAAATACTTAACACTATATTCCAATAAAAGACGCAGCTCTTGAGCAAGTCATGAAACAAATTGCAAAGAAATTTGAAAAGTAACCAGAATAAATAAATACTAAAAAGTAGCAAACACAAGAAGGGGAAAAACCTAAACAAAGGACAAAAAGGAAGAAAAGGAAAAATAAAAAATAAAAACAGAGAAGGAAGAGGGGAAGAAGGGAAGTAGGATAAGAAAACATTACTTTGGGCCGCCAAAACCATCATCATCATCATCTACAAGTTTGACTTTGAACTCCTTGGAGGTGAAAGGCAGCTCCCCAGCTGTATACAAACTCTTTCTACCATCATAAGCAGGGAGTCTCATTCCCAAATCAGACTCCCTATACTGTTTTACCAGCTCTGCCATGATAGCTCTATTCACAGATTTTGAAACTACTTCAGGAGTTATGGTAACCTGCAATGCACAGGAAAAGATAGTAAAATACAGCAAACAAACAAAAAAATCATATAAAAGAATAACAGTTAAAAATTAAAATTAAAATATATAATAAAAAAAAAAAAAAAAAAAACCACAAACAGAGACACACCCCTCAGTTTTGACCACAGAACATTTTAGTTAAATAAAAGAAACAAAAGACTGAAGTGAAGAAGATATTGCCTTACATCATAGTGGTTCAAGTCCTTGTCTGGTAGCTCTGTCAGAAAATGGTTGGCTTTTACAATACATTTCACCCCGGCTTGCCCATATCCTGGTCTAAGAGGAAATCTTAGAGATTTGCTTGATGAAGGAACACCCATTTCCACATCACACACATGACCACCGTTATCAACAGATCCAGTTGGAATCCTTGTGGACACTGGGCCATTGAAGTGGCATACTCCTGAACTGGGGTGCATTGAAACATCACTTAGGACGGATTTCGTCCCTCCTCTTCCCTTTCTTCTACTTCTGTTCTTTGCAGGAGATGGTCTGTGCTGTTGAAGTTTAGTATTTTGGGATTCTTGAGATGGGTCTTCGCTATTTTGGGCTGTATTATGAGAGTTTTGCAATGGGTTCATGGAATTCTGCATCTGGGTGTTGTGGGTTTTGATCACAATATGCTGCTCTGAGATCTCTTTCATTTGTCTAATGGGCATAATGGTGGAATTTATGGAAAATGCAGCCTCCTTTTCTTATAGCAAAAAAGGCCTTCACCTGGTTCAGCTCTTTCTCTTTCTTCAAGAGTATAATGCAATGTGTACTGAAAAGCCAAAAACATAGAGAAGATATACCTGTCAGCAAGACAGCATCAATGCAATAGTAAATTGGTAATAGAAACAATCATAGCAAAAACATTAATGTCATTATCAGATGTCAGAAGCATATAATAAGAAAAATCAGAGGTTGAGTTTTCTTCACTGAGAAGAAGGAATGACCAGTCTATCTTTTGGATTACAAGTATTACTATTAATTACCCAAAAGCCAAAAGCTAGACTTTCAACATAGATTCAGTTCACCAACTCCCTGAAAACCCAAATCATAAAATAAAGAATTCTTCCAAAAAATCTCTGCTCAAATCACGCAAGGGAAGTAAATAATAATTCATGGAAAAGATGTTAAGGGTAATCCAAATCCATCCAATTCTCTGGCCACAGATTCATTAACTATGCACTACTGTAATCAGGTTGAAAGTAATAAATTTAATAAATCCCAAAAATTCCTACTAAAATCCAGCTCTAAATCTTAAATAGAAAATAAAATAAAATAAAGAAAACAGTGAAAGGGACTAAAACCAGTACCAATAGCCCATAGTCTCTAGCATATAATAAAATAAATAAATAAATAAAATCACCAAACACCCAAAACTCAAAATCCGAACTTTATCTCATTTTTCAGCTCGCCAGCTCAAACACAAGAAAACAAGGCACAATATAAACAGTCCCCTCAGTTCATGCCAAAATTCCAATACAAATACATGCATACGTATTGTAATATAAAGACATACATTCAGTATTTTTTTTTTATAGTGAAAGACATACATCTGTATATGTATATGGAGAGAGAGAGAGAGAGAGAGCGCATAATTCAGAATCCAACATTTTCTCTCACCCACTAAAAAGCACAGGTTCTATCAAAACAATTCCACGACCCAAAAAAAGAAGATAAAAGCTCCTCCACCCCCACATTCAAAGAATTCAAAAGACAAAATGACACCAACTCAATAACATGAGATTTACCAAATAAGTAATCAATAACCATGAGACCCATGAAGGTCCCAAAGCTTTTTAAGCTTTAAGCAAAAGGGGTATATATAGAGAGATGACACTATACATACATTTACATACAGAGGGGAAAACAGAAAAAGGACCCAAGATTCAGAACCCAAATTCCCACCATGTTTTTCTCTCACCAACTCAAAACCACAGCTTCCTTAAACACTTCCGTGGCCAAAAAATTAAAAATAAAAAATTGAAGCCCCAAAAAAGAAAACAGAAGAAAAGGACATTCAAAGAACTCGAAAGACCAAAAATCCACTCACCAACTCAATAACCAAGAGACTCAGAAAGGGACCCAAAGCTTTTCTTTCTATAAAGCAAGACCTCTTCAAAGTTCAATCAACAAAAGCTCCACCGCCAAAAGAACATGGGAGAGAGAGAGAGAGAGAGAGAGAGAGCTCTGCAGGTGGTTGGTTGTGGAGGTAATGAGTAATCTCATATAGAGGCATGCAAGTGCAAAATGCTTTTTGGTTGTTTCTACATCACGTGGAAAGGGGCGTTGGATTTGTTTCTCGTGGGAGCATAAAAGATTTTGATATTGGGTGGGTCGGTCATCTTCTTTGTCTGACACCGCAGCCTTAGCACACACGCCGATCAAACCATTTCCTTGTAACCAAGTTTAGCCTCTTGTGTTGGTCTCCCACAATGCCCAACTCTTCAGAAGAACATTTGCTATCGCTTGGGACACCTGCCCATCAATTCATACTATTCAAGACTTGGAGGACAAGGGCAATTCTTCAATTTTGGTCGCCATCCAGATCCATTGTGGGTGAGAGGAATTCATCTTAACTCACATTTAATTACCCAATGGAATGGGGTATCTGTCAAATTTTCTACTTAGAAAAAATCCCTAGGCTAAAACTTGAATTTCCAAAAATGATTGTTAAGCTATCTCCCTTCTAAAGGAAAATGAATTACTGAAAAGTAGGAAAATGAATAAACCACCCAAAAAAAAAATCAAAGATTTGAATATTAAAAAATGACCATTAAATACCGCAAATAACAGAAGATGAGAATTGAATAACCTCATCCTAGTAATTCAAATTCAGAAAAGTCATTATCTCGTCTCTATCATTGTTTTATATCCTTCACCCCAACATCATATCCTTCACCAATTACCTCCTTAATCTTCTTATGGAGGGCATCTTACCACAGTTTTCAATGAAAACAAACAGGTGTATTCGTTGATAGGTATTAGCCAGAATTTCACTTTTATTTGTAATAAACTGAAGTGAATGATTTGATTAATCTCGTATGAAGTATGGTTATGTTTTCTCCACATGATAAATCGAATCAGTAATTTCTAATTGAAACAACGATTAGGGTGGTCCATATACAAAAGTCTATGTCAAACGAATGAGCCGTAATCACAATAAGTTGTGCCCAGACAAGATACATCAGGTCTTGGCTACCATCAGAACTACACTAATGATAGTATGAGATCATTTCTCTTCACATTTAAGTACCTAGATTTTACCAAAAAATAAATAAATAATTTAAGTTCCTAGGAAAGGCTTTAAGCATCCAAAGAGAAAAATCTAGAGGAAACGATCAATTCCCTGGTATTTAATTTACTACGGTAAATGGTGGGCAATTGCTTTCTGTTAAGGGGATTCATTTTGATGTTCCCATCCACCTTATATGCTTAAAACTCCTAATAGAAGCATGCTCCACCTATAATCCTTGGACTTATAATCCTTTGACTCCTAATACATGTTAGGCAATCAAAATGTTTGATGACAATTTCAAAGAAAAGCATCTAATATGATTGTATCTATGTCCTAACAATATCATCATCACCATCAAAGTCTTGTCCCAACTACGTTGGAAATGGCTATGAATTCTATTTATCCATTATGAATCAAAAGGCAACTCATGGATCAAAAGATAAAGCCAGTGTTTAAAAGAAAATTACACTATAGAAATGAGAATGGAAGAGGAACATTACCTAACATTGGTGTAGAAATCTCCAGAATTTCTATAGAAAATTGTGTTGGTTGGATGCTTTATAATAGATTTATACGAGTATTTTCGTAACAAAATAGAATCCTAATCCAGATTGCTAGGATTCCTTTTTTATCCATAAAGTTTTTCCTCTTTAAACAAACGTCCTAAGAAGGCTGAAAATGAGAAGCAGAGGAGAAGGGCGCGGGAGAAGGGGGCGAAGGCGTTGAAGAAGAAGGGAATGACAGTATGAGGAATTGCAACACTATTAGGCTTCACTCTCTAAAAATAGTAAATTTGATGAAGATGTCGTTTGTTTATTTATTTATATTTGGGTAACATAGTCAAGAGGGCTAGGACCCATGAGAGATCCGGCACATGCAAGGAGAACCCCAATTAGATGGGTGAGATACAAGATTGCTAACCAACTAAGTAACCTCCTGTTCTCCTCTCCTGCTGCAGGCAACTAAGTTAGATGATATAAAGAATTGAATTGTGGAAGATAAATAAAAGTGTTTTGCAAAAGGGGACACAGTGTGTATGCTGCAGGACACAATTAATAGAGTGCACTTGTGATTGAGAGGTAATTTGGATATGCCTTATTGACCACTCACCTTCCCTTAACTCTTCCTATCCTTATCTATCACAGCTAAGTAAAGATATCCTCCTTCACTTAGACACTAAATACAATTTGCTTTTATCTAGTAGTTGTAATTAACTAATCAATGAACTTTTAGAGGTTGTTGGAATGGAGATAAAAAGTGAAGAAATGAAAGTGGTGAAAATGGACACCAAAAAATAACCTCTTTGTCCTATGAAACTTTATTTACCTTTATTTGGTCGCATATTATTAAAAAAAAATGGAGAAAAATATGGGATTTTGTACCCCTGAGGGAAATAGAGAAAACCCACTAAGAAAGAACATTATATTCACTATGGTGACCCAACTCTAACTTGTTTTGCGTACATTAAACAATTGTAATTTGAGATATGGAATTCTCTACCTCCAGGCTCCTCTTTCATTTCTCCACTTAATGAAGAATTCTTACCTTCACCTTTTTATCAGTTAAATGAGACCTCGTGTAAATTATTACCAATTGCATGTCCATTTATAGCTCAATTATCTTATAATGGAGCTATCTAATGATAGTAGATCTTAGTCTATCGTAGGGGCGGACCCATAAAATGAAACTAGGGGTGCCAAATGAAAATTATTAAAAGAAAATTTTAACAATTTAGGGGTCAAAATAAAAAAATTACAAAAAATTAAGTGGTAAAAAATAAAATTTTGAAAACTCCATGGCCCCCCAGGCCTACATGTAGGTCCTCCCCGTGTCTATCGCCAATTTATTGACTTGATCACCTTTGGTAATGAGTGAGGAATTTGCAGAATTAAGGATTCTTTCCTGCTTTGGAAATGGGGCTTTCCTCATTGTGTATTTGTATACCTAAATACTTTTTAAGTCACTTTTGATAATAGGTGAAGAGTCAAGAAATTTAAGGATTTTATACCCATCTTCTTTCTGCTAATAATTTTCATTAGATCTAAAAATCCTTAAAAATAAAGATCTCAAATGGCCTAAATTCTTAGATATTTACAATTGTAAAGCCTGGGGTTTTTACGACTTGGTAAAAATATAAAAAAAAATTCCAGAAGATTTGGTTATCCAGAGTAAAGTTGGATGCAATCAACATTAGCTACCTCTAATGTTAGAAAACATTAATGAAACAATTTTGTATTTATAGTTAAAACAGGGAGGGAATGGGGTTGGGTACTTGGACATATCATAGTGTACCCGAACTTGAACTTATATCCTACGGACGCCTAAGTCAAGGACATGTATACAATCATAACTTAGCTAAAGCTTGAATTTGAACTTAGACTATAATAAAGTGTTTGAACCTAGACCTGAATCACAACCCAATTACCTTTTTATTGGAGGATATTTTTATAAATCTTAATATATAAAATATAACATTCTTAATAAATATAAATAAACATTTAGATGGGAACCATCTACATGGTTCTTATGTGTACCATCCTATTTCATAGACCACATGACCCACCATAATCAAGTTATCCCCCTTCCCTCACTCATGCAATTTTTAGTCATTATTGAATTGAAATCCAAAACAATGGTGTCTTCTAAATTCTTAAACTTGAAGTCATAGATCAAGCATTATAATGATCAAAATTTGGTTGCACTCTAGCTCTTATCAAAATCTTTCCATCCTCATTCTCACCCATGATTTGCATGCCTCAGTTGGGCCGCACAAACAAGTTCACATTGTACTATATATGCACTTCTCAATAGAATAAAGTGGTTTTTTTAGCAAGTCTTCACTGTTTGAAATAAAGCTAATTCAAGTAGATCTTAAAATAGGCTTGTTTCAATTATACATCTTATAAATAGAATCATTGACATGTCTAATTCAATTAGAGGAAAAAATAAACTTTTTGCACCATAAAAGTTACTTGGGCTAAGTTGTTATATGATTAAAGTAGTACAGGCAAATTTCTATTGAGTATATGTAGTACCAAAAAAATGTCATTATAATTAAATTTTGCTTTAAACGTTTATATTTATTTGAAAAGGTCATTTTGATTCCTCTTTTGAAAAAGAGGCATAAAGATCTGCAACCTTATTGAATGAGACCTCCACAAAAGTCATGCATGCACTTAAACATTTGTTTGAATATGTCTTAACTTGCCAAATGACATTTTGACTTCTAATATGTCAAGACTCTCCTGTTATGATCTTGATTCTAACAGTGGGCCTAAAAATTAAGCAATCTTTTAATTTTTAACCCATCCAGAAGTGTGGGTGTATATTCCTTGTAGCATTGAAATAAAATAAAGAGAGGGAGTAATGAGAGCAGGGAGAAAGGCAGTCCAAAAAGGACACAAGGTTCAAAAGCAATCATACACAGAAGAAGAATAATTCGAACATGCAGTCCTCTATATGCAGAGATATCAATGCATTCGAAGCCCAGTAGTGTACACTGCGGGAGCTCCTGAAAATTCTGTACCTCCTGAGTAAGAATGATAGCATCCCCAATGTCCTCTAGTCAAAACTCAAAAGAGAGATCTCAGGCATCAGCCATTTCAATCTGCTTGAATAAATATGAACCCACCACCCATGCTCAAATCTTCAATAGCACCTATGGCTATGAGTATGACTGACTCAGACTGCAGGATATTAATGCAGGTGGCCAGTAGGAGCACCAGTTACTGTGCTCCAACATAGATTCCCCACTAGCCCTGTTCATTTCTTTCGTTCAATGGCTCGCATGTGGGCCCACCTAGATGAGAGCAGTCGTGCAGATCAAGATGAGATAAACTAGTAAAGATATGAATTAGAGACTCTCAAATCCTAATACGAGGCTGATGAAATGAATAGCATCTCAAAGTTTAACAAGTATATATCATGCAAATTTTTCCTACTAAATCTAAAGGCGACTAATGTTCAAATTAATGTTAAATTAGGATAAAAAAGTAATTGCGAAGAGAGTGAATTAATTATAAGTACACCTGAAAAACAGAAAGTGTGTTAATAAGAGGGCCATTGGGAGAATTTGACTTCATTTATAACCATTTTGTCTATCTACCATGTTGGCCAACCATACTATGGGAAAAGAGAGATTGGTGAATGTCAGGTACATAAATAGAAAGACCTGCACCTTGATTAGTCATTCCAACTAAGGCAAAAATAATGTTCCGATATATCAAGTAATATGATTGATAATCATTGGTTCAAGTATCAGTGATACTTTGTCATTAGGCAAACAACTAGTACGTATCAATCTTGGATTGGTGTTTTTAAAGGTTAAATTCCAGAAGCAAAAAAAAAGTCAAGTTACATTTTGGTTGAGTCCACAATACAAACAAGATGTGTATCACACTTCGAGCATACTGCATGTACCTTATAGTAGTCCAGCTCACGAGGCCCTTAGATGCAAGTTTGTTAATAGAAGGAGGGCGGATTGAAAGCTCCCTGCATGGCTAAGAGGGATCCAAAATATCGGCTCCACCATATTACCTAGTTTTAGATTTAACAGCCTTAAAGTTTAATGGTATCTCAACAGTATATTTTATTGAGATTCAATCCAACGGTCAGTGAATGTTCAATAAATGTAAAATTGAGCCTGATGTCAGCTCATAGGATGAAAAGACTATCAAGGGAGTTGCAATGATAAAAGATGGGCCCAAGTATGCCCCACGGGATTGGACTACACTTGTAATATGGAGAACATTTTCCCTCTCTATATTGGTTAAAAAGTATATTGACTTTAAGGAAAAGCTAGTATTTAAAACCAAGATAAGGAAAAAAATAACTTCAATTATTAAAAAATAAATTAAGTTCAATATGCGTTTTTTCAAATTTAATGCGATTTTCTTTGATAAGATATCATACATCAGAATAAGACTGATTTAACACTCACAAGCGAGCAGTAGAATTGATGTTTTTCTTGTATTTCTACTATATATCATGAACCATGATAATCAGATTTGCAATGGTGCTTCAAACTAAATAAATACTTGCATCTATATAAAGAATTAAAAGAAAGTTATAATGACGCAAACCCTAATATTTTCCAACATAAAGAGGCATCAATAAATTTAAATTAAATAGTCAAATAAAAGAAGTTTAATCAAATAAAGAAAGAGGAAGTTGTTCTTCAATAAGAATGCATTTGTGAAAAAAATTTGGTTGTTAAATTTGATATGGGCAACACTTGTGGGACCCCTTTCAACACGTGCTTTAATGTTCTTCATATATCACTAGCAAAACATGCTCGAGGTTAGCACGAACAATATAATTAATCATAATAAAAAAGTATACAAATTTTTTGAAATTATAAAAGAAATGTAAAATATGATTTTTTTTTTGCATAAATCATATTAAGCTATATGATTTTTATAAGAAAAATAAAATATGACATTTTCCTATTTGGATGGGTTCGGTAGCGAGTTCATTAGATTTGGGGTGGGTTTCTCTATAAAATTTATTGAGATAAGCATATTATAATAATAAAAACTAAGAAAATATATGAAAAAGAATTAAACTCATGGTTCAGACACAGGTATGGTTTTTTAGACTTTGACCGACTTGGATTTAGGCTTGGTTTTGTTGACTTGCCTGCGTCTTTTGCATTTAACTTACATATTATTTAATAAATTTTCTCAATGCAATGTGATAGTAGTATGAGACATAACATACTACTCTTTAGGTCACCCTGCAGCAGTCATGGGGCAAGTCAGATTCAGGGCAAAGAAACTTTCATTCCGGCTGGCTTCAGGTCGGCCTAAACATGAACTTGACTCACCCCATTGCCATCCGGTAAAAATTAATTGAAGTTGATCAAAATTGAAATCCCAAATCAATTTATATATATATATATATATATATGAAAGTGGTTGTTCCAATTGAGAATCAGCCTCAATTGCTGAAATGATTTTGACTTTTCCAATTGAATTTGACTATTCAATTTCTTTAATACTGCATCAATTGCTCATTAACTGACCCTTTTTCTCTTACCCATTTCTTAGAGAGAGACCTCCATGATGCCACGTCATTATGGCCCATTGCATTTCTCAATTAAATTTTTTTTTTCTCCTTTTTGAAAGTCCGGGATCCTAACCCGAGGGGGGGGGTGAATAGGGTGAGCTACAAATTAGTGATTAATTCTGACAAATTTTAACTTCTTTAAAATTAACTAGTCACAAGTGATGATTATAAAATTAAATTAGGAAGCTAAACAAAAATAATCACCACAAAGCATGCACCATCATACAAGGATTATAGTAGTTCGGCCTCAATGCCTACATCCACCACCGGCTTGTGATCCAAGTACACCCCACCGGATTTCCACTATCTATGCTTTTCAATTGGCTAAGTAATAACCTTTACAATGTGCTTTTCTAGGCTAAGCAATAACCTTAACAAGATGCTTTTCAAAAGGCTAAGCAATAACTTCTACACTATGCTTTTCTTAGGCTAAACAATAACATTTACAAGAAGAAAATTTTCTCTCAAAGTAGTGTCTACACAAATACTAAAAGAGATATAATTTAAGCTCAATTACAATGCCTCTAAAATAGGCGGATATGAAATTGGAAATCTAACTCACACAAACACTATATGAATGCAAATGTGTATGCTCATGATGTGTGTGTGTAATAACTTCAATCAAGTTAAAAAGCAATATCAATCAATATATGCTCAAAGCATTTAAAAGTTTAAGGCACATAAAAAGATTTGATTGAAGTGAAATGCAAATCACATGTATGAATACTAACTTGTAAATGAAGTGAAAATCAAAGGCTCACAAGTTGTATGAAACTAATTAACTCTAAACATGTGATGCATGTGCAATGTTGTTTTCAAAACCAAACTAATTTAACTAAGGTTCAAATAAATGAAAACAACAAATAAATCTCAACCAAATAAATGAATCATGCTATAAAAGAAATCAAAGATTTTGGCTAAGCATGATTAAATAAGATTTTAAAACAAACTTGGTTTGAAATCAAGGTAAAGAATCCAATCCAACTTAGATCAAAGATTAAATGAAGAATGGATTCAACACATCATAGTTATCATGCTAAAATTCATTTACCAATAATTTAAACAAAGCGTATAACATATGATTAATAAAAGTAAATCTTACTTAGAGATTTAACTTCATTGATCCAAGTTTTAGCTTTACTAATGACCCCTTGGTCTCTCTTAGTTCATCCACTTTTCCTTGCATCAAAACTCCTCAAGAGTGGCTCTTAGTTCATCTCTTTTTCAACATCTTTTCCAAAGGAATGAACCTCATTTAATATTAAAAAATTGAGTTCCTGCAAGTCCCCGGTCGACCTGCATCTTTCCCCGGTCGACTTGGGCTCAACGGTCATAAATCTGACCATTTGAAAAAAAGCTCCAACGGCTCTTTCATGGTCGACCTACAGTGTGCTCGGTTGAACGGGTCCATGGGCTCGGTCGACCGAGCACACTGCAGGTCGACCCGGGCCCAGGGACCAATTTCCCCAAAAATGCATATTTAAAAGATAATTTCTTGTGGGGACATTTAGGCCATTAAATCAAGTTTGGAATCATGATTTAAATCAAACTAAGATGATTGAAAATATAAAATATAAAAAGCCTAAAATGATTTGAAAGATTTAAAACAGAGGCTAACTTGATTTTATAAAACTTCTTTTCAAATTTAAATGCGTCCAAGTTTAAAATCAAAACATGCATAAATCAATATTTCTACAAGTCTTAAAAACAATGCATGTGTAAATCAATATTTCAAGATTTTCTAAATCAATGCATGTGTGAAAATTCGAATGATGCTAAAATGATAATGCATCCATCAAATTGCAATTAACACAAAATCCCTAACACTTCTAAACATCTCATTATTCATGTTTAAAATGATAATGTCTCTTTAATATTATAAATGCTACTAAATTATCAATCTCTCCCTGTTAAAATAAAATAACGTCTCTCACATTACCCATGAATCTTTACACTTTATCTTTTATTTCGGTTTTCTAACATTTTTGCACTTTTCCGGTTCCACAAGTTTTCCTTACTCTTCATTTACCTCTATCTATTGTCTTGATATTTTATCCACTCCATGAATGCTAAGCTTCCCTAATGCCCCACCAATCAAACACACATGGAGAAATCCTGTCTACTTACAATATGGGCCCTATCCAAATAATTCGGTTTCATCTACAGTGGAATGCTATTTTTACATTTTTCACATCATGAGATATGTTACCCGTGCTAAGCACGAGCGTTTCGCTAGTTATATATAATGAAAGAGGCTAGTTTCAATTTGAGATTAGCACCAATTGATTTTGACCATCCTACATAATTTTGACTAAATGACCATCATCAATTCTAATTCACAATTCTCCTTTAATCTTATTTAATCTAATTCAATTCAATAATAATGTCATTTATTGAATCACATTTATTGTTTCAATGATTGATAACCATCATCAATTCTAATTCACAATTCTCCTTTAATCTTATTTAATCTAATTCAATTCAATAATAATGTCATTTATTGAATCACATTTATTATTTCAATGATTGATATTAATGTGCTATTGGATCTATGATGCACAAGGTAGACACAATTATTGTGATGTGAAAATCCTAAATCTTGAATCTATCTATTTATTTTTCAACTTAAATAAGTTTTTAGAAATTAGAAATATATTAGTTTATTTTAAATCTATGAGCAATTAATGAATAGTCTCATGGTATAGTTCATCATCCGACTTAACTAATTATATTATTTCATAAAGATCTATTACTATTATAACTTTTCAGCATAATGTTTGTCATGAAGAAACATAAGTGGTGATGATTTCAATTTGAAATAAGCTCCTAATTCAATTCAATAATAATGTCATTTATTGTTTCAATGATTGATAATGTGCTATTAGATCTATGATGCACAAGGTAGACACAATTATTGTGATGTGGAAATCCTAAATCTTGAATCTATCTATTTATTTTTCAACTTAAATAAGTTTTTAGAAATTATAAATAGATTAGTTTATATTAAATCTATGAGCTATTAATGAATAGTCTCATGGTATAGTTCATCATCCAACTTAACTAATTGTATTATTTCATAAAGATCTATTGCTATTATAACTTTTCAGCATAAAGTTTGTACGTCATGAAGAAACATAAGTGGTGGTGATTTCAATTTGAAATAAGCTCCAATTGATTTTGACCATCCTACATAATTTTGACCAAAAGACCATCATCCATTCCAATACACAATTCTCCTTTAATCTTATTTAATCTAATTCAATTCAATAGCAATGTCATTTATTGAATGACATTTATTGTTTCGATGATTGATAATGTGCCATTAGATCTATGATGACCAAGATAGACACAATTATTGTGATGGAAAAATCCTAAATCTTGAATCTAACTATTTTATTTTTCAACTTAATTAAATAAGTTTTTAGAATTTATAAATATGTTAGTTTATTTTAAATCTATGAGCAATTAATGAATAATCTCATGGTATAGTTCATCATCCAACTTAACTAATTATATTATTTTATAAAGATATATTGTTATTATAACTTTTTAGCATAACGTTTGTCATGAAGAAACATAAGTGGTGAGGATTTTATCAATATAATTAATGGAAAGGCGAGTCACAAACTAAAATCGCCTATTTTGAGACTAGCTTGAGTCAAACTTCAGAAACCCAAAACTACCTGAACCCAACCAACTCACTATAAAACCCACCTCTAATTGAAAAATATCATATTTTAAATTTCTTATAAAAGTCTTTCAACTAAATATAATTCATATATACCAAAATATCATATTTCAAGTTTTTACTAAAATCTCAAATTTTGTATTAATTATTTATTTAGATTTTCAATTGTGTGATTTCTAAGAAAGCCTATTATTCTGTGTTTCATGATTAGGAAACAGGATATAGCATCCTTTCTATCGATGATTATAAATTTAAGTGTGTTAATCATTTATTTTGAGAGATATTTTTATTATAGTTCTTCAATAATATAAACATATGAAATCAAAATCAATTTTTTTTATTTCTATTGAAAAATTAAATGATATTTTTTATCGACTTCAATTGCCTATGTTAAGCACGAGAGCGTTTTGCCAGTCTCTTTATTATATATGATGGCCTAATTGTCAATTAAATTTGGTGGAAGAACAATTGAACGTGTATCAATAGTTTGAAGATGATAGTAATAAATGGTGACTGGATTTATTTATTTATTTTTGGTTAAAAATTGTGATCAGAGCTAAGCCATCAAGCATTCACGTGATTAGGCATACTATTGTTTTGAAAGGCCAAGTTCATTTAGTTAGAAAAATGGGGTATTTGGGCGGAGGTCCCTCAACTGTGGTTTTTATTGCAAACAGTCCATAATATTTTATCGTACTGACGGCTGTCCTCTTGTAAAAATAACGCATTGAAAAAGACAAAAACACCATTGTACACGTCAACAAAAGCAGAACTCAGACAAATTTACCTGAGTTTTGGCAAAACTCAGACAAATTTATCTGAGTTTTGGCAAAATTCAGATAAAACTCAGATAAATTTGCAAAAACTCAGCAATAATTCAAATGAACTTCTTTCCTTCCAGGTTCTATCTATATTTGAGACCAATGAGAGCCTCGCCAAATGAGCTAATTTGCAGAAGCTTCCCAACTCTGTTTTCAAGAGTCAGTGGAACACTCTGAGGGGTTACACTCGTTCTTAAAGAATGATGATCCAGTGACTCCATTCATAGTAGAAGTGCATACAAACCTACAAAGAATTCAAGTGGTGGATAATTTACCGAGGAGAAATGGGTTGGAGTTGTCTTCAAAGTTAAATGGCCCAACTAAGAAGCTTGGTGAGAAAATGAAAAATAATGAGGACCATACTGTAGAAAATAAGAGTATCTCCTTAAGAGACTGTTCCATGCGTGCAGAAACCATTTGCCTGGACGATATGGGTACTGTTTCAAAGGTACAGGAGAATGACACTCAAGAGGACATAGTTAAAGAAGTGGATGCCAGCATGAGTTGCTTGAATTTGGTGAATGTGGGTCGTCGGATGGCACCGCTTCACATAGCTATTTGTTCGAAACTTAGAAAAGTTGTTCAAAACTCAGATAAATTTGTCTGAGTTTTGCCAGAAACTTAGATAAATCAGACAAATTTGCCAAAAGTCAGATAAATTTATCTGAGTTTTTGTCCAAATTATCAGAGATTCTGGGAAATTTATCTGAGCTCAGCGACACCAAAAGTCAGAATACAAAAAATTAGATTCTAATAAAAATCGAAATTCAAAACAAGAACACTTAATGACCATGATCTAATCGAGAAAAGAGAGAGGGAAAACAAGCAAAAGAGTAAACTGCTCTCTTTCAAATCAGTTGTAGAGAGAGAGATTTGGAAGAGACTTTAGATGAAATAGTAAGATAAAGTAAAACCGTTTCTATCTTTGAAGAAATGAAAGAGAAAGAATCGGAAGTCATGGTGGCGACAGAAAGTGCTCTGCAACGATACTCCACAACCATGGAAAGGAACGGAAAATGAAAAATGAAAAAAGCGAAGAATGAAGGAGTTTTCTGGGACAACAGAGAACAAGAGAGAACTTGGCCTAGGAATGAGGGTTGAAAGGGGCAAATTAGTCATGAAAATATATGACGTGGTATATTAGGGACCTCTCACCAAAATATCTCCAGCTGTCTGGACTATAGACATTGGAGAAAAAGTTGTTGGACTGGATGCCTTAGAAGACCATGCTCATGGACTGTTGGCTAATTTACCCTAGAAAAATCAAGTTTGTCCTCAGATAAATGTAGTAAGACAAAACTTGTTATATGGTAAAGGTTACATAGGCAAATTTATGAAAGAAAAGATTAAAAGTTATCCACTTGCTTTAAACATTCATGAGTATTTAAAAAAGTTAACTGTAATTTTCTCCCAATAATCTAAGTACTGAAAAATAGCAGAATGTACTATAAGAGATATCAGTCATAGATTTGTGTGAGAGGTAACCCTTTTGACATCACATGAGACATTCTATGAAAAATTTAATCCCTTCACACTCACTAACCCCTCATAAGTTAGCACTCACTCTAACTTGACACTAATCTAAATAATAATCTTAGATTAGTGTCAAATTAGGGTAAGTGCTAATTTGTGAGGGTTAGCAGGCGTGAAGGGATTGAATTTGTCATGTGATGTCCCACATGGTACTAAAATGGTTATTTCACATAAATTCGTGAGATGGTACCCCTAGCACATAGCCCCTTAAACATACGTTTGAAGTAGTGTTCAGGAGCGGACCTAAGTGTTACAACGCATGTGCAGAGATTCAAGAAACTCCTTAAATAACACCTTAAAAATTCTATTTTAATATTCAACTTTTTAACTTGACCACTGCATTCGCCAGCCAAATAAAAACCCTGGGTAGCTAGTGTTAACATTTAAGTCAAACTGATATAAAAAAAAAACCTTGCCCAATGCACCTTAAGTCCATTGTTATATTTCTACAAAACCAAAAAAACAAAAGAAAAGAAAAAACTGAAAACAATAATGAACAAAAGCACCAAAAAAACATTCCAGAAATATTGATCGGCCAGGATCCTATAGTTCAAAATTCATTTCACCTGTTGTGATTAGGTTGATTCAACTCAACATAAAGGGAAGATATGCCAAGTGTAGTGGGCTCATTCTCTCTTAAAGACTTGTGTTTTGGGGTTATTTCATATAAATCATTTACAGCCTATGATATGATATTGTGTGTTATGCGGTTTTTTATATTTGTAAATAGGTTCTTGTGGTTTCAATATTTGTAGATATGCCCCTACTTTGGTATTTTAATACCTTTCATGTCCCAGAATATATCTAAGTTTCCAATAGTGAGCAGCCACCGTGAGTTGAATGATGAATGTTTATGAAAATGACAAGTTTGACCTCACATCCATTAAACACTAGGTATTATTTAAAAAAGGATTTTGTGTATATACCTCCCTAAAATTTCTAAGAAATTTACATAAGCCCCTGAGGTTTCCAATATTCAAGTGCCCAACCTTATATGGTTGGAGAATCTATAATTCAATTTGGGCTTAGGTCGGCTTTGTATTTGGGATTTACCTACACTAAATAAGCCCTGAGTTGAGGTAATACGCAAACCTAACTTGCCTATTACACCACTATTAAATACATATAAGAGGACTAGCGTATCAATTAAATATATTTAAACTTTATTTTTTCAAAATAAAAAAGAAAAAGAAAAAGATTTCTTGGTTTTCCTTGTTTAAACTACCTAAGGAGTACATTATTCTAAATATCAGCTATAATTAGATTATAATGACTTTTATTCTTGAAAGATAAAAAAAATAAACTATAAAGTAGTAGAAGATGAAGAATTCTTTGAAAACCAAATTCTTTTTTTTCTTTTTTTGCTTTAAGGGTAATTTATATTGTAAGAAAGAAAGTAAACAAAAGCCCAAGAGAGGAAACTGGATTCATAAGATGTTATAAATGAATAAAGGGAAGAAAAAAGAAAAAAAGAGAAAATTGTACAATGTAGATTTCTTCAATTCCATTGCCATGAGAAGCACTTGTAGATGCTAATTGTTAATAAAATAAATAAACTCCGAAGAACAAAGGCAATTCTCATTTGTGAGGGCTTAGGTTAAGTAAGAGGATGGATGGATCTTGAGATTGTTTATACATTGCTGAATTGTGAAATTCAAAGTGTTATTGATGGCATTACAGGCACAGCTGCCCATGCCAGTCCTTCTGATACCACAGCGCAACCGGAGACGTCCGGTACGGTTCCTCCAGGAGGACTAGTTGAATGGAAGTAAAACTTTGAGTTGTGATGAGTTGAAACGTTTCACAATTTTGATCCTTGCATTGTATTTAAATATGCAAGTGATGGATTTGTATATAGTGTAGAGAACTTTGGTTAGATACCAGCAATGTATATTTTTGAATATTTCCGCATAATGTATAAATGATATCCCTTGTGAATTTTAATGTGTTGAGATTCACGGGAGTAAGTATGCAACGCGACTCGGGATTCTCTCGGATTAGTTCTAATCTCAGGCTCGGGTCGTGTCATACTTATTGTATGGTATCAGAGCTAAGTGAAAGAGTTAATCAAACTTAAAATCCTTAGCAATGTAAGGACACAGTAAGACAAGGAAATTACGAATCAAATCCTATATTTGGATTTGTGTTGTGACTTATTGCTTTCATTAAATGTGATTTGCTTACACTATATGTGATATATGTGATGGAAGTATCCAGCTGTGTCTCTTAACTTTCTGTGATGGTTTCAGAATGGCATCTGGCTCAGGTAGCGGAGGTAATGGGAATGATAATCCTGATTATGTGCATAATGGGAATGAAGGTCCTACACCTACACCTCCTACTCCTCCTACTAGCGATGCTAAATTCACTGTTATCTTAGAACAGTTAGCAAGGAGCCATGAAGCTCAACTGAATATGCAAACGCAGCAACTGAATATGCAAACGCAAATTGTTGCAATGTTACAAGTGCAAACTCAGATGCAGGCTCAGATTCAGACTCCACAGGCACCACCAGTACAACCATTACCTAATGTGGGTACTCAGGTGGTAGTACAGACAAAGGAGAAGGATGCTAATGTTCTGTATGAACAATTTCGGAAGCGTGGAGCCACTGAGTTTCAGGGCAAGGAAGATGTGTTTGATGCCATTGTGTGTACTCCAAAGCAAAAGGTATTACCGACCTCTTCTATGCTACGTGATGTAGCTAAGGATTGGTGGAAAGGGCTGAAAGATACATTACTTGAAATACCTGCAGCTACTATTTGGGAAACTTTACGGAAACAGTTTGAAAGGAATTTTGTGCCAGAGTATGTTAGACAGAAGAAAGAGTCAGAGTTCCTGAATTTGAAACAGGGACATATGATTGTATCAATCTATGTGCATACATTTATCAAACTGTCTAAGTATGCTACTGAATTGATAGATACTGAAGAAAAGATGATCAAGAGGTTCATCAATGGTTTGAACCTAGCATATAAGAAGATGGTTATGGCTGGACAGCAGCCTACACGCTTTGATGATGCAGTAGATAAAGCTTATACTGCTGAAGAAATGCATAGAGAAGAGCAAGAACAGGATTCCAATACTAGTTCTAAAAGGAGTAGTACTCTGTGGATGAGGAAAGGATGCAAATTCAAGAACAAGAAACAAAAATTTGTTGCTAGAGCTGAAGTCAAACCAGTTTGTGAGACATGTGGAAAAGCTCACAAAACTGAAGCCTGCTGGAGAAACACTGGGGCATGTTTATCATGTGGTTCCATGGAGCACAGAATGACTCAATGTCCCAGAATGAGAAGAGAGAATCTAGCTCTGAAGCAACAACCTCCTCAGAGACAGGCAGTATTTCCTATTCCTCCACAGCAGCAACGTCAATGGCAGCCACGTCAGAAACAACAACAACCTAAGCAACAGCCACATCAAATTAAGCCTCAGGTTGTGGGACAAATTTATGCTGCAAACAGAGAACAAGCTGAAGCTGCAGCTAATGTGGTGGAAGGTATGATTTTTGTTGATCATAGACTTGCAGTTGCATTGTTTGACCCTGGGTCTACTCATTCATTTGTTGCACCTTTATTTGTTCGTGAAATGCAAAAACAGAATGAACAATTAGCATATGATTTTACTGTTACAACACCATTGGGAAGAAAAGTAGTATGTGAACTATATGTACCCCAATGTAGTGTTCAAATCGGTGAGGTGTCAATGCCGGCAGATTTAGTAGTGTTGGCCATGAATGATTTTGATGTTATTTTTTGTATGGATTGGCTTTCAAAGTATAGAGCTTGTCTGGATTGTTTCCGCAAGACTATAACTTTTAAAGTAGAAGAAGCCGATGCCAATGTGTTGTTTAAGGGAAAACAGAAAGAATTTCATACAAGGCTAGTTTCAGCAATAAAGGCTGAAAGGATGATGCGAAGTGGTTGTGAAGGCTACATCGCATTCATCACTGAACAGAAGCCAAGGAAGGAATTAGGAGGCATTCGTGTAGTCTGTGAATTTCCAGACGTGTTTCCTAATGAAGTGCCAGGTCTACCCCCAGCAAGGGAAGTGGACTTTACTATCGAGCTTGTGCCAGGTACTGCACCTATCTCTCGGGCACCATATAGAATGACACTATCTGAAGTGCATGAGTTAAAGAAACAAATACAGGATTTGCTCGATAAAGGTTTTGTTAAACCTAGTGTGTCACCATGGGGAGCCCCTGTATTGTTTGTGAAAAAGAAAGATGACACCCTACGTATGTGTATTGATTACAGGCAACTGAATCAGATAACGATCAAGAACAAATATCCGTTGCCTAGGATTGATGAATTGTTTGATCAACTCCAGGGTGCAGCATATTTTTCTAAGATTGATCTCCGATCTGGCTATCATCATATTCGTGTCAGAGATCAAGATGTGCAAAAGACAACATTCAGGACCCGATATGGGTATTATGAATTTTTAGTTATGCCTTTTGGATTAACGAATGCACCTGCAGTGTTTATGGCTTTGATGAACAGAATATTTGCTGCTTATTTAGACCAGTTTGTTGTGATCTTCATTGATGACATCCTGGTATATTCAAAGTCAGAACAAGAACATGCACACCATTTGAGAACAACATTGCAATTATTGAGAGACAATCATTTGTTTGCAAAGCTAGAAAAGTGTGATTTCTGGTTGCGGCAGGTGGCATTTTCGGGTCATATCATTACTAGAGAAGGAGTAGCAGTGGACCCAACTAAGACTGAAGCCATTACTAATTGGCAAAGTCCAAAGAATGTTCCCGATGTGAGGAGTTTCTAAGGATTGGTTGGATATTACGGACGGTTTGTGAAAGACTTCTCTAGAATTGCAGCACCATTGACAAAACTGACTCGAAAGAACAGTTCATTTGTATGGAATGCTGAATGTGAGCCTAGTTTTCAAACATTGAAGCAGAGATTAGTCTCAGCCCCAATCTTGTCATTACCTGATGGCAGAGGAGGATTTGTTGTTTATTCTGATGCTTCCGGTATAGGATTGGGCTGTGTGCTGATGCAAAATGGCAAGGTTATTGCCTATGGTTCACGTCAGTTGAAAGAACATGAGAAGAATTATGCTACTCATGATTTAGAGCTCGCGGCTGTTGTATTTGCTTTGAAGCAATGGAGGCATTATCTGTACGGAGAGGTTTTTGAAGTTCATTCCGATCACAGAAGCCTTCAGTATTTGTTCACTCAAAAAGACATAAATCTAAGGCAACGCCGTTGGTTAGAGCTAATTAAAGATTATGATTTTCCATTCACCTATGTACCTGGAAAATGTAATGTAGTAGCTGATGCCTTGAGTCGAAAGTCTGCTCAGTTGGCAGCAATGGAGCATGGGTGGAATTTGATAGAAGAAGTCAGAGATTTGGATGTGTCTATTGACTTGGTGGACAGTAGCCTTATGTTTGCAGCAATGTCAGTATTTGAGCCAATTCTTATCAAGCAAATCAAGGAAAAACAGTTCCAAGATCCTGAATTGGTGAAAATCAAGGAGAACATTGTAGCTAGACCAGATTTTGTGTTCGTTGACGGAGTTCTCTATTTCAGAGATAGATTGTGTGTGCCAGCACAAGAGGATATGAAACATGCAGTAATGTTTGAAGCTCATCACACTCGATATTCTATGCATCCAGGAAGTACTAAAATGTATAGAAATCTTAAGGACAGGTTTTGGTGGAATAACATGAAGCGGGAGATAGCAGATTATGTATCTTTGTGTTTGACCTGTCAGCGTGTGAAATTTGAGCATAGAAAACCACCTGGATTACTTCATCCTTTGCATATTCCTAGATGGAAGTGGGATCACTTGACTATGGACTTTGTATCTGGTTTACCAATGACCAGAAGACAGCATGACACCATATGGGTGATTGTGGATCGTCTTACGAAGTCTGCACATTTTCTTCCATTCAGAAAGGATATGGGATTCAATGAAATGTCCAAGTTGTTTGTGAAAGAAGTGACGAGATTGCATGGAACACCAGTTTCGATTGTATCAGATCGAGACAGTCGGTTTGTTTCTACATTTTGGCAATCATTTCAAAATTCAATAGGTACGAAACTTCGGTTTAGTACTGCATATCATCCACAGACAGATGGACAATCTGAAAGAACAATTTAGACCTTAAAAGATTTGCTTCGTGCCAGTGTTATGGACTTTGGTAGTGATTGGGATGAACATCTTGCGTTGTGTGAATTTGCATACAACAACAGTTATCACTCCAATATTAATATGACACCATTTGAAGCATTGTATGGTCGCAAATGTAGGACACCAATTAGCTGAGAAGAAGTTGGAACTTGAAGTTTCCATGGTCCTACGATCATTGTAGAAATAGCTGAAAAGGTTTGGAAAGTACAGGACAGATTGAAAGTAGCCCGATCAAGGCAAAAGAGTTGTGCTAACAATCATCGGCGTGATTTAGAGTTTGCAGTTGATGATTGGGTATTTTTGAAAACCTCTCCAATGAAAGGTACCATTAGATTTGGGCAGAAAGGGAAGCTTTCACCAAGATATATTGGACCTTTCAAGATCAGAAGCAGAATTGGAGATGTGGCTTATCGTTTAGATCTTCCAGTGCAATTCTCTAGTATCCATAATGTATTCCATGTGTCTATGCTTAGAAAATATGTGGCAGATCCGACTCATATTATTGAATATGATGAAATTCAAGTTCAACCGGACATCACATATGTTGAGAAGCCAGTTCAAATTATTGATACCAAGGAGCAAGTCCTACGTACAAGGACGATCAAATGGGTTAAAGTCTGTTGGGCATATCATGAACCCAGTGAAGCCACATGGAAATTGGAAGAACAAATGGCTCGAAAGTATCCAGAGCTATTCGTTCAGGTAAGATATTTGTTGCATTTTATTTGATATGTTTTGTTTGATATTTATGTTTCATTCAGAGGACCGAATGATTCTAAAAGTTTAGGAGAATGTTACACTCCAATCCGAGTTAATCAAGATTAACTCTAATTAATTGAGATTTAACATGATTTAAAACGTAAGTAATCAAATTAAGAGTGATTAAGGACTAAAATGGATCGAATTAGTTTCATTTGAGGGAATTATAATAATGGATTGGATTTGCAAGGAATTCACTTGATTGAGTTGAAATTAAACTCAAAGTGATGATATGAAGGAGTTTTTCGTAAATATGGATTTATGAGCATTTTGTCGGATACTGTAACACTTGATACCATCGTGTGTGTTTCGATGAGTACAATAACTTTCATAATATACACACTTTCATTTGACTTAACATGAATCGATTAGGTTTTGAATTTACTTAAATTGGAATTAAACATGAAATATGGGGTTAATATGCAAAACCTATGGGATATGTGTCAGTTGCATGTTAGTAGGTGATTCACCTCAACGGTGATTCATTCCAACACTTACAGCAAGAGAGAAAGAGAGAGATGGAGAGCTGCTCTTCTTCATTCTTCTTCTTGTGTGATCAACTTTGAGGATTTCAAGTGGTTTTCAAGAGTTTTCATTATCTTCTTCATCATTCTCCAAGTGGGTTGTTGTTTTCTTAAAGCTTGGTACTTTTGAATCAAATAAAGGTTGAAACAAAGAGTTTTTGTGTACATCACAGCAAAAGGCAAGTATAAGCAAGTGTGTATGATTAGTTTAAGAGGTCATGCAAGTAGAATAGTTAGTTGTGATTAATTTCATTGCATAGCTTCCATTTGCTAGATTTGGAATGGATTTGATGTGAACTTTGAATTGATTCTATGTCATTTGAATGAATTATGTGATGAAAGAGAAGTGAATTCTTATTGAAGGAATGAGCGTGAGTAGGAAATAGGAGGTTTCAAGGGGTTGCAGGAGATGGCTTGGAAACAAAATTCTGAAACGAGAATTCTGTAGCAGAGCTGGTGTAGCTCGGTCGACCGGCCACACAGGAAGTGACTCTCTGGAAGCCTGATGAGATCCTATTTTTGGTGTTTAGTTTACAACTGCCGGTTGACCGGCTAAGGCCTCGGTCGACCGGGTCTTCTGAGACTTTATTGAATCTTTTCAAGAGGTTGTAGTTTATCAAATATAGTTTAAGAGTATTGTGTTACGATCAATGAAGATGATGATTGGATATTAATCCAAAGTGAACTCAATGGTAAGTAAAGATCAACAAAAGTGAATTGTAATTCAAGGATAACGTTCAAAGTTACTTCATAACGCATTAATCGATTGTACGAACGTAGTAGGATTTCAGACTTAAATTCTGAATTTTTAAAGAAGAAAGCCTAAGGCTATTTATATTCTTTATACCTCCATTAGTGTGGATTTAGGGAATTTCAAGGTACAACATCCATATATCTGTAATGTTCATCGAGAATAACAAGTACCTTGAACAACTGAGATTACACTTGAATGGATGGTATTAGTTACTGACTTATTTAATTGTGTTTATTGGATTATATCCGTTAAATGAAATGAAATGACTCCTTTTTGAGGCTTGGGTCATGAATGGTGCGCCCTTCCACCCTGTGCCAAAGAGGACAATGCTACCCAATGTTAAATGAATTGATAATCGAATTGATTAGTGAGTCGTGCACTACATAGTGATTTCTATAAGCTCATTGAGCTGATTCTGCTGTAGCAGATTACGTGGTTCCGGAACTCCGTGGTGATATCAGTAGTCCCTGGCCCGGACTCTGATAAGATCCACAATAAATGAATCCTTCCGTATGGAAGAGAAATTCCTGTCCTTTGAGGGAGATGGGAAATGGAATTGAATTGAAATTGAAATGCTATTGTAGTTTGCCAAATAAAGAGACTCTTATTGATTATGAGTTGGAATTGGACTTGAACCAATCTAACACAAAATGAAATGAATGAAATGTATCGTTAGCATGTTAAACCATGAGATTGTTTATACATTGTTGAATTGTGAAATTCATAGTGTTATTGATGGCATTACAGGTACAATTGCCCATGCCGGTCCTTCTGAGACCACAGCGCAACCGGAGACGTCCAGTACGGTTCCTCCAGGAGGACTAGTTAAATGGAAGTAAAACTTTGAGTTGTGATGAGTTGAAACGTTTCACAATTTTGATCCTTGCATTGTATTTAAATATGCAAGTGATGGATTTGTATATAGTGTAAAGAACTTTGGTTAGATACCAGCAATGTATATTTGTGAATATTTCCGCATAATGTATAAATGATATCCCTTGTGAATTTTAATGTGTTGAGATTTACGGGGAGTAAGTATGCAACACGACTTGGGATTCTCTCGGATTGGTTCTAATCTCGGGCTCGGGTCGTGTCAGACATACTGGCAAGTTCCTATCTCATTGAAAGTAGAGTGATTTTGGCTATGACTAAGATACAGAATGAAATGGATGAAGCGGAGGGCATTGAAACTTTAGCTGCATTGCGTCGGTTGCATATGAATGTGACTATTGAAGGTAGTGGAAGCATTAAACTCTCATACTACAAATTTATTGTGATTGACGAGACCACAGAACTATTGAAATATTTTACTAGTTATGAAGTTGCTCACGTGGGCAGGGAGGGTAATGAAGCAGTTCATAAATTTGCTATAAATGCTAAATTACTAAATTTGCTGAGGACATGAGTGTTTTTGGGATCAAGTAGCGGATTTTATTAGACAACAAGTTCTTATCGATTCTATGATGTAATCTGTATTTAGTAAGCAACGAAGGTTTTTTTTTATAAAAAAAAAAAAAAAAAAACTAGAGTGACAGCGTATATACTGAAATCCTGTGTATAACTATTCCTAACATGAGTGATGACATAAAACTTGTCCATCATCAATCTGTTTCCACTGCTGAGAATGATGGCTGGGTAATTTTATATCCAACCCACCTGTATAAATTTACCAAAAAAAACCCCCCTGTATAAAGTTATAAAGAACTACCTGACATTTTGAAACTGTTGGCATGCCCATGTAACAGTCTCAGTGGCTCTTCTGATCCAGTCAACAAAAATATCAGAGCTGATCATATATTTTCTCCTAAGTTACATACATATTAGAGAGACATTTTCACTGGCAATTAATGATAAAATTGATCTTTTAATTGTTGAATTTATATGCATATCTACACAGAGATACTAATCAAAGAAATGATAATCACTGTAAATGGGAAAATATATGGGCCCCACAACTTTTTTTTTTATTATTTTTTTGAAAATCTCATCTTAAAAAAAAAAGTTTTAGAAAAGTTTTAGTTTTCGCCACTGGTCTTGCTGGAGATCGCTGGCCTCAACAGCAACACTCTCTAAACATCACAAATGGGTAAATTTTTAAGAAACCACTACTATTAATCAAACAATAGGCCAGATGAAAGTAATATGGTCATCACAAGAAGAATGTTTCACTATCTGCTCTGCACACCAGCATAGACCAATGGGAAATGGAATGATGGTTTATAAACTGGTTTTCATCATCTAATTCAGAAACAGAGAACCACCAGTCCCAAGGATAAAAGATGTTGGGTACTCTGCTTTACAGAGGAACGTGGGAACGTTTTTGCAGCATCTTAAAAGCAGTTAAGCCAGAGAAAGTGTAAAGAAAGTTGCAGCAAAAGGCATTCACAAATCCCAACTTAAGTTAATCTTAAATCAAAACAGTGCTTACAACAAATGGGTATTTCGAGGATCTCGAGAAAAATTCATGGGACACTTAAAACAACTAGTAAAATGACAAGTATTATATTACTTCAGTGTAAAGGAATGTTGGGACAGAGTTGTATGAGAAAGCTGACAGTGGAATAGTATGGTCTCAGAGCATACAAAAAAGAAAAAGTGGGTAGGGGAAGACTAAAGTAAAGATCACACTGCTTCCATTGAGAAACTTTGACCCATCTTTATTTACCTGCACATATCTAGTACTTGCCATGGGTATTATCGACTGGGTTCTGTGCATATATGGTCTGCCTCTTTAGAGACCACCTTGATAGTTTGGATGTGTCTTTGAGAGAGAGACCTTGATAGTCGGGATGCGTCTCGGAGAGAGAGGGAGAGAGGGAGAGAGAGAGAGGGAGTTTGTTTGTTGGGAGACCAGAGCTCAAAACATTCACATACAACTCATGTCCCTCACCAACTAAGTAACAATTTAAACATTTTTCTTTCTTACAAAATGCTTTGTTATAAAATCATAAAAATTCGATCAAACTCAATTTTGCGCTTTTACTCATGAGAAGAGGTTGCATCAAATGATAAACAATTTTCATTGCTGTTTCTAAGATTTGCTTTCTACCTTTTTTTTTTTTTTAAAACTAAACTTAGCTGTACAAATATGCCCTAAAAGTTGTACCCTTTTTTTTCTTCCGCATTATCTTCTTTGATAATTCAATAGTGGATGTAGTTCCTCCCATCAGGGACAAATGGGGCTGGTTGCAATAAATCCATTAGTAGGCCCCCATAGGATGACGTGTGCCCGAAATGTCAGTGAGGCCCATCCAATAAGATATTATTTTCTCCTTATCATGTTGGGATTCTTTTTCTTGGGACAATTACCGTACGGACGGTTTTAAAGATGACAATAGTCTCAGAACAACCCAAAAATGTATATTTACCGCATAACTGTTCGAACTGTAAGATATCGCAAGCTGCAATATCCTAGGGATGTAGGATATCCCACAAGCACTTTAAACAGTTAGTGTATTTTTTTTCCTTGACTGTGGGACCACCAAACCACCATCCAAACCGTTGGATAGCTGTATAAGTGTAAGAAATATCGCACTAAATTTGAATCGTTGTTCTATCACGGTTATTGAGAAATTTGAAAAAAAACGTGGCTCTCGATAACCGTGATAGATCAACGGTTCAAATTCCGTGATAGATCAATGGTTTAAATTTGGTGCGATGTTAGTTCTTACACTCATACAACTATCTAACGGTTTGGATGATGGTTTGGTGGTCTTACATTCAGGAAAAAAAAAAGGAAAAAAATAGACTGTTCAAGTCTTCCCGCTTCTGATTGTGGGATATCCTACATCCCTTAGGATATCACAATCTGTGATATCTGCAATATCCTACGGATCGATCAGCTCTACGGTAAATATATATATATATATTTTATTTTTATAGGACAATTGTCAACTTTAAGACCGTCAGTACGCTAATTTTCCCTTTTTTCTTTGCTAGGTTGGAGGATCATATTGGGAATTTTGATACACTTAACTAGTGTCACTGATTTACCTCTCTTGTTTTTTGGGTGGTACAGTTTGTTGCACTGCACGCGTGCATGCATTCATTCTTGTATCTTTCAAATAAAGGGAGCATGGGGTTCCAAGGCACCCACCAAAATGCTGTAGATTTATGTCTTATTCTTGTTGTTGACGTGGTTTGACTGGATGAGTTCTGCCTTTTTTCCCAAAGTGGGTTATTTTGGCACTGTTCTATGAATTCTATCCATTTGGCTGAAACTAGCTAGAGCTTTCAAAGAAACAGGCCTCTTTGGGAGACCAAAGTTTTTCTCATATATTGTGGGTCTCAGTCTCACGTTACACAAGGATCAAATGTCACTTTTGTTGTGATGATGAGATGATCTGTTAAATGGCTAGAATAAGTTGCCACTGCTGTTTATTTTGTGCGGTCGTGATTTTATATCCAACTAATCAAGATTGTAATAAGGAAGAGTTTATTTGCGCCAATGCTATAAATCCATTGGCTGGTCCACCATAGAAATTCAATTTGCGCAAAGTTATTGACCTGCCATTCTATCATTAAGGAAAAATCTACTCCATTCCATATATCAATAAGAAAAATTCACTCTAATCATGGTTATGTCCGTACTACCGCTTTAAGGTTTTGACATGGATGGTTAGCTAATTAAGGAAGTTTAATATGGTATCTAGCTATCTAGTCGTGAGCTCGAATCATAAGAGGAATCGCTTGTTCTGAAAAAAATAATGTGTCTCCAAAAGTGTGCCAACTGGGTTCCACATGGGGGTGAGTATTGAAAAGTATTTATGGTGATTCTACTAATGCCTTGAAAATTTGGTAGGAATTGTTATCTAAGAAAATTTAACAGCCCACCATCAGATTAATGTGTATAACACAAGATTTGACTTCTTTGTATTCTCTTATTTTAATAACTTGTTTTAGATGCAATCAATTTGGTGGTCGGCATAACTATGAATGATTGAATTTATTTTTAATGATAGAATTAGGTGGGGTAGTGATTTTGGGCATGTTTGTATTGGAATTAAAATAAAATAAAATAAAATAAAATAAATCCTTCAATGCAAACAAACAACCGTACCAAAGTGGAAAAAGAAAAAAAGGAAGGGATGTTTAAACAGATGACAAAAGCCCATTGAACACCCACTAGATCTTACATGGAACCAGATCCCCTGACTTAGGGGGTGCTACATGGGAAGAGAATTTTTTTTTATAAGAGATGTGATTTTTTTTTAAAGAGATGGATGTGACATCTCAACCCCATGTGGCACTCCTGATTGGTCCGAACAGGGGATCCGTTTCAATCTTACATATAGGGTGGATCTCTGCTGTCCTTTTTGGATGGGGTTGGTTCCGACACAGAGCTTGGATAGGAAACAAATTCCTGAATTGAATCTGAAAGCGGTGCTTGTACATACGAACATTGCGATAAATCCATCAGCTGGTTCAACTTTGAAATTCAATCAACGCAAATTATTTTCCCAACTTACTCTATCACTAAGAAAAATCAGACTCCAAACAGGTTTATGTCCACTGCAGAATTAGTGATGCCCAAAAACACATGATTTGACTCTCTTTTACTTACTTGAGTGACTTGTTTTACTCGTGATCAATCTTACCATCTACACAACTAAGATATCCTTCACTGCAGAAGGTAAGAATGATTTTGAGCAGTCTAAAACTAAGGAGTTTGGAGGAATGGATATAATGAGATCTTTCCATCACCCCAACTTAGCGGAAGAGGGATCCGCCCCAACTTTCTTGCTCCAAGTATGTGTGTACGGATTTTTAGGGTATCTTGTAATGGGTACGGAGGTATGAAACTGCCTTCTTATTTTCATTTTATTATTGTTAAGTGACTGTTACTAGGGTATTTCAATACATAGTTTCATATATAAACATATTATATATATATATATATATATATATATATATATAAAAGGAGGGCTAGGGCCAGGGCCGGCTTGGCGTAGTATTGTCCAAACCTGACCTTAGGGTTTTTTCTTTTTATAACAAAAGCCCTCATTTTAAGAGCTTTTTTAGGGGCCGCTAGGCCAGCCCCTTATCTTAGAGCCAGATTGATGGGCCTAATCACAAGTGAACCATATTTAAATTGCATGAAAGTGGATGGATTTTCAAACAATGAGTAAAATGCATGTTGTGCAACATGTCAATCATCAAGGTGTATCAAATGGGTGTGCTGAGCATGCCAATAGTAGGCAGAATGCAACCCATTTGAATGGGATGTACATTCAAATGCAACTCATTTCTCATCACATTCCCAAAAAATGGAAACCCAATTTCAAATCCCCGCAAATGCAAACAGGGAAAAATAATTCCTGACAAAATTTCGCTGTTGATATTCACAAAATCCAGTAAGGTGGCCACCCATTCAAGTCCAGCCAACCACATATCCAAACAAACAAATTTCCTCCATCTTTCCTCATCCACCGATGTATACATACATCCACATCAAACCACACAAACATAATCCAAATTTAATACAATCATCTATGGATGCCAAAGTTGCTCATATTCATCCACACAAACATAAAGTTATCTCTTTCATGTCCTAACATTAACAAACTGTAATTGATAACCATATAATGTGAGATAATAACTATACAGTGTCAAAAAACATCTATATAATGCCAAAAATATAACTAGACATTGAGTGTTAAAGGACGTTTTAGCATCATAAAAAACACTAATGCAAATGAGAAATCTCACTAATAATAACCGACTTTCTTATGTCCAATCCTGCAATAAGAGAACACCATCACATTTATTTTTTGCAACAACCTTCATTGCATCTTGAGTGCCTCTTGAGTTACAATTAACCTAAGGAGTTGGAATACTGAGAAAAAAAAAAAACATGGGAAGATACTCAGACTGTCACAAATATACAGTGGATTAATATGTTAGTAAAATATCAGAATTTGTTTTAGATACCATGTCGATTGTATTCTGAGCTTTACAGTATGCTTTTAGTCCTTCTATTTAGTAAATTCCAAGTAAAGAGTTACATAATAATCTACCACATTCAGATAGTGTCCATATTGATAGAGTTGACACCATGGTTCAAAATCTCGGTCTCGGTCGCGGTATCGGCCGGGCTGAAAAACCGATATGATATTGGTATCCGTCGCGGATATCGGTCCGTCGCGGTCATCGCAGTATGAATTTTTTTTTAATCCAAAAAAATTCGCAAAAATATCCAAAAAATCCAGAATATTAGAAAATGCTGAAAAACAATATTTGTTTCCATTAATAACAACAATAAATCAAAATCTTGATGACCTTAAGTTATGAGTCCTGGCTCGCAGTTCACTGCATTTTCCAGTATTTCATATAATACAACAATTATTGATGCTCATTATCAATTTATTAGTGTAAAATATAAGAAAATAAAGATAACATATCAATCATCATTTAATACTAATAATACTAACTCAATCATCAAATAAAGTTATGAAATTCAAGACCCTGAAGATGACATATTAAAATCAGAAACATGATATTATTTTTGAACAACAACAATTATTTTTTGGAAAACAAAAATTGATAAAATCATTTTCAAAATCCTAAATATATAGATCTAACATAAAAGTATGTAGATCAATCATTTACACACCATACAATGATCATGAATCATTAAAAGAACATATTTATGATAAAATCCCCAAAAAATGATATATTATAATTCAAATATTAAAAAATCCGAAAATAAAATAAATTGAAAAAAAGTTCACAATCATGTGTATGAGTAGATCTGGCATGAAAGTATGTAGATCTAACTTCTAAATGAAGAAAACAACACAAGTGACAAACCTCTATGCTTCATCTAAAAAAAAAAAAACACATAATAAAAAGCTTTAAGTTGATTTTCTCTTACCTTAGATAATAATTTCTTCAAAAAATAGCAGTGGGAATTGAAAATATGCAAGAGGGATGTGTGATGGAGTGTGGCTACTACTATGGGGTAGTAAGGAGATGAGAAGAGAGGAGAAGAAGATGGGGGAAAAATGAAAAAAATTAGGGTTTTCACCCTTTTTGTCATATCTCGGCCGATATTTTAAAAATATCGGCCGAGATATCGGTTTCGCCGATATATAGGCCGAGATTTTGGCGATTTTTACCGAGACCGATATCTCAATGAGATATCGGCTCGGTACCGGCCGATACCGGTTTATATCATCCGATATGAACCGGTATCGGACGATTTTTTCAACCATGGTTGACACTCATTTATTTATTCCTTGAAAACGTTGATTCCTAGTAAAACCTATGATTTTGAGATGAAACTTGAGACTGATGCATTCTATAGGTTTGCAAATCCTTTTGTGGTTGATTTATTATTAACTGAAGAAAGAAAATAACAAGTTTGGAGATTAAGATCTCTCTTACAAAAGAATCTTATAATGGTAGATACTATACGTTATAATGGCAATGCAACATGTCGGGCCGTTTGATGACCTTTACTTTTAGTTGGTCTACCATTTATAGGATGAAAGATATTTTGATGGGTTGTTTGAATATATTATTATGATAGTTAATATTGTAATTGGCATTTCAGACCTTTCAATTTTATTTTTCATTCTCAATAAAGTTCTTTCAAAAGTATCATTATTTTAAGCTTCTATTTGGTTCCCACAAAATACAAAAGCATGCTTGGTAGTATATTTGATTTTGCAACTTTTCCTCTGCTCTAAAGGATGGAAAAGTGGTGTTTTCAGGTAGGCACCATATACATTGGTGGTATACTTATTTTGGAAGGTCTTTTTGGGTAGCTGCTTATTTTGCAACTTTTCCTCCGCTCCAAAGGGAGGAAAAGTGGTCTTTTCGGGTAGCCACATGGCTATATACTTATTTTGTAGCTTTTCCTCCGCTATGAATGGAGGAAAAGTGGTTTTTTTTTTTTTTTGGTAGCACTCATTTTTCAACTTTTCCTCCACTCTGAAGGGAGTAAAAGTTGCCTTCTCAGCTGGGCTTACCGCCATTTTGCAAATCTTCTTCCGTTCTGAAGGGAGGAAAAGTTGTTTACTCCTATTAAACTTCTGGGAACTTAAATACAAAAGAATCTTATAATGGTAGATGCTATGCGTTATAATGGTAATGCAACATGTCAGGTTGTTTAATGAGCTTTACTCTTAGTTGGTTTACCCTTTATAAGATGAAAAATATTTTGATTAGTTGTTTGAATATGTTATTATGACAGTTAATGTAATTGGCATTTCAGACCTTTCGATTTTATTTTTCATCCTCAATATAATTCTTCAAAAGTACTATTATTTTAAGCTTCTATAATTTCTTAAACTATGCATTGTGTTACATGTGCTAAGAATGGGTATATTTTTCTAGAATATAAAATGAGCTCGAACTCAAGTGGTTCATGTATTTTTTAACGTCGTCTTTGGAAAGACCTTATTTTTTAATTAAAAAAAAACCCTAACTTGACCCTAGTCAAATAACCCATATAGTTTTCCACTTCAAGTTTCTTTTGGGGGCTGTTTGAAAACTCTATACATAAGCTCTTATTTTATGATTTAGAGCTTATAATTTATATACTGAAGGACTTAATAAACCTTTGGTTGTACTTTCAATTTTAGAGCTTATGTACATATTAGAGGTTTGACCTCTAAAAATGTAAGCTAAGGGGGATGCTTTTTTATTACAGTTTTTTCAGCTTAAGGGAATAGAGTGAACAGTGCAAAATTTACAAGCATTTTGGACAGAAATGACCTCATAAAATTCTCAAAATGACTCAAATGATGGGTTTTGCATTTAATTTTTGAAAGGTCCTGTGTTTACAACTACAAAAGGTGGCACCACTTTGAAAGTCCTAAAGATGGGTCCCAGTTCACAATTACAAACGGTGGAGCCATATTATAATTCCTGTAAAGATGAGCCTGTTAGGTCTTTTGTATTTGCAATTTGATGGATGCATTTGCATATTGGCATCATTTGAATTCACACACATGCATTGATTTAAAATATCTTGAAATCTAGTTTTACCCATGCATAGCTTTTAAGATTTGGAAAAGCTTTTGTTTTATGCATGTTTTGGTTTTAAACTTGGATGCATTGGTTTTAGAACCCAAAACTCTTTTGGAAACCTACTTCTGTGTGAATTATATTTGGAAAATCTTGTTAAGATTTTAGGTTTGAACTTTGCATACTTTCTTCTCTTTAGAATCATTTATGTATGCATTGTCTTTGAAAAGAGTTGTATTCAAATCAAGCTAGCCTTTGGTTTTAATCTTGTGAATCATTTTAGGCTTTGTGTTTCTCATGTTTTTAAACATCTTAGAATACCTTAAAACATGTTATTTAAGCTTGATTTAGTGGCCAAAAAAATCCACCAAAGAAAAACTTTGAAAATGGAAAAAGTTGGAATTTTGGCCCAGGGACTCGCCCGACAGTATCGTCGGTCGACCGAGCCCTGTGTCTCGGTCGACCGAGGACACTGCAGGGCCCCTGGACAGTTTTTGAACTGTTTCAGGCCAACGGTCAGAAATATGACCGTTGTGCTTTCTCGGTCGACCGAGACCTGTGTCTAGGTCGACCGAGGACTAGCCGTTGGACACTTTTTGGCTATAAAGTCCATTCTTTTCCAACCTTTTTCAAGGCTTGAACCATGAACCTTTGAGAGCATTTTGGAGCCAAAGAAAGGGGAAGAAGTTGGAAAGGCTAGAGGGCCATTTGGAAATCAAATGCTTGAGATTTAAAAAGGTAGACCTTACTTATCATTTTGATTTCCATTAAAAGTAGAATCAATGCATGGTTAAATCTTTGTATTTTCATATTTGCATGATTTCTAGCTTTTAAAGAGTTGTGTTGCAAACTCTAAATCATCCTTGGTAAATTAGATTAGTTTGCAAACTCTCTTAACTAAATCACATGCTTTCTTAGACTTTAACATTCATACAACTTGTTTAATTCATTTCTTCAAAGTTGTTTGAATCTTTTATGTGATTAGTTTTCTCTTCAATCATCATTTTATAAGCTTTGATTTTAAAATGCATCATGCATTCATTTAAGAGCTTCCTTGTTAAAATTGATTGAAGAAACACATTCATACACTTGTGCACACACTTTAGCATATTCAAGTGTAAGTTTGTAATTTGTATTACACCTTCATATTAGCCTATTCAAGAGGCAAATTTCATTTGAGCTTAAATTGTATCTCTTGGAGTGTTCTTTTGTGAAGACACCTTCTTTGAGAAATCTCTCTTTTGTAAAGGTTATTGCTTAGCCTAAGAAAAGCATCTTGTAAGGTTATTGCTTAGCCTAAGAAAAGCATTTTGTAAAGGTTATTGCTTAGCCTAGAAAAGCACATTGTAAGGTTGTTGTTGAGCCTAGAAAAACAACATTGTATAGGTTATTGCTTAGCCTTTGAAAAAGCATAAATAGTGGAAATCCGGTGGGGTGTTGGATTCACAAGCCGGTAGTGGATGTAGGCACGTTGGCCGAACCACTATAAATATTGTGTTGTGGTGATTGCTATGTGGTGATTGTTTATTTGAGCTTCCGCATATTGATTGATTATTCATCACATGTGACTAGTTTATGCTATGAAGTTAAAATTGCTTTAAATTGGTCATAGTTGTAGCACACCCTATTCACCCCCCCCCCTCTAGGGTTAGGATCCATAGCGGACTTTCAATTGGTATCAGAGCAAGGTGCTCTAATCCCTTAGGATCAAGTGTTTGGAACTCTTGATTAGGTGTAAAAACCTAGAGTTAAAACCCTAGAGTAGTGCTTATTTGAAAATCATTAGAATGGACTCCACTATGCTAGACTTTGTAGATTCTTCTAGACCCCTCTCTCTTCCTTCTATTAGAGATTCAAACCATCAATTAAATGAATATCAATTTGACTCAAAAGAGGAAGAAAATGAGTATGATGAAGATGATCTTCAACAAGCCTATAATGAATTATATACATTATCTAAAAAGCTTGATAAAAGAAACAAAAGCTTAAGAGAAGAATCTATGAATCTAACCAAAGAGCTAGCATCTTCAAAAGATGAACTTAGAGAGAAAGAAGAAGTAATAAAATGTCTAGACTCTAAGTTCATGATCTCTTTGAATAATCTATCTAACATTCAAGATGAATTAAAAGAATTAAAGATGGATTATGACAATGTCAATAAGGAAAATCTAAAACAAAGAGATCAATTACAAAGGCAAGATAAAGACTTTAACAACTTAGAAGCCAAGTTGATTAAAAGTAAGTTAAAATCACAAGAACTTGGATCTAATATTATTAATGAACTTAAACATGAATTAAAACTTGCCAATGAAGAGCTAAGCAAATATAAGGAAATTGAATATGAACTTTCAAAAGTTAAAAATGAAAATTCAATCCTTATAACCAAAGTCACTCAACTTGAAAACAATAAACAAAAGTATGAGTGCAAGTTTACCCAAAGTGAAGAGAAACTTGAAAAATTATTCAAATTGGGTAAATCTCATGGAGATAGGACGGGTCTTGGATTTAATAGGAATATGTCATATGACCCTAAATTCACCAACACTTTTGTGAAAGGTGAGTCCTCATTCTCTAGCACTCACACTTCCTTGCCCAAAACAAAATGTGATTATTGTGGCAATGAAGGACACTTTAGGTTTGAGTGCAAACTAAGGAAAAGAAGCTATGTGTCTAAACCCATCTTTGAACTCAAGAAAGTAAAATCAAACTTGAAGGGTAAGACACTAAAAACAAAGGAAGACTCCATAAAGCTTAAACAAGTTAAACCAATTAACAAGGAGTCTCCAAAAATAGATTCTAAAAAGGTTAAACAAGTCAAACCAAGCTTAAAAGAATCTATGAACAAAAAGCTTCTCAACCTACCTCCCTTAAGTCAAAACATGAAAGAACTTTTGAAGAAATTTACTAAGTTAAATCTAAATTTCAAAAGTCAAAGAAAGGGAGAAAATAAGAAGAAAAGAAATTTGAAGCAATCCCCTATGAAACAAACACACCAACTCTCTAAGACTAATCATCAATCTAAAATAGTCAAACCTCAAAGATTTGATGTTAAGTCTAAAAGAATTTATCAAGTCAAATCTCCTTTAGTTGGTGAGAACCCCAAACTAGACCTCAAAGTTCAACCCTCACAAGACCTTAGGTGGATTCCTAAAGTTATCTACTTAGACAAACCTTAAGGCCTTGAACCCCTTGACCAACCTATTCTTAATAGGTAAATCATTTTGTTGGTCATGTTGCTTTGCATTATGTTCTTTCTTAGTTACATTTCATAAAATGCATTGCTTCTTTATGATCAATTGATTTTGTCTTCATGCACCATTCTAGTTACATGTCATGGTTTTCAAAATCATTTGATTATAATTTCATCATGTTTGATTTGCTTTTTGCACTCATATGTTTTGCATTGCATTTCTACATGTTTAATTGATTGTGATGTTAAAAGCTTTCATAGCTAGATTTATTCATGATCAATTGTTGTTGAATCATTTGTAAGACTATTTGAACAAATGATTTGACTCAATTCATGTTTTTCCATGGATTCCTAAGTTATACTTTTATATGGAGAACATTGTTTTGAAAAATTCAACTTGTATGTGTTTCAATTAAGTTATATCTTTTATTATACATGTTGAAAATTGATCTTCAAAATCAGTCCTTTTATGCTCATTGTAGGATTTTGTTGATTTGAAGATTGTTTGAATGGAAATGCTCTATAACCTTTCTAGTTATATTCTTCAAAGCATGTTCCATGATTCTCATTTCCTTTTCTTTTGGTTTCATTATCTTAGAAATGGAAATGTATGTTGTTTGCATCCTTGCTTGTTTATTTACATTCTTTTTATATGCAAATGACAAATGGTTCCATGTATGGTTGTGAACTTGTAATTTTTGTAGAAACCATACTAGAACCCAAATCCATCCTCTATGCTCACTAGTCATATCTTTATGGATGGTTATGATGTTGATTCATGTAGATTCTCTTGGAGTCATCCTTATACATGTTTCAACTTCATAGTAGTGTTCTTGATCATATGAACCTATTTGAAATTCATTTCTTGTATTTCATAGTTATATCTCTTGTTTGATGGATTTCTTAGTGTTGAATTCATATGATCTAGACACTTTGAAAATTGCATGCATTACAAAGCTTTATCCTTTTGCATTGCAATTTGCCTTGTTCATCACTATGCTCAATAGTTATATCCTTGAAAGTGATGAATATGCATTAGTGTTGCTTGATGGAAGTTTATCACATCCTTGCTTTTACTCATGTTATCATATTCAATTGGTTTCATTTGGTATAACTTTCCATTGATTTCATATCCAATTGATATCTTATCTTGTGTATGTGATAGACCTTGTGTGCATTGGATTGAACTTGATAAGTAATATGATTGTTCCATGTCACACACCATTAGCATCATAATGTTCATGTTTGCCACCTCTCTTGCTCATATAGGTATATCTCATGACCACCATGTTTATGTGTTAATAATATTGGTTGGTTATTAGTTGAGGTTGGCTTCATGTTTGAATTTCATTTCACTCATTCTTGCACATTAATAGTCATATTTATTGTTTGAATGAAATGATTTTCAAAACTTTACATAGCATATGCTTTCCATAGTTAAATTATTTAATGCTATGTTTAGTAAACCCCATTGCATCATGGATAGCTCTAATTTGGATTTTTCCTAATAAGTGACATTCTTGAATCCATTTTAGAGTGATTATGTTAATAGTCATATCCTTTAATTTCAATTGATATCTATGATTGCTTCTCCCATTAGACCTAGCTCTCTTTTGGTAATTTGATCATATTGTGCTTAATAGTTAAATGAATCTAATCCTTTCCTTGAAGTTAACCCTCACTTGGTTAAACCATCTACTTCTTGAATCTAATAGTTATATCTTGTCAAAAGCTTGACAAAAGAAGAGAATGGATTGAGGGGGAGTGTAAACCTTCATAGGAGCTAAAGAAGATGCTTGGCTAAAGAGAGGAAGAAGGAAAGAAAGCTTGAAGAATGATCAAGCACCAAGCATCAAGAAGATTGAAGAAAAGAGCCCAAGAGCCCAAGCTAAGAGAAGAAGCATCCAACAAGATTTCAAGACTTGTCAAGCTTAGGGGGAGCTAAAGACTTTGTGTGAAATTTCTATGATGAGTAAGTTGCCATCAAATTGCAAAGGGGGAGATTGTTAGGTCTTTTGTATTTGCAATTTGATGGATGCATTTGCATATTGGCATCATTTGAATTCACACACATGCATTGATTTAAAATATCTTGAAATCTAGTTTTACCCATGCATAGCTTTTAAGATTTGGAAAAGCTTTTGTTTTATGCATGTTTTGGTTTTAAACTTGGATGCATTGGTTTTAGAACCCAAAACTCTTTTGGAAACCTACTTCTGTGTGAATTATATTTGGAAAATCTTGTTAAGATTTTAGGTTTGAACTTTGCATACTTTCTTCTCTTTAGAATCATTTATGTATGCATTGTCTTTGAAAAGAGTTGTATTCAAATCAAGCTAGCCTTTGGTTTTAATCTTGTGAATCATTTTAGGCTTTGTGTTTCTCATGTTTTTAAACATCTTAGAATACCTTAAAACATGTTATTTAAGCTTGATTTAGTGGCCAAAAAAATCCACCAAAGAAAAACTTTGAAAATGGAAAAAGTTGGAATTTTGGCCCAGGGACTCGCCCGACAGTATCGTCGGTCGACCGAGCCCTGTGTCTCGGTCGACCGAGGACACTGCAGGGCCCCTGGACAGTTTTTGAACTGTTTCAGGCCAACGGTCAGAAATATGACCGTTGTGCTTTCTCGGTCGACCGAGACCTGTGTCTAGGTCGACCGAGGACTAGCCGTTGGACACTTTTTGGCTATAAAGTCCATTCTTTTCCAACCTTTTTCAAGGCTTGAACCATGAACCTTTGAGAGCATTTTGGAGCCAAAGAAAGGGGAAGAAGTTGGAAAGGCTAGAGGGCCATTTGGAAATCAAATGCTTGAGATTTAAAAAGGTAGACCTTACTTATCATTTTGATTTCCATTAAAAGTAGAATCAATGCATGGTTAAATCTTTGTATTTTCATATTTGCATGATTTCTAGCTTTTAAAGAGTTGTGTTGCAAACTCTAAATCATCCTTGGTAAATTAGATTAGTTTGCAAACTCTCTTAACTAAATCACATGCTTTCTTAGACTTTAACATTCATACAACTTGTTTAATTCATTTCTTCAAAGTTGTTTGAATCTTTTATGTGATTAGTTTTCTCTTCAATCATCATTTTATAAGCTTTGATTTTAAAATGCATCATGCATTCATTTAAGAGCTTCCTTGTTAAAATTGATTGAAGAAACACATTCATACACTTGTGCACACACTTTAGCATATTCAAGTGTAAGTTTGTAATTTGTATTACACCTTCATATTAGCCTATTCAAGAGGCAAATTTCATTTGAGCTTAAATTGTATCTCTTGGAGTGTTCTTTTGTGAAGACACCTTCTTTGAGAAATCTCTCTTTTGTAAAGGTTATTGCTTAGCCTAAGAAAAGCATCTTGTAAGGTTATTGCTTAGCCTAAGAAAAGCATTTTGTAAAGGTTATTGCTTAGCCTAGAAAAGCACATTGTAAGGTTGTTGTTGAGCCTAGAAAAACAACATTGTATAGGTTATTGCTTAGCCTTTGAAAAAGCATAAATAGTGGAAATCCGGTGGGGTGTTGGATTCACAAGCCGGTAGTGGATGTAGGCACGTTGGCCGAACCACTATAAATATTGTGTTGTGGTGATTGCTATGTGGTGATTGTTTATTTGAGCTTCCGCATATTGATTGATTATTCATCACATGTGACTAGTTTATGCTATGAAGTTAAAATTGCTTTAAATTGGTCATAGTTGTAGCACACCCTATTCACCCCCCCCCCTCTAGGGTTAGGATCCATAGCGGACTTTCAATTGGTATCAGAGCAAGGTGCTCTAATCCCTTAGGATCAAGTGTTTGGAACTCTTGATTAGGTGTAAAAACCTAGAGTTAAAACCCTAGAGTAGTGCTTATTTGAAAATCATTAGAATGGACTCCACTATGCTAGACTTTGTAGATTCTTCTAGACCCCTCTCTCTTCCTTCTATTAGAGATTCAAACCATCAATTAAATGAATATCAATTTGACTCAAAAGAGGAAGAAAATGAGTATGATGAAGATGATCTTCAACAAGCCTATAATGAATTATATACATTATCTAAAAAGCTTGATAAAAGAAACAAAAGCTTAAGAGAAGAATCTATGAATCTAACCAAAGAGCTAGCATCTTCAAAAGATGAACTTAGAGAGAAAGAAGAAGTAATAAAATGTCTAGACTCTAAGTTCATGATCTCTTTGAATAATCTATCTAACATTCAAGATGAATTAAAAGAATTAAAGATGGATTATGACAATGTCAATAAGGAAAATCTAAAACAAAGAGATCAATTACAAAGGCAAGATAAAGACTTTAACAACTTAGAAGCCAAGTTGATTAAAAGTAAGTTAAAATCACAAGAACTTGGATCTAATATTATTAATGAACTTAAACATGAATTAAAACTTGCCAATGAAGAGCTAAGCAAATATAAGGAAATTGAATATGAACTTTCAAAAGTTAAAAATGAAAATTCAATCCTTATAACCAAAGTCACTCAACTTGAAAACAATAAACAAAAGTATGAGTGCAAGTTTACCCAAAGTGAAGAGAAACTTGAAAAATTATTCAAATTGGGTAAATCTCATGGAGATAGGACGGGTCTTGGATTTAATAGGAATATGTCATATGACCCTAAATTCACCAACACTTTTGTGAAAGGTGAGTCCTCATTCTCTAGCACTCACACTTCCTTGCCCAAAACAAAATGTGATTATTGTGGCAATGAAGGACACTTTAGGTTTGAGTGCAAACTAAGGAAAAGAAGCTATGTGTCTAAACCCATCTTTGAACTCAAGAAAGTAAAATCAAACTTGAAGGGTAAGACACTAAAAACAAAGGAAGACTCCATAAAGCTTAAACAAGTTAAACCAATTAACAAGGAGTCTCCAAAAATAGATTCTAAAAAGGTTAAACAAGTCAAACCAAGCTTAAAAGAATCTATGAACAAAAAGCTTCTCAACCTACCTCCCTTAAGTCAAAACATGAAAGAACTTTTGAAGAAATTTACTAAGTTAAATCTAAATTTCAAAAGTCAAAGAAAGGGAGAAAATAAGAAGAAAAGAAATTTGAAGCAATCCCCTATGAAACAAACACACCAACTCTCTAAGACTAATCATCAATCTAAAATAGTCAAACCTCAAAGATTTGATGTTAAGTCTAAAAGAATTTATCAAGTCAAATCTCCTTTAGTTGGTGAGAACCCCAAACTAGACCTCAAAGTTCAACCCTCACAAGACCTTAGGTGGATTCCTAAAGTTATCTACTTAGACAAACCTTAAGGCCTTGAACCCCTTGACCAACCTATTCTTAATAGGTAAATCATTTTGTTGGTCATGTTGCTTTGCATTATGTTCTTTCTTAGTTACATTTCATAAAATGCATTGCTTCTTTATGATCAATTGATTTTGTCTTCATGCACCATTCTAGTTACATGTCATGGTTTTCAAAATCATTTGATTATAATTTCATCATGTTTGATTTGCTTTTTGCACTCATATGTTTTGCATTGCATTTCTACATGTTTAATTGATTGTGATGTTAAAAGCTTTCATAGCTAGATTTATTCATGATCAATTGTTGTTGAATCATTTGTAAGACTATTTGAACAAATGATTTGACTCAATTCATGTTTTTCCATGGATTCCTAAGTTATACTTTTATATGGAGAACATTGTTTTGAAAAATTCAACTTGTATGTGTTTCAATTAAGTTATATCTTTTATTATACATGTTGAAAATTGATCTTCAAAATCAGTCCTTTTATGCTCATTGTAGGATTTTGTTGATTTGAAGATTGTTTGAATGGAAATGCTCTATAACCTTTCTAGTTATATTCTTCAAAGCATGTTCCATGATTCTCATTTCCTTTTCTTTTGGTTTCATTATCTTAGAAATGGAAATGTATGTTGTTTGCATCCTTGCTTGTTTATTTACATTCTTTTTATATGCAAATGACAAATGGTTCCATGTATGGTTGTGAACTTGTAATTTTTGTAGAAACCATACTAGAACCCAAATCCATCCTCTATGCTCACTAGTCATATCTTTATGGATGGTTATGATGTTGATTCATGTAGATTCTCTTGGAGTCATCCTTATACATGTTTCAACTTCATAGTAGTGTTCTTGATCATATGAACCTATTTGAAATTCATTTCTTGTATTTCATAGTTATATCTCTTGTTTGATGGATTTCTTAGTGTTGAATTCATATGATCTAGACACTTTGAAAATTGCATGCATTACAAAGCTTTATCCTTTTGCATTGCAATTTGCCTTGTTCATCACTATGCTCAATAGTTATATCCTTGAAAGTGATGAATATGCATTAGTGTTGCTTGATGGAAGTTTATCACATCCTTGCTTTTACTCATGTTATCATATTCAATTGGTTTCATTTGGTATAACTTTCCATTGATTTCATATCCAATTGATATCTTATCTTGTGTATGTGATAGACCTTGTGTGCATTGGATTGAACTTGATAAGTAATATGATTGTTCCATGTCACACACCATTAGCATCATAATGTTCATGTTTGCCACCTCTCTTGCTCATATAGGTATATCTCATGACCACCATGTTTATGTGTTAATAATATTGGTTGGTTATTAGTTGAGGTTGGCTTCATGTTTGAATTTCATTTCACTCATTCTTGCACATTAATAGTCATATTTATTGTTTGAATGAAATGATTTTCAAAACTTTACATAGCATATGCTTTCCATAGTTAAATTATTTAATGCTATGTTTAGTAAACCCCATTGCATCATGGATAGCTCTAATTTGGATTTTTCCTAATAAGTGACATTCTTGAATCCATTTTAGAGTGATTATGTTAATAGTCATATCCTTTAATTTCAATTGATATCTATGATTGCTTCTCCCATTAGACCTAGCTCTCTTTTGGTAATTTGATCATATTGTGCTTAATAGTTAAATGAATCTAATCCTTTCCTTGAAGTTAACCCTCACTTGGTTAAACCATCTACTTCTTGAATCTAATAGTTATATCTTGTCAAAAGCTTGACAAAAGAAGAGAATGGATTGAGGGGGAGTGTAAACCTTCATAGGAGCTAAAGAAGATGCTTGGCTAAAGAGAGGAAGAAGGAAAGAAAGCTTGAAGAATGATCAAGCACCAAGCATCAAGAAGATTGAAGAAAAGAGCCCAAGAGCCCAAGCTAAGAGAAGAAGCATCCAACAAGATTTCAAGACTTGTCAAGCTTAGGGGGAGCTAAAGACTTTGTGTGAAATTTCTATGATGAGTAAGTTGCCATCAAATTGCAAAGGGGGAGATTGTTAGGTCTTTTGTATTTGCAATTTGATGGATGCATTTGCATATTGGCATCATTTGAATTCACACACATGCATTGATTTAAAATATCTTGAAATCTAGTTTTACCCATGCATAGCTTTTAAGATTTGGAAAAGCTTTTGTTTTATGCATGTTTTGGTTTTAAACTTGGATGCATTGGTTTTAGAACCCAAAACTCTTTTGGAAACCTACTTCTGTGTGAATTATATTTGGAAAATCTTGTTAAGATTTTAGGTTTGAACTTTGCATACTTTCTTCTCTTTAGAATCATTTATGTATGCATTGTCTTTGAAAAGAGTTGTATTCAAATCAAGCTAGCCTTTGGTTTTAATCTTGTGAATCATTTTAGGCTTTGTGTTTCTCATGTTTTTAAACATCTTAGAATACCTTAAAACATGTTATTTAAGCTTGATTTAGTGGCCAAAAAAATCCACCAAAGAAAAACTTTGAAAATGGAAAAAGTTGGAATTTTGGCCCAGGGACTCGCCCGACAGTATCGTCGGTCGACCGAGCCCTGTGTCTCGGTCGACCGAGGACACTGCAGGGCCCCTGGACAGTTTTTGAACTGTTTCAGGCCAACGGTCAGAAATATGACCGTTGTGCTTTCTCGGTCGACCGAGACCTGTGTCTAGGTCGACCGAGGACTAGCCGTTGGACACTTTTTGGCTATAAAGTCCATTCTTTTCCAACCTTTTTCAAGGCTTGAACCATGAACCTTTGAGAGCATTTTGGAGCCAAAGAAAGGGGAAGAAGTTGGAAAGGCTAGAGGGCCATTTGGAAATCAAATGCTTGAGATTTAAAAAGGTAGACCTTACTTATCATTTTGATTTCCATTAAAAGTAGAATCAATGCATGGTTAAATCTTTGTATTTTCATATTTGCATGATTTCTAACTTTTAAAGAGTTGTGTTGCAAACTCTAAATCATCCTTGGTAAATTAGATTAGTTTGCAAACTCTCTTAACTAAATCACATGCTTTCTTAGACTTTAACATTCATACAACTTGTTTAATTCATTTCTTCAAAGTTGTTTGAATCTTTTATGTGATTAGTTTTCTCTTCAATCATCATTTTATAAGCTTTGATTTTAAAATGCATCATGCATTCATTTAAGAGCTTCCTTGTTAAAATTGATTGAAGAAACACATTCATACACTTGTGCACACACTTTAGCATATTCAAGTGTAAGTTTGTAATTTGTATTACACCTTCATATTAGCCTATTCAAGAGGCAAATTTCATTTGAGCTTAAATTGTATCTCTTGGAGTGTTCTTTTGTGAAGACACCTTCTTTGAGAAATCTCTCTTTTGTAAAGGTTATTGCTTAGCCTAAGAAAAGCATCTTGTAAGGTTATTGCTTAGCCTAAGAAAAGCATTTTGTAAAGGTTATTGCTTAGCCTAGAAAAGCACATTGTAAGGTTGTTGTTGAGCCTAGAAAAACAACATTGTATAGGTTATTGCTTAGCCTTTGAAAAAGCATAAATAGTGGAAATCCGGTGGGGTGTTGGATTCACAAGCCGGTAGTGGATGTAGGCACGTTGGCCGAACCACTATAAATATTGTGTTGTGGTGATTGCTATGTGGTGATTGTTTATTTGAGCTTCCGCATATTGATTGATTATTCATCACATGTGACTAGTTTATGCTATGAAGTTAAAATTGCTTTAAATTGGTCATAGTTGTAGCACACCCTATTCACCCCCCCCTCTAGGGTTAGGATCCATAGCGGACTTTCAGAGCCCATATTGTAATTCTTATAAAGGTAGTCCCCATATTGTAAATCTAAAGGACGGTCTCATGTTGTGACTTTTAAAGGTGGGTCCCATGCATGTACAACAATTCCTCGGTGGGTCCTTGTTGTAACTCCTACAAGTGGATCTGTATTATTATCACCGAAAGTGGGTCCCTAATTCCTATGAGAGGGGGCCCTATGTTTTAATTCCTAAGTGAGTCCCATATAGTAATTTCTAAAGGTGGGCCACATGTACAATAATTCATAAGATGGACCACGTTGTAATTCTAGGGTGGGTCTCATATTCACAATAAAAAAAATGGGCCCATATTATGATTTTGAAAGTGGATTCCATGTTGAATTTCTAAAAGTGGGCCCCATGGGTAGAGAATTTTTAGGGAATGGTAGTGAAATGCCCTTCAGATAAGCTCTTATTTGAATGTTTATCATACGCTCTCTTGTGAAATAAGAGTTTTTTTTCAAAAAAATAATTCTACCAAGTAGACTAATAAAATTCAGAACTTAAAAACTAAAGCTTTTATTTGAGATCTTAATTTAGTTAGCTCGATCTTATTAGACTAGTTTAGAATTAAAGAGTAGAGTCTTATTGTCATTTTTGTATATTTACCTTTGTGCTTTTGATTTCAACCACTTTTGAAATACAGTACAAAGAAGATCTTGGAATTTAATTCCATAAAACAAACACGATTTTAGGAATATTGAGTTTCTTCTTTCGAAAATATGAAATCAAACTTACCAATGCAATGAATATTTGTTTAAGAAGAAACATAGTAGAAAATGAGTAAGGAAGGGCTGCTGAGGTTTGGGTATTTGTATGGAAAAAATTAAAGTAGAGTAAAACTGATATAACATAAAATCTTACTCTGTCGTTACCAAGAAAAAAAAAAAAAAACCAAAGAAGTCCTACTATGTGGTGTTCGGATTGAAAAAAAAGAGTAAAGATTCATGTGACATAAATTAGGGGTTTTACTCCCACTTTTCCCCACTTTGTTTTACTGTCTCCAAACATAATAAAGTGAGAAGTAAAAATCTCAGTAGTATTTTTCCTATTTTAATCCCCTCTTCTTTAACTTTTTTATAATTTGACCCCTACTCCTTTTGCTCCTCTCATATAAGCAACTAGGCTTTCCAGTCACACTACTAGTAGCACTGATATAATGAAAAAACAAAACAAAAGAAAAACTGAAATCAAAATTTGAGTCTTTAAGTTGTGCTTCCAATGGTCCAAAATCAGATTTGTCTTCTTTGAAAAGTTCTCCCTGCATGTAAACTTTGGTCAAGTCAAGCATGGGCCGTGAGCCAAGGAGGTGCCCATGCACCGTGCGCCAAAGGGCAGGTCATGTCAAAAGATCGGTCATTTGAGGCACCTTTGATGTTGTTTGGAAAAACAGAAAAATAGATAGCTTCTTTTAGAGAAAAACAACAGTTGAATCTGATAGAAGATAGTCTAGGTCCAGACGCATGTATTATATGTTGAATGGGTATTGTTGATTTTATTTGTACCAAATTTATACCCACTTCACCAAGTCCACCGGACTGTTTCACTTGTTTTTATTGTCCAAGGTTTTCTCACTTGTGTAACTGTATCATAATATATATATATATATATATGGATAATATTCAGGTGAGGGATTTCCTCACCAAGATGGTGAGAGACAAACTTAATGGGGCCTATGTAGGGCCCTCCTAATCATGGGACTTGGGGGGATGGAAAGAGGCATCTTAGATGGACCCATATATCAAGTTTGGGCTCAATCCCATGCCTCTAATTCATTCATTCGTGGCCCCTAAATTTAACGACTTTATATTAAAGAAAAAAACTTGACCTTCGATCCAATGGTCCAATTAATTTGGATAGGTGAAAACTTGATGGACCTAATGTACTTAAGGGGGTTTTATGTATGTAGATCGTTTGGATGTATTATAAAGTCCGCCCAACTATGTTGTCCCTCACCATAACATGGTGAGGGAATCCCTCATATGAATATATATATATATACATAGGGAGCTCCTCTCCTCAGCTAACGCTGAACGCTGAGGAAATCGTCGGCTCACCACGTCCGTAACCTAGCTTATGTTGATAGATTTCTAGTATTTCATGCGTGGAGCCCACCCAAGCCATTTTCGTTTCCCCGCTCTCCATTAGAAGCCAAAATCAAATCCCACTTTTGAAAAGAGCCCCCAACCCATTTCCTTCCCTGTAGCGCTGGCTTTTCTCTCTCTCTCTCTCTCTCTCTCTCTCTCTCTCCATTTCGCCATGAACCCATTTCCTTCACTGGAGGCACGGATCCTCTCCCTCGACCGATCGATTCTCTCCGACGAGACTGTCCTCTCTCTGGCGACGCTCCTCTCCTCAGGCCTGAGGTTTTCTCTAAAGCGACTTTGTCATTTCCCCATTTCCATCTCTCTCTCTCTCCATTCCTTCTGCAGGCACGGATCATCCCAAAAGTGAGTCTCTCTCGGCGGCTTCTCCATTCCTTTTGCAGGCACGGGTCCAGGGCTGGTTCTGAATTTATCAGGGCCCAGGGCAAGAGTAAAAGTTAGGCCTCTTCAGCCATCATATATGATAATATCATTGGTGGGCCCCACTAACGTGAAAAATTGGCAATGGGTTGGTGATACCCAAGTATAACTATTTGAAAAAAGAAGAAGAAAGAGAACTCAGACCAGAATTTAAGCATCATATATGGGGAATAAAAAATCATTGGTGGGCCCCACTAACAGATGAGAAGAATGGGTGAAGGGCTGAAGGCTTGATGATCTGTTTGTGAAACAAAAAACCCCCAAATCATCCCAACGCTAGACTAGATTCTCCCAGAATTTCAGCCATCAAATATTAAATATCATTGGTGGGCCCCATTGATGGATGCTCAAATTAGTGATGCAATAAGCACTCTCAGATGATTTGATGATGGGTCTATTGATGCCCAGGACGATGGAATCCATTGGATGAGCCCTGCCTCCACCAAATGATTGAAAAGAAAATAAAAGGTAGAAGCTAGAAGGAGAGGAATTTTGCCCCCCCCCTGAAAAATGGGCCCTGGGCAAGGGCACTTACAACCCCTGTTGAGGGCCGGGCCTGCACGGATCATCCCAAAAGTGAGTCTCTCTCAGCGGCTTCTCTTCTTCCGCCTTGAGCGTTTCTCTCCAGCCAGCGATCGTCTCTTCGAGGTATGTCTTTTCTTCCTTCCTTCTTTGTTTTTTTTTTCTCCCTCGGTTTTCTTTCTCTGCCCTTTGATCTTGCAGATGCTTCTTGAAATGTGCCCTCTTAGGCTTATCTTGGTAATCCTATCGGCCAGCTTGGCTGGGTACTTTGCTTGGAAGTCAATCCAATCTAATTCTCCCAAACCCCAAGACGATGTTTCGGACTAGAAGGAGAAGGTATTAGCTGATTCTGAGAGAGAATTCGGGTTTTTGAAAGGTGGGTTTTTTTTGTTTGATCGAAATCCATTTGGGTTTCATTCGGATTTGAATTTTTCATCAGACTCTTTTTGCTTTTTGCTATTGAATTTTTATGTTGATCTTTGTGTATGTTTGTTTGGTTCTTTCAGGTGATTGGTAAGGGGTTTTGGACTTTCGTGGATATGGTGAGCGGGAGGTATTTGTGGAGGAATTTGAAGGTGGGAAGCGAGAGAAGAGGGATTGATTGTTTGCTTCCCTCTTTTTTTTCCCCTTTCTTTGTTGTATGTTTGGATTGTAATTACTTTCCACATGATCCGAATTCTCAGTTGCAATGAAAGAGATTTGTCAAGGTTTTATTTTTAAATCTCAAATAATTTTGGTTCCATTGATTGGGTGGAACATCCTCATATGAGGCTAGATTGTGGCAAAACGGGCCCATTGGAAGGCAATTTATTTAGGACTATGAAATTTAGGAAGGTGAAGTCCTAAATAAATTGCTCACTCATATTTTTATTAATTTTCAAGCCTCTGTTTAGATCGATTAACTGCTAAATTCAGTCCATCTAGCCCATTGCCTAATACAGTGCTGTGACTGTGAGACTTCCACTACATGCAAGTGGCTAGTAAAATGGACCTAGATATCTTACTAGTAAGATTTTCTTAATTGATTACTTCAAGCCCATACCAAAGCACACGCACGAAGTGTGATTAATCTTTATTCATTCTTATGACCACCCTAATAATCTAGTTATTTTTATTCTTACGACCACTCTTATAACCTTTTTTTTTTTCATTGATTACTTCAAGCCCATACCCAATCCATGTCCTTAGTAGACCCAGAATTCAAAAGTAAGACTTATCCACCCATTCATTGAACCACAATTAAGCTCCAGAGTCCTCCAATTAATGCGTATGGCTTGGACCCAAATACTAACTCACCTATGGCTATACCAGACTTACAAAAGTAACAAAACCCATGTCTTGCAATAGAACGTCCACTAGGATTATAATCAGCTCGCTGACGGAAGTAGACTCTAAACCCCACCCATTTTAGTTATTGGGCCTAATGTATAGATAGGCCTTTACCCAACCCTTTTTTCTTCTTTTTGGTATAAGCCTTTACCCAACCCTTGGGATTCGACTTAGGGGCCAGTCTAATGAAGGGAACAACAACGAATCCAAGAAGAAGATGCCGCTGGGCTGGAGATTGCCAAGAAGACTCAAGTTTTCAGATCGTGCTGTGTAAGTTGCAGATTCATGAATCAAGGGTTTGTTTTTATCACATAACCCCAATGATCTAATGCGAGCTTCTCGGAGAAACTAACATCCGGATTCGTTGCAACGTTCTACACTTAAAAGGGGAGGAGTCATAGAAGAAGTCAATCACCTAAAACCAACGAGTCTATTAGGCTCTTTTGTGGCCATCAAATGTGGGCCATAGGCTCATATGCTAACATCTCCCACTTGGCCAAAAAGAGCCATAAAAGTATCTTAAGGTTTTGGCCTACTACATTATTTCAAATGTCAACACACATGGAACACTCCCACTCTTCCATGGATCTATACATATACATATTGCTCCCACTGTTTTTTTATATGTACCTGGTATTTATTCATGAGGTCTTTTTCACGCTTTTTGCAGAATTGACACCCATTATCTTCAATTCATTACCATCATGAGGACTTTTTCACGCCTTTGCGAATTTACGACTCATGATATTCATTGTAGTCATGACGTCTTTTTCACGCCTTTCGCGGATTTTGACAATCATGACTAAAGAAAAATACATAAGAATTTAATTGACTTAGGCATCCCTAAGCCCCATCAAGCTTACATGCTTTGAAAATAACTATGCACTTATTCCCTTTGTTAAAGGGTCAGCTATCATATCGGCTGAGGTTAAGTAATCCACCGTTACTTCTTCTTTCTCAACTACATCTTGAATATAGTGATAGTGTACAACAATGTGCCTACCCTTAGGACTATTTGCCCCACTCTTTATGAGTCTAATTGATGATTGGTTATCACAATACATCTGGATTGGTCCATTGACTATATTGAGATCCAAATCATGTATAATATGTTTTATCCAAACAGCAAAAGTCGAGGCAATACTACATGCTACATATTCTGCATCTTGAGTATATCGGGCAACGCCGGTTTGTTTCTTACTTGACCAAGAGATGGCAGCACCTCCAAAGAGGAAAACATGCCTAGAGGTGGACTTACAATCGTCCCAGTCCCCGGCAAAATCAGCATCTGAATATCCTACAACTACAAGCTTATTAGCCTGAAAGCATAATTTTAGGTGTTTAGTACCATTTAAATACCTGAATATTCTTTTCACTGTATGCCAGTGTTTAATCCCAGGGTTACTTTGATATCCTGACCAAGCCAACAACAAATCTAATATCTGGTCTAGTACATAACATAGCATACATAAGGCTACCAACAGCTTGTGCATAAGGGATATTTGACTTTTCTTTATCATTAGTTGGACAATCATTTTTAGACAATCTTAGTCCCTTTTCAATTGGGGTAGAAACAGCTTTAGAATTCTCCATTCTAAATCTTTTAAGAACAGTTTCAAGATACCTCTCTTGGCTTAAGCATAATTTCTTCAGTTCTCTATCTCTTGTTATTTTAATTCCTAAAACATAAGATGCATCTCCCATGTCTTTCATCTCAAATTTAGAGTTCAACCAAGACTTTGTTTTTTGTATTATATCTAAATTATTCCCGGTCAAAAGTATATCATCAACATAAAGAGATAAAATGGCAAAGTTATTTCCACTTTTCATGATGTATACACAATGGTCTAATTTATTTACTACATATCCAAATTCTAGAATAGCATTATGAAAAGTTTTATACCATTGGCGAGAAGATTGCTTTAAGCCATATAAAGATTTTTTTTAACTTATACACTTTATCTTCTTGCCCTTCAATTTTGAATCCTTCTGGTTGTTGCATATAAATGGTTTCTTTTAACTCACCATTCAAAAAAGTTATTTTAACATCCATTTGGTATAGTTCTAAATTGAAGTGAGCAACTATGGCTAATAAAATCCTAATTGAAATAAACTTTGCAACAGGAGAATATGTATCAACATAATCTATTCCTTCTTTTTGGGAAAAGCCTTTAGCTACTAATCTAGCTTTAAACTTATCTATCGAACCATCAGATTTAAATTTTCTTTTCAATACCCATTTACAACCGATGGCTTTTCTATTTTCGGGTAAATCACTAAGTTCCCAAACTTTGTTTTTCTCTATTGAGTTGATTTCTTCATTCATGGCTTTTAGCCATTCATTAGACTCTGGTGAACTAATAGCTTCTTCATAATTACAAGGATCATCCATTTCATGTGGATCTATAAAATCTTCTGGTATTTCACTCATATACACATAAAATTCATCTAGATATGATGGATGACTCCTAGATCTTTTATGACCAATAAGAGTAGCAAAATATTGTTCATTTCTCTTAGGGGATGAATTTGGACCAATTTTATTAAATGATTGATTATTTTCATCTAATGTTTTCATATTATCATTTGTGTTATCATTTTCTTTAAGGTGTTCTAAAAATTCAGCATCTCTGCTTTCAATTAGACCTTTATCTTTATAATAAAATCTCCAGCCTTTTGATTGATTAGAATATCCTATAAATCTACACCTATTTGTTTTGAGTTCAAGTTTACTTCTAAGTTGATATGGAATTAAAACATGAGCTACAGAACCCCACTTTCTAAGATTCCCAAGATCTGGTTTTCTACCAGTCCATAATTCATAAGGGGTTCGATCTATTCCTTTAGTAGGTACCCAATTAAGTATATATGTAGCCGTACTAATTTCTTCGCCCCAAAAAGTCTTAGGAAGACTTGAGTGAGGCATCATGGATCGACACATTTCCAACAATGTTCTATTGCGTCTTTCTGCTACACCATTTTGCTGTGGTGTATAAGTCATTGTTAATTGATGCTTAATTCCATTATGTTTACAGTATTCATCAAACTCATTTGACACATACTCTCTACCTCTATCAGTTTGTAGTACTTTTATTTTCCTTCCCAACTGATTTTCTACTTCTCTTCTATATTTATCAAACACTGATATAGCTTCCTTCTTGTGAGTAATCAGATATATATATATATATATATCCATATTTAGAATAATCATTTATGAATGTTATAAAATATTCTTTCCCTCTATGAGTCTTAACATCCTGAGGTCCACAGATATCTGAATGTATAACATCCAGTAATTCTATTGCCCTTTTACCTTTAGGGAAAGATTTCTTAGTCATCTTTCCAGACAAACAGTGATCACAAATTTCAAACTCTACTTTAATTTGTCCAATTTTTGAATCAACCCCATGTTCATTAACCTCTAAATTTTATCTTTTCCTATGCGTCCTAGTCTTAAGTGCCATGTATAAGCATCAATATGTAGACAATAATTCATCAGGGAACCCTCAATATAAGCAGAAGACGAAGAAACTATATTATTATCATGATGAGCTACATTTAACATAAATAAATTTTGATCTTCTACCAAATATCCCCAAGCTAATATGGTGCCACGTTTTCCGATAGTTACTTTCTTTGATCGGAAATGTACATCAAAGCCCTTAAGAACAAGTAAGGGGACTGAAACAATGTTTTTCCTAATATTCGGCACATAATAAACAGCACTCAATATGAAATCCAAAGATCCAACATCTAGTTTACATGATCCTACACCCAGTACATCTGAATAGGTGTTATTGCCCATAAAGATCTTCTTTTCTCCGGGTTGAATCTCTTTAAAATCTTCAAACCATGTTTTTGAGTTAGTAATGTGGCGATTTGCACCAAAGTCGACCCACCATCCGTCATGATCAAAGTCAGCATGAAGGCATTCAGAGATCACACAGACAACTTGTTTGCGTTCCCTTGAAGAACTGCCTTCAGAATGTGATTTTCTTTTTTCATTTGTGTCTTGATCTTTTTCTTTATTATGCCAGCAATCTGCCTTCATATGTCCAACCTTGCCACATACAAAACAGGTTAATATGTTATTAGGTTTATTTCTAGAAGATTGTGGCCTCCTACCTTTAACTTTAAAGCCTTGTTTATTTCTATCAAATTTTCCAGGAAAATTTTTATTATCTTTATTTCTAGGGTATTTGTCATCATTGACCATTAAGAGATCATGTTGTTTATTTGGAAAAGCTGGTTGTTTATTTAGAATATCAGGTTGTTTATTCATTTCCATATGTTTTTGTTCAAGTGTAAGTTTCATAGGTAATTCTAATAGACTAATAGATTGGGGATGGAGCCTAAGGGAGACAGTTACTATTTGCCAAGAAGAAGGGAGACTGCTATTTAGAATAGTTGAAATCTGCATCCTTTCAAAAATGATATTCCCTGCTTCAGCTAAATCTTGAGCCATTACTAACATTTTATTGACATGATTTATAACACTCTCTTCCTCTTTCATTTTGCAGGAGTTATATTGTTCTAAAAGAAATTGAATATGAGTGTTAGAAGTAGTGTCATATTTTTGTGCGAGTGCCTCCATCATTTCTTTTGTAGTTGTATATTTTTCAAAAATTTTAATTAAATCATTTTGCATAAAAGCTAGTAAGGTACTTCGTCCAATTTGATCATCTTTTTCAAATTTCTTCCATTTCTTAATTTCAATTATAGTAGGATTTGCACTTAATATTGGTTTTTCTGATTTTAGGACATATGGAATCCTATCTTGAATTAAAATATACTGTATTTTTCTTCTCCATATGTCAAAGTTCAAACCATTTAATTTTTCAATCTTTGAAAGTTCAGCAGCAACTACAGATCTAGCCATATGGTTCAAAATACAATATAATATACTCTAAACAATGTTCTTAAATAGTAGTTAGAGAAATCAGACAAGCACTTATATGGAAAATATATATATAATTTTATTTATTTATTTATTTATTTAGCAGTCAATCAATAATGAAATATTCAAGAAATCCAACAAACAACCGAGCAATACACAACCAGCTAACATAAACAAATTGGTTAAATCATTGGCTCACAGTGTTCTCTAGCAATTGTAAATGGAAAAAAAAAAAAAATTTGTGTTTCAAGCTAGGGATGGCGACGGGGCGGGGCAGGGCCGGAATTGGGCCGCCCTGTCCCGCAATTCGGGGTATGTTACATACCCCGTCCCCGCCCCGATGTAGTACAACCATAAATATAATAAATTAATTTTGAATTGACTATAAAGAAAAAAGTAAATTAATTTATTTTACATGGTAAAAAGCAAATGAATGATTCATCTATGTTGTCTCTATGCCTTTAATAATATTAAAAAAATCTCTCAAAATAGAATAAAAAGATCTCCCCGCATAAATATTTTATAAGTGTGGGGCACTGTTAGATTGTTTAAATTTTTTAAAATTATCTAATATTAATAATATAAATTTTCATTTTCCTGAAATTTTACCTATTTAAAGTGAGATTTATTCTTATAAGATTTTCTCTAAGCCCTTGAAAGCCACTAACATACACTTGAAAATATCATATATGCTTTGAGACATTCTTTATAAAAAGACAATATCTCTCTAAAATATCATGAACTCCATCAATACATGGTTTCACTTCATTTCTGGTATTGAACTCCACTCACTAATAAAGAGGTTGATTACATATAATTAACATTAGTATAATTTATAGTGTTGTTAGTATGATTAGAATCATATTAAGTTACTAACTATAATTTACCTTGCTATTTCTAATCATATAAGTTATTATAAGCGTATAGCATGATATATCTTGTAATGTTATATCAAATTAGTATAATTTATATTGTTATTAGTATGATTAGAATCATACCAATTATAATTTACCTTGATATCTCTAATCATATATATTATTATAAGCTTAAAGCATGATCTATCATTCTATTATATATTTATATTCGTTTTATTTAATATGATTTATCATGTCACAATTTAACATTATATATGATTAAAGTAAAATAAGCTTAGATAGTTAGATAGATTTTTTAACAACTTTAATTTCATTAAATTTGAATTAGAGGGAATAGGATCATATTATATGCTTTTATAATGTCTAGGGTTCATTCAATTACATGTTTAACTTTAAAAAAAACTCTTCAATCAATCTACTTAACCCTTAATAACAACATAAAATCAATATATACATTTGCATATAAATATGCTTATTTATTATAAAAGAAATCTAATATATATATATTTTAGAAAATTATTAATTTCGGGGCGGGTTACGGGGCGGGGCAGGGCGGGGTAAGAAACATACCCATCCTCGCCCCGTCCTGGATTTGGAGTATATTTTTTTGCCCCGTCTTCGCCCCGTCTTCGCCCCGTCTAAGAGTCGGGGCGGGAAAAATCCGTACGGGGCGAGACGAGCACTCCGGATTGGGACGGGTCAGGTTAAAAATGTGATCCCTATTTCAAATCAAATTGAGATGTGACTATTCAAGCAAAAAGTGAAGAAAATAAAAATAATAAAATAAGGAGAGATGGAGCCGGCGCCTAGAATGAGAGAGACGGTTGTCCTTGGTTTGACTATTTGAGTGTGTACTTGAGATATTTAGGCCTTCTTCACTTCAGGAAGATGGTGCCACTTGCCCCAACTTATTGAGATTTGTGCCAGGAACCCTCTTCCCTTGAGTTCTTCCTCTCGGCTTCAATGAACTCCAAAAAGAAAAAGAGTAGAACAACAAAATAGATGGAGGGGGTTCCACTATCCTTCGAATTGAGAGAATCCAAAAGCTGTAGCTCTAATACCATTTCCGTAACGACATCCGACCCGGAACCTGGTATGATATTGTCTGCTTTGGGTCTCGACCCGCACGGATTTGTTCCTTGGTAGCCGGCCCGCAGGCTGGCTCCAAAATGCGTCATACCAAGTCAAGGGGGGTTCGCACATATAAACCCGAGATCTGGGCGGTCTCTAGGCGATGTGGGATTTGACAATCCCCACCACTCAGAGGAGAGCCGCCCTCGGCTCTGATACCAATGAAGGGAACAACAACGAATCCAAGAAGAAGATGCCGCTAGGCTGGAGACCGCCGAAAAGACTCAAGTTTTCAGATCGTGCTGTGTATGTTGCAGATTCATGAATCAAGGGTTTGTTTTTATCACATAACCCCAACGATCTAATGCAAGCTTCTCGGAGAAACTAACATCCGGATTCGTTGCAACGTTCTACACTTAAAAGGGGAGGAATCATAGAAGAAGTCAATCACCTAAAACCAACGAGTCTATCAGGCTCTTTTGTGGCCATCAAATGTGGGCCATAGGCTCATATGCTAACATCTAGCCCTGTTTAAAAACACATCGGTGGTTCGTGTAATAGATGTGGGTCTCAACTGGGCTGCTTTTAGGGCCTTCAAGACTATTACGCCCATGATCTACCCATACTTAATCATCATGCCCAATGTAGGTCAATCACAGTCCAAATATACGCCAGGCCTTGGCCAGCCTGGATCAAATGCAACCCTGAATCATTGTGAACACAAAACCCAGTCCGTTGTGCTCGGATATAAAATAGGGTCAGCTTGTATAAAATTTGTTTGACGGCAGCCCTTAGCTGCTCTGTTGGGTATTGAGATATTAAGCTTGTCTGTTGCAACGGAAGGTAGGTTCAAAATCCAGTGGAATTTTCATGATTCAGTCCCTTTAACATCTGGTGCAGACTTTTTTTGGTATTTATTTCAACTTTTATCAATTTAGAGATTTTGGATGCACTCCACTTGTATGTGACTTGATGATTAGTTCTTTTGAGATTAAAAAAAACAAACAATGACTGCAGCATCTGATGCAGGATTAACCCATTATTGCAGTAGATGTGTTGTTGTTTCAAAACTGACTAAGCTTGTCCCTCTTTCCTCACTGTTTATCAGTTTCTGTGAAACAGAGAAATGCATCCTTCTTCTGGCTTCTTTTGGCCGGAAATGATTCTCAATTCAAAGATGTAGTCCTTAATAGCAGACCTCGTTCACAACCACAATAGTAGAAACCAATGAAATTAAGGAGTCGTGTATAACCATATGCAACACTCTTTTTTATTAACTTATGAACCTCTTGTAATTGGGCCTGTTATCATCTCCTGGAGCAGAAAGAAGTAAACATCTTGCTATTAATTCATCCTATAAAGAAGTAAACATCTTCCGGTCACGCTGTCATTGGGACAACTAAATGCATTTAATATCATTTAGGTCAGGAGCCCAATCTACAGTATCATTGTTTATATAGTAAGATAACTAGGTCCATTTTACTAGCCACTTGCATAGTGGAAGTCTCACAGTCACAGCACTTTATTAGGCAATGGGCCAGATGGACTGAATTTAGTAGTTGATCGATCTAAACAGAGGCTTGAAAATTAATAAAACTGTGCTCACTGCCTTCCAATGGGCCTGTTTTGCCACAATCTAGCCTCATATGAGGATGTTCCACCCAATCAATGGAACCAAAATTAATTGAGATTTAAAAATAAAACCTTGACAAATCTCTTTCATTGCAATTGAGAATTTGGATAATGTGGAAAGTAATTACAATCCAAACATACAACAAAGAAAGGGAGAAAAAAGAAGAGGGATGCAAACAATCAATCCCTCAAGATCCTTTCATCTTCTCTCCTTCCTGGCTTCCCACCTTCAAATTCCTCCACAAATACCTACCGCTTGCAATATCAACGAAAGTCCAAAACCCCTTACCAATCACATGAAAGAACCAAATCAACGTACACAAAGATCAACATAAAAATTCAATAGCAAAAGCAAAAAGAGTCTGAAGAAAAATTCAAATCGGAATGAAAGGCAGATGGATTTCTATCAAACAAAAAAAAAAACCCACCTATCAAAAACTAGATTCTCTCTCAGAATCAGCTACTACCTTCTGTGGGGTTTGGGAGAATCGGATCGGATCGACTTCCAAGCAAAGTACCCGGCCAAGTTCGCTGATAGGAACACCAAGATGAGCCTAAGAGGGCACATTTCAAGAAGCTTATACAAGATCTAAGGGCAGAGAAAAAAAAAAAAAAAAACGAAAAAAAAAAAAAAAAAACCAAAGAAGGAAGGAAGAAAAGGCATACCTCAAAGAGACGATCGCTGGCTGTAGAGAAACGCTCGGGGCGGGAGAAGAGAAGCCGTCGGAAAGAGAGAGCGTCGCCGGAGAGAAGCTATCGCGGGAGAGACTCACTTTTGGGATGATCCATGTCTGCAGAAGGAATGGAGAGAGAGAGGGCAAAGTCGCTGGAGAGAAAAGCTCAGGCCTGAGGAGAGGAGCATCGCCGGAGAGAGGACAGTCTCGCCGGAGAGAATTGATCGGTCGAGGGAGAGGATCCGTGCCTCCAGCGAAGGAAATGGGTTCATGGCGAAATGGAGAGAAAGAGGAGTCAGCGCTACAGGGAAGGAAATGGGTTTGGGGGCTCTTTTCAAAGGTGGGATTTGATTTTGGCTTCTGATGGAGAGCGGGGAAACAAAAACGGCTTGAGCGGTCTCCACGCACGAAATACTCGAAATCTGTCAACATAAGCTTGGTTACGCACGTGCTGAGCGGACGCATGAGAAGAGGAGCTCCCACATATATATATATATATATATATATATAGACACACACATTCAAATATACTTATCCAATGAAATCAATTGAGATTTGAATTTCTGATCGCCGAGGAGAGGAGCTTATATATACACTCAAATATACTTATCCAATGAAATCAATCAAGATTTGAATTTCTGATTGTTGAGGAGAGGAGCTCCCATATATATATAGAGATGGGATCACACAGGCTGCAGCCTGTGTGATCACAGGCTGCACACGCGTGCGATGGTGGCCCAACGCTGAGGCCCATTTCCATTCCATTTCCACTTCCCGCTCTCACCAAACCCATTTCCCTCTACTCATTTCAAACCCATTTCCATCCTCTGTTTTCCAAACCTCTTTCTCGTCTCCGTCTCTCGTCTCTCCTCTGAAACTCCTCTCCCTCTCGGACGACGACGGCCAGCCTCTCGGACGACGACGATCGCTCTCTCTCGGACGACGATCGCTGCCTCTCGGACGTCTCTCTCTGCCTCTCGACTCTCTTTCGCATCTCTCTCTCTCTCGGACGATCGCTGCCTCTCGGACGAGCGTGCGTCCATCTCCTCTCCATCCCTCTCTCGCCCCCATCCTCTCCATCACCACCCAGCGCTGATAATCCACGATCCCCCATCTCTCGATCCGTCCGTCTCCCTGCGCAGAGCACCGCCCGCCGAGCACCACCATCGCAGAACGCTGCACATCCCTCACCTCTGCGCCTCTCTCGTCTCCCTCGGCATCTCTCTCTCACGCTCACGGTCTTCCTCGCGGGCAACCTCTCCGTCCCTCTCTCGCAGCCGGACTCACACTTACAGGTAATACAAGTTTTGTGTGAATCAAATTTGATGGAGTTGTAAGAATTTGGGTTTTTTTGGAAGGAGTTAAGCATTTAGGGCTGTTTGATTGTAGGGAAAGTGAAAATGGGGTTTCTTTATGAAACCCCAGTTTCACTTTATCTGTGCTTGGCTTATGCATAGAAAGTATTCTGTAGTTAGAACTGGGGGAAATGTTCTTTTTCTTTTTCTTTTTTTTAGTGATGTTTTGAACTTAAAGAACCAGGGAGCAGTCCCTGTTGGGTGCTTTTCCTGATATGGGCCATATCTCTTCTCGCTATCTTTCTCTCTCCTCTCGCTCTACCTCTCTTTCTCCATTTACTCTCACCCCTCTCTCTCATTCTCTCCCTCTAATAGGAAGAAGCAGCAGCAGCACCCCTTCCTTGTTGTTTTTGAATTTGTTGAGTTTTGTTTTCTTTTTCCAGCAATCTGAACAAGACACAAATCTAAGAGAAGAATCCAAGGGACAAACTGAAACTTCAACATTTTGTTCTCAAAATAAAAAAGAATATCACATTAAAAAAAATTAACTGTTAAATAAAAATTAAGCATAAACTGAGATATGGATGTTTCATAAGCATTAGGCACATTGTGCTTAGAAGGAAAAATGATATCTAAGGAGAAAAAATAACTTCCTATTGATATTTGACTGGAAGTCTTCATCTTATCTATAGCATGTCTAGCTTCTATCCTCATGGCTCATGTCCTCCACTCAAGAATGTGTAGCATAGGCCTTACTAAAACATGAAATTGAGAATTGGAAGCCAAACTAAATACTCAAATATTTTTCACATATTAAGCATGACCCATAAATGGTCTTTCAGTATAGATGCTGTTATCAGCTAAAAATAGGCAAAATCATCTTATCAAAGATGAGTTTTGTTTTCTTTTTCCAGCAATCTGAACAAGACACAAATCTAAGAGAAGAATCCACACCGCTGTGGCTTATGCATAGAAAGTATTCTGTAGTTAGAACTGGGGGAAATGTTCTTTTTCTTTTTCTTTTTTTTAGTGATGTGTTGAACTTAAAGAACCAGGGAGCAATCCCTGTTGGGTGCTTTTCCTGATATGGGCCATATCACTTCTCGCTCTCTTTCTCTTGTGCTGATATGGGCCATAACTTTGCTTATTACATTGAGAATTATATTGCATTGATGTTGGTAGCTCATATTAGCTGCGCTTCTTATATCTTGGATTCACATTCAAAATGGTACTTTAATTCTTAATTTGGACATAAAATTGAGACACAAGAACTCATGTGTCCAAACTAAATTTGGAGACATTCACATCTTACAAGAAAAATCTAAATCCAATCATGGTGTTTTCTGTCCTGACCCATTTAGGTCCCTAGACATGCATATCCAGTTGAAGGTCAGAGCATAGTATTTTATCTTAATATCACCTAAAATTATATTATGGTTTTTGCCAACTCATTGCGTGTGAAAAAAGATGAGCCACTACTTTCTCCTTCAGGCAAATCTAAGTTACATGGTCAGGGATTCTTTTCTTTCAGATTTCAGTCATGGCTGCCATTTGAATCAATATGACAAAATGAAACTATTGACTGGGTCCAAAGTCCAATAATTCGTTATAATCCTTCTGTAAATTGGCTATACTAACAGTTTTGGCTAGTAATGGAATCATTCTAAAAGGTTATGTTTTCATTTCTAGCTATTTAAGTTCTAGAAAACTTCGCATATTCAAATTAAGAGATGGTGATTATCAATACTTATGCATGATACAATTTGCTACATAAGCCTTTCAGCTGTTGCATTCCATGATATGCAATGCTTCAATTTTAGAATGATTCCATTACTGCATTCCATTACTGCATTACTTATGCATGATACAATCTGCAACAATTTTAGAACAGCCTTTCAGCTGTTGCATTCCATGAAAAACCCTGCAATGCTTCAATTTCTGATTCAGTTGTTGAATTTTTGCAGAGAAGGTGCAGTGAAGGTGCTTCAATGTCTCTAGAGAAGGTGCTTCAATGTCTCTAGAGAAGTTTTCATCGAGACTCAATGCTTCAATTTATGCTTAAGTTGCTGAAGTCAGATGTTCGTTGTATTTGCAAGAATCTGAATCTGGCTACTTTCGTTTATCATGTCACATGTTATTTGTAAATCGTATGAAGCTTTGAGTTGGTGATCTTGTAGTACTCTGATGATGACTGCATGGACCCTTTGTTCTAGATTCTGAATGACTAGAAACCTTACCATTTTGTTATGGGGTTATTTGTTTTGAATGGATGTTGTTTGAATGAGTGTAATTTGCATTTGTGCTTCTATTTCAGTTCTAGTCACCCATTTCTCTCCATTTCTCTCAAATCATGCAGTGTGTATGAAATTTAGAAAGACTCCACGATAATTTTGTACACATCTGTGATAAGCAATGTAAAATGGATTTTAACTCATGAGCACAGCAATGAAAGCACCATTTGGAACCCAGTCATTCAAGTCAGCCAAAAACCAATATGAGTAGCCCTGTTTAGGTCACCGTTTGACCCACTTCCGGAGGGTATTTTTTCATGAAAATTTGGGAACTCGAAGTCAATATACTGAACTTAAAATCTGAATTTTTTCGTTAAAAAAGAACCGCGTTTGCCTAGCGTCTCAGTCCCGCACATTTGGAACTCAGTCAGTGAATTCTGCAGTTTACCAATCTGAGTAGCCCTGTTTAGGTCACCGTTTGACCCACTTCCGGAGGGATTTTTTTCATGAAAATTGGGGAACTCGAAGTCCATATCATTAACTTAAAATCTGCATTTTTTGGTTTAAAAAAAATATTGTTTGCCTAGCGTCCCAGTCCCGCACATTTGGAACTCAGTCAGTGAATTCTGCAGTTTACCAATCTGAGTAGCCCTGTTTAGGTCACCGTTTGACCCACTTCCGGAGGGATTTTTTTCATGAAAATTGGGGAACTCGAAGTCCATATCATGAACTTAAAATCTGCATTTTTTGGTTTAAAAAAAATAGCGTCTGCCTAGCGGTCCAGTCGCGCACTTTTCCAACCCAGTCAGTCAAATCTGCCAGATTGGTTTTGGGCAGATTTGACTGACTGGGTTCCAAAAGTGCGCAACTGGAACACTATGCAGACGCAAATTTTTTTAAACGGAAAAATTCATATTTTAAGTTCATGATATGGACTTCGAGTTCTACAATTTTCACGAAAAAATACCCTCCAGAAGTGGGCCAAACGGTGACCTAAACAGGGCTACTCAGATTGGTTTTTGGCTGACTTAAATGACTGGGTTCCAAAAGTGCGCGACTATAACGCTAGGCAAACAATATTTTTTTTAAACCAAAAAATGCAGATTTTAAGTTCATCATATAGACTTCGAGTTCCCAAATTTTCATGAAAAATAACCCTCCGGAAGTGGGCCAAACGGTGACCTAAACAGGGCTACTCATATTGGTTTTCGGCAGAATTCACTGACTGAGTTCCAAATGTGTGGGACTGGGACGCTAGGCAAACGCGGTTCTTTTTTAACCAAAAAATGCAGATTTTAAGTTCATGATATGGACTTCTAGTTCCCCAATTTTCATGAAAAAAATCCCTCCGGAAGTGGTTCAAACGGTGACCTAAACAGGGCTACTCAGATTGGTTTTCGGCAGAATTCACTGACTGAGTTCCAAATGTGTGGGCATGGGACGCTAGGCAAACGCGGTTCTTTTTTAACAAAAAAATGCAGATTTTAAGTTCATGATATGGACTTCTAGTTCCCCAATTTTCATGAAAAAAATCCCTCCGGAAGTGGTTCAAACGGTGACCTTTACAGGGCTACTAAGATTGGTTTTCGGCAGAATTCACTGACTGAGTTCCAAATGTGCGGGACTGGGACGCTAGGCAAACGCGGTTCTTTTTTAACCAAAAAATGCAGATTTTAAGTCCATGATATGGACTTCGAGTTCCCCAAATATCTTCCAAAAATTCCTTCGGAAAGTGGGGTAACCAATGCCCCAAACAGGGGTACTCAGCATCACTAAAACAAAAAAACCTGTTCTTGCCAATAACTTAAAACATTAGCATTCACCATTCTTATTCAACATCAAACCAACCACTCACCTATAACTTCCACATTGAAACTCAACCTGTTGTTGCCCATCACTTAAAACATCAACATTTTTCATTCTTATTTAACATCAAACGAACCATTCATTCCCCTATAATCAACACATTTAACATGGGACAAAAAGAAATCCAACATGATCATTCCACATTCACATTTAACATTCGCTGCAACATCAACTATTTTAAACTCAACATTCAAAAAGAGTGCATCTGGACATTCCATAAATCAACATTCAACAGTCAACATTGAAAAAAAAAGAAAAAACTAACAGAGATGGCTAAGCTCGGGTTGCCAAGTTTGATCCCCATACATATGCAACAAATAGTATAAACATCATCAAAATATAACTAGTATAATTTGGGTGTTGCCGCTGAACATTATGAGCTTCAACACTTTCTCTCAAAGATTTTATCTCCTGCTTCATCTCTTGCTTCATCTCTTTAAGTAACATTATCATTTCATCATCTCTTCGTTCGCTTTGCACGCGTCCCATACTTCGGACCGGTGAATTTTCAACCGCAGCCTCATCTGCCCAAATAAAATACCCACAACCTCCTTCTCCCTACACAGAAATTCATAGCAAAAGAAATATTAATTTTAGAGTGAGAATACATAGTAATTTAAGAAGTTGAAATCTATTAATACTTACGTGTAAATCCGGGCATTTCCAAAATCTTCGTCCTGGATTCTGGGCCGTACGAGATGTCTTTAAAATCATAAACCCATGGCCACATGGGCACTTTGGAGCCCAATCTAATTTTCTAACGGAAGACGATGCTGACGACATTTATAAGCCTATTCCCATTGTGGGAAGAAAAATTAAACAAAAAGTATTTAAACAAAATGATAACATCAAAATAAAAGAGTTCAGACATAACTCTCAAAACCTAGCAACTCAAATGGGAAAAGTTGAGATATTTCTGCCAAAAGAGATATCTATTCAACGAAAAAACAACATTCCATGTGAAATTTTATGAAATGAATGAATGAAAGAAATAGAAATCTTCATCAACATGTCCATCACTTTTCCACTTGCAACTTGAATAATTTGATTCTATACACTGCAATTGTAGTTTTACCTAATGAAATTTGTATTTAGTTTTGTCTCATGTATCTTGTTTGTTTGAAATAATTAATGGGTGTTTTGAGTCTTATTTTTTTGCTTTTGAAAGGCAGATCTGTAAGAAGAAGATTGGAACGTAAAATTTTTAAGAGCGATCCTTGCAATGAACACATCCCAATTTGACAATGAACACATCCCAATTTGAAGATTGGAACCCAACTGACCAACTCCTCACAATGAACACATCCCAATTTGACACCTTGGTACCAATGTTCTCTTGGGATGTGTTCTCCACACAAAAACAAAATGTACCATAGTTTATTGGGATACATTGGTACAGAGTAATATTTATTGAAATAATATCCCAATATGATATCCCATGATTGGTGATGGTCCACATGGGTTGTCTTGCACAATCCTTTATGCAGGACATCAGCACAAGAGCAGGGCTCATATAAAGAAAGGAAGAGGTAGTGGTTGTAGTGTCATGCAAATAAATGAAGTTCGAGGCTTCAAGCGAAGATGGGCCCTTCTCGCACAATATATCCCTATCAAAACACAATATTTTTGTTTCCTTTTCCGTAGATTGGTAGCATGAATACTGAATTGACCGCACAACTGAAAGTTGTATGGATTCCCTCAAACCCAACAATCTAAAACATGTCTGCTCCACATTATATGGGATAGGCAGTTGAAGACCACGGATAATACATGAGTTGTATTATCCTGAAAGGTTCTTTAGGAATTACATGTTCATATCAAGCAAAGATAGAATACACATGCCATCACCTGAATACAAAAGGGTTAAGGTTAAAAATGGTGCAATCAAAGACTAGGAAACTTATGAAGATTAGTAGATGGTTGAATATGAATCATGTAACAAAGAATACAATCACATAACCGAAAGAACTGTGCCAGATAAAGAAATGGCCACACGGATCACATTCTCAGAGCTTATAGAAGAGGGATGAGATGAAGAGTATGAGACAATCATACAAGGATCACATAAACAGAATGCCAAAAACAGCCCATGCCATAAACAGAATGCCAAAAAAAACAAAAAAACAAAAAAACATCAGCATTCTCATATTTCAACTCAAGAAGGAACTATTCTTACCTGCAGCAAGAGAGAGGGGGGTGAGAGGGATCAGGCGAGGGAGCAGCAATTCAGCTGCAGGCCTGTCAATCGGCGAGAGAGAGGGAGATGTGCGCAGCAGCAGCAGGGCTTCGCCGCAGAGAGGCAGAGAGAGATGAGCAGCAACGGGGGAGAGACAGTAGCGAGGGAGAGACCTGAGCTGAGAGAGAGAGATCAGGCGAGGGAGACACGGCAGCAAACGAAAGAGCTTCGCAGAGAGAGAGAGTCAGGCGAGAGACAGAGAGCGAGAGAAGCGAACGAGAGAGCTTCGCAGAGAGAGAGAGTCAGGCGAGAGACAGAGAGCGAGAGAGATCGTTGTCGTGAGGGAGAGAGATCTCAGGGGAGTCGCCGTCCGAGAGAGAGAGCTGCGAAAAAGAGTCGAGAGGCAGAGAGAGACGTCCGAGAGGCAGCGATCGTGGTCCGAGAGGGAGCGATCGTCGTCGTCCGAGAGGCTGGCCGTCGTCGTCCGAGAGGCGGCGATCGTCGTCCGAGAGGGAGAGGAGTTTCAGAGGAGAGACGAGAGACGGAGACGAGAAACGGAGGAGAAGTCTTTTGGAAAACAGAGGAGAGGTGAGATTTTGAAATGAGTTGGGGGAAAAGGGTTTCGTCTGGGCGGGAAATGGAATTGCATCACCGTTGTTGGGCCTGTGCGTTGGGCCATCGCACGCACGCTTGCAGCTTGGGATTACACAGGCTGCAGCCTGTGTGATCCCCTCTCATATATATATATATATATATATATATATATATATATGAGGGCTACTCTCCTACACGGCAGCCTCCTTAATTTCAGCTGCAGGCATGTGAGGGGAGCAGTGTAGGGCATGTGAAGGCATGGTTCACATGCCTGCAGCTGATATTAAGGAGGGCTGCAATGTAGGAGAGCAGCCCTCTATATATATATATATAGAGAAGTTTCAAGTGCATTTATCCCTTGGGTGAGGGACTTCCACAATTAGAAATTTTTAAGTACAAAAGTTAATTTTCAAGTACATAAGGTGAGGTACACTTCATTATATTCACGTGCAAAAACCGAAGTGTCCCTCACCATAATGTCCCTCACCCTAGATGCACGAAACTTTTCATATATATATATATATATATATATACACACTCAAATATACTTATCCAATGAAATCAATCAGGATTTGAATTTCCATCATATTATCAGTGTTTCACAATTTCTCCCTGTGTCCATGTAGACGCCATGTAGACCACATCTAAACCCTTGAGACCCCAACGCCCAATCTGCAGTCTCTCCCTCTGTCCATGTAGAGCACATCTAAACCCATGAGACCCCAACATCCAATCTGCAACCATCCAACCCTTCTCCTCTTAGAAAAATGCAAGACCCCAACCACCTTCAAGCAAGCCCATGCCCATATGATCACAACAGGCCTGGCCCACCACACCTTCCCTCTCAGCCGTCTCCTCCTCTTCTCCTCCCTCCCTCCCTTATCCTCCACCCTTGGATCTTCCTACCCCACCTCCATCTTCAATCAAATCCCAAACCCAACCATCTTCCTCTACAACACCCTCATCTCCTCTCTAGCTTCCACCAACAACACCCACATTGCCCTCTCTCTCTACTCTCACCTCCTCTCCCACAAAACCCCCAACCCCAACAACTACACCTACCCATCTCTCTTCAAAGCATGTGAGTGCCACCCATGGACCCACCGTGGCCTTGCCCTCCATGCCCATGTCCTAAAGTTCCTTGGCTCCACCTATGATCACTTCCTCCATGCCTCTCTTGTCAAGTTCTACTCCAAATGTGGCAAACTGGAACTGTCTAGATATCTCTTTAATCAGATCCAAGATCCTGATCTAGCTGCTTGGAACTCCATCATATCTGCTTATGCTCATGGCACTGGTACTTGTAGTGATGATGCCAGTTCATGCATTGAGGCCTTATTTTTGTTTAATGAAATGCAAATGTCTATGATAAGGCCTAATGAATTCACATTTGTAGGGGTGATTGGTGCTTGTGCTGATCTGGGTGCACTCAGTCAAGGTGCATGGGCACATGCATACATAGAGAGGCATGGTCTTGAGTTGAACCGTTTTGTTGCGACTGCTCTGATTGACATGTACACGAAATGTGGGTGCATCAATTTGGCCATTCAAGTGTTTGATTCATTGCCCAAGAGGGACACCGTGTGTTACAATTCAATGATCCGTGGGCTTGCGATTCACGGGCTGGCTCGACCCGCTATCGAGCTTTTCAATGTCATGGATCGAGATGGGGTGGCAGTCGATTACGTGACCTTTATGGTCATGATGTGTGCGTGCGCGCATGCTGGGTTGGTCGATGAGGGGCGCCGGTGTTTCGATTCCATGAAAGAGGTGTACGGGATTGAACCGAAGATTGAGCATTACGGGTGTCTAGTGGACCTCCTTGGTCGAGCTGGGCAGCTCGATGAGGCCCATGAAGTGGTTTGGAAGATGCCCATGAGGCCTGATGCAGTGTTATGGAGGTCTTTGCTGGGGGCTTCTAGGATTCATGGGAACATGGAGCTGGGAGAGCTTGCACTTAGGCATTTGACAGAGCTAGAACCAGAGTCCAGTGGTAACTATGTGCTTTTATCAAACATGTATGCAAACATGAACCATTGGGAGGATGTGAGGAGAGTAAGGAAGGTGATGAAAGACAAGGGTATTAACAAGATGCCTGGCCACAGCTTGGTTGAGATGGATGGTGAGATACATGAGTTTATATTGGGAGATAGGGCCCACCCAAGATCAAGAGAGATATATGCCATGCTTGATGAGATGGGCAGGAGGTTGCATGAATATGGGCATAAGCCAAGCACCCAAGAAGTGCTGTTTGACATAGGTGAAGAGGAGAAAGAGGATGCTCTCTCATACCACAGTGAGAAGATAGCCATTGCATTTGCACTTGTTGCTTCTGATTCAACTGTTCCTATCAGGATTATCAAGAATCTTAGAGTATGTGGTGATTGTCACGCAAGTGCTAAGCTCATTTCTCAAATATATGGAAGAGAGATAATATTGAGAGACAGAATTAGATTCCATCATTTTAGAGATGGGGCATGTTCTTGTTTGGACTATTGGTAGAGGTTATTTATCACAGGTCAATTGTAATTTCAATCATATGTTTTCAGTTGTCTTCTTTTCTTCAAAATTCTCTCCTCTGATTTGGGTAATCAAGGATTGAAATTGGGAGTTATGGGTGTGGGAAGCCATCAAATCCGTGATCAAAATGTTGTGCGTGGGAACTGTTGCCTAAGGTTATTGGATAGCATATGGTGGTCCTGAAAATGGACAATGGTCCAATCAAATGATTCAAAATGTGGGAAAGACGGTTAGGATCATCCAATAAACATTGGGGTGGACAACAATTTGTGGGATTTAGTGGTTGTTAACAACCTCCAGCAGATTTCTATATATATAAAAATAGAAAAACCCCCTCCTGCAGATGATGTAATTAGAAATATATATATATATATATATATTTATTTATATATATTTTTTGGTAGGAGCTAATGAAGTTAGATTGTTTGTGGTATGCAGATTAATGTATAAATAAATGCCTAGAACATTGTTGAGGGGACGTCCTTGAGGGTAGGATTGCACATGGGTACCCGATTCATCTTGGCATCCGAAGTCTCTTGTTCAGATTAAAGTAGGTACATAACCTATTTTTGGATTTGGAGATATTCGGATTTGATCCAAGCACAATAGATTTAGAGCATTGTGATCCATAATGAGATCCATGTATCTTTTGACCTGAGTTTCTAGATCCAAAGCTATTACATTCACATATTAAAAATAATTTAGATTTTGAGGGCCTAAATAACTGGAGTTACATTCATATTTTGGTATACTTATGTCATGACCCGAGCCCAAAATCGGATTACTTAGGACTAATCTCGGGTCGCGAATCCATCATACTTACTCCCGTAAACTCCGATTTGATCGAAGTTAAAACGAAATCCACAAGGGATAATAATCATTAACACCTGTCAAATGATTTGCATGCCACAGTTGGGCCGCACAGACAAGTTTACATTGTACTATATATGCACTTCTCAATAGAATAAAGTGTTTTTTTTAACAAGTCTTCACTGTTTGAAATAAAGCTAATTCAAGTAGATCTTAAAATAGGCTTGTTTCAATTATATGTCTTACAAATAGAATCATTGACATGTCTAATTCAATTAGAGGAAAAAATAAACTTTTTGCACCATAAAAGTTACTTGGGCTAAGTTGTTATATGATTAAAGTAGTACAGGCAAACTTCTATTGAGTATAAGTAGTACCAAAAAAATGTCATTATAATTAAATTTTGCTTTAAACGTTTATATTTATTTGAAAAGGTCATTTTGATTCCTCTTTTGAAAAAGAGGCATAAAGATCTGCAACCTTATTGAATGAGACCTCCACAAAAGTCATGCATGCACTTAAACATTTGTTTGAATATGTCTTAACTTGCCAAATGACATTTTGACTTCTAATATGTCAAGACTCTCCTGTTATGATCTTGATTCTAACGGTGGGCCTAAAAATTAAGCAATCTTTTAATTTTTAACCCATCCAGAAGTGTGGGTGTATATTCCTTGTAGCATTGAAATAAAATAAAGAGAGGGAGTAATGAGAGCAGGGAGAAAGGCAGTCCAAAAAGGACACAAGGTTCAAAAGCAATCATACACAGAAGAAGAATAATTCGAACATGCAGTCCTCTATATGCAGAGATATCAATGCATTCGAAGCCCAGTAGTGTACACTGCGGGAGCTCCTGAAAATTCTGTACCTCCTGAGTAAGAATGATAGCATCCCCAATGTCCTCTAGTCAAAACTCAAAAGAGAGATCTCAGGCCTCAGCCATTTCAATCTGCTTGAATAAATATGAACCCACCACCCATGCTCAAATCTTCAATAGCACCTATGGCTATGAGTATGACTGACTCAGACTGCAGGATATTAATGCAGGTGGCCAGTAGGAGCACCAGTTACTGTGCTCCAACATAGATTCCCCACTAGCCCTGTTCATTTCTTTCGTTCAATGGCTCGCATGTGGGCCCACCTAGATGAGAGCAGTCGTGCAGATCAAGATGAGATAAACTAGTAAAGATATGAATTAGAGACTCTCAAATCCTAATACGAGGCTGATGAAATGAATAGCATCTCAAAGTTTAACAAGTATATATCATGCAAATTTTTCCTACTAAATCTAAAGGCGACTAATGTTCAAATTAATGTTAAATTAGGATAAAAAAGTAATTGCGAAGAGAGTGAATTAATTATAAGTACGCGTGAAAAACAGAAAGTGTGTTAATAAGAGGGCCATTGGGAGAATTTGACTTCATTTATAACCATTTTGTCTATCTACCATGTTGGCCAACCATACCATGGGAAAAGAGAGATTGGTGAATGTCAGGTACATAAATAGAAAGACCTGCAACTTGATTAGTCATTCCAACTAAGGCAAAAATAATGTTCCGATATATCAAGTAATATGATTGATAATCATTGGTTCAAGTATCAGTGATACTTTGTCATTAGGCAAACAACTAGTACGTATCAATCTTGGATTGGTGTTTTTAAAGGTTAAATTCCAGAAGCAAAAAAAAAGTCAAGTTACATTTTGGTTGAGTGCACAATACAAACAAGATGTGTATCACACTTCGAGCATACTGCATGTACCTTATAGTAGTCCAGCTCGCGAGGCCCTTAGATGCAAGTTCGTTAATAGAAGGAGGGCGGATTGAAAGCTCCCTGCATGGCTAAGAGGGATCCAAAATATCGGCTCCACCATATTACCTAGTTTTAGATTTAACAGCCTTAAAGTTTAATGGTATCTCAACAATATATTTTATTGAGATTCAATCCAACGGTCAGTGAATGTTCAATAAATGTAAAATTGAGCCTGATGCCAGCTCATAGGATGAAAAGACTATCAAGGGAGTTGCAATGATAAAAGATGGGCCCAAGTATGCCCCACGGGATTGGACTACACTTGTAATATGGAGAACATTTTCCCTCTCTATATTGGTTAAAAAGTATATTGACTTTAAGGAAAAGCTAGTATTTAAAACCAAGATAAGGAAAAAAATAACTTCAATTATTAAAAAATAAATTAAGTTCAATATGCGTTTTTTCAAATTTAATGCGATTTTCTTTGATAAGATATCATACATCAGAATAAGACTAATTTAACACTCACAAGCGAGCAGTAGAATTGATGTTTTTCTTGTATTTCTACTATATATCATGAACCAATGATAATCATATTTGCAATGGTGCTTCAAACTAAATAAATACTTGCATCTATATAAAGAATTAAAAGAAAGTTATAATGACGCAAACCCTAATATTTTCCAACATAAAGAGGCATCAATAAATTTAAATTAAATAGTCAAATAAAAGAAGTTTAATCAAATAAAGAAAGAGGAAGTTGTTCTTCAATAAGAATGCATTTGTGAAAAAAATTTGGTTGTTAAATTTGATATGGGCAACACTTGTGGGACCCCTTTCAACACGTGCTTTAATGTTCTTCATATATCACTAGCAAAACATGCTCGAGGTTAGCACGAACAATATAATTAATCATAATAAAAAAGTATACAAATTTTTTGAAATTATAAAAGAAATGTAAAATATGATTTTTTTTTTGCATAAATCATATTAAGCTATATGATTTTTATAAGAAAAATAAAATATGACATTTTCCTATTTGGATGGGTTCGGTAGCGAGTTCATTAGATTTGGGGTGGGTTTCTCTATAAAATTTATTGAGATAAGCATATTATAATAATAAAAACTAAGAAAATATATGAAAAAGAATTAAACTCATGGTTCAGACACAGGTATGGTTTTTTAGACTTTGACCGACTTGGATTTAGGCTTGGTTTTGTTGACTTGCCTGCGTCTTTTGCATTTAACTTACATATTATTTAATAAATTTTCTCAATGCAATGTGATAGTAGTATGAGACATAACATACTACTCTTTAGGTCACCCTGCAGCAGTCATGGGGCAAGTCAGATTCAGGGCAAAGAAACTTTCATTCCGGCTGGCTTCAGGTCGGCCTAAACATGAACTTGACTCACCCCATTGCCATCCGGTAAAAATTAATTGAAGTTGATCAAAATTGAAATCCCAAATCAATTTATATATATATATGAAAGTGGTTGTTCCAATTGAGAAATCAGCCTCAATTGCTGAAATGATTTTGACTTTTCCAATTGAATTTGACTATTCAATTTCTTTAATACTGCATCAATTGCTCATTAACTGACCCTTTTTCTCTTACCCATTTCTTAGAGAGAGACCTCCATGATGCCACGTCATTATGGCCCATTGCATTTCTCAATTAAATTTTTTTTTTCTCCTTTTTGAAAGTCCGGGATCCTAACCCGAGGGGGGGGGGTGAATAGGGTGAGCTACAAATTAGTGATTAATTCTGACAAATTTTAACTTCTTTAAAATTAACTAGTCACAAGTGATGATTATAAAATTAAATTAGGAAGCTAAACAAAAATAATCACCACAAAGCATGCACCATCATACAAGGATTATAGTAGTTCGGCCTCAATGCCTACATCCACCACCGGCTTGTGATCCAAGTACACCCCACCGGATTTCCACTATCTATGCTTTTCAATTGGCTAAGTAATAACCTTTACAATGTGCTTTTCTAGGCTAAGCAATAACCTTAACAAGATGCTTTTCAAAAGGCTAAGCAATAACTTCTACACTATGCTTTTCTTAGGCTAAACAATAACATTTACAAGAAGAAAATTTTCTCTCAAAGTAGTGTCTACACAAATACTAAAAGAGATATAATTTAAGCTCAATTACAATGCCTCTAAAATAGGCGGATATGAAATTGGAAATCTAACTCACACAAACACTATATGAATGCAAATGTGTATGCTCATGATGTGTGTGTGTAATAACTTCAATCAAGTTAAAAAGCAATATCAATCAATATATGCTCAAAGCATTTAAAAGTTTAAGGCACATAAAAAGATTTGATTGAAGTGAAATGCAAATCACATGTATGAATACTAACTTGTAAATGAAGTGAAAATCAAAGGCTCACAAGTTGTATGAAACTAATTAACTCTAAACATGTGATGCATGTGCAATGTTGTTTTCAAAACCAAACTAATTTAACTAAGGTTCAAATAAATGAAAACAACAAATAAATCTCAACCAAATAAATGAATCATGCTATAAAAGAAATCAAAGATTTTGGCTAAGCATGATTAAATAAGATTTTAAAACAAACTTGGTTTGAAATCAAGGTAAAGAATCCAATCCAACTTAGATCAAAGATTAAATGAAGAATGGATTCAACACATCATAGTTATCATGCTAAAATTCATTTACCAATAATTTAAACAAAGCGTATAACGTATCATTAATAAAAGTAAATCTTACTTAGAGATTTAACTTCATTGATCCAAGTTTTAGCTTTACTAATGACCCCTTGGTCTCTCTTAGTTCATCCACTTTTCTTTGCATCAAAACTCCTCAAGAGTGGCTCTTAGTTCATCTCTTTTTCAACATCTTTTCCAAAGGAATGAACCTCATTTAATATTAAAAAATTGAGTTCCTGCAAGTCCCCGGTCGACCTGCATCTTTCCCCGGTCGACTTGGGCTCAACGGTCATAAATCTGACCGTTTGAAAAAGAGCTCCAACGGCTCTTTCCCGGTCGACTTACAGTGTGCTCGATCGACCGGGTCCATGGGCTCGGTCGACTGAGCACAATGCAGGTCGACCCGGGCCCAGGGACCAATTTCCCCAAAAATGCATATTTAAAAGATAATTTCTTGTGGGGACTTTTGGGCCATTAAATCAAGTTTGGAATCATGATTTAAATCAAACTAAGAGGATTGAAAACATAAAATATAAAAAGCCTAAAATGATTTGAAAGATTTAAAACAGAGGCTAACTTGATTTTATAAAACTTCTTTTCAAATTTAAATGCATCCAAGTTTAAAATCAAAACATGCATAAATCAATATTTCTACAAGTCTTAAAAACAATGCATGTGTAAATCAAGATTTCAAGATTTTCTAAATCAATGCATGTGTGAAAATTCGAATGATGCTAAAATGATAATGCATCCATCAAATTGCAATTAACACAAAATCCCTAACACTTCTAAACATCTCATTATTCATGTTTAAAATGATAATGTCTCTTTAATATTATAAATGCTACTAAATTATCAATCTCTCCCTGTTAAAATAAAATAACGTCTCTCACATTACCCATGAATCTTTACTCTTTATCTTTTATTTCGGTTTTCTAACATTTTTGCACTTTTCCGGTTCCACAAGTTTTCCTTACTCTTCATTTACCTCTATCTATTGTCTTGATATTTTATCCACTCCATGAATGCTAAGCTTCCCTAATGCCCCACCAATCAAACACACATGGAGAAATCCTGTCTACTTACAATATGGGCCCTATCCAAATAACTCGGTTTCATCTACAGTGGAATGCTATTTTTACATTTTTCACATCATGAGATATGTTACCCGTGCTAAGCACGAGCGTTTCACTAGTTATATATAATGAAAGAGGCTAGTTTCAATTTGAGATTAGCACCAATTGATTTTGACCATCCTACATAATTTTGACTAAATGACCATCATCAATTCTAATTCACAATTCTCCTTTAATCTTATTTAATCTAATTCAATTCAATAATAATGTCATTTATTGAATCACATTTATTGTTTCAATGATTGATAACCATCATCAATTCTAATTCACAATTCTCCTTTAATCTTATTTAATCTAATTCAATTCAATAATAATGTCATTTATTGAATCACATTTATTATTTCAATGATTGATATTAATGTGCTATTGGATCTATGATGCACAAGGTAGACACAATTATTGTGATGTGAAAATCCTAAATCTTGAATCTATCTATTTATTTTTCAACTTAAATAAGTTTTTAGAAATTAGAAATATATTAGTTTATTTTAAATCTATGAGCAATTACTGAATAGTCTCATGGTATAGTTCATCATCCAACTTAACTAATTATATTATTTCATAAAGATCTATTACTATTATAACTTTTCAGCATAATGTTTGTCATGAAGAAACATAAGTGGTGATGATTTCAATTTGAAATAAGCTCCTAATTCAATTCAATAATAATGTCATTTATTGTTTCAATGATTGATAATGTGCTATTAGATCTATGATGCACAAGGTAGACACAATTATTGTGATGTGGAAATCCTAAATCTTGAATCTATCTATTTATTTTTCAACTTAAATAAGTTTTTAGAAATTATAAATAGATTAGTTTATATTAAATCTATGAGCTATTAATGAATAGTCTCATGGTATAGTTCATCATCCAACTTAACTAATTGTATTATTTCATAAAGATCTATTGCTATTATAACTTTTCAGCATAAAGTTTGTACGTCATGAAGAAACATAAGTGGTGGTGATTTCAATTTGAAATAAGCTCCAATTGATTTTGACCATCCTACATAATTTTGACCAAAAGACCATCATCCATTCCAATACACAATTCTCCTTTAATCTTATTTAATCTAATTCAATTCAATAGCAATGTCATTTATTGAATGACATTTATTGTTTCGATGATTGATAATGTGCCATTAGATATATGATGACCAAGATGGACACAATTATTGTGATGGAAAAATCCTAAATCTTGAATCTAACTAATTTATTTTTCAACTTAATTAAATAAGTTTTTAGAATTTATAAATATGTTAGTTTATTTTAAATCTATGAGCAATTAATGAATAATCTCATGGTATAGTTCATCATCCAACTTAACTAATTATATTATTTTATAAAGATATATTGTTATTATAACTTTTTAGCATAACGTTTGTCATGAAGAAACATAAGTGGTGAGGATTTTATCAATATAATTAATGGAAAGGCGAGTCACAAACTAAAATCGCCTATTTTGAGACTAGCTTGAGTCAAACTTCAGAAACCCAAAACTACCTGAACCCAACCAACTCACTATAAAACCCACCTCTAATTGAAAAATATCATATTTTAAATTTCTTATAAAAGTCTTTCAACTAAATATAATTCATATATACCAAAATATCATATTTCAAGTTTTTACTAAAATCTCAAATTTTGTATTAATTATTTATTTAGATTTTCAATTGTGTGATTTCTAAGAAAGCCTATTATTCTGTGTTTCATGATTAGGAAACAAGATATAGCATCCTTTTTATCGATGATTATAAATTTAAGTGTGTTAATCATTTATTTTGAGAGATATTTTTATTATAGTTCTTCAATAATATAAACATATGAAATCAAAATCAAATTTTTTTATTTCTATTGAAAAATTAAATGATATTTTTTTATCGACTTCAATTGCCTGTGTTAAGCACGGGAGCGTTTTGCCAGTCTCTTTATTATATATGATGGCCTAATTGTCAATTGAATTTGGTGGAAGAACAATTGAACGTGTATCAATAGTTTGAAGATGATAGTAATAAATGGTGACTGGATTTATTTATTTATTTTTGGTTAAAAATTGTGATCAGAGCTAAGCCATCAAGCATTCACGTGATTAGGCATACTCTTGTTTTGAAAGGCCAAGTTCATTTAGTTAGAAAAATGGGGTATGTGGGCGGAGGTCCCTCAACTGTGGTTTTTATTGCAAACGGTCCATAATATTTTATCGTACTGACGGCTGTCCTCTTGTAAAAATAACGCATTGAAAAAGACAAAAACACCCTTGTACACGTCAGCAAAAGTAGAACTCAGACAAATTTACCTGAGTTTTGGCAAAACTCAGACAAATTTATCTGAGTTTTGGCAAAATTCAGATAAAACTCAGATAAATTTGCAAAAACTCAGCAATAATTCAAATGAACTTCTTTCCTTTCAGGTTCTATCTATATTTGAGACCAATGAGAGCCTCGCCAAACGAGCTAATTTGCAGAAGCTTCCCAACTCTGTTTTCAAGAGTCAGTGGAACACTCTGAGGGGTTACACTCGCTCTTAAAGAATGATGATCCAGTGACTCCATTCATAGTAGAAGTGCATACAAACCTGCAAAGAATTCAAGTGGTGGATAATTTACCGAGGAGAAATGGGTTGGAGTTGTCTTCAAAGTTAAATGGCCCAACTGAGAAGCTTGGTGAGAAAATGAAAAATAATGAGGACCATACTGTAGAAAATAAGAGTATCTCCTTAAGAGACTGTTCCATGCAAGCAGAAACCATTTGCCTGGATGATATGGGTACTGTTTCAAAGGTACAGGAGAATGACACTCAAGAAAACATAGTTAAAGAAGTGGATGCCAGCATGAGTTGCTTGAATTTGGTGAATGTGGGTCGTCGGATGGCACCGTTTGACATAGCTATTTGTTCGAAACTTAGAAAAGTTGTTCAAAACTCAGATAAATTTGTCTGAGTTTTGCCAGAAACTTAGATAAATCAGACAAATTTGCCAAAAGTCAGATAAATTTATCTGAGTTATTGTCCAAATTATCAGAGATTCTGGGAAATTTATCTGAGCTTAGCGACACCAAAAGTCAGAATACAAAAAATTAGATTCTAATAAAAATCGAAATTCAAAACAAGAACACTTAATGACCATGATCTAATCGAGAAAAGAGAGAGGGAAAACAAGGAAAAGAGTAATCTGCTCTCTTTCAAATCAGTTGTAGAGAGAGAGATTTGGAAAAGACTTTAGAGGAAAGAGTAAGATAAAGTACAACCGTTTCTATCTTTGAAGAAATGAAAGAAAAAGAATCGGAAGTCATGGTGGCGACGGAAAGTGCTCTGCAACGATACTCCACAACCATGGAAAGGAACGGAAAATGAAAAATGAAAAAAGCGAAGAATGAAGGAGTTTTCTGGGACAACAGAGAATAAGAGAGAACTTGGCCTAGGAATGAGGGTTGAAAGGGGCAAATTAGTCATGAAAATATATGACGTGGTATATTAGGGACCTCTCACCAAAATATCTCCAGCTGTCTGGACTATAGACATTGGAGAAAAAGTTGTTGGACTGGATGCCTTAGAAGACCATGCTCATGGACTGTTGGCTAATTTACCCTAGAAAAATCAAGTTTGTCCTCAGATAAATGTAGTAAGACAAAACTTGTTATATGGTAAAGGTTACATAGGCAAATTTATGAAAGAAAAGATTAAAAGTTATCCACTTGCTTTAAACATTCATGAGTATTTAAAAAAGTTAACTGTAATTTTCTCCCAATAATCTAAGTACTGAAAAATAGCAGAATGTACTATAAGAGATATCAGTCATAGATTTGTGTGAGAGGTAACCCTTTTGACATCACATGAGACATTCTATGACAAATTTAATCCCTTCACACTCACTAACCCCTCATAAGTTAGCACTCACTCTAACTTGACACTAATCTAAATAATAATCTTAGATTAGTGTCAAATTAGGGTAAGTGCTAATTTGTGAGGGTTAGCAGGTGTGAAGGGATTGAATTTGTCATGTGATGTCCCACATGGTACTAAAATGGTTATCTCACATAAATTCGTGAGATGGTACCCCTAGCACATAGCCCCTCAAACATACGTTTGAAGTAGTGTTCAGGAGCGGACCTAAGTGTTACAATGCATGTGCAGAGATTCAAGAAACTCCTTAAATAACACCTTAAAAATTCTATTTTAATATTCAACTTTTTAACTTGACCACTGCATTCGCCAGCCAAATAAAAACCCTGGGTAGCTAGTGTTAACATTTAAGTCAAACTGATATAAAAAAAAAAACCTTGCCCAATGCACCTTAAGTCCATTGTTATATTTCTACAAAACCAAAAAAACAAAAGAAAAGAAAAAATTGAAAACAGTAATGAACAAAAGCGCCAAAAAAACATTCCAGAAATATTGATCGGCCAGGATCCTATAGTTCAAAATTCATTTCACCTGTTGTGATTAGGTTGATTCAACTCAACATAAAGGGAAGATATGCCAAGTGTAGTGGGCTCATTCTCTCTTAAAGACTTGTGTTTTGGGGTTATTTCATATAAATCATTTACAGCCTATGATATGATATTGTGTGTTATGCGGTTTTTAATATTTGTAAATAGGTTCTTGTGGTTTCAATATTTGTAGATATGCCCCTACTTTGGTATTTTAATACCTTTCATGTCCCATAATATATCTAAGTTTCCAATAGTGAGCAGCCACCGTGAGTTGAAAGATGAATGTTTATGAAAATGACAAGTTTGACCTCACATCCATTAAACACTAGGTATTATTTAAAAAAGGATTTTGTGTATATACCTCCCTAAAATTTCTAAGAATTTTACATAAGCCCCTGAGGTTTCCAATATTCAAGTGCCCAACCTTATATGGTTGGAGAATCTATAATTCAATTTGGGCTTAGGTCGGCTTTGTATTTGGGATTTACCTACACTAAATAAGCCCTGAGTTGAGGTAATACGCAAACCTAACTTGCCTATTACACCACTATTAAATACATATAAGAGGACTAGCGTATCAATTAAATATATTTAAACTTTATTTTTTCAAAATAAAAAAGAAAAAGAAAAAGATTTCTTGGTTTTCCTTGTTTAAACTACCTAAGGAGTACATTATTCTAAATATCAGCTATAATTAGATTATAATGACTTTTATTCTTGAAAGATAAAAAAAGTAAACTATAAAGTAGTAGAAGATGAAGAATTCTTTGAAAACCAAATTCTTTTTTTTCTTTTTTTGCTTTAAGGGTAATTTATATTGAAAGAAAGAAAGTAAACAAAAGCCCAAGAGAGGAAACTGGAAAAAAAGAGAAAATTGTACAATGTAGATTTCTTCAATTCCATTGCCATGAGAAGCACTTGTAGATGCTAATTGTTAATAAAATAAATAAACTCTGAAGAACAAAGGCAATTCTCATTTGTGAGGGCTTAGGTTAAGTAAGAGGATGGATGGATCTTGAGATTGTTTATACATTGCTGAATTGTGAAATTCAAAGTGTTATTGATGGCATTACAGGCACAGCTGCCCATGCCGGTCCTTCTGAGACCACAGCGCAACCGGAGATGTCCGGTACGGTTCCTTCAGGAGGACTAGTTGAATGGAAGTAAAACTTTGAGTTGTGATGAGTTGAAACGTTTCACAATTTTGATCCTTGCATTGTATTTAAATATGCAAGTGATGGATTTGTATATAGTGTAAAGAACTTTGGTTAGATACCAGCAATGTATATTTTTGAATATTTCCGCATAATGTATAAATGATATCCCTTGTGAATTTTAATGTGTTGAGATTCACGGGAGTAAGTATGCAACGCGACTCGGGATTCTCTCGGATTAGTTCTAATCTCGGGCTCGGGTCGTGTCATACTTATTGTATGGTATCAGAGCTAAGTGAAAGAGTTAATCAAACTTAAAATCCTTAGCAATGTAAGGACACAGTAAGACAATGAAATTACGAATCAAATCCTATGTTTGGATTTGTGTTGTGACTTATTGCTTTCATTAAATGTGATTTGCTTACACTATATGTGATATATGTGATGGAAGTATCCAGCTGTGTCTCTTAACTTTCTGTGTTGGTTTCAGAATGGCATCTGGCTCAGGTAGCGGAGGTAATGGGAATGATAATCCTGATTATGTGCATAATGGGAATGAAGGTCCTACACCTACACCTCCTACTCCTCCTCCTAGCGATGCTAAATTCACTGTTATCTTAGAAGAGTTAGCAAGGAGCCATGAAGCTCAACTGAATATGCAAACGCAGCAACTGAATATGCAAACGCAAATTGTTGCAATGTTACAAGTGCAAACTCAGATGCAGGCTCAGATTCAGACTCCACAGGCACCACCAGTACAACCATTACCTAATGTGGGTACTCAGGTGGTAGTACAGACAAAGGAGAAGGATGCTAATGTTCTGTATGAACAATTTCGGAAGCGTGGAGCCACTGAGTTTCAGGGCAAGGAAGATGTGTTTGATGCCATTGTGTGTACTCCAAAGCAAAAGGTATTACTGACCTCTTCTATGCTACGTGATGTAGCTAAGGATTGGTGGAAAGGGCTGAAAGATACATTACTTGAAATACCTGCAGCTACTATTTGGGAAACTTTACGGAAACAGTTTGAAAGGAATTTTGTGCCAGAGTATGTTAGACAGAAGAAAGAGTCAGAGTTCCTGAATTTGAAACAGGGACATATGATTGTATCAATCTATGTGCATACATTTATCAAACTGTCTAAGTATGCTACTGAATTGATAGATACTGAAGAAAAGATGATCAAGAGGTTCATCAATGGTTTGAACCTAGCATATAAGAAGATGGTTATGGCTGGACAGCAGCCTACACGCTTTGATGATGCAGTAGATAAAGCTTATACTGCTGAAGAAGTGCATAGAGAAGAGCAAGAACAGGATTCCAATACTAGTTCTAAAAGGAGTAGTACTCCGTGGATGAGGAAAGGATGCAAATTCAAGAACAAGAAACAAAAATTTGTTGCTAGAGCTGAAGTCAAACCAGTTTGTGAGACATGTGGAAAAGCTCACAAAACTGAAGCCTGCTGGAGAAACACTGGGGCATGTTTATCATGTGGTTCCATGGAGCACAGAATGACTCAATGTCCCAGAATGAGAAGAGAGAATCTAGCTCTGAAGCAACAGCCTCCTCAGAGACAGGCAATATTTCCTATTCCTCCACAGCAGCAACGTCAATGGCAGCCACGTCAGAAACAACAACAACCTAGGCAACAGCCACATCAAATTAAGCCTCAGGTTGTGGGACAAATTTATGCTGCAAACAGAGAACAAGCTGAAGCTGCAGCTAATGTGGTGGAAGGTATGATTTATGTTGATCATAGACTTGCGGTTGCATTGTTTGACCCTGGGTCTACTCATTCATTTGTTGCACCTTTATTTGTTCGTGAAATGCAAAAACAGAATGAACAATTAGCATATGATTTTACTGTTACAACACCATTGGGAAGAAAAGTAGTATGTGAACTATATGTACCCCAATGTAGTGTTCAAATCGGTGAGGTGTCAATGCCGGCAGATTTAGTAGTGTTGGCCATGAATGATTTTGATGTTATTTTTTGTATGGATTGGCTTTCAAAGTATAGAGCTTGTCTGGATTGTTTCCGCAAGACTATAACTTTTAAAGTAGAAGAAGCCGATGCCAATGTGTTGTTTAAGGGAAAACAGAAAGAATTTCATACAAGGCTAGTTTCAGCAATAAAGGCTGAAAGGATGATGCGAAGTGGTTGTGAAGGCTACATCGCATTCATCACTGAACAGAAGCCAATGAAGGAATTAGGAGGCATTCGTGTAGTCTGTGAATTTCCAGACGTGTTTCCTAATGAAGTGCCAGGTCTACCTCCAGCAAGGGAAGTGGACTTTACTATCGAGCTTGTGCCGGGTACTGCACCTATCTCTCGGGCACCATATAGAATGACATTATCTGAATTGCATGAGTTAAAGAAACAAATACAGGATTTGCTCGATAAAGGTTTTGTTAAACCTAGTGTGTCACCATGGGGAGCCCCTGTATTGTTTGTGAAAAAGAAAGATGACACCCTACGTATGTGTATTGATTACAGGCAACTGAATCAGATAACGATCAAGAACAAATATCCGTTGCCTAGGATTGATGAATTGTTTGATCAACTCCAGGGTGCAGCATATTTTTCTAAGATTGATCTCCGATCTGGCTATCATCATATTCGTGTCAGAGATCAAGATGTGCAAAAGACAGCATTCAGGACCCGATATGGGTATTATGAATTTTTAGTTATGCCTTTTGGATTAACGAATGCACCTGCAGTGTTTATGGCTTTGATGAACAGAATATTTGCTGCTTATTTAGACCAGTTTGTTGTGATCTTCATTGATGACATCCTGGTATATTCAAAGTCAGAACAAGAACATGCACACCATTTGAAAACAACATTGCAATTATTGAGAGACAATCATTTGTTTGCAAAGCTAGAAAAGTGTGATTTCTGGTTGCGGCAGGTGGCATTTTTGGGTCATATCATTACTAGAGAAGGAGTAGCAGTGGATCCAACTAAGACTGAAGCCATTACTAATTGGCAAAGTCCAAAAAATGTTCCCGATGTGAGGAGTTTCTAAGGATTGGTTGGATATTACGGACGGTTTGTGAAAGACTTCTCTAGAATTGCAGCACCATTGACAAAACTGACTCGAAAGAACAGTTCATTTGTATGGAATGCTGAATGTGAGCCTAGTTTTCAAACATTGAAGCAGAGATTAGTCTCAGCCCCAATCATGTCATTACCTGATGGCAGAGGAGGATTTGTTGTTTATTCTGATGCTTCCGGTATAGGATTGGGCTGTGTGCTGATGCAAAATGGCAAGGTTATTGCCTATGGTTCACGTCAGTTGAAAGAACATGAGAAGAATTATGCTACTCATGATTTAGAGCTCGCGGCTGTTGTATTTGCTTTGAAGCAATGGAGGCATTATCTGTACGGAGAGGTTTTTGAAGTTCATTCCGATCACAGAAGCCTTCAGTATTTGTTCACTCAAAAAGACATAAATCTAAGGCAACGCCGTTGGTTAGAGCTAATTAAAGATTATGATTTTCCATTCACCTATGTACCTGGAAAATGTAATGTAGTAGCTGATGCCTTGAGTCGAAAGTCTGCTCAGTTGGCAGCAATGGAGCATGGGTGGAATTTGATAGAAGAAGTCAGAGATTTGGATGTGTCTATTGACTTGGTGGACAGTAGCCTTATGTTTGCAGCAATGTCAGTATTTGAGCTAATTCTTATCAAGCAAATCAAGGAAAAACAGTTCCAAGATCCTGAATTGGTGAAAATCAAGGAGAACATTGTAGCTAGACCAGATTTTGTGTTCGTTGACGGAGTTCTCTATTTCAGAGATAGATTGTGTGTGCCAGCACAAGAGGATATGAAACATGCAGTAATGTTTGAAGCTCATCACACTCGATATTCTATGCATCCAGGAAGTACTAAAATGTATAGAAATCTTAAGGACAGGTTTTGGTGGAATAACATGAAGCGGGAGATAGCAGATTATGTATCTTTGTGTTTGACCTGTCAGCGTGTGAAATTTGAGCATAGAAAACCACCTGGATTACTTCATCCTTTGCATATTCCTAGATGGAAGTGGGATCACTTGACTATGGACTTTGTATCTGGTTTACCAATGACCAGAAGACAGCATGACACCATATGGGTGATTGTGGATCGTCTTACGAAGTCTGCACATTTTCTTCCATTCAGAAAGGATATGGGATTCAATGAAATGTCCAAGTTGTTTGTGAAAAAAGTGACGAGATTGCATGGAACACCAGTTTCGATTGTATCAGATCGAGACAGTCGGTTTGTTTCTACATTTTGGCAATCATTTCAAAATTCAATGGGTACGAAACTTCGGTTTAGTACTGCATATCATCCACAGACAGATGGACAATCTGAAAGAACAATTTAGACCTTAAAAGATTTACTTCGTGCCAGTGTTATGGAATTTGGTAGTGATTGGGATGAACATCTTGCGTTGTGTGAATTTGCATACAACAACAATTATCACTCCAATATTAATATGACACCATTTGAAGCATTGTATGGTCGCAGATGTAGGACACCAATTAGCTGGGAAGAAGTTGGAACTAGAAGTTTCCATGGTCCTACGATCATTGTAGAAATAGCTGAGAAGGTTTGGAAAGTACAGGACAGATTGAAAGTAGCCCGATCAAGGCAAAAGAGTTATGCTAACAATCGTCGGCGTGATTTAGAGTTTCCAGTTGATGATTGGGTATTTTTGAAAACTTCTCCAATGAAAGGTACCATTAGATTTGGGCAGAAAGGGAAGCTTTCACCAAGATATATTGGACCTTTCAAGATCAGAAGCAGAATTGGAGATGTGGCTTATCGTTTAGATCTTCCAGTGCAATTCTCTGGTATCCATAATGTATTCCATGTGTCTATGCTTAGAAAATATGTGGTAGATCCGACTCATATCATTGAATATGATGAAATTCAAGTTCAACTGGACATCACATATGTTGAGAAGCCAGTTCAAATTATTGATACCAAGGAGCAAGTCCTACGTACAAGGACGATCAAATGGGTTAAAGTCTGTTGGGCATATCATGAACCCAGTGAAGCCACATGGAAATTGGAAGAACAAATGGCTCGAAAGTATCCAGAGCTATTCGTTCAGGTAAGATATTTGTTGCATTTTATTTGATATGTTTTGTTTGATATTTATGTTTCATTCAGAGGACCGAATGATTCTAAAAGTTTAGGAGAATGTTACACTCCAATCCGAGTTAATCAAGATTAACTCTAATTAATTGAGATTTAACATGATTTAAAACGTAAGTAATCAAATTAAAAGTGATTAAGGACTAAAATGGATCGAATTAGTTTCATTTGAGGGAATTATACATAATGGATTGGATTTGCAAGGAATTCACTTGATTGAGTTGAAATTAAACTCAAAGTGATGATATGAAGGAGTTTTTCGTAAATATGGATTTATGAGCATTTTGTCGGATACTGTAACACTTGATACCATCGTGTGTGTTTCGATGAGTACAATAACTTTCATAATATACACACTTTCATTTGACTTAACATGAATCGATTAGGTTTTGAATTTACTTAAATTGGAATTAAACATGAAATATGGGGTTAATATGCAAAACCTATGGGATATGTGTCAGTTGCATGTTAGTAGGTGATTCACCTCAACGGTGATTCATTCCAACACTTACAACAAGAGAGAAAGGGAGAGATGGAGAGCTGCTCTTCTTCATTCTTCTTCTTGTGTGATCAACTTTGAGGATTTCAAGTGGTTTTCAAGAGTTTTCATTATCTTCTTCATCATTCTCCAAGTGGGTTGTTGTTTTCTTAAAGCTTGGTACTTTTGAATCAAATAAAGGTTGAAACAAAGAGTTTTTGTGTACATCACAGCAAAAGGCAAGTATAAGCAAGTGTGTATGATTAGTTTAAGAGGTCATGCAAGTAGAACAGTTAGTTGTGATTAATTTCATTGCATAGCTTCCATTTGCTAGATTTGGAATGGATTTGGTGTGAACTTTGAATTGATTCTATGTCATTTGAATGAATTATGTGATGAAAGAGAAGTGAATTCTTATTGAAGGAATGAGCTTGAGTAGGAAATAGGAGGTTTCAAGGGGTTGCAGGAGATGGCTTGGAAACAAAATTCTGAAACGAGAATTCTGTAGCAGAGCTGGTGTAGCTCGGTCGACCGGCCACCATGCTCGGTCAACCGGCCACATAGGAAGTGACTCTCTGGAAGCCTGATGAGATCCTATTTTTGGTGTTTAGTTTACAACTGCCGGTCGACCGGCTAAGGCCTCAGTCGACCGGGTCTTCTGAGACTTTATTGAATCTTTTCAAGAGTTTGTAGTTTATCAAATATAGTTTAAGAGTATTGTGTTACGATCAATGAAGATGATGATTGGATATTAATCCAAAGTGAACTCAATGGTAAGTAAAGATCAACGAAAGTGAATTGTAATTCAAGGATAACGTTCAAAGTTACTTCATAACGCATTAATCGATTGTACGAACGTAGTAGGATTTCAGACTTAAATTCTGAATTTTTAAAGAAGAAAGCCTAAGGCTATTTATATTCTTTATACCTCCATTAGTGTGAATTTAGGGAATTTCAAGGTACAACATCCATATATCTGTAATGTTCATCGAGAATAACAAGTACCTTGAACAACTGAGATTACACTTGAATGGATGGTATTAGTTACTGACTTATTTAATTGTGTTTATTGGATTATATCCGTTAAATGAAATGAAATGACTCCTTTTTGAGGCCTGGGTCATGAATGGTGCGCCCTTCCACCCTGTGCCAAAGAGGACAATGCTACCCAATGTTAAATGAATTGATAATTGAATTGATTAGTGAGTCGTGCACTACATAGTGATTTGTATAAGCTCATTGAGCTGATTCTGCTGCAGCAAATTACGTGGGAGTGTTCCGGAACTCCGTGGTGATATCAGTAGTCCCTGGCCCGGACTCTGATAAGATCCACAATAAATGAATCCTTTCGTATAGAAGAGAAATTCCTCTCCTTTGAGGGAGATGGGAAATGGAATTGAATTGAAATTGAAATGCTATTGTAGTTTGCCAAATAAAGAGACTCTTATTGATTATGAGTTGGAATTGGACTTGAACCAATCTAACACAAAATGAAATGAATGAAATGTATCGTTAGCATGTTAAACCATGAGATTGTTTATACATTGTTGAATTATGAAATTCATAGTGTTATTGATGGCATTACAGGTACAATTGCCCATGCCGGTCCTTCTGAGACCACAGCGCAACCGGAGACGTCCAGTACGGTTCCTCCAGGAGGACTAGTTAAATGGAAGTAAAACTTTGAGTTGTGATGAGTTGAAACGTTTCACAATTTTGATCCTTGCATTGTATTTAAATATGCAAGTGATGGATTTGTATACAGTATAAAGAATTTTGGTTAGATATCAGTAATGTATATTTGTGAATATTTCCGCATAATGTATAAATGATATCCCTTGTGAATTTTAATGTGTTGAGATTTACGGGGAGTAAGTATGCAACACGACTTGGGATTCTCTCGGATTGGTTCTAATCTCGGGCTCGGGTTGTGTCGGACATACTGGCAAGTTCCTATCTCATTGAAAGTAGAGTGATTTTGGCTATGACTAAGATACAAAATGAAATGGATGAAGCGGAGGGCATTGAAACTTTAGCTGCATTGCGTCGGTTGCATATGAATGTGACTATTGAAGGTAGTGGAAGCATTAAACTCTCATACTACAAATTTATTGTGATTGACGAGACCACAGAACTATTGAAATATTTTACTAGTTATGAAGTTGCTCACGTGCGCAGGGAGGGTAATGAAGCAGTTCATAAATTTGCTATAAATGCTAAATTACTAAATTTGCTGAGGACATGAGTGTTTTTGGGATCAAGTAGCGGATTTTATTAGACAACAAGTTCTTATCGATTCTATGATGTAATCTGTATTTAGTAAGCAACGAAGGTTTTTTTTATAAAAAAAAAAAAAAAAAAACCTAGAGTGACAGCGTATATACTGAAATCCTGTGTATAACTATTCCTAACATGAGTGATGACATAAAACTTGTCCATCATCAATCTGTTTCCACTGCCGAGTATGATGGCTGGGTAATTTTATATCCAACCCACCTGTATAAATTTACCAAAAAAAACACCCCTGTATAAAGTTATAAAGAACTACCTGACATTTTGAAACTGTTGGCATGCCCATGTAACAGTCTCAGTGGCTCTTCTGATCCAGTCAACAAAAATATCAGAGCTGATCATATATTTTCTCCTAAGTTACATACATATTAGAGAGACATTTTCACTGGCAAGTAATGATAAAATTGATCTTTTAATTGTTGAATTTATATGCATATCTACACAGAGATACTAATCAAAGAAATGATAATCACTGTAAATGGGAAAATATATGGGCCCCACAACTTTTTTTTTTATTATTTTTTTGAAAAACTCATCTTAAAAAAAAAAGTTTTAGAAAAGTTTTAGTTTTCGCCACTGGTCTTGCTGGAGATCGCTGGCCTCAACAGCAACACTCTCTAAACATCACAAATGGGTAAATTTTTAAGAAACCACTACTATTAATCAAACAATAGGCCAGATGAAAGTAATATGGTCATCACAAGAAGAATGTTTCACTATCTGCTCTGCACACCAGCATAGACCAATGGGAAATGGAATGATGGTTTATAAACTGGTTTTCATCATCTAATTCAGAAACAGAGAACCACCAGTCCCAAGGATAAAAGATGTTGGGTACTCTGCTTTACAGAGGAACGTGGGAACGTTTTTGCAGCATCTTAAAAGCAGTTAAGCCAGAGAAAGTGTAAAGAAAGTTGCAGCAAAAGGCATTCACAAATCCCAACTTAAGTTAATCTTAAATCAAAACAGTGCTTACAACAAATGGGTATTTCGAGGATCTCGAGAAAAATTCATGGGACACTTAAAACAACTAGTAAAATGACAAGTATTATATTACTTCAGTGTAAAGGAATGTTGGGACAGAGTTGTATGAGAAAGCTGACAGTGGAATAGTATGGTCTTTAGAGACCACCTTGATAGTTTGGATGTGTCTTTGAGAGAGAGACCTTGATAGTCGGGATGCGTCTCGCGAGAGAGAGAGAGAGAGAGAGAGAGGGAGGGAGAGAGAGGGAGTTTGTTTGTTGGGAGACCAGAACTCAAAACATTCACATACAACTTATGTCCCTCACCAACTAAGTAACAATTTAAACATTTTTCTTTTTTACAAAATGCTTTGTTATAAAATCATAAAAATTCGATCAAACTCAATTTTGCGCTTTTACTCATGAGAAGAGGTTGCATCAAATGATAAACAATTTTCATTGCTGTTTCTAAGATTTGCTTTCTACCTTTTTTTTTTTTTAACTAAACTTAGCTGTACAAATATGCCCTAAAAGTTGTACCCTTTTTTTCTTCCGCATTATCTTCTTTGATAATTCAATAGTGGATGTAGTTCCTCCCATCAGGGACAAATGGGGCTGGTTGCAATAAATCCATTAGTAGGCCCCCATAGGATGACGTGTGCCTGAAATGTCAGTGAGGCCCATCCAATAAGATATTATTTTCTCCTTATCATGTTGGGATTTTTTTTCTTGGGACAATTACCGTACGGACGGTTTTAAAGATGACAATAGTCTCAGAACAGCCCAAAAATGTATATTTACCGCATAACTGTTCGAACTGTAAGATATCGCAAGCTGCAATATCCTAGGGATGTAGGATATCCCATAATCACTTTAAACAGTCAGTGTATTTTTTTTCCTTGACTGTGGGACCACCAAACCACCATCCAAACTGTTGGATAGCTGTATGAGTGTAAGAAATATCGCACTAAATTTGAATCGTTGTTCTATCACGGTTATTGAGAAATTTGAAAAAAAACGTGGCTCTCGATAACCGTAATAGATTAACGGTTCAAATTCCGTGATAGATCAATGGTTCAAATTTGGTGCGATGTTAGTTCTTACACTCATACAACTATCTAACGGTTTGGATGATGATTTGGTGGTCTTACAGTCAGGGAAAAAAACGGAAAAAAATAGACTGTTCAAGTCTTCCCGCTTCTGATTGTGGGATATCCTACATCCCTTAGGATATCACAATCTGCGATATCTGCAATATCCTACGGATCGATCAGCTCTACGGTAAATATATATATATTTTATTTTTATAGGACAATTGTCAACTTTAAGACCGTCAGTATGCTAATTGTCCCTTTTTTCTTTGCTAGGTTGGAGGATCATATTGGGAATTTTGATACACTTAACTAGTGTCACTGATTTACCTCTCTTGTTTTTTGGGTGGTACAGTTTGTTGCACTGCACGCGTGCATGCATTCATTCTTGTATCTTTAACAGTCAGCCAAATAAAGGGAGCATGGGGTTCCAAGGCACCCACCAAAATGCTGTAGATTTATGTCTTATTCTTGTTGTTGACGTGGTTTGACTGGATGAGTTCTGCCTTTTTTCCCAAAGTGGGTTACTTTGGCACTGTTCTATGAATTCTATCCATTTGGCTGAAACTAGCTAGAGCTTTCAAAGAAACAGGCTTCTTTGGGAGACCAAAGTTTTTCTCATATATTGTGGGTCTCAGTCTCACGTTACACAAGGATCAAATGTCACTTTTGTTGTGATGATGAGATGATCTGTTAAATGGCTAGAATAAGTTGCCACTGCTGTTTATTTTGTGCGGTCGTGATTTTATATCCAAGTAATCAAGATTGTAATAAGGAAGCGTTTATTTGCGCCAATGCTATAAATCCATTGGCTGGTCCACCATAGAAATTCAATTTGCGCAAAGTTATTGACCTGCCATTCTATCATTAAGGAAAAATCTACTCCATTCCATATATCAATAAGAAAAATTCACTCTAATCATGGTTATGTCCCTACTACCGCTTTAAGGTTTTGACATGGATGGTTAGCTAATTAAGGAAGTTTAATATGGTATCTAGCTATCTAGTCGTGAGCTCGAATCATAAGAGGAATCACTTGTTCTGAAAAAAATAATGTGTCCCCAAAAGTGCGCCAACTGGGTTCCACATGGGGGTGAGTATTGAAAAGTATTTATGGTGATTCTACTAATGCCTTGAAAATTTGGTAGGAATTGTTATCTAAGAAAATTTAACAGCCCACCATCAGATTAATGTGTATAACACAAGATTTGACTTCTTTGTATTCTCTTATTTTAATAACTTGTTTTAGATGCAATCAATTTGGTGGTCGGCATAACTATGAATAGATTGAATTTATTTTTAATGATAGAATTAGGTGGGGTAGTGATTTTGGGCATGTTTGTATTGGAATTAAAATAAAATAAAATAAAATAAAATAAATCCTTCAATGCAAACAAACAACCGTACCAAAGTGGAAAAAGAAAAAAAGGAAGGGATGTTTAAACAGATGACAAAAGCCCATTGAACACCCACTAGATCTTACATGGAACCAGATCCCCTGACTTAGGGGGTGCTACATGGGAAGAGAAATTTTTTTTTATAAGAGATGTGATTTTTTTTTTAAAGAGATGGATGTGACATCTCAACCCCATGTGGCACTCTTGATTGGTCCAAACAGGGGATCCGTTTCAATCTTACATATAGGGTGGATCTCTGCTGTCCTTTTTGGATGGGGTTGGTTCCGACACAGAGCTTGGATAGGAAACAAATTCCTGAATTGAATCTGAAAGCGGTGCTTGTACATACGAACATTGCGATAAATCCATCAGCTGGTTCAACTTTGAAATTCAATCAACTCAAATTATTTTCCCAACTTACTCTATCACTAAGAAAAATCAGACTCCAAACAGGTTTATGTCCACTGCAGAATTAGTGATGCCCAAAAACACATGATTTGACTCTCTTTTACTTACTTGAGTGACTTGTTTTACTCGTGATCAATCTTACCATCTACACAACTAAGATATCCTTCACTGCAGAAGGTAAGAATGATTTTGAGCAGTCTAAAACTAAGGAGTTTGGAGGAATGGATATAATGAGATCTTTCCATCACCCCAACTTAGCGGAAGAGGGATCCGCCCCAACTTTCTTGCTCCAAGTATGTGTGTACGGATTTTTAGGGTATCTTGTAATGGGTACAGAGGTATGAAACTGCCTTCTTATTTTCATTTTATTATTGTTAAGTGACTGTTACTAGGGTATTTCAATACATAGTTTCATATATAAACATATTATATATATATATATATATATATATATATATATATATAAAAGGAGGGCTAGGGCCAGGCCGGCTTGGCGTAGTATTGTCCAAACCTGACCTTAGGGTTTTTTCTTTTTATAACAAAAGCCCTCATTTTAAGAGCTTTTTTAGGGGCCGCTAGGCCAGCCCCTTATCTTAGAGCCAGATTGATGGGCCTAATCACAAGTGAACCATATTTAAATTGCATGAAAGTGGATGGATTTTCAAACAATGAGTAAAATGCATGTTGTGCAACATGTCAATCATCAAGGTGTATCAAATGGGTGTGCTGAGCATGCCAATAGTAGGCAGAATGCAACCCATTTGAATGGGATGTACATTCAAATGCAACTCATTTCTCATCACATTCCCAAAAAATGGAAACCCAATTTCAAATCCCCGCAAATGCAAACAGGGAAAAATAATTCCTGACAAAATTTCGCTGTTGATATTCACAAAATCCAGTAAGGTGGCCACCCATTCAAGTCCAGCCAACCACATATCCAAACAAACAAATTTCCTCCATCTTTCCTCATCCACCGATGTATACATACATCCACATCAAACCACACAAACATAATCCAAATTTAATACAATCATCTATGGATGCCAAAGTTGCTCATATTCATCCACACAAACATAAAGTTATCTCTTTCATGTCCTAACATTAACAAACTGTAATTGATAACCATCTAATGTGAAATAATAACTATACCGTGTCAAAAAACATCTATATAATGCCAAAAATATAACTAGACATTGAGTGTTAAAGGACGTTTTAGCATCATAAAAAACACTAATGCAAATGAGAAATCTCACTAATAATAACCGACTTTCTTATGTCCAATCCTGCAATAAGAGAACACCATCACATTTATTTTTTGCAACAACCTTCATTGCATCTTGAGTGCCTCTTGAGTTACAATTAACCTAAGGAGTTGGAATACTGAGAAAAAAAAAAAAAACATGGGAAGATACTCAGACTGTCACAAATATACAGTGGATTAATATGTTAGTAAAATATCAGAATTTGTTTTAGATACCATGTCGATTGTATTCTGAGCTTTACAGTATGCTTTTAGTCCTTCTATTTAGTAAATTCCAAGTAAAGAGTTACATAATAATCTACCACATTCAGATACTGTCCATATTGATAGAGTTGACACCATGGTTCAAAATCTCGGTCTCGGTCGCGGTACCGGCCGGGCTGAAAAACCGATATGATATTGGTATCGGTCGCGGATATCGGTCCGTCGCGGTCATCGCAGTATGAATTTTTTTTTAATCCAAAAAAATTCGCAAAAATATCCAAAAAATCCAGAATATTAGAAAATGCTGAAAAAAAATATTTGTTTCCATTAAAAACAACAATAAATCAAAATCTTGATCACCTTAAGTTATGAGTCCTGGCTCGCAGTTCACTGCATTTTCCAGTATTTCATATAATACAACAATTATTGATGCTCATGATCAATTTATTAGTGTAAAATATAAGAAAATAAAGATAACATATCAATCATCATTTAATACTAATAATACTAACTCAATCATCAAATAAAGTTGTGAAATTCAAGACCCTGAAGATGACATATTAAAATCAGAAACATGATATTATTTTTGAACAACAACAATTATTTTTTGGAAAACAAAAATTGATAAAATCATTTTCAAAATCCTAAATATATAGATCTAACATAAAAGTATGTAGATCAATCATTTACACACCATACAATGATCATGAATCATTAAAAGAACATATTTATGATGAAATCCCCAAAAAATGATATATTATAATTCAAATATTAAAAAATCCGAAAATAAAATAAATTAAAAAAAAAGTTCACAATCATGTGTATGAGTAGATCTGGCATGAAAGTATGTAGATCTAACTTCTAAATGAAGAAAACAACACAAGTGACAAACCTCTATGCTTCATCTAAAAAAAAAAAAAACACATAATAAAAAGCTTTAAGTTGATTTTCTCTTACCTTAGATAATATTTTCTTCAAAAAATAGAAGTGGGAATTGAAAATATGCAAGAGGGATGTGTGATGGAGTGTGGCTACTACTATGGGGTAGTAAGGAGATGAGAAGAGAGGAGAAGAAGATGGGGGAAAAATGAAAAAAATTAGGGTTTTCACCCTTTTTGTCATATCCCGGCCGATCTTTTGAAAATATCGGCCGAGATATCGGTTTCGCCGATATATAGGCCGAGATTTTGGCGATTTTTACCGAGACCGATATCTCAATGAGATATCGGCTCGGTACCGGCCGATACCGGTTTATATCAGCCGATATGAACCGGTATCGGACGATTTTTTCAACCATGGTTGACACCCATTTATTTATTCCTTGAAAACGTTGATTCCTAGTAAAACCTATGATTTTGAGATGAAACTTGAGACTGATGCATTCTATAGGTTTGCAAATCCTTTTGTGGTTGATTTATTATTAACTGGAGAAAGAAAATAACAAGTTTGGAGATTAAGATCTCTCTTACAAAAGAATCTTATAATGGTAGATACTATACGTTATAATGGCAATGCAACATGTCGGGCCGTTTGATGACCTTTACTTTTAGTTGGTCTACCATTTATAGGATGAAAGATATTTTGATGGGTTGTTTGAATATATTATTATGATAGTTAATATTGTAATTGGCATTTCAGACCTTTCAATTTTATTTTTCATTCTCAATAAAGTTCTTTCAAAAGTATCATTATTTTAAGCTTCTATTTGGTTCCCACAAAATACAAAAGCATGCTTGGTAGTATATTTGATTTTGCAACTTTTCCTCCGCACTAAAGGATGGAAAAGTGGTGTTTTCAGGTAGGCACCATATACATTGGTAGTATACTTATTTTGGAAGGTCTTTTTGGGTAGCTGCTTATTTTGCAACTTTTCCTCCTCTCCAAAGGGAGGAAAAATGGTCTTTTCAGGTAGCCACATGGCTATATACTTATTTTGTAGCTTTTCCTCCGCTATGAATGGAGGAAAAGTGGTTTTTTTTTTTTTTTTGGTAGCACTCATTTTTCAACTTTTCATCCACTCTGAAGGGAGTAAAAGTTGCCTTCTCAGCTGGGCTTACCGCCATTTTGCAAATCTTCTTCCGTTCTGAAGGGAGGAAAAGTTGTTTACTCCTATTAAACTTCTGGGAACTTAAATACAAAAGAATCTTATAATGGTAGATGCTATGCGTTATAATGGTAATGCAACATGTCAGGTTGTTTAATGAGCTTTACTCTTAGTTGGTTTACCCTTTATAAGATGAAAAATATTTTGATTAGTTGTTTGAATATGTTATTATGACAGTTAATGTAATTGGCATTTCAGACCTTTCGATTTTATTTTTCATCCTCAATATAATTCTTCAAAAGTACTATTATTTTAAGCTTCTATAATTTCTTAAACTATGCATTATGTTACATGTGCTAAGAATGGGTATATTTTTCTAGAATATAAAATGAGCTCGAACTCAAGTGGTTCATGTATTTTTTAACGTCGTCTTTGGAAAGACCTTATTTTTTAATTAAAAAAAAACCCTAACTTGACCCTAGTCAAATAACCCATATAGTTTTCCACTTCAAGTTTCTTTTGGGGGCTGTTTGAAAACTCTATACATAAGCTCTTATTTTATGATTTAGAACTTATAATTTATATACTGAAGGACTTAATGAACCTTTGGTTGTACTTTCAATTTTAGAGCTTATGTACATATTAGAGGTTTGACCTCTAAAAATGTAAGCTAAGGGGGATGCTTTTTTATTACAGTTTTTTCAGCTTAAGGGAATAGAGTGAACAATGCAAAATTTACAAGCATGCATTTTGGACAGAAATGACCTCATAAAATTCTCAAAATGACTCAAATGATGGGTTTTGCATTTAATTTTTGAAAGGTCCTGTGTTTACAACTACAAAAGGTGGCTCCACTTTGAAAGTCCTAAAGATGGGTCCCAGTTCACAATTACAAACGGTGGAGCCATATTATAATTCCTGTAAAGATGAGCCCATATTGTAATTCTTATAAAGGTAGTCCCCATATTGTAAATCTAAAGGACGGTCTCATGTTGTGACTTTTAAAGGTGGGTCCCATGCATGTACAACAATTCCTCGGTGGGTCCTTCTTGTAACTCCTACAAGTGGACCAGTATTATTATCACCGAAAGTGGGTCCCTAATTCCTATGAGAGGGGGCCCTATGTTTAATTCCTAAGTGAGTCCCATATAGTAATTTCTAAAGGTGGGCCACATGTACAATAATTCATAAGATGGACCACGTTGTAATTCTAGGGTGGGTCTCATATTCACAATAAAAAAAATGGGCCCATATTATGATTTTGAAAGTGGATTCCATGTTGAATTTCTAAAAGTGGGCCCCATGGGTAGAGAAATTTTAGGGAATGGTAGTGAAATGCCCTTCAGATAAGCTCTTATTTGAATGTTTATCATACGCTCTCTTGTGAAATAAGACTTTTTTTCAAAAAAATAATTCTACCAAGTAGACTAATAAAATTCAGAACTTAAAAACTAAAGCTTTTATTTGAGATCTTAATTTAGTTAGCTCGATCTTATTAGACTAGTTTAGAATTAAAGAGTAGAGTCTTATTGTCATTTTTGTATATTTACCTTTGTGCTTTTGATTTCAACCACTTTTGAAATACAGTACAAAGAAGATCTTGGAATTTAATTTCATAAAACAAACACGATTTTAGGAATATTGAGTTTCATCTTTCGAAAATATGAAATCAAAATTACCAATGCAATGAATATTTGTTTAAGAAGAAACATAGTAGAAAATGAGTAAGGAAGGGCTGCTGAGGTTTGGGTATTTGTATGGAAAAAATTAAAGTAGAGTAAAACTGATATAACATAAAATCTTACTCTGTCGTTACCAAGAAAAAAAAAAAAAACAAAGAAGTCTTACTATGCGGTGTTCGGATTGAAAAAAAAGAGTAAAGATTCATGTGACATAAATTAGGGGTTTTACTCCCACTTTTCCCCACTTTGTTTTACTGTCCCCAAACATAATAATGTGAGAAGTAAAAATCTCAGTAGTATTTTTCCTATTTTAATCCCCTCTTCTTTGACTTTTTTATAATTTGACCCCTACTCCTTTTGCTCCTCTCATATAAGCAACTAGGCTTTCCAGTCACACTACTAGTAGCACTGATATAATGAAAAAACAAAACAAAAGAAAAACTGAAATCAAAATTTGAGTCTTTAAGTTGTGCTTCCAATGGTCCAAAATCAGATTTGTCTTCTTTGAAAAGTTCTCCCTGCATGTAAACTTTGGTCAAGTCAAGCATGGGCCGTGAGCCAAGGAGGTGCCCATGCACCGTGCGCCAAAGGGCAGGTCATGTCAAAAGATCGGTCATTTGAGGCACCTTTGATGTTGTTTGGAAAAACAGAAAAATAGAGAGCTTCTTTTAGAGAAAAACAACAGTTGAATCTGATAGAAGATAGTCTAGGTCCAGACGCATGTATTATATGTTGACTGGGTATTGTTGATTTTATTTGTACCAAATTTATACCCACTTCACCAAGTCCACCGAACTGTTTCACTTGTTTTTATTGTCCAAGGTTTTCTCACTTGTGTAACTGTATCATAATATATATATATATATATGGATAATATTCAGGTGAGGGATTTCCTCACCAAGATGGTGAGAGACAAACTTAATGGGGCCTATGTAGGGCCCTCCTAATCATGGGACTTGGGGGGATGGAAAGAGACATCTTAGATGGACCCATATATCAAGTTTGGGCTCAATCCCATGCCTCTAATTCATTCATTCGTGGCCCCTAAATTTAACGACTTTATATTAAAGAAAAAAATTTGACCTTCGATCCAATGGTCCAATTAATTTGGATAGGTGAAAACTTGATGGACCTAATGTACTTAAGGGGGTTTTATGTATGTAGATCGTTTGGATGTATTATAAAGTCCGCCCAACTATGTTGTCCCTCACCATAACATGGTGAGGGAATCCCTCATATGAATATATATATAGGGAGCTCCTCTCCTCAGCTAACGCTGAACGCTGAGGAAAGCGTCGGCTCACCACGTCCGTAACCTAGCTTATGTTGATAGATTTCTAGTATTTCATGCGTGGAGCCCACCCAAGCCATTTTCGTTTCCCCGCTCTCCATCAGAAGCCAAAATCAAATCCCACTTTTGAAAAGAGCCCCCAACCCATTTCCTTCCCTGTAGCGCTGGCTCTTCTCTCTCTCTCTCTCTCTCTCTCTCTCTCTCTCTCTCTCTCTCTCTCTCTCTCTCTCTCTCTCTCTCTCTCTCTCCATTTCGCCATGAACCCATTTCCTTCACTGGAGGCACGGATCCTCTCCCTCGACAGATCGATTCTCTCCGACGAGACTGTCCTCTCTCTGGCGACGCTCCTCTCCTCAGGCCTGAGGTTTTCTCTAAAGCGACTTTGTCATTTCCCCATTTCCATCTCTCTCTCTCTCCATTCCTTCTGCAGGCACGGATCATCCCAAAAGTGAGTCTCTCTCGGCGGCTTCTCCATTCCTTCTGCAGGCACGGGTCCAGGGCAAGAGTAAAAGTTAGGCCTCTTCAGCCATCATATATGATAATATCATTGGTGGGCCCCACTAACGTGAAAAATTGGCAATGGGTTGGTGATACCCAAGTATAACTATTTGAAAAAAGAAGAAGAAAGAGAACTCAGACCAGAATTTAAGCATCATATATGGGGAATAAAAAATCATTGGTGGGCCCCACTAACAAATGAGAAGAACAGGTGAAGGGCTGAAGGCTTGATGATCTGTTTGTGAAACAAAAAACCCCCAAATCATCCCAACGCTAGACTAGATTCTCCCAGAATTTCAGCCATCAAATATTAAATATCATTGGTGGGCCCCACTGATGGATGCTCAAATTAGTGATGCAATAAGCACTCTCAGATGATTTGATGATGGGTCTATTGATGCCCAGGACGATGGAATCCATTGGATGAGCCCTGCCTCCACCAAATGATTGAAAAGAAAATAAAAGGTAGAAGCTAGAAGGAGAGGAATTTTGCCCCCCCCTGAAAAATGGGCCCTGGGCAAGGGCACTTACAGCCCCTGTTGAGGGCCGGGCCTGCACGGATCATCCCAAAAGTGAGTCTCTCTCAGCGGCTTCTCTTCTTCCGCCTTGAGCGTTTCTCTCCAGCCAGCGATCGTCTCTTCGAGGTATGTCTTTTCTTCCTTCCTTCTTTGTTTTTTTTTTCTCCCTCGGTTTTCTTTCTCTGCCCTTTGATCTTGCAGAAGCTTCATGAAATGTGCCCTCTTAGGCTTATCTTGGTAATCCTATCGGCCAGCTTGGCTGGGTACTTTGCTTGGAAGTCAATCCAATTTGATTCTCCCAAACCCCAAGACGATGTTTCGGACTAGAAGGAGAAGGTATTAGCTGATTCTGAGAGAGAATTCGGGTTTTTGAAAGGTGGGTTTTTTTTTGTTTGATCGAAATCCATTTGGGTTTCATTCGGATTTGAATTTTTCATCAGACTCTTTTTGCTTTTTGCTATTGAATTTTTATGTTGATCTTTGTGTATGTTTGTTTGGTTCTTTCAGGTGATTGGTAAGGGGTTTTGGACTTTCGTGGATATGGTGAGCGGGAGGTATTTGTGGAGGAATTTGAAGGTGGGAAGCGAGAGAAGAGGGATTGACTGTTTGCTTCCCTCTTTTGTTTCCCCTTTCTTTGTTGTATGTTTGGCTTGTAATTACTTTCCACATGATCCGAATTCTCAGTTGCAATGAAAGAGATTTGTCAAGGTTTTATTTTTAAATCTCAAATAATTTTGGTTCCATTGATTGGGTGGAACATCCTCATATGAGGCTAGATTGTGGCAAAACAGGCCCATTGGAAGGCAATTTATTTAGGACTATGAAATTTAGGAAGGTGAAGTCCTAAATAAATTGCTCACTCATATTTTTATTAATTTTCAAGCCTCTGTTTAGATCGATTAACTGCTAAATTCAGTCCATCTGGCCCATTGCCTAATACAGTGCTGTGACTGTGAGACTTCCACTACATGCAAGTGGCTAGTAAAATGGACCTAGATATCTTACTAGTAAGATTTTCTTAATTGATTACTTCAAGCCCATACCAAAGCACACGCACGAAGTGTGATTAATCTTTATTCATTCTTATGACCACCCTAATAATCTAGTTATTTTTATTCTTACGACCACTCTTATAACCTTTTTTTTTTCATTGATTACTTCAAGCCCATACCCAATCCATGTCCTTAGTAGACCCAGAATTCAAAAGTAAGACTTATCCACCCATTCATTGAACCACAATTAAGCTCCAGAGTCCTCCAATTAATGCGTATGGCTTGGACCCAAATACTAACTCACCTATGGCTATACCAGACTTACAAAAGTAACAAAACCCATGTCTTGCAATAGAACGTCCACTAGGATTATAATCAGCTCGCTGACGGAAGTAGACTCTAAACCCCACCCATTTTAGTTATTGGGCCTAATGTATAGATAGGCCTTTACCCAACCCTTTTTTCTTCTTTTTGGTATAAGCCTTTACCCAACCCTTGGGATTCGACTTAGGGGCCAGTCTAATGAAGGGAACAACAACGAATCCAAGAAGAAGATGCCGCTGGGCTGGAGATTGCCGAGAAGACTCAAGTTTTCAGATCGTGCTGTGTAAGTTGCAGATTCATGAATCAAGGGTTTGTTTTTATCACATAACCCCAATGATCTACTGCGAGCTTCTCGGAGAAACTAACATCCGGATTCGTTGCAACGTTCTACACTTAAAAGGGGAGGAGTCATAGAAGAAGTCAATCACCTAAAACCAACGAGTCTATCAGGCTCTTTTGTGGCCATCAAATGTGGGCCATAGGCTCATATGCTAACATCTCCCACTTGGCCAAAAAGAGCCATAAAAGTATCTTAAGGTTTTGGCCTACTACATTATTTCAAATGTCAACACACATGGAACACTCCCACTCTTCCATGGATCTATACATATACATATTGCTCCCACTGTTTTTTTATATGTACCTGGTATTTATTCATGAGGTCTTTTTCACGCTTTTTGCGGAGTTGACACCCGTTATCTTCAATTCATTACCATCATGAGGACTTTTTCACGCCTTTGCGAATTTACGACTCATGATATTCATCGTAGTCATGAGGTCTTTTTCAAGCCTTTCGCGGATTTTGACAATCATGACTAAAGAAAAATACATAAGAATTTAATTGACTCAGGCATCCCTAAGTCCCATCAAGCTTACATGCTTTGAAAATAACTCTGCACTTATTCCCTTTGTTAAAGGGTCAGCTATCATATCGGCTGAGGTTAAGTAATCCACCGTTACTTCTTCTTTCTCAACTACATCTTGAATATAGTGATAGTGTACATCAATGTGCCTACCCTTAGGACTATTTGCCCCACTCTTTATGAGTCTAATTGATGATTGGTTATCACAATACATCTGGATTGGTCCATTGACTATATTGAGATCCAAATCATGTATAATATGTTTTATCCAAACAGCAAAAGTCGAGGCAATACTACATGCTACATATTCTGCATCTTGAGTATATCGGGCAACGCCGGTTTGTTTCTTACTTGACCAAGAGATGGTAGCACCTCCAAAGAGGAAAACATGCCTAGAGGTGGACTTACAATCGTCCCAGTTCCCGGCAAAATCAGCATCTGAATATCCTACAACTACAAGCTTATTAGCCTGAAAGCATAATTTTGGGTGTTTAGTACCATTTAAATACCTGAATATTCTTTTCACTGTATGCCAGTGTTTAATCCCAGGGTTACTTTGATATCCTGACCAAGCCAACAACAAATCTAATATCTGGTCTAGTACATAACATAGCATACATAAGGCTACCAACAGCTTGTGCATAAGGGATATTTGACTTTTCTTTATCATTAGTTGGACAATCATTTTTAGACAATCTTAGTCCCTTTTCAATTGGGGTAGAAACAGCTTTAGAATTCTCCATTCTAAATCTTTTAAGAACAGTTTCAAGATACCTCTCTTGGCTTAAGCATAATTTCTTCAGTTCTCTATCTCTTGTTATTTTAATTCCTAAAGCATAAGATGCATCTCCCATGTCTTTCATCTCAAATTTAGAGTTCAACCAAGACTTTGTTTTTTGTATTATATCTAAATTATTCCCGGTCAAAAGTATATCATCAACATAAAGAGATAAAATGGCAAAGTGATTTCCACTTTTCATGATGTATACACAATGGTCTAATTTATTTACTACATATCCAAATTCTAGAATAGCATTATGAAAAGTTTTATACCATTGGCGAGAAGATTGCTTTAAGCCATATAAAGATTTTTTTTAACTTATACACTTTATCTTCTTGCCCTTCAATTTTGAATCCTTCTGGTTGTTGCATATAAATGGTTTCTTTTAACTCACCATTCAAAAAAGTTATTTTAACATCCATTTGGTATAGTTCTAAATTGAAGTGAGCAACTATGGCTAATAAAATCCTAATTGAAATAAACTTTGCAACAGGAGAATATGTATCAACATAATCTATTCCTTCTTTTTGGGAAAAGCCTTTAGCTACTAATCTAGCTTTAAACTTATCTATCGAACCATCAGATTTAAATTTTCTTTTCAATACCCATTTACAACCGATGGCTTTTCTATTTTCGGGTAAATCACTAAGTTCCCAAACTTTGTTTTTCTCTATTGAGTTGATTTCTTCATTCATGGCTTTTAGCCATTCATTAGACTCTGGTGAACTAATAGCTTCTTCATAATTACAAGGATCATCCATTTCATGTGGATCTATAAAATCTTCTGCTATTTCACTCATATACACATAAAATTCATCTAGATATGATGGATGACTCCTAGATCTTTTATGACCAATAAGAGTAGCAAATTGTTCATTTCTCTTAGGGGATGAATTTGGACCAATTTTATTAAATGATTGATTATTTTCATCTAATGTTTTCATATTATCATTTGTGTTATCATTTTCTTTAAGGTGTTCTAAAAATTCAGCATCTCTGCTTTCAATTAGACCTTTATCTTTATAATAAAATCTCCAGCCTTTTGATTGATTAGAATATCCTATAAATCTACACCTATTTGTTTTGAGTTCAAGTTTACTCCTAAGTTGATATGGAATTAAAACATGAGCTACAGAACCCCACTTTCTAAGATTCCCAAGATCTGGTTTTCTACCAGTCCATAATTCATAAGGGGTTCGATCTATTCCTTTAGTAGGTACCCAATTAAGTATATATGTAGCAGTACTAATTGCTTCGCCCCAAAAAGTCTTAGGAAGACTTGAGTGAGCCATCATGGATCGACACATTTCCAACAATGTTCTATTGCGTCTTTCTGCTACACCATTTTGCTGTGGTGTATAAGTCATTGTTAATTGATGCTTAATTCCATTATGTTTACAGTATTCATCAAACTCATTTGACACATACTCTCTACCTCTATCAGTTTGTAGTACTTTTATTTTCCTTCCCAACTGATTTTCTACTTCTCTTCTATATTTATCAAACACTGATATAGCTTCATTCTTGTGAGTAATCAGATATATATATATATCCATATTTAGAATAATCATTTATGAATGTTATAAAATATTCTTTCCCTCTATGAGTCTTAACATCCTGAGGTCCACAGATATCTGAATGTATAACATCCAGTAATTCTATTGCCCTTTTACCTTTAGGGAAAGATTTCTTAGTCATCTTTCCAGACAAACAGTGATCACAAGTTTCAAACTCTACTTTAATTTGTCCAATTTTGGAATCAACCCCATGTTCATTAACCTCTAAATTTTATCTTTTCCTATGTGTCATAGTCTTAAGTGCCATGTATAAGCATCAATATGTAGACAATAATTCATCAGGGAACCCTCAATATAAGCAGAAGATGAAGAAACTATATTATTATCATGATGAGCTACATTTAACATAAATAAATTTTGATCTTCTACCAAATATCCCCAAGCTAATATGGTGCCACATTTTCCGATAGTTACTTTCTTTGATCGGAAATGTACATCAAAGCCCTTAAGAACAAGTAAGGGGACTGAAACAATGTTTTTCCTAATATTCGGCACATAATAAACAGCAGTCAATATGAAATCCAAAGATCCAACATCTAGTTTACATGATCCTACACCCAGTACATCTAAATAGGTGTTATTGCCCATAAAGATCTTTTCTCCGGGTTGGATCTCTTTAAAATCTTCAAACCATGTTTTTGAGTTAGTAATGTGGCGATTTGCACCAAAGTCGACCCACCATCCGTCATGATCAAAGTCAGCATGAAGGCATTCAGAGATCACACAGACAACTTGTTTGCGTTCCCTTGAAGAACTGCCTTCAGAATGTGATTTTCTTTTTTCATTTGTGTCTTGATCTTTTTCTTTATTATGCCAGCAATCTGCCTTCATATGTCCAACCTTGCCACATACAAAACAGGTTAGTATGTTATTAGGTTTATTTCTAGAAGATTGTGGCCTCCTACCTTTAACTTTAAAGCCTTGTTTATTTCTATCAAATTTTCCAGGAAATTTTTTATTATCTTTATTTCTAGGGTATTTGTCATCATTGACCATTAAGAGATCATGTTGTTTATTTGGAAAAGCTGGTTGTTTATTTAGAATATCAGGTTGTTTATTCATTTCCATATGTTTTTGTTCAAGTGTAAGTTTCATAGGTAATTCTAATAGACTAATAGATTGGGGATGGAGCCTAAGGGAGACAGTTACTATTTGCCAAGAAGAAGGGAGACTATTTAGAATAGTTGAAATCTGCATCCTTTCAAAAATGATATTCCCTGCTTCAGCTAAATCTTGAGCCATTACTAACATTTTATTGACATGATTTATAACACTCTCTTCCTCTTTCATTTTGCAGGAGTTATATTGTTCTAAAAGAAATTGAATATGAGTGTTTCATATTTTTGTGCGAGTGCCTCCATCATTTCTTTTGTAGTTGTATATTTTTCAAAAAATTTAATTAAATCATTTTGCATAAAAGCTAGTAAGGTACTTCGTCCAATTTGATCATCTTCTTCAAATTTCTTCCATTTTTTAATTTCAATTATAGTAGGATTTGCACTTAATATTGGTTTTTCTGATTTTAGGACATATGGAATCCTATCTTGAATTAAAATATACTCTATTTTTCTTCTCCATATGTCAAAGTTCAAACCATTTAATTTTTCAATCTTTGAAAGTTCAGCAGCAACTACAGATCTAGCCATATGGTTCAAAATACAATATAATATACTCTAAACAATGTTCTTAAATAGTAGTTAGAGAAATCAGACAAGCACTTATATGGCAAATATATATATAATTTTATTTATTTATTTATTTATTTAGCAGTCAATCAATAATGAAATATTCAAGAAATCCAACAAACAACCGAGCAATACACAACCAGCTAACATAAACAAATTGGTTAAATCATTGGCTCACAGTGTTCTCTAGCAATTGTAAATGGAAAAAAAAAAAAATTTGTGTTTCAAGCTAGGGATGGCAACGGGGCGGGGCAGAGCCGGAATTGGTCCGCCCCGTCCCGCAATTCGGGGTATGTTACATACCCCGTCCCCGCCCCGACATGCCCCGCGGGGCGCCCCGCCCCGATGTAGTACAACCATAAATATAATAAATTAATTTTGAATTGACTATAAAGAAAAAAGTAAATTAATTTATTTTACATGGTAAAAAACAAATGAATGATCATCTATGTTGTCTCTATGCCTTTAATAATATTAAAAAAATCTCCCAAAATAGAATAAAAAGATCTCCCCGCATAAATATTTTATAAGTGTGGGGCACTGTTAGATTGTTTAAATTTTTTTAAATTATCTAATATTAATAATATAAATTTTCATTTTCCTGAAATTTTACCTATTTAAAGTGAGATTTATTCTTATAAGATTTTCTCTAAGCCCTTGAAAGCCACTAACATACACTTGAAAATATCATATATGCTTTGAGACATTCTTTATAAAAAGACGATATCTCTCTAAAATATCATGAGCTCCATCAATACATGGTTTCACTTCATTTCACTAGTAGAAAAGGGACTTTTAGCGGCCGCCATTAGCCGTCGCTAAAAGTCCCCTGGCGGTCGCTAATGGGTATTAGCGACCGCTAAATAGCGGCCGCAATAAGCTCGTCGCAAATGGTTATTAGCGACCGCCACACACTTTAGCGACCGCCATTGGCCGTCGCTAAAAGTAGTTAAAAAATAAAATAAAAATATTTTTTGATTATTTGCGGCCGCCATTTCGGCCTTTAGCGACCGCCAATGGTGGCCGCAAATAATGAGAACTTTTTTTTTTTTTTTTTTATTTTTGAAAATACCTTTAGCGACCGCCAAAGGCCGAAATGGCGGCCGCTAATACATAAAAATATTTTTTTTTATTTTTTTTATTTTTGAAAATACCTTTAGCGACCGCCACTGGCGATCGCTAAAGGCCGAAATGGCGGCCGCTAATACATAAATTTTTTTTTTTCCGATTTTACAAATTTTTCCTGTTTTTTGTACCTGTACCTGTACATATACTTGATTATATTACATACAACTAAAACAATTAATTAAAAATACTAATAACAAAACAAAGACTTATATTAATCACATTGAAAACATTACAAAAATTTCAAGAAATAATCTTTACAATTCAAGCAAAAATCACATTGAAAACATTACAAAAATTTCAAGAAATTATAATCTTTACAATTCAAGCAAAAAAAAAAAAAACAACAAAAATAAATATATTGTCTTGACAGGGTGTTGTGATCGATCCGATGCTCTCAAACCTGAAAACAAAACATTTAATAAATATTAATAGTTAATTAAAAAAATTGGCAATATATAGTAAATATAAACGAAATTAAGTATTAAAATCAAAATTTTGAGAGTTAAACCTACGTTTCAACTATACGAAAAATCCGGGAGTCGAAATCTCAAGCCATCAATTCCAGCAAGTCAGGGATGAATATGAGCTTGTGCCCGTCCAGTTTCACGAAAACCGGAGCCCGTTTGCACGATTTGGGCTCTTGGAGGCTAATTTCTTCAGTTTTAAGTTAACGTTTTCAGTTAAATCTACGTTTCAAGCATACGAGCAATCCGGGAGTCCTATTTGCGAGCCGTCAGTTCCTACAAGTCACTCTACCCACGAGCGAAGTGCTCGTGCTAGTTTTTGATTTTTTCCGGTGGCCGTTTCCCGTTTCGGACCCCCGGCGGGCAGTTTTCGAGCCTAAGTGTTGGAAAATGACAGGTTTTCGCTCGTAATTCTCTAACCGGGAGTCCTATTTGCGAGCTGTCAGTTCCTCCAAGTCACCCTACCCGCAAGCAAAGTGCTTGTGCCGGTTTTCGATTTTTTCGGGGGCCGTTTCCCGTTCCGAACCCCCGGCGGGCCGTTTTGGAGCCTAAGTGTTGGAAAATGACAGGTTTTCGCTCGTAATTATCTAACCGGGAGTCCTATTTGCGAGCCGTCAGTTCCTACAAGTCACTCTACCCTTGAGTGAAGTGCTCGTGCTGGTTTCCGATTTTTCCGGTGGCCGTTTCCCGTTCCGGACCACCGGCGGGCCGTTTTTCGAGCCTAAGTGTTGGAAAATGACAGGTTTTCGCTCGTAATTCTCTAACCGGGAGTCCTATTTGCGAGCTGTCAGTTCCTACAAGTCACCCTACCCGCAAGCAAAGTGCTTGTGCCGGTTTTCGATTTTTGTACGGGGGCCGTTTCCCGTTCCGGACCCCCGGCGAGCCGTTTCTCTAGCATATGCTTGCTTGAAATCTCACTCTATGACAAGAAAAAAGAGGAAAGCATAATTAAAGCCATACATACCTTACAGGAGATGGAAACGCACAAGACCCATAACCTACAACACACACAAAACAAAAAAACGATGTAGCTCAGCCACTGAGGAAAAAAAAAACATGAGAACAGGAGACAACAGTTTCACCCCCTACTTCTGAATGAGAAGCCCCCACAACACTCAGGCACTTCACCCATGACTCAAAACAATTTCCCAAAAAGGGCTCACAATCAAGACTAGGCAGTAAAAATATCAACTTCCAAAACCCAAAAAAAAAAAAAGAATACAATTTATACCAACCTCACCCCCTGTTTCAAATGTTATCCAAACTACAGAATGTAATAAAACTAAAATTTGAAAAAAAGAGGAACTAAATAGGAAGAGCAAAAGAAACACTGACCTTGGATTGTAAAATACAGTGAAGGGACTATGGTTGTAGCAGCATGTGCTGCTGCAGCTAGAATCCCAATAAGCATAATATCACTTGACAAAACAGATGAAGATATATTCATAGGTTGCTTCTTAGCCCGCCTAATGCCCAAGAGTAGTTGTGATTTTTCATCTCTGCTCTCAAGCACAAGCAAAAAAAATGTGAATCACAAAAAAGCTTATCAAAATAGTTTACAAGAACAGCATCAATAAATATCTTCAAATCTTGGTTGATTGAAAATAAAAAGAAAAGTTGTTCTGTAACAAGAACTTTCCATTTTGAGGGTGCACTCTTTAAGTAAAAAAGGGCATTTCATTTTAATCAAAAAGTTCTCTTTAACATGCATTAGCATACCAATATTGCTGTTAAGAAAAGGAGTTAATTTAACTTTTTCCATTTTTTGTTTTATTTAACATTGACCCATATATTTTCTGTGGCTCCAAGTTGTCCTTCTATGTACTGGAATTTATAAAAGTCATTGTATATTGAAATAGAACTGAAAAGAATGAAAATACATAAATTTTCCAGTGTGGCTCATGTATCTGAAGTAAGTGCCTAAGTTACATGAAAATAGAGAAACGATTAATAGCAATCTTACCAAAGGAGTCCATACGGCTTGTCCGTTTACTATTGTCCAACCTGTCAAAACAGAATTCTTATGAGTTGCCAATTTCAAAATCAAAGCAGACCATATATGGTACATGATGCCTTACAGTTTGTAGAATAAACAAATATGCAGCTAAAGCATTTACATCTGACACCAATAACAAAAAAACCAACATTATCACTTATCACTACCCATCCACTAAGATGACTGAATATTAGCCACTGGTACAGTGGTATCAGTGAACAAACTATGCCCACAGATATTAAGAACAATAATAAATGCATATAGTATGACAAAAAATTAACAGCACTGTTAGTCAACCTTAATAAATTCTTGAAATCAAAGATTAAATAAAAAAGGAGAAAATATCATGCAAGATATTGCAAAGAGAAATACTTTAATAGCTATTGTAATATGAAATCTTCTGCCAATTTTTCAGTCACTTGGTGAAAACAAATAAATCACAGATAGATTTTTAAAGTGCAATTTTTTTTTCGAAAAAGGGAGTACAGTAGTTTAAAACCTCAAACTTACCTGAAATACTTCCATTTCCTTTTGGAACAAGCAACACCAACCACTCCTTGATTTGAACACTCCTGCAATTGACATTTGACAAAGCAATATTTAAAATTGCTCCATGAATGTAAAATGTAGAGGGAGAACAAAGAAACATCCATCAAAATATGAAAGGCTTATGCAAATTTATGCATGTGATATTTTTAACAGTAAAAATTAGAAGTCAGCTAATCATGATGTCAAGATACATGATGTCAAGAACCATATGCCCTTCATCACAAACCCTCCTACATGATGTCAAGATACACATTGAGAGTCCCCTCACTGAGCCAACCACAGAGATGAAAAGGGAGACAAAACGTTAATGGTACACATACAATGGACATATGAGACCCATCGGATTTAACTGTCACGATCTTTACAATTAGATGGCACCCCACAGATGGCACCCCACGATCTTTAAGATCATTTCCTTTTTATACTTTTTTACATTTTTTTTTTTTTTTTTTTACATAGGGACTTTTGCCAAGATGGGAAGCCAATATGCCAAAACATATTTCCATATAAAGGCAAACCGAAATGATCTCCAAAATAAAATCGACAACTATGGCAGAAACCCATGAATGGACCCCAAGCAATTCCAAAAGACGCAGAATCGGTGTTTGAACTCCCAAAAATTTCCCCACATCAAATCCATTGAAGACCCTAATGGCATCTCAGAATCCAATTTCAAATCAAAACCCTAGCTTCAATTTACCACAAAACCTTGCACAGTCTACTGTCACAATAAATAGTCAGAACTGTGCTTCAATTAAAATCTCAACTTTCACTGAAACCCCTTCAATCAATAACCTAGTCCAATAAAATAGCATCCCAATTGCAGCCAGTATACTTCCCTTATCAACAGCCATATAAATCCCTTAACTGTAGCAAGTTTCCAGGCATAAACCAGCCCAAATACTGATCCGTTTGACAGTAATATAAGTTCCAACTTCACCTAAATTACCCCCTCCCCAGAAGTCCTGAATCTGCCCCAAATCCAGACACAAACTGGACCCCAAATCGGCGCACACAGTCTCAACTTAAACTAGTCTTTAAGCAGCCCTTTACACTTCCCAGATAGAGGTAGAAGTGTAGAACCCACCCAATCCCACACAGCACCTTTATCAGTTGAAATCCATTAAACATAAAACTACCCCAAACCAGCCCCAATCCAAATGACCAACAAACTGAAACTTAGCCACGCAGCCCTTCCATTCATCCAGCAAACATGTCCACAAGAAGTGGAAGACCATCTAAAGGAAGAATGTTGCATTGCCAATGACAAGAAGTGCTCATACAGGAAGAACTGGTCAAAACCCAAGAACAAATGACAACCATGAACAACTGACTGCTATATATTAAAGCAATCAAACATTGACATTTTTGGGATTTGTGCAATGAAAATTTGAATTCACCTAATTCCCTGATTGTATTGGACTAACTGTGTCTACTACGGTACTACCTCCTCTCCTGTGGCATCACTCATTTGAAATGATGAACAAAAAAGACAGCTTAAACTCCAGATCCATCGCCAAAGTGCACTGAAGGTACTAGAGTTCAAGCATCCTCTCTTCTAACTATAATTTTATTCTTTATTACCAGCATACACCCAATACTCTAATTTGAGATATTTACCTGCTAAAATCTGAAGATCTCTCCACTCAAATAGAGATACATGTGGTTACAGGTACATAACATAATCCAATCAGATAGTCACGAAAAAAAAATCATGGTCATATTGTAATTCACAGAATACTTTAATTAAAACCAACAAAGCAAGTACAGAGCATCTGAGCTAACTACCTATAAAACAAACCGGAAACTCGATCCAATTGGCAGATACCAACAAAAAACAAATACCAAATAACAGAGACCAGAGAGCAGACCTCCAAAAGGAGGGTGATACCAAGAGAGGAATGTACTTGACAAGGCCACTAACAACAGTGCGTGGTAATTCCTCACCCACATCAATTTCTTCCACGTAAAGAGAATCAGCATCAGGATGCTTCTGAACTTTCTTGATTAGTCCTACACGAATATCAAGCCTTGAAACAGAAACTTCCAATTCAGTTGCCTTCGGTTTAGCTTCTGCTGCAGGCTTACTTTGACATTGTTTCTTTCCAGTTCCATCTGCTATGCAATAACAAATAAAATAAAATAAAACTAACCACCACCAACCAACCAAGATTCAATCCCTCCATGATAAAATAGACAATGTAATTTTTTTTTCTCAACAATCAATGATACAAAAAACAATGTTATTAATCATCCAAATATAGACAATGAACCTCATTCTAAACATCACCATCTATAACTACTTAAATTCATTAATAAGAACAAAACACTATGAGTTCTTAAATGCTTTAGGAAATATTTACTCTCCATTGGATGTACAAGGTTTTGAACTTTTAAGCTTTTACAATATCCCCTTATCCACTGTAACCCTGGAGATATGTGCATTGCATGCCACCAAAAATTATGTATAAAGGTTTCACAATTCATCATAATTCACAACATAAAAAAAAAAGACAGAAATGCATTATTGTCAACATGTGCCATGTACTGTCCCTAAAAGCAATGAGTTCGTAATCACTAGTGAAGCTGTTTACCATTTCTGATGTCGAATAGGATCAACCAGCAGCACTCATAATATAATACACTGTAGCTACTCTAAGATCCCATTCTAATGGGCATTTCATCAAACACATAGAATGCAATGGTAGCATGATTAATTGTGGATCATAGGCTAATTACATGTTATTCATCAACCAGGGTGTTTTATCTCCTAATAAAAAATTCAAGACTATGTTCATTCAATATACATAAATCAGTTACACAGGCATAATACATTAATTATCCAAGCCCACAGCCATGCATTCAGCCCACACTAAAACTCCACATACATCACGTGATCATCATCCATCAAAAGTCCATTTAGTTATAGTTGTACTCTCCATTCAATTATGGGGTTTGAACCTAAGTCCTCCACCAGCAATATCAAACATCTCTAACATTATTCGGTCACACAAATTCACAAACACATAGGAAACGACTATTCTAAAATTCCCCACATTCCATTCAGAGTCAGTCGTCTTATGGGTTTTGAACCCTAGGTATAATTTAGTCGAGATTTTGAATTCCAATCCCACCATTCATCACACACCATCATCATCTTGCGCTACCATCCAACAGACTATTAAATATGTGGCAGAAATCCCACAGTTGGCCCTCATAATTAGACCATACACGACGGCCGGCCATAGGAAAAACTGCCATAACTTAGTCGACCAGCCCTAATTCATTAAACAGTAGTCGTCCATCCAAACCCCAACATACATCTATCGGCCATTTATTCCTCCTCAATTAATAACACCTCAATCACAACACCAACATACAAAGAATTTAAACATATACAAGAAGAGAGATCTACATCGCATTAAGAAGTCAACTGCACAAAATCAAATCGAAAGCCAACTGATTAAAAAGAAAATGCAACAATCCCAACCCAAATGCAAAATCTGTAAGCATATACATATATAAATAGGGAAAGAGAGAGAGAAATACAGAGGGAGAGAGAGAGAGAGAGAGAACCGGTGGCGGCTCCGGCGCAGGCGGCTCCGGCAGTGGCGTGACTGGTGCGGCGGGACAGTGTAGAGCGCGCGGAAGGGCACAGTGCAGAGAGAAATAGAGAGGGAGAGGGAGAGGGAGAGGGAGATCCGGTGGCGGGAGGGCACAGTGCAGAGAGAAATAGAGAGAGGGAGAGGGAGAGGGAGGCTCTGGCAAAGTACAGAGCGAGAGGGAGAGCGAGCGAGGGAGAGAGAGAGAGAGATCCGGTGGAGGGAGGGCAGAGTGCAGAGAGAAATAGAGAGAGGGAGAGGGCGAGGGAGGCTCCGGCAGAGTGCAGAGGGAGAGGGAGAGCGAGAGAGAGAGAGAAATCGAGAGAGAGAAAGGGAGAGGGAGGGAGAGAGAGAACCGCAGGCAGTCTCCGGCGCAGGCGGCGAGCTCCGGTGGGAGGGCAGAGCGCGGGAGGGCAGAGCGCAGCGCGGGAGGGGGAAAATTCGGGAGCAAAACAGTGAGGAGACGAGTGAAAGAAGTGGGGTTGGAGTGGGGTGTTATTAAACTATTAGCGACCGCCATTGCGGCCGCCTATGGCGGTAGCTAATGCTACTATTTGCGCCCACCTCGGACGGCCGCTTTTTCCTGCGCGAAAACTTAGAATTCTAGTAGTGTTTATGGTATTGAACTCCACTCACTAATAAAGAGGTTGATTACATATAATTAACATTAGTATAATTTATAGTGTTGTTAGTATGATTAGAATCATATTAAGTTACTAACTATAATTTACCTTGCTATTTCTAATCATATAAGTTATTATAAGCGTATAGCATGATATATCTTGTAATGTTATATCAAATTAGTATAATTTATATTGTTATTAGTATGATTAGAATCATACCAATTATAATTTACCTTGATATCTCTAATCATATATATTATTATAAGCTTAAAGCATGATCTATCATTCTATTATATATTTATATTCGTTTTATTTAATATGATTTATCATGTCACAATTTAACATTATATATGATTAAAGTAAAATAAGCTTAGATAGTTAGATAGATTTTTTAACAACTTTAATTTCATTAAATTTGAATTAGAGGGAATAGGATCATATTATATGCTTTTATAATGTCTAGGGTTCATTCAATTACATGTTTAACTTTAAAAAAAACTCTTCAATCAATCTACTTAACCCTTAATAACAACATAAAATCAATATATACATTTGCATATAAATATGCTTATTTATTATAAAAGAAATCTAAAATATATATATTTTAGAAAATTATTAATTTTGGAGCGGGTTACGGGGCGGGGCAGGGCGGGGTAAGAAACATACCCATCCTCGCCCCGTCCTGGATTTGGAGTATATTTTTTCGCCCCGTCTTCGCCCCGTCTAAGAGTCGGGGCGGGAAAAATCCGTACGGGGCGAGACGAGCACTCCGGATTGGGACGGGTCAGGTTAAAAATGTGATCCCTATATCAAATCAAATTGAGATGTGACTATTCAAGCAAAAAGTGAAGAAAATAAAAATAATAAAATAAGGAGAGATGGAGCCGGCGCCTAGAATGAGAGAGACGGTTGTCCTTGGTTTGACTATTTGAGTGTGTACTTGAGATATTTAGGCCTTCTTCACTTCAGGAAGATGGTGCCACTTGCCCCAACTTATTGAGATTTGTGCCAGGAACCCTCTTCCCTTGAGTTCTTCCTCTCGGCTTCAATGAACTCCAAAAAGAAAAAGAGTAGAACAACAAAATAGATGGAGGGGGTTCCACTATCCTTTGAATTGAGAGAATCCAAAAGCTGTAGCTCTAATACCATTTCCGTAACGACATCCGACCCGGAACCTGGTATGATATTGTCTGCTTTGGGTCTCGACCCGCACGGATTTGTTCCTTGGTAGCCGGCCCGCAGGCTGGCTCCAAAATGCGTCATACCAAGTCAAGGGGGGTTCGCACATATAAACCCGAGATCTGGGCGGTCTCTAGGCGATGTGGGATTTGACAATCCCCACCACTCAGAGGAGAGCCGCCCTCGGCTCTGATACCAATGAAGGGAACAACAACGAATCCAAGAAGAAGATGCCGCTAGGCTGGAGACCGCCGAAAAGACTCAAGTTTTCAGATCGTGCTGTGTATGTTGCAGATTCATGAATCAAGGGTTTGTTTTTATCACATAACCCCAACGATCTAATGCAAGCTTCTCGGAGAAACTAACATCCGGATTCGTTGCAACGTTCTACACTTAAAAGGGGAGGAATCATAGAAGAAGTCAATCACCTAAAACCAACGAGTCTATCAGGCTCTTTTGTGGCCATCAAATGTGGGCCATAGGCTCATATGCTAACATCTAGCCCTGTTTAAAAACACATCGGTGGTTCGTGTAATAGATGTGGGTCTCAACTGGGCTGCTTTTAGGGCCTTCAAGACTATTACGCCCATGATCTACCCATACTTAATCATCATGCCCAATGTAGGTCAATCACAGTCCAAATATACGCCAGGCCTTGGCCAGCCTGGATCAAATGCAACCCTGAATCATTGTGAACACAAAACCCAGTCCGTTGTGCTCGGATATAAAATAGGGTCAGCTTGTATAAAATTTGTTTGACGGCAGCCCTTAGCTGCTCTGTTGGGTATTGAGATATTAAGCTTGTCTGTTGCAACGGAAGGTAGGTTCAAAATCCAGTGGAATTTTCATGATTCAGTCCCTTTAACATCTGGTGCAGACTTTTTTTGGTATTTATTTCAACTTTTATCAATTTAGAGATTTTGGATGCACTCCACTTGTATGTGACTTGATGATTAGTTCTTTTGAGATTAAAAAAAACAAACAATGACTGCAGCATCTGATGCAGGATTAACCCATTATTGCAGTAGATGTGTTGTTGTTTCAAAACTGACTAAGCTTGTCCCTCTTTCCTCACTGTTTATCAGTTTCTGTGAAACAGAGAAATGCATCCTTCTTCTGGCTTCTTTTGGCCGGAAATGATTCTCAATTCAAAGATGTAGTCTTTAATAGCAGACCTCGTTCACAACCACAATAGTAGAAACCAATGAAATTAAGGAGTCGTGTATAACCATATGCAACACTCTTTTTTATTAACTTATGAACCTCTTGTAATTGGGCCTGTTATCATCTCCTGGAGCAGAAAGAAGTAAACATCTTGCTATTAATTCATCCTATAAAGAAGTAAACATCTTCCGGTCACGCTGTCATTGGGACAACTAAATGCATTTAATATCATTTAGGTCAGGAGCCCAATCTACAGTACCATTGTTTATATAGTAAGATAACTAGGTCCATTTTACTAGCCACTTGCATAGTGGAAGTCTCACAGTCACAGCACTTTATTAGGCAATGGGCCAGATGGACTGAATTTAGTAGTTGATCGATCTAAACAGAGGCTTGAAAATTAATAAAACTGTGCTCACTGCCTTCCAATGGGCCTGTTTTGCCACAATCTAGCCTCATATGAGGATGTTCCACCCAATCAATGGAACCAAAATTAATTGAGATTTAAAAATAAAACCTTGACAAATCTCTTTCATTGCAATTGAGAATTTGGATCATGTGGAAAGTAATTACAATCCAAACATACAACAAAGAAAGGGGGAAAAAAGAAGAGGGATGCAAACAATCAATCCCTCAAGATCCTTTCATCTTCTCTCCTTCCTGGCTTCCCACCTTCAAATTCCTCCACAAATACCTACCGCTCGCAATATCAACGAAAGTCCAAAACCCCTTACCAATCACCTGAAAGAACCAAACCAACATACACAAAGATCAACATAAAAATTCAATAGCAAAAGCAAAAAAAGTCTGAAGAAAAATTCAAATCGGAATGAAAGCCAGATGGATTTCTATCAAACAAAAAAAAACCCACCTATCAAAAACTAGATTCTCTCTCAGAATCAGCTACAACCTTCTCTTTCTCGTCCGAAACATCGTCTTAGGGTTTGGGAGAATCGGATTGGATCGACTTCCAAGCAAAGTACCCGGCCAAGTTCGCCGATAGGAACACCAAGATGAGCATAAGAGGGCACATTTCAAGAAGCTTATACAAGATCTAAGGGCAGAGAAAAAAAAAATAGATGAAAAAAAAAAAAAAAACAAAGAAGGAAGGAAGAAAAGGCATACCTCAAAGAGACGATCGCTGGTTGTAGAGAAACGCTCGGGGCGGGAGAAGAGAAGTCGTCGGAAAGAGAGAGCATCGCCGGAGAGAAGCTATCGCGAGAGAGACTCACTTTTGGGATGATCCATGTCTGTTGGAAATGGAGAGAGAGAGAGGGCAAAGTCGCTGGAGAGAAAAGCTCAGGCCTGAGGAGAGGAGCGTCGCCGGAGAGAGGACAGTCTCGCCGGAGAGAATCGATCGGTCGAGGGAGAGGATCCGTGCCTCCAGCGAAAGAAATGGGTTCATGGCGAAATGGAGAGAAAGAGGAGTCAGCGCTACTGGGAAGGAAATGGGTTTTGGGGCTCTTTTCAAAGGTGGGATTTGGTTTTGGCTTCTGATGGAGAGCGGGGAAACGAAAACGGCTTGAGCGGTCTCCACGCACGAAATACTCGAAATCTGTCAACATAAGCTTGGTTACGCACATGCTGAGCGGACGCTGAGGAGAGGAGCTTCCATATATATATATATATATATATATATATATATATGAGGGCTGCTCCCCTACACTGCAGCCCTCCTTAATATCAGCTGCAGGCACGTGAGGGGAGCAGTGTAGGGCATGTGAAGGCATGGTTCACACACCTGCAGCTGAGGGCTGCAGTGTAGGAGAGCAGCCCTCTATATATATATGGGGAAGTTTCAAGTGCATTTATCCCTTGGGTGAGGGACTTCCACAATTAGAAATTTTTAAATACAAAAGTTACTTTTCATGTACATAAGGTGATGTACACTTCATTATCTTCATGTGCAAAAACCGAAGTGTCTCTCACCATAATGTCCCTCACCATAGATGTACTTGAAACTTTTCATATATATATATATATATATATATATATATATATGGGGCCAGCTCTCCTAAGCTCAAGCTTAGGATAAGGTAAGCTCAAATGTGTGGTGGAGCCCACCTGGGAACCCAAATGGAGATGGGGGTGGGGGGGATTTCAAGGACTTCCTTGGATCTTCCTCTCTACAAAAAATTAGCCCCAAATGCGATTTATATCATCTCCATATGGGCCCAAAAGTTTAATGGTCAACGGTTCAATTTGATTGACACATAGTCAATCCAACGGTCCAATAAATTCGTATCTGACCGAAAGTTGGTAGACGTGTGTAATTTAGGGAAGCCATGTGTTTGGTCCATTTGGATGGACCAAAGGTGGGCCCCACAAGCATGAGCTTACGAAATTTTTTTTTCTAAGCTTGAAGCTTAGGAGAGCCTTGCTCTATATATATATATATATATATATATATATATATATATAGACACACACACTCAAATATACTTATCCAATGAAATCAATCAGGATTCGAATTTCCATCATATTATCAGTGTTTCACAATTTCTCCCTGTGTCCATGTAGACCACATCTAAACCCTTGAGACCCCAACGCCCAATCTGCAATCTCTCCCTCTGTCCATGTAGAACACATCTAAACCCATGAGACCCCAACATCCAATCTGCAACCATCCAACCCTTCTCCTCTTAGAAAAATGCAAGACCCCAACCACCTTCAAGCAAGCCCATGCCCATATGATCACAACAGGCCTGGCCCACCACACATTCCCTCTCAGCCGTCTCCTCCTCTTCTCCTCCCTCCCTCCCTTATCCTCCACCCTTGGATCTTCCTACCCCACCTCCATCTTCAATCAAATCCCAAACCCAACCATCTTCCTCTACAACACCCTCATCTCCTCTCTAGCTTCCACCAACAACACCCACATTGCCCTCTCTCTCTACTCTCACCTCCTCTCCCACAAAACCCCCAACCCCAACAACTACACCTACCCATCTCTCTTCAAAGCATGTGAGTGCCACCCATGGACCCACCGTGGCCTTGCCCTCCATGCCCATGTCCTAAAGTTCCTTGGCTCCACCTATGATCACTTCCTCCATGCCTCTCTTGTCAAGTTCTACTCCAAATGTGGCAAACTGGAACTGTCTAGATATCTCTTTAATCAGATCCAAGATCCTGATCTAGCTGCTTGGAACTCCATCATATCTGCTTATGCTCATGGCACTGGTACTTGTAGTGATGATGCCAGTTCATGCATTGAGGCCTTATTTTTGTTTAATGAAATGCAAATGTCTATGATGAGGCCTAATGAATTCACATTTGTAGGGGTGATTGGTGCTTGTGCTGATCTGGGTGCACTCAGTCAAGGTGCATGGGCACATGCATACATAGAGAGGCATGGTCTAGAGTTGAACCGTTTTGTTGCGACTGCTCTGATTGACATGTACACGAAATGTGGGTGCATCAATTTGGCCATTCAAGTGTTTGATTCATTGCCCAAGAGGGACACCGTGTGTTACAATTCAATGATCCGTGGGCTTGCGATTCACGGGCTGGCTCGACCCGCTATCGAGCTTTTCAATGTCATGGATCGAGATGGGGTGGCGGTCGATTACGTGACCTTTATGGTCATGATGTGTGCGTGCGCGCATGCTGGGTTGGTCGATGAGGGGCGCCGGTGTTTCGATTCCATGAAAGAGGTGTACGGGATTGAACCGAAGATTGAGCATTACGGGTGTCTAGTGGACCTCCTTGGTCGAGCTGGGCGGCTCGATGAGGCCCATGAAGTGGTTTGGAAGATGCCCATGAGGCCTGATGCAGTGTTATGGAGGTCTTTGCTGGGGGCTTCTAGGATTCATGGGAACATGGAGCTGGGAGAGCTTGCACTTAGGCATTTGACAGAGCTAGAACCAGAGTCCAGTGGTAACTATGTGCTTTTATCAAACATGTATGCAAACATGAACCATTGGGAGGATGTGAGGAGAGTAAGGAAGGTGATGAAAGACAAGGGTATTAACAAGATGCCTGGCCACAGCTTGGTTGAGATGGATGGTGAGATACATGAGTTTATATTGGGAGATAGGGCCCACCCAAGATCAAGAGAGATATATGCCATGCTTGATGAGATGGGCAGGAGGTTGCATGAATATGGGCATAAGCCAAGCACCCAAGAAGTGCTGTTTGACATAGGTGAAGAGGAGAAAGAGGATGCTCTCTCATACCACAGTGAGAAGATAGCCATTGCATTTGCACTTGTTGCTTCTGATTCAACTGTTCCTATCAGGATTATCAAGAATCTTAGAGTATGTGGTGATTGTCACGCAAGTGCTAAGCTCATTTCTCAAATATATGGAAGAGAGATAATATTGAGAGACAGAATTAGATTCCATCATTTTAGAGATGGGGCATGTTCTTGTTTGGACTATTGGTAGAGGTTATTTATCACAGGTCAATTGTAATTTCAATCATATGTTTTCAGTTGTCTTCTTTTCTTCAAAATTCTCTCCTCTGATTTGGGTAATCAAGGATTGAAATTGGGAGTTATGGGTGTGGGAAGCCATCAAATCCGTGATCAAAATGTTGTGCGTGGGAACTGTTGCCTAAGGTTATTGGATAGCATATGGTGGTCCTGAAAATGGACAATGGTCCAATCAAATGATTCAAAATGTGGGAAAGACGGTTAGGATCATCCAATAAACATTGGGGTGGACAACAATTTGTGGGATTTAGTGGTTGTTAACAACCTCCAGCAGATTTCTATATATATAAAAAAAGAAAAACCCCCTCCTGCAGATGATGTAATTAGAAATATATATATATATATATATTTATTTATATATATTTTTTGGTAGGAGCTAATGAAGTTAGATTGTTTGTGGTATGCAGATTAATGTATAAATAAATGCCTAGAACATTGTTGAGGGGACGTCCTTGAGGGTAGGATTGCACATGGGTACCCGATTCATCTTGGCATCCGAAGTCTCTTGTTCAGATTAAAGTGGGTAAATAACCTATTTTTGGATTTGGAGATATTCGGATTTGATCCAAGCACAATAGATTTAGAGCATTGTGATCCATAATGAGATCCATGTATCTTTTGACCTGAGTTTCTAGATCCAAAGCTATTACATTCACATATTAAAAATAATTTAGATTTTGAGGGCCTAAATAACTGGAGTTACACTCATATTTTGGTATACTTATGTCATGACCCGAGCCCAAGATCGGATTACTTAGGAGTTAGGACTAATCTCGGGTCGCGAATCCATCATACTTACTCCCGTAAACTCCGATTTAACTGAAGTTAAAACGAAATCCACAAGGAATAACAATCATTAACACCTGCCAAATGATTTGCATGCCACAGTTGGGCCGCACAGACAAGTTCACATTGTACTATATATGCACTTCTCAATAGAATAAAGTGTTTTTTTAGCAAGTCTTCACTGTTTGAAATAAAGCTAATTCAAGTAGATCTTAAAATAGGCTTGTTTCAATTATACATCTTACAAATAGAATCATTGACATGTCTAATTCAATTAGAGGAAAAAATAAACTTTTTGCACCATAAAAGTTACTTGGGCTAAGTTGTTATATGATTAAAGTAGTACAGGCAAATTTCTATTGAGTATAAGTAGTACCAAAAAAATGTCATTATAATTAAATTTTGCTTTAAACGTTTATATTTATTTGAAAAGGTCATTTTGATTCCTCTTTTGAAAAAGAGGCATAAAGATCTGCAACCTTATTGAATGAGACCTCCACAAAAGTCATGCATGCACTTAAACATTTGTTTGAATATGTCTTAACTTGCCAAATGACATTTTGACTTCTAATATGTCAAGACTCTCCTGTTATGATCTTGATTCTAACGGTGGGCCTAAAAATTAAGCAATCTTTTAATTTTTAACCCATCCAGAAGTGTGGGTGTATATTCCTTGTAGCATTGAAATAAAATAAAGAGAGGGAGTAATGAGAGCAGGGAGAAAGGCAGTCCAAAAAGGACACAAGGTTCAAAAGCAATCATACACAGAAGAAGAATAATTCGAACATGCAGTCCTCTATATGCAGAGATATCAATGCATTCGAAGCCCAGTAGTGTACACTGCGGGAGCTCCTGAAAATTCTGTACCTCCTGAGTAAGAATGATAGCATCCCCAATGTCCTCTAGTCAAAACTCAAAAGAGAGATCTCAGGCCTCAGCCATTTCAATCTGCTTGAATAAATATGAACCCACCACCCATGCTCAAATCTTCAATAGCACCTATGGCTATGAGTATGACTGACTCAGACTGCAGGATATTAATGCAGGTGGCCAGTAGGAGCACCAGTTACTGTGCTCCAACATAGATTCCCCACTAGCCCTGTTCATTTCTTTCGTTCAATGGCTCGCATGTGGGCCCACCTAGATGAGAGCAGTCGTGCAGATCAAGATGAGATAAACTAGTAAAGATATGAATTAGAGACTCTCAAATCCTAATACGAGGCTGATGAAATGAATAGCATCTCAAAGTTTAACAAGTATATATCATGCAAATTTTTCCTACTAAATCTAAAGGCGACTAATGTTCAAATTAATGTTAAATTAGGATAAACAAGTAATTGCGAAGAGAGTGAATTAATTATAAGTACGCGTGAAAAACAGAAAGTGCGTTAATAAGAGGGCCATTGGGAGAATTTGACTTCATTTATAACCATTTTGTCTATCTACCATGTTGGCCAACCATACCATGGGAAAAGAGAGATTGGTGAATGTCAGGTACATAAATAGAAAGACCTGCAACTTGATTAGTCATTCCAACTAAGGCAAAAATAATGTTCCGATATATCAAGTAATATGATTGATAATCATTGGTTCAAGTATCAGTGATACTTTGTCATTAGGCAAACAACTAGTACGTATCAATCTTGGATTGGTGTTTTTAAAGGTTAAATTCCAGAAGCAAAAAAAAAGTCAAGTTACATTTTGGTTGAGTGCACAATACAAACAAGATGTGTATCACACTTCGAGCATACTGCATGTACCTTATAGTAGTCCAGCTCGCGAGGCCCTTAGATGCAAGTTCGTTAATAGAAGGAGGGCGGATTGAAAGCTCCCTGCATGGCTAAGAGGGATCCAAAATATCGGCTCCACCATATTACCTAGTTTTAGATTTAACAGCCTTAAAGTTTAATGGTATCTCAACAATATATTTTATTGAGATTCAATCCAACGGTCAGTGAATGTTCAATAAATGTAAAATTGAGCCTGATGCCAGCTCATAGGATGAAAAGACTATCAAGGGAGTTGCAATGATAAAAGATGGGCCCAAGTATGCCCCACGGGATTGGACTACACTTGTAATATGGAGAACATTTTCCCTCTCTATATTGGTTAAAAAGTATATTGACTTTAAGGAAAAGCTAGTATTTAAAACCAAGATAAGGAAAAAAATAACTTCAATTATTAAAAAATAAATTAAGTTCAATATGCGTTTTTTCAAATTTAATGCGATTTTCTTTGATAAGATATCATACATCAGAATAAGACTAATTTAACACTCACAAGCGAGCAGTAGAATTGATGTTTTTCTTGTATTTCTACTATATATCATGAACCAATGATAATCATATTTGCAATGGTGCTTCAAACTAAATAAATACTTGCATCTATATAAAGAATTAAAAGAAAGTTATAATGACGCAAACCCTAATATTTTCCAACATAAAGAGGCATCAATAAATTTAAATTAAATAGTCAAATAAAAGAAGTTTAATCAAATAAAGAAAGAGGAAGTTGTTCTTCAATAAGAATGCATTTGTGAAAAAAATTTGGTTGTTAAATTTGATATGGGCAACACTTGTGGGACCCCTTTCAACACGTGCTTTAATGTTCTTCATATATCACTAGCAAAACATGCTCGAGGTTAGCACGAACAATATAATTAATCATAATAAAAAAGTATACAAATTTTTTGAAATTATAAAAGAAATGTAAAATATGATTTTTTTTTTGCATAAATCATATTAAGCTATATGATTTTTATAAGAAAAATAAAATATGACATTTTCCTATTTGGATGGGTTCGGTAGCGAGTTCATTAGATTTGGGGTGGGTTTCTCTATAAAATTTATTGAGATAAGCATATTATAATAATAAAAACTAAGAAAATATATGAAAAAGAATTAAACTCATGGTTCAGACACAGGTATGGTTTTTTAGACTTTGACCGACTTGGATTTAGGCTTGGTTTTGTTGACTTGCCTGCGTCTTTTGCATTTAACTTACATATTATTTAATAAATTTTCTCAATGCAATGTGATAGTAGTACGAGACATAACATACTACTCTTTAGGTCACCCTGCAGCAGTCATGGGGCAAGTCAGATTCAGGGCAAAGAAACTTTCATTCCGGCTGGCTTCAGGTCGGCCTAAACATGAACTTGACTCACCCCATTGCCATCCGGTAAAAATTAATTGAAGTTGATCAAAATTGAAATCCCAAATCAATTTATATATATGAAAGTGGCTGTTCCAATTGAGAAATCAGCCTCAATTGCTGAAATGATTTTGACTTTTCCAATTGAATTTGACTATTCAATTTCTTTAATACTGCATCAATTGCTCATTAACCGACCCTTTTTCTCTTACCCATTTCTTAGAGAGAGACCTCCATGATGCCACGTCATTATGACCCATTGCATTTCTCAATTAAATCTTTTTTTTCTCCTTCTTGAAAGTCCGGGATCCTAATTCTGGGGGGGGGGGGGGGGGGGGGGGGGGGGGGGGTTGAATAGGGTGAGCTACAAATTAGTGACCAATTATGACAAATTTTAACTTCTTTAAAATTAACTAGTCACAAGTGAAGATTATAAAATTAAATTAGGAAGCTAAACAAAAACAATCACCACAAAGCATGCATCATCATACAAGGATTATAGTAGTTCGGCCTCAATGCCTACGTACATCCACTACCGGCTTGTGATCCACCGGATTTCCACTATCTATGCTTTTCAATTGGTTAAGTAATAACCTTTACAATGTGCTTTTCTAGGCTAAGCAATAACCTTAACAAGATGCTTTTTAAAAGGTTAAGCAATAACTTCTTCACTATGCTTTTCTTAGGCTAAACAATAACATTTACAAGAAGAAAATTTTCTCTCAAAGTAGTGTCTACACAAACACTAAAAGAGATACAATTTAAGCTCAATTACAATGCCTCTAAAATAGGCGGATATGAAATTGAAAATCTAACTCACACAAATACTATATGAATGCAAAGGTGTATGCTCATGATGTGTGTGTGTAATAACTTCAATCAAGTTAAAAAGCAAGATCAATCACTATAAGCTCAAAGCATTTAAAAGTTTAAGGCACATAAAATGATTTGAATGAAGTGAAATGCAAATCACATGTATGAATACTAACTTGTAGATGAAGTGAAAATCAAAGGCTCAGAAGTTGTATGAAACTAATTAACTCTAAACATGTGATGCATGTGCAATGTTGTTTTCAAAACCAAACTAATTTAACTAAGGTTCAAATAAATGAAAACAACAAATAAATTTCAACCAAATAAATGAATCATGCTATAAAAGAAATCAAAGATTTTGGCTAAGCATGATTAAATAAGATTTTAAAACAAACTTGGTTTGAAATCAAGGTAAAGAATCCAATCCAACTTAGATCAAAGATTAAATGAAGAATGGATTCAACACATCATAGTTATCATGCTAAAATTCATTTACCAATAATTTAAACAAAGCATATAACATATGATTAATAAAAGTAAATCTTACTTATGTATTTAACTTCATTGATCCAAGTTTTAGCTTCACCAATGACCCCTTGGTCTCTCTTAGTTCATCCACTTTTCCTTGTATCCAAACTCCTGAAGAGTGGCTCTTAGTTCATCTCTTTTTCAACATCTTTTCCAAAGGAATGAACCTCATTTTATACTAAAAAAATTGAGTTCCTGCAAGTCCCCGGTCGACTTGCATCTTTCCCCGGTCGACCTGGCTCAACGGTCATAAATCTGACCGTTTGAAAAGGAGCACCAACGGCTCTTTCCCGGTCGACTTACAGTGTGCTCGATCGACCGGGTCCATGGGCTCGGTCGACTGAGCACACTGCAGGTCGACCCGGGCCCAGGGACCAATTTCCCCAAAAATGCATATTTAAAAGATAATTTCTTGTGGGGACTTTTGGGCCATTAAATCAAGCTTGGAATCATGATTTAAATCAAACTAAGAGGATTGAAAACATGAAACACAAAAAGCCTAAAATGATTTGAAAGATTTAAAACAGAGGCTAACTTGATTTATAAAACTTATTTTCAAATTTAAATGCATCCAAGTTTAAAATCAAAACATGCATAAATCAATATTTCTACAAGTCTTAAAAACAATGCATGTGTAAATCAAGATTTCAAGATTTTCTAAATCAATGCATGTGTGAAAATTTGAATGATGCTAAAATGATAATGCATCCATCAAATTGCAATTAACACAAAATCCCTAACACTTCTAAAAATCTCATTATTCATGTTTAAAATGATAATGTCTCTTTAATATTATAAATTCTACTAAATTATCAATCTCTCCTTGTTAAAATAAAATAACGTCTCTCACATTACCCATGAATCTTTACACTTTATCTTTTATTTCGGTTTTCTAACACTTTTGCACTTTTCCGGTTCCACAAGTTTTCCTTATCTTTATTTACCTCTATCTATTGTCTTGATATTTTATCCACTCCATGAATACTAAGCTTCCCTAATGCCCCACCAATCAAACACACATGGAGAAATCCTGTCTACTTACAATATGGGCCCTATCCAAATAACTTGGTTTCATCTATAGTGAAATACTATTTTTACATTTTTCACATCATGAGATATGTTACCCGTGCTAAGCATGAGCGTCTTTCGCTAGTTATATATATAATAATATAATGAAAGAGGCTAGTTTCAATTTGAAATTAGCACCAATTGATTTTGACCATCCTACATAATTTTGGCTAAATGACCATCATCAATTCTAATTCACAATTCTCCTTTAATCCTATTTAATCTAATTCAATTCAATAATAATGTCATTTATTGAATCACATTTATTGTTTCAATGATTGATACCCATCATCAATTCTAATTCACAATTCTCCTTTAATCTTATTTAATCTAATTCAACTCAATAATAATGTCATTTATTGAATCATATTTATTGTTTCAATGATTAATATTAATGTGCTATTAGATCTATGATGCACAAGGTAGACACAATTATTGTGATGTGACAATCCTAAATCTTGAATCTATCTATTTATTTTTCAACTTAAATAAGTTTTTAGAAATTATAAATATATTAGTTTATTTTAAATCTATGAGCAATTACTGAATAGTCTCATGGTATAGTTCATCATCCAACTTAACTAATTATATTATTTCATAAAGATCTATTACTATTATAACTTTTCAGCATAATGTTTGTCATGAAGAAACATAAGTGGTGATGATTTCAATTTGAAATAAGCTCCTAATTCAATTCAATAATAATGTCATTTATTGAATGACATTTATTGTTTCAATGATTGATAATATGCTATTAGATCTATGATGCACAAGGTAGACATAATTATTGTGATGTGAAAATCCTAAATCTTGAATCTATCTATTTATTTTTTCAACTTAAATAAGTTTTTAGAAATTATAAATAGATTAGTTTATATTAAATCTATGAGCTATTAATGAATAGTCTCATGGTATAGTTCATCATCCAACTTAACTAATTGTATTATTTCATAAAGATCTATTGCTATTATAACTTTTCAGCATAAAGTTTGTCATGAAGAAACATAAGTGGTGGTGATTTCAATTTGAAATAAGCTCCAATTGATTTTGACCATCCTACATAATTTTGACCAAAAGACCATCATCCATTCCAATACACAATTCTCCTTTAATCTTATTTAATCTAATTCAATTCAATAGCAATATCATTTATTGAATGACATTTATTGTTTCGATGATTGATAATGTATCATTAGATCTATGACGACCAAGATAGACACAATTATTGTGATGGAAAAACCCTAAATCTTGAATCTAACTATTTTATTTTTCAACTTAATTAAATAAGTTTTTAGAATTTATAAATATGTTAGTTTATTTTAAATCTATGAGCAATTAATGAATAATCTCATGGTATAGTTCATCATCCAACTTAACTAATCATATTATTTTATAAAGACATATTGTTATTATAACTTTTCAGCATAAAGTTTGTCATGAAGAAACATAAGTGGTGAGGATTTTATCAATATTATTAATGGAAAGGTGAGTCACAAACTAAAATTGCCTGTTTTGAGACCAGCTTGAGTCAAACTTCAGAAACCCAAAACTACCTTGAACCCAACCAACTCACTATAAAACCCACCTCTAATTGAAAAATATCATATTTTAAATTTCTTATAAAAGTCTTTCAACTAAATATAATTCATATATACAAAAATATCATATTTCAAGTTTTTACTAAAATCTCAATTTTTTTTATTAATTATTTATTTAGATTTTCAATTGTGTGATTTCTAAGAAAGCCTATTATTCTGTGTTTCATGATTAGGAAACAGGATATAACATCCTTTCTATCGATGAATATAAATTTAAGTGTGTAAATCATTTATTTTGAGAGATATTTTTATTATAGTTCTTCTATAATATAAACATATGAAATGAAAATCATTTTTTTTTATTTCTATCGAAAAATTAAATGATATTTTTTTATCGACTTCAATTGCCTGTGTTAAGCACGGGAGCGTTTTGCCAATCTCTTTATTATATATGATGGCCTAATTGTCAATTGAATTTGGTGGAAGAACAATTGAACATGGTCGAACCTTCTATCAATAGTTTGAAGTTGATAGTAATAAATGGTGACTGGATTTATTTATTTATTTTTGGTTAAAAATTGTGACCAGAGCTAAGCCATCAAGCATTCAGGTGATTAGGCATACTCTTGTTTTGAAAGGCCATGTTCATTTAGTTAGAAAAATGGGGCATTTGGGCGGAGGTCCCTCAACTGTGGTTTTTATTGCAAACGGTCCACAATATTTTATCGTACTGACGGCTGTCCTCTTGTAAAAATAATGCATTGAAAAAGACAAAAAACGCCCTTGTACATGTCAGCAAAAGCAGAATTCAGACAAATTTACCTGAGTTTTGGCAAAACTCAGACAAATTTATCCGAGTTTTGGCAAAACTCATATAAAACTCAGATAAATTTGCAAAAACTTAGCAATAGTTCAAATGAACTTCTTTCCTTCTAGGTTCTATCTATATTTGAGACCAATGAGAACCTCGCCAAACAAGCTAATTTGCAGAAGCTTCCCAACTCTGTTTCCAAGAGTCAGTGGAACACTCTAAGGGGTTACACTCGTTCTTAAAGAATAATGATCCAGTGACTCCATTCCTAGTAGAAGTGCATACATATCTGCAAGGAATTCAAGTGGTGGATAATTTACCAAGGAGAAATGGGTTGGAGTTGTCTTCAAAGCTAAATGGCCCAACTGAGAAGCTTGGTGAGAAAATAAAAAATAATGAGGACCATACTGTAGAAAATAAGAGTATCTCCTTAAGAGACTGTTCCATGCGTGCAGAAACCATTTGCCTGGATGATATGGGTACTGTTTCAAAGGTACAAGAGAATGACACTCAAGAGGACATAGTTAAAGAAGTGGATGCCAGCATGAATTGCTTGAATTTGGTGAATATGGGTCGTCGGATGGCACCACTTCACATAGCTATTTGTTCAAAACTTAGAAAAATTGTTCGAAACTCAGATAAATTTGTCTGAGTTTTGCCAGGAACTTAGATAAATCATACAAATTTGCCATAAGTCAGATAAATTTATCTGAGTTTTGGCAAATTTATCTGATTTTTTATCCAGTTTATCAGAGATTCTGGAAAATTTATCTGAGTTCGGCGACACCAAAAGTCAGAATACAGAAAATTAGATTCTAATAAAAATCGAAATTCAAAATAAGAACACTTGATGACCATGATCTAATCGAGAAAAGAGAGAGAGGGAAAACAAGGAAAAGAGTAATCTGCTCTCTTTCAAATCAGTTGTAGAGAGAGAGATTTGGAAAAGACTTTAGAGGAAAGAGTAAGATAAAGTACAACCGTTTCTATCTTTGAAGAAATGAAAGAAAAAGAATCGGAAGTCATGGTGGCGACGAAAAGTGCTCTGCAACGATACTCCACAACCATGGAAAGGAACGGAAAATGAAAAATGAAAAAAGCGAAGAATGAAGGAGTTTTCTGGGACTACAGAGAATAAGAGAGAACTTGGCCTAGGAATGAGGGTTGAAAGGGGCAAATTAGTCATGAAAATATATGACGTGGCATATTAGGGACCTCTCACCAAAATATCTCCAGCAGTCTGGACTATAGACATTTGAGAAAAAGTTGTTGGACTGGATGCCTTAGAAGACCATGCTCATGGATTGTTGACTAATTTACCCTAGAAAAATCAAGTTTGTCCTCAGATAAATGTAGTAAGACAAAACTTGTTATATGGTAAAGGTTACATAGGCAAATTTATGAAAGAAAAGATTAAAAGTTATCCACTTGCTTTAAACATTCATGAGTATTTAAAAAATTTAACTATAGTTTTCTCCCAATAATCTAAGTACTGAAAAATAGCAGAATGTACTATAAGAGATATCAGTCATAGATTTGTGTGAGAGGTAACCCTTTTGAAATCACATGAGACATTCTATGACAAATTTAACCCCTTCACACTCACTAACCCCTCATAAATTAGCACTCACTCTAACTTGACACTAATCTAAATAATAATTACCGTCATATTAAACTTTGAAGATTTCTTAAAGTTACATTTTTAATGAAATTCAGTTTGGCAATGATTATTATTTAGATTAGTGTCAAATTAGGGTAAGTACTAATTTGTGAGGGTTAGTAGGTGTGAAGGGAATGAATTTGTCATGTGATGTCCCACATGGTACTAAAATGGTTATCTCACATAAATCCGTGAGATGGTACCCCTAGCACATAGCCCCTCAAACATACGTTTGAAGTGGTGTTCAGGAGTGGACCTAAGTGTTACAACGCATGTGCAGAGATTCAAGAAACTCCTTAAATAACACCTTAAAAACTCCATTTTATTATTCAACTTTTTAACTTGACCATTGCATTCGCCAGCCAAATAAAAACCCTGGGTAGGTAGTGTTAACATTTAAGTCAAACTGATAAAAAAAAAAAAAAAAACCCCTTGCCTAATGCACCTTAAGTCCATTGTTATATTTCTACAAAACCAAACAAAACAAAAGAAAAGAAAAAACTGAAACCAGTAATGAACAAAAGCGCCAAAAAAACATTCCAGAAATATTGATCGGCCAGGATCCTATAGTTCAAAATTCTCAACATAAAGGGAAGATATGCCAAGTGTAGTGGGCCCATTCTCTCTTAAAGACTTGTGTTTTGGGGTTATTTCATATAAATCATTTACAACCTATGATATGATATTGTGTGTTATGCGGTTTTTAATATTTGTAAATAGGTTGTTGTGGTTTCAATATTTGTAGATATGCCCCTACTTTGGTATTTTAAGACCTTTCATGTACCAGAATATATCTAAGTTTCCAATAATGAGCAGCCATCGTGAGTTGAATGATGAATTTTTATGAAAATGACAGGTTTGACCTCACATCCATTAAACACTAGGTATTATTTTAAAAAGGATTTTGTGTATATACCTCCCTAAAATTTCTAAGAATTTTACATAAACCCCTGAGGTTTCTAATATTCAAGTGCCCAACCTTATATGGTTGGAGAATCTATAATTCAATTTGGGCTTAGGTCGGCTTTGTATTTGGGATTTACCTACACTAAATAAGCCCTGAGTTGAGGTAATATGCAAACCTAACTTGCCTATTACACCACTATTAAATAAATATAAGAGGACTAGCGTATCAATTAAATATATTTAAACTTTATTTTTTCAAAATAAAAAAGAAAAAGAAAAAGATTTCTTGGTTTTCCTTGTTTAAACTACCTAAGGAGTACATTATTCTAAATATCAGCTATAATTAGATTATAATGACTTTTATTCTTGAAAGATAAAAAAAATAAACTATAAAGTAGTAGAAGAAGAAGAATTCATTGAAAACCAATTTCTTTTTTTTTTTTTTTTGCTTTAAGGGTAATTTATATTGAAAGAAAGAAAGGAAACAAAAGCCCAAGAGAGGAAACTGGATTCATAAGATGTTATAAATGAATAAAGGGAAGAAAAAAGAAAAAAAGAGAAAATTGTACTATGTAGATTTCTTCAATTCCATTGCCATGAGAAGCACTTGTAGATGCTGATTGTTAATAAAATAAATAAACTCCGAAGAACAAACGCAATTCTCATTCGTGAGGGCTTTGGTTAAGTAAGAGGATTGGATGGATCTTGCGGAACTTTGCTAATCTACAAGTGGTCATTGGGGTGGGGGAGGAAGTGAGAGGAAAAAAGTATAGTAAAATGGTAAAATTATTGTTAGAATGTAAAGAATTTTTTAATAGCATTTTGAAAATTATGTATAAAAGACAGAGACAAGGTTAAAAGTGTCAAGATGCTTTAAATCCAAATGCTTTCTTCTCATGACTATTGATTTGACATATTTTGAGACATGAAAGGTATTAAAATGCCAAAGCAGGAGCCTATTTATAAATATTAGAAATCTCAAAGGTGTATAAACAAAAAACTCAATAAGAAATTGGGTAGGTGGAACCCACTATCATCCGAACAAGTCTACTACCAACGACTCCCGTGAATGTCAATTATCTCATGGGTTTGATGCTGATCCAACGAAAATTAACTGTTGTATTAATTAATCAAAAACAGGTGTCTTTTGAAACCTTTAAAATTGAGGGCCATGGGTCAGTGGTTAAGGTTGATCCGTTGGACATGAAATTTCACACACAAGTCTGGCTCTCAAAGAACTTTTGACCACAAGGTGGAGCCCATGAAAATGGGCAATTGGGTATCTGTTTTGGACCCTTTTTAATATAGGCCGGGCTTTTTGTTTTTTTTTTGGTACCCAGCCAAAGGGGTAGGGACCCAAGAGAGAGCCTGCATGCACACGAGAAGGTAGTCTACTCAAGTAGAAAGAAACCACAACCAAGTGGAAAAGGAGCCCGCACAAGTGGAAAGATGTTGAAAGTCCGGGGATCCGAACCCTGGAGGGGGGGGGGGGTGAATAGGGTGAGCTCCAATTATGACCAATTAAGATAAATTTTAACTTCCTTAAATTAAACTAGTCATAAGTGATGATTATCAAATAAAATGCAGAAGCTTAATAAAAACAATCACCACAAAACAAGCACCATCACAAAAGGATTTATAGTGGTTCGGCCTCAATGCCTACATCCACTACCGGCTTGTGATCCAACACCCCACCGGATTTCCACAATATATGCTTTTCAATAGGCTAAGCAATAACCTTTACAATAATGTTTTTCAAGGCTTAACACCAACCTATACATTATGCTTTTCTTAGGCTAAGCAATAACCTCTTCAACCAAAGGTTGGTTATCTCTCTAATGAGTGTCTAAAATACACTTGATGGAGATTCAATTAAGCTCATTACATTTGCCTCTAAAATAGGCGGATATTAAAATCTAACTCACACAAACACTAAATGAATGCAAAGATGTATGCTCATGATGTGTGTGTGTATGATGTCCTCAATCATTTTGAAAATGAAAGCTCATAAATGTATGCCTAAGGCTTTTGAAAGTTTTAGCTCATAAAAACATTTATGATTGATGAAGGAATGCAAGTCACATGTTAAAAGTAACAACTTGTTAATGATATCAAAGATTCACAAGTTGTATGAGATTAATTAGCTCTAAACATGTGATGCATAGGGATGTCAATCAAATCAACAATGTAGCTCAAAACATAAAAATAGATTTGATTGAAATTAGGGGACAAATCATATGTAATTATAAATACAACTTGAATATGATATACCAATCAATGCAAAGCAAGTTGTGAAACTTTAAAACAAAGTTACATATGATTTGTAAAGATGTTGAATCCAAAACATAAGATATATTTGAAAGAGATTTTCTTATGATGAAAAACAACAACAAAAGATTCAACCAAGTATAGGAATCATGTTACATATAATTTCAAAGATTCTTTCATTAACATGATCTACTTAGATTTACCAAATAAAGTACTACTTGAATTGAATCAAATGGTGATGCATCCAAAACAATAGATCAATTCAAAACATAAATATGTTAAGGACACAACAAATCATAGTTTAACATGCTACTAAAGATTTACCAAAGATAAAACAAAACATGAAAACATATGATTTGTAAAGATGTTGAATCCAAAACATAAGATAGTTTTGAAAGTGATTTTCTTATGTTGAAAAACAACAACCATAGATTCAACCAAGTATAGGAATCATGTTACATATAATTTCAAAGATTCTTTCATTAACATGATCTACTTAGATTTACCAAATAAAGTACTACTTGTATTGAATCAATGGTGATGTATCCAAAACAATAAATCAATTCAAAACATAAAACATGTTAAGGACACAACACCTCATAGTTTATCATGATACAAAAGATTTACCAAAAATAAAACAAAGCATGAAAACATATGATTAAGGAAAGTAGAGTCTACTTGGTGATTTAACTTCATTAATCCAAGCTTTAGCTTTCCTAATGATCCCCTTCATCCCTTAGTTCATTCCCCTTTGATTTGCCTCAAAACCTCTCAAGGAAGGTCTAAAAATCCTCAACTTTTGGTAAAGGAATGAACTAGTATTTATAGCCAAAACAGCCCAACGGCTAGTCCCTCGGTCGACCTGGCTCTTCCCCGGTCGACCTGGCCTTCACAACGGTAAAAAAAGTGACCGTTTGAAAAATGGCCAACGACAGTATACCCGGTCGACTTGGGCCTGGCTCGGTCGACCTGGTACACTGCCTTTCTGGCCTGGGACCAAAATTCCCTAAAATCCATTTTTCAAAGTATTTTTGGTTGGAAATTTTTTGGGCCATTAAATCAAGCTTAAAAACATGTTTTAAATCATTCTAAGGGTTTTAAAACATGAAACATAAAAAGCCAAAAAAGATTCGAAATTATAAAACCAATGGCTTGCTTGATTTTCTAAAACTCATTTTTCAAAAACAAATGCATCCAAGATTAAAAACAAAAACATGCATAAATCAATATTTCTTCAAGTCTAAAAACCAATGCATGTATAAAACAAGATTTCAAGTTTTTATAAATCAATGCACATGTGTAAATCAAATGATGCTAGAATGATAATGCATCCATTAAATTGCAATCTACAAAATTCCTAACAATCTCCCCCTTTGCAATTTGATGGAAACTTACTCATCATTGAATTAACACACCAAGTCTTCAGCTCCCCCTAAGCTGGACAAGTCTTGAAATCTTCTTGGATGCTCCTTCTCTTAGCTTGGGCTCTTGGACTTTTTCTCCAATCTTCTTGATGCTTGGTGCTTGATCATTCTTCAAGCTTTCTCTTCTTCTTCCTCTCTATGGCCAAGCATCTTCTTTAGTTCCAAGCTTTATTTCTTCTATTAGCTCTCCCCCTTTGACCATGCCTTTCTCTCCCTTTGGCAAGATATGCATTCTCTCCCCCTGTAGAAGATCATACAAAATCTCCCCTTAGGAAGCTTGGACATTCTCTTCACCCTTTTGAGAACTTGAATGCTCTCTCCCCCTTTGACATTAAATTGCAAAGGTACCTACACACATGAAATAAGGAAAATACCTTTTAGTTGTACCTGTTAACAAAAGAAATAAAAAAAAATATGAAATACATAATAGGTGATCATGTATGGTAGTAGTTTCTAAGGGTCCAAAGGCAATCCAAGGGTCAATTTGATCAAAACTAATACTTCCTATGAAGGTTTACACTCCCCCTCAATCCATTCTCTTCTTTTGTCAAACTTTTGACAAAGGTATAACTATTTGGTTCAAGAAGTGGATGGTTTTAACCAATTGAGAGTCAACTTCAAGAGAAGGTTTAGATTCGTTTAACTATAAAGCTCAGTATGATCAAATTACCAAAAGAAAGCAAGGTCTAATGAGAGAAGCAATCATGGATACCAATTGGAAAAACAAAGGATACCAATTGAGATTCAAAGATAAGTCTATTAAAACAATCACTCTAAAATGGATTTAAAAATATAACTATTAGGAAAAATCCAAATTAGAGCTATCCATGATGAAATGGGGTTTATAAATCATAGCATCAATCAATTTAACTATGAAAATCATATGCTATGTAAGCTTTGAAATCATTTCATTCAATAAAAAAATATGACTATCATGTGCAAGATGAGTGAAATGAGATTTCAAGCATGAAGCTAACCTCAACTAATAACCAACCAATATTATGAACACATAAACATGGTGGTCATGAGATATACCTATATGAGCAAGAGAGGTGGCAAGCATGAAAATTATGATGCTAATGAAATGTGACATGGAATGAAAACATATAACTATCAAGTTCAATCCAATGTACACAAGGTCTATCACATTCACAAGATAAGACATCAATTGGATATGAAATCAATGGAAAATTATATCAAATGAAACCAATTGAATATGACAACATGATTACTAGCAAGGATGTGACAAACACAAAATTCCATTAAGCAACATAAATGGATATTCATCACTTTTAATGATATAACTAATGAGCATAGTGATGAACAAGATAAATTGCAATGCAAAAGGATATAATCTTGAAAATGCATGCAATTTTCAAAGTGTCAAAATCATATGAATTCAACATCTAAGATATCCATCAAACATATAGAAATACGAGGAATGAATTTCAAAGAGTTTCATATGATCAAGATCACTACTATGATGTTGAAACAAGTATAAGGATGATATCACTTAGAGAAAGTACATGAATCAACATCATAACCATAAAAAAAAAATATAACTAGAAAGCATAGAGGATGGATTTTAGTTCTAGTATGGTTTCTACAAATATAATGAATAACACAACCATACATAGAACGATTTGACATTTGAATAGAGAGGATCAATCAACACTCAAGATCTAACTCATACAATATCATCAATAAAGAATATAACTATGTAAGCACAAGAATGTATGAAGTTAAATGGATCAATCTATCATGCAACATCTCCACTCTAAGCAAATGTACTAAGCTTACAATGCAATGGAAAATGGACATGAGGTTTAAACCAAATGAACTTGGCACATAAAATCACATATGTACTTTAAAAAGCTCAAATACAAGATTTTACTATAAAGCACATAAACAATCATCAATTTGCATTAATGAAAATATATATACCAAGTTAGGCACAAACATGCAAATTAATGAAACTATATCCAACCATGCAATGTAAGTCATCAAAATCAATTTGCATAAAAGAAATATAACTAAATGAGCAAGGATGCAAATTGTTTGTAAAAATTATTTCCTTCCAAATGATATAATCATAAATAGGCACAAGGAAATAGATTCAAGGAAAATGCTTCTATAAATACCACCAATAAAGCTTAGAACATTTTCCAAAGTTTTTCAAATCACTTCAATATATGAAATTCCAACAAAGAATCATTTATAGAATTATGAGCAAGCGATTTTGAAAAACAAGAAGTGTACTATTATAAAATTTTCAATTTGTATTCTCAATATGACAATAGACACTCCTACAAATTGAACACATGTTTTCCATACCAAGAGATATAACTTGAATGATCAATGGAAAACTTAGATTGCTTCAAATCATTTGATTTAAAAAAAAAAATCTAACTATGACATTCATCAAATGATTTTCCGACATCATTTGATCATGAAAAATCTATCTATGAAAGCTTTTGTAATCACAATCAATTGATCATGAATGTATATGCACTACAAGAGATATGACTATATGAACAAAATGCAAATCCATCATGAAATTATTGCAATCAAAGGATTTTGAAAACCATGAGATATAACTTAAAAGTTCATAAAGACAAAATCAAATGATCACAAAGAAACATTGCATTTTAAAAGATGTGACTATAAAGAAACAAAATGCAAATGTAACATGACCAACAATTAGATATAACTAAAAATAATAGGTTGGTCTAGAGAGGATCAAGGCCTTAAGGTTAGTCTAAATGTGTACCAATGAAGATTCACCTAAGGTCTTGAAAAGGATGTCCTTGAGAGATCACTTTGAGGACTCACCAACTCTTGAAGATATAACTTGAACAAGTCTTAGAGTGGTGCAATGAAGCTAGGGGAAATTTCATTTTCAAACATAGTGGAAATCTTTAAAAAGATATGCAATAAATCACAACACTAGGGTTCTAATCTACCAAGGATCAACTCCGGGTTGTTAAGCCCTAAAATGGAGTAACCCTCTCTGATACCAATTAAAAGTCCGGGGATCCGAACCCTAGAGGGGGGGGGGGGTGAATAGGGTGAGCTCCAATTATGACCAATTAAGATAAATTTTAACTTCCTTAAATTAAACTAGTCATAAGTGATGATTATCAAATAAAATGCGGAAGCTTAATACACTACAAGAAATTACACTTTTCCCGGCGCTAAATAAGCGCCGGCAAAAGTCTATAAAACGCCGGTGAACACCTTTGCCGGCGATTTTCCTTGCGCCGGCAATACGCCGGTAAAAGGTCGCCAGCAATAACTTTTGCCGGCGAAAAAAGGTTAGCGTCGGGAAAAATAATACATTAATGGCGTTTTTATTCGCCGGGAAAAGAGGTATAAAACGCCGCGAAAATGCCTTTATTTTTCAATAATAAATTGATTAAAAACTTTTGCCGGCGTTTTTTTGCGCCGGCAAAACATTATATTTTATGGATTTTTTTTTCAAAATTTATTGCTGGCGTTTTTTTTTTGCGCCGGCAAAACATTTATATTTTATGGATTCTTTTTTCAAAATTTATTGCCGGCGTTTTTTTTGCGCCGGCAAAACATTTATATTTTATGGATTTTTTTTCAAAATTCATTGCCGGCGTTTTTTTTGCGCCGGCAAAACATTTATATTTTTTGAAAATTAATTTTCCAAAATTTTTTACCGGCGTATTTTGTCGCCGGGAAAACATTTATTTTTTTTAAGTAATTATTTTGAAGGTGTTTTGCCGGCAAAAATGTTGCGCCGGCAATCAATATTCATGTATTGTATTTATTTGATTTTTTAATTTTTTTTTCCTGTATATGCATCATTACAACTTCCAACCTGTATTGTATGAAACTACTATTCTAGTATCTAAGACCAAATCTCCTACACACCCAACATCTATCTATTCCAAATATTCATTCCACTTCATATTAATATTCAAATATCCTTACAATATTAAAAGTACTTTACCATTACCATTACAAAATAAAAATCCATGCTAACATTCTACTATTTGCCAACATTCAAATGCCAATGAAAAATTACATCTTCATATACAATCATCTCATTGTTGCACCAATCCAACACCTGCAACATTGTTCAAAAAAACTTCATACATCCTATTTTAACATATGGCAATCTGTTATGTTATGCTCTTGAGGCAAGCTCCATGTCAGACCTCCTAGGTTATAGCTTGTGATAGTTAGAGTATTTTGCTTGCAATTGTCTGGACTCAGAATATTGTTGTTGTTCACACACTTGAGCAGATTGCCATTAGAAGTGTAGCCATTGGAGGACTCCAGTTCCCCCTTTAGTGCTTTGTCATAATCTGATGGATTCATAACTGAACACATGACATCTGCATAATGAAGTGCTGGATACTTGGAACTGCCAAACATTGAAGATTCAACTACCAGTTTTTCTTTGATACTCTGAACAGCATGTGCATATTCCAATCCAAATAGAACCTACATTTCGGAAAGAAGAAAATGATTCTAAAAGATTAAAGAATATCATACCACCCAATAGAATTACATTTTTCAGATGATTGCTAAATTAGAATGAACAACTTTATAAGGAAGATTCACTGCATCTAGGGAGTAATTAAGGCAAACAGGAACTGCTTTGTTTTTTCTTGGTACTTAACACAGTACCACCAGATCAGCAACTTTTTTTATTTTTTTTAATGTTGATGACCTGGCTGTACACTCATCATGTTTAACTCAAGACACAAAATTTTCCTGAAAATGAAATGCACAAACTACGAGAATGTTCGCCATAGGTAATGGTCTGAATGGGAATTAGGAAGGTCTCTTGCAGGTAATATTTTTCAGAGACGAATTAGGTATTTCTATCTTTGTACAGGACAACGAAAAATCAAAATAAATAAGGATGGAATAAATGAATCTATGCAGTTCATCTACCACAAAAAGAACAAAATGAACTGTTGTCACAAAATATGAAGCCAACTAGCAACTACTTTCCAGATGGAAAGATGCCATCCATTACCATTTATGCTAAATAACAAATGGTCTAAAAATTCCCTGAATCTCAGATAACCAAAACATGCAGCAGACAGGCCTAAAGATGATCACACAACATTCCATTGACTTCTGTCCACTTGGACAAGTGCACCAGAGAGGAGCAGCATCATAAACTATACATGGAAAACACATCCCAGGGAATTGTAATATATCAATCAACTGAAGCTCCAAAAAAGTCTTCAATGGGGCTTATTTTGTGTATTTATAATTGGTGTTATGTTGTACATTGAGTGTTTTCAATGTAAGTGTAATCTCATGACCTTGTATCATCATTTTATTTTATTTCCATGCTTTTGAGATTGCAGATTAGACCTTGTATCATCCTACACAACCACAGTGGGACCCATGAGTTTCCTAACAACTACTCATTTGAGTTTCAAAATTGTTGTAAAACTTGTTACCCCATAATTAGTTATTCCCTAATTAGTTACAAGCTCCACATCCCAATAAGGAAACCTCTATAGTTTCGAGAACCTTGATCGACTAGAAATCTCATTGGAAGTTAACTAAATAAGTATGGCCAGTCTCTTCTATCCCTTTCAAGTCTCAACTCAGCAAAGAGGAAGCCATCATCCTTGTTACAAGAGGGAGGTGCATGGGAGAAGATTCATCATCTTGAAAATCCGTATCACACTCCCACTCAAGTTCAAGCATGGATAGAAGCATGCCAGAACTCTAGTATAGTTTGGTTTTTTGTGATTATTTGCTTCAAGATCCACCATGAGCACTGATTGGATATAGGATTCATAGCAAACTAACAGGGATATCCAAATGCCTGAACTCATGATTATGTGTAAACCAAGGTACTTCAACATGATATACATAAACCCAAATGGGCCTAGAGGGAAATGCCAAACATGCCCTGAGGATGATGAAACAGAATGAGCAGGATAAGGATCCATTTCAAATTTGGCTTGAGATAACAAGAGAAGATTAAACTGCAACAGGCTGGTAATTGAAGGGTTTTTTTTTTTTTTTTCTGCATTTCCCTAATCAAACTCATATTACAACATCCAAACATACACTAAATTTTATTGACCACAACAAAACAGAAAAAAAAAGGTAAAATATAATATGTAATCCAATATTGCCAACAAAGAAAAGTGGGTTGCTTAATATTGCAGTACAACTAGTTGGACTGACATCCATAATTGAAACATGCAATCATCATATATATTATTCTGAGCATTAGTTGGGAAGGTGATTTAACATGGAATGACACACTAACCCATACAAACTAGAACAAAATTACAAAACAATAAACTAAAAGAAGGGCTGAAGAGAGTGAGTACTTACCAGCAGAGCTGAAGAGAGTGAGTATTTCCCATATAGCTGAGCTAGCTCTGTGTAATTTGAGTTGGTCAATCCACTGCAACAAGAAGTTAGAGAAGATAAAGAAACAAAGAACTTAATCAGAATCAGAGAAAAGTAACAAACAGAAGAAATTGGTATTCAGGAGAAAACAAGAGGACAACCAAAGAATGTATCAGTGATTTCATATACCAAATATTAAGCTTGATTTTTGTTGGAGTGTGAAGGGAAAAATAAGTTGCAATCCCCTACAAGGAACTTTGTTCTATATATTTACCATTTTGATGCAACATTCACAATCAAAAGAACCTTTCCCTTGTACGTGCTGAAATCCACATCATTGCCCCTTGCATCCTGCAAAAAGTGTCTCCAAACATTAAACCTCAGCTTATGTAGCATTTTCAACATTAACTCTGAAATTCTTCCATTAAAGAAAATATAACTTTGTAAAAAAATGGAGTCCGTCAAATCCATTCCAAAATAACCATGTACTGTGTTATGGATTCGCAAACAACAGGTGCATTTGAATACTTCCCCAGTTACGAAAAATATAATCACTATAATGGTTATTACTTAAGAAGAAAAAAAAGGGACTGTATATCATTCATTGCAGTCTGTTGAAGCAATAGACTGCTCTATAAAAAAAGGGACTTTATATCAATCATTGCTAATCCAATTTGGATGCCAGTTATTCATTCCCATTGCATTTAAGGTTACATGAAATTCAGAAATCACATAAAATACATTACTGTCTCTGGCCTTTACAGCCCCCAAAACAATATAGAAAACTGTACTATATTTACCACTTGTTACATGGTAAATATACTGCAGTTATTCATTCCCATTCTCCCAATAAGTTCCAATCCGCCAAAATACTGCAGTCCCATCACAAACACCAATGATTGTATGCAAAGGGTTTTGTTTTTTTTTTTTTTCTTGTTCAAAATGAAGTCTTTCTAACTATAAAAGTCTCAAAGCACCATTAAAATTTCTTGTGCAAATGGAATCACACAAACCCATCACAACTACCATCGTTGTTAAATGAAAATTTTCAAAGAGGAATCTCTTTAACTACAAAAGCTCCAGTTTCAAGACAAATGAGAAAACAGATACCATTAGAAGTAACCATATCAAAATCCCCACAATACACACCTAAATCTCATGGATCCATTTCAAAATTCTTGTCACCATGAGAATGTTGATAACAGATCTATAAAAAAACAAAGAAAAAAAAACTCACAGTAAAAAAAAAAAAAAAAATCATATATGAAAAGGTGCAATACAAAATCTCAGATATACATATTCATCATATTGGGAAAAATTCCTTCAAATCCCATCCCATCATCATAAACAATATGATAAGTAACTTAGCTGACCGCTAAGGATGATTATATAAAGAAAACTGACCGCTGCCTTATAAATTATTATAATAGTCATTATTGTTTTGCACAATATATACTAGGTGTTGTCGCTGCTAACATCTCAAAATTCCTGTTATGGTATAAGTTTTTCGAGAAACACAAATTGTAGGCTATCCAAATCCCAAATATTCCTAATCCAATATACACTATGTGCTACGAGAATCAAGTATTTCAACATCTAGATTCAGTCATTCTTAGAAAATCAAGAGAACAACCATAGCAATATGATAATCTGTATTTGCAATGATAATATGAAGATTCCAAGGAAAGAAGAAGTACCACATGAAGTCACGAATAAAAAGTGCACGCGGGACCATAAGACCATTTCCGATCATAGCTAGCAGCATTGAAAAAGCTGACAAACCAAGTAAATATCAGACCCCAATCCCTATAATCAGCCTCCTTAAAGAACATAAGCGGCAATACAATGACAACAACCAAGTAACTTTTTTGCAAATACGTTATATGTTGTTATACATAAAATATGTGCAAATGCTCCAAAATCAATATTATTAAACCCATCATAAGATAAAAGAAAAGGAAATAAATCAACAAATAGAATCTTTGAAACAACACAATCAGGCAGTATCAATACAAGTCCATATAAGATACAAGGACAATAAAACCGCTATTAAATTCAACAAGCCAGCTGATCCTTGAGAACGTATATGAAAAATAAAGATGATTTACATTTCATAGATATAGGCAACAATATGATGCATTATTAAAAGTTGCCGAAGGAATAAACTTAAGTCAGCAACAGGGCATCTGAACCTGTTTAAGCCACAATGCCTCCCCAGATGGTGGCCCCCGCCATTGGGGGTTTGCAAGCAAGATTTTGACAGAAGTCCAATTGGTATTCCAGGTGCAGAAAGTTTTGGGAGGGGTCATTCATGATGCACTAGAGAACTTCCATAATTTTTCAAGCTCAGCTGGTTTCTGTTCATTAAATATAACAGAGGTAGAAGCTATGTGTGTAGGCTTCCTTGAGGCTCACAGATTAAACCTTCAAAGATTAATAGTAGAAAGCGATTCTCTTTGCAAATTACATAGGCGTCAGGTTTATGTAGAACTCCTTGTGCTTTGGCGAACCAGGTGAAGTAATTGATCTGGGAAAAATGCTTAAAGCATCATTTGCACATGTGAAGAGGACTAGAGTGAAAATTCAACGGCAGACCAATTGGCTAAGCAAGGAATTTCCCATCAAAGCTTGGTTTTGGCTTAAGATTGGGATGTCCTCTTTTCCGTATTTCTTGTGTTTCTTAGTGTACTAATGGAAGTTGTCCAGCACTTTTCCTGTGACTCTTTAGCTCCTACCAATAAAAAAATACTAACCAACCTTTTAAAAGAGGCAAGTGAAGACATAAAATTCTAAAACAGGTAGACAACTACAACAAAACACTACGAAAGGCTAACAGACAAAGCCAGTCCATAACCATTTTACAGGTTCCGAAGAAACTACCATGTAAACAAAATCATGTGTGGTAGATTTAAAGGTTCACATATGACATTAGGAAGTAACAACTTGTGACTAACTCTTAAATTTCATTGTAATTTTCTAATTGGTTTTTTTTATTTTTTTTATGTAGCAATAAATTAACTTTTACCATTTCAGTATATATAACTTTTTATGTAGCAATAAATTATTTAGCGCCGGCGTATTTGCAAAACCAGAAAATCCACAAAAATTGGCAGAACGTGTAGTGTTTTGGGGGCCTTTAATAAATGGGTCTAAATGGGCCCAAACCCACACAAACCTTATACAAGCAGGGTTGCCCATCAGTCTACTATTTACTGATGAGGCCCCCTTGTCCAAAAGGCGGGCCATTTGGGCCCCAGACGTGCGACTTTGCACAACAAAATTCAGGTTCGACAGTTCTTACCATAGTTTCTTTAATTTGATTTATGTGGGGGCCAATTTAAGTTAGGAACTTTAACCGACTCGGTTGAGAAATGGATAGTTGGCATGCCAAATAAACATATAGAAGAGACTAAGAGTCGACGATTTCTTTCTTCAGCAGTTCTTTAGTTTTTTTTCTAGTTTTGGACATTGTATAGAACACTATTTTCAGCTTTCTTCTCCATTGGGACTGATGCATTCTCCTGGTATTGAAGAAAATATTGGATTATTCACTGATAGCAGTGCTACTTTATCTCCTCGTTTTCTTGCATTGTTTACTGTTGATTAGGTTTAGGGCTGGAATTTTGGTTTTCTATTTAATTAGGGCTAGGGCTTTCAATTGCCTGCGTCAAGATGTCAATGAACTAATGAAAGCAAACAGAGCGCATAACACTACAGGCACAGGATCAGGTTGGCACGGCTTCCATACATAACATGTCAATTGCTGGACTCAGGCCCCACTTGGACCTAATTTTCCAGCTTAACAAAAGAGAATACAGACCTATGCTTGGCAATATTCTCTATCCAACCCTGAATCCAGGCATATCAACAGTTATAAAAGGTTCAGCCTACCTTTCACACCTCAGGGACATATCCAGGTTTGAATTTTAGGACCTTAAGCCAAAGAGTTAGCTTACAGAGGCCAGGCCAGGATCCAGCTCATTGCCACACCTACCAAGGACAGTTTTAAGCCCAACTAGATGCAGATAAACATTTTTTTTGTACTTAAATCTTGAAAGTACGCTAACATCCATCAGAATCAATTTAAGTTGCAGCTACACGAGTAAACAATCGTCCGGGCCAAAAAAATGTATGTGCATTCAACTTACCTCTTTGGACATCAACTTCAACTCAGCCACCAGAGCTTTGGTGGTTTTCTCAATGCCACGAGTGATCTGAACAGGGTTTGCACCCGCTGCAATCACCTGACAGATCATTGGCTTCTAATTAGTACAAAAATGCTGGAATTTCTAAAAAAAAAAGAGGGGAAACAAATACTCCTCAGGTTCAGCAACAATCATGGAAGAGAAATATATCACAGACCTTAACACCTTCAGTAATCAGACTTTGCGCAAGAACAACAGAAGTAGTAGTGCCATCCCCAGCCAAGTCATTGGTCTTTGCTGCAGCTTGTCTCACCAACTTAGCACCAATGTTCTCAACAGGGTCCTCCAATTCAACCTAAGAAACAATTGGATTTCAAACAGCCTTCAGTAGTAACATAACATGATCCATCAAGACATCAATTTCTTCATCATTACTCCATTAATTACACCAACCAGTGTCATTCATACTTCATTCACTAAGAAGCTAGACTTACCATACAAAGAAAACGCATGAAGCTAACACAAAGCAACAGTTCATTTTTTTTCAAAAAAATAACATATGTATGATAATCAAGAGAAATAGGTCTCCCTCCCTCTCACAAATGGCCCCACTTCCCTTAATCAGGCTATTCACTGGTTCACTTCCTCGTGGCTGTTTGTGCCCTCCTATATGTGGCCACATTGATTAGAAACAAGACACATTTATGGAAATTATTACCTTTTGCAATTGCTTTATACGCACACAAGCATGCACATGGTACATCAGAAAACGTACCATTTACAGAACCCTTTACTATTTTTCACTTTAACCCATGGCCAAGATAAACTTTTGCAAATTGCTTAAAATAGTGACTTACATATACTGTTTCAAAGTTTTTACAACGTACCAATGCTTGGTGAATTAGAGAGTTGCAGGTGGGGGCTACCACCAGGTTGATAGAAACCATAGCGGACTGCCATGTACATCAATGACCTTGCTATATCACCCCCTAACCTGAAAGTCATACAAAATGGATTTCTTTTATGAATTATAAAAGCATAATATAGAGCTTAAAAGGGAGTTAAAATGAAAAATAAAAAATATAAATATAAATGAATGAGGCCTGGTTTGTTGATGCAAGCTTCCCTAGAGGGGCACAACTGGAATATATTTTGTTCCAGTGCAAATACCCACAAGCCAGGCCAGCAATAAGTCCACAGATTGGGCAGCCAAAGAAACCAATGATACAAAACAGGGAGCAACAGAAAGGAGTGAATTTCCCACGGCCCTGATATCCCACAGCCTAGGATCAGGCCAAAACAAAAGAAGGAAACAAGGAAACCTCAGGCGGAGTAAGGAATAGGTGGTAAGGGAAAGTAGCCTCCAAAAAACAGGAATTAAAACCCTGGAAACTTGGAGAATTTTACATGCTCCCAAAACAGGAAGTAAGAGATATCAGATATACTTGGAGGAAGTAAGAGATATCAAAAATGTAGTACCTACCAAAATTCAGAATTCAATCAAAATCTCTATTAATATTACCTATCAAAAGACAAGATACTCCAATGGATGCTATTAGGCATAAATTTAACATGTAAATCTTAAGTATGGGAGACAACATGATATGGATACGTTCCCAATTTTGAAGTATCCAGGTATCATAGACAAACATCTATTTTTCACTAAGACATAAAACAAGTCAATATCATTAAACTAATGTTCATTGTTCACATACACCAGTTCCATATGTATCAATTTACACTGTACAACTCCCTGTTTTACTCTAATCTAAAATCAATTAAAGGAAACCTTGATTTACCTCGGTGCTCATTTGCTTTTTCTTTTCCTTCTCCCTCTCATGCCACTCATAGATTGGGGTAGAATCACAGAGCTCAAATTTCTTAATCACATGGTTTCGGCCAAGTAGCACTTTCCAGTCGTTCATGAAGTTGTCAATAAATTTCTGCTTTGTTGCATATTCCGTTTCTTTCATCACTGCAAACATTGTAGCTACCTGCAGAACTAATACTTTCAGCAGATACAAAAAAAAAAAAAAATAGTAAATCAAAACAGCAGGTAAAGAATAAAATGTATTTATCAAGGGCAACGGGCCACATGCAATGTGACAAGTGGAAGCAACAAGAATCACATGACAAGAAATGAAAAGAAATAGTGAAAATGGTACAAGATCATAAAAGATATTCAGCATCACCTCTTCTTGTTCTGGAGTTAAATCAACTGGATGTCCATTGTATAGCATCTTAATCCCCTGAGGTTTGTATGGAGGAGGGAAAATGACACCATTGTGCTCCATAGGCTTGCTACAGATATGATACTTGAAACAAACTAAAGGCCTCATGATATGATATAACCGCAACTTCGTATTTAACATGGTTACAAAACATAAATGGGAATAAGCTAACATGCATTTAGAAACCTGTTTAGCATTTTTCATTAGTGCTAACAGACTTTTAAAGGGCTGTTCATGGTCAACAGACTTGGGGGATATGAGAGAGTGAAAAAAGCACTTACAGTTCAATAGTAGCATAAAGTTGAGCCTCATCCTTTGGCATGCTGGGAAGAAAAAGAAGATTACAGTTGGAGGTACTAAAATTAATTCATTGAGGATGATGAGTGCAGCAAAGTTAATGTAAGAAACAAAGAACTCTACCTGTAAAAGATATAAAACAGGGTTGCAAGCTGAAACTTCGCAAAATACCCTTGCTACAGGCACAACAGCAGAGTTAGGACTCAAAAGATAATAAAACTCAAAGCAAAAGGTTTCATTCAGTCATGATGACATACATGCAGCTGAGGTGGTTGTTTAGTGTAATAACATTCGGGCACTACATGCTTAGGATCTCCTTTCACAGGCTCGTCCGACCATGGAGACCATGATTTCTTATAACACCTAATAAACCCCAACACACTAAAAAGATGCACCAAAAAAACTCTGCTAATTCCAAAAACAACATTCTCATTACAAGATACAAAACAATAAAAAGGGAAGTTGGTCTTGGCCTTTTTCACCTGGATGCAAGTAATTGACCAAAACCCACAAGTAAAAACAACCGAATTCAATCAAAACCCAACCACCCCAAATTGAGAAAAGGACCTGTACAATCCACAGACTCAATAGAAACAACAATGAACAAAAAACCACCTCCAATTTGTGAAAGACGTAATGACCAAAACAAAAACCAGACAAAAAAGCAACAATCATTGATCAAACCCACCAGCAAAAACAACCAGCAACCCATATCCAAATACTCCATAAAAACAGCAATGAGCAAAAAACCCAATTCTAATATAAGAAGAAAAGTGCAAATAACGCAAGAGGCTGATGTTTATGAGATGTAATGGACAAAACAATAACCAAACCTCAATATAACAAGAAAAGAACAAATACCACAACAGGCTATTGTTCCAGTCACATAATGGACAAAACAATAGCCAAACTTCACACAAACAATAATCAACCAAAACCCACAAGCAAAAACAACCAAATTCGAGCAAAACCCAACACCCCAAATCGAGAAAAATGACTTATACAAAGCATAAACTCAACAATGAATCAAACCCCACTTCTAATATAAACAATAAGAGCGCAAATACAATAAGTAAAGCACAAAAACGCAGCAACCCCAGATGCAAGAAATCACAGATTTATAATACAAAAAGGAACAAGGGGGATAGAAGATTACAAGACAAAGAGATATCCAAGGCAATGCTTGGATGGGTCCAGCTGCTCGAGAAAAGGCCCCAATCGCTGTGATTGGGATTGCAGAGTCTCATCGGCCTGATTCAAGACTGCATTGAGATGGATGATATCACCAACAGAGCCTGAAAGCCCTTGAATCTGAGCTATCACAGTTTCAACAGAATCCATGTGAGAAGTTCCTATGAGAAAGAGAAAAACAAGTTGAAAGGCAGAGAAGATGAAGAGGAAGCGTTTATTCTTTTTTTGCAGAACTCTCTCTGTTCTTGCAAGCCCTTTGGACCTTTTCAAGGAGTTAAAAAGGAGAGTCCGAATCGTCCGAGTCCACGACTCACTCCTCACCCATGACTCGCTTCGGAATGATCATGAGTTTGCGATGTGAGGCTCTGCGAGATGGGCTGGACGAGGCGAGATGCAGAGAGAGGAGGGAGATGCAGAACGTGTTTGAAATGAGGGAGTTGCGATTTTTTGCTTATGCAGGAGGGAGATGCAGAACGGCTCGTTTTTTGTTTTCTTTGGGTATAAGCAGAGGGGTTGTTTTATGATAACAATCTCGGCGCAAAATTCGCGCCGGGAAAACTAATTATAAAACACCTAACCCAAATAAGCGCGCGCTGGCCCAATTGAAGGCGCGAACGGAGGACATTTGCCGGTGAAATGGGTAGAACGCCGGGAAAAGTAATAACTTTACCGCGCGAAAAAACAAATGCGCCGGCAAAAAACTAACCCATGTCTGGAAAAGTAAATTACCTTTGCCGGCGAAAAAAATAAATCGCCGGGAAAAAGGAACTTTGCTAGCGAAAAAAATAAATCGCCGGAAAAAAGCGGCCTTTTGCCGGCGATAATATGACGCCGGAAAAAATCAGTTTTTTCCCGGCGAAAACAGCTTTTTCGCCGGTAAAAGTTATATTTTTCCCGGCGTTTAATGCTTGCGCCGGGAAAAAACGCCGGTAATAGTGCAAATTGTTGTAGTGATAAAAACAATCACCACAAAGCAAGTACCATCACACAAGGATTTATAGTGGTTCGGCCTCAATGCCTACATCCACTACCGGCTTGTGATCCAACACCCCACCGGATTTCCACAATATATGCTTTTCAATAGGCTAAGCAATAACCTGTAGAATAATGTTTTTCAAGGCTTAACATCAACCTATACATTATGCTTTTCTTAGGCTAAGCAATAACCTCTTCAACCAAAGGTTGGTTATCTCTCTAATGAGTGTTTAAAATACACTTGATGGAGATTCAATTAAGCTCATTACATTTGCCTCTAAAATAGGCGGATATTAAAATCTAACTCACACAAACACTAAATGAATGCAAAGATGTATGCTCATGATGTGAGTGTGTGATGTCCTCAATCATTTTGAAAATGAAAGCTCATAAATGTATGCCTAAGGCTTTTGAAAGTTTTAGCTCCTAAAAACATTTATGATTGAGGAAGGAATGCAAGTCACATGTTAAAAGTAACAACTTGTTAATGATTTCAAAGATTCACAAGTTGTATGAGATTAATTAGCTTTAAACATGTGATGCATAGGGATGTCAATCAAATCAACAATGTAGCTCAAAACATAAAAATAGATTTGATTGAAATTAGGGGACAAATCATATGTAATTATAAATACAACTTGAATATGATATACCAATCAATGCAAAGCAAGTTGTGAAACTTTAAAACAAAGTTACATATGATTTGTAAAGATGTTGAATCCAAAACATAAGATATATTTGAAAGAGATTTTCTTATGATGAAAAACAACAACAAAAGATTCAACCAAGTATAGGAATCATGTTACATATAATTTCAAAGATTCTTTCATTAACATGATCTACTTAGATTTACCAAATAAAGTACTACTTGAATTGAATCAAATGGTGATGCATCCAAAACAATAGATCAATTCAAAACATAAATATGTTAAGGACACAACAAATCATAGTTTAACATGCTACTAAAGATTTACCAAAGATAAAACAAAACACAAAAACATATGATTTGTAAAGATGTTGAATCCAAAACATAAGATAGTTTTGAAAGTGATTTTCTTATGTTGAAAAACAACAACCATAGATTCAACCAAGTATAGGAATCATGTTACATATAATTTCAAAGATTCTTTCATTAACATGATCTACTTAGATTTACCAAATAAAGTACTACTTGGATTGAATCAATGGTGATGTATCCAAAACAATAAATCAATTCAAAACATAAAACATGTTAAGGACACAACACCTCATAGTTTATCATGATACAAAAGATTTACCAAAAATAAAACAAAGCATGAAAACATATGATTAAGGAAAGTAGAGCCTACTTGGTGATTTAACTTCATTAATCCAAGCTTTAGCTTTCCTAATGATCCCCTTCATCCCTTAGTTCATTCCCCTTTGATTTGCCTCAAAACCTCTCAAGGAAGGTCTAAAAATCCTCAACTTTTGGCAAAGGAATGAACTAGTATTTATAGCCAAAACAGCCCAACGGCTAGTCCCTCGGTCGACCTGGCTCTTCCCCGGTCGACCTGGCCTTCACAACGGTAAAAAAAGTGACCGTTTGAAAAATAGCCAACGACAGTATACCCAGTCGACCTGGGCCTGGCTCGGTCGACCTGGTACACTGCGTTTCTGGCCTGGGACCAAAATTCCCTAAAATCCATTTTTCAAAGTATTTTTGGTTGGAAATTTTTTGGGCCATTAAATCAAGCTTAAAAACATGTTTTAAATCATTCTAAGGGTTTTAAAACATGAAAGATAAAAAGCCAAAAAAGATTCGAAATTATAAAACCAATGGCTTGCTTGATTTTCTAAAACTCATTTTTCAAAAACAAATGCATCCAAGATTAAAAACAAAAACATGTATAAATCAATATTTCTTCAAGTCTAAAAACCAATGCATGTATAAAACAAGATTTCAAGTTTTTATAAATCAATGCACATGTATAAATCAAATGATGCTAGAATGATAATGCATCCATCAAATTGCAATCTACAAAATTCCTAACAGATGTGACATACCCGGGGTTCAAACCCCGGGCAGGCAGGTAAGAATTGATGCTCCTTATCACTCGGGTAAGGAGCCATTCTAAATATAGGGCCGAGTATGGGTAACCCAATAAGATTAAACTCTGGGTTCAAGTCTCTGAATTTCATACTCGACAAGCAATATACCCAATGCCATACCTTATATATATATATATATATATATATATATATATATATATATATATATATATATATAGACACACACAACCACACGTTTAAGATCTTTTATTTTTATTTTTATTTTTTGTAAAGCAGAATTCCATTAAGAGAACCACAAAATATGCACAGGTTGAGGGTGGATTGGGCTTTTATTTAAATCTGGGTACCTGTACAGGTCCTGCTGTAACTTAGTTCTAAGGCATGTAAGGGTCCCGGGTCCATATTAGTAATGTGGGTCAGTATCTGGACACAGTAAGGACCTGACCCGAACCCAACCATTTTCATCCCCTGAGATGCATTTTTTTTAACCCTATCAATTGGATGGTCAAGACTGAAAAACTTTGCCAATTGGAGTACAGGTGATGATACTAAATTACTATTGCACTTTAAAATTACTCCACCTCATTTTCATTTGTCCAGTATCACCAACATCTCCACATATGTTTCATGGGCTTGTTTTGTTTTCTTCAGTAGTTGTTGTGGGTGATGGACAAGAAAGAAGAATATTTTCTCTGAAGTGAGGATAGTGCTACAATTGGGATCCCAAACTCCCTGATGGGTGGTGGTCATGTGAGGGGGATATATGGGAACTTCACTCTCTGAAGTGAGATAGTGCTTCAGATGGGGCCCACAGTTCTGATGGCTCCAATCTCTATTCAAAGCTGGGGATGCTAGCAATATTTTTTTTTTTTTTTTTTGCATGTATAAAGATGAATATGGATATAAAGGCTCCCCTTTCCCAAAGGTTCTTTATTTCCTGGACATGTACCAAATTACCCTCACATTTGGATTTTCTCCATCTTGTTTCCTTTTTCTACAGAAAGGGCCCCAGACAATTTCCTTTTTCTTATTGCCTCTCTTTCCTCGGATTGTGAGAACCCTTCCCCACGAATGTGGCACACTTTCACATGTAATTTAGAAATTCCCATTAGTGGGGCACATTCAAATTAGGTCTTATGCCATTAATCTGGTGTAGCCATGCCCATAGCTCCCAATTGATCAATGGTGGGATCCTTTTGGGTCTGGGCTTAGAGAATTTTCTGAGTCCATTGTAATAAATTCTTCAGTGACCTTATCTCTGCAAATCAAATCAGTGAAGGCCACTATCCCACCTTATTATATAGTATTCTGGTTTCATTTCAATTGAACTTACTTCCATTTTTAGATTGATCATGTCTATAACAAAAAATAAATCGAGTTTTATAAAATAGTTCATTTCCTTTTCTAGTTATGTTCAATTCTTTCACTGCACAATGAGGCTTACTATCAGCTCCCGACAACATACACCAATACTTATATTGAGGGCATTTTAAGTTAATGCTACAACAAAGGAAAGTTTGCTTTTATAAATTAATTATGTATTTTATATGTGATCAACATGTGAGAGAATAACTCTTAATCAGTTGGGGTAGGTATAACATGGTGGAAAATGATTTTGAGCAGTTTTAATTATTTATAAATAAGTCTGCTTGTGGATTTATATGAATGGACCGGAAGAATCTCTTAGCCCTGGATTGAGAGTAGGACATACTGGCAAGTTCCTATCTCATTGAAAGTATGATTTTGGCTATGACTAAGATACAGAATGAAATGGATGAAGCGGAGGACATTGAAACTTTAGCGGCATTGCGTCGGTTGCATATGAAAGTGATTATTGAAGATAGTGGACGGATTAAACTCTCATACTACAAATTTATTGTGATTGACGATACCACAGAACTATTAAAATATTTTACTAGTTATGAAGTTGCTCATGTGGACTGGGAGGGTAACGAAGCAGTTCATAAACTTGCTATAAACGCTAAATCACTAAATTTGCTGAGGACATGAGTGTTTTTGGGATTAAGTACCAGATTTTATTAGACAACAAGTTCTTATCGATTCTATGATGTAATCTGTATTTAGTAAGCAACGAAGGTATTTTTTTATAAAAAAAAAACCTAGAGTGACAGCGTATATACTGAAATCCTGTGTATAACTATTCCTAACATGATGATGACATAAAACTTGTCCATCATCAATCTGTTTCCACTGCCGAGTATGATGGCTGGGTAATTTTATATCCAACCCACCTGTATAAATTTACCAAAAAAAACCCCCCCTGTATAAAGTTATAAAGAACTATCTGACATTTTGAAACTGTTGGCATGTGGGCCCATGTAACAGTCTCAGTGGCTCTTCTGATCCAGTCAACAAAAATATCAGAGCTGATCATATATTTTCTCCTAAGTTACATACATATTAGAGAGACATTTTCACTGGCAAGTAATGATAAAATTTGATTTTTTAATTGTTGAATCTATATGCATATCTACACAGAGATACTAATCAAAGAAATGATAATCACTGTAAATGGGAAAAGATATGGGCCCCACCAACTTTTTTATTATTATTATTTTTTTGAAAATCTCATCTTAAAAAAAAGTTTTAGAAAAGTTTTAGTTTTCGCCACTGGTCTTGCTGGAGATCGCTGGCCTCACAACAACACTCTCTAAACATCACAAATAGGTAAATTTTTAAGAAACCACTCCTATTAATCAAACAATAGGCCAGATGAAAGTAATATGGCCATCACAAGAAGAATGTTTCACTATCTGCTCTGCACACCAGCATCAGCATAGACCAATGGGAAATGGAATGATGGCTTATAAACTGGTTTTCATCATCTAATTCAGAAACAGAGAACCACCAGTCCCAAGGATAAAAGATGTTGGGTACTCTGCTTTACAGAGGAACATGGGAAGGTTTTTGCAGCATCTTAAAAGCAGTTAAGCCAGAGAAAGTGTAAAGAAAGTTGCAGCAAAAGGCATTCACAAATCCCAACTTAAGTTAATCTTAAATCAAAACAGTGCTTACAACAAATGGGTATTTCGAGGATCTCGAGAAAAATTCATGGGACACTTAAAACAACTAGTAAAATGACAAGTATTATATTACTTTGGTGTAAAGGAATGTTGGGACAGAGTTGTATGAGAAAGCTGACAGTGGAATAGTATGGTCTCAGAGCATACAAAAAAGAAAAAGTGGGTAGGGAAGACTAAAGTAAAAGATCACACTGCTTCCATTGAGAAACTTTGACCCATCTTTATTTACCTGCAGATATCTAGTACTCTTTTTTTTTTATTTTTTTATTTTATAATGTAGGGTTCACAGCCTTTTGGACCAGAATAATTCCTACGGGCTCAGGAGAGAAAGCGGGATAAAATCCCCCTGTGGCCCCAGTGTGGTAGAGCAGTTTCGAACTCACAACCTCCGGGTGCAAACCGTAGTCCTAGGCCAACTGAGCTATCCTTTGAGGTTCACATATCTAGTACTTGCCATGGGTATTATCGACTGGGTTCTGTGCATATATGGTCTGCCTCTTTAGAGACCACCTTGATAGTTTGGATGTGTCTTTGAGAGAGAGACCTTGATAGTCTGGATGCGTCTCGGAGAGAGAGAGAGAGAGAGAGAGAGAGAGAGAGAGAGAGAGAGAGAGAGAGAGAGAGTTTGTGTGTTGGGAGACAAGAACTCAAAACATTCACATACAACTCAAGTCCCTCACCAACTAAGTAACAATTTGAACATTTTTCTTTTTTACAAAATGCTTTGTTATAAAATCATAAAAACTCGATCAAACTCAATTTTGCGCTTTTACTCATGAGAAGAGGTTGCATCAAATGATAAACAATTTTCATTGTTGTTTCTAAGATTTGCTTTCTACCTTCTTTTTTTTTTTAAACTAAACTTAGCTGTACAAATATGCCCTAAAAGTTGTACCCTTTTTTTCTTCCGCATTATCTTCTTTGATAATTCAATAGTGGATGTAGTTCCTCCCATCAGGGACAAATGGGGCTGGTTGCAATAAATCCATTAGTAGGCCCCCATAGGATGATGTGTGCCCGAAATGTCAGTGGGGCCCATCCAATAAGATTTTATTTTCTCCTTATCATGTTGGGATTTTTTTTCTTGGGACAATTACCGTAAGGACGGTCTTAAAGATGACAATAGTCCCAGAACAGCCCAAAAATGTATATTTACCGTAGAGTTGTTCGAGCTATAAGATATCGAAAGCTGCGATATCCTAGGGATGTAGGATATCTCATAATCACTTTAAACAGTCAATGTATTTATTTTTTATCCTTGACTGTGGGACCACCAAACCACCATCCAAACCGTTGGATAGCTGTATGAGTGTAAGAAATATCGCACTAAATTTGAATCGTTGTTTTATCACGGTTATTGAGAAATTTGAAAAAAAAACGTGGCTCTCGATAACCGTGATAGATCAACGGTTTAAATTCCGTGCTAGATCAACGGTTCAAATTTGGTGCGATGTTAGTTCTTACACTCATACAACTATCTAACGGTTTGGATGATGGTTTGGTGGTCCTACAGTCAAGAAAGAAAAAGGAAAAAAATAGACTGTTCAAGTCTTCCCGCTTTTGATTGTGGGATATCCTACATCCCTTAGGATATCACAACTTGCGATATCTGCAATATCCTACGGATCGATCAGCTCTACGATAAATATATATCTTTTAACTTTGGGGCCAGCTCTCTTAAGCTCAAGCTTAAGATAAAGCAAGCTCAAGTGTGTGGTAGGGCCCACCTGGGGACCCACATGAGGATGGGGGTAGGGGGGATTTCAAGGACTCCATGGGATCTTCCTCTTTACAAAAAATCAGCCCCAAATGCGATTTCTATCATCTCCATATGGGCCCAAAAGTTTAACGGTTAACAGTCCATTTGGATTGATACATAGTCGATCCAACGGTTGAGTAAATTCGGATCTGACCGAAAATTGGTGGACATGTTCAATTTAGGGAAGTCATGTGTTTGGTCCATTTGGATGGACCAAAGGTGGGCCCCACAAGCATGAGCTTAAGAACTTTTTTCTTAAGCTTGAGCTTAGGAGAGCCTTGCTCTTTAACTTTTATAGGACAATTGTCAACTTTAAGACCGTTAGTACGGTAATTGTCCCTTTTTTCTTTGCTAGGTTGGTGGATCATGTAAGGAATTTTGATACACTTAACTAGTGTCACTGATTTACCTCTCTTGTTTTTTGGGTGGTACAGTTTGTTGCACTGCACGCGTGCATGCATTCATTCTTGTATCTTTAACAGTCAGCCAAATAAAGGGAGCATGGGGTTCCAAGGCACCCACCAAAATGCTGTAGATTTATGTCTTATTCTTGTTGTTGACGTGGTTTGACTGGATGAGTTCTGCCTTTTTTTCCCAAAGTGGGTTATTTTGGCACTGTTCTATGAATTCTATCCATTTGGCTGAAACTAGCTAGAGCTTTCAAAGAAACAGGCCTCTTTGGGAGACCAAAGTTTTTCTCATATATTGTGGGTCTCAGTCTCACGTTACACAAGGATCAAATGTCACTTTTGTTGTGATGATGAGATGATCTGTTAAATGGCTAGAATAAGTTGCCACTGCTGTTTATTTTGTGCGGTCGTGATTTTATATCCAACTAATCAAGATTGTAATAAGGAAGAGTTTATTTGCGCCAATGCTATAAATCCATTGGCTGGTCCACCATAGAAATTCAATTTGCGCAAAGTTATTGACCTGCCATTCTATCATTAAGGAAAAATCTACTCCATTCCATATATCAATAAGAAAAATTCACTCTAATCATGGTTATGTCCCTACTACCGCTTTAAGGTTTTGGTATGGATGGTTAGCTAATTAAGGAAGTTTAATATGGTATCGAGCTATCTGGTCGTGAGCTCGAATCATAAGAGGAATCGATTGTTCTGAAAAAAATAATGTAATTTCAAAAGTGCGCCAACTGGGTTCCACATGGGGGTGAGTATTGAAAAGTATTTATGGTTATTCTACTAATGCCTTGAAAATTTGGTAGGAATTGTTATCAAAGAAATTTTAATAGCCCACCATCAGATTAATGTGTATAACACAGGATTCGACTTCTTTGTATTCTCTTATTTTAATAACTTGTTTTAGATGCAATCAATTTAGTGGTCGGCATGACTATGAATAGATTGAATTTATTTTTAATGATAGAATTAGGTGGGGTAGTGATTTTGGGCATGTTTGCATTGGAATTAAAATAAAATAAAATAAAATAAAATAAATCCTTCAATGCAAACAAACAACCGTACCAAAGTGGAAAAAGAAAAAAGGAAGGGATGTTTAAACAGATAACAAAAGCCCATTGAACACCCACTAGATCTTACATGGAACCAGATCCCCTGACTTAGGGGGTGCCACATGGGAAGAGAATTTTTTTTTTAAGAGATGTGATTTTTTTTTAAAGAGATGGATGTGACATCTCAACCCCATGTGGCACCCCTGATTGGTCCAAACAGGGATCCGTTTCCATCTTACATATAGGGTGGATCTCTGTTGTCCTTTTTGGATGAGGTTGATTCCGACACAGAGCTTGGATAGGAAGCAAATTACTGAATTGAATCTGAAAGCGGTGCTTGTGCATACGGACATTGCGATAAATCCATCAGCTGGTTCAACTTTGAAATTCAATCAAGTCAAATTATTTTCCCAACTTACTCTATCACTGAGAAAAATAAGACTCCAAACAGGTTTATGTCCACGACAGAATTAGTGATGCCCAAAAACACATGATTTGACTCTCTTTTACTTACTTGAGTGACTTGTTTTACTTGTGATCAATCTTACCATCCACACAACTATGATATCCTTCACTGCAGAAGGTAAGAATGATTTTGAGCAGTCTAAAACTAAGGAGTTTGGAGGAATGGATATAATGAGATCTTTCCATCACCCCAACTTAGGGGAAGAGGGATCCGCCCCAACTTTCTTGCTCCAAGTATGTGTGTACGGATTTTTAGGGTATCTTGTAATGGGTATGGAGGTATGAAACTGCCTTCATATTTTCATTTTATTATTGTTAAGTGACGTTACTAGGGTATTTCAATACATATTTACATATATAAACATATATTATATATAAGAGGATTTTACTGGAAAAAACACTTAATCTGGACGTGTTACACAATCAAACACTTTAGCAAGTGGGGCACCAATTAGAGCAATTGGATCCGATTTTCATTTTTTTTGCCTATTTAGCACATCGTCAGCGCCGACCTTATTTACACTGAGTAAGGTCGGCGATAACCTTATTTACACTGCATAAGGTCGGCGATGACCTTGTCCGCGACCCATAGTCGGGCTCATATTCCTATTTTTGCTCATTCTTCTCTTCTCTGGCCCCTCATAATGTAATGTTTGCAAGCAAATATGGAAGATGGGTTTCAATACAGCTTAATATTAGTCCAATTTGAGTAATCAGTTGAGTTGCCATTTAAAGACTACAGAGAACAGTTTAAATTCAACAAATTACCTTGACAATAAGTTGGCCTAAGTTTTTCAGGTCCAGCAACAATTATAAGAAATAATAGAAATGTAATATAAAAATAGAATAGACATAGGACATCCATGACATACAAGTAGTGCATTTTATGCTTAAAAAAAGCAATGGCTTGCTCCTAGAGAGTGTTTGGATAGCGACAACACACCACATGTACAAATTTTCATTGATAGCTTACATTGGATGTGAGTCATTTTACTAATAACTGCTGCAAACAAGCAAACACTCATCTTCTTAACTAAGTTTATGCATTGAGGGAATATACAAAACTGGTGAAAAGGGAGTATACAGAGGTGCTCCGCTTTATCCCAGAGCCAAACTCCCTTCAACAATTTTGGAATCTAATACAAAACTCACCATTAATGATTTTGTAAACATATAAAAACCACATAATAATACATGGACAATCAATATACTGTTTAGTGTTTAAATCATGTCATTAGAAAAATAAGCAAGTTGTCCAGCAGTTATCCTATTCCTCCTTACCTGCCAAGTTCCCATGTTGAGATGCCCATAGGTTATTGGAACCCCGTATAAAATTTAAGACTGTTGTAAATGAACTGGAAAGAAATGAGGTCTCATATTGAGGATGCGAACAAAGGAAATCCATACGTGAGTTGATAGCCAAACAAAGATGATTTGATCTGAGCTGGCAGGGCCTGCAAAAATGTCCTTTGTCAAAATCAGAATCATTAACAAAATAAATTGTAGTATCACTGAAGCAAGCAACTTCCGCAAATTTTCTCTCTCAGCAATTGTCGCATTCTAGCTGCTGGAAACATGAAAGGCTTTATGATTTTTAAGTACTGAAAACATGTAATTGACACCATTTTTTTTTATAACGATAAAATCATGTAATTGACACCATCAGGCAGCTGATACAAGGAACAAGAACGAAAAAAAAATAAAAAATATGCCCCATATGGTGACAGAAGATCATTGAAAGAGCCAATTTTTAAGCATAGACGCACTGATGTAGGTATGATCCTATCTTTTGGTTACCAACATATGTCAAGAGTGCCCTTTGGAAGTGACCATTTCACAAAAGGTTTACCCATTCCCTGCCCAGATGCGATGACTCCAATACATACTCCATTTTGATGCATGGTTTTTTTTAATACACTTTTAACAAGGGCCGAACTTATTAGACTCCATTTAACCAGTTCTATCATATTGACTAGCTTCATCTTGCCCTAAATTTCCATCTCCTCATTCATGGCATCAATCCACTTTTGAGAGTTAGAACCTTGCATGGCTTGATGGAAGTTGATTGGATCATTTTCCACCATTCCAATTTCTTCCTCATGTTCTTGGAGAAATACGAAAAAATCGTCCGGAATAACATGTCTCCTCTCTTTAGTGGATCGCCTTAATGGCACTGGTTCTTGAGGTTGTTGAGTTTGTTCCTCATCTTGAATGGGGGGTTGATCAACATTGTCTTGTTGAGGATCCAGATTCGTTTATTGATCAATGACAGATATAGAAACCTGCACATTGTCAAAAGCAATAGTGGGAATCGTAACTGATTTTTCCTCAAAGACAATGTCTCTAACCTTATTTCTCCCCCCAAACTCAACATCCTTAAAAAATGTTGCAGTTCCCGTCTCAAAAATTGACCTAAGTGTGGGATTATAAAACTTATAGCCCCTAGATCGTTCAGAGTAGCCAATGAAGTAGCTGCTCACAGTTTTGGAGTCCAATTTCTTTTCATGTGGCCTGTAAGGCCTTGCCTCAGCTGGACATCCCCAAATGTGAAAATGTTTTAAACTAGGCTTTCTGCCTGTCCAAAGCTCATAAGGTGTTTTTGCAGCTGCTTTAGTTGGCACTCTATTCAGAATATAAGCTGTTGTTTTGAGTGCTTCTCCCCAGAGTGACTCTGGTAGAGTGGAACGACTAATCATACTCCTTACCTTATCCTTAAGAGTCCGATTTCGCCTTTCAGATACACCATTAATGCTAGGTGACCCTGGCATGGTGTACTGTGGGACGATTCCACATTCATCTAGGAATTTAGCAAACGGTCCTGGATGTTGTTCACCTGAACCGTCATATCTGCCGTAGTATTCACCACCACGGTCAGACGTGACATTCTTTATTCTTTTGTTGAGTTGGCTCTCAACTTCAGCTTTAAATGTTTTGAACACGTCCAATGACTGTGATTTCTCATGAATGAGAAATAGGTACCCATAGCGAGAGTAATCATCTATGAATGATATGAAATACTGTTGGCCATTCCAGGAAGCCGTAGGGAATGGTCCACAGATATCTGTGTGTATCAATTCTAAGACGTCAGTAGTTCTTTTGGCACCTAATTTCTTCATTTTGGTCTGTTTTCCCTTGATGCAAGCAATACAAATATCAAAGTCTGTAAAGTCAAGGGAATCTAAAATGCCATCAGACACAAGTCGCTCAACTCTGGACTTAGAGATGTGACCTAAGCGTTTGTGCCATAATGTTGCCGAATTTTCTTTATTCAGTTTGCGTTTAGTACCTCGTGATTCCACATGCAATGATTCATTATAAGAAACAATTGTATCAAGCAAATATAAGTTGTTATATACACATAAAGAACCAGTTCCAACAACATTTGAATTTATAGATAAACTGAATTGATTGTTTCCAAATGAACAAAAATAACCAAACTTGTCAAATAAAGAAACTGAAACCAAATTCCGTCGAAAAGACGGTACAATAAAAGTCTCTAATAAATCCAACTAAATAACCAGTGTTTAATGACAACTTAAAATGCCCTATTGCCTCTACTTCTACCGACTTTCCATCGCCCACAAAGATGTGTCTTTCAGCATCATTTGGCTTTCAGTAGCTCAGGCAACCCTGCATAGAAACACTGATGTGAGTAGTAGCACCAGAATCTAACCACCATGTGTTTCTAGGTACTGAAGCTAAATTTACCTCAGAACAGATCAAAGCAAGAAATGTACCTTTCTTTACACGCCAAGCGTGATATTTGGTACAGTCCTTCTTTACATGTCCAAGTTTGTTGCAAAAGAAACAACCCTCAGTTGCCGGCTGTTGTTTCTTTTCTGCTGGACCCTTAGTAGCTTCATTTTTCTTCCTCTTTTTGCCCTTATCTTTACCCTTATCCTTAGAGGTGCTAGCCAAATGAGCACTTTCGGTTCTGTCTTACTTCAATCTCTCTTCCTCTTGCACACAGTAAGAAATAAGCTCATTAAGAGTCCATTTCTCCTTTTGACAGTTGTAACTGACCTTAAATTGACTGTATAGTGCAGGAAGTGATATTAATACCAAATGCACGAGCAAGTCGTCAGACAGCTCGAGCTTTAGTGCCTTAAGTTTAGAAGCAATATTAGACATTCCCATAATGTACTCCCGTATGTTCCCCTTGCCATTGTACTTCATAGAAATCAAGCTTTGCAAACGCGTGCTTGTTTCTGCCTTATCGTTTTTCAGAAAACGCTTTTCAATTTCGGCTAGGAATTCTTTGGCTGTGGTTAGCTTTTCAGATACCGTACCCCTAAATGCCTTCGGAATGCCGCGCTTGATGATCATAAGACTCATGCAATTTGAGCGATCCCACTTCTCAAAGTTCTTCTTGTCATCAGGAGAACTTGCATCCGTAAGATAAGCGGGTTGCTCAATCCGTAGTGCAATGTCTAGATCCATGCAGCCGAGAACAATTTCTATGTTCTCTTTCCAATCTTTAAAGTTGGTCCCATTAAGTACAGGTATAGAGTTGATATTAGCAGATATAGTAGAAACACTAGCTGTAAAGAGAACAAAAAAAAAAAAAAACAGACAAACATGCTCATATTATTAACCAAATACTGAAGCAGCATATTCAAATAATGGTAAGTCTCATGTCATGGTACCTAGCACAACATTAATATCAAGTCTTTGGACAGTAATATTATTTGTAAATGATCATCTTGTTGTAGTGATCAAACATTGACAATAATTCATGTCAAATAATAAATCTATCTTTGGATCGACTTATTATTAACATGTAAAATCCTTATAATCGTCACACGTTTACCACCACAGGTGTGTATGCAATTCGGCCAAGTATTAACCTTCCCTTTGGCCGACTAAGACCCGCATGAATTTACACACACACAAACATCCAATATTTCTCATGAACAATCTACACAAGAGAGGTCACTTTGGTGACATCTTGTTTCAATTAGCCCATTTAAAATAATGGACTATTTTATTTAACCATAAAAGATATACCATAAAATATTTGAATTGGCGTTGAAGAAAACCAATTAGTTGTCTTCACATGTCATCATATTAAAAAAAAAAGATTTTTTTTTATTAAAAAACCCTTGGACCACCATAAAGTGTGCTCCCGCGGACCACCATACGACCCACCACCTTCCTCCACCAAAAATCGTTCTGTAACAGAACAGAACAAAGAACCCAAAACGGATACAACGCATGGGATATTCAGGCCTATGGAAACATGGGACCCGCTGATAAAAAACAAGATCAGGCTGTACCGACATGGTCGCCCAGGCCCGCCTTTGATGATCTATGGTCCTGATTGTGATGGATATGAAGGAACCCTCAAAACCCCAATTCCAATGCCAAAACGGATCTTGTTTTGGGGCATCTATGAAGCCTAAGGCATGAAGCTGACACAAAAGAGCAGCCCAACCATACGCACATTGAGCAACATTAGTGCAATCAAGGCTGTCTATGCAATTTGTCCTTAGAACACCTTTTGAAACTTGAAAGTTTCTATAGTATCATTCTGAATTTCAGATTCTGGGATGTCATTATCCCTTGCACAGCTAGTGGATGCAAGATCCTTCCAACAAGACATTGCCTCGTGGGATCTGGACCTAAGAACTTCGTTAAGTTTCAATGCCGGTGTCATTGGCTGGTTTTTTTTTTTTTTTTTTTTTTTTTTTTTTTTTTTTTGTTGTGGGGGAAAAGTTGTCGCGGAAGCCCAACCTTTGTTTTTTAAGGCAAAGTCTCTTGTAAACAGAGTAAGGAATCTGGATTGGCCAGTCTTTCTTCAGTAATTCTCATATCCATCCTTATAAATACAATGGTGGCCTTTCTTGTTTGCTTGGAATTGAATATATTGTTGAGAAACAAGAATCTAGATCTGGAAAAACTTTGATCAACCAAAGAACAGAATATCAACAGATTGATATATATCTGGATTCCCAATGGCTTAACATGGAGACACTCTGATACCAATTGTAAGAAACAATACACTAAGATCTTTGATCTAGGAAACCCTAATAAACCAAGATCCTCCATGTCAAATCATTGAGAGAAGTAAAGCGGAAACATACCTGGATCCATTGAATGAAGTTGTTCACATGTAGTTGATCTTCCAATCCAATATGGCTACCCAAAGAAACCCTATTGATTCTTCTGATGATGGGATGTCAGAGAGAATAGGAAAATCACCATATGAATTGGGGACCATAACCCTAATATAAGATATCATAGGTTTGTTATTTCTAATTTGGCCCCTCATCAAATTAGAAACAACATTCTGGTATCTACACATTAATCCCATAACAAGTATACCCTTAAGCCTTAGAACTTTAATTCTTAATCAGATCACTTTAATATAGGCTTAACCAAAGATAACATAACACATCTAATAGTTACATGTGTGGCCCCTCATGATGAAATTTTTTCAACAGTGAACACCATCACATTTGTTTTTTGCAACAACCTTCTTTGCATCTTGAGTGCCTCTTGAGTTACAATTAACCTAAGGAGTTGGAATACTGAGAGGGGAAAAAAAACATGGGAAGATACTCAGACTGTCACAAATATACAGTGGATTAATATGTTAGTAAAATATCAGAATTTTTTTTAGATGTCGTGTCGATTGTATTATGAGCTTTACAGTATGCTTTTAGTCCTTCTATTTAGTAAATTCCAAGTAAAGAGCTACATAATAATCTACCACATTTAGATACTGTCCATATTGATAGAGTTGACACCATGGTTCAAAATCTCGGTCTCGGCCGGGCCGAAAAACCGATATGATATTGGTATCGGTCCGTCGCGTTCATCGCGGTATGAATTTTTTTTTTAATCCAAAAAAATTCACAAAGATATCCAAAAAATCTAAAATATTAGAAAATGTTGGAAAACAATATTTGTTCCCATTAATAATAGCAATAAATCAAAATATCGGTCACCTTAAGTTATGAGTCCTGTCTGTGTCGCAGTTCACTGCATTTTCCAGTATTTCATATAATGCAAAAATTATTGATGCTCATGATCAATTTATTACTGTAAAATATAAGAAAATAAAGATAACATATCAATCATCATTTAATACTAATAATACTAACTCAATCATCAAATAAAGTTGTGAAATTCAAGACCCTGAAGATGACATATTAAAATCAGAAACATGATATTATTTTTGAACAACAACAATTATTTCTTGGAAAAAAAAATTAATAAAATCATTTTCAAAATCCTAAATATATAGATCTAACATAAAAGTATGTAGATCAATCATTTACACACCATACAATGATCATGAATAATTAAAAGAACATATTTATGATGAAATCCCCAAAAAATGATATATTATAATTCAAATATTAAAAAATCCAAAAATTCACTATCATGTGTATGAGTAGATCTAGAATGAAAGTATGTAGATCTAACTTCTAAATGAAGAAAACAATACAAGTGACAAACCTCTATGCTTCATCTAAAAAAAAAAAAACACATAATAAAAAGCTTTAAGTTGATTTTCTCTTACCTTAGATAATATTTTCTTCAAAAAATAGAAGTGGGAATTGAAAATATGCAAGAGGGATGTGTGATGGAGTGTGGCTGCTGCTATGGGGTAGTAAGGAGATGAGAAGAGAGGAGAAGAAGATGAAGATGGGAGAAAAAAAATGAAAAATAGGGTTTTCACCCTTTTTGTCATATCTCGGCCGATATTTTGAAAATATCGGCCGAGATATCGGTTCTGCCGATATGACCAAAATCTCGGCCGATAAAGGCCGAGATTTTGGCGATTTTTACCGAGACCGATATCTCATTGAGATATCGGCTCGGTACCGGCCGATACCGGTTTATATCGGCCAATATGAACCGGTATCGGACGATTTTTTCAACCATGGTTGACACCCATTTATTTATTCCTTGAAAACGTTGATTCCTAGTAAAACCTATGATTTTGAGATGAAACTTGAGACTGATGCATTCTATAGGTTTGCAAATCCTTTTGTGGTTGATTTATTATTAACTGGAGAAAGAAAATAACAAGTTTGGAGAATAAGATCTCTCTTACAAAAGAATCTTATAATGGTAGATACTATACGTTATAATGGCAATGCAACATGTCGGGCTGTTTGATGACCTTTACTTTTAGTTGGTCTACCATTTATAGGATGAAAGATATTTTGATGGGTTGTTTGAATATATTATTATGATAGTTAATATTTTAATTGGCATTTCAAACCTTTCAATTTTATTTTTCATTCTCAATAAAGTTCTTTCAAAAGTATCATTATTTTAAGCTTCTATTTGGTTCCCACAAAATACAAAAGCATGCTTGGTAGTATACTTGATTTTGCAACTTTTCCTCCGCACTAAAGGATGGAAAAGTGGTGTTTTCAGGTAGGCACCATATACATTGGTAGTATACTTATTTTGGAAGGTCTTTTTGGGTAGCTGCTTATTTTGCAACTTTTCCTCCGCTCCAAAGGGAGGAAAAATGGTCTTTTCGGGTAGCCACATGGCTATATACTTATTTTGTAGCTTTTCCTCCGCTATGAATGGAGGAAAAGTGTTTTTTTTTTTTGTAGCACTCATTTTTCAACTTTTCCTCCACTCAGAAGGGAGTAAAAGTTGCCTTCTCGGCTGCGCTTATCGCCATTTTGCAAGTCTTCTTCCGTTCTGAAGGGAGGAAAAGTTGTTTACTCCTATTAAACTTCTGGGAGCTTAAAAACAAAAGAATCTTATAATGGTAGATGCTATGCGTTATAATGGTAATGCAACATGTCAAGTTGTTTAATGAACTTTACTCTTAGTTGGTTTACCCTTTATAAGTTGAAAAATACTTTGATTGGTTGTTTGAATATGTTATTATGATAGTTAATGTAATTGGCATTTCAGACCTTTCAATTTTATTTTTCATCCTCAATATAATTCTTCAAAAGTACTATTATTTTAAGCTTCTATAATTTCTTAAACTATGCATTATGTTACATGTGCTAAGAATGGGTATGTTTTTCTAGAATATAAAATGAGCTCGAACTCAAGTGGTTCATGTATTTTTTAATGTCGTCTTTGGAAAGACCTTATTTTTTAATTAAAAAAAACCCAAACTTGACCCTGGTCAAATAACCCATATAGTTTTCCACTTCGAGTTTCTTTTGAGGGCTGTTTGGAAACTCTATACATAAGCTCTTATTTTATGATTTAGAGCTTATAATTTATATACTGAAGGACTTAATGAACCTTTGGTTGTACTTTCAATTTTAGAGCTTTTGTACATATTAGAGGTTTGGCTTCTAAAAATGTAAGCTAAGGGGGATGCTTTTTTATTACAGTTTTTTTAGCTTAAGGGAATAGAGGTGAACAATGCAAAATTTACAAGCATTTTGGACAGAAATGACCTCATAAAATTCTCAAAATGACTCAAATGATGGGTTTTGCATTTAATTTTTGAAAGGTCCTGTGTTTACAACTCCAAAAGGTGGCTCCACTTTGAAATTAGTCCTAAAGATGGGTCACAGTTCACAATTACAAACGGTGGAGTCATATTATAATTCTTGTAAAGATGGGCCCATATTGTAATTCTTATAAAGGTAGTCCCCATATTGTAAATCTAAAGGTCGGTCTCATGTTGTGACTTTTAAAGGTGGGTCCTATGCATGTACAATAATTCCTCGGTGGGTCCTTGTTGTAACTCCTACAAGTGGACTTGTATTATTATCACTGAAATTTAATACATAAAACAAACACGATTTTAGGAATATTGAGTTTCATCTTTCGAAAATATGAAATCAAAATTACCAATGCAATGAATATTTGTTTAAGAAGAAACAGAGTAGAAAAAGAGTAAGGAAGGTGTCGCGACCCCGGACCGGGAATCCCAATCCGGGATCGGGACCATTAGTGTGTGATGATTATTCAAGAGGATTACCTACATCCTCAAGATAATCTTATTTAATTTCCCACAGGTGTCCGCGGTGAGGATATCAAAACCTTGCATGGATATTTCTTTTTAATGCGGAAGCGTGTAGCAAATCAAATAGTTAGACTATCTCTAGTCATGCAAGCATTTACATCAATATCAAACTGTATCAGAAAGAGCAATGATATATAGCAATGTTTCCCAAAAGTTGTTAAAGTTAGACAAGTTATCATTTAGTTACAATCCCCAAAATTAGAGGCCAACAAAGGCCAATATTACAAAATAATAACCCAAAGAATAGTTAACAAGTCCTTCCCAAAATGTTACGCCTCTTGGCAACCCGATGTCTACATGACATCGTCAGCACGCCACTCAACTAGAGGCTGCAGCTCACCTACCGCCTCCTCCGGCTCCTCCTCAAGGAAACCGGCAACGGGACCTGAGTACCAAAGCAAAGGATCAGACACGACGGTCTGGCAAGAGAATGGCAAGATACAACAACAATAATAGAGGAAATCTCTTGAAAAGCATATAAATCTGTTTAAGCAAGAACTCTCATAAAGCAGGTAAATCATTTGCTATAAAACAAGTAAACAAGATAAAACATATGAGGTAACCAAGGAATCGGGAATAACAAGGTGGCAATCACATAAAGCTAAGTCCTCTGTCACTAAAGTGACAACAGTATCACGGGACGTTGATCTCAGTCACACAAGGTGAGGAGAAACAACGTATACATATATACAATATAACTATACGGGAACGGGACCACGGTAGCGAACCGGGTATCGGGACGGGGCCACGGTGGTAAACCGGGCATCGGGATCCAAACTGCAGCTGGCGGGACGGGAGAGGGATTTCCAAGTCAGTGGATCAGACTGACATGGTATCCAAGCTTAGTGATGCCGACTCATAGGATAAAACCAATCGAGACATATGCAAGTAAATCAAGTACAGTAGATAAACGGGTAAAACGGGGTGCTCAAGGGCACACTGTCATTTCATGTCGGGCAATGCATTTCGGGACAATTAACTGTTACTAATGTAACTCCAATGCTTTCGGGAAAACAAGTCATGTAATACAAGTCTTGGAAACGAGGTGAAATAACGAGTTATAACACATTTCGGGTAAAATACTAATTTCAAAATCTATTTAAGTGAATAGGGGTCCCGTATGTCTATTATAGTCCTTACTTGGTACTCCGTGAGTTTGAAGACATTCCGGGCTCCTTATTCACTTTTATGATTTTTCAAAGTTTCGGATGACATCTTTGTGATATGGTTTCTTTCTCGGATGGCATCAACAATGCCTAGTGAATCCCTTTCGATTGACAAAGCTCAACGCTCGAACGAACCGAAGAGTTCGTTCGAGCGGGGAGCTTTTCGGAATCTGGGAAATTTCGGTTACCTGGCGGTTAGCTGGCGGTTAGCCGCCGATGCATTCGGCGGTTAGCCGCTGGGTAACCGTGGAGCTGACCGAATTTCAGGTGAGAATTCTGATGCTCTTGGGAAAAGGAACCGTGATTGTGCGGTTGGCTGGCGGTTAGCCGCCGATGGGTTCGGCGGTTAGCCGCTGGCTAACCGTGAGGCTGACCGCGTTTTCAGGTGGAAAATGATGCTCTCTGGAAAAGTCACCGCGGTGCGCGGTTAGCTGGCGGTTAGCCGCCGATGGGTTCGGCGGTTAGCCGCTGGCTAACCGTGAGCTGACCGCCAGTTACGAAATTGCTCACTGAGTCCAGTTTTTGAGTCATTTTCCTCCTCAAGACCATCTTCCTCACATCCACAAAGTCCTTACAATAACATCGAGCTAATAGTTCCTCCAATGCCTCTCTTTATACTTCTCCAAATCCTCATTAAGAGTTCTCTCCATCACTTCTTCCATGTCAAATCCAATGCAAATAAAAGAGAAGTAAACCATTTCACCAACATTCATCTAAGCTATCACAAGAACAATAAATGCTCTACCAACATGTTTATAAAACATTGAATGAAACTATCAAGATACATTATGAGCATTTATTTCAAACAAACCTCATTAAATGAAAGTATGGAAAATCCATGAAGACTACACCAAATCATTTCAAAATTAAAAACATCCAAACATTCACTTGCCTCTAATCCAAGCTAGCTGAAAACAAGTCTTTGATCACCTCTATTGCTCAAAGCCAAGCTACAATCAAAATCCCCAAAACAACCCTAAAATGGGTTACACCAAGCTTGAAAATGAAAGAGCTTCCAATAATGCACATGTAGAATCTCAATGACTAGAGGAACACTAATCTAAGAGATGGAAATGATCACTTACTTGGATGACCTTCAAATGAAGAGGACTAGTTCAAAGAAGATCTCAATGTTGATGAATCCCTCCACAAATAGTATCAATGGAAAGCTTGTGAGATGAGGGAGTGATTGGTGAGTTCCAATGCTTGATCTATGAACTATTGATATGGCTTGGAGATGAAGAAGCAAGAAGAAGAAGAAGAAGCAAGGGAAACCCTAGACTCAAATGTGTGCTGGAGCAAGGAAGAGTGAAATGAGAAATGGAGGGTTGGGTTCTCCTTTGTAAACAAATGAAGCTTGGGTCCCACAACTCAAGGTACTACATGGACTGAAATCATCTAATTCGGGACCTCGGATGAATTCGACGAAGAAGGAAGAAATGTTCGTCGAAATATCTACTTTCCAAAAAGTCTATGTTTCGCGGGTTTCGGGAATATCGAGCTTTGGGTACAGACTTGGTGTGCAAATGACTGTTTTGCCCTCTAGGCTATGAAATCGGTTTTCGGGGTCTCGAATGAATACGGGATCAACATGAAAGTTGTTGAGATCTACAAGATGCATGCAACGGGCCAAAAACACAATTCACAACAAATCGGAAAATTCCTCGAGAAAATACAAAGCCGAAAAGGGAACCCCCAAAGGGCCCCACTAGCAATCCAAAACATACTAAGTAACCCAAAACTACAATCAAGGTTATTCTAAACTCAAATCAAACACAACACATCTATCGAGCTTAGCACTAATACGCAACTTAATTAGTACTAATCGGGATCACTCGGGTCGGGGTCTTACAGAAGGGCTGCTGAGGTTTGGGTATTTGTATGGAAAAAATTAAAGTAGAGTAAAACTGATATAACATAAAATCTTACTCTGTCGTTACCAAGAAAAAAAAAAAAAAACAAAGAAGTCTTACTATGCGGTGTTCGAATTGAAAAAAAAGAGTAAAGATTCATGTGACATAAATTAGGGGTTTTACTCCCACTTTTCCCCACTTTGTTTTACTGTCCCCAAACATAATAAAGTGAGAAGTAAAAATCTCAGTAGTATTTTTCCTATTTTAATCCCCTCTTCTTTAACTTTTTTATAATTTGACCCCTACTCCTTTTGCTCCTCTCATATAAGCAACTAGGCTTTCCAGTCACACTACTAGTAGCACTGATATAATGAAAAAACAAAACAAAAGAAAAACTGAAATCAAAATTTGAGTCTTTAAGTTGTGCTTCCAATGGTCCAAAATCAGATTTGTCTTCTTTGAAAAGTTCTCCCTGCATGTAAACTTTGGTCAAGTCGAGCATGGGCCGTGAGCCAAGGAGGTGCCCATGCACCGTGCGCCAAAGGGCAGGTCATGTTAAAAGATCGGTCATTTGAGGCACCTTTGATGTTGTTTGGAAAAACAGAAAAATAGAGAGCTTCTTTTAGAGAAAAACAACAGTCGAATCTGATAGAAGATAGTCTAGGTCCAGACGCATGTATTATATGTTGACTAGGTATTGTTGATTTTATTTGTACCAAATTTATACCCACTTCACCAAGTCCACCGGACTGTTTCACTTGTTTTTATTGTCCAAGGTTTTCTCACTTGTGTAACTGTATCATAATATATATATATATATATATATATATATGGATAATATTCAGGTGAGGGATTTCCTCACCAAGATGGTGAGAGACAAACTTAATGGGGCCTATGTAGGGCCCTCCTAATCATGGGACTTGGGGGGATGGAAAGAGACATCTTAGATGGACCCATATATCAAGTTTGGGCTCAATCCCATGCCTCTAATTCATTAATTCGTGGCCCCCAAATTTAACGACTTTATATTAAAGAAAAAAAATTGACCTTCGATCCAATGGTCCAATTAATTTGGATAGGTGAAAACTTGATGGACCTAATGTACTTAAGGGGGTTTTATGTATGTAGATCGTTTGGATGTATTATAAAGTCCGCCCAACTATGTTGTCCCTCACCATAGAATGGTGAGGGAATCCCTCACATGAATATATATATATAGGGAGCTCCTCTCCTCAGCTAACGCGGGACGCTGAGGAAAGCGTCGGCTCACCACGTCCGTAACCTAGTTTATGTTGATAGATTTCTAGTATTTCTTGCGTGGAGCCCACCCAAGCCATTTTCGTTTCCCCGCTCTCCATCAAAAGCCAAAATCAAATCCCACTTTTGAAAAGAGCCCCCAACCCATTTCCTTCCCTGTAGCGCTGGCTCTTCTCTCTCTCTCTCTCTCTCTCCATTTCGCCATGAACCCATTTCCTTCACTGGAGGCACGGATCCTCTCCCTCGACCGATCGATTCTCTCCGATGAGACTGTCCTCTCTCTGGCGACGCTCCTCTCCTCAGGCCTGAGGTTTTCTCTAAAGCGACTTTGTCATTTCCCCATTTCCATCTCTCTCTCTCTCTCCATTCCTTCTGCAGGCACGGATCATCCCAAAAGTGAGTCTCTCTCGGCGGCTTCTCCATTCCTTCCGCAGGCACGGGTCCAGGGCCGGTTCTGAATTTTTCAGGGCCCAGGGCAAGAGTAAAAGTTAGGCCTCTTCAGCCATCATATATGATAATATCATTGGTGGGCCCCACTAACGTGAAAAATTGGCAATGGGTTGATGATACCCAAGTATAACTATTTGAAAAAAGAAGAAGATGAGAAGCATCATATATGGGGAATAAAAAATCATTGGTGGGCCCCACTAACAGATGAGAAGAACGGGTGAAGGGCTGAAGGCTTGATGATCTGTTTGTGAAACAAAAAACCCCCAAATCATCCCAACGCTAGACTAGATTCTCCCAGAATTTCAGCCATCAAATATTAAATATCATTGGTGGGCCCCACTGATGGATGCTCAAATCAGTGATGCAATAAGCACTCTCAGATGATTTGATGATGGGTCTATTGATGCCCAGGACGATGAAATCCATTGGATGAGCCCTGCCTCCACCAAATGATTGAAAAGAAAATAAAAGGTAGAAGCTAGAAGGAGAGGAATTTTGCCCCCCCCTGAAAAATGGGCCCTGGGCAAGGGCACTTACAGCCCCTGTTGAGGGCCGGGCCTGCACGGATCATCCCAAAAGTGAGTCTCTCTTGGCGGCTTCTCTTCTTCCGCCCTGAGCGTTTCTCTCCAGCTAGCGATTGTCTCTTCGAGGTATGTCTTTTCTTCCTTCCTTCTTTGTTTTTTTTTTCCCTCGCTTTTCTTTCTTTGCCCTTAGATCTTGAAGAAGCTTCTGAAATGTGCCCTCTTAGGCTCATCTTGGTAATCCTATCGGCGAGCTTGGCTGGGTACTTTCCTTGGAAGTCAATCCAATTTGATTCTCCCAAACCCCAAGACGATGTTTCGGACTAGAAGGAGAAGGTATTAGCTGATTATGAGAGAGAATTCGGGTTTTGAAAGGTGGGTTTTTTTTGTTTGATCGAAATCCATTTGGGTTTCATTCGGATTTGAATTTTTCATCAGACTCTTTTTGCTTTTTGCTATTGAATTTTTATGTTGATCTTTGTGTATGTTTGTTCTGTTCTTTCAGGTGATTGGTAAGGGGTTTTGGACTTTCGTGGATATGGTGAGCGGGAGGTATTTGTGGAGGAATTTGAAGGTGGGAAGCGAGAGAAGAGGGATTGATTGTTTGCTTCCCTCTTTTTTTTCCCCTTTCTTTGTTGTATGTTTGGATTGTAATTACTTTCCACATGATCCGAATTCTCAGTTGCAATGAAAGAGATTTGTCAAGGTTTTATTTTTAAATCTCAAATAATTTTGGTTCCATTGATTGGGTGGAACATCCTCATATGAGGCTAGATTGTGGCAAAACAGGCCCATTGGAAGGCAATTTATTTAGACCTATGAAATTTAGGAAGGTGAAGTCCTAAATAAATTGCTCACTCAGATTTTTATTAATTTTCAAGCCTCTGTTTAGATCGATCAACTGCTAAATTCAGTCCATCTGGCCCATTGCCTAATAAAGTGTTGTGACTGTGAGACTTCCACTACATGCAAGTGGCTAGTAAAATGGACCTAGATATCTTACTAGTAAGATTTTCTTAATTGATTACTTCAAGCCCATACCAAAGCACACGCACGAAGTGTGATTAATCTTTTTTCATTCTTATGACCACCCTAATAATCTAGTTATTTTTATTCTTACGACCACTCTTATAACCTTTTTTTTTCATTGATTACTTCAAGCCCATACCCAATCCATGTCCTTAGTAGACCCAGAATTCAAAAGTAAGGCTGATCCACCCATTCATTGAACCACAATTAAGCTCCAGAGTCCTCCAATTAATGCGTATGGTTTGGACCCAAATACAAACTCACCTATGGCTATACCAGACTTACAAAAGTAACAAAACCCATGTCTTGCAATAGAACGTCCACTAGGATTATAATCAGCTGGCTGACGGAAGTAGACTCTAAACTCCACCCATTTTAGTTATTGGGCCAAATGTATAGATAGGTCTTAACCCAACCCTTTTTCCTTCTTTTTGGTATAAGCCTTTACCCAACCCTTGGGATTCGACTTAGGGGCCAGTCTAATGAAGGGAACAACAACGAATCCAAGAAGAAGATGCCGCTGGGCTGGAGATCGCCGAGAAGACTCAAGTTTTCAGATCGTGCTGTGTATGTTGCAGATTCATGAATCAAGAGTTCGTTTTTATCACATAACCCCAACGATCTAATGCGAGCTTCTCGGAGAAACTAACATTTGGATTCGTTGCAACGTTCTACACTTAAAAGGGGAGGAGTCATAGAAGAAGTCAATCACCTAAAACCAACGAGTCTATCAGGCTCTTTTGTGGCCATCAAATGTGGGCCATAGGCTCATATGCTAACATCTCCCACTTGGCCAAAAAGAGCAGTAAAAGTATCTTAAGGTTTTGGCCTACTACATTATTTCAAATGTCAACACACATGGAACACTCCCACTCTTCCATGGATCTATACATATACATATTGCTCCCACTGTTTTTTTATATGTACCTGGTATTTATTCATGAGGTATTTTTCACGCTTTTTGCGGAGTTGACACCCGTTATCTTCAATTCATTACCGTCATGAGGACTTTTTCACGCCTTTGCGAATTTACGACTCATGATATTCATCGTAGTCATGAGGTCTTTTTCAAGCCTTTCGCGGATTTTGACAATCATGACTAAAGAAAAATACATATGAATTTAATTGACTCAGGCATCCCTAAGTCCCATCAAGCTTACATGCTTTGAAAATAACTCTGCACTTATTCCCTTTGTTAAAGGGTCAACTATCATATCGGCTGAGGTTAAGTAATCCACCTTTACTTCTTCTTTCTCAACTACATCTTGAATATAGTGATAGTGTACATCAATTTGCCTACCCTTAGGACTATCTGCCCCACTCTTTATGAGTCTAATTGCTGATTGGTTATCACAATACATCTGGATTGGTCCATTGACTATATTGAGATCCAAATCATGTATAAAACATTTTATCCAAACAACAAAAGTCGAGGCAATACTACATGCTACATATTCTACATATTCTGCATCTTGAGTATATCGGGCAACGCCGGTTTGTTTCTTACTTGACCAAGAGATGGCAGCACCTACAAAGAGGAAAACATGCCTAGAGGTGGACTAACAATCGTCCCTGTCCCCCGTAAAATCAGCATCTGAATATCCTACAACTTCAAGCTTATTAGCATGAAAGCATAATTTAAGGTGTTTAGTACCATTTAAATACCTGAATATTCTTTTCACTGTATGCCAGTGTTTAATCCCAGGGTTACTTTGATATCTACTGACCAAGCCAACAACAAAGCTAATATCTGGTCTAGTACATAGCATAGCATACATAAGGCTACCAACAGCTTGTGCATAAGGGATATTTGACTTTTCTTTATCATTAGTTGGACAATCATTTTTAGATAATTTTAGTCCCTTTTCAACTGGGGCATAAACAACTTTAGAATTCTCCATTCTAAATCTTTTAAGAACAGTTTCAAGATACCTCTCTTGGCTTAATCATAATTTCTTCAGTTCTCTATCTCTTGTTATTTTAATTCCTAAAACATAAGATGCATCTCCCATGTCTTTCATCTCAAATTTAGAGTTCAACCAAGACTTTGTTTTTTGTATTATATCTAAATCATTCCCGGTCAAAAGTATATCATCATGACATAAAGAGATAAAATGGCAAAGTGATTTCCACTTTTCATGATGTATACACAATGGTCTAATTTATTTACTACATATCCAAATTCTAGAATAGCATTATGAAAAGTTTTATACCAGTGGTGAGAAGATTGCTTTAAGCCATATAAAGATTTTTTTAACTTATACACTTTAACTTCTTGCCCTTCAATTTTGAATCCTTCTGGTTGTTGCATATAAATGGTCTCTTTTAAGTCACCATTCAAAAAAGTTGTTTTAACATCCATTTGGTATAGTTCTAAATTGAAGTGAGCAACTATGGCTAATAAAACCCTAATTGAAATAAACTTTGCAACAGGAGAATATGTATCAACATAATCTATTCTTCTTTTTGGGAAAAGCCTTTAGCTACAAATCTAGCTTTAAACTTATCTATCAAACCATCATATTTAAATTTTCTTTTCAATACCCATTTACAACCGATGGCTTTTCTATTTTCGGGTAAATCACTAAGTTCCCAAACTTTGTTTTTCTCTATTGAGTTGATTTCTTCATTCATGGCTTTTAGCCATTCATTAGACTCTGGTGAACTAATAGCTTCTTCATAATTGCAAGGATCATCCATTTCATGTGGATCTATAAAATCTTCTAGTAATTCACTCATATACACATAAAATTCATCTAGATATGATGGAGGACTCCTAGATCTTTTATGACCAATAAGAGTAGCAAATTGTTCATTTCTCTTAGGGGATGAATTTGGACCAATTTTATTAAACGATTGATTATTTTCATCTAATGTTTTCATATTATGATTTGTGTTATCATTTTCTTTAAGGTGTTCTAAAAATTCAGCATCTCTGCTTTCAATTAGACCTTTATCTTTATGATAAAATCTCCAGCCTTTTGATTGTTCAGAATATCCTATTAATCTACACCTATTTGTTTTGAGTTCAAGTTTACTCCTAAGTTGATATGGAATTAAAACATGAACTATAGAACCCCACTTTATAAGATTCCCAAGATCTGGTTTTCTACCGGTCCATAATTCATAAGGGGCTCGATCTATTCCTTTAGTAGGTTCCCTATTAAGTATATATGTAGCAGTACTAATTGCTTCGCCCCAAAAAGTCTTAGGAAGACTTGAGTGAGCCATCATGGATCGACACATTTCCAACAATGTTCTATTGCGTCTTTCTGCTATACCATATTGCTGTGGTGTATAAGTCATTGTTAATTGATGCTTAATTCCATTATGTTTACAGTATTCATCAAACTCATTTGACACATACTCTCTACCTCTATCAGTTCGTAGTACTTTTATTTTCCTTCCCAACTGATTTTCTACTTCTCTTCTATATTCATCAAACACTGATATAGCTTCATTCTTGTGAGTAATCAGATATATATATATATATATCCATATTTAGAATAATCATCTATGAATGTTATAAAATATTCTTTCCCTCTATGAGTCTTAACATCCCGAGGTCCACAGATATCTGAATGTATAACATCCAGTAATTTCATTGCCCTTTTACTTTTAGGGAAAGATTTCTTAGTCATCTTTCCAGACAAACAGTGCTTACAAGTTTCAAACTCTACTTTGTCCAATTTTGGAATCAACCCCATGTTCATTAACCTCTTAATTTTATCTTTTCCTATGTGTCATAGTCTTAAGTGCCATGTATAAACATCAATATGTAGACAATAATTAATCAGGGAACCCTCAATATAAGCAGAAGATGAAGAAACTATATTATTATCATGATGAGTTACATTTAACATAAATAAATTTTGATCTTCTACCAAATATCCCCAAGCTAATATGGTGCCACGTTTTCCGATAGTTACTTTCTTGGATCGGAAACGTACATCAAAGCCCTTACGAACAAGTAAGGGGACTGAAACAATGTTTTTCCTCATATTCGGCACATAATAAACATCAATCAATATGAAATCCAAAGATCCAACATCTAGTTTACATGATCCTACACCCAGTACATCTGAATAGGTGTTATTGCCCATAAAGATCTTCTTTTCTCTGGGTTGGATCTCTTTAAAATCTTCAAACCATGTTTTTGAGCTAGTAATGTGGCGATTTGCACCAGAGTCGACCCACCATCCGTCATGATCAAAGTCAGCATGAAGGCATTCAGAGATCACACAGACAACTTGTTTGCGTTTCCTTGAAGAACTACCTTCAGAATGTGATTTTCTTTTTCCATTTGTGTCTCGCTCTTTATCTTTATTATGCCAGCAATCCACCTTCATATGTCCAACCTTGCCACATACAAAACAGGTTAGTATGTTATAAGGTTTATTTCTAGAAGATTGTGGCCTCCTACCTTTAACTTTAAAGCCTTGTTTATTTCTATCGAATTTTCCAGGAAAAACTTTCTTATCTTTATTTCTAGGGTATTTGTCATCATTGACCATTAAGAGATCATGTTGTTTATTTAGAAAAGCTGGTTGTTTATTCATTTCCATATGTTTTTGTTCAAGTGTAAGTTTCATAGGTAATTCTAATAGACTAATAGATTGGGGATGAAGCCTAAGGGAGATAGTTACTATTTGCCAAGAAGAAGGGAGACTATTTAGAATAGTTGAAATCTGCATCCTTTCAGAAATGATATTCCCTGCTTTAGCTAAATCTTGAGCCATTACTAACATTTTATTGACATGATCTATAACACTCTCTCCCTCTTTCATTTTGCAGGAGTTATATTGTTCTAAAAGAAATTGAATATGAGTGTCAGAAGTAGTGTCATATTTTTGTGCGAGTGCCTCTATCATTTCTTTTGTAGTTGTATATTTTTCAAAAATTTTAATTAAATCATTTTGCATAAAAGCTAGTAAGGTGCTTCGTCCAATTTGATCATCTTCTTCAAATTTCTTCCATTTCTTAATTTCAATTATAGTAGGATTTGCACTTAATATTGGTTTTTCTGATTTTAGGACATATGGAATCCTATCTTGAATTAAAATATGCTCTATTTTTCTTCTCCATATGTCAAAGTTCAAACCATTTAATTTTTCAATCTTTGAAAGTTCAGCAGCAACTACAGATCTAGCCATATGGTTCAAAATACAATATAATACACTCTAAACAATGTTCTTAAATAATAGTTAGAGAAATCAAACAAGCACTTATATGGCAAATATATATATATAATTTTTTTTATTTTTTATTTTTTATTTAGCAGTCAATCAATAATGAAATATTCAAGAAATCCAACAAACAACCGAGCAATATACAACCAGCTAATATAAATAAATTGGTTAAATCAGTGGCTCACAGTGTTCTCTAGCAATTGTAAATGGAAAAAAAAAAAGTTTGTGTTTCAAGCCAAATAGAGATGTGACTATTCAAGCAAAAAGTGAAGAAAATAAAAATAATAAAATAAGGAGAGATGGAGACTGCCCCTAGTATGAGAGAGACGGTTGTCCTTGGTTTGACTATTTGAGTGTGTACTTGCGATATTTAGGCCCCCTTCACTTAAGGAAGATGGTACCACTTGCCCCAACTTATTGAGATTTGTGCCAGGAACCCTCTTCCCTTGAGTTCTTCCCCTCGGCTTCAATGAACTCCAAAAAGAAAAAGAGTAGAACAACAAAATAGATGTAGGGGGTTTCAGTATCCTTTGAATTGAGAGAACCCAGAAGCTGTAGCTCTGATACCATTTCCGTAACGATACCCGACCCGGAACCCTGGTATGATATTGTCCGCTTTGGGCCTCAGCCCGCACGGATTTGTTCCTTGGTAGCTGGCCTGCAGGCTGGCCCCAAAACGCGTCATACCAAGATCTGGGCGGTATCTTGGCGATGTGAGATCTGACAATCCCCACCACTCAGAGGACAGCCGCCCTCGGCTCTGATACCAATGAAGGGAACAACAACGAATCCAAGAAGAAGATGCCGCTGGGCTGGAGATCGCCGAGAAGACTCAAGTTTTCATATCATGCTTTGTATGCTGCAGATTCATGTGTTTTTATCACATAACTCCAACGATCTAATGCGAGCTTCTTAGAGAAACTAACATCCGGATTCGTTGCAACGTTTTACACTTAAAAGGGGAGGAGTCATAGAAGAAGTCAATCACCTAAAACCAACGAGTCTATCAGGCTCTTTTGTGGCCATCAAATGTGGGCCATAGGCTCATATGCTAACATCTAGCCCTGTTTAAAAACACATCGGTGGTTCGTGTAATAGATGTGGGACTCAACTGGGCTGCTTTTAGGGCCTTCAAGACTATTACGCCCATGATCAACCCATACTTAATCATCATGCCCAATGTAGGTCAATCACAGTCCAAATATACGCCAGGCCTTGGCCAGCCTGGATCAAATGCAGCCCTGAATCATTGTGAACACAAAACCCAGTCCGTTGTGCTCGGATATAAAATAGGGTCAGCTTGTATAAAATTTGTTTGATGGCAGCCCTCAGCTGCTCTGTTGGGTATTGAGATATTAAGCTTGTCTGTTGCAACGGAAGGTAGGTTCAAAATCCAGTGGAATTTTCATGATTCAGTCCCTTTAACATCTGGCGCAGACTTTTTTTGGTATTTATTTCAACTTTGATCAATTTAGAGATTTTGGATGCACTCCACTTGTATGTGACTTGATGATTAGTTCTTTTGAGATTAAAAAAAACAAACAATGACTGCAGCTTCTAATGCAGGATTAACCCATTATTGCGGTAGATGTGCTGTTGTTTCAAAACTGACTAAGCTTGTCCCTCTTTCCTCCTTGTTTATCAGTTTCTGTGAAACAGAGAAATGCATCCATCTTCTGGCTTCTTTTGGCTGGAAATGATTCTCAATTCAAAGATGTAGTCCTTAATAGCAGACCTCGTTCACAACCACAATAGTAGAAACCAATGAAATTAAGGAGTCATGTATAACCATATCCAACGGCCATGTTCCAAATTTCAACCGTTGGATCTTCCTATATATTGAGATATTTGCAAAATACTCCAGGCCCTTTGATCAACTTTTTTTTTACTTTTGTGGGCCCCATACGTAAGATCTGAACTGTTTGTTCCCTCTGCAAAGTTTATCATGACTATGCTGCCAAATTTTAATACTTTATTCCTCATAGATCTCAAGGAATTTAAAAAGCATCATGGACCATTGGTTTAAAAAATTATTGGTGGCTGAGTTTTGAAAGGGTCTACAAGTAGTCTTTTTATATATTTTTTATAAGTTGTGGGACCATAAATCATGATCCAAACCATTGGATATATTAAAAAGACCAGGCACGACTATGGGTCCAAATTCTAGCCGTTGGATCATTATAGATTGTGAGATATTGGCAAAAAAAGCCAGATATTTTTATCCATTTTTCAAAAATCCATGGGCCCCACATGCGAGATCCAAACCAGTAATTCTCTTTGTAAGACTAAACAAGGTTATGACGTTAAATCTTAATGCTTGATTCCTTATGCATCTCGAAATACTTATGAAAAACTTTCAACCATTGATTTAAAAAGATCTGTTTTAATCAATTTTTTTATGTTACCAAACACACTATATTTAAAACATCTATTTCAAATGGGGCCATTTGAAATATACCTATTTCATGGAAATCTATTTCACATAGATAAGATCTGATAAGATCTGCCAAACAGTGCCTTTGAACTTGACCATAGATGCACTTGAAACTTTTCATATATATATATATATATATATATGAGCAAGGCTCTCCTAAGCTGCAACTTAATTTATCCTAAGCTATAATAGTGTTGGTCCCACAAATCAAAGTTAATTATATCTGTTTTTTGCATGATGGAACTGAAAAATCCAGTTCTGATTGGATTTATCTTGATTTTGGAGACCATCGTCATACAAAAAACAGCATAAACGACTTTGATTTGTGGGACCAGCCCTATTTCAGCTTAAGATAAACTAAGCTACAACTTAGGAGAGCTGATCTCTATAAATATATATATATACACACACACGCACACACACTCAAATATACTTAACCAATGAAATCAATAAAGATTTGAATTTCCATCATATTATTACTGTTTCACAATCTCTCCGTGTCCATGTATGTCCATGTAGACCACATGTAAACCCTTGAGACCCCAACGCCCAATCTGCAATCTCTCCCTCTGTCCATGTAGAACACATCTAAACCCATGAGACCCCAACACGCAATCTGCAACCATCCAACCCTTCTCCTCTTAGAAAAATGCAAGACCCCAACCATCTTCAAGCAAGCCCATGCCCATATGATCACAACAGGCCTGGCCCACCACACCTTCCCTCTCAGCCGTCTCCTCCTCTTCTCCTCCCTCCCTCCCTTATCCTCCACCCTTGGATCTTCCTACCCCACCTCCATCTTCAATCAAATCCCAAACCCAACCATCTTCCTCTACAACACCCTCATCTCCTCTCTAGCTTCCACCAACAACACCCACATTGCCCTCTCTCTCTACTCTCACCTCCTCTCCCACAAAACCCCCAACCCCAACAACTACACCTACCCATCTCTCTTCAAAGCATGTGAGTGCCACCCATGGACCCACCGTGGCCTTGCCCTCCATGCCCATGTCCTAAAGTTCCTTGGCTCCACCTATGATCACTTCCTCCATGCCTCTCTTGTCAAGTTCTACTCCAAATGTGGCAAACTGGAACTGTCTAGATATCTCTTTAATCAGATCCAAGATCCTGATCTAGCTGCTTGGAACTCCATCATATCTGCTTATGCTCATGGCACTGGTACTTGTAGTGATGATGCCAGTTCATGCATTGAGGCCTTATTTTTGTTTAATGAAATGCAAATGTCTAAGATAAGGCCTAATGAATTCACATTTGTAGGGGTGATTGGTGCTTGTGCTGATCTGGGTGCACTCAGTCAAGGTGCATGGGCACATGCATACATAGAGAGGCATGGTCTTGAGTTGAACCGTTTTGTTGCGACTGCTCTGATTGACATGTACACGAAATGTGGGTGCATCAATTTGGCCATTCAAGTGTTTGATTCATTGCCCAAGAGGGACACCGTGTGTTACAATTCAATGATCCGTGGGCTTGCGATTCACGGGCTGGCTCAACCCGCTATCGAGCTTTTCAATGTCATGGATCAAGATGGGGTGGCGGTCGATTACGTGACTTTTATGGTCATGATGTGTGCGTGCGCGCATGCTGGGTTGGTCGATGAGGGGCGCCGGTGTTTCGATTCCATGAAAGAGGTGTACGGGATTGAACCGAAGATTGAGCATTACGGGTGTCTAGTGGACCTCCTTGGTCTAGCTGGGCGGCTCGATGAGGCCCATGAAGTGGTTTGGAAGATGCCCATGAGGCCTGATGCAGTGTTATGGAGGTCTTTGCTAGGGGCTTCTAGGATTCATGGGAACATGGAGCTGGGAGAGCTTGCACTTAGGCATTTGACAGAGCTAGAACCAGAGTCCAGTGGTAACTATGTGCTTTTATCAAACATCTATGCAAACATGAACCATTGGGAGGATGTGAGGAGAGTAAGGAAGGTGATGAAAGACAAGGGTATTAACAAGATGCCTGGCCACAGCTTGGTTGAGATGGATGGTGAGATACACGAGTTTATATTGGGAGATAGGGCCCACCCAAGATCAAGAGAGATATATGCCATGCTTGATGAGATGGGCAGGAGGTTGCATGAATATGGGCATAAGCCAAGCACCCAAGAAGTGCTGTTTGACATAGGTGAAGAGGAGAAAGAGGATGCTCTCTCATACCACAGTGAGAAGATAGCCATTGCATTTGCACTTGTTGCTTCTGATTCAACTGTTCCCATCAGGATTATCAAGAATCTTAGAGTATGTGGTGATTGTCATGCAAGTGCTAAGCTCATTTCTCAAATATACGGAAGAGAGATAATATTGAGAGACAGAATTAGATTCCATCATTTTAGAGATGGGGCATGTTCTTGTTTGGACTATTGGTAGAGGTTATTTATCACAGGTCAATTGTAATTTCAATCATATGTTTTCTGTTGTCTTCTTTTCTTCAAAATTCTCTCCTCTGATTTTGGTAATCAAGGATTGAAATTGGGAGTTATGGGTGTGGGAAGCCATCAAATCCGTGATCAAAATGTTGTGCGTGGCAACAGTTCCCACCATATGCATTGACGAAACTAATCACATAAGTCCGTTACATAACAGTAAAGTTCATTTTATACATAACATTTCATTTCATTTCATTTCCCTATTTGGTCACACTTTGCATATTCAAATTACAATGCAAATGACATAAAACGAACACATAAGAGTTCTTTCAAAACATTTCCAAAACAATTTCCAATGTTCTAGTTCATTCGCAATCGGATTCAAGTTCATTTTATTAATGCTCCTAGAGGAATCTGATTAGCCTCCTCCACAGGCGGCACGACCTCTGCATGACCGGCACAGGTAACTGGGCCTGTAATGTCATCAATAATACTATGAACATAACGGTTCAACAATGTATATACAGATCTATGATAGTACATGCTCATAAATAGACAAAATCTGTCAAATCTATCAATTAACAATTCTACAGTCAATATTCAATTTTAGCAATTCTACTCAATCTGTACAATGACAATAATATGAGTATTTAGAATTAAGTAACTAACAGTTACTAACTTGGCAACTACCATAACACTTATTTAATTTTATTTCATTTCACATCTTCCTAAAAGGAAGGAATCATTCATTTCACATCTTCCTAAAAAGGAAGGAATCATTCATTATCATCTTCCAAAAAGGAAGGGATCATTCAATATCATCTTCTTAAAAATGAAGGAATCATTCGGTTCATCTTCCTAAAAGGAAGGAATCATTCAATATCATCTTCCAAAAAGGAAGGAATCATTCAGTTCATCTTCCTAAAAAGGAAGGCATCATTTAGTATCATCTTCCAAAAAGGAAGGGATCATTCAGTTCATCTTCCTAAAAAGGAATGAATCATTCAGTATTGTGGGATCTACCAGTGCCCGGGCCAGGGACATTTGGCAGTACTACGGAGCTCCGGAACACTCCAATCCATCTACTGCAGTAGGTTGACCATTATTCATTGTTGCATTTAGTAACTATTGTAAGAGTTTTATTTTGTTGCAAATTGATAGGATGCATTCATTTTCATAGCTTGACCTTTCATTCTTTCATGTTCTTAATCTTAGGATCTTCATGCATATTTCTCATTAATAATCTTTGTTTTTATCATATGTTATGCATGGTTTTCAAATCAGTTATGTCTCTTAAGTTCATGAAGGTTTGAGTTCAGTTTTTCAATCTTCCATATGTTTAAACCTTAAGTTCAAATCTATTCAAGCTTTCCAAATGCTTTCTCTTTCAAATCCTTTCTTTGGTTTGAATGTTTCATGCTTTTAAAATTCACTTTATCATCGTATTTTAAATCATGATTCAAGCTTGGTTGTTGTGCCTCAAGTCCCCTGGAAAGATGCCCTCTTAGTTCCAAGTTTCTAAAAAATCAGGATTTCTGGGCAGTCACCAGGTCGACCTGCCTATGTGGTCGGTCGACCGGGCTCTCAGTGGGTCGACAGGGATTTTGAGCTGTAGCCTCTCCAAAGGGCATTTTTATAGCCGTTGTGTGTATTCGGTCGACCGGGCCCTATACCAGGTCGACCGGGCACTAGCCGTTGGGAACTTTTTCTTTATAAAAAGTGGTTTTTTTGTTTGGAGAAAGTTGTTGAACTTTCAAGGACTTTTGAGGCCAAGGACTTACAACTTTTCTAAAGCATTATTGAAGGGATTATGAAGCCATTCCATTGATTCAACCTTTGATCTTCTAATGGGTGTGCTTTCTTTATCCTAAGTCTTTTAAAATCATGCTTTGGTTCTTTATCTTTGTTTTTCCACAATGCATGATTAAATAGATGCTTATCTTTTGAAGTGTTGTCTTTCATAACATGCTTTGAACTTTGAAATATCTTTGATTTATGAAATCAACATATGATTTATCATTCACATGAGTTATGAATCTTTGTTTTCAAATCTAACTTGTTAATCTTAAGGTTATACTTTTGCTATTCAAGTTTGATCTTTTTGGAAAACCATGTGTTTGTCAAACAACTCTTTCTCATACATATGATTATCATATCTTTGCATCACTTAAAGATTCATCTTTTTGAAAAAGGAGAAAGAGTGAATTCTAGTATATGCATTTTTCATAGACTTTGTCATTCATATGCATGTTTCTAGAAGTTGAGATTTCATTTTATATTTAGCCTTTTTAGAGGCACTCATTTGCACTTACATTGTTCTCTTAATCCATGCATTCATAGGCATTTTTCTTAAGAGAAAATCTTTTTGTTGTAAAGGTTGGTGCTTAGCCTTGAAAAGCATGCATAGTATTGTAAAGGTTTATGCTTAGCCTTTGAAAAGCATATTGATGTATTTGTAAGGTTGAAGGTGAACCTAAACCTTAGTTTAAGTTAGTGAAAATCCAGTAGGGACACCGGGAGTGGATGTAGGCATGTTGGCCGAACCACTATAAATGCTTGTGTTATGGTAATTGTCTTTATGCTGACTTTTCATGGATGTTGCTCTCTTGTTTGATTCTATTATTCTTCTTCAAAACATACGAGACTTAAAAGCAAAGAGAATTAAAATTGGTCTGGTTATTTGAGCTCACCCTATTCACCCCCCCCTCTAGGATTCGATCTTGGACTTTCAATTAGTATCAGAGCCTAGGTGCTCTTGTTTAGGTCTAACAACCTAGAGTTAGAATCCTTAGAGTGAGTTTTTATTTTTTTGGTCATAATGCAAGCCCAATTAGGAGAAGGTCATGCCACTAATAGACCACCCTTGTTTAATGGTTCTCATTACCGTTATTGGAAGATTATGATGCAAGTCTTTCTAGAGTCTCAAAGTCTAGATGTTTGGAATATCATTGAAGAAGGGTATCATGACCCCACTATCACTGAACAAGATTCAGAAGGACATGTTATATCTATCAAGCCTAAGCCTAAGAAAGACTGGACTCAAGGAGAGAAAGATAGGACAAATCTAAATGCTAAAACTAAAAATGCCTTGTATTGTGCCTTGTCTCAAGAAGAGTTCAACATGGTAGTAAATTGTAATACTGCTAAGGAAGTTTGAGAGACCTTAGAGACCACTCATGAAAGGACAAATCAAGTCAAGGTAGCTAAAATCCAAATGTTGACAGATGAAAACACAATCTTACTTGCTAAGAAGTTTAAAAATTTCCTTAAAAACAAAAAGAACTTTAGAAATTCTGAGGATTCTAGAAATGAAAATTTTCAAAGGAATTCAAGGGGATCGTTTACCAAGAAGGATGTGCAATGTTACAACTGTAAAGGATTTGGTCACATTGCTCAAAATTGTCCCTCCCCTAAAGAATCTGAAAAGAAAGATAAGAAAGGAAAGAAAGTTTTGAACATAACTTGGGATGATGATGAAGATGAAAGTAGTGACAATAATGAACTTCAAAATGATGAAGATAATGATAACTCCACTTCTTGGCTTCTATTTACTCCCATTGAAGAAAACAATGATCATAATGTTTTAATAGAAGAAGTAAATGATGAGAATAGTGAAAATGATATTCATCAAGCCTATGAGGAACTATATGAACTATGTGAAGTCATAACCAAGAAGAATAAAAGTTTAAAAATTGAATCTAAAAGGCTTGTGAATGATCTAAATGTTTTAAAAGATCAATTAATCTTGAAAGACAATGAGATAAGAAATGTTCAATCTAAGTTGACTACCTCTAATGACAATCTAGCTAAAGCTGAAAAAGAAATTCATAAATTACAATGTCTGCTAGAATATAGTCAACAAGAATCAAAATCTCTATAAATGAAACTTAAAAAGGGAAAACATGTTGTTGATAAACTTACTTTGGGAAATGACAAATTCTATCAAATGTTAGGTATGAACAAAATTTTTGGTAACAAGAATGGTATAGGTTTTGAATGCTCCTCAAGTAGCAAGAAGAATAACTTTCAACATATTACTAGGACTCATCTCAAACCTATAGAGAAAATCTTCTTTTCCTCTAGATGGACTTGTCACTTTTGCAATCAAATAGGCCATCTAGTTCCAAATTGTCCCTTTAAGTTTAGGTTGTCTCAAAATCATCTTTCTAGAGCTCCTTTTAAGTTTGTTCCCAAGACCACTACCTCTACCTTCATTAAGGCTACTTGGATTGAAAAAGAGAAAAGTGTCAAGAACTTTCTAGTTCAAACCGCTCTTAAAGTTAAAGAAAACTCTAGATGGTTTTTAGATAGTGGTTGCTCCAAACATATGACTGAAGACCGTTCTAGATTTATCACACTTGAGAACTATGATGGAGGAAATGTGTCATTTGGACATAATCGGAAAGCTCAGATTATTGGAAAAGGCTGTGTTGGAGGAGATCAAATGCCTACTTTAAAAGATGTTTTCCTTGTGGATGGCCTAAAGCATAATCTCTTGAATATAAGTCAGTTATGTGATAAAGGAAACAAAGTTGTTTTTTATAGCAAATCTCGCAAAGTTCTGGATGAGAAATCCCACAAAGTTCTACTCACTGGATTACGTACAAAAGATAACATCTACACCATAGAAGAATGTTGTGAAAATGAATTCATGTGTTTAATGTCAAAAGTTCAAGAAAATCAGTTGTGGCATCAAAGAATGGGTCATATTAATTACAAACTGATGAAGATCTTATCCAAGAAAGAAATCGTTAGAGGAATACCCAAATTAGATGATTACAAATCTGAATTGTGCAAAGCTTGTCAAATGGGTAAGCAAATCAAGAAAAGATTTAAAGGTGTAAAAGATGTATCCTCTTCTCGTCCTCTTGAACTCATTCATATGGACCTCATTGGACCTGCACCTGTGCAGAGTATTGGTGGGAGAAAGTATATCCTAGTTATGGTTGATGATTAGTCTAGATTTGGATGGGTAGCCTTTCTTCATGCTAAATTTGATACAATAGATAATATTATAAGGATTTACAAGAAAATTCAAGTTGAGAAGGATTGCAAAATTAAGAAGATAAGAAGTGATCATGGAGGCGAATTTGAAAATGAAAGATTTGCAGGTTTCTGTGAAAGTCATGGGACCAGTCATCAATTTTCTGCTCCAAAATCTCCCCAGCAAAATGGAGTAGCTGAAAGAAGAAATAGAGTTATTCAAGAAATGGCCAGGACCTTACTTAATAAGAAAAACCTCCCTCGTAACTTATGGGCTGAAGCTATCAATACTACTTGCTATCTTATTAATCGTGTTTATTTGACAAAGAACACTAACAAAACCCCTTATGAGCTTTATTTTGGAAGAAAACCAAATCTGGGATATCTAAAAGTGTTTGGTAGTAAGTGTTATATTTTAAGAGATAGAGAGCAGCTTGAAAAGTTCAATTCCAAATCTGATGAAGGGATCTTCTTAGGGTATTCTGATAAAAGCAAGGCTTATAGAGTGTTCAACCTCAGATCGATGACTATTATGGAATCAGCTCATGTTGTCATTGATGAAACTAATCAAATTAAGAAAGCTCTTCATGATGAAGAAGAGACCTTAGTTGAGCAGCCTATTCCATCTGAAATTGAAGAAGAAATCCCCTCGATCCCTTCTATGCCCACAAAGTTATTAAAAGACCACAACTTGGATAATATCATTGGAGACACCACAAAAGGAGTCATGACAAGAAGACATGTTCATAATCTGTGTGCTCACTACTCTTTTGTTTCACAAATTGAGCCCAAGAACTTCTCTGAAGCAGAAACCAAGTCTGAATGGATTGATGCCATGCAAGAAGAATTAAATCAGTTTAAAAAGAATGATGTGTGGGATCTTATACCTCTTCCTGAAGGCAAAAGTCAAATTGGCACCAAATGGATCTTCAAGAACAAGCTGGATGAATCAGGAAATGTAACAAGGAACAAAGCTAGACTTGTAGCCAAAGGGTATGCTCAAGTTGAAGGAATTGATTTTGAGGAAACCTTTGCTCATGTAGCTCGTTTGGAGTCTATTCGAATTTTATTGGCTTATGCTAGTAGCACGAAGATTAAATTGTTTCAAATGGATGTGAAGAGGGCCTTTTTAAATGGTGAAATTGAGGAAGATGTGTATGTTACTCAACCTCAAGGCTTCGAGAATCCTCATCACCCGGATTATGCTTTTAAGTTTAAGAAGGCTCTCTATGGATTGAAACAAGCCCCAAGAGCCTGGTATGAAAAACTTACAAGTCACTTACTTGAAAATGGATATGAGTGTGGAAATGTGGACAAGACTCTTTTCATTAAAGAGGTTGATAAAGATATTTTCATTGTTCAGATATATGTTGACGACATTGTTTTTGGATCCACATCTAATTAACTTGCTCAAGAATTTTCTAAATTGATGAGCTCCACTTTTGAAATGAGTCTGGTAGGACCCCTACAATTCTTTCTAGGATTACAAGTTAGTCAGACTGATGGTGGTATCTTTCTTAGTCAATCCAAGTTTGTTCTAGAAAAAGTGAAAAAGTTTGGCTTAGGAGAATCTAAGACTAGCTGCAATCCTATGGGCTCTGCTACTAAAATCTCTAGTGATCTTCAGGGTAAGAAAGCTGACTAGAAACTTTATAGGAGGATGATAGGAAGCCTTCTCTATCTCACTGCTAGCCGACCTGATATCTCTTTTAGTGTTAGAATATGTGCTAGACATCAATTTGATCCCCGAGAGTCTCACATTAAAGTTGTTAAACGTATCATAAAATATATTAATGGGACCTCTCATTATGGTATCTGGTATCCTCATGACTCAACTCTGCAATTAATTGGATATAGTAATGCAGATTGGGCAGGATCAATAGATGATAGGAAAAGCACTAGTGGTTGCTGTTATTTCATAGGAAACTGCCTTGTAGCTTGGCATAGTAAAAAGCAAAATTCTGTATCCTTGTCTACTGCAGAAGCTGAATACATTGTTGCAGGTAGCTGTTGTGCTCAACTGTTGTGGATGAAACAAACCTTTTTAGATTATAATGTTCCCCAACAATGCATGCCTCTCATGTGTGACAACTCTAGTGCCATTAGTATTTCTAAAAATCCTGTTCAGCACTCTCGCACTAAGCACATTGACATTCGTTATCATTTTTTGCTTGATCATGCTGACCGAGGCACTATTGAGTTAATTTTTGTTCCTAGAGATACCCAATTGGCTGATTTATTTACTAAACCCCTTGGAAATGACCGGTTCATAAAATTGAGACATCAATTAGGCATTGGCCCTTGCCCTGAATTCTAAATTTTTGTTAGCTAATCACCTGTTACCATATTTTATTTTTATCATATCTCTTATAAACAGGTGCTACTAACAAGGTTGTATGTTTTCTCGTTGATGGGCACGCTCCTTTGCAATTAGATGTCAAAGGGGGAGAGAAATATCCAGTGTTCCTCAAGGTGTTCACCAATTGAGGGGGAGAAGATTCAAGGGTTGCTAATGTTGAGGGAGAGTAGTTGTGCCTAGAGTGTTATTTGTGTAGCTTCTAAGTTCGTCGTCTAAGTTCGTCGCTCTCGCAAGGAAAATCCGAAGCTCCAAAATATCCAAATGCTCCCGAACATCCAAAGCTCCTTAAATATCCAAAGAAGTTGTTGTACAAGATTCAAAGAAAATTGAGAGAGAGAGTTCAAGCTTCTAGAGTTGCCATCAAATTGCAAAAGGGGAGATTGTTAGAGTTTTATTTTGTTACAATTTGATAGGATGCATTATTCATTTTCATAGCTTGACCTCTCATTCTTTCATGTTCTTAATCTTAGGATCTTCATGCATATTTCTCATTCATAATCTTTGTTTTTATCATATGTTATGCATGGTTTTCAAATCAGTTATGTCTCTTAAGTTCATGAAGGTTTGAGTTCAGTTTTTCAATCTTCCATATATTTAAACCTTAAGTTCAAATCTATTCAAGCTTTCCAAATGCTTTCTCTTTCAAATCCTTTCTTTGGTTTGAATGTTTCATGCTTTTAAAATTCACTTTATCATCGTATTTTAAATCAAGATTCAATCTTGGTTGTTGTGCCTCAAGTCTCCTGGAAAGATGCCCTCTTAGTTCCAAGTTTCTAAAAAATCAGGATTTCTAGGCAGTCACCAGGTCGACTTGCCTGTGCATGTGGCCGATCGACCGGGCCGGCCAAGGGACCTGGTCGACCGGGCTCTCAGCGGGTCGACAGGGATTTTGAGCTATAGCCTCTCCAACGGGCATTTTTATAGCCATTGTGTGTACCCGGTCGACCCGGCCCTATACCAGGTCGACCGGGCACTAGTCGTTGAGAACTTTTTCTTTATAAAAAATGGCTTTTTGTTTGGAGAAAGTTGTTGAACTTTCAAGGACTTTTGAGGCCAGGGACTTGCAACTTTTCTAGAGCATTATTGAAGGGATTATGAAGCCATTCCATTGATTCAACCTTTGATCTTCTAATGGGTGTGCTTTCTTTATCCTAAGTCTTTTAAAATCATGCTCTGGTTCTTTATCTTTGTTTTTCCACAATGCATGATTAAATAGATGCTTATCTTTTGAAGTGTTGTCTTTCATAACATGCTTTGAACTTTGAAATATCTTAGCTTTATGAAATCAACATATGATTTATCATTCACATGAGTTATGAATCTTTGTTTTCAAATCTAACTTGTTAATCTTAAGGTTATACTTTTGCTATTCAAGTTTGATCTTTTTGGAAAACCATGTATTTGTCAAACAACTCTTTCTCATACATATGATTATCATCTTTGCATCATTTAAAGATTCATCTTTTTAAAAAGGAGAAGGAGTGATTTCTAGTATATGCATTTTTCATAGACTTTGTCATTCATATGCGTGTTTCTAGAAGTTGAGATTTCATTTTATATTTAGCCTTTTTAGAGGCACTCATTTGCACGTACATTATTCACTTAATCCATGCATTCATAGGCATTTTTCTTAAGAGAAAATCTTCTTGTTGTAAAGGTTGGTGCTTAGCCTTGAAAAGCATGCATAGTGTTGTAAAGGTTTATGCTTAGCCTTTGAAAAGCGTAGTGATGTATTTGTGAGGTTGAAGGTGAACCTGAGCCTTAGTTTGAGTTAGTGAAAATCCGGTAGGGACACCGGGAGTGGATGTACGCATGTTGGCCGAACCACTATAAATGCTTGTGTTATGGTAATTGTCTTTATGCTTACTTTTCATGGATGTTGTTCTCTTGTTTGATTCTATTATTCTTCTTCAAAGCATAAGAGACTTAAAAGCAAAGAGAATTAAAATTGGTCTAGTTATTTGAGCTCACCCTATTCACCCCCCCTCTAGGATTCAATCTTTGACTTTCAACTATTCATTCATTCGTTGATGTCATTGTTCATTTCAGCTTGAGAAACTACTATGTTGTGCCATACTCGGGAATCAATCAAATCAATAAATTCAATTAAAAAATCTAACCAAATTTCTAAACCAAACAATTGAGTGAAACATTCGTTATCTAATGTACGTGTTATTCTCGATGAACATCACTTTATATTGTTATTTGTACATTATGATAACCTTAGCTAACATCTATGAAGGTTTATGTACAATTCTTATTTCATTCATGTTGGTCAATTTGCGGCTTACATTTTTCTCGAATCAAAACCAATTATAACCTTTGAGTTCAATCATTTAGTCTCAAAACTATCTATTTAATAGCCATAAAGAATCCCCAATTCAATAGGCTCAATTACTGAAAATTCAGCATAAAAATTCCTATGAGGTCGGCCAGCTGAAAAAGCTCGGCTAGCCAAATAAATTCGGTCACCTGTTCGGCTGGGCTAGCCAAACAATTTCTATCAGCACGGGACAATTTCTATAAAGCTCGGCTAGCCAAACAATTTCTATCAGCACTCGGTCAGTTTTCCAGAACCTCACATTTTCTGAAAATTCCCTGTCAGTACATTCGGTCACCTGTTCGGCTGGCCAACCTGAAAAGCTCAACTAGCCGAACAATTTCGATCAGCTAGGTTTTTCTGGGAAAAATGACTAACACAGGGGCAATCGGCCACCTTTTCGGCCAGCAGTTCGGCTGGCCGAACTGGCTCTCTCGGCTGACCAATCTGAGTTCGGTCAGCACTTGGTCAGCTTTCTAGCAGCTGACTTTCTGCGGAAAATCCGAACAAGGGCATTCGGTCACCTTTCGGCTGGCCGAACAGAGCCCTGAAGCTCAGAAAATTTCTGGACAAAATTTTCTATTTTGAACTCTTTGAATTCCTACTTCCATCTTAGCATCCTAAATCACAAGAAATGTATATACTTGCCTTGTTTGAAGCTTAATTGACAAAACCCCTTTGTTTAGCTTGGCTTTGAGATGGAATCTCTCCAATGGAACCCTCTTTCAACCTAAAATCAAGACCAATTCACAAATAGATCTTTTATGAGATATTTGTGTAAGAATACACTCCAACCACTCAATGGAACTTGCAAGCTCTACAAGGATCACAAGACACTTGCTTGTAGTCCAAAAGAAGAGAAATTTGAGATCCTCCTCTCACTCTAACTCCAAGGAGATAAGATAGCTTGATGGAGAAGATAAAGTAGATGAAACCTCTACAAAAATCCTTGAAAACCTTCAATCTTTGACACTTGATGGAAGGAAATGGAAGAAGAAGAAGAAAATGTGTCTAGGGTTGCTCTCCACTTCACCTGGGCTGGAAAATGAGATGAATGAACTCATTTAATCCTTATATAAGTCCTATTTTGCACTAAAGTCCACCATCACTTCTCTATTTACAATTTAAGTCAAATGAATGATCATTTGATCCATTTCTCCTCGAATGACTTCAAATCTATTATGAAAGTTATCGTACTCTTTGAGATACATGCGTTAGTATCAAGAGTGACCGTATTTGACAAAATACACAGAAATTCATATTTATGAAAAAGTCTTGTTTTCCTTTGTTTGAGTCTAAAAGCAATTCAAATCGTTCAATTTCATTCATTATCCTTTCATTAAGCCCAAATTATTCATTTTATGCTAATTCAATTCCATTTGGTCATAAATCATCATTTATTTAATTGAACACAATTAATTAGCTTTAATTCCAATAAATTAGAGTTAATCTCTATTAACTCGGGACGGGGTCTAACATTTCCCTAAACTTTTAGAACCATTTGGTCCTTTGAATGCAATACAAATCCATACAAGTCAATAAGTATTTCAAGATTAAAATTACCTGAACGAATAGCTCGGAATACTTCTGAGCCATTTGCTCTTCAAGCTCCCATGTAGCTTTATTTGGTTTACGATGATCCCAAGGACCTTGACCCATTTGATTGTCCTGGTACGCAGAATCGCCTCGTTGGCATTAATAATCTGGATGGGCTTCTCAACATATGTGGTGTTAAGTAACACTTGGATATCTTCATGATGAATACCATGTGAAGGATCAGCCACATACTTCGGAAGCATTGAAACATGAAATACATTGTGGATACCGGAGAGTTCTGTTGGAAGGTCTAGGTGATAAGCCACATTTCCAATTCTGCTTTTGACCTTGAAAGGTCTAATGTGTGAGGACCCATTCCTAGAAATACCTAGTGGGACCCAATTTGACCAAGTCAACAATAGGCTATCCTATTTAATAGGTGATTAGCATGAATAGTTAGTCTTTTCCTATTAATTAAGCCTAGTTTATAGGATTGAGACTCTTATGAGATTAATAGTGGTTTTCTTAGAATTAATTAACCAATTAGGGGCCTTAGTTGTAATCCTAATTATAGATGTGTTTCCCTTAAAGAGTTGTGCAATTGACCTTAGAATGACCCAACTACCTATGGCCCAACTCATTAGCCCATTTATCATATGAGGGTACTCTAGTCTTTACCACCACAACTTTTCCCTCCTTTTGGAAATCCCAATACCATAAATGTCCTTGGCTACTTTACTCTCTACCAAGTAAACATGGGCACTTTTGTCATAATAAATAGCCTACCTTTATTACCCTTAGGCTCCTTTATTCACAACCACTCATTTGAGGATACTTTAGTCATTATATGTGAATACCTAATTTACCCTAGTTTTTATCCTTTATTTCTATTGGCAACCAAGGACCCTTTGGTCATTTTATTTTAGCATTCCCCAAATACCCTCATCCTTATCCTAAACTTACTCTAGCAAGGGAGGGCATTTTGGACTATAATCCAACCAACCCCTATAAAAGAAACCCCTCTTATCTCTTCCCCTCATTTCACTACAATTCCCTCCCATCTCTCCCTCTCTTTCTAAGTTAGAGATTAGGGTCTCTCATCTCCTAGATCTCTCTTTCCTCTCCAAGTAAAGGTAATCCTCACTCACTCTTTCCAATTTCCTTGTAGCATAGCTCTTTCTCTTAAAGTTCCCTTTCTTATGCATTTCTCTCTTTGGGAATGGGTGTAGAGATTATAGATCCAGCTGTGGGAGTGATCTTAGAGCTATTGGAGTGGAGCTCAAGCTATTTGAGGAGATTTCTTCCTAATTAGGCAAGTAAACATGCTTAGATTCTTTAATTAAATTAATTAACATGCTTAGATTGTTAATTATTGTCTTTTATAGTTATTTGGCATGATTTCTGTATTTAGATGGTTGATTAGATGGTATTATGCATGGATAGTTGTTCTAAGCCTTTTCTTATGTGTTATTGGCCATTGATGGATGGGAATCTCCCCATTTGGAAGATCAATGGCCCATTTGTGATGAGATCATGATGAGGGAGGTGTGTTTGATGTTTGGAAGTGTTTGGTGAAGATCTGGGATCCATTTGATGTAGTTTTGATGGAAAATGGGAGATGACAGAATCCAGATTTTAGGGTTTTGTGTGTACCCGATCGACCTGGTCACTCAGGCGGTCGACCGGGCACACAGTGGGCTTCTCCTCAACTGGGAGCAGAAAATGGTCTCAGGGTACCTGATGCAGTGTACCCGGTCGACCGGCCACACTGTAGTACTCCCACCTGCCAGTTGTTTATGAAAATTCCTGCAGTGTACCCGGTCAACCGGGGGACCCTCCAGGTCGACTGGGGACACTGCAGACTGTGTTTTCTAACTCCCAGTTAGCTGTCCACTTCCACAATGTAGCAGGTCGACCCGTGTACCCATGATGTCGACCCGGTACACTGTAAATAGTGATTTTCCATATTTAGTTTCCTTTTATGATCTAATCATGTGTGGACCTCGTTGACCTTCCATTTAGACTGTTTGGGATATGCGAGACACGAGTCAAGGGCCGGGCTTAACCTTGACCCATGTAGCCACCTAAGTAGGGTCTTGGGTTGTAAACGGAACCCGATTCAATGGTTATGGATGTCTTATGATGCTAATTACCTACAAGAGCACCAAGGATACTTAATAAGCATCTAGGGCTCCGTGATCATTGTCTTAGGTGAAGTGGGACCCTGGACCCGAAGAGAGGGGGCAGTGATTACCGATGTATTTGATATATGTGGTACTTATATTGTAAAACGGACACTAAGTCTGGCTGGTAGGTCCGAACTTTAGATGTAGGCCTCGAGAGATATTATAAATCAGGGCATTGCACTTAGGGTCTGATCCACGATCACGGTCCGTATTTGATGAAATGTCGGGACATGGCACTTGAAGTCCTAACCTGTAATAATGGGAACTTAACGGTCGATATTGATGAATGGACTGTATAATGAGATAATACTAATTAAGCGTATAGAGAAGCGGGGTTTATAAGGGTATGTATTATTAGCTGTTGAGAATCACAAGGATGGATTAACTATACTTGAACTCCGTGTCTCGTACCCTTGACTACTATCATCTCATAATAAGGATAATAAGGCTATCCAATTCGGAGTACCCCCACCTAGTGATCCGTAGGATACATGGATGTACGATTGGTCTGCCGAGGGTTATGATGCCGGCATGGACATTGATATTGAGTGTTGAGTGATTGAGTAAAGTAGGTACCGATGAGTGATTGGGTACCGAGACCGCCGACATTCGGACCGGGTACATGTGGATGGATATTGAGTGTAGAGTGATTGAGTACAGTAGGTACCGATGAGTGATCGGGTACCAAGACCGCCGACATTCGGACCGTGTACATGTGGATGGATATTAAGTGTTGAGATAGAGCTAGCACGTAAGACCAATGATTGGGACTTGGCCGTGGCTATGGATGAGTGTTGAGGTAGAGCTAGCACGTAAGACCAATGGCTGAGACTTGGCAGTGGCTATGGTTATTGATGGACTCTTGTACGCCCTTATTCGATGTGACGGTAGTGATGGGTGGCTATGACCCCCATGGCTAATGTCCATCGACAGTTGTTGGGACAACGACGATGAGCTGGCTCCGACCCCTCATGTCCCTTGTACTTCAACTGTGGACGTACCTTTATATGCTTTTATAGATATATATTGGATGTATGATTATTATGTATCGTGGCTGCTGTTATTTATTGTCTTTAATTGTCGACATTATAACGATTGGATCTTGATACGATGAGTACGTATATGGTAAGGTTACTTCCTCAGGTTATCTAGGCTACTTGTGACTCTGATGTGCTATATGATTTTATATGATGTCTTGTTGATGATGGCTTCTCTTATCTACCTGATATACTGTATCAAACATCTGTTAAATAAATATTTCGATTATCGTTCATGCACTACACTCTACTCCATTTTCTGTTGCACTTTGATCTTCTATATCATTATCAAGATACTAATCATGCAGGTACAGCTGGGATCAGGTATGGTCTTCTTCCCCATCTATTAATATAATGTATTGCCATCTAAACATGCCTATTTGCCTGGCTCATCGAGCCTGACCCAAACCTTGGTGTTTTTAGGTATCTTCTCTTCCGCCTTCTTTGATTGGTAGAATTTCTTGGCGGCCGATCCGTTGCCGCGAGGTTCAGAGAATGATGCAGTTGGTGCATCGAGAGGCATCTGACACTTAGATCTCTATTCTCTCCTTTTCTTGTCGCTAGCTGTGTCAGCCTAGGATTGAATAGTTAGTTTAATTACGGAAAGTACCTTGTAATCCTTTAAAGTGAACTAAAATTTTAGGGCTTTGTCCATTTACTTGCTCATATGAGATTTACACTTGATTGTATTATTGGATTTTCCGCATCTCTTGAGTACTTTCTTGTAGCACCCCGAGATTCGAGGCGCCCGGATCTTGGGGTGTTACATAATGAATCTTGAGGAAAGTTTCCCTTTCTTCCTGAATCGAATAGTGTCTTTTCATTGGAAAAGTCTTCAAAAAGACTAAATGATCAACGCGAATTCCAAATCACGCCAACGGTTGTCAGCATAGCTTTTCTGCCATGATCTAGCAATTTTCAGCCGGTCTTGCACTTTTTGAACCCTTTCTACTGTTTCAACAATGATCGTAGGACCGTGGAAACTTTGAGTTCCAACCTTTTCCTAGCTCACTGGAGTCCTTTATCTTCGACTATACAATACTTCGAATGGTACCATATCAACGTTGGAGTGATAGTTGTTGTTGTACGCAAATTCGCAATACGCTAAATGGTCATCCCAATCACTCCCAAAATCAATAACACTGGCACGAAGCAAGTCTTCCAACGTCTGAGTAATCCGTTCTGATTGTCCGTCCGTCTATGGATGATAAGTAGTACTAAACCGAAGTCTAGTGCCCATGGAATTCTTAATGACTGTTAAAATGCAGAAACAAACCTACTGTCCCTATCAGAAACAATCGAGACTGGTGTTCCATGCAATCGAATCACTTCCTTGACAAACAATCTGGACATATCACTGAATTCCATATCTTTTCTAAATGGAAGGAAGTGTGCGGACTTTGCAAGACGATCAACGATCACCCATACGGCATCGTGCTGTTTTCTCGTCTTCGGTAAACCAGATACAAAGTCCATTGTGATATGTTCCCACTTCCATCTAGGAATATTCAGTGGATGAAGCAATCTAGGCGGTTTTTGGTGCTCAAATTTCACGGGTTGGCAAGTCAAGCAGGAAGACACATAACCTGCTATCTCCCGCTTCATGTTATTCCACTAGAATCTGTCATTGACATTTCTATACATCTTTGTGTTTCCTGGATGCATAAAATATTTGGTGTGATGAGCTTCAAACATCACTACTTGTTTCAAATCTTCTTGTGCTGGTATACACAATCGATCTCTAAAGTAGAGAACCCCTTCTACCAACACGAAGTGTGGTCTCATTGCAATGTTGTCCTTGATCCTTACCAATTCCGAAACTTCGAACAGTCTATCATTGATTTGTCGGATAAGAACTGGTTCGAATACGGACAATTGTTGCAACCATCACTCAGTTGTCCACCATTTCAATGGACACATCCAAATCCCTGAATTCTTCAATCAGGTTATATTAACCAACCAATGACGCCAAGTCAGCAGATTCCCGACTCAAAGCATCAGTTGTAAGGTCCGTGACCTTATTGGGTCAATTGGGCCCAATAACAGGCCTGTTGACCCGTTTATTTTATTATTATTATTATAATTAATTGTACTGTTAGATATTTAAGTGGGTTTAGGCCTTGACTGAGTTTCTTTTAGTGTTAGAATAGTGTCTGCGAAGTTACGTGTGATTCCGAGTGTGTTTGACCCTAGTAAGGGGGTAGTTTGCAATTTAGGGAAAATTGAGTGTTTTTCTGGAAAATTTCTATCACCGTGATTTTGGATTCGTTGGAAAGGTTTTGTCGCGCTGATCATTTTTGTCTCCTGGCTCATTGCAATCCGACGATCAGAAACCCTTCAAATGGTCCATTCTTTCACTAGACCCACTTAAGGGTAAATCAGTCTTTTCCCTTCCCTCTCTTCTTAATCAGGGATTAACCCTAATCTCATATTCATCTCTGCAACGAATGAGAGTTACAGCAACCCATCTTCTTACTTTTCATCTTTTCAAGCCTAGAGTTTTTGGGAGAGATCATCTCGAAGATCCGAACCGTACGTCTTCTTCCTCGCAATCTTCTCTTTCCGTTGGTTTTAGTTTGGTAAGATTTCCCTCACGCTCATCTTTCAATCATCTTCTCTTTTGGGTTAGATTTAAGTTTGATCTCGATCTTTTCCTCTCTTTTCTTCTCCTTGGCGTTTTAGGTTATGTTTGGTTGGGTTAGATTCGTGGATTTTGTGATAGAAAGCTTCTCCTCAAGTTTTCCCTATTTCAATCTTCTTCTTGGTTGAGGCAAGTAGATATGCATTTTATATTTAAACATGTGTGTATGGTTTTCTATTTATTGAAATGATTTCTTGTTAGAATACCCAAATTCCAAGCTGTGGTTATGTTTTGATTTGGGATTTATATCATAGATTAGGTTTTGGGAATATTTAGTTTGAGTTAATTGTTAAAATGGTAGCTTTGGAGGTGTTTAATTTGATAGAATGGATGAGAATGATGATTGTGATGATTGGGGAGCATGGAGGCTCGTTTTCTACAGGAAAAAGAAGAGAAAAACTCATTTTCGGGTTTATGTCTACAGTGTTGATCGATCGGACCTGCAGACCGATCGATCAGACTGAAATTGGTCTTAGTTAATTGAGACGAATCTTAGACCGATCGATCAGACAATGTCCGATCAATCGGAGGGCAATCTTGTAATTTCTAACAACATTTGGAGAAACACTTAGAACACTTGTAACTTTTAATCCGTCTGTCGGATTTCTACATATTATATACCGTTAGAAAGCCCTTGAAATGTAGAATCCAATGGTTCTAGTTTCATCATGATCGGAGGTCGGGAATTGATGTAAATACTCAGATGATTGACCCAGCCTATATTTTATTGGAAATGAGACCAGTAACTTAGGTTTGGGCCTTAGATGTTGGAAACCATGATCCTACTATTAGTTGACCATTAATGGGGATTAAATCATAGCACGTGGCTTGGTGTGCTTCGATTAGGTGTCTAGGTGTTCGTGTATTAAACATGAGGTAACTGAATGCGTATGGAACTGAATTACTAGATGCTTAACATGATTGTACACCAAGGGATTTCCTTAGAAGCATCGTTGATCCAATTCCACACGTACTCCATTAGAACATGTAGGATACATGGATGACACCACTTGCCTAGGGTTGGCTTGTAATTCCTCCTTAACTTGTTTAATTGTATACGTTGTAAACACACCTTGTACACTCTCTCTGCATAATACACCTAATTAATTATGAAACATAATCCCTTGTAGAATTAGGACTTGGACCTGATTTAGAGTGTACCTTAGGACCCAGTGTTATGTAATTGATAAACATGACTGGTTAGACTGAAGGGATTATCATGTGATTGAATTTGTCTTGTATTGGCTTGAATGAGATAATCCCTACGTGTCGCGACCCCAGACCGGGCCCGAAGGACTAATTCGGGATCGGGACACTAATGATGATGATAGTGTGGTGAGTGAATGGTTAATATGTAGAGTGTGTCAACAATGTGCACACACTTATTTAATTTCCCATAGGTGTCCGCGGTGAGGATATTACTACCATCTATGAACATTTCTATTAATTGCGGAAGCGTGTAGCAAATCAAATATTCAATCCATCCCAAATCATAAAGATAGTAACACAAATATAGTACTGTATCAGAATGAGCAATGATCATTAGCATGTTACCCAAAAGTAAGTTAAAGTTTATACAAAGATCATTTAATTATATTTCCCAAAAATAGAGGCCAACAAGGCCAATTTGAACAAAATACCAATCCCCAAAAGAATGGTTAAAAGTTTCCCAAAATGTTATCTCTCTCTCTAGCAATCCAATGTCTAAATGACATCATCAGCATGCCACTCAACTAACTGTTGTGGTTCTCCGACCGCCTCCTCGTGCTCCTCCTTGGGATAACCAACAACGGGACCTGAGTACCAAAAAGTGGGTCAAACACGACTATTTGGCAAATGGTAAAATACAATGACAATATGATAATAAATGAATTTACCTTCAAAAGCATTTAAACCTGTTTAAATAATAATTTCTATAACCGAGATAAAACATTTATTCAAATACGAGTGTGGATTATAAAACATGTAAGGTAACCAAGGAAATGGGAGACAAGCAAGACGGCAACAACACGAAGCTAAGTCCTCTATCACAAAAGTGATAGAGTGATAACTAGGCACTGATCTCAGTCACTCGAGGTGAGGAGAAACAGTGGACCTTATAAATACATATACATATACTATACATGACCACGGTAGCGAGCCGGGCATCGGGAACCACAGTAGCAATCTGCGGCATCAGGACAAGACCACGGTAATAACCGGGTAGCGGGATCCAAACTGTAGCTGGCGGGACAAGAGGGGGATCTCCAAGTCGATGGATCAGACTGACAAGGTTATCCAAGCTTAGTGGTGCCGACTCATAGGTTAAATAACAAATCGAGACATGTCTAATATACATCAAGTTCAAGTAAATAAATGGGCGGGGCAAGAATGCTCAAAGGCATAACTTTCATTTCATGTCGGGCAATACATTTCGGGACAAGTAACTGTTACTAGTGTAACTTGAATGCTTTCGGGAAAACAAGTCATGTAATGTAAGTCTCGGGAATGAGGAAATACAATTCCGGGAAAAATAATGACTTCAAGATTTGTTTAAGGTGGATAGGGGTCCCGTGTGTCGATTGTAATGATAACTTGGTACTCCTTGAGTTTGAAGACATTCCGGGCTCCTTATACACTTTACGATTTTCAAATGCACAATATCAAGTTAAAAACTCTTAATCACATATTGGTTTTCATTGATTCAAATATCCACTTCATTTTTCAATATTTGATCACTAAGATAAGTATACCATTGGATTCCTTGCTTCAAGAGCTTTCCAACGGTATATAGAACTTCCAAATCCGACATGGGAATCAAAAGTTATAGGCGTTTAAAACTGGCCCATTTTATCCCCCCTGTAGGTTCCTGGCGTCCGGACGCCCGGAAGCAGAATGGGCGCCCAGGTCTCTGTCTCCGCAGAAACCTCCCAGGCATCCGAAATTTTTTTGTTTTCTGATATCTTTTCCCTCATTTCTCTTCCACTTGCACCCTTAAACTAACTGAGCTTTTCCTTGCTTCAACAAACATCCAAACTAAAATAAAAACTCCCATCAAAACTTCAATGAACATTAAATCCAAACACCTTCTTCTTCACATTCAAACATCAAAGAAAAGAAAACCACTATCCATAAGATTCATCTACACTTTAACACCATAATGGATACATTTATCAAGATGTATAATAGAGAGATCAACTCATCAATATGCATTTCAAAAGTAATAGAAATCAAGGCAATGAAAACTATCAAAACACATGTAAAAATCATTAAGAACCAATAGTGTAAAACAAGAGATTTCCATGAAACATGTAAATGTTCAAAAACTTATCCATTCATCCACTTGCCTTTGGTCTCTAATCAAGCAAATCCAAGTCTCTAATCACCTCTCAAGCTCAAAATCCAAGCTACAAGCAAAAACCCCCAAAACAAACCCTAAAATGGGTCAAACCATGAATGAAGAAGAAAGAACTTTCAATAATGAAAATGGAGCTTCTCAAGGACTAGAAGAATACAAATCTAGGAGATGAAAAAGATTGCTTACTTGTAAGGTCTCCAAATGGCAAGAGTTAGTTCAATGAAGATCTCAAAGTTGGTGGATTTCTCAACAAATGGTATCAAAAGGAAGCTTGCAAGGTGGGGAAGAGAATGATAACCTTCATTTCTTGATTGATGCAAGTTTGGTGTGGATTGGAGATGGAGAGAGCAAGAAGAAGATGAGAAAGTTGCAAGAGAAAACCCTAGGCTACCTTTTGTGCTGGAAAAATGGAGATGGAAAAGAAGGGAGATGGGTTCCTCTTATAAGCAAGTGAGAATGGGTCCCACCACTAGAAAATCTCTTTGGGCTGAAATCATGGTTTTCGGGATCTCGGATGAATTCGATGAAGAAGGAAGAAATGATCGCCGAAATATTTAGTTTCCAAAAAGTATATGTTTCGCGGGTTTCGGAGAAATCAAGTTTTGGGTACAGATTTAGTGTAAAATGACTGTTTTGCTTTAAGGCTACGAAAGTCAAGTTTCGGGATCTCGAACGGGCACGGGATCAACATAAAAGTTATAGGGATTAACAATATAAATAAAACGGGATTAAAACCATGAATGCAAAATCTCCGATAAATCCTCAAGCACATGCAAAGTCATAAAGAAGGACCCCCAAGGGGCCCCACTAATCACAAAGCAATCAAAATTCTCCAAAACTATGTCAAAAGCTATTCCAAACCCAACTTAGTCAAGAACTACTAATCACGCTTAATTCTAACACAAGACCCAATTAACACTAATCGGGTTCACTCGGGTCGGGGTCTCACATCCTCCCCCCCTTAGAACATTTGGTCCTCCAAATGAACTAAACAAACCCAAAAACAAGTGGGGACATTAATCCCACACTTCAAAAGCAAAACCTCAAATGACTGCTCCAATTCGGTTCTCTCAGAAGCACCTGAACTTGCTGGGTCATCCTCGCTATAGAACTCTTCGTTCAACTATCAACAGTCGTGAAACATTCTTCCACTGGCTCGAATTTGTTACTGCTCTGCCAATCTGACTACTCAAGGAATTTGCTATCTCTGACTCCTTCTAAGTTCCACCAAGTCTCTCGCTTCCTGCCACCATGATACAGAAAATTCTTGGAACAGTTCTTTCGACTTCATCACAACTGTCGAAGTTAGGGTCTCATATCAAATGCACCATCTTCAAGGAGAACTCTTGCTAGCTCTAACTCTTTATGCTCGTTGCATTTGATCCACTGCGCAACAGTTAGTCTCTGACACTATCATGCTTGTCCCTTCACCATTCTTCAACATTTGAAGCTCTGCACTCACTCTTGCAACTGTTCTGCCGAATTTGTTTGCCCCAACAAACCCAAAATAATCGATTTCCAACTCCTTGTATCTGTACGTTGTAATCCGATGTTCCTCATGTCGATAAAATTCGCAAAATAGAGTATAAAAACACAATTGTCTGATCATCATAGAAGGCATAAGTAAGCCAAAGCGGTGGAAAATACCTCTAGTAGAACAATCGCGACTAGAAAAGATCACGAGTAGAATTAGTGAGATCGGTTGTAGATTTTACCTATTGCTTCAAAATCGAGACTGCCCTATGAACCACGATTATTAATGATGAATGCATGTCTCTAAATTAGTGGGTACTAAAGAGGGTAGCTTGGTTGACCACATTTGGAGATTTAAGAACTGCCCAAGGCATTCATATTAACAACAACAACTAAGGCATGTGTCAACATTAAAGCTACCTCTGTAGTCAAATTCATTAAAAAGAACATAATAGCTTGAGTTGGCATCCCCAAGGTATCCATAACAGACAATGGTCCACAATTCATATCCCAACAAATAAACGAGTTGTGCACAAAATATGACATAGAACCGCATCGTTCAACCCCATAGTACCCCCAAAGGTAGTAACTGGCCAGACCATTTGGTCAAAGCTAGCATTGTGGGTGTGCCAAACTTCTTAAAAAAAAAACTCCCACGGGAGAAACCCCATACTATTTGACCTATGGAATGGAAGCAGTCCTTCCATTCGAAGTCCTTCATCCATCACCGCCCAACCAAAAAAATGAAGATATGACAGAAGACCAGAGGAGAGAAGCATTGCTACTTCAGCTAGATCTGCTCGATGAGAAAAGAATGAAAGCAGCAGAACATGCACAAGTATACCGGAAGCGAATCACTAGAGCCTACGACAAACATGTCAAAGAACGAAAATTCGAAGTTGGTGATTTCGTATTGAAACGCATCACTCCATCCCAGCTACTGCATCCCAGAGGTAAGTTACGACCCAATTGGGAAGGCACTTATGTAATTAAAGAAGTATATTCTGGAAATGCATACAGACTAGTAAATGTAGAAGGGGAGGAGCTCCCCGATCCATGGAACGATATGTATCTGAAAAGGTACACAGTCTGACCCTTCCCTACTTCTTACGGAGCATGACCCTCCTTGCTCCTTAGCGTAGTTGTAGAAGTCCAGTAGGGGACCAAAGAGATGCATACTGATCAAACCAGGATCTCAAACACACACCAGCACCTGAAAATACACAAAATGGTGAGTCTGCCCCACACAAATTTCGCACGATTAAAGCCACCCAATGTGAAGGTTTGTTGGTGAGATCGCCCGTGTCATGAAAGCTTTTCGATCGCTAAAAAAAAAAAGAGTTTGTTTAGTTAGAAGTCTTGAAAAAAAAAAAAAATTGTGACTAGTTTGGGTTCGAAGCCTTCTTAACCTGAGCCAGTAAGCCTGTAGGGGTATTTACATATCTAGTGCCCTAAAGCCACCTGGTTTGGGAGTCATTGGCCGAATGCTCGTTACATTGGTCGATTAGAAAGCTTAAGGGACCCAGGCATTGCACAATCACATGTCAAAAAAAAAAAACAAAAAAAAAACAAAAAAAAGAGAAGAAAAAATTCTATTAGAATTAGGCTCGCTGGAGTGACATGGGTACTCATCGGGCGAACTAAGCAGAAAGTGGTCGAAAACCACAACACTAAGGAAGCACGGTGACTCACCACCCCGGACACAAACACAACTCACAAATGAGCCCTAGGGACGGTCAAGTACTTTATGGAGTTCAACCGAAAAGACTAAGCAACTACAAAAGGAGGCTAGTGAGGGTTTGACCTCCAAAGGATAGTTGGGGAAGATTACGTTGCCACCAAGGTGACAATCATGAATTGAGAGGCTAATCCATTTTCACATTCTCGCCCATGGCCAAAATGAACACTAGTCTTATGCTGGGGCATTATATATGAATATATGTTTATCTCACATGGCTTCCCAATCTGGGCCCTCATCGCATCCACAACTGCCACGAGCACTCACTAGGTTGCACACAGACTCACTTCATGCATGCTCTTCTTACTAATGACCTTCGGTTGGATGCAGGAAAAATAATCCCTTAGGTCCCATTTCCATCTTGTCATTTAAAATATATAAAAAAAGCTTGAATGCCAAAACACCCTCTAACATTTTTACCGAGAAAGAAAAATTCTACCTTAGCCAAACTATGCAGGGGGCCTAAAAATATTAAACTAACAAGTTTGTTTCGAGACCTTACAGGGAACCCAAACCTGATCACATCCAAAACATCCCACAAGCTAGGGCATTTTTTTGTGGGAATTGTTTTGTGCACAACTCCCTGTGACTTGAAATAAGATAATGATTGATAGAAATCATGGATCATGTCTATTCGATGCGTATATTGAATTTGATTACTATTATATACCATGGACGATGTCTGCCATGGGATTTCATGATAAAATATGATGATCGTGTTAGATAGTATGGTCTCAATACCAGTATATGATGGATAGATTGATTAATTTCTTTATTTATCAATATAATCATGCTTTCCTTTCATGAGATGAATGGTGATTTATTACTTAATGCACATGACCAATATATATGACATAATGGTTCATGAGATGAATCGGGTCCCATTAGTATATTAGATGTGATATATGTATATGGATGAGATCCACATACGGGAGATATGTGTCACAAATCTTATACTTAAAATATCTTCACAATCAGTGATGAGATTGGGCATCTCATCTGACAAGGTTGCAGCACTTTGTTCACTATGAGATAGTGTGATTTGTCTCGATCATCAGAATGTAAGATTCTGGATCATAGTGCTGGTACATTGGATGTATTGAAGGACCATGAGAAGCACCTTATGAAATACTGTCTCGATTTAAGGATTGCTCTCATAATTCCCAAGCAATAGGCTCTCAATCCTGAGACATTGATGAACTCAAGTTTCTGTCTATTCATTTGCTTTGAGTCACCAATGAGTGAGGCCAACTGTAGGTCAACACCTCGGTGTCTTGGGTACGTGGTAGTAGGATTGTGGGAACATGCAATGATCAAGATGAAATCTATCTTCATTATCCCCTTGTGCCAATTAATGGATTTATCATTGGTAAGTGCGCACCCATTCTGATTAAGAGTTAATTGGATCGGTACCAAATGATCACTATAATTAATTGGGGCTTAAGGATAATAAGATGTGGATCTAAGATTGGATGGGACAGATTTATTCCAATTGATCCATGGATAATGATAGAGGGGCCTACTTGTGGTAATTGAGAAGTTTAGGGTCTTCATTGAAATATATTCCTAAGACTGGAGTGCAATTGCATTTATATAGTGGAGTTATTTGCAAATAACTATGGGCCCGGATTGCACATGAGATGTGGGGTTGCGTGTCCCAGTTGGAGCCAGCTTTCTAAGGAATCCCTAATGGTCCCCACGCTAGCCCAATATATTAGAAAGATACTAATTATAGTAGAACTCTAAAAGGAAATAGAAAGTTACTATTTCTATTTGAAGTGAGACTTCTAATATTGGTAATAGTAAGTTACTAATTATTAATGGAAGTAGGACTTCTATTTTAATTAGTAAAAGAGGAGGTTACTAATCATATTTGAAGTAAGACTTCTAATTGTGATTTAGTAAGCAACTAATTGTAGTGGAAGGAAGACTTCTATTTCAATTAGTAAGAGGAGGTGGCTTCAATGCTATAAAAGGAGAAGAAGAGAGCCTTGGACGTCCCTAATGTTACTCCATATAGGGATTCACGCCCAGCCCATTTAAGTGTGCAAGAGTTGCACTCCTCTCTTCCTCTCCCTCTTCTAGTTCTCTTCTAGTTTCCTTTAGGGTTTTTCTCTTGGAGATCCCACCATCTTCTTGAGAAAAGAGAATCTGATACGGGACATAGCGTGGAAGATCAAAGGGTGTTGGAGATCTTAATTTGATTAGTGAAGGTGTTCATCATCAAAGAAAGAGATCAACTTCTCCATTAGAGCACTACAAAGCTCCAAAGGTATAATCTACATCCTTGTATGTTGTGGATTTCGTGGTTGCTTGTTTATGTGCTATTTTCTATCTTCTAGATAGGTTATATTGCTGTACATGGTTTATGAGTTTGAGGGATTGCATCCTGGATTAGGTTTGTTGCCTTCTAGATAGTTGTTCCCTGCATTAAGTGGGTCAAAAGTTTTTGAAACCTATCTGAATGGCCCACCTAGTTTCCAACAGATCGTTAGCATATGCCTTCATATCTATAGCTGATGTTGTGAATGCCTCAAAACATAGAGTTGCATAGGTCACAAATGTCACAAACTCAGGCACTCCCCGTTGTTTGAGAACCTAATTCTATGTTGCTTACTAAGTTTAGATTGATGAGAGATTGTGCTTATTCTCTTTTTATTATATAAAATCTTGCTTTATTAACTCTAAACTACTAATGCTCCCTCTGTGAGACTCCATGCCTAGGCACGAATTTTGAGGAGCTATGAAGAGATTTCACCAAAGTCTCCTTTATTTTTTTAGACCTTGAAAAATCATCGGGTATAAAACTTGTTGCCTTTAAGAAAAAAAAACACACTTCACATGATCCCTTAGTGCCCCTTAGGGAGTCCATTCCATCATCATACACACAACCAAGGCACTTCTAAGTCAAACTACAAAGCATGCACTTACATTATAAATGCTACATGCACTTGTACACATCTTATACATCATAATACATACATCAAAGTGAAAAAATGAGCCTAGAACTAACATCCCTCTATCATATATACAACACCAATGATCAACAACTAATAATCAACATCAAAAGATAACAAACACCAATCATAACCGCAACAACAACAATATAGAGCCTCGATCGTCTCTGCACAATTTCCAATAGAATAGGAGGCCTCGCAAGAGTATAACTTTGAGAGTATGTACCGATATGGAAAATCCCTCCAACAACTCAAATAATTCCCCGATGCTCTGAATTCACGCCTAAATCCTTTAGGGATCCATCCCAAATTCAATCGACTCATGATAGCCTCATCAACCGGAATGACCTTATAACGCCCTAGCTGTCAAACGGCCCTGTTAAATGTCGCCTAATAGCAATCCACGGTGCATGGAGCCATATATTCTCTCAAATAAATAATGTTCTCCTACACCACAATTAACTCGTCATTCGAGCCATCTTGATCGGGGAGCCAAATGACCTGCCAAATTAAATTCTAGAAGAGAAATCAACTCACTAAATGAAGAACTAAAACCAAACTTGAACTTAAAACTAAAAGACTTAAAATTAAAATTAAAATTAAACGTAAATTAAAGAGTTAACTGAACAAAGCAGAGAAAAAGGATGCGTACCTTGTGGTTGGTCACCTCAGTCAAGATGAAATGGTAGCTTCGTTGCACTCCTCCTTACCTCTTCATGCCGGATTCAATCGAGGTTGTCGTAAAACACCCTTCATGCTCTTTTTGGTTTTCTCTGCAAAAACAACAGATTAACCTTTAATAAAATCCACCAACTAACCAATAACATTGAACTTAATAGACATGACAAAAAAAAAAAAAAACCATAATAAAAACCAACTCACCAATGATAAAAGAAAAACCAACTAAAAAAAAGCAATGAATAAACAAAACAAAACAAACCAAACAACAAAAGCAAATTAAAACTGAACAAAACCAATTTTAAAATTTAATTAATCCACAACTAAGCTAAAAGACAAAGTTAAAATACACCTCATAAACAGAATCAACAAGGAGATAGGAATGAAACACACATATTTAATCTAACTCAACATAGCCACACTTAAGACCAATTTTCAGCAGTTTGCATGCATACATCATTCATAGGAAATGGAACTTTACCACTCCTCCACACATCACTTTATTTCATACTCCTTCGCATCTTTACCACTACATCTCACTCCATTTCACTTCACCTCATTACACCATGACCACATCTATAATACATCACTCATCCAGCACCACACATCACATATAAACACACCAAAAAAAAAAGAATAAAAACTGCCCCCTTAAAATATCGACAAAAAACAATAAAACACATCTAAAAAACTCACCAAAAACTGAATCTAAATGAACTAAAATACTCAACAAACCCAATCACACCAATTAATTCATTAATTTCCATGAATTGTACAAAATCCCCTTTTTCCCCAATTTTTGCCTAAATCCTGTTAGGCATTGATCTCCCCATCAACATGTCCATTATTAATTTAATCAGAGGCTAGGATATTCATCCCCAGGCTGAAGCGGACATGCCCCACCATTTCCATGAAGACCCATCACCTGTATGGCCATCACAGCTAATGGTCGAACCTCATTCCACATCTTAGAACTTCATTTAAGGAAAAAGAAAGGAGATAGAAAACTTGAAGGTCTATGCCATAGAATTGGAACAAACCTAATCCATGGTCTACTCCTAAAGCTATCTTTGCTCAATAATTATCCACTTTTCAAAATTAGGACCGGACCACTTGGTTTCAAGATTTTTGGATAAAAATAATGAAAAGTGAAAGAAAGGGGACCATGTCTAATTCAAGAACTAAAATACAGACAACCTAAAAATCACAAACCGATTCAAAACAACACTAAAATGAATAAAAAGTCTAAGGAACTTAAACCTGAACATAAATATGATAAAACCCACCAACATACATGATAAAACAACATAATTAAAACAATTAATCCAAAAACAAACAAACTAATCAAACTTGAACAATCGACTTAGACAAGAAACACCACTCACTCAGATCAAAGATGAATTGAAAGCTCTCACATTCGGAGTTCGGAATTGAAGGAAAATATTCAAAGGAGAATACAGGGGCTCTCTGCAAATGAAATGTGGAAAAGAAATGCTTTGAAAGGCCGGGTGCCAACCACGCTTACACCCATTTCTGCCCTGAAAGCCTAAGAAATTGGCAAAAATGATGACCAAACATAAAAAAAACACAAAAAAAAAACAAAAAAAAAAACAAAAACAAAAACAAAAAAAAGGAAGTTAAAGAGGCACACACACAAAAGCTCGACACACATTGTCGAACCAAATATTATCCCACCACAAGGGGTCCAGTCACATCATGCGCACATTAGTCCTGTCACGCATACATCTAGCATTGTGCGTTAATGCATCCCATGTCATCTCCATCAATAGATATTATAATTATTATTTATGCAAATTATAAAACTAAGTACTAATAGACAAAAGTGCAGAATCTTTTAGTGTTTGTCGACTGCATATTTCCAACCCAAAAATGAGAAACCAAAGGTGATTCAAGCACGCTGATGGAGATGAATGGCACGAACCTCAACAAATGAACAATGAAAGAAAGCCGCAATGAGCCCCGTCGTCGGATTTATGAAAAGCTCTTGAGGTAAGTACACCTAACTATGGGTTTTCATGATTTTATTTCACGTCTGGAAATTGAGTCGCCGTAGGCCTCCCTTAAGTGCTTATAATCAGTACGGTGGCCATAATACCATGTTATCATGAATTATAGTGTTTGCCGACTCAAATCTTGACGTTGGAGAATGGAATCCGTGTAACTCGAAGCTCTCCATGATAAGCACGAAATGACGATTGAATCTATCCCAGGTTCTCATCTAAGCTTGGGTGAAGACTAAGATCCCTAGAGAGTGACGGTTATTCCGGTAAACATTTTCCATTGATTTAGCTTTTTGGATGCAGACCCGAGTTTCAAAATAAAAATCTCTTTAAAAAAAATGCATCTCATTCTCACATGCACCTTACACAATTGCTTGAACTATTTTGTGATTGCCTTCAAGATCCCCATTATTGCTAGTTAGTTTTAACTATGCCTTGAGCATTCAACTTTGGATGAAAGTCAAAAGACATTATATATATGAAAAATTGAATAGAACTCTATTGCAAGAATAAATGATATTCTAATAGTGACGTAGCTAATCGGAAGATCGACTTCTGATTCAGACCACCGGGGCACAGTTCCCACCATCACTTTAAATTAAGTAACCGGGGCACAGTTCCCACCATCATCTTAAATTAAGCAACAGGGGCACAGTTCCCAACCCGCCACGTGGCAATACCACGGACACCGAGGCACAGATCTCGGGTTTTCAATCAAATCAGTAGGCACGTAACTTCTTCTTTTTTATTTTTTCCCCTGAATCAGGATCGATCCTAGAAAAGTGAACCTCACATTTAGAACGAATTTGCAATTGCATACATCCGCAGGTGGCCTCTCCCGTGAGCTCAAAAGCTCCCGTGAGTCATGAGTGGTGTGTCTACTTTCTTTGGAGCACAACTCTCCTCGTGTTGTTCTCCAAAGAGGGGCATACTGTAGACACCTCATTGGCCCCCTACGATAGCTTTAAACACTTATCATATATAACGATGCCCCCATTTCACCCATAATTGAATGGTCAATGGCATAATTCAAATTAATTAATGACGATGAAGATGCTTGTTGATAATTTTAGACTTAGTTCGACGGTCTATAGAAACTTGTGAGAGAAAAGGACAATTCGCGTTGAGATCTCGAGTTCAACCCACTATTCAAACAAGGAATGGACTATAACATTATCCAAGCCCCTTCTAGACTACATAGAACACACTCAAGTTGTTCCTAAAGAGATTACACTTAGTTTGCCTAAGTACGATATTATTAGCATGAATTAGGAGGCTAGGATCGTTGATCTAGATATCCCTACCTTTTCCCGACCTCTAATCATTATGATGTATAGACCAAACGATTCTACATTCCGAGAGCTTTCTGACGATATGTAGTGTAGGCCCGGGTCGACCGGGTACACACAACGGCTATAAAAATGGCCGTTTGAAAAACTGCTTTTAGCGGGGGCCAGTGACCGCCGGTAAAAGTGGTTTTGGCCGCCGGTATAAGTCCTGTTTTCCCAAAAGTGTGTTTTTTAAAGTAATTTTGGTTGGGAATTTTTGGGCCATTAAATCAAGCTTGAAAACATGTTTTAAATCATTCTAAGGGTTTTAAAACATGAAACATAAAAAGCCAAAAATGATTTGAAGGATTTAAAACATAGGCTTGCTTGATTTCTAAAACTTCTTTTAAAAAACAAATGCATCCAAGATTAAAAACAAAACATGCATAAATCAATATTTCTTCAAGACTTAAAACCAATGCATGTATAAAACAAAATTTCAAGATTTTCTAAATCAATGTATTTGTGTGTTAATCAAATGATGCTAGAATGATAATGCATCCATCAAATTGCAATCTACAAAATCCTTAACACACATGTCCAAGTCTTTTATGCCATAGTTGAGCTTCATCAAGATGAGCAATGTGACAGGCTGAACTGGATGATTCTTTGTCGTTACTAATCACATAACAGTTGTCATTGGTTCTAAGACCTCTTAGAATAACCTTTCCATTTTTGGAGATCTCACAACCATGACTACTAAAGTTAACAACATGATCTTTATCACATATTTGAGAAATACTTAGCAAGTTATGTTTCAAACCAACGACATACAAAACATTTTCAATAACAGGCATGTTAGGAACATTCAAAGTACCCTTACCAACAACTTTAGCCACATTTCCATCACCAAAGGTGACAGTTCCACCCTCATATTCATTTAAAGACGAGAAATGTGCTCTATCCCCAGTCATGTGTCTAGAGCAACCACTATCTAGGTACCACAAGGATTGGTCAATAGCTTTAAGAGCTGTGTGAACAACTAGGCTTTTGTTCTTGGGAACCCATATGAATCTTTGGGTGACAGGGATAGCACTAGGACCTTGAGATTTAGCTTTGTTAGGATTCTGTTGGTGATAAGATTTCTTAGGGTAGTTTTCAGTAGGTTTAACAGCTCTTGTATGATTGTGGAATTGCAACTTTAGAAGACCAATTTGTTTCATCAGCATATTTAATTGATGAGAGAAAGAGTGATTGATAGAATTGTTTTGAAAAGGAGTCTTAGTCTGTTTATCTTTATGAGGGTTGACATAAGTTTTGGTGGACTGTCTTTTCTTTTGTTTCATTTTGCACTCATACTTGTCATGTCCTTTGCTCCCATAAGAATAACATGTAATTTCAGAATTGTTTTGATTACTAGAGGAAGCTTCTCCTTTCACAAACACAGTAGAAGAATTAGGATTAGATTTGTCTTCTTTGTTGAATCCTAGCCCAGTTTTGTCTCTATGATATTTACCCATTTTAAAAAGTCCTTCAAATTTTTCTTCTCTATGGGTAAAAGAATATTCATACTTATCTTTGAACCATTTCAGACGAGTGACTTCATCTTTTAATTGAGTGTTTAGTTCTTTTAGAGTTTTAGCTTCTTTTTCATCTCTTTTGATTTTGATTAAATTTTCATTAGCAATTTGAAATTTAGAATTAACTTCTTTTAGTTCAGTTGCTAAGGTATTCTTTTCATCAGTTAAGGTTTCAATCTTGTCTTTTAAAACTTTGTTCTTAGATTTTTGTTTGCTCATGACATCAATCAATTTGCAGCTTTCCTCATAAAGTTTATCATAGGTAACTTGAGGATCTTCATCTTCTTTTTCATTATCTGAGCTGTCATAATCAGATTCAGACTCTTTTTCAAATTTCTCAATATCAGTAGTTCCAGAATTTTCTGATATCTCAAGAGATGGATCACACACTGTTCTGGCCATTAGTATAGTGTAATTTTCTGTCTCATCTTTGTGTGATTCATCTGAGTCTGATTCAGCTTCTGAAGAGTCATCCCATGTAGCCACAAGAGTCTTTTTCTTATCTTTCCTTTCAATTGGACACTCAGTAGATATGTGACCAAACTTTTGACAGTTATAGCATTTAACTTTTTTGGATTGATACTTAGAAGAGGAGCTGACTTTGTTTTTACTTTTATCAAAAGGTTTCTCCTTTCTATTAAACTTTGAAGTCTTTTTCTTGAATTGTCTTAAGAATCTTTTAGTAAGTAAAGCAATATCTTCATCATCACTTTCATTTTCATTTCTTGATTCTTCTTTAGAAGGAGATGGTTGGGATACCTTCAAAGCTATAGATTTCTTCTCTTTAGATTTATTAGAAGCATTATTCATCTTCATCTCAAAGGTTCTAATGTTTCCCGACAGTTCCTCTACTTTCATAGTTTCAAGGTCATTGTACTCTTCTATAGAGGTCACTTTGGAGTGAAATCTCTTAGGTAAAGACCTAAGGATTTTGCTACAGACTTTGCCTTCAGGAATTTGCTCACCTAGTGACCACATCTCATTAACTATTACCAAAAGCTTTGTTAAAAAATCATCAAACATTTCATCTTCTCTAATTCTTAGAGATTCGAATTGGGAGGTCAACATTTGGAGCTTGGCTCTCTTGACAATGGTGGTTCCTTCATAATTTGTTTCCAACAGCTCCCAAACTTGCTTAGATGTGGTACATGTCATAATCTTTTTGAATTCTTTAGCATTCATGGCACAAGTTATGACATTCAAAGCCTTAGCATCATAGTCTCTCAAGGCTTTTTGACTAGCTATCCATCTGGCCTTTGGAAGAGGCTTGACAGTGCCATCTTCAGCTGTGTAGGTAGGAGGGGACCATCCATCCTCCACAGCATCCCATACCTCACCACAAATGGATTTGAGAAACACTGTCATACGGGCTTTCCAAAAGGCATAGTTAGTACCATCAAACAATGGTGGTCTGTTTACGGCACTACCTTCTGGATTAGACATTGGCACAAAGGAAAAGGAGAAAGATCAACTCCGGGTTGTAAGACCACAAGGGAGTAACCTGCTCTGATACCAATTGAAAGTGCAGGCTAGGGCCAATGACTAAGTCCTAGAGGGGGGGGGGGGGGTGAATAGGACTAAGGGAATCAATTACCAATTTTAAACTTTTTAGGGCACTTTTAATAAAACCAGAACAGATAACAGAACAAACAAAAGAAGAGAAAGACTTAAGTAGCATATGTGTACAACAAGACAGCTTAAACAATACCAAAGAGATACAATTAGATGAAAGTAGATAAGCTCAAGTGTGTGTGTCTATTGAATCTTAGTGATGACCTATCATACATAACAAATCCCACAATATAGATATAGAAATGAAAATCATGCCACAAAGAATAGACATAGGCAAATTATAGTGGTTCAGTCACAAAGACCTACATCCACTCTCAAAGGTCACACAGACCCTTGGTTCCAATAAGAAGAATCACACTACACAAGCACTTATTCAACTATAATTTTGTTATCGAGGTTTGATCACTCAGATCTACTCCCCCTCACACAATTACAAGGTGATTTAGTCACATAGATCCGAATCACCATCACTGATTGTAGAAGTTTAAAGGAGGGCGAACACTTGCCTTTGATGAAGATGGAAAGAGTTCTAAAGAGTTTTGACAGTTGTCGAAGCTTTCACCTCTTGATGACGCCTTGGAGTTGAGAAGGAAGCTTCCATAGTGTAGCACAACCAAGGTTCAGAGGTCTGGTCCTCTAGGGTAACATGGATATGGCTGTCATGCACTATAAAGGATCCTAGAGAAACACTTCTCACACAACACACTCATGTTGGAGCTAATGGAGCTCTAGGATTTTCCTAAATGTACTACATGAGTGTTTGGAAGACGATTTGAGAGCTAAGATATGTTGGGAACAAAATAGCCTGCAAAAGCTCTCTCAAAAGAGTCACTGTGAAAGGAGAAAGAAGCTCCAGATTTATAGAAAAGATCCAATGACTATATTGGCGGCTAGCCCCTTTAGACCAGCGGCTAGCCGATTTCAAATAACAGTCTAAAATTTCAAATTAGGTTAGCTCACGGCTAGCCGTAGGAACAGTTGGAGGCTAGCCGTGAGGCAGCCGCAAGGGTAGCCGCAAGATGATCTGATAAAAACATAGCCTCTGGAAACCAAAACAAAATCCCACGGTTAGCTCTACGGCTAGCCGTGGGTGCACTGGCGGTTAGCCACAGGAAGCCCAAAGAAAACATCCTGAGAAACTGCTTACTGGAAAGCTAGCCGCAGGTGACCGTAGGGTCACCTGACCCTTTCCACAGGGACTAATTATCAAGGATATAAAACATGAGTTTAAAACACAACTTTTCCCAGGGATCTAAGGGTTTGGTCTGGATATGAAATACCTGAAAAGGTTGTCAAACACAAATGGACACCTTCTTTGATTAATCCGGACTTTCCCACAAGCTTGATAATCCTTCTGAATGTGATCTTCCTTGAGTCAATTTGAGAGGCAAGAACTTTGGACCACATTGGCACGGAATTGACAAACCAAACTCAGTGCACACAGACATGTGACACTTACAGTGGGTTCCTCTTCTTGAATTTGTCATAGATGTCATTCAAGTCTGTCACCCTAGGAGGCATGATGACTTGAGGTACCGGGGCTGGCCTTTGCAAGAATTGCAACATCTGAGTCTGGAAGGTAGCCTGATCTTCCCTCTGCTTGTGCTGCTCTTCCCTCTGTTGTGTCTGATTCTAAGCCTGTGCTATTTGGGAATCCACAAAGGCTTGCATCAACTGATTGAATCTAGTCTTAACTGATTCATTTGCACTAGAACCGGTATGATCGTTGTTTTGAGTAGAGTGAGTGTGTCTCCCAGCCATTCTGTAAGATAAGAATTGTTAGTCCTATGGGACTCAATCTAGCATACAAACTATACAATCTACACAAGCTAAGATACCCAAAGAAAAACCAATCCTCACACGTCTTAAGTTTCTACTTGTTTTTAAGCTAGAAACCAGTAATGCTCTGATACCAACTTGTCACGCCCCCAAAAGTGAAACCGGGGTTATGCGTGAGATTAGGGCCAGTTAAAACTTTTTCCAATATTAATCACATGCCACTTGCCCTAATCACGTCCCATCTAGATCGAAGACCGCTGCGAGGTATAAACATTTCCTCAAGTGTATATAAACAATTAACGAAAGCTTCATAATTACAAATGGTATCTTAAAGATGTATAGTTTAGGAGCAATATACTGAATAACATAATTAGGATTAAAGTTTAAGACTGTTAACAAAATATTAATTACAAGGAAGAAGGCCACTCTAAAACTAGGCCTAAACAAAAGTATAATAAATCAAAAGGTGAAACTAGTAGGATGAATCGTGAAGCTCTCATGTACGGGGTCGTCACAGCTATACAATGTCGTATGTACTATACTCTAGGAAGTCATCAGGCTGATCTGCCTGAACTTCTTCCGTCGCCTCCTCCTCCTCGGGGTAGAAAGGCTCGATACCTATGCACCAAGAGTAGCACCACCAACACAACAGATGGCAAGACAATAGATATATAATTAACATAGATATGCAGTACTAAAGAGATTAAACAATAAACATGATGATAAAAGATGCATAGCACTCTGATCGAAAGAAATGCATTGCATTTGAATCATGAACAAACTATCGAAGTAGGCGGTCCACATATGCTAATATATCATCAATTGGGATAAAACCCAGTATCCAATAACAAACAACCCGTAGCTCCAGTAACTCAAGCTCCGTGAGCTCTGGCACTGTCTCGCTTCGAGGAACAAACAACCCTTAGCTCAAGTAGCTCGGGCTCCGTGAGCTCTGACTCTATCTTGCTTCGAGGAACAAACAACTTGAGGATAGTATCAGTCCTCTCACAGATGGTGCCCGAACTGTGTTGAACGTTAACAACTGAGTGGTGCCTGACACAAAGAATCCTAAAGACATCAGTGAAGGGCTAGACTTTCTTGCGCGAACAAGATTCGATAACATTAGAGAACTACTTTATTCCAAATCAAATCAAACCTCAAACAACCATCAATAGTAGTCCTCTATAAGCCTGACAATCAAAGCTCCCTAGCCTCAACACTTCAAACGAACATCAAAGCAAACGAAACAACAAAGGGGATCCTAAGTCCATCATCTAAGTTCTCAAAGTGATCCTCTAATAAAGTAAAGCAAATGGAACTAAAGAACATGCTCGTCACATGTAGATAATACCAGAAGGTACAATGCAGAATCAAAGACGATAAACAATCCAACACTAGGTACAATGTCAATCCTAAAGCATCGTACAACCTATTCAGTCAACGAAGGGGTTAGGGTTCACGATACTCGGACGAACAATCTTTGTGCATAGATTTAAAGAAGAGTATCCCATTGTCCTGTACCATTCAAGATTGAACTAGGTTGAATCCCGATACAACTGGATTAACCGTAAAGAATGTCTGCTCAAACATCTTTACTATAAGTCAAATGAGTCCACAAAAGGGCAACCATGTTCCACCAAAGTCCATCCAAAATAGGGTAAAAATCCCTTCCAAGAAGGAATTTACAGTTGGCTCGGTCGACCTCGCCCCTGGCCAGTCGACCGCGTACACAGGGGGTCCGGTCGACCCCTCCATGCCTGCCCGGTCGACCGAGGTCATGGTCGGTCGACCCGCAGTTGTAAGCATAAATAGGGAACAATGTTTTGATCAAGTTCCAGGGAACCTGACCCTGTGTGGCTTGTCGACCGAGGTCCTTGGCCGATCGACCGCGTGAACTGCGGAAACAGAGCCTGGGTTCTGTTTCTGCACTGAAATGGAGCCTTTCCATTTCCAAACTTCTTGAACCTATTAGACAATTCAAGCAAAGATAAAAACAATCTAACTACAATACATAAAACTAACTAATCAGGTCATTAACCTCTAAATCCATTCCATTCAACTAATAAACCATATTATCATGTTTTCAAACCTCTAAGGTATCAATTGAGCAATCAACATCTAAAACATGATTTTCTCATACAAATCAAGGAAGACAAACATATCAAGCATTCTTGTAACTATGTACTTGCCTTGGTGATGTGCTAGACCAAAAATCAAGAAGAAAGTTGAGAAGAAAAACTCTTAGAAGCTCCAAAGGGATGAAACAACTCTCCAAACCCAAATCACTCCAACAAATGCATGCCAAGGGTTGAGGTGAGTCTCCCTAATCCATTTCTAATTAATAATGAAGAAGTTAAGATGGTTTACAAGCTTTAGGAGCTTACCTTGAAATGAGTTGTGGGTGAAAAGCTTAGAAAAGGGTATAGTTGGAGTCTTGGAGGCTTGAGGAAGGAGATAAGCGGATTGGATTTCTTCGCTGGAGTTCCGGTGATCGTCGAAAGTGAAGAAGAAGATGAGAGAAAGAGAGAAAGGAAAAAGGGGTTGTTGTTGTTGTTGTTGGAATGGAATGAAATGAAAGAGAAGAAGAAAGAGATGGGTTTGACCTAATATAAGGGGTTGGGCCTTGGAAATGGGCCTTGGGTTTGGGTCAAGTTCCGGGTTGGTCCATGTTTACAATCGATGGTTTACGGACCTCTTCGACCCGTCGAATCGAAACGCGACAGAAGACTAAAGTTCATGAAACGACGAAACCTACCCGATGCACCCAAACTCACAAAACTCATAATCTCATAAATTCCCTGAAAACTTACCCCATTAGCAAAATGACTCTCTATCCTATCCAAACGCACTCTGAATCGTGCGAGACTTCGCACACGAGATTCGACGTTAAACCCGACTACTTAGACTCTAAACACACTTACTAACTAATCACACAATTAATTTTAATTAATAGGAGGTTAAGGGACGGGATGTCACATCCTCCCCCGCTTAGGCTATTTGGTCCTCCAAACCTCTAACACACCTCTCGCAATAACTCTGGATACTTCTCCTAGACTTGATCTCTAAGTTCCCAAGTCTCTTCCCTTGGACTGTGATGCTCCCACTGTACCTTGAACCATTGAATGGTCCTCGTCCTCAAAACTTGCTCCTTTGTGTCGATGATCTTCTTCGGTCTCTCTACGAACGTAACATCTGGCTGAATATCCAAATGTTCGTGATGTAGCACGTGCGAAGGGTCTGGAATGTACTTCCTCAGCATAGAAATGTGAGAAAAACTCTGTGAACTCCTGCTAACTCTGCTGGTAGTATCAATCTGTAAGCCACTTCGCCGACGCGCATATCGATCTCGAACGGTCCAATGTATCTCCGAGCCAATTTTCCTTTCTGACCGAATCTCATAGTTCCTCTAGTCGGTGAGACTTTGAGAAACACCTTGTCTCCAACTTGAAATTCCAAATCTCTCCTCTTCGGGTCTGCGTAGCTCTTCTGACGGTCTCTTGCAATCTTTAGCCTATCAATGATCTGTTTCACTTTCTCGCTGGTATCACTGATGATCGAAGGTCCATGAAAACTCCGAATACCAATCTTTTCCCAACAAATCGGGGTCTTACACTTCCGTCCATACAATGCCTCAAACGGTGCCATCCTGATACTGGAGTGATAACTGTTGTTGTAGGCAAATTCGCACGAAGGAAGACTCTTCTCCCAGTCTTTCCCGAAATCAAGAACACATGCCCGCAACATATCCTCCATGGTCTGATTGGTTCTCTCAGTCTGAGGGTGATATGCAGTGCTAAAGTTCAATGTAGTACCCAAAGCTACTTGCAAACTGACCCAAAATCTACCCACAAACCGCATATCTCTATCTGAAATAATGGAATCTGGAATTCCGTGAAATTTGACTACATTGTCAATGTACTTGTGTGCCAAAACATCCATGGATCCTCTCATCTTCATTGGAATGAAGTGTGATGACTTGGTAAGTCTGTCAACAATCACCCAAATGCTGTCATTGTCCCTCATGGGTGGCAATCCTGCAACGAAGTTCATGGTGATTTGCTCCCACTTCCATTCTGGTGTTTTCAATGGTTGGAGTAATCCTGGAGGTTTCTGATATTCAATCTTCACTTGTTGACACACTAGACATCTCGAGACAAATCCTACAATGTCTTTCTTCATGTTGTTCCACCAGTAAAAACTTCTCAAGTTCTGGTACATTTCGGTGCTCCCTGGGTGAATGGCATAACAAGAATGGTGTGCCTCAACCATAATCTCATTCCTCAAATCATGTACACCTGGTACACATAATCTGTCCTGGCAGTACAACACTCCATAAACGAGTCTAAACTCTGGCCTTTCTACTATGCTATCTATCAATCTGACTAACTCTGGATCTTTTGACTGACTGCTCTTGATTCTGTTAAGAATCTCTGGTTCCCAAGTGTGCATATTGGCAACCATGACTCTTCCACTCTGAGGCTGGAATTATATGGCCAAATCTCTTAATAACTCTGTTGAAGGCCACTCTGTCTATAAGCATCTGGTATTCGCTGTCTTTCTGCTCAATGCATCTGCAACTACGTTTGCTTTCCCGGGATGATACTTTATCGGAAAATCATAGTCCTTGATGTAATCCATCCATCTGGTCTGCCTCATGTCCAAATCCTTCTGCCCAAAAAGATACTGGAGACTCCTGTGATCCGAGTGAACCTCGAATTTCTCCCCATACAAGTAGTGTCTCCACATCTTCAGTGCCATAACTACTGCTGCAAGCTCCAAGTCATGAGTAGCGTACCTCTTCTCATGCGATTTTAGCTATCGGGATCCGTAGGCTATTACTTTTCCTTCCTGCATGAGTACACAACCCAATCCAATGCCTGAAGCATCTGTAAAAATCACGAATCCTCCATTTCCCATAGGTAACGAGAGAATAGGTGTCGTGGTCAATCTAGTCTTCAACTCTTGAAAATTCGCTTCACATTGCTCCGTCCATACAAAAGGAACATCTTTCCTTGTCAATTTGGTCAATGGAGCTGCAATACTGGAGAATCCCTTCACGAATCTTCTGTAATAACCTGCCAAACCGAGAAAACTCATGATCTCTTACACTGACTTCAGGCTCTGCCAACTGACTACTGCTTTAATCTTTGCTGGATCTACTGATAAACCTTCCTTCGAGACGATGTGTCCAAGAAAAGACACTTGCTCAAGCCAAAACTCACACTTACTAAGCTTAGCATAGAGTTGATTTTCTCTCAAAATCTGCAATGAACTCCTCAAATGTTCTGCATGTTCATCTCTGGACTTCGAATAAACTAGGACATCGTCTATGAATACGACCGTGAACTTGTCTAAGCATGGTGCAAAGATTTTGTTCATCATGGCCATAAACACTCCTGGCGCTTGGTCAGCCCAAATGGCATAACCAAGAACTCATAATGTCCATACCTGGTCCTGAAGGTTGTTTTTTGCACATCTTGATCTCTGACTCGTATCTGGTGATAACCTGATCTCAAATCTATCTTGGAGAAATGATGTGCTCCCTGCAATTGATCAAACAACTCATATATCCTGGGTAATGGATACTTGTTCTTGATCGTAACCCGATTCAGTTGCCTGTAGTCTATGCACATACGCATCGATCCATCCTTCTTCTTCACGAATAGGACTGGTGCACCCCAAGGTGATACACTTGGTCTCATAAATCCTTAATCTAAGAGGTCCTGCAATTGAGCTCTCAACTCTCTTAGCTCTGCTGGAGCCATACGATAAGGAGCTTTCGATATCGGTGTTGTCCTTGGCATAAGCTCAATCGTGAAATCAATCTCCCTAACCGGTGGTAATCCAGGTATCTCCTCCGGAAAGACATCCGGGAATTCACACACAACTGGAATATCCTCCACCGCTTTGGACACTATATCCTCCGTTATAAATGCTACATAGCCCTCACATCCACTCTGAATCAGTCGATCGGCTCTCAAAGCTGAGATAACTCTAGTGGACATGGGTTTCCTCTCCCCAACAATCTCAATACTGTCTGCCAAAACTTGTAATCTGACTGTCTTGTTGAAGCAATCCATAATTGCTCTGTAGGTAGATAACCAATCCATACCTAGTATCACATCAAAGTCCTTCATCCCTAAGATGATCAAATCTGCAAATAGGATAAAACTCCCCACCTGCACTTTGCATGCTGGATAATAGGATTCACACTGTACAATCTTCCCTAAGGGAGTGCTAACAAGCAAAATACAATGTAATGGAGCTATATCTCCCACCAAGCATGCAGCAAAAACAAGTGATATGAAAGAATGTGTGGAACTATAATCAAATAGGACTCTAGCAGGTACGTCTAAAATAGAGAGTGTACCTTCCACCACTCCTCCTGTTTCCTCCCCTTCCTGCTGATCTAAGGTGAAAAGTTTCTCATGCATCTAAGGCCTCTGTTGTTGCTGTTGCCCTTGAGGTCTGTACTATGCATACTGCTGGCCTTGTGGCCTCTGTTGCCCCTAGGGTCTGGCGTGGTGCTGGAAGTCTAAGCTGTTGTGGCTGCTGAGGTGCCTGCCTCAAAGGCTGTGCTGCCAATGGTGGTCAAGGAGCTGCATTCCTCACACCCTGGTCTTGTGCCTGAGGGCAATCTCGCCTCTGATGGTCCATCGAGCCACACTCGAAGCATGCCCCTGTCTTCCATTTACAGTTCGCAGTTGTAAGCGAATTCTTGCCACAACGCTTTTAGTAAGCTCTGAGTATCTGATCAAATCTAGGCATCTTGCCTTGCTGCTGCTAGCACTGCTGCTGGTATTATTAGTACTGATATGGGTGCTGTGGACGCTGCTGAAATTGTCCCAAACCTGGGTTCCTAACTGGTACGGGTACGGGCTGAACCTGTTGTGCATAGAGGGTCTTCTTCCTAATGGACTCTTCGGCCCAATACGCACGCTTGAGGTTCTCCTCATATGTGACCAAGGTAACAGCCTTACCCTTCATGGCTTGAGCGGGCCAAAGCCCTCGGAGGGCTTTCATTATCTAAGCCCTTACCATACCCTCGAGGGCCAGGGCCAGGGCAGGGCAGGGCTCAGGACTTCAAAACAAGAAAACTATTTTTTTTAACATTGTTACCAAAATCTGAGTGTAATCGAGCGTTATCTTGTTTAACCTCAATTGCAAATAAACCATTAAGAAAACATCCGTTATCTTGTCTGATCTCAATTGCAAACAAACCATTAAAAAAAACATCGAGCGAATATAAGTCATCTCTAAAAACTTTCTTTTTATCAGATAAAATTATACATGCTTTGGTGACTTGGTGATCGTGCCCTAAGTGTAGGGTCATCATGATTGTAGTAATAACCGGTGAAACCGGGTCGATCCACAAGGAGCCAATGATCACGATGTACCTGTCCTATTGGAAAACTAGTCCTAGCCTATTAAAAAATCTATAAAAATCACAAATCCTACTTTAATTAAAAAGTAATTACCGATCTGAATAACATTAATTACAACCTGTTTTAAAGAAAAATCCTAAACTAGAAACTTAGTCTAACTACACTAAAAATTGCATCCACCATATAAATAATCAGAAAATCAATTGGAAATGTTAAAAATTCAGAAATAATTACATTAAAATTCAAGATTGAATGAGAGCTTTGCAATAAAAGGGTCAGGGCTCAATTGTTTTCTAAATACTGAAAATATGGGCAATTTCATTAAAGACCCAAAATCTGAAAAATCAGATTTATTAATATTTGAGAAATTCCAGAAAGATTCTAGTCTCCTTAAAAAACTTTCAGTATTTAGCAGCCTTTAAGCATGCAATATATCATTAAAAAATAAGGCATAAAAAAGACATAAATAAAGAAAATAGATTAATAAATTGAAAATCAGATTTTGAATTAAAATTGCTCATCCATAAAATCAATTAAAATAATTCAACTTACACCCTTTCTCCTTAGATTACGAGTAGCAAATCTACCCCTCCATCCTTCTTCTTCTTCCTTCACACATCATTTTTTTTTCTTTGGCCTCTATAATAGGTGACTGAGAGATGTGGAAGATGGAGAGAAAGAATGAGAGATAGAAAGTAGCTAATGGGGGAGAGAAAGAGATTGGACGTGAGGGAGTGTGTAGATGAGAGAGATAGATTGAAAAAGAGTTAATGGGAGAGAATTAAGAAAGAAAAATTAGGAGGGAAGAAGAGATTCACGTGAGAGAGAGTGGAGATGGGAGAGAAAGAAAGAGAGAGAAAACAGGAAAAAAATCAATGACGTGAGGGAGAGATGGGGGTGTTTTGCGCATCTCTCCTAGGATAGAGATGGGGTAGTGTGAGAGAGAGAAAAGATAGAGATGAGGGAGTTAGAGATTGAGAGGGAGAGAGAGATATCAGGGGGAGGGGAGAGTTCTCTTGATCTTGGACTTTGTTTCCCAGATCTTGTGGACCCTCCCTCCCTTAAGCAGGTGATGGGCTGAGGAGTTTGGGCCAGGTCTTGGGTCAGGTTGAGTTTGGGTTAGAGCTTAGGTGGGTTGGGTTCAGGTGGCTTTTGGAACTTAGGCTGGGTTTAGTAGGGGCTATAGGTCAGCTAGGTTTGGTGGGATTTTGGACATGGTTTAATGGGTTGGAGTTCATTAGGCCAAAGTCCGGGTCTGGATCAGAGAATTGGAACCCAAAAGGTGGGCCGCAATGGGGTTTGGTCCAAACCATCATTGCCGGGACCCAAGTTTCGCATATTTCGATCCGCTCGTCGAATCTCAGAGTTTTGCACATCGGCGGAAAGCTCTCAGCGAGTAGGTCACGATGAGCTGACTTTTGAGGCAATCATAGTTCCAAAAATGATAGGTGATTTTTTTCAAGTGAGCACCCCCTGGGTCGTGGACCCGCTGCTATGATTTTTGACCTCTTAATTCTTCCTTCTTGTGGGTACTGGTTTCTGGATTTCTACATAACAATTAAAACTAATTCAGGAACAATAATTTTTATTAAAAGGATTGATGTTATGCATGGGCCCAAAAATGCAGAATTTGATAATTTGACCAAGACATGCATTTTTATAAGATTTTTACTTAAATTCAACCAAAAGAGTATAATTGCATGATTTTGTGAAATTTTATGAATTCAATGGATTTTGTTTTAATTAAGTCCACAAATTTATGTCAGATAATGAATTAAATATGTGATATTGTGGACTTATCACACCCCCGAACTAGCGTCTTGCTAGTCCCTAGCAAAAGATGCGAAAGGTGAGGTTGACTGATCTAACCAAATCTAACCTAAGAAAACAAAAGCCACTTTCGCTGGCACTCTCGACTGCATTTAGCATAGGCAGTAAGCACTTAAACCCCTAGGTTACCCCTAGTGGATGACTTGTGCTTCGTGAGGGTTTACAGTGAATATGCCCACAAAATTCATTTACCTAAAAATAAAAGAAAGTCCATGGAGGATTTTTCAAAAGACGGTTAAGTCAAATCGGATGCCTTGAATCCTTGAATAATCAAGATTTCAGACTTTTTAAAATCTGATTCACGTTTTTGTTTACAAATATTTTCAAAAATTGTACCAAAACTTTGGGTGCCTTGTGCAAGTGTATACATCAAATCAAGATTTTTTAAATGTTCTATGATAATGCCATGAAAACAGAATTCCCCCTCGGAATTTCCAAATTTCCTAGATTCGGGGTAAATACAAGTCTCCTTTCAAGGCTACTATGACAACTTTCACACTACTATTTTTTTCAAAGGTCGCGAGATGCATCTTTTTTTTCTTTTTTGTTTATAACACACATGTGATTGTGCAATGCATAGGTCCCTTAAGCTTTCTAATTAACCCATATAACGAGCTTTAGGCCAATGACTCCCAATCCAGATGTCTTTAAGACACTAGCTATATAAATACCCTTACGGGCTTACTGGCTCAGGTTAAAAAGGCTACGAACCCAAACTAGTCACACAACTTTTTATTCTTTTCAAGACTTATAACTAAACACTTTTTTTATTTTTTATTTTTTTTATTTTAAAACACCTATTTGTGCATCCCTTATCATTTTTTTTCAATTCGCCCGAACTAATTCACTGGTTTTGGTTGGCCCAAGCGTACCGATGAACCAAGAGAACTCATATGGCCAAATTTCAAAAAGTCATTTCTTTTTCTCTCTTGAATGAACTTTGAAAATGACACTTAAATCTTTTTATCCAAGACTTTTGAAATGACGTACACATGTTACTGTGAAAAACAAAGTTTAATATTCTTTTTATCTTTTAGAAAATAGTGAACCTTCATTTTACTTCCTTCCAAAAATTCTGAAATTCTAGATTTCTAGAGATCTTCGAATCGTCAAGTTCTTTTGAAACCTCTTTTTCTTTATTTTTTTTTAAAAAATTTTTTAATTTAATTTTTTAATAAAACTATGCAAAAATGAAAAAAAAATTGTCTAAAATTGGACAAGTGTGTTTGTTCCACCCCCAACCTAAGATAAACATTGTCCTCGATGTTATGCATGAAATGTAATAAATATGAAAATGCAACATGAGGAATATATAATAACGGAGGTAAAGTGGAAGAGGGTACCTGGTAATGTGATCTGGTCTTCTTCCTGTCCAAGGTTAGACAAAATATACAAAAAGAAAGATAGCAAGAAAATATATACATATCGTAAAAAGGTGTGGGCCACTGTCAGATCCAGCGCCCGTCAATCCTGATAGACTGGATTTACCAGAGTTTGAACTTCATCATCAGGCACATTGGCCTCCAAGAATGGTTTTACTCTTTGTCCATTAACTTTGAAAAGCTCACCATTCTTTGGGGTTTCCAACTCTATTACCCCATATGGAAAAACTTGTTTCACAATGTAGGGACCTCTCCATCTTGATCTTAATTCTCTTGGGAAGAGATGAAGTCTAGAATTATAAAGGACTTTTTGTGATGGATAAAATATTTTCCTTAAGATATGTTTTTCATGAAAGAAATTTTTTCGTTCCTTATAAATTCTAGCATTTTCATATGCATCATTACGAATCTATTCCAATTCATTTAATTGAGATTTCGTCTTAGTCCCAGCTTTCTCCATATCAAAGTGAAATTGTTTAATTGCCCAGTATGCTTTATGCTCTAATTCCACCGGAAGGTGGCGTGCTTTTCCATAGACCAGTCTGAAAGGGGACATTCCTATTGGGGTTTTAAATGCTATTCTATATGCCAGTAATGCATCGGTAAGTCTAAGAGACCAATCTTCGCGATTTGGGTTTATAGTTGTCTCCAATATTCTTTTGATTTCTCGATTTGATACCTCCACTTGGCCACTTGTCCGTGGGTGATAAGGGGTGGCCACTTTAAGTGTAATTTTGTATTTTCGAAACAAGGACTCAATTGTGCAGTTACAGAAATGAGTTCCCCCATCACTTATTATTACACATGGAGTTCCAAATCGAGAGAAAATGTTCTCCTTTAGAAACTTTTTTACTGTGTTAGCATCATTCTTTCTACATGGAATGGCCTCTATCTATTTAGAGACATAATCAACAGCCACTAGGATATAGAGAAAACCAAAACTAGAAGGAAATAGTCCCATGAAATCTATCCCCCAAACATCAAATAATTCCACTACCAAAATTGGGTTTAATGGCATCATATTTATTCGTGAAATACTGCCCAATTTTTACAAACGCTCACACGCTTTGCAAAATTCAAAGACATCTTTAAAAAGTGACGGCCATTAAAATCCACATTGCAAAATTTGAAAAGCAGTCTTTTTAGGTGAAAAATGACCTCCACATGCATGTGATTGACAAAACGAGATAACACTATTTTGTTCTTGGTCAGGCACACATCTCCTAATAATTGGGTCTGGGCAATACTTAAAGAGATAAGGGTCATCCCAGTAAAAATTTCGGACTTCAGTGAAGAATTTCTTTCTATCTTGTTATGACCAATGTTGTGGAACCGTGCCCGTAACAAGATAGTTTGCTATGTCCGCATACCATGGGGATTGGGAAATAGAAAATAAATGTTCATCAAGAAATTGGTCTCATATTGGTCTAGGCTCTAAAGAATCAGAGATGACAAGTCTAGATAGATGGTCCGCCACTGCATTTTCTACTCCCTTTTTGTCACGTATTTCTAAATCAAACTCTTAAAGTAGTAGGATCCATCAAATCAATATGGGCTTGGCATCTTTTTTGGAAAGAAGGTTTTTAAGCGCAGAATGATCAGAGTGAAAATAATGATTTTGGATCCTATTAGATACGAGCGGAATTTGTTCAATGCAAAGACTACTGCCAGTAATTCTTTTTCAGTAGTGGAAATAACATATGCATTGTTCAATGTTCTGCTCGCGTAATATATTACGTAAGGCCTTTTATCCTTACGTTGCCCAAGGACTGCTCCAATTGCATAGTCTCTGGCATCACACATTAATTTGAAGGGCATGCTCCAATTTGGAGGTTGCATAATAGGAGCAGTCGTCAGCATGCCTTTTAGCTTAGTAAAAGCCTATTGACATGCTTCAGTTCATTCAAATTCTACATCTTTCAATAGAAGGTTGCATAGGGGTCTAGATATAGAGCTGAAGTCTTTAATGAACCTTCTATTGAAACCAGCATGTCCTAAAAATGATCTTACATCCCTTACGATCTTGGGTATGGGTAGATTGGCAATCAAATCTATCTTAGATTTATCGACTTCCATTCCTTTGGAGGAAACTATGTGACCTGAGACTATTCCTTGGCGAACCATGAAATGAAATTTTTCCTAGTTAAGTACTTGGTTCTTTTCTTCACATGTGATAAGGACTTTCTCAAGGTTACTTAAGCAATCCTTAAATGAATCTCCAAAGATGGAGAAGTCATCCATAAAGACTTCAAGAATCCGCTTCACCATATCGCTAAATATGCTCAACATGGTTCGTTGAAAAGTGGCTGGAGCATTACATAGTCTGAATGGCATTCTTCGATAAACAAATGTTCCAAATGGACATGTAAAGGTGGTTTTCTCTTGGTCTTCTGGTGCTATCTCAATCTAGTTGTAACCGGAATACCCATCCAAGAAGCAATAGTATGGGTGGCCTACTACCCTCTCTAAGATTTGGTCTAGGAAGGGTAGGGGAAAATGATCCTTACGTGTGACCGCATTTAATTTTTTGTAGTCAATGCACACTCGCCAACCAGTGGGTACCTGGGTTGGGACAAGTTCATCATTTGAATTCCGGACTACAGTAACACCAGCTTTCTTTGGAACAATTTGGGTAGGGCTAACCCATTGACTATCCGAAATTGGATAGATTATACCTACATCGAGAAGTTTAATCACTTCAGCCCTAACCACTTTTTGCATAGTTGGGTTGAGTCTGTGTTACATCTGTCTGGAGGGTTTTGCATTTTCCTCTAGATATATGTGATGCGTGCACACATAAGGGTTAATGCCCTTTATATCAGCCACGGTCCATGCTATGGCATCTTTGTGCTGCTTAAGTATATTTAGAAGTTGGATCTCTTGATCCTTATCGAGGTGTTATGAAATAACCACTGGATATGTGTCATCCTCCTCTAAATATGCATATCGGAGATCCGAAGGAAGGGGTTTCAACTCAGGTTTGGGCTGCCTCACCTGAGAAGGAAGAGACTAAGTACAGTTGGTACGAGTTCCTCATATTGAGGTTTCCATGTTGTATTGACTATGTTAATAGTGTCATCCGGGGTGTCTATGAAATTGGCCAAAGCCTTGCTTGATTCCATTGTTTCTAAAAAAATTGAGTCGGAGGACTCCTCAAGGGTTTCTTAAACAATGGCCTCAATGAGATCTACTTGTTCGGCATCAGGACCATCATCCCGCATTTGTTTGCAAACATTAAAGATATTTAATTCAATTTTCATGTTCCCAAAAGAAAGTTTCATGACTCCGTTCTGGAAATTTATCAACGCATTTGATGTGGCCAAGAAGGGTTTTCTCAACATTATCGGAATTTGTGCGCTAGGGTTGGCCATTGGTTGTGTGTCCAGGACTATAAAATCTACTGGAAAGTAAAATTTCTCGATTTGGACTAAAACATCCTCTATTACCCCTCTCGGTTTCTTTATTGATCTATCAGCTAGTTGAAGAGTGACCTGAGTAGGTTTCAGCTCGCCTAGCCCCATTTGTTTGTTTACCAAGTAGGGTAATAGATTAGCACCAGCCCCTAAGTCAAGCAATGCTTTCTTGATCCGAAAATTTCCAATGATGCATGATATAGTGGGACATCTCGGATCCTTGTATTTAGGGGGAGTGTTTTGTTTTAAAATAGTGCTAATTTGCTCAGTCAAGAATGCTTTCTTTTGGACATGCATTCTATGCTTGATTGTACATAAATCTTTCAAGAATTTTGAGTAAGATGGGATTTGTTTGATCGCATCTAAAAGCGGAATGTAGATTTTGACCTCTTTGAAAATATCTAAGATTTCCTATTTAGGGGTCATTTGTTTTGGCGGATTAAAGCGTTGGGGAAATGGAGCTACAGGCTTATACACAGGTAATTCAGCCTCCTTTTCCTTAGCACAAGTAGTTTCTTCCATGATTTCCTTACAGTTAGATGTAATTTCGGATAGTTTTGGATCCGAGGAAGCAAGTTGTTTATCTTTTTTCGAATCTTCAACTGGAATCACTTTGCCACTCCTAAGGGTGGTCACAGCTTGAACCTGCTGCCGTGATGTAGAGGGACCTGAGTTGTGTTAGGGTTTTCATTAGTTTGCAATTAGATTAGATACATTCATTTTCATAAGCTTGATCCCTCATACTTCTTTATTGGAATCTTCTTGCATTATATTTAGCTTAGCATCAAAGGTTTTTTGCTCAAACATGCTTTGATTTGCATTTTTAAATTAAAAGAAATCTCACTTTATCAAACATGTTAGTCTTTAGTCTAGCCTAGTTCTCCAAGACCAAACTTCCCTTTTAAAATCATTTTTCTAGTCTTTAAAAAAAATAGGGAAAGTTCAATCAGCCGAACCATGTTCGGTCAACTATCGGTTCCGGATCCAGAATGTAAAATCTGTGTATCAGGGAACGTCAGTCAGCTTGTCGGTCAGCTTGGGTCAGCTGTCGATCTGCTGTTGGTCGACCGAACTACAGTTCAGTGAACCGACAACTTTACAACGGTCCGCAAATTTCCAAAAATCATAGCCGTTGGATTATGACCGTTGAGTTCGGTCAACCGAACTCCATATGTCGGTCGACCGACAATAGATCCGTTGGAGCACTTTTCTTATAAAAAGAACCCTTCTTTGGTTTTTGTGCCAACACTTTTGAGACTTTTGAAGGCCAAGGAAGATGGGACATCCATGCTAAGCTAGAGGGAAGCTAGGAGGGCAAATCATCACGACAAACCTTTGATTCTTCAATGGGTTTGCTCATCTTATCTTATTTTATTCATGCTTGCTTTCAAATCTTTGATTTCTTAAAATGGCATGATTAAAGTGTTCAAAGTGTTCAAATGTTGAGTGTTTAAACATGCTTTGATTTTAAAATATGTTTATAATTTTAACTCCATCATTTGATTAGTAATCTCACATGTTTAGACATTTAATGTTTCTTTCTGCTAGTTTCATCTTAAACTTTCGAAAAAATAAGTTTGTCATTATTTCAAAAAAACATGTGTAGTTACTCTATCTCTCATTTACATCATTTATGAGCATTGAATTTCAAAAGAGATAGTAGTTTTAAGGCATATGTATCATTTATTTGATCTTTCATCAATAATTAAGTTAATGGACTTACAAAATATAATTGATATTGGTTTAAAGAAGAATTGGGCTAAGTTGTTTGAGTGTACCCTATTCGCCCCCCGCCCCCCTCTAGGGTTCGGTTCTGGACTTTCAATTGGTATCAGAGCTTAGGTGCTCTTGTCTAGGTCAAATTAACCTTGAGAGAATCCTAGAGAGTGTTTTCATTAGTTGCCATTATGCAAACTCATTTGGGAGAAGGTAATGCCACAAATAGACCACCTTTGTTCAATGGAACACATTATCGATACTGGAAAATTAGAATGCAAGTGTTCTTAGAATCCCAAAGCTTAGATGTGTGGAGTATCATAGAAGAAGGTTATCATCCTCCTACTGTCACTGAGCAAGACACGGAAGGATATGTCATCTCTATCAAACCTAAGCCTAGGAGAGAATGGACCCAAGGAGAAAAGGATAGCGCCAATTTAAATGCTAAGGCAAAGAACTCTTTGTATTGTGCCTTATCCTAAGAAGAGTTTAATAGATTAGTCAATTGCAATACGGCTAAGGAAGTTTGGGATACCTTAGAGACTCATGAAGGAACGGACCAAGTTAAGATAGCTAAAATCCAAATGTTGACATCTAAATTTGAAGATATCAAGATGCTCGAGGAAGAAGCATTTGATGAATTCTATTCTAAATCCATGGAGATTGTCAACTCTCTTATAGGTATAGGAGAGAAAATGGATGAGTCCAAGGCTGTGAGGAAAATCTTAAGATCTCTTCTTAAAAGGGTCAAACCCACGATAGTAGCCATAGCCGAAAGCAAAAATGTTGAAAAAATTAAAATAGAAGAGCTAAGAGGAAATCTCCTTACCTATGAACTAGATCTAGAAGTTCCCAGTAAAAAGAAAGGAGTAGCCTTTTCCTCCCAATTAAAGTAAAATGAAAGTGATGATGAGAGTGATGATGACAATCCCTTGTTTGTTAAGGAATTTAAAAAATTCTTTAGAAACAACAAGAGTAATAGAAATTCAGATGAAACTAAAAGTCCTAGATTCCAAAGAAATTCCAAAGGATCATTTAAAAATGATGTTCAATGTTACAATTGTAAGGGGTTTGGACACATTGCTCAAAATTGCTCTACCCCCAAAGATTCTGAAAAGGGAGATAGGAAAGGTAAGAAAGTTCTAAACATAACTTGGGATGAAGAAGATGAAGGTAGTGACCGTAATGAATCCCAAAATGATGAAGATGAAAATTCCCCTAATTGGCTTCTCTTTACATCTATTGAAGAAGACAATGAGCATAATAGTCTAATATATGAAACATTAGGGAAAGAGGAACAAAATGATGAAATTAATGAAATTCAACAAGCCTATGATGAACTATATGAAAATTGGGAAATCTTGATTAAGAAAAACAGAACCTTAAAAGAAGAAACCAAAAGGCTTGTGATTAATATGAAAGATGAAAGAAGAAATTTAGAACACAAGATGACTATGTTGAATGAATATCTAGCTCATGCCCAAAAGGAAATTCATAATTTACAATCCAAACTTGAATCTAGTCAACTTGAGACTAACTCCCTTGAAATGAAGCTCACTAAAGGTAAATTTGTTGTTGATAAATTCACATTAGGTAATGACAAATTTTACCAAATGTTGGGTATGCATAAAATTTTTGGAGACAAGAATGGGTTAGGTTTTGAGGGTTCCTCTAGCAACAACAAAAATAACTTTCAAAATTTTACTAGGACCCTTTACAAAGCTATGGATGACAAAAACTATACCTCTAGATGGACTTGCCATTTTTGCAATCGTAGTGAGCATTTAATTCCTAACTGCCCATACAAAATTAGTTTGTCCATAAAAAATCCCACCAGAGTACTTTTTAAGTTCATTCCCAAGATCATCCCTTCTAAATCTCCTTTGTCTAGTTGGACAATTAAAGATAGAACCTTTAAGAGCCTTTTAGTTCAGACTGCCTTGAAAGCTAAAGAAAATCCTACTTGGTTCTTAGATAGTGGTTGTTCCAAACATATGACGGGAGACCGATCTAGATTCAGCTCTATTGAGGATTATGATGGAGGAAATGTATCTTTTGGAGATAATAGTAAAGCTCAAATCATTGGAAAAGGATGTGTGAAAGGAGATCAAATGCCCAACTTAAATGATGTCTTTTTAGTGGAAGGATTGAAGCATAATCTTCTTAGCATAAGTCAACTATGTGACAAAGGAAACAAAGTTATTTTTGATAGTCAATCTTACAAAGTTATTGATGATAAATCCAATCAAGTCATTCTCACTAGAAAGGAAATATCTATATCATAGAAGAATGTTGTGAAAATGAGTCTAGGTGCTTGATAACAAGAGATCAAGAAAATTACTTATGGCATCAAAGGATGGGTCACATAAACTTCAAATTAATGAGGATCCTATCAAAGAATGAAATTGTGAGAGGAATTCCTAAGTTCAGTGATGAAAAATCTGATATTTGTAAGGCCTGTCAACTAGGGAAACAAATCAAGAAAAGTTTCAAAGGTTTAAAGGATATATTGTCTTAGTGTCCTCTTGAACTAATCCATATGGACTTAATAGGGCCTGCACCTGTGCAGAGTATTAGAGGAAAGAAATTTATTCTAGTTATGGTAGACGATTATTCTCGGTTTGGATGGATTGCCTTTCTTCATGCTAAATCAGATGCCGTAGAAAATATCATAAGAATTTGCAACAAGATTCAAGTTGAAAAAGATTACAAAATTCGTAAGATTAGAACTGATCATGGAGGTAAGTTTGAAAATGAGAAATTTACCAAATTTTGTGATACTCATGGCATTGATCACCAATTCTCTGTTCCAAAAACACCTCAACAAAATGGAGTGGCTGAAAGGAGAAATAGAGTGATTCAGGAAATGGCTAGGACTATGTTTAATGAAAAGCATCTCTCTCGCAATCTATGGGTTGAAGCTGTTAATTATGCCTGTTATCTTATAAACAGAGTTTATCTAACAAAAAATACCAACAAACCCCCCTATGAACTTTACTTTGGAAGAAAGCCTAATTTGAGGTATTTAAAAGTGTTTCATAGTAAATGTTATATCTTGAGAGATAGAGAACAATTGGAGAAATTTGAGCCTAAGTCTGATGAAGGAATTTTTTAGGATACTCTGATAGAAGTAAGGCATATAGAGTATTCAATCATAGAACCATAACCATAATGGAATCAGTTCATGTTGTTATTGATGAATCAAATCAACTTGGGAAAATTATACAAGACGACGATGAAGCTGAAATTATCAATGAACCGTCTATTCCTAAAGAAAAAGAAAATGTCCTTCCATCTACAACTATTATACCAACCAGATTAATGGAGAATCATCCCTTGGATAATGTGATTGGAAACATCAGAAGTGGGGTTATGACTCGGAGACAAGTTCAAAATTTATGTGCTCATTACTCTTTTGTCTCTCAAATCGAGCCCAAGAATTTCTCTGAGGCTGAATCTAAATTCAAATAAATGGAGGCAATGCAGGAAGAATTAAGTCAATTTAAGAAGAATGATGTTTGGGATCTTGTTCCTTTACCTAACGAGAAAAATCCAATAGGGACAAAGTGGATTTATAAGAACAAGTCAGATGAATCTGGAAATGTTATAAGGAATAAGGCAAGACTAGTTGCCAAAGGATATGCTCAAATAGAAGGAATTGACTTTGAAGAGACCTTTGCTTCGGTAGCTCGTTCGGAATCCATACGAATATTGTTGGGATATGCTAGTAGTATGGGGATCAAACTGTTTCAAATGGATGTTAAGAATGCTTTCCTAAATGGTGAAATTGAGGAAGATGTGTATGTAACACAACCAAAAGGCTTTGAAGATCCTCATCACCCTGAATATGTGTATAAACTCAAGAAAGCTCTTTATGGTTTAAAACAAGCACCAAGGGCGTGGTACGAAAAACTTACTAACCATTTGATTGAAAATAAGTTTAATTGTGGAAAGGTTGACAAGACACTTTTTATTAAAAAGATTGATCAAGACATTTTTGTTGCTGAGATTTATGTTGATGATATAGTCTTTGGATCAACTTCATATAAGCTTGCTCAAGGATTTTCAGAGTTAATGAGTTCCAAATTTGAGATGAGTCTGGTCGGTCCCCTGTAATTTTTTCTTGGACTTCAGGTTAATCAGATTAAGAAGGGTATTTTCCTTAGTCAGTCCAAATTTGCTTTAGAAATTGTCAAGAAGTTCGGCTTAGGAAACTTTAAGACTTGTTGTAACCCCATGGGATCTACTTCTAAACTTTCAAATGACCCTCAAGGCAAAAAGGTAGACCAAAAACTCTACAGAAGTATGATAGGAAGCCTACTTTACTTTATTGCCAGCAAACCAGATCTTTCCTTTAGTGTTGGGATATGTGCTAGGTATTAATCTGATCCTCGTGAATCTCATCTCAAAGTTGTCAAACGTATCATCAAATATATTCATGGGACTACTAATTATGGTATCTGGTATCCTCGTGATTCTACATTACAATTGATTAGATACAGTGATGCTAATTGGGCAGGATCCATAGATGATAGGAAGAGCACTAGCGGCTGCTGCTACTTCATAGGAAACTGTATATAGATGGATGGAATGTATAAAGAGATAACGTTAAAGATTGGGCAGGATCCATTGATGGATGGACTGTATAAAGAGATAACGTTAATTAAGTGTATCGAGAAGCGGAGTTTACAAGGGTATACATTATTAACTATTGAAAATCATGATGATGGATTAGTATACCCGAACTCCATGCCTCATACCCTTGACTGACATTGTCTTATAAAAAGGACAATAAGGCGATCCAGTTCGGAGTGCCCCCACTTAGTGATCTATAGGATTTGTGGATGCACGAGTGGTCCGCCGAGGGATATGATGCCGGCATGGACGTTGATATTGAGAGCTTGAGTGGTTGAGAGATTGAGTGAATGACACTGTACGTACCGTGTGGAAGGGGTACTGAGACCGCCGACGCTCGGACCGGGTGTGTGGATTGACGGTGATGTTGATTTAGCACGTAAGACCAATGACTGGGACTTGGCCGTGACAATGAATGAGTGTTGAGGTAGATCTATCACATAAGACCAATGACTGGGACTTGGCTATAGCTATGGACATTGATAGACTCTTATACGCTCCTATTTGATGAGACAATAGTGATGGTTGGCTATGACCCCCATAGTTGATGTCCATCTACAGTTGTTAGGACGACGACAATGGGCTGACTTTGACCCCCCACGTCCCTTGTACTTCAACTGTGGACGTACCTTTGTTTAATCCTATGTATGTATATTGTTTGCATGATTATTATGTATGGTGGATGTCGTGGTTTATTGTCTTTAACTGCCGACATTGATACGTACGGTTGGATCTAAATATGATGGTTACGGATATGGTAAGGTCACTTTCGCAGGTTACTTTTGTTACCGGTGACTCTGATATGCTTGTATGGTTTATATGATATCTTGATGATGATGGCTTCTTTTATCTACCTGATATGCTGTATCAGACATCTATTATATTCCTATCTCGATTAATATTGACACACTACACTCTACACCGTTTCTGTTGCACTATGATATTCTATATTATTATCGTGGTAATAATCACGCAGGTACAGCTAGGATCAGGTATGGTCTTCTTCCCTATCTACTAATATAATATATTACCATCTAAACATGCCTATTTGCCTGGCTCATCGAGCCTGACCCAATCCTTGGTGTTTTCAGGTATCTTCTCTTCCACATTCTTGGAGGTTGATCCGTTGCCGTAGGGTTCAGAGAATAATACAGTTGGTCCATCGAGAGGCATCTATCACTTAGATCTCTATTCTTTCTTTTTTTGCAGCTGGCCGTGTTAGCGTAGGATTGAATAGTTAGTTTAATTACAAAAAGTACCGTGTAATCCCATAAAGTGAAATAAAATTATAGGGCATGTCCATTTACTTGCTCATATGAGATTCACACTTGATTATATTATTGGATTTCCTGCATCTCTTGGGTACTTTCTCGTAGCGTCTTGAGATTTGAGGCGCCCGGATCTTGGGGCGTTATACGCCTACCCTTCTGAGACAAGGTCTGAACTTCAGATCTCAACTTGTTGCATCATATTCTCGTAGATTTGTTAGTTGCATCATTAGTAGTTCTCATTAGGACATTCGCATTAGTTGCTGAATATCGGGAGTTGTGCTAAAAAATCCTAAGACTATTGTGCATTCGTTGCGGTTTGTTGAAAACCCTCACTGAACAGGGTAGGCACCACAGGAGTGGTGCCCAGGTGGAGTTTTCCACCTTCGTGCACAATTTTCGATCTTTCGCATTTAGTTCATTTAGAATTGCATGACAATGATATGTTTGGTTGTTTGATGTGTTCTGAACTTCGAATTATCATTTCTATCACACCTCGAATCATATCATTTGAATCATAAAGTCATTAAAAACCCAAAAATAATCATAAAACATAAAAATCACTTATTCTCTTTCCTTACTCTCTAGTACATCAGAGAAGAAACCAAAAAACAAATTAAAAGATACCCAGGAAACCCAAAAATAGTAGTTAGATAGTCTAGGTTATCATATCTCATGCCTAAATAGGATAAACCCCAAGATTAATTAAAAAGATAATTAAAACATCATAACTAATTAACTTAAGAACCATCCAATTAATTAATTAAAACTCTAATCCCACACCAATTGACGAAGTAAAAACCTTTAATCCAAAAGACCTTAAGACCCTAATTAATCCGGATTAAAAATAACCAAGAACTTTAAAAACCTAAAACCTAAACCACATCCTTCTAGGGGCCACCCCCTGGGTGCCCATCCTGCACATCCATCTGGGCGCCACCCCCTAGGTGCCCATCATGTCAAATCCACCTGGGCACCACGCTCTGGGCGCCCAGCTTGCTTATTCCCAACGAATCCCCAGTTAAAACTTAACCTAATTAATTAAGACTTTAACCAACCCCAATTAACACATTAAAATACTCTTAACTTAAAAAACTTGAAATCTTAATCAATTCAAACTCAAACTATCCTAAAAAATACGAAACCAACAAAAACCCTAAGAACATCCATTCGGGCACCAACCCTGGGTGCTCGACCTGCCAAGTCCATCTGGGCACCACCTTCTGGGCACCCATCCTATCATGTCCCTAAGACACCCCAATTGAAACAAAACCCGAATCAACACATAATGAAACATTGTTAACTTATCAGACTTAAAACATCAATTAATTTGGACTTGAGTCAATCTAAGAAATGCAAAGCTTACCAGCCAAAACCCTACTCATCTAGGCGACACCCCCTAGGTGCTTGGCCTGCCAAGTCCATCTAGGCACCACCCTCTGGGCGCCCATCCTACCCAATCACTAAGAAACCCCAATCGAAGTTGAACTTGAATTCAATCCTAATCAACACAACAGAAACACCTTTAAATCTAAAATAACTGAGACCCTAATCAATTCAAACTCGAATTAATTTAAAGAACATTGAACTAACTCAAACCACAAGGCAGTCACCTGGGGGGTAGGGCTTACAAGCACAAGGGACCTCAACCCCATTAACGACAAAAGAAAAGATTTGAGAGCCGACCATTTGATGGACTGAGACCTGTAGCCACATACACAAGACTTTAGAAACCCCTCACCGCATGAGAATAGCCCAAGAAGACTTAGATTCCAGAATTGAAGGGGTCTCAAATTAAAGTAAAAAAAAAAAAAAAAAAACATGGAGATCACTTGGGCGCCCAAGCAGGGTCGGTTTCGAGGATTTCACCCTGAAAAGTTTGGGTTCAGCCATCATCATTCTACTAGGCCTTCTTAAATCTATGGGAAATATTCTCAAAGGCACTGCAGGGCTATCCTAAGCTCTTTTGAAAGTCAAAAATTCCAAACTATATGACAATACAATACAACATCTTAAAACACACAAAAAGAGAGAAACTAACACAATGCTAACAAGGGTAGCGTCATAAGATTGAAAACAATGCAACAATAACAAGCCGAAGCACAGAATCAGGGTTAAACAAATACCTATAAGAAACAAACAAACAAAACAAAACAAAACAAGAAATTATCACAGTGGTGGCGCCTATCCAAGCCTAGAGATTATCTCCCATGGGAATATCATTGTTTGGCCTAGTTAAAACCCTTAGTATCCCCAAGTCATATTTTTATATCATACTACGAAGTTGAAGACAACCAGAATATGGGAAGGCACCCTAAAAATTAGGATTCGCAAGTCCTTAGCGCAAACCAGGAAGATAAGGCACCACCAAATTTAGTAGCGCCTACCCTCCTCAACTGTGCTTGTCAATTAAAACACCCCAATTCAAACCATGGGAACTTGCCTATAACATGAAATATTATGACAAAGTAAATAAAGAAAACGTGGGGCAAAGCATCACCACGCCCAAGCAAAAGTCAAGATGAACACAAGAACATAAAACTAGGCTCCAACTCAAATCGAAGATTGTGTGCATGTGTGACAATAAACCCAAAGCCAAAAGAACCAACAAACTGAACATGATCTTGAAATATCAAACAAAAAAAATCATCAAGCACTAAGGGAAGAAAAACATTATTGAAATAATTGGAAGGATGATTAGCTACATAACCCTAAGAGAATAAAAGAAAATTGAATACCAAAGGAAGAGTAATTAAAATAAAAAAAAGAAGAGAAAAAGAGTTGCCTTAATTTGAAATCATATACCAAGTTGATTAACTAAACTATTCAGACAATTCAAGATACACATGAGACATGTTGTTCATCCCAAAAGAAAAAGAGAGGAGAGGAGACTTACTTGGAAGCAAGGAAGAGCTTGAGAATTCTGAAATTCAAAGTCTGAAAGAGCAGGAGTTGTGGGAAATTCGTAGCCTTGATTCCCTTATATAGATTAGAGTTCGAATCCCACAAGGAATTAAATAGAGCTCGAACTACAGCTTGGGCGCCACTCCCTGGGCGCCTAGGTCACTTGTCTTCTACATTCAAAACTCTAGTCGGCAATGGACTCTAAGTCTTGGAGACAAAATACAGCTTAGGCACCACACCCTGGGCACCCAAGTCACCTATTTTCTAAAATTCAGGCCTTCACTCCTACAAGGACTCTTAGTGCGATAGGTTGAATACAAATTCTTCTTCAAGATCAACTCTAAGGGCCTGTTTCTTTGCAAGAATTTCTGACAGGAATTCAAGCTGTCTAGGAATTCCTGAATTTCAGTCAGAAATTCCATGTTCATTTATGGGAATTCCCGGCATTTGAGGTAAGTGACATTATAAAATTCCAAAAAGGTAGAATTCCAAAATGTTAGCCTTTACTCTAGCATTTTAGAAATCCAGACATTCCGGGATACTTCATTTGCAACTCTAGGCATTCCAATAGATCAGATCCGGTAATCTTCTTCCTCTGAACTCCTCTTCCCCACCTTATTTATTTTTCTTCCTATGAACGAAAATCGTATCTAACATGATTCTGATTTTCCCATGGGCCTTCTTGTGGGTCCGAATAAAAGAAAGTGGACGTGGTGTGCCCCTCGATTGGTTTTCTAACAATAATCAGAAAGTAGCAGGCAAGTATCAATGATGTTTTTGAATCATTAATTTGTTCAATGTAAAAGCATAAAAGGATCTCTCTACTATGATGTGTCATTCCATTCACTCTCTCTTTGGACTTGGGCTTTGCTTTCTTTCTTTTGTGAGTTATGACAAGAGAGGGCATGGCAGGAGAAACAATTGTGTCTCGCGTTTTGAGAGGGGTGGCAAGCAAGTTGAGCTCTCCTATTCTAAATGAATTTTGGTTGTTATGGGGTGTGGAAGAGGAGATACAAAAGCTTGAAAGCAATCAGTCAGCGATTAGGTAGATTTGAAGTTCAAATTTGGATTTGATTGGACTTTCATCTGGTTATTTGATTTATAATGGTGGTTGTTATTTTGTTGGCATTATGGTGGATGTTACTTTGGCTCATATTGGTTGAGATTTATAATGATTGTTATATTCAGGAATATTTTAGCCTTATATAAACATAAATATTTAGAAATCCACTTAGAAATTCAAGTAGTTATGAAACAAGAAATTTATGGAATTTAGGTTGGATGAAATTCTCAGACAGGAATTCCGATATGAAAGAAACAGGGAATTTAGGAATATCAGAATTCAGCAGCATTTCAGAATTCTAACACCTCGAATTCTGTAAATTCCAGCAGAATTCTTGTAAAGAAATGAGCCCTAAATGTAGTTTGGGAACCACTCCTTGGATGTCCAGGTCACCTATTTCCTTCTCAGACTAGAACTGCATCTTGGGCATCACTCCTTGGACGTTTAGGTAACTTGTCTTCCAAATGCAACATTCTACTTCGAGACGGACTCTATTTGTGCAAGATTGAATACAGTTTGGCACCACTCCTTGGGCGCCCAAGTCAGCTTGATTTTATAAATTCAAGTTTCAACATTGACATGGACTATATTTATGCGAGATTGAATACAGCTTGGGCACCACTCCTTGGGCGCCTAAGTCACCTTGATTTTCTAAATTCAACCTTCAACTTTAACATGGACATTACTTGTGCAAGGTTGAGTTCGGTTTGAGCACCACTCCTTGGGCGCCCAGGTCACCTTGTCTTCTAAATCCATTTGTCCACTAAGAGACGAACTCTATAAGTCATTTTCGTGGGATTAAGTGAAACTGGGCACCATCCCCTAGGTGCCCAGGTCGTTTGTTTTCAAAATTCTGGAACCGAAGCTCAAACAAGCTGGGCACCACCCCTGTGGCGCTTATCCATCACATTAGAGAACAAAATACCTTTTTGAATCGAAATTTCCCAGAATTCCGAGAAAGCCGAACCTGGGCACCACCCCCTCTCCCTGAGCGCCCAGCCTCTTAATCCACTTAGGCACCATTCCTTGGGCACCTAGACTACCCATCCTCTTGGAAACCATAAATTAAAAATTAAACCTAATTAATTGAAACCTAATTCATTCCCAACTGAATACGAAGAAACACCTTACAATTTAAAATAACTAAAACCACAAAAGTCTGACCTCGAATCAATTTAAGAAACTTAAAACCAACCCCGACCTCAAGACAGTCACTTGGGCACCTCTCCCTAGGCGCCCAATCTGTCAATCCGCTCAGGTACCATCCCTTGGGCGCCTATCCTGTTCAACTTCCTTGAAAACATCAATTAAAAATTAAACCCAATTGATTAAAATCTAATTCATTCCTGATTGAACAGAAACAAACATCCCACATCCAAACCCATTAAGTCCTTTAACCATTTCAAACTTGAATTGACCTAAGAATCATCAAAACCGACCAAACCTTAAGACAATCAGTCTGGGCGCCACCCCCGGGGCGTCCATCCTGCCAAATTCACCTTGGCACCTCACCCTGGGCACCCAGCCTACCCATTTTCAAAAAAACCCAATTCACAGCTTAGCCTAATTAATTGACATTCAAGAAAATCCTAATTGAGTACGAAAATACACTTCCCACCAAGACACCTAATCCCATAAAGATCCAATCTGACAATAACCCTAAATTACCCAAAACCCTTAAGAACCAACAAACATCACTGTAGGCTCCATCCCTATGGCACCTTGCCAACACTTTGACCCTAGTCCACCAACTCAACTGAAAATAAATAATTAAACACCTTATTACTTAAACTAATTAAGACCAAAGCCTAAAATAATCTCTGGACCCAAGGACTAGTAGTTAACTTCCATCCGAAATATTTGAAAATCGCAGCCAAACCACCTCTACCCCTTTGGTGCCTATCCTTCCACTTGCACTAAAACGTGAATTCTTGACTTTGTTTCAAAATTTGGATCTGAATAACTTTGACATTAGATCACCATAGACTTAAAACAATCTTAGACATTATTAAAATTCATCAATTAAGGCCGGCCTATTGGAATATGGAATATATGTGAATTACAACTTGACAATTCCGCCCACTTCTCAAATTTCAAATTGAACTCGTTAAAATCAGAATTTCCCAGAACTTAAAGCAAACCTGAAACAATAACATAATCTAACAAAAGCCAATTGGGACTCCGAATCATAGTCGAATTGTTGACAAGTCAGGATAGGCTCCACCCCCTGGGTGCCTACCCAGTTTTAACCCTGAATAGCAACTTTTGACTACTTTTTGGAATTCTGATTCAAATTGAAAATAACAGAACCTTAAATTATTATTAAAAAAAAAACATTAATTAGAACCCTAAAACATCCCTAAACCACTCCCGACCAAAACCACAACTTGAAACCAACCAAATCCACTAAAATCTCACCCTACAAGTAGCTCAGGCACAAGAACTATCAAACTTAGGCTATTTACACCTAGTAATAAATTGGATAACCTTGTTAGGTAGCTTAGAGCATTAGGCTTCACCCCATCACTCTTCCTATTCCGTTAGGAGACTGGGAGAGCTGATGTGGGCGGTCTAGGACCTCAGGTTAGGGTTAATCCGATGATTAGTAATATAGCACTAAATCACGTTAATCCAAGTAAAATCTCCTAGTTAGGCCCTTTTAACCCAAATATAAAAAATCCATAAAAAATTATAAAACCAACAAAATAAACCCAAGATCTGAGCTTCCTAGCTACTAAGGAGAAGGACTACAACAGGCTACTAATCTCATATCTCCTGAGGATCTTTCTTTTCTTATAGATATTGTAACGCCTCACTTCCAAATGCCGAGTTTACCGCCAAGGTACTTGAAATTGGCGCTCTACTTCTCGAAAAATCCGAGAACCTTCAAGATCATAGCCCGCAGTGACGTCCAATTTAAATAATATAATGATCCGTGGTTAATTGTAGAAGCATAAGAAAGATAATGGAAGCAATATCAACGATAGCGAAAGCATAAGGTATCATATGTAATAAAGCAAATGTAGCAGGGCTGAAGTCCAGCCTAAATCTCAAAGTATGAATAAAAGGTACCTATCAGTCTATCTCCCTGCTTACAATAAAAACACTAAATCCCCAAAATAGGTGCACTCAAACCCCCTGTGCAGGCACTTAAGTCTCCAGCTTAACCTCCTAGTCGGCTGGTCCCTATCCGTAGTCTCCTGCTATGGCGCCTCTTCGATCGCGTCATCCTCGGGATCGGGGTCAATACCTAAGCACCAAATGATGGGTCAGATCCAGGGATCTAGCAAGGCAGAATTTACAAGTAACATAGGATGTATGCATAAAAGAGAATAGAGATGATCAAATCATCCTAAGATTATCAATTGTACAAATGCAAGGCAATTGAGCAAGATATAACAAATATAATAAGAATGGAAAGTAAGCATTTATCCTAACCATCCATCAACATGGCACATTCACACAAGCTGGACACCGCAGGATATTATGCCGCGGCCCCCCATGCTGTGAACAGTCGCAGCGAGAAAAATAAAGTAACAATGCAAAGGATGACGAGCCCCACCATTAATAACTACAACAATATCAACACCCTCGCGCTCAATAGATCGGAACCGGAATCACACTGTCTGTCTATTCATAGCTCATCATGATAGCTCTAATCCACAACCAATATAGCTCTCGGCAATGATGATCAGTCTAAAGGCTAATCTTATAACAACTGATTGAATGTTAATGCCTACTCAAGGAAACAAGTAAATGTCTGCGTTTTTCTAGGCTTGCCTTGCTCAAGCAAGGTCCTATCAAGTCCATAAAAGGTCCATAGTATAGGTCCAATCCATAAACACAATCCAAGTCCATCATCGAATCCATGCTAAGGCCCACCAATGTTGTGGCCTTAGTCCCAAAACAGTCCAAGTATAATATCCAAGTCCAGTCCAATAGCATTTAGTTCATTCCCATTCATAAATGGGTCACAAGTTCACAATACCCAACCTCTTCATCCTAAGGTATCATAACCATCCATTCTTACGCTATATGATGGCCCGCTTAGCCACAAACATGGGTCATTAATCACCAATCAATAACATCGGGTCACCACTAGGTAATCCTAGGTTCAAGTGATCCAATTTCCATTTAATTAACATGTATTAACAATAGAAAGGATGAATAGTAACAACAATAAATTAAGCATATTAAGTCTCCATAATCAAGCCAATCAACGGGAATAATCAAAGGTCTAACCTACATAATAGCCCCCTTTTTCATGTACAGGTCCATGTTAGTCAATTTGATTCCTAAATGGATTCTCAGATGCCAAGGATACTGTATTTTGGTGCTCAAGAAGTTACGGGCATCTTCGACTACGTTTAAGGATCGAATCAAAATCCAATCAATATATTAGACCCTACTTTAGCGGCCCCCATGAGTCAAGGGTGAGCCACACCATTGACTCATGCTTGGCACATCAATAGAAGTCCATTTGGATGATCAATAGGCCCCATAACAAATCAAAACATCAAAAACTGCAAAACTGGAAAACCTCAGTCTGTAGTGTATCCGATCGACATCCTCCGAGGGGGGGTCGACCAGGTACACTGGGAAAGTGATGTGATCAATATCAATCACAAAATACCGCAAGTGCACGGGTGTCTAGATGAGACAGTGGCAAGAACGGGTCAGGCCCACAGGGTGCTAATTAAAGAAACTCTAAGATTAAGAAAACTAATTAACTAACAATTAAAGAAAGTTTGCATTAATTAGAAATAAAAATAAGCAACCAATTTAGAAATATGAAATCTACCAATTAATGAAAGTGATTAAAGTATAGGAATCCAATAAGCATCCACCAATTATTTATCAAGTAACCCTAACTTGTTCCAATTTTTACTTCAAATTAAAGAGAAATCAATGTTTTTAATTTAGAAAATCTAACTTTTAGAATCCCTTTTTAATCATAAAAATTCAAAAATCAAGACTTCTTTCATCTTATAAAAGAATAAAAATAATTAAAGAACTACCCATCAAAAGTAAATACAAACCATCAAAAAATCTAAATCCTAAGCATTGCCTATCAGACCTAAGCATGAATAGTCAAAAATCAAATTTTATTTTTAGAAATAAAAATAGAGATTTGCCTAGGGAAAGAAGACAAGCCTATTAATCATTAAGCACATAATCATGGAACACAAATTAGAACTACTAAATAAATAAAAATGTGATTTACTTATCTTCATCCATAGCTCTAATCAAGAAAATTAGCCCGGCATCGCAAAGAATGCTTCTTGATTTGTCATTAAAACTTGCATCTTCACAACTTCTCCTTCACAAAAATTCTCCTTCAAAATAAATCCTTGGACATGGCCAAAGGCTACCAAAATAAAATAAATAAAAAGCACTAATGGAAAACAAGAAAGGAAGAAAAAAAAAGAAGGGAATTGGAGAGAGGGGGTGCTGCAGGTGAGATCCCCTCCATCCTCCTTTTGGGTTGGTTTTATATTTGTTGATGCCTCCTTTTTAGCAAAAAATCTCATTTCTTTTAGGACTTGTTTCCTTATTTATAAAGATTTCTTTCTTAGGACTCAAGCTAGGCTTCACACTTGGAAAGAATTTGAAATTGAAGGATTTGTAACTAAGTGTGGTCTCTTGCGCTCCAAGTCTTGCCAAATTGAACTCCTCAAACATCTCTTATGTTGCCAATTTTGAAATTTTTTTGCAATTCCCGCATAAAATTATAACAGCCAACTTCCCAAGGTCATATCTCCCTCAATATTGCTCTAATTTATGCAATCTTAAGCTCCACGGATATCTACTTGAAAAGATCTTTCCAACGGTACATAGATTCCACTAATCTAACACTCGGGTTGAAAGTTTTGACCATTTCAATTTGTTGCACCTGAAAAATCAGAGAATAATAGTGCAATTAAAGGAACTTCCATGTTGGTATCCTATGGGGTATGTGGGACCAATGTTGGACGTCCAGGGCATGCTTGGACTCTTTCTTCGCTTGCTTATTTGATCCTTTTTCCATATTTGGCACGCTTCCTCACTAGCAACTTTGACTAGCCAACTCCCCTTGCAAAGTTTCTAATTTTCTCTCACTTTCTTGATTTTGGTTTCCAAATTTAGCAAGTCAACACTGAAAGTCCGGGATCCGAGCCTTAGAAGGGGGGGGTGAATAGGGTGAGCTTCAAATTAGTGACCAATTATGACCAATTTTAACTTTTATAGTTCAATTAGTCACAAGTGGTGATTAAGTAAATAAATGCAGAAGCTAACAAAAACAATCACCACAAAGCATGCACCATCACACAAGGATTTATAGTGGTTCGGCCTCAATGCCTACATCCACTACCGGCTTATGATCCAACACCCCCACTGGATTTCCACTATTTATGCTTTTCAATAGGCTAAGCAATAACCTCTAACACTATGCTTTTCTTAGGCTTAGCAATAACCTATACACTATGCTTTTCTAAGGCTGAGCAATAACCTCTTGGGTTTTCAGGTTCACCCCTAACCTTTACAAGAAGAATAATTTCTCTCAAAGTAGTGTCTACACAAACACTAAAAGAGATACAATTTAAGCTCAATTGCAATGCCTCTAAAATAGGCGGATATGAAATTGAAAAACAAACTCACACAACACTCTATGTAATGCAAAGATGAATGCTCATGGTGTGTGTGTGTGTGTGAAAACTGTTTGGAATTTTGTGTATTGCAATTTGATGGATGCATTATCATTCTAGCATCATTTGATTTACACACATATGCATTGATTTAGAAAATCTTGAAATCTTGATTTATACATGCATTGGTTTTTAGACTTGAAGAAATATTGTTTTTTGCATGATTTGTTTTTAATCTTGGATGTAATTAGTTTTGAAAAGGAGTTTTAGAAAATCAAGCAAGCCATTGGTTTTATAATTTCGAATCTTTTTTGGCTTTTTATGTTTCATGTTTTAAAACAACTTAGTTTGATTTAAAACATGTTTCCAAGCTTGGTTTAATGGCCCAAAAATCCCCACCAAGAAATACTTTGAAATATGCTAATTTTAGGAATTTTGGTCCCAGGGGGTCGACCTGCAGTGTGCCAGGTCGACCGGACCAACAGAAGGCCAGGTCGACCAGGGTATGCCAAGTCGACCGGTTAAAGAGCCGTTGGCTCCTGAAATGGCAGTTTTATGACCGTTGTGAAGGCCAGGTCGACCCGGGGGTCATGGGGTCGACCGGGGACTAGCCGTTGGGCAGTTTTGAGCTATAAAATGAAGTTCATTCCTTTGTCAAAGTTGGAGATTTTTAAGCCTTCTTTGAGGTATTTGGAGACAAGACAAAAGGGGATGAACTAAAAGAGACCAAGGGGTCATTTGGAGAGCTAAAGCTTGGATTAATGAAGTTAAATCTCTAAGTAAGCTTTACCTTTCTTAATCATATGTTATATGCTTTGTTTAAATTATTGGTAAATGATTTTTAGCATTATAACTATGATGTGTTGAATCCATTCTTCTCTTAATCTTTGATCTAATTAAGATTGGATTCTTCACCCTTGATTTCAATCCAAGTTGTTTTAAAATCTTTCTTAATCATGCGTAGACAATATCTTTGTTTTTCTTTTATAGCATGAGTCTTTTACTTGGTTGAATCTTCATTTGTTGTTTTCATTCATTTGAACTTTAGTTAAATTAATTTGGTTTTGAAAACAACATTGCACATGCATCACATGTTCTAAGTTAACAAATTGCATACAACTTGTGAGCTCTTGATTTTCATATCATTAACAAGTTGATATTCATACATGTGATTTGCATTAAACTTCAATCAATTATTTTATGTGCCTTAAACTTTGAAATGCTTTAAGCATATATTAATTGAGCCTTGTTTTTAACTTGATTGAAGTTATCACACACACACATCATGAGCATACACATTTGCATTCATTTAGTGTTTGTGTGAGTAGTTTTTCACTTTCATATCCGCCTATTTTAGAGGCAAATATCTTGAGCTTTAATTGTATCTCATAGAGTGTTTTTGCATAGACACCTTCTTTGAGAAATCTCTCATTTGTAAAGGTTATTGCTTTGCCTAGAAAAGCATCTTGTAAAGGTTGTTGTTAAGCCTAGAAAAACAACATTGTAAAGGTTATTGCTTAGCCTATTGAAAAGTATAGATAGTGGAAATCCGGTGGGGTGATTGGATCACAAGCCGGTAGTGGATGTAGGCATTGAGGCCGAACCACTATAAATCTTTGTGTGGTGGTGTTTGCTTGTGGTGATTGTTTTATTAGCTTCCGCATCTTGTTTGTCAAATCATCATTTGTGACTATTTTATTTTAAGAAGTTAAAATTTGTCATAATTGGTCACATATTGTAGCTCACCCTATTCACCCCCCCTCTAGGGTTAGGATCCCAGGACTTTCAAAAACTTCAATCAAGTTAAAATTGATAGCACAATGAATGCAAGCTTAAAGCTTTTGAAAGTGTAAAACACAAAAATAGATTTGATTGAAGTAAAGGAACAAATCACATGTAATTTAAAAACTAACTTTAAAATGATGTATATCAATGCTAAGCAAGTTGTGTGAAACTTTAAAACAAAATACATGTGATTTGTGAAGTTGTTGAATCCAAAACATAAGATAGATTTGAAAGTGATTTTCTTATGATGAAAAACAACAACCAAAGAGTCAACCAAGTACATGAATCATGTTACATATAATTTCAAAGATGATTCCAAAACATGATTCACTTAGATATACTAATTTGAGTCCTACTTGGTTTGAATCAAGGTGATGTATCCAAAACAATAAATCAATTCAACACACACACACACACACACACACACACATATATATATATATATATATGTTAAGGACACAACAAATCATAGTAAACATGCCTAAAAAGACTTAGTAATAATTTAAGCAAAGCATGAAAACATATGAAAAGGAAAACTAAGCTTACATGGAAGATTTACTTATGATTCCAAGCTTTAGCTTCCCTTTTTGACCAACTAGCCTCCCTTAGTTCATTCCCTGTTATTTGGTCTCAAAATACCTCAAGGAGATCCCTAGGATCCTCACATTTGTCCTAAGAATGGTCTTTTTATATAGAGAAAACTATCCAACGGCTCTACTGTCGGTCAACCGAACTCCCAACGGTCATAAAACGGCTAGTTTTGACCATTTTGGAACGCAAATCGAAGTGGGTTCGGTCAAGTGTCGGTCGACCAACATCCAGTTCGGTTGACCGCAAACATTGTAGCAAAATTATTGTAGCAAAATCACTGTAGTAAAATTACTTTAGCAAGTACTGTAGCACCAAAAAAAAGTTTTGCTTCTTAAACGATTAAGTAAAAAGCTACTCCAAAGTATTTTGCTAGAGGGAGTTCTGGGCCATAGAATCAAGCCTGGAAACATGTTTTAAATCAATCTAAGAGTTTTAAAAACATGAAACCTAAAATACCTAAGTTTATTTGAAAGGTTTAAACTCATAGACATGCTTGATTCAAAAATCTTCTTTTAAAAAATAAATGCATCCAAGTTTAAAATCAAAACATACATGAACCATAAGTTTTAGAAGTTTTAAAAACAATGCATAAGTAAATCAAGATTTCAAGTATTTCAAAAACAATGCATGTGTGAAAATTTGAATGATGTTAAAATGATAATGCATCCATCAAATTGCAAAACACAAAATCCCTAACAAACATCATCTTTCCAAATCTAAGTTTATTTTTTCCTCTTTGAGAATTTCCAGTCCACTCCACCAAGATGTCAAGATATGTGTGCCCAACATGAAGGGTGTCTCGCCTTTGATCTCTTTCAAGTTTCACCAATGTGGGTCCCAATCTTGATTTCTCCTACAAAAATAAAATTAAATAATGTCAATAATGATCAAGTGTGAGGAATCTGGATGGACTGTGCATGAGACCCTACATGCCTACTTAATGCACCAAAAATAAGCAACTTTCCAAAAATAGCACATGATGTCAAAATTACAAGGTATGCATTAGTGAAGTTAAAAAAGAAAAGAAAAAGAAAAAAAAACTAATTTTGGGTGATGAATGAGATGAAAATTCCTAATTTCATAAAAGTCATGTAATGTAATAAATTTTGACCAAATTTGACTAAGATTCCAACTTTGATGCTCAAATGCATGAAATCATGAAATTAAGTGTAATTCTATACAATTAACCTAATTAAGTCCACAAATCCATATAAAATTATGAAAGAAAGCTACAATTTTGTAGACTTATCACACCCCCAAACTAGCTTTTTGCTAGTCCTCGAGCAAAAAAAAAAGTAGAAGTTTAATATCCTAACAAATGCAGAAAAACAAAAAGAAAAATACCACTTTTGCTAGCCCTCTCGACTACATTTAGCGTATGCAACAAGCCCTTCAACCCCTAGGTTCCTCCTAGTGGACGAGTTGTGCCTCGTGAGGGTTTGCAGTGAATTTACTCACAAAATTCTCTGTTTTTTTTTTTTTTTTTTTTTTTTTTTGCCAATAGAATGCTTAAAACCTAACAAAATCCAGGGAAACTTCTCAGTTCTCGGAGTTTTCAAAGACAATCTTAAATTCGGTTCACCAATCCCATCTTTTGGTCAGAAATTCTCGAAATCATGCTAAATTGATCATGCATGGTGAAAAGTAAGTATACGTAATAAGCATCAAATGATCCACCAAGAATTTACGTGAAAATAATTTTTCTTTTTTTTTTTTTATTTTGGGCCGCCTAACCTTAGCAAAGAAAAACTATCTTCCTCTCAAGGCGATAATGACGGCTTTCGCACTATTGTTTTTTCAAAGGGCGTAAATTTTTTTTCCAAACACACACATGTTACTGTGCAATGCCTAAGTCCCTTAAGCTTTCTAATTAACCCATGTAACGAGCATTAGGCCAATGACTCTCAAACCAGATGTCTTTAGGGCACTAGGTATGTAAATACCCTTATAGGCTTACTGGCTCGGATTAAAAAGGCTACGAACCCAAACTCGTCACAAAACTTTTTCTTCTTTTCAATATTTTTTTTTGCGGTCCCCAATAATAGGCAGCCCTTTCCATGTATCCACCTATGGAACCAGAAAGCTCTGTAACACTAAGGGTCGATTTTCCTTTTTTTTTTTAATCCAATCATCAAAGAAATACAGAAATCATAGCTTCACATTCAAAACCTTGAAAACGTATATAACCTATGTAAAAGTGAGGTATCAAGATTCAACAATTTTCCAAAAACCCTTTCCATAAATAAAATAGTGAACCATTGCTTTCTTTTGCCCAAAATAAAAATTCTCTCGAAAGTTTCCCTTTAACCTAACAATAGCAAGAAGTTCATTTTTTTTAATCTCCTAAAAACCTAAACAAACGAAGCGAAATAAGAAAATGTAGAATAAAACTTGAACAAATTATCACATGTCAAATTCTATCACACCCCCAAACCTAAATTCATCATTGAACAAATGATCCTCAATGTTATGAATGCATGTGTAATGTGAAAATGAACAATAAGGAAAATTTTGACTCCCAGGTCCACATCCGGCACAAAATATCTGGTCGACATCCTAGCCACGATGTCGACCGGGTACATATGAAAACTTGGTCAGTCACTTGACAGGCACTGCCCAGTTCCTGAAATTCTGCAGTGTGTTCGGTCGACCCCTTGGCCTGGATGTCAACCGAGTACACTGGATTTATGAACCAAAAAGTCCTTCTAGTTCCCGGTTGAATCCTTGGAAATCCTTTGTATCCGGTCGACATCCAGCAAGGCCGGTTGATCGGGTACACTGGATTTTTAGGACTTTGGGAGAATTCAACTCCCATTTATTTTCCTGAAATCTCTTTGTATCCAGTCGACACCTAATAGGGCCGGTTGACTGGGTACACTACGAATCTAGATTTCCAGATTTCTGGAACTTCTATCATGCAACCCAATTTCCATAAAAAAAATGTATATAATCTTGTCCATCCATAATAGAAATATCAACAAACATCTAAAACACTTCAAGCCTCATCCAACCATCCTCAATTGGGCCATTGATCTTCCAAATGGGAAATCCCATCCATCAATGGCCAAAAACCATGAAAACAAGGTCAAAAGGTAGATCTATGAAATCAATCATCAATTGAATTGAAAGTACATAATCAAAAGAATGAAAACATGTATTCTATGCTAAACAGGTATAATGCACTTGCCTCTAATCCAATAGCAATGAAATGACATGAAAATAGAGAGATCCAAGATCCAAGTAGAAATCAAGCTTTTAAGGTCTTCCAATCACTCAAACAATCTTAAAAACCAGATCTAAGTAGATCTATAGATTCTAATCCCAAAACCACAAGAGAATTGCAATAAGGAAAGGGAATCTAGAGAGAGAAAGAGAGATTTCTAGGAAGATTGAACTAGAAGAAGAAAAATACCATGATTTGTAGAGAGATGATAGATCTATAAGATAAAAGAGGTCTTTAGAGAAGATAGTAGCCAGAACTAGTAGTAGATCTCCCTCCTCTTCTTGATAGGGGTTTAGATCTAGGGTTTCTAGAGAGAGAAAGGGAGGGAAATGAGAGAATTGGAGGGATAATGAGAGAGAAAGATATGAAGGTCGTTTGACATCAAGGGGGTAGTTTTATAGTTATGTGTTGGGGGGATAATTACCAAAGTGTCCTTCCTAGTTTAATAGAAAATGAAGATAAGTACATGGGAATTTAAGTCATTTGGAGTATTCTCATGTGGAAACCCCTCCTATTAGTTCTAATTACTAGCTAGGGCCTCTAACTAACTAACAAACTCCAACAATTACTAAGGACATCCTATAGAACCTATGAAATACTAAAAGAGACTAAATCCTAGAAAATTGCTAATAGCCTAGGAAAGTACCTATCTACCCTTACTAAACCCTACTTATTAGCATACTTAGATGATCCAAACTATAATTAATAATATTCAAATCATTGTGAGGGTCCACAAGGGGTGAGGCCTCAAAGATCTCTTCTCTCTCTACTAAGAAAGGTAAGTCTCTCTCTCTAGTTCAATTTCCCTAGAATTCTTTCCTTCACTCTCTAGATTTTCTTATTGCAATTCTCTTGTGGATCTAGGACCAGGTGTTAGAAAGCCTTTCAGATCTGAGTTTTGGGTTGATTGAGTGATTGGAGACCTTGGAAGCTTGGAATTCTACTTTGGTCTTGGATTTCTCTTATTTCTAGCATTTCATTGCATTGGGATTAGAGGCAAGTACAATATACCTATTTAACATGGAATGCATGTTTTTATTCATTTAATTCTATAACTTCAAATCAATTGGCTGTTTGAATGCATAAATCTGCCTTTTGAGCTTGTTTCCATGGATTTTGGTCATTGATAAATGAGGCTTTTCATTTGAAAGATCAATGGCCCAATTGGTGATCGTTTGGTGATAATTGTAGTGTATTTGGTGTTTTGTATGTTTCCATGATGAATGGATGAGATTTGATGTGTTTTTTTAATGGAAATTTGGTTGGATGGAAGAATTTCTAGAAATCTGGACTCGTAGTGTACCCGGTTGATCGGATACAAGGGGGATTTAGGGAAATAACTGGGAGTTGAATTCTCCCACAGTCCCACAATTTTAGTGTACCCGGCCGACCGGCCCTGCTGGGTGTCGACCGATACAAAGGAATTCCAAAGGCACAACGGGGAACTGGAATGACTAACAGACTAAGAAATCCAGTGTACCCGGTCGACCGACCAGGCCACGAGGTCCATTGGACACACTACAGAATTTCAGAGACAGGGGACTGCCTTCCAGGTGAATGTCCATGATTTCACATGTGCCCAATCGACATCCTGGCCAGGATGTCCACCAGATATATTGCAGAGGATATCAACCTAGGAGTTAGAATCCTGAACTTCTCAGTGTACCCGGTCGACCGCCCCTTGGAAGATGTCAACCGGATACACTACAGACTGCGCATTTCTAGTTTTTCAGTTTCTGATGTTTTGATCTGTTGTGAGGCCTATTGACCATCCAAATGGACTTCTATCACTGTACTGAACATGAGTCAATGGTTTGGCTCAACCTTAACTCATGGGGACCACCAAAGTAGGGTCTAGTGTATTAAATAGATTTTGATTCGATCCTTCTACATTGTCGAAGATGCCCGTAACTTCTGAAGCACCAAAATATAGTTTCCTTGGCATTTGAAACATCTTTTAGGATTGTAATTGACTAACATGGACCTAGACATGAAAGGAGGTCATTACTTAGGTTGGACCTTTGTTATTTTCCCATTGTTTGGCTTGGTTTTGGAGATTCATTATGTTTAATTCATTGCAGTCACTCTTGCATCCTTTCAATTGATTAGACCTGTTAAATAAATGGAAATCTGATGACCTGAACCTAGATTACATAGGGGTAACCCGGTGTTATGGATTGGTGATTAATGACCCGTGTCTGTGGCTAGGCAAGCTATCATATGGCCTAAGGATGGATGGTTGTGATACTTTAGAATGAAGAGGATTATTATTGTGGATTTGTGACCCATTTATGAATGGGAATTGACTGAATACTATTGAACTAAACATGGATGTTATACTTGGACTGTTTGGACTAAGACCATGGCTTTGGTGGGCCTTGGTAATGGATTTGATGATGGACTTAATTAGACTTGGATTGTATTTATGGGTTGAACATATACCTTGGACTCTTAAGAACTTGATAGGACATTGCTCTTACAAGGCAAGCCTAGAAAGACATTGACCTTAACTTGTTTCCTTGAGTCGGCATTAACATTCACTCAGTTGTTATAAGCTTAGCCTTTGGACTGATTGTCACTAGTGAGAGTTATATTAGTTGTGGATTAGAGCTATCATGATGAGCTATGGTTAGATGGTCGGTGTGATTTCGATTCCGGTCTATTAAGCGTGAGAGTGTTGATATTGTTGTTATTATTGGTGGGGCTCGTCATCCCTTGCATGGTTACTTTACTTTCCCCGGCGCGACTGGTTTATAGTATGGGAGGGCCGCAGCATAATATCTTGCGGTGTCCATCTTGTGTGAATGTGCCACATTGATGTATTATTGGACTAAATGCTTTACTTTCCATACTGATTCTATTTGATTATATCTTGCTCAATTGCCTAGCATTTGTACCGTTGTTATTCTTATGATACTGTTATTGTCTCTATTCTCTTTGATGCATACATCTTATGTTACTTGCATATTGTGCCTTACCAAATCCTTGGATCTGACCCATCATTTGATGCTTAGGTATTGACCCGGAACCCAAGGACGACGCGATCGTCAAGGCGCCTCTAGTGGATGAGTATGGATGGGGACCGGCTGACCAGGAGGTTGAGCTGGAGACTGGAGTATCTGCACATGGGGGTTGAGTGCACTTGTGATGTTTTGATTTATATATATTATTTATTTTATTATTATGTAATTGAGTGTATTTTAGTTAAATACGTGATTAGTCTAAGTGGGTACCACACTAGACTTAGGTTGGTGAGTTAGGCTTATCTGATAGGTATCTTGACCCATAGTTAACCCGGGCCTAGTTTAGTGGGTATAATTCTTATTTAATCCAAACTCTTATCTATTTAGAACTCAAACTCTATTCTTTTTAGAATTCAAGTTAGATTACAACTCTTATTCTTATTTTCTATTTATACACCACCACCACACTATTTTATTTTCACACACAACTCCCTCTCTCTTCCAACTTTTCTCTGAGATAGCACCTTAGGCTTTGGCAATAGGAATTCTAGACCATCTCCCTCAACCGTGGACCTCAGGCAAGTACCTAACCATAATTTATAGATTTAATATTTGTGATCTTCCTTGATTGACGTATGGATGGATATAGAAACCCTTTGATGCCTTTTTTTTATGATAGTAATTGTTTTTGTGATGAGATCAGAGATTGGGATTGATCAAATTAATTTTCTTTTTATCACTTTTGACTCACCCAATCCACCAAGCCCGTAAGGACTGGATTCGTAGCAGATTCCCGGACATAGAACCATGAGAGTTGTTAGTGTGCATTGATTGTGGGACCCACTGGATGATCCGATCATAGATCTAGTTCGTTCATCGGGCCGGACATGGCGGGGCAATGTTAGGGATGTGGGCCCTATTTGGTCCACCATCCAATGACCAAAAAGGGGGGTTGACGGCTTTGAGGAAAAAAGGGGGAAATTCCTTTTTTTTTTTTAGATTGTGGGGCACATGTGGGCCATTGATTTTAGATCGGGACCATAGATCTTGAAGAGGGGGCTTGGGCAACCTTGTTAGTGGGGTCTAATCTGGGTTTTGATCAATCGAACCCACGATTTTAAGCAACCTCAATGTCCCATGCGAGAAGCTTGTCCCCCCCCCCCCTTCCCTCAAAGCTGTCAGCCCCCTTTTTGGTCATTGGATGGTGGACCAAACAGGGCCCACTCACATGAGTCCACGTCCCTAACATCGCCCCGCCATGTCTGGCACGATGAACGGACCAGATCTATGATCGGATCATCTAGTGGGTCCCACAATCAATGTACACTAACAACTCTCATGGTTCTGTGTCTGGGGCTCTGCTACGAACCCAGTCCTTATGAGCTTGGTGGATTGGGTGAGTGAACAGTGATAAAAAGAAAATCAATTTGATCAATCCCAATCTCTGATCTCACCACAAAAACAATTAATATCATAAAAAAAAAGGCATCAAAGGGTTTCTATATGCATCCATACGCCAATCAAGGAAGAACACAATTATTAAATCTATAAATTATGGTTAGGTACTTGCCTGAGGTTCGTGATTGAGGGAGACGATTTAGAATTCCTATTGCCAAAACCCAAGGTGTTATCCCAGAGAAAAGTTGGAAAATAGAGAGTTGTGTGTGAAAATAAAACAGTATATATATATATATATATAAATCAAAACGTCATAGTACTTATCTTTGGGGTTAGAGTGTCATCTGTTGTGAGCAGGGAGTTAGACTAATGTGTATCTTTTTTCCATACTTTATGCTTCCGGTATTATTTGATATTGCTTCCGTTATCTTTCTTTATGCTTCCGCACTTAACCGTTGATCATTATATTGTTTCAAAAGTTTTAAATTGGACCTCACTACGGACTATGATCTTGGAAGTTCTCAGGTTTTCCAGGAAGTAGCACGCCAATTTCAGGTACCTTGGTGGTAAACTCGGCATTCGGGATTGGGGCGTTACAAAAGTCCTCATTTTAAGGAATTTCTAAGGGCCAGTCAGGCCCCATGTCTCAGGGCCAGATTGACAAGCCTATTTGGAACCTTACCTTATGGGTCCAACAATATTTACGATCCGAACCATCCATCATGTTTAAAAGGTCCAAAATGGCTAGTTGGTCAAAAATCAGTCATTGATATCTCATATATTTTAAGAATATTTGCAAAAATGTTCAAAACAGTTGATCATGATTTTTGTCTGTTCAGAAGGCTTAAAATGGCTATAAGTTCAAGTTTGGCAGCCTAATTCACCATGGATTGTGATAAAATGGTAAGAAACTCCTAGACGTTGATCATCTACAATGCTAAAACTCCTCTAACCTATGCATGAATAGTTGGACGGTAATATAATAGTTTCCATTTCTTAATTTGGAACTCTCCCTTATGAGTCTCACAATTACAATTGGAATTGTCCATCATGTTTAGAAAGTCCAAAATGGCTAGTGGGTTGATTTTATTTAAAATCGACCTACTAGTAATTTTGGACTTTCTAAACCTGATGAACGATTCAGATTGTAATTGTGGAACCCATATGTAGGGTTTCAATTCAAAAATCAATAACTAGCATATCACCGTCTGAATCATTGGTCATGCACGGGTAGAGAGGTTTTAGTACTATGGATGATCAACGGTTAGGAGTTTTTTTTTATCATTTTCTCACGATCCATGATGAATTAGGCGTCGGATTTGAACCTACAGCCATTTTAGGGGTTTTGTTGAGATTGAATGGTTCAAATTTTGTAAAGAAGGCCCACAGAAGTCCATAAATTATGATCCATTGGTTTGGGCTTTTTTTTTCAAATATATCGAATTATTTGAGGAATCAATGACAATTTTTTAACCTTTTCGGCATTTTGGACTTTCTAAACATTGTGGATATTTTGGATTGTAAGTATGGGACCCATAAGCTAGGGTTCTAAAGAATAAAGAATAAAAGAAGAAGAAAAAGAAAATGACACGAAGGATCATATCAAACGTCCAACTATATCGTGGCTCTCTCTGCGGTAGAGGCCTTTCTTATTATACAAGAAATATGAGGGACTTTTTTGTTCATCTGACATCTAAGGTTTTTTTTTTAATAAAAATTATCTTATTGATTTAATTTTGTAAATAGTCACTGAAAAAGAAATTCCTACCTTTCGATAAACTCATCTAAAACTAGACACGATGAATCTGAGTGGGCCTCGTCCATTGGCAGTTCACAAATCACAGACCCTTAAACGGTCAGATTTAAGAGAGAGATTGTAACCAATCAATAGGTGCTAAGTTTTGCTTGTCCCATGACCATTTTTTTTTTTTTGAAAGCATAACATTCAATTGTAGGGCTGCACTGAAAATCCGGTATTACCACTAAAGCGGACCGAACCAACAGAACCGGACGGTTCGGATTGGTTTTACAGTAGATTGGTTCAGTCTATGGTTTGAAAATCGTAGATTTTTCTTAGATCAGTGAATTATCGGTTTGAACCCTCGATTCACCACTTAAACCGAACCGACCGATATATTATGTAATTTTAGTATTTGACTATTGGTTGTCATTTGACAACTCATGCGCCTCTTGCGCTTCTTGTGGGGATTATCTTGCACAACTTCTCAAATCTCATGTAACTCTCTTAGATTCTCACCGGATCCTCTATCTATCTCTCCATTTCTGATGGGGGTATCTGATCGATACTAAGATGTGCAACACTTAACCGCAAGACTACGGTGTCGTTAAGTAGTAAAGGACTAAAAAATCCAGATTATCGATCACACAAAGAGAGGATGGAACATGCAATGAATCCAATTAAAGTAGAACTAGCACACTAACCCATGCTGAGCACGGGCATATATAAAATCAATTAAAAATAATTTTAAATTACATAGAATCATCCTCAAACACTTTCCGATAGAAAACAACAGAAAAAAGGATCATGACAATCTTTTTTCTTTTAATCCAAGATTCTGTGGTGTAGAATTAGAGGTAGAGAATTTGGCTTGAAAGAAAAGAGGAGTGTACATACAGTAAGTGTATATGTGATTTGGGATGGAAAATGAAGTGATTGAAAAGAGGAGTGACCAGTGGGTGGTTGCTTGTGGAAGTGTGGGGATAACGTGGATTAGTTATAGGGATGGTATATAACTCCTGATCAAAATCAATGGCTACGGTCAAAATTAACTTTAAAATGGTTGGCTTTAATATAGTATAATTGAACTAAGATATAGCTAATATCGACAATTGAAGCGAATAATTAAAACTACTAAACTATGCAATATAAATAATTAATTAACAATCTAAAATATAAAATTAATAAGATCTAGGCTAATCTAACAAGCTACACTAAACTAGTGGATGAATGGTGTTGGAAATGGGAGATTTAAGGTGAAGATGTAGTGTGAAATATGTAGGATTTTAAAACAAGTCATCTGAAATGTAGACCTAACAATCTAGAAGTGAAAACAACAAATGAGACAAGGATTCAAATTAACAATAACCAAAAGAAGAGACTAGGCAATCCAAAATCAAATAAGTATGTAATTAATCTAATCAATACATATTTTAATTCAACTCTCAAATCTACAATCCAATTAGCAATCTCTTGCCTAATTGGATTGGATGATATAGCAATGAAGATCAAAGTAAAGAAAATCAAAAACCAAGATCGTAGATCATCATTTAGCTACTCTAACAATCAATTATCAAAATCAAGATATAAAATATCATAGATAAGGGCTCCAAAGCATGCTACAAAAACAACATTTGAGATTATCCAAGCATCAAGGGTAGAGATAGAGAGAGATTGACACAATTAGATCTATAATATACTAGTTAATCAAGGTGCAATTAGGAAATTTAAACTAAAATATGCATGGATATAAACTAAATACATTACTTAGCTTCAAAAGGAGAGCCTAATCCAAGAGCTTAGGCACTAAATATCAACAAGATCTCAAATTCTTCATTAATGATCTTCAGTTACACTCTCTATAGATATTTAGTTACAATTAAGATCCAAATTACAATCTAAAAGTGTAGAGAAAGTAAAATAAAATTTCCAAAAATATGTCTCTCTACAAATATGTTGGAGTTTATAGAAACATTGAGGACATTTGATTGGCTCATTTCCTTTCACATGGATTGTTTCAATTTGATTGGTTGCAACAAACTTTTATTTTAGAAGCATTTGTGTTATGTGGTTCTTCAATTTTGAGGCTTTTGATTGGATAATTTCTTTTCACATGGATTGCTTCAATTTGATTGCTTACAGCAAACTTTCCTTCTAGAAGCATTTGTGTCATGTGGTCCTTCAATATGGAAGCTTTTGATTGGCTTCAATTTGATTGGTTGTAACTTGAAGGCTTTTGATTGGTGGAGAGGTTAGAGTTGGGGTAGTCACGGGGTCTACCTACACAAGAGAAATTACATAAAACACGCTATAAAAGAAGTATCGGATTTATGCATGGAAACTTTGCTGCTTCGTATCTCCCTCGTTCGAACTCGTATGAATGGAAATAAGTAGCCGATTCGCTCAGAATTCATTGTCCAATGCAATAAAGCAAAGAAACTATTAGTTTGTATGGTCTCAACCCATCAGATGATGTAATAAATTGATTCATTTCTTTATTTATCAATATAATCATGCTATCCTTTAATTTCAAGAGATGAATGGTGTTTTATTACTTTAAGTACATAACCAATACATATAATATAATGGTTCATGAGATGAACCGAGTCCCATTAGTATATTAGATGTGATATATGTGTATGAATGAGATCCACATACGGGAGGCATGTGTCACAAATTTTATACTTAAATATCTTCACAACCAGTGGTGAGACTGGGCATCTCATCTGATAAAGTTGCAGCACTTTGCTCACTATGAGATAGTGTGATTTGTCTCGATCACCAGAATGTAAGATTCTTGATCATGGTGCTGGTACATTGGATGTATTGAAGGATTATGAGAAGCACCTTATGAAACACTGTCTTTACTTTAAGGTTTGATTTCATAATTCCCTAGCAATAGGCTCTCAATCCTAAGACATTGATGAACTCAAGTTTCTGTCTATTCATTTGCCTTGAGTCACCAATAAGTGAGGCCAATTGTAGGTCAAAACCTCAGTGTCTTGGGTACGTGGTAGTAAGACTGTGGGAACATTCAATGGTCAAGATGGGATCTATCTATATTATCCTCTTGTGTCAATTAATGGATTTATCATTAGTAAATGTGCACCCATCTCAATTAAGAGTTAATTAGATGGTATTGATGATTACTGTGATTAATTGGGTCTCAAGAATAATAAGATATGGACTCAATTTGGTGGACATGACCAATTGATTCATGGATATTGATAGAGGGCTCTACTTGTGGTCATAGGGAAGTTTAGGGCCTTCTTTGTAATTTATTCCTAAGACGAGAGTGCAATTGCATTTATATAGTGGAGTTATTTGCAATTAACTGTGAGCCCGAATTGCACATGAGATGTGTGGTCGTGGTATCCCAGTTGGAGCCAGCTTTTTATGGAATCCCTAGTGGTCCCCACGTTATCCCAAGTTATTAGAAAGTTACTAATCCTACTTGAACTCTAATAAAGGAAAGAATTAAAAAGTTACTATTTCTATTTGGAGTGAGACTTCTAATAGTGGTAATAGTAGGTTACTAATTAGTGTGGAAATAAGACTCCTATTTCTATTAGTAAAGAAGAGGATACCAAGTTATAAATAGAGGAGAAAAGGGGTTGGACGTCCAATGAATAATTCCCCCTTGGAATTCATGCCCAGCCTCCATTTTGTGCAAGTGTTGCACGGTTTCTTTTCTCCTTCCTCTTCTAGTTTCTCTTCCGATTTCCATTAGCCCTTCTAGTTGTTTTCTTTAGGAGATCCCACACATCTCCTTTAGAGAAGAGATCTGATACGGGACATAGCGTAGAAGGCTAAGAGGTCTTGGAGATCCTAAATTTGCTACCAAGAAAGAGTTTTTTATCTAGCAAGTTTTCTTCTCCATTAGAGCACAACCGAGCTCCAAATGTAAAATCTACTTCCTTGTATGTTGTAGCTTTTGTGGTTGCTTGATTGTTGTTGGTTTCTATCTTCTAGATAGAGTTTATTACTGTACATGGTTGATGAGTTTGAGGGATTGCATTCTGGATGTGGTTTATTGCCTTATGGGTACTTGATCCCTGAGTCAAGTGGGTCAAAAAATTTTGAAAACCTATCCACGAGGCTCACCTACTTCCAACAATTGGTATTAGAGTCATACCTCATCTCTAATCATGTTAGATCACTTATCTAGATCTAATCTTTGCATGAGATGCGAAGAAGTTAGACCTAGGGCTATGTAAAGATCAGTTTTGGTGTTTTTATGCATATATTATGTTTTCTGAATACACAAGAAGGGACAAGTTCGAGCAAAATCGCGGTTTTCTGCAAAAACCCCGAGTTGAATGGTCGACTTTTACCGGCGGCCAGAACAAACTTTTACCTACGGCCATGACTTTTACCGGCGGCCTTGGCCCCCCTATAGGCATTTTTTTTTTTTTTGTGGCTATCCAGGTTTATTCATCATGAGATAATGGATGGTGGCTTCCTAACCCTAATCCCTATTGTGTATGTGATACTAACTTTACAGGTCCATGTCCTCTCCATATGGCCCACAAGACTTTTACTTTTTTTTTATGGTTATTGGTTTATTTAAGGCTAAGTGTAAAGAGCATCATGGTTTCCTTGTTTTCCAGTGAAAGGGAAAGGCATGGTGAATTTCCCTAGAGCCCTTTTATTTTCATGTTTAGATTACCATGTAAGTCTCATTGTCGAGGCATAGGAATTTATGTAATTTTCAAAATTTGTAAATTCTGGTGATGTCCGAGATGGAGAAGGAAAGTGAAGTTGGACTCCTAATCAAAGAGTTTGAAGATTACCAAAAGCGTTTTGGAGATGCCCAAAGAGTTTGAGGAATCCCAAAGTTTTGGAAAGTCTAGAAGACCAAGAAGTCTATTCCGCTTGGGCCATGTGGAAGAGAGGACTAGTTTCTATTTTTGTACTTTCTATTTATGGATGGTTGCTTATATAGAATGTTTTCAAATCTGATCCAAACATAGTAGTTACCAAAATTGGTCAAATCAAATTAATTTTGGAAAGAGTTCTAATTAGCGTTGGAGGACCCATGATACCCATTAGTAACACTAATCTTAAAATCTAGACTTTCCTTAAATTTAACTTGACTTGGAACCAATCATTGGTCATATCATTAGATAATTTGATTATTATATATGTGGGCCCAAATAGCTAAAAGGAAATCCTCAATTCTAAAATATTAAGTGGGAGCTGAAAAGTCCTGGGGATCCGAACCCTAGAGGGGGGTGAATAGGGTGAGCTTCATTTATGACCAATTTTAACCAATTTTAACTTCTTTAAAACAACCTAGTCACATGTGATGATTAATCATACAAGATGCGGAAGCTAACAAAAGAATCACCACAAAGCAATCACCATCACACAAGGATTTATAGTGGTTCGGCCTCAATGCCTACATCCACTACCGGCTTGTGAACCAACACCCCACCGGATTTCCACTATTTATGATTTTCAATAGGCTAAGCAATAACCTTTACAATATGCTTTTCAAGGCTAAGCAATAACCTCTACATTATGCTTTTCTTAGGCTAAGCAATAACCTCTCCAACCAAACGGTTGGTTATCTCTCTAAGTTGTGTCTAAATTACACTTGATGGAGATTCAATTTAGCTCATTACATTTGCCTCTAAAATAGGCGGATATGAAATTGAAAAACTAACTCACACAAACACTTAATGAATGCAAAGATGTATGCTCATGATGTGTGTGTGTGTGTGATGTCCTCAATCATTTTGAAAATGAAAGCTCATAAATGTATGCCTAAGGATTTTGAAAGTTTTAGCTCATAAAAACATTTATGATTGAGGAAGGAATGCAAGTCACATGTTAAAAGTAACAACTTGTTAATGATATCAAATATTCACAAGTTGTATGAAATTAATTAGCTCTAAACATGTGATGCATAGGGATGTCAATCAAATCAACAATGTAGCTCAAAACATAAAAATAGATTTGATTGAAATTAGGGGACAAATCATATGTAATTATAAATACAACTTGAAAATGATATACCTATCAAAGTAAGGCAAGTTGTGAAACTTTAAAACAAATTTACATATGATTTGTAAAGATGTTGAATCCACAACATAAGATATATTTTGAAAGAGATTTTCTTATGATGAAAAACAACACCCAAAGATTCAACCAAGTATATGAATCATGTTACATATAATTTCAAAGATTCTTTCATTAACATGATCTACTTAGATTTACCAAATAAAGTACTACTTGGATTGAATCAAATGGTGAAGCATCCAAAACAATAGATCTATTCAAAACATAAAACATGTTAAGGACACAACAAATCATAGTTTATCATGCTAGAAAGGATTTACCAATAATTAGAGCAAAACATGAAAACATATGATTTGTAAAAATGTTGAATCCAAAACATAAGCTATATTTGATATTTGAAAGTGATTTTCTTATGATGGAAAACAACAACCAAAGATTCAACCAAGTATATGGATCATGTTACATATAATTTCAAAGATTTTTCCATTAACATGATCTACTTAGTTTTACCAATTCAAGTACTACTTGGATTGAATCAATGGTGATGCATCCAAAACAATGAATCAATTCAAAACATAAACATGTTAAGGATACAACAAAACATAGTATATCATGCTACAAAAGATTTACCAAAAATAAAACAAAGCATGACAACATATGGTTAAGGAAAGTAGAGCTTACTTGGCGATTTAACTCCATTAATCCAAGTTTTAGCTTTCCTAATGATCCCCTTCATCCCTTAGTTCATTTCCCTTTGATATGCCTCAAAACCCCTCAAGGAGGGCCTTAAAATTCCCAACTTTTGGCAAAGGAAAGAACACATATTTATAGCAAAAAGTGCCCAACGGCTAGTCCCCGGTCGACCTGGAAACAGGTCTCGGTCGACCGGGAACACACAACGGTCAGAAATATGACCGTTGGAGCTCCAGGGAAAATTCTGCCTGCAGTGTTCCCGGTCGACCGGCCACACTGCTGGGACCAAAAATTCCAACTTTTGCATATTTCAAAGTTTTCTTTGTGGAACTTTTTGGACCACTAAACCAAGCTTGAATACATGTTTTAAATCATTCTAAGATGTTTAAAAACATGAAACACACAAAGCCTAAAAAGATTCAAAACTTTAAAACCAAAGGCTAGCTTGATTTCTAAAACTCTTTTCAAAACAAATGCATCCATGTTTTAAAAGCAAATAAGCATAAATCAATACTTTTACAACTCTTAAAAACAATGCATGTTTAAAACAAGATTTCAAGAATTCTTAAATCCAATGCATATGTGTGTAAATCAAATGATGCTAGAATGATAATGCATCCATCAAATTGCAATCTACAAAATTCCTAACAGGAGCGAGGCATTTAAATTGAGAAATCCCCATGGTTTTTCACCATAGGTCCATTGTAAGAAAAGTATTAACCTCGCGCCATCTTGAGAATGGTCGTTCCCCACAGAGGGCTTTTATTTGTCTGGTTACTAGATATGGATCTCCTATGGATAGTGTTGGTGAGACGGGGTGGGGGCCCACTCCCCAAGGAGGAGCTGCTCGCAACGGTTGTCATGCAATGCTAGTTGGTGGGTCACACTTAACTAAAATAATGATGTAGTATCCCCAAGGATTTGCCTCATGTATTTTAGAAACCAAAGCTAATCGGGAGTCACACATTATTTGGTATGAGATACCTAGATGATAATGAATGATGGGGATCATGGATAGTTAGTCTTAATCCTAATTTTGACAAACTTTGATCCGCACCAATCTAGGAGGTATTCACACTCCCCAAGGAGGCATACCCTAAAGGACTGGGATTCCGATGTATTCTGTATTTAGTGGTTTTGAGGATTCCCACATAAATTTGTAGAATAGTAAACCCTAATGTCATTTATATTCCTTGATTGAATGTATGGTTATGTGCTACAGTTTTTTAAATCCACTTGCGACCATCCTCAAGCAAAATAAGTTGGTGGGATCCAACTATGCTGACTGGAAACAGAACATGGATATTGTCCTGACTGCTTCACAACATAAGTATGTCATTACCAAGCCCCCCCCCCCTTGATGAGCCTGGGCCAGATGCATCACAAGAAGAAAAATGAACTTTACACCAAATGGGCCAAAGACGATGAGATGGCCAGATGTTACATACAGGCATCTATGTCTAGTGTTTTACAACACCAACATCAATCATATAAGACTGCATATGATATTATATCAAATTTAAAGGAGATGTTTGCGAAATAGGGCAGGCCTGCTAGGCAGGCTGCTATGAGGGTGCTTATTAGCACTAAGATGGCTGAATGCACACCGGGACCACATGCTGAAGATGATGGACTCATTGAATGAGTTAGATGTACTGGGGGCTACAATTGATGCAGAATTACAGATTGATATAAACCTCGAGTCGCTACCAGATTCTTTCAACAATTTTAAGGTCATTTATAATATGAATAAGATGAATCTGACTCTAGCTGAGCTGTCTAGCCAGCTGGTAGTGACAGATGGGATTATGAAGAAGAAGCCAACTGCTCTGATGACTAAAAAGTCAATTGTCAAGTCCAAGCTGAAAGGCAAAGGACGGAAAGGCAAGAAGAAATCAGTACCAAAGGATCCGTCCTAATGGTGGTGTGGCCAAGGCTAAGGGTTCGGGAACAAAAGGAAAGTGTTTCCATTGTGGTATAACAAGACATTGGGAAAGGAATTGTCCAAATTATCTGTCTAAGAAAAAGACCTCAGGTATGATTGAGTCACTTTTTTCTGAAGTTAATTTTGCAACTGGTACTTCAGAATCCTAGTGTGTTGACTCCGGTGCAACTAATCACATATGTAATATGTTGGAGGAGTTTAGGAAAATCAGGAGGCTTAGTGACGGAGAAATCATTGTCAACCTAGGATCTGATGCTAAAGCGTAAGCAGTTTCAGTGGGAGTTATTACTTTATGTTTTTCAGATAATAAGTTGGTTTTGTCAGACACTCTATATGTACAGTCTTTAAGACGGAATTTAATTTCAGTTTCTAGTGTGGTGAATAAAAGTTATTCTATTACTTTTGGTATTGAAGTTGTCATAAAGAGGAACGGTATTTTTATATATTCTGGCAAGGAAACCAATGAACCTTATTTGTTAACTCCCACAATGAATGAGATACATGATACCGAAATAATTAATAAGCCATCATTAAAGAGGAAGTCACCATCATCTACTCCAACGAAACTTTGACACCTGATGCTAGGTCATATAAACCTAAATAAGATTGACAGGCTAGTGAAAGATTGTAACTTGCCTTCATTGGTGATAGAATCAATGCATGTCTGCGAGTTCTGTCTGGAAGGCAAAATGACCAAAAGACCATTTTCATTCAAGGGCAATAGGGCCAAAGATTTATTGGAATTAGTGCATACTGATGTGTGTGGGCCCATAAATGTCAGAGCCAGAGGAGGATATGAGTATTTCATCACTTTCACATATGATTACTCAAGATATGAATATATATACCTTATGAACCGTAAGTCCGAGACTTTTGAAACGTTCAAAGAGTTTCGAGCAGAAGTGAAAAAGCAATTAGATAAAAGTATCAAGACTCTTCGATCAGATCGAGGAGGGGAATATCTCTCTGTTGAATTTATGGGATACTTAACAGAGAATGGAATTCTATCCCAGTTGTCTGCTCCTGGTATGCCTCAATATAATCGAATAGCAGAAAGAAGGAACCGGACTCTTTTAGATATGATCAGGTCTATGTTGAGTTTCTCAGGATTACCTATATCTTTTTGGGGATATGCCTTGGATACTGCAATGTACATACTAAACCTCGTACCATCTAAGTCTATACCTAAGACTCCCTGGGAGTTGTAGTCCAGGCAAAAGCCTAGTCTACAACATTTACATATTTGGGATTGTCTAGCACACGTGCTGATGGTTAAGACGGATAAGTTGGAATCAAAGTCGAAAGTATGCACGTTTGTAGGATATACTAAAGGAACTAAATGTTGGTTATTCTATAATCTTAGATAGCAGAAAGTACTTGTCAGCACCAATGTAGTTTTTTTGGAGGAAGATTATATAATTGACTGGAAATCTTTAAAAAATGTGATCTTGGAAATCCATATCTCTGTCTGCGCTCGGACCAAGATATCAGTCTAACTCAGGTCCTGACCATTGGACTGCTGTAAAATGTATCCTCAAGTACTTGAGAAGAACTAGAGATTACATGTTGATTTACGGCAGTGATGAGCTGATTCCAGTCGGATACACAGATTCTGACTTCATGTCAGATAAGGATTCCAGGAAATCTACTTCTGGTTATGTATTTATGCTTGGCGGAGGAGCTATCAGCTGGAGGAGTATTAAACAGGAATGTACCGCTGATTCCACTTCTGAAGCTGAATATGTAGCGGCTTGTGAAGCAGCTAAGGAAGCAGTATGTCTCAAAAGATTCCTTTTGGAACTTGGAGTGGTACCTTTGGCGCGACAGCCGCTCACAGTTTACTGTGACAACAACGGGGCAGTCTCCCAGTCCAAGGAACCCAAGAGCCATAAAAGCCAAAAGCACGTACAGAGGAAATATCACTTGGTCAGAGAGATTGTGCAGAGAGGTGATATTGCAATCACCAAGATAGCCTCTACGGAAAATCTGGCAGATCCATTTACTAAGCCTTTGACCACCAAGGTTTTTGAGCAGCATGTAAACGGGATGGGCATGAGATGCAATCCTGATTGGCATTGAGCCCAAGTGGGAGATTGTTAGTTTTATGGTCTCAATACCAAGGGTATATGATGTAATAAATTGGTTAATTTCTTTATTTATCAATACAATTCATGCTTTCCTTTCATGAGATGAATGGTGTTATATATACTTGCACATAACCAATACAAAAGACATAATGGCTCATGAGATGAACCGGAGTCCATGAGTATACTAGATGTAATACATGTGTATGGATGAGATCCACATACAGGAGACATGTATTGCAAATCTTATACTCAAATATCTTCACAACCAGTGATGAGATTGGACATCTCATCTGACAAGGTTGCAACGCCTTGATCACTATGAGATAGTGTGATTTGTCTCGATCATCGGAATGTAAGATTCCAGATCATGGTGCTGGTACATTGGATGTATTGAAGGACCATGAGAAGCACCTTATATACACTGTCTTTATTCCCTAGCAATAGGCTCATAATCCTGAGACATTAATGAACTCAAGTTTCTATCTATTCATTTGCTTTGAGTCACCAATGAGTGAGGCCAATTGTAGGTCAACACCTCGGTGATTTGGGTACGTGGTAGTAGAGCTGTGGGAACATTCAATGGTCAAGATGGAATCTATCTTTAATATCCCCTTGTGCCAATTAATGGATTTATCATTGGTAAGTGCGCACCCATTCCAGTTAAGAGTTAATTGGATTGGTACCAAATGATCATTATAATTAATTGGGGCTCAAGGATAATAAGATATGGATCTAATTTGGTGGACAGGTCCATTTGATCCATGGATATAGATGGAGGGGCCTACTTGTGGTAATGTGGAAGTTTAGGGTCTTCATTGTAATTTATTCCTAAGACTGGAGTGCTATTGCATTTATATAGTGGAGTTATTTACAATTAACTGTGTGCCAGGATTGCACATGAGATGTGGGGTCGCGTGTCCCAGTTGGAGCCAGCTTTCTAAGGAATCCCTAGTGGTCCCCACGCTAGCCCAAATTATTAGAAAGATACTAATTCTATTTGAACTCTAAAAGGAATGTTACTATTTCTATTTGAAGTGAGGCTTCTAATAGTAGTAATGGTAAGCTACTAATTATTAATGGAAATAGGACTTTTATTTTAATTAGAAAGGAGAAAGCTACTAATTGTTGTAGAAGTGAGACTTCTATGGCAACTAGCAAGGGAGAAGTTTACTATTTTGTAATGGGAGTTAAACTTCTATTTCAAATAGGAAAAGAGGAGTTATGGAGGGCTATAAATAGAGGATTCATCCCCTCTTGGTCGTGCATAACACATAGAGCACTTTCAACCCCTTTGTGCAAGAGTTGCACAAGTCCTCTTCTTCTCTAAGTTCCCCTCTCTTTCACCTTTAGTTCCTTAGAGTTACTAGTTGGGTTTCCTCTTGAAGATTCCACCATCTTCTTGAGAAAAGAGATCTAATACGGGTCATAGCGTGGAAGATCAAAAGGAGTTGGAGATTCTGAATTAGATAGTGAAGGTGTTCATCATCAAAGTAAAGAACTCAAATCCTCCATTAGAGCACAACAAAGCTCCAAAGGTATATCTACATCCTTGTATGTTGTGGATTTCGTGGTTGCATGTTTATGTGCTATTTTCTATCTTCTAGATAGTATATGTTGCTGTACATGGCTGTGAGTTTGAGGGATTGCATCCTGGATTGGGTTTTGTTGCATTCTAGACAATTGATCCCTGCATCAAGTGGGTCAAAAGTTTTTGAAACCTGTCTGGAAGGCCCACCTATATTCCAATAGATTTATGGCAGTAATGAGCTGATTCCAATCGGATACATAGATTCTAACTTCATGTCAGATAAGGATTCCAGGAAGTCCACCACTGGTTATGTGTTTATGCTTGGTTATGGAGCTATCAGCTGGAGAAGTATCAAACAAGAATGTATCGCTAATTCCACATCGGAGGCTGAATATGTAGCGGCTTGTGAAGCAGCTAAGGAAGAAGTATGGCTCAGAAAGCAGTATGGCTCAAAAGAATTCCTTCTAGAACTTGGAGTGGTACCTTTGGCACGACAGCCGCTCACAGTTTACTGTGATAATAGCGGGGCAATCGCTCAGTCCAAGGAACCCAGGAGCCATAAATGCCAAAAGTATGTACAGAAGAAGTATCACTTGGTCGGAGAGATTGTGCAAAGAGGTGATATTGCTATTGCTATCACTAAGATAGCATCTGCGGACAATCTGGCAGATCCCTTTACTAAGCCTTTGACCACCAAAGTCTTTGAGCAGCATGTAGACGGGATGGGCATGGGATGCAATCCTAACTGATATTGAGCCCAAGTGGGAGATTGTTAGTTTGTATAATGTCAATCCATCAGATGATGTAATAAATTGATTCATTTCTTTATTTATCAATATAATCATGTTATCATTTCATGAGATGAATGATGTTTTATTACTTTACTTTAAGCACATAACCAATACATATGACATAATGATTCATGAGATGAACCGGGTCTCATTAATATATTAGATGTGATATATGTGTATGAATGAGATCCACATACGGGAGACATGCGTCACAAATCTTATACTTAAATATCTTCACAACCAGTGATGAGACTAGGCATCTCAATTGATGAAGTTGCAGCACTTTGCTCACTATGAGATAGTGTGATTTGTCTCGATCACCAGAATGTAAGATTCTTGATCATGGTGCTGGTACATTGGATGTATTGAAGGATTGTGAGAAGCACCTTATGAAACACTGTCTTTACTTTAAGGTTTGCTTTCATAATTCCCTAGCAATAGGCTCTCAATCCTAAGACATTGATGAACTCAAGTTTCTGTCTATTCATTTGCCTTGAGTCGCCAATAAGTGAGGCCAATTGTAGGTCAAAACCTCAGTGTCTTGGGTATGTGGTAGTAAGACTGTGGGAACATTCAATAGTCAAGATAGAATCTATTTATATTATCCGATTTTGCCAATTAATGGATTTATCATTAGTAAATGTGCACTCATCTCAATTAAGAGTTAATTAGATAGTACTGATGATTACTGTGATTGATTGGAACTCAAGGATAGTAAGATATGGATCCAAATTGGTGGACATGACCAATTGATTCATGGATAATGATAGAGGTGTCTACTTGTGATTATAGGGCAGTTTAGGGCTTTCTTTGTAATTTATTCTAAAGACAATAGTGCAATTGCATTTATATAGTGGAGTTATTTACAATTAACTGTATGCCCGAATTGCACATGAGATGTGGGGTCGCGGTATCCCAGTTGGAGCCAGCTTTTTATGGAATCCCTAGTAGTCCCCACGTTATCCCAAGTTATTAGGAAGTTACTAATCCTACTTGAACTCTAAAAGAAGGAAAGAATTAGAAAGTTACTATTTCTATTTGAAGTGAGACTTTTAATAGTGGTAACAGTAGGTTACTAATTAGTATGGAAATAAGACTTCTATTTCTATTAGTAAAGAAGAGGATACCAAGTTATAAATAAAGGAGAAAAGGGGCTGGACGTCCAATGAATAATTCCCCCTTGGAATTCATGCCCAGCCTCCCTTTTGTGCAAGTGTTGCACAGTTTCTCTTCTCCTTCCTCTTCTAGTTTCTCTTCCGGTTTCCTTTAGAGCTTTTAATTGTTTTCTTTAAAAAATCTCACCAATCTCCTTTAGAGAAGAGATCTGATACAGGACATGGCGTGGAAGGCTAAAAGGTCTTGGAGATTCTAAATTTACTATCAAGAAAGAATTTCTTTATCTAGCAAGTCTTCTTCTTCATTAGAGCACAACCGAACTTCAAATGTATAATCTACTTCCTTGTATATTGTAACTTTTGTGGTTGCTTGATTGTTGCTGGTTTCTATCTTTTAGATAGAGTTTATTACTGTACATGGTTAATGAGTTTGATGGATTGGATCATGGATATGGTTTATAGCCTTATGGGTACTTGATCCCAGAATCAAGTGGGTCAAAAAGTTTTGAAAACCTATTCTCAAGGCCCACCTACTTCTTACAGAAACGACGTCATTTTACAAGTTAAAAAAAAGTTATAAGTTATGATAATCCTATAATCCGATAATTTGATTGAAGGATAAAATATCCGTGTAAAGCAAATGATATACACATAAGATACTGATAAAACTCAGACTAATGACGGTTAAAATATGCAATATTTAACACTTATCAATATCATCATTTTAAATTTTCTAATTTTTTATTTTTAAAAAATTAGAAAAAACAAATAAACGGTTTGACCGACCCAACCGAACCAAAGTTTGATGGATTCGGTCTAAGTTCTCTCCATAAGTCGGATCGGATTGATTAATTAAAAAGCCGATAGATTGGGTTTTATGTGCCTCCCTAATCAATTGAACCATTGTATGTCTTACACTATTCTACTGAGTTTAATTTTTCAATTCAGGACCTGTGCTTTGCGGACGATGAGCACTTGCACGTCCAATTTACGTGCTCATTAGCTCTACGATGCCTGTTACGTTTTCCTCACGTTAGGGAAAGTGGCGGACTATTGCCACGTCATCTCCCGACTAGATGTTGTAAACACCGTATGATGACTCATGATATCATGGTCAATGCACTATGATTTTATTATTTATTATTTTATCATTAATCGGTGAAAGACAAGTTAAGAGAACTTTCTTTTTTCTCTAATTTTGATGTTGAAGAAACAAGAGGAGTGCTTTTGAAATTATTTTAGAAAATAGAGGGGTGTAATTATAAATTTTATCTGAAAATCATGGGTTGCTTGCCCGTTACAACTAAACGACTCATTCTAACAGGACCATTGAAGAGAACGGCATCTTTATTACTCTAGTGGTAAGATATGTCAGTTCTCACTTATTCCTCGGCATGCAACCTTCTCTCACTTGAGGCTCTTCACCTCACCTAAAGTCTCAATTACGTCATTCCGGGTTTACTTCCTTCTTCCAGCCCCCTTAGCCGGGCACAAGAGGAAAAAAAAACAAAAAAAGAAAAAATATGACTATTGAGTAGTGCATGACAACAACAATAACAACCACCATTAGGTATGCCACTCTTACCACTTGTACGGACTCTCTTTTTCACGGTGTGGGCTTCGTCTTTCTACATGTGTGGCCTCTCTTGATTCCAGCCTTATGGGCTGGGGTAAAAAGAAGTCACTACTAGGTCATAAATGATGGATCAAAGTGGCGCATCTAAATGATGAAAATATATATGAAAGGCTGTTCCATGATAAAATTAGTCATTAGCCACCTGAATGATTAATATAATGGACTCACCCAAATGATGGATTTTGTTGTGCTTTACCAGATGATTAGCAGCCAACTCCCTTTATTAAAGATAATGAGTAACAAGATAAAAACAAAAATCAAAATGAATTTTCTAATACATCCTTGAGTTTGCACCAATTATAAAAAAAACACATTGACCTTTAAACACTCCGAAAAACATCATTGACTTCGACTCTATCTTAGGTTGTTTGAAAGAATTCTATTAGTTCTTATCAGAGAGAAATTGAATTCTCCAATCGCTCGACTCTAAGTAGAATTTCAAATGTTTAAAATAAGCTCAATATTTGAAAAATATGAATTTTGAATTTTCAAAAAGTTAAAAGCGACTTTTAAGAAGGTTGATATTCAAAACTCTAACAATTAAGAACACAATTCCAAATCCTTAGGGGACATGATCAAAGCCCGAATACCCACGTTACTTGTCTAATATACTTTCAAACAAACAGGCCCTAAAAAACAACCTTGACTAACTTTTTTGAACACTATCATTCTCCTGCCATTTTAAGCTATAAAAAGATCAAAATGCCCCCTTATTTGAAACATAAACCTTAACCTAATCAAATAACTTTTTTTGAACACTATCATTCTCCTGCCATTTTAAGCTATAAAAAGATCAAAATGCCCCCTTATTTGAAACATAAACCTTAACCTAATCAAATAACTTAACCCTAACCTAGGTTTCTTTACCTTGTAGGTATTATGGCCCATCTTCTAAGGAACTAAATCTTAGTTGCCTTACAAAGATATTGCTACTTGGGTTATATGGGTTAGGGAGCTTTTGAGTTTAATATGAGAGTTATTTTTGTCTTTCAATAGCTTAAAAATGGTCGTTTTCATTAAATATCAGTCAAGGGTGCCTTTTATAAGTAGTTTCAAAAGTGAAGGGCTCTTATATAATCTTTAGAAGTCAGACTGTGTATTAGAATTAACACAAACCTCATAGGGGTTTTTGGTTGCCAGAAAATTAGAATAAAAAATGGTTTTTTAATTCTCCTGCCATTTTAAGCTATAAAAAGATCAAAATGGCCCCTTATTTGAAACATAAACCTTAACCTAATCAAATAACTTAACCCTAACCTAGGTTTCTCTACCTTGTAGGTATTATGGCCCATCTTCTAAGGAACTTAATCTTAGTTGCCTTACAAAGATATTGCTACTTGGGTTATATGGGTTAGGGAGCTTTTGAGTTTGATATGAGAGTTATTTTTGTCTTTCAATAGCTTAAAAATGGCCGTTTTCATTAAATATCAGTCAAGGGTGCCTTTTATAAGTAGTTTCAAAAGTGAAGGGCTCTTATATAAGCTTTAGAAGTCAGACTGTGTATTAGAATTAACACAAACCTCATAGGAGTTTTTGGTTGCCAGAAAATTAGAATAAAAAAATGGTTCCCCACCCCCCCCCCCCCCGCCCAAACAAAAAAAAAAAAAGTCTCTCCAAATAAATAGTTGGTTGTTCGGGTAGTTCACTGTTAGGAAATGACGCTCACATGCCTCACAGCAGCTAATCCAATATTTTTTTCGAGCACTTGTACTTTAGAAAGAATATTAGGTAAAGATGATTACATATATAAATAATGGATCTGTTCTTATCCCAATCATTGTGCTCTTTTGGTTGTATTATTTGTGTGGTCCCTTTGGGAGTTTGTTTAGCTACAAACATGTACTTCGGGAGGTTGTAGAGTCACCCTAGATGAAAATAAGTTTATTAATCATTTCTTATCTTGCATTCTTGATTTTTATCTCTTACTCTTCTTTTTAAATTGTACTGTGGGCTCACCATTGATTTATCCAATCTGCTCGTAATACACAAATCTGATGAGTGACACTTAAAGAGAATTCATTCCAATTAGAGTTAATCACCCTAATTTCGGATTGATCACATGTAAATATGTGAATTTTTTTTCAAATGAAATTCATCATGTATTTTAGATGTGATCCATATACTGATGGTTTCAACTCCAATTTAAGTTTATTTGCCTTTTCCGTATGATATATAGAGCACATTGTTGTGTTATATGAGCCGCCTGAATTTTGAATAGTTTGTCCATTATATGGGCTTGTGAAAAGTAGATAAAAGTAGAGTAAGTCAAATGCTCAATTGGCAACCCTGCATATGTCACACCGAGCAGTTGATGAATGAATCTCTGGATATGCCACCCTTTCCACTTGCATGGGCTTCTCTTTCCACTTTGTAGGCTTTCTCTTCCCAATACTAGCTGCTATGGGTTCTCTTGGTCGGCTGGGGTAAAAAAATAATAATAATAATAATAAAAAATAGAATAAAAGAGTAAATGTATTATCTTCGAGAATAAGAAGTACAATTTCTCCTTTTGTTTTGCAGCCCTTTTCTTTCTCCTTAAGTGGGTCATAAATCCAATTTCTTTACACACACTTTATATGATTATTAATTAGTTCCCGTTTCAATATTGATCTGATAATTATCTGGCGCTGAATTTAGTAGCCCAAAACCAACAATATCTTGAAGGATTAGAAAATAAAGGTAAGGATCATTAGATTGATATGGCTCTACCCATCTCTACTCCCCTTGATTGTCATGCATCCATATGAACCTCGCAACCAGTGGCTGCTGCCACCACAGAAGACTAGTTGACTGCTAGAGCTGTAAATGGATTGGGATTTCTAACAAACAAAAAAAAAAGGACTGGGATGGGTCCAGGTCTCAAACCTAGGAGCGTCAAACCGATGGGTCAGTGACAAGAACATGGTATGGACTAAATAAGATGTAAACAATCATAAAATATTCTATAATAATATTTATTTAGATAAAAAGTTGAACTCAAAACACTAACTTGTGGTGGGTCCGGTAGTGTATAGATCTTACCTGGTCCATTTACATCCCTATTAAACATGAACTAAATTTGAGCTGGACCTAAGTCATTACAGGTCAGCATGCACACTTTTCAGTCACATAATTCAGGGCAAACGCCAGGTCTTATTGCCCTATATACCCCAGGATAACTTAGGTTGTGTGCTGGCTGGGCTTGCTCCTACGAAAATCTAAGTCTTGAATAGGCCCAGCCCAAGAATCCATCACATTTAGATACAATCATACCCATGTTAAGAATCTAATGATACACAAGATAAATGTTTTAATACCAATTGTCTTGGATGTGGATGAATCCTATATGTTTTATTCCTACTTAAAACATCCTTTAGGGACAGTAGCCCCACCTCTAGAAGTGGTTCTACATGGATAGTTCCTTGTAGATCTCTATTTTTCTTTCTTCAGTCTTAGCCCCTTTTGCTAGGGATCAAATTATAAGAACAATCAATCAAGCACACACCACAAGAAGAACAATCCACGACACATAAATTTAAGTGCTTCTGCAAAGTTGCCTATGTCCACGAGAGATACCGATTCATGCCGGTTCACTATTCCTAGATATCACCACATAAGAAGAATAACCCTCTTCTCGTGATACACAAGAGTACATCCACTCCCTCTCTCTCTCTTGGTTTCTCTCAGATAATCTCACTCTTTTTAAGATCTAAGTACAATGCTTTCACCACCCATTATAAATACATAAAACTCTAAACCTCTAGACACCCCCAGCCGTTGGATCTAGCCTTATAATAGATGATCCATATTAAAATGACAAATTACATATTAACCCTTGTAAATAAATTAATTTCTAGATCAATCTTTACCAACTCATAAATCTCCCACTTGAAGACTGGTCACACTGAATAGCTTTGACGATAGTAGAACATGGCTAAGAAGCTCTTATACCAGTTGCTAGGGATCAAAACATGCGCGCAACCTACGAAAATAATCAATCAAGCACGCACCACAAAAGGAACAATCCACAATACACAAATTTACATTGTTCGGCGAAGTTGCCTACGTCCACGGGAGATTCACGCCGATTCATTATTCCTAGAGATCACCACACAAGAAGAATAATCATCTTCTTGTGATACAAAAGAGTACATGCTCTCCTTGTCTCTCTTGGTTTCTATCAAACAATCTCTCTCTCTTTAATCTCTAAGTACAACGCTCTCACCACCCAATATAAATACATAAAATCCTAAATCTCTAGACATCCCCAACCGTCGGATCTAGCCTTATAACAGATAGTCCAAATTAAACTGATAAATTATATATTAACCCTTGTAAATAAATTATAGTCTAGATCAGGCTTCACCAACCCATCACCTTTGATAGAAGTGTATTTTTCAGAAATCCTTTTGAATTTCATTCGAAGTAGGTAAACTAGTAAGAAATGAGGGAAAACAATAGAAAATGAGGAGAGAAAAAAAAATGATGCGAAGGAGAAACAAAGAAAAGTCTTATATACTTTCTCCCATTAGATATCCAATCTATGCACTGACAACCAATAAATTTCTTCTTCCACTATTTTATTTTATTTTATTTTATTTCCTTCCATCAATTTTTTGATACCCAACTAAAAGTGGCTAGGACCCCATCGAGCCCTCAGGTGAGGAAAGTTGGCATGCTCCTTCCTTCCTTAGAAGCCATATAAAAAGAGGAGGCATAGGATGAGAGTGAAGAAGAGAGATTGATGATCACAAGTGAATTGGTGGAGCTCATCTCAACCATGCATCAAAATCATTGGTGTACTTGTATAGTGCATCTCAACCATGCATAAGTGAAGTTAAATTGTTTTTTTTTTTAAAAAAAAACTAAATAGATCAAGTATAAGACTCTGATTGGTTGGTTAAACGTTCTTGGAAAAGTTATTGTGCTTCTTTGGTCCTTTAACTACGTGCATTACTTTCCCAGCCCTAGAATATACTTCATTGAAGAAAAATATTGTTAGTATATTTATGTTGGCTAATTCATGGGTTGGACAAAACTCTGGGTCCATTGAGTTGCATTTTCTAATTTATTTTAGAATGGACTATGGTTTTGTCGCCGGAATAGCTGAACCAAATAAAAGAGAAAATCGGGCGCATCCATTGAGGACCAATCGATCGGACCCTCTGTATGATCGATCGAAGTGTTGAAGCATCCTAGTTATTTGTGTGGTCCGATCGATCAAATGGTGCAGGCTAAACAGGAAAAAGTCCAGATCTGATGCAAATTAGTTTTCTTTTGAGACTTTGAGTCATATTTTTGTTCTAACCCTAAGGCATGAATTTGGGGCTATAAATAGGGTGTTCCTCTCAACCCTAAAGGTAGATGTGCATATTGAAGATTAGACACATTAATTAGTTCTCTCATTGATCTGAGGTGAGAATACCCTAGGAGAGATTATTTGAGTCTCTAGAGCCATTGAGAGATTATTCTAAAGGGCCGGTCTAGAAGGTTTTTATTGCTTCTACTCTTTTGTAGAAGATTGATTATCTTGGTTGACAAAGTGTGATGAGATCAAGTAAAGAGAATGGTACACGGTGGGGAAGTCATGGCAGCGGAAGTTATGCAATAATAACTACAATCCTTAGGTCGAGGTACTGACTAATGTAAAATAGGTGTGAGTATATCTTGTAACTATTCATGAGTGATCGTAGGCCCCAAGTGCAAGGCCGTGATGTAGTAATAACTCGGTGAAGTCCGAGATCGATCCACAGGGAGTAAGTAATTACGCAAAACCTGTCCTACTGAAAATTAGTTCTAGCCTAAAAAAAATCTATACAAGTCAAATGTCCTACTTTGATTAAAAATTAATTACAATCAAAGAAAAAAAATCATAATTTAGAAACATAATCTAACTACTGCATTCACCATAAGATTTGTCAGTCCAACCAATTGCAATAATCATGAAGATGCATAAAAATAAAAATAAAATAAAATAAAATCAAGAATAATAAAAAAAAAGGATTTTAATTATAAAATTTTGCAATAGTTACTTTGCTAAATGCCATAAAAAAATCAAGACCACCGCACGAAGTACGCACTGTCACTACGCACAAAGATTCGATGTTGACCAATTGGTGAAGACCAACACCCCATAAATTTAATTTATTAATTAAAGACTCATTACAAGCAAATAATCATTACAAAATTATTTTAATTAAAATAAAGTGCATCCAACCTTACCTTAGACACATGAAACACTAAACGGAGGAGAAGGACTCGTGATCTTGAACGGCGATCCAACCGGCTCTCGTTTTGCGATTTGAAATCCAAGCAAGAGAAGATGATGAATGGCTGGGTCCAATGGTGGAGCGACGGTGGGAACGGCAGCGGCGCGACGACGTAGAAATCCAAGTGGTGGTGTGCCTTAGGGAATGCCTTGGATGAAATATTGATGGAAGGATAAGAGATGGAGAAAAATTAATGGGAAAAGGCGAAGATTAGTGTTGTTGGTCGTCCAAGGTAGTGGGGAGATGGATATTCACGTAAGCCCCTTTTTTTGGCTCATTTTATGCAAGTTTGATTACTTATCTTGTAAGGTTTTGATTTGGGTAAGGATTAGTTATGTGGGGTCCAAGTTGGATTAGTATTAGGAGGGCTTTGAGAGAGTTCGGGGGATTGGCCCACAATCTTAGTGAAAATAAGATTGTTCTTATCTCATGCAACTTCCTCTCTTGGGCCCCACTTTGAAGAGAAACTTGCAAATCTGAAATTTTCAGATTTAAATCAAAATTTGAAACCATATGAGGAGCCCCTTTTTTTTTGGACGTGTGATACTTTTTTTGAAGGTTTTGGACGCATGAGACTTCTTTGCAAGAATCTTGGGTTGCAAACATTCAAATCTTGAGGCTTATCTTCTTAGAGTTAACTTTAACAACTTAGTGCTAAAATCTTGGATTCCTTGATTTAGTTTCCAACTTGGATTGCTTAGAAAGATCTTCCGATTTTTTTTAGAACTCTTCATGGCTGGAAAAATATCCTTAGATGGGCCCAATTTCTCTCTTGAAAAGATCCCTTCAAATCTGAAATTAATTTCAAACATGGAATAGAAGTAGGCCTCACTTGAAAATATGTAACCTTTGAACTTCACACCATGCATGGACATTCCCTCCTTGGCTTGATTTTCTTTTGCATATTTTTTCCTTCTTTGTTTGGTTTGAATTGAATCTTAGCCATCCATCATGACATGTAAGAAATATTTGTTGGAGAGTAGATACGACACCTCATTATCTCATGGCCTGCAAATTTGGAACTTATCTTTAAGAGATTAAATCTGATTTTCTTTCTTGCATATGAGAGCGGACCCTACCATGGAATCCACACCCAAGGAAGGTGGGTCCCCAAAACGGGTCTTTCTTCAATTCTCCTTTTCTTTGATTTTTCTCTTCTTGTGGGCCCCAAGAATTTAAGTTTCCTACAAAAATAAAAACAAATATCAAAGAATAATCTATTCATATAGGAAAAGAAAGATGCAAGACACGAGCCCAATTCACACTAAATAGATGCATAAAATGTCACCATTTTATCAATTCTTTCCCTAATTAGATCAATGGTGCAAAGACAATTCATCATTTCATGTGTGAATCAAAAGTTATGAGAAATTTGTGACTTTCAATGCTAAGAAATTCATGATTTTATGTGAAAATGCGATTTTTCAATGAATTTTGACTCGAATTCAAACTTTGATGCCCACAAGCACAAAATCATGTTTTTTTTTACTAAAATAGTCCATGGTTTAATGATTAAGTCCTCAATTACTCTGAAATGATGAGGAAATTATGTATTTTTAAGGACTTATCAGTGAGTTCTTAATTTCTGGATCGTGGTTTTTCTCCCTGGAAAGGTTTTCCACGCTAAATATTGTGTTTGGCTTTTTGTGGTGTGTGATTGGTAGATTACTAGTTCTATCTTGTTTATTTGGTTTCGTGCGCTGCATTGATTAATTAGAACTAGCATCCATTCTGGTAACCTGAAAACTTTCAATTGGTATCAAAGCGGGTTACACTATTTTATTGTGTTTGATCCTAACATTGCTAGAATGGATAACTATCATGAAGGTACTTCTACCAATAAGCCTCCTCTGTTGGATGGTACAAATTATACTTCCAGAATGGTTGCCTTTGCAAAAGTCATAAATCTGATAGTGTGGAAATCTATTGTAAATAGCTATTCCTAGCCAACTGTCACTACTGATGTGGTTACTAGTCTCAAATATGAAGAACAGTGGACTAAGGATGAAGAATTAGCTACCACTTGCAACTTTAGTGCTTTGAATGCTATTTACAATGAAGTTAGCATGTCTGGGTTTAACAGAATTTCTACATGCACTACTGCAAAAGAATGCTGGGATATCCTGCAGATTGTGCATGAAGATATTGATACAGTGAAACAATCGAAACTTCAGAAATTGTATACAGCTTTCGAAACCATCAAGACGGAAGATGATGAAACCTTTAATGAGTTCAATTCGAAGCTAAATGCAATTGTGAATGATACCTTAACTTTGGGAGAACCAATTGCAAAGAATATAGAATTGTTAAAAAGATTTTGCGGTCTCTTCTAGAAAGGTTCGATGAAAGGTTGTTGCCATAGAGGAGAATAAAAATCTAAATATTCTCAAAGTTGAGGATTTGGTTGGCAACCTTCAGACTTTTGAAGCAAACCTTAGATCTAATGAAAAATCCAAATCCAAAGGTGTTGCTTTGAAAGCCTCCAAAGAATCATTCAAGAAAATTGCTAGTGATTCTGATTTTAATTCTAAAGAAGATGATAAAAACTCTAAGTATGAGAAGCATGAACGTCTAGCAAAGAAAAATTCATGGCATTCATGACAACTTCAATTTCTACTACTCCACCAATTTCTTCTGACGATGGGACTGATCAAGATGTTAGTGAGTCAGAGACAGAACATGATTGAAAAGCTGAGTATCAGTTATTATTTGCGAAGAGCATGAAGATGCTAAAGATGAAAGGTGGCTACAAGCTGGAAAAAAATCTGAGGAGAAAAATACTTCACTGAAGGTTAAGTTATCTGAAGTTGTTACAAAAGTAAGTCACTTAGAGAAAGAGAATAACAATTTGACAGATAAATTGATTGCTGAAGCACAGAAATGTAATTTCCTTGATCACGATATGAAGACCTTGAAAGTAGAATAAACTGATATGAATGGAAGACTCAAGATCTGAGTTAAATACTATTAAGGATTCACTAAATAGGATGAATACTAGATCAAGAAAGATAGATGACATCCCATGAAGTCAAAAGGCAAAGACAGACAAGCATGAAATTGGCTACGCTGATGGAGCACCCACCTCTACTACCAAATATACAAAATGTCTTGTTAAAAACTCAGTTGTTACTAATCTTGTTGTCAATGTTGCACACACAGTTATTAAGAAGAAGAATGTGTCAAGTCCTGCACATATTCCCACATGCCATCATTGTGGAATTAAAGGACACATTTGACCCCATTACAACAGGCTACGAAAGTCACCAAATCAAAAGCAATGGAAAACATAAAAGACTAAGCTAAAAAGGAATACCAAAACTGTTTGGGTCAAGAAATAAAACATATCTTTTGTATTGGTACACCCTTTGCTAAAATGCCTAAATATGCAAGTGTGCTTACCAAAGCTTCATCACCCCTGATCTGTAAGATCAAGCCCCCACCCGAGTGATAATACGAAGATCATACTAAGAGGGAGTCAAAATTGAAGGGGAGTTGCATAATCCAAATTGATAGAAGTTGCATGGATATAATTGTTTATCAATTATGGAAAAAAAGGGGAAGAATAATGAAGCTAGGGGGAGAAGACAGTGCAAGATCTTCAGGTGTTGAAATTTTCTTGGGGCTAAAAATCCCATGTATTTTTGGGTTTTTCTTTTAGGCAGATCATTAATATTGTCCTAGGTAGTTTTGTCCATGAATTGCCAAAGGGGGAGTCGATAGTATTTTTATATTGGCTAATTCATGGGTTGGGCAAAAACTCTTAGTCCATTGAGTTGTATTTTTTAATTATTTTAGAATGGACTGTGGTTGTATTGCCTGAAGAGTTGAACCGAAGAAAAGAGAAGACCGGGTGAACCCACCAAGGACTGATCGATTGAACCCTCTGTTTGATTGATCGGAGTGCTGAAGCGTCCAAGTTATTTTGGGTGGTTTGATCGATTAGATGCACTATCTAATCGATCGGATGGCGCAGGCTAAACGGGAAAGAGTCCAAATCTGATGCAAATTAGTTTCCTTTTAAGACTTTGCTTCCCACTTTGATTCCTATTTGTGTTCTTACTCTAAGGCACAAATTTGGGGCTATAAATAAGGTATTGCTCTCAACCCTAAAGGTAGATGTGCATATTAAAGATTTAACACATCAATTAGTTCTCTGATTGATCAAAGGTGAGAATACCCTAGAAGAGATTCTTTGATTCTCTAGAGCCATTGAGAGATTGTTCAGAAAGGCTGCTCTAGAAGGTTTATTCCTTCTATTCTTTTGTAGAAGATTGATCATCTTGGTTGACAAAGTGCGAGGAGATCAAGTAAGGAGAACAGCGCACGGTGAGAAAGTCGTGTCAGCGGAAGTTGTGCAAGAACAACTACAGTCCTTAGGTCGAGGTACTGACTGAGGTAAATGAGCTGTGAGTATATCTTGTAACTATTCGCGAGTTCTTCATTTATGGATCATGGTTTTTCTCCCTGGAAAGGGTTTTCATGCTAAATCTTGTGTCTGGCTTTTTGTGGTTTGTGATTTGTAGATTGCTAGTTCTATCTTATTTATTTGGTTACGTCCGCTGCATTGGTTAATTAGAACTAGTATCCATTCTGGTAACCTGGAACTTTCAAATACATTAAATAAAGATGTTTAGATTATTTGCTTTTCACGGGTGCCTTTTCTTGTGCAGTTGTGTCGAGCTTCCTCTCATCTTGTTTGGGCTTACTTTTCAGAAGCACCTTTCTCCTTTTACCAAAAGAGCTAAATGTAATTTATTTCACACACACACACACACACACACACACACACACACACAAAAGTATATGCCATATACAAATATATAGTCATTTTATTAAAAACACTACCAGCTTCTTTTCTTTTACACCTTAAAAATGCATTTAGTTTATCCATTTTTTTATGCACTCTTGTGGTGATCCAATATTTGATCAAAACTAAATTTTTGTAGAACTAATAAATAAAGACCAAGGTTAAAGTTTGGTATCTTATATCCTCATAGATTTTAGAAGTTGGGTCTTATACTCCTCGTGAGTTTGGGGCCTGAAAAGCAATTTCTTGGGCTTTATATGCTCGAAGGAGATATCTCATTAGTCAAACCAGTGAGTGAGCTTGCTTAGAAAGCAAGTTATCCATGTAAAGGAGTTAAAAATGATACTTTTTAAACGGGGTCTTTGAGACAACCAGGAATTGTTAAAAATAGGGGATATTTTTTTTCTGCATCTCCCTCTCTCAAGCTAAGTTTTAAAGTTTAAAGATGAGAAGAAGCTCAAGATCACAAGGGAGTGAATATCTAATCCATTCAACACAAAGGAGCAATAGGTTTACCCATTCCATTGTTTGATTTGGAGGAGTTTTGTTTTCTCCATTTGAGGTATTCCCTTGTCTTATCCCATTTTCAATAGTAAAAGTTATGGACTTTGGTTCTATTGAGGGAGAAGGGAGGGAGAAATTTAGAAGACAATGAAAATTAGTTTATTACAATTTGCTAAATTGCATTACATCAACCAATATAAATAGAGAACCCCTAAGTACACCTGCTCAATAAAGTTCTAACCAAATTAGGAAACGCAACTATACAAAGAAAGAGTATTTTTAATATCCTATTCTACATAGTATAATCGGCCCAACCCCTCCGATGCGTGTGCTGCGACAGCAATGACTTTAGCACTCCTCAGCAATGACTCCCAACATCATCACGCCAAGTTTCCATATGAATTTATGAAAAATCTTTCATACTTGCTGATGGGCTAGGCCTAAATGACTCTGTCCGCAATGACGGGTTAGGCCCAAGTGGCTCGGTCCACGGTGGCGGGTCAGGTCTAACTGACCCAAGTCCGTGATGATCCCAGGTCTAAATCCACCCATCAAGGGCCGGGTCCGGATCCACCGAATGATAAAGTCAGTGCGTCGTTCCTCTAACCGGCTTTTACCAAGTCTTACAGAAGAGATCTTACCCGCTCGTCTGTTGAGGGCGGTTCGGAAGACTCCACCAGAATGGAGCGTACGTCGCTGAGGAATCGTCCCCATCCGTTAGGGGAAGAGTATAAAAAGAGAGTCCCATCAACACTAGAGGGCAAGCAACTTTTATCTACTTTCACACCATCATTGTACTCTTCTGAATTGTAACTTCTACATCGAAGAATAGTAAAATCACCTATTTGAAGTGGACATAGGTCACGCTGACCGAACCACTATAACTCTCTCTCTCTCCATTAATTTTCATATTAATTATTTATTACTTGACCGGTGGTGCCCGAAAACCACTTTTTGGCATCATCAGTTTGGCACCGTCTGTGGGAAACGAAAAGAATTTCCTTTTTTCCAAAGCCATGCCGATCACCACAAGGTCAACAAGGCGACAAGATGGTAATTCCTTGCGGGAGGGCGAGGGCAATCCTCCACCGACTAACCCTGCACCGAATGCTCCCGCTCCCTCTCTTCAACAGATGCTGGAGACCATGCAGCAGCTGGTGACTCAGAACCAGCAAATATTGCAGCTCATGCTGGCAGGACAGGGAGGAGCACTACCTGGTGCAGGACCGCAGGAAGTACCGCACCCAGAGCAACCAGTTGCTCCATGCAGAGGGGCACCTCACCCGGGCGCCCGTGCACATGGGGCCCAGGGCCGAGGCGCCGTCCGACACCACCCTCACCTGGGCGCCCTGGAGGGTCGAGGAACACACCTGGGCGCCCAGGGCTCATGGCGCCCACGCCCAGGGCACGTCTGCTGGAGCTCCCCCTCTCGTCCCACATGGAAGACTCCTGGTCGACCCTCAAGGTCGTGCTCATCTCAACGTGCCTCCACCCCCGGGTGGAACCCCAGGAGGGTCAAATCGCGATGGACTTCCACCTCCTCCCTCTGCTTCCAATGATAGGGATCCTTCTTTTCAGGAGAGGGGAAGTGAAAATCATAGCCTGGAATATGAGAGTTATCTCCCAGGCCATTCCAGAGAGGCCCCCAATCGTTGGGATGAAAAGATCAAGGAAATGCAAAATCAGATTGGCAATGTCTTCAACGCCATGAAGGCACAGGTACCAGAATCAATAGACTATCTGGTACAACGAACGGACACACCATTCAAACCCAGCGTGGCGAACTACCCACTTCCAAAAAAGTTCAAGATGCCAACCATGGAAACCTTTGACGGGACAAAGGATCCACTGGACCACTTGGAGACTTACAAAACTCTAATGTAGCTACACAACATCTCCGACGAGATCATGTGTAGAGCATTCCCTACCACGTTGAAGGGCTCCGCAAGGCAATGGTTCTCCAGTCTGGCCCCAGCCTCCATCTCCACCTTTGCAGAGTTGAGTAAGTCCTTCGTATCACACTTCATTGGAGGACGCCGCCACCAGAAGCCCGCCACACACCTGCTCAGTATAAAGCAGGGTAAAAATGAAAGCCTTAGGAGTTATCTCACTCGTTTTAACGAGGAGGTATTCCAAGTCGAAGAGCCGGACGACAAGGTCTCTATGACAGCCTTCCTGAGAGGCCTTCGTTCGTCAAGCTTTCTCTTCTCGGTGATGAAGCGCCCGCCAAAGAGCTTTCCTGAACTGCTGGCAAAAGCCCAGAAGTACATGAATGATGAGGACATCACCAAGGCTAGGCGAGGGGAGTTCTCCAGACCAGAAGGCAAGGGGAAGGAGCGAGACAGAGAGGACAGGAAAGAGAACAGCAACAAGCGAAGCAGGACGGAGCGGATACCTGTCAAAGAGAGACTAGGTCCAGCTCCTCAGAGAGATAGACAAGCTTTCACCCCTCTCAATGCAGCAGTCGGACACATCTTGTTACAAATCCAAGATGATCCCGCTGTCAAATGGCCAGGGAAGATGAAGTCTCCCCCAAATCGCAGAAATCCTAACAAGTATTGTCGCTTTCATCGCGACTATGGCCATGACACCGACGACTGCTATGAACTCAAAAAGCAGATTGAGGACCTCATCCAGCGTGGACACCTACGCCAGTATGTCGCTGGAAGGGCCCAAGCACCGTCACCACCTCATCACCAAGAGAATCAACAGCCCTTCGGAGAAATTCAAACTATCTCCAGGGGATCGGCGGAGTCGCTCTCAGCAATGAAGGCCCATGCCAGAAAGGCCAGACACACTGATGAAGCACGCCCATCCAAAGCACCCAGGCATGGTGACGGTGAGGTGATATCCTTCTCGGATACGGACTTGGAAGGAGTACAGCTCCCCCACGATGACCCACTGGTAATCACCCTGACCGTCGCCAATTTCCAGGTGCGAAGGATCCTAGTAGATAGTGGCAGTTCCGCTGATATTCTGTATGTAGATGCTTATGACAGGTTGAGCCTAGGCAGGGAAAGGCTACAACCTGTCAAGTCACCTCTCATCGAATTCTCAGGGGAAAAAATGTACCCCCTGGGAGCAATTACACTGCCGGTCACCGCCGGAGCAGCGCCTCGAAGCTCCACGATCATGGTCAATTTCCTGGTGTTAGACTGCCCGTCAGCTTATAATATCATATTGGGGCGACCTGTCCTCAATACATTAAAAGTTGTCCCCTCCACCTATCACCTCATCCTCCGCTTTCCAACCTCAAATGGAACCGGAGAGGTCAAAGGGAACCAGGTGGCCGCCAGGGAGTGCTATGTCTCCTCAATAAAGGAAAAAAAACCACAGGAAGCATTGCAGATTGAGACCCTTGATCCAAGGGATGACGCCACCATTGAGAGAGGAGAGCCAGTGGAGAAGCTCACCCCTGTGGTCTTGGACGAGGAGCATCCAGACAGAAAAGTGTACCTTGGCTCTACTCTCCCAGAAGATCTTGGTCGCCAGCTAGTAGAGTTGCTGAAGCACAGCATGGACGTCTTCGTGTGGTCTCACGCGGACTTAGAAGGAATTGACCCTAGTATCGCCACCCACCGCCTCAATATTGATACTAGCTACAAGCCCGTTCGTCAGAAGCTGAGGAGCGCCTCCACTGAAAGGGCTCAAGCAATGGGCGAGGAGGTGAGAAAGCTAGTTGAAAATGGGGCAATCAGGGAAGTGGCGTATCCTGAGTGGCTCTCCAATGTCGTAATGGTAGCCAAAGCAAATGGAAGATGTCGCCTTTGTGTTGACTTCACTGAGCTCAACAAGGCGTACCCGAAAGATAGCTACCCGCTACCAAGGATTGACCTGCTTATTGATGCAACAGCAGGACACGAACTGCTCACTTTCTTGGACGCGTATTCTGGGTACAACCAGATCAGCATGCACCCTCCAGACCAAGAGAAGACATCATTCATCACCCCAAGGGGCACCTACTGCTACAGAGTCATGCCTTTCGGGCTAAAAAATGCAGGTGCAACCTATCAGCGGTTGGTGAACAAGATGTTTCAGTCCCAGATAGGGCGAACGATGGAGGTTTATGTCGACGACATGCTGGTGAAGAGCCTCGATGCGGCAAATCACATCAATCACCTTCGAGAAACTTTCAATGTTCTCAAGTCATACAGCATGAAGTTGAACCCGGAGAAGTGCGCCTTTGGCGTGGGATCAGGAAAATTCCTGGGTTTTATGGTCAACCAGAGGGGAATTGAAGCAAACCCCGATAAAATCAAGGCCATCATCGACATGAAGTCGTCCTCCTCTACCAAAGAGCTCCAGCGACTAAATGGAAGAATTGCAGCACTGAACAGGTTCATCTCCAAGTCTGCAGACATATGTTCACCTTTCTTCAAAGCCCTTCGGAAAGCCTTTGAAGGGGGACCAAAGGCAGAGGAGGCCTTCCAAGGACTCAAGGCCTACTTGACCACACCTCCCCTCCTCTCTCATGCTGCGCCACGTGAAACCCTGTACTTGTACCTCTCTGCTTCCTCGACAGCAGTTAGCTCTGTCCTCATCAGAGAGCATGGTGGGATACAAAAGCCCATTTACTATGTGAGCAGGGCATACAGGGGGGCAGAAGTTCGATACTCGAGACTGGAAAAACTGGCGCTTGCCCTCATTTCGACGGCAAGGCGCCTAAGGCATTATTTCCATAGTCATACAGTTGTGGTGGTTACTGATCAACCTTTAAAGGGAGTTTTGGGAAAGCCGGATGTGTCCGGAAAACTCCTCAAGTGGGCAGTCGAATTGGGCGAATTCGATGTCCAATACAAACCGAGGGTCGCCGTCAAAGCACAAGTCTTGGCAGACTTTGTAGCGGAGTTCACACAAGCAGATCAGGAAACAGATAAGCTCGCCTCGCCCACAACTCCAAATCTCCATGCCTCCGCGGAGGACCAGACACCCCTGGGCGCCCAGGCACTGCAAGCACCCATGGGCGCCCAGGCACTGCCAGCCTCCCTAGGCGCCCAGGCTCTCCCAGCACCCCTGGGCGCCCAGACACTCTCAGCCAAGGGCACCCAAGCAATTTCTACCTCGGGCGCCCCGTTGCTCCCTGTTTCTCAGCCTGGCGCCTAGAGTCCCTCACTACCACTATGAAAACTTTATGTTGACGGCTCCGCGACCAGTAACGGAGGTGGAGCGGGTCTCGTTTTGATCAGCCCCGATGGCACATCCCTCAAATATGCATTGAAGTTCCACTTTACAGCTTCCAACAACGAAGCCGAGTACGAGGCTTTCCTCTCTGGTTTGAAGTTGGCGCTCGAAATGAATGCTCGATGCCTCACTGCTTACAGCGACTCTCAGCTGATAGTCAATCAAGTAAAGGGCGAGTTCGAAGCAAAGGAAGCAAGAATGCAGGATTATCTCAGCATAGTGAAAAAATTGATCCCGCAATTCCAGCACTTCCAAATTAGTCACATCCCTCGGGAGAGTAACATTGTTGCTGATGCACTCGCCAGGCTTGCCTCATCCATAGAGACCTTACCAGGCGAACCAGCATTCCTTGGGCACCAGCTCGAACCAAGCCAATTGAATGAAAGCACGGCAAACATCAACTGTGCTACAGCTGAAATGAGCTAGATGGCCCCGATAAGGGCGTACCTTCAAGAGGGTACACTGCTACAGGATCCCCTTGAGGCGAGGAAGCTGAGGATGAGAGCTTCCAAATTTACACTCTTGCAAGATACCCTCTACAAAAAAGGCTACTCTTTACCACTGTTGAGGTGCCTCTCTCCCGAAGAAGCTGATTATGCCCTGCGGGAAATACACGAGGGAATTTGTGGGAACCACTCTGGCGGACGCTCCCTTGCTCACAAAGCACTTAGGCAAGACTTCTTTTGGCCTAGCATGCTAGGGGACGCCAAAGAATTTGCCAGAAAATGTGACAAATGCCAGCGCTTTGCCACTGTGCCAAGGCAGCCCCCAGAGGAACTCACTACCATCATGAGCCCATGGCCTTTCTCCAAGTGGGGGATCGACATCTTAGGCCCCCTTCCATTGGGTAAAAGGCAATGTAATTTTGTAGTGGTCGCCATCGACTACTTTACAAAGTGGGCGGAGGCGGAACCCTTGGCGAGGATCACAGACTCTAAAGTGAAAGACTTTGTCTGGAAAAACATAGTCTGCCGCTTTGGGATCCCACATGCCATCGTCAGTGACAATGCAAAATAATTCGATAATAGACTTTTCAATTTGTTTTGCTCCGACCTTCGGATAAAGCAGCCCCATTCCAGCCCGGCACATCCACAGGCAAACGGGCAGGCGGAGGTCATGGTGAGAACGGTCCTCCGTAACCTGAAGGCAAGGCTTGAAAGAGCGAAGGGCCTTTGGGTCGACGAACTTCCGGGAGTATTGTGGGCCTATCGGACCACGCCAAGAGCTCCAACCTGGGAAACACCTTTCTCTCTCGCCTTTGGGACTGAGGCAGTCATCCCTGTTGAGATTGGGGTCCACTCTCTTAGGGTCCAGCACCATGACCCCGACACCAATGAGGAGGGACTTCGCATCAACCTGGATTTGGTGGATGAAGCAAGGGAGATGGCCAACATCTGCAATGCAGAATATAAGCGGCGCATGACAAAATACTATAACTCAAGGGTAAAGCCTCGCCCTCTCCAACCCGGAGATCTGGTCCTTAAGAAGGTAATCCTTGCCACTAAGGATTCTCGCAAAGGCAAACTGGGCCCAAGTTGGGAAGGTCCTTACCTCATAACAGAGGTGGTAAGACCAGGCACTTACAGGATTCAAAATTCGGAAGGGAAAGTCTTACCTCATCCGTGGAATGCAGAACACCTGAAGAAATACTACCAGTGACATAAGAAGGGGAAAAAAGCAATGGAAAGGGGGAGTTCAATTTTTTAGCACTTTGTAATATGTTCTTTTGTCATAAGCAGTCGATAAATAAAGTTCTATATTTTTAATCATTCCAATTGTTAGGCCACACAATTGCCTTCTCAAAAAAAAAAAAACTACATGTGGTGGAACGTATCAAAATCTCCCCTACCCTAATCACTCTCGTGGCTCCCCTCCTCGTCGCCATCCTCCTCATCCTCCTCGCCATCCTCTGTGTCATCAGAACCTCCATCAGGCTCCTCGGTTGGCAAAAAGCATGAAAGGTCGAGGTCAGGGAAAGCAGCAGAAATCTTCCCTCGAAGCTCCTCATACCCATCAATGAAGGCATAGGCGACGCCCTCCGCTAGCTCCCTCTCAGCCTGAGAAGCTTTATCACGCGCGGCCTTCATCTATGTCGCCACGACAGTCTCTCTGAGCGACGCCCTCTCGCGGGCCTATGCAAGCTCAGCCTCCATGAGCGAAGCCCTTTTGAGGGCCTTCACCAGCTCAGTCTCTACTCTGGTCGCCTTCTCGCGGGATGACAAGAGCTCAGTCTCTGCCCTTGTCGCCCTCTTGCAGGATGACAAAAGATCAGCCTCTACCCTAGTCGCCCTCTCGTGGGCTGACGAGAGATCAATCTCTGCCCTGGTCGCCCTCTCGTGGGCTGAAGAGAGCTCGGACTCGAACCTGGTCGCCCTCTCACGGGACGTCGCAAGATCAGCTTCGGAAGCTCCCCTAGCAGCTTCAAGAGCAGCAATCTTCCTCTGAGCAATGGAGAGCTCCTTTTGCATGCTCTCATTCTCCTGCTTCAGCTGAGTGTTGTGTCGGGCCCTTGACAATAAGCAGACGGACGCGGTGGAAGTCTGGAGCCATAAGAAACAAAAAAAAAATTGAGAGCACACACATAAAAATAGAGGAGAAAGTCTGGAGAAAAGGAAACAGAAAGCCTTTACCTGTGCCAGACCCTCTAAGAAGGTATCAATGACCCTCTCGGTACCCAAAGAATTGATCCGCGTGACCTCAGGAGGAAACACAAATCTCCCAAGCTTCTCCCGAATCCCCGGAGGATTGCCTAACATCGGCCCAGCACAAATGGACGCCCTTGCAGGAGCCCCTGGGCGCGGGGGACACGAATGAGGGGCAGAAGGTGCAGCTGGAGAGGAAGACTCTCGAATAGTAATCGGGGCAGAAGAAGTCGCTGGCTGGGGCGACACTGTGGGAGAGGCCGCCCTATGGGAACACAGTCGTGCCCCCACTGAATGGGTAGATGCAAGAGAGCTGGCCCTGAAAGACACTGGCGGGGAGTCCCCCCTCGTGGTGCTGTCTACCTTCGCCGCCTTGGATGGAGGGGCATTCCTACTCGAAGGGCGAGCTCCAAAAGGAGGGGTACTCTTACTCGAAAGGAGAGCCCCGATCATCTCTCTATCTACTGCTGCAGAAGCAAAAATGTCATTCAAGCATGGAATATAAAAAAAAAAGGAAAAGAAAAACAGAAGTGAAGTACTTTTTTCTCTTCACGGGAGGTGTCTGAGATGGTCCACTAGCTCCACTACTCTCTTTGGGTAAGAGAACCCACAGGTCTTTTTCAGGACAATCCTTCACGGCCTGCAGCTTCCGTTCCTGACTCGTGGATAGTATTGGCGCGTCTACAAAAGGGCAACGGGTTAGCACATAAAAGATAATAATAAAGCGAAAGAGCAACAATTGAGTGGCTTACCAAGTCTCCTGGCGTCTCCCCATCGAGCTGGCACCAAAGCCCGGTCTGTCTCGGAGGCCCACTCTCCGCCAGCGAATAAGAAACGAGATTTCCAGCTATGGCAGTTAGAGCGCAACCCTGTAAGCAGCTTGCCGCCCCTGGGGGTGAAATAGTACCATCCCCTGTTAGGGGCGGGAGACTCACTTAAGTTATAAGCCGCGTGGAACTCTACCGGTGAAGCGTCCTCGTCATGCACTCTCCTCCACAATGCAAGAAAACCCAGCAAGACTCTCCATCCATTTGGCGCCAACCACCCAGGGGTCAATGAAAAGTAGTGGAGAATATGGCAAATGGAGGAGAGCATAGGAAACCTCAATCCCGCTTCGAGCATCTCCTCATAAATTACAATATTGCCCGACGAATCGTCGCAAGCGGGCTCATCCGCCTCAGTCCGACGACATAACACAGTGGGAGGAATATGGTAGGCAGACACTATCCTAAAAATATCACTATCATCGGTGAGCAAGTTGAAAAGAGTACTCACCTTGGACCCGTCGTCGACCACTTTTCCTCGATACTTTTTGCGGTGAGGACGTGCCGTGCACACCGCCGTTACGCCCGAATTCACCTCTCCACCAATAACAGGCTGGGTCGGATTCCTCGTTGCCACAGTGGGAGCACCCAAGGAAGGGGCACCCTGTCCACCACGCCCAGCAGCAGCAGTGGCTGCACACTCTCCAGTAGCAACAGGGGTTGCACGCCCACCAGCCCTAGCAGCAGGGGCTGCACGACGCCCGGCAGCAGGGGCGCCATGTCCCCCTTCGTCAGCAAGCATAAGCGCGGGAGCGCCCGGGCCCACATCAGCAAACACAGCAGCTAGGGCGCCCAGGTCCCCGTCGTCAACCAGCACCACGCCCGCAGCAGGGGCGCCCACGCCTGGGGCGCCCCGACCAGTCGCTGCCTCGCCGCCCGCACCAGGGGCGCCCGCAGCCCGACCAAGCGCTGCCTCGCTGCCCGCACCAGGGGCGCCGCCCGCTGTCTCGTCAATCAGCTCACCGGCAGCACCCGGGGCGCCCCGTCCGACGCCGTCCGATCGCTCGCTGTGCGCATTAGACGCAGGAGCTGGGGCGCCCAGGCGTCTCCCCTCAGCCACGGGTGCAGCAGGCCCATCATGCGCCCCAGGCGGGGGCGCCCCGTCTCCCCTCAGCCACGGGTGCAGCAGGCCCATCAGGCGCCCCAGGCGGGGTCGCCCGCCTGTGGACCGCCATTGCAGCAAATGCCGGGGCGCCCCCGGCGATGCTCTGTCCGCCGCCTTTCCTGACAGCAGCATGGCTGGCCATGGTCAGCCCCTCCTTTCCATTGCCCAACATCTCTTCCTCTTGCTGATGGTCCATGGTGGTAGTTTTTTTTTCTTTTTCCTTTGAACAACAAAGAGAAGAAGGTGTCTACTCTCTCTTCTTAATGAAAAAATTGCAGGTGGCTGCCCTCTTTGTTCGAACAAATAGAAGGTGCAAAAATCCCAAATAAAAAGCAAAATGGGCAAAGGCCACCTCTATTTATAAACTCTTGCTCTAGGGCTTTCAAAGAAGGAAGAACACTAAGCCAAGAGAACAAAGGAGAAGAGCCATGAGCCACAAGAACACTTTTAGAAGGAATAAACCGCCGAAAGGACTTGCTGTGAAACCCGAACGATGGATACGGACAGTTTTTGGAAAAGCTACAAATTGCTTGGCATGAAAAAGCCTAAATATTCAAAATGTCTCCCTTTCAAAGTTTTCTTTGGCGCGAGACATTGAGGGGCAAATGATGGGCCAGGCCTAAATGACTCGATCCACAATGACGGGTTAGGCCCAAGTGGCTCGGTCCACGGTGGCAGGTCAGATCTAACTGACCCAAGTCCGTGATGAGCCCAGTCTAAATCCACCCATCAAGGGCTGGGTCCGGATCCACCGAATGATAAAGTCAGTGCGTCGTTCCTCTAACCGGCTTTTACCAAGTCTTACGGAAGAGATCTTACCCGCTCGTCTGTTGAGGGCGGTTCGGAAGACTCCACCAGAATGGAGCGTACGTCGCTGAGGAATCGTCCCCATCCGTTAGGGGAAGAGTATAAAAAGAGAGTCCCATCAACACTAGAGGGCAAGCAACTTTTATCTACTTTCACACCATCATTGTACTCTTCTGAATTGTAACTTCTACATCGGAGAATAGTAAAATCACCTATTTGAAGTGGACATAGGTCACGCTGACCGAACCACTATAACTCTCTCTCTCTCTCCATTAATTTTCATATTAATTATTTATTACTTGACCGGTGGTGCCCGAAAATCACTTTTTGGCATCATCACTTACGATGCTAGCTACTATCGGTCTTCAAAGTCATGTGGCTTCTCCAAGTAGATCCCCATGTCAAATCCCTTATGTTGAAAAGCCTCATTGACTTTCGTCTGCTTTAATCTCCACCCATTGCAAGCTATGAGTGCAATCTTCATTGTACGGTAGTGATCTTCACAACCAAACCAAAAATCTGGTCAATATCTAAGTTGTACAATCGTACTAGTGGTTGAACCTGGGATGTCAAATGGGCCAGACCAACGACACGGCCCGTGCTAGGCCGAGGGATCTGGCACGGTCGGCCCGTTTCGACACTACTCGTTTACACACGACATGCCATGGGCCGACCTGTTTATAACGGTCGGCCCGCCTGGACCTCCCAAGGGTTGTTAGTTCATTCTCTGTGAATTAAAAATGAGTCCTGATTTAGCAGTATCTGACCATCTTCTACTGTTTTAAAGTTGCACTTAAAGGCCACTGAACTTTCAGGCATTAAAAATCAAGAGGTAGGAATATGAAATCAGTCTAATATGATTTGTTTCACCAATAATGAATGCCAAAGACCAAATTATCCTCCTTATCCTTTGTGAATTAATCCCATACACCTAGTGGACACGGGACACCATAGCAGAGGGCATTTCTAGACTCAATAATAAATGGGGGAAACTATGTCATTGGTCAATTGGGCCAGATTATGGGTGGCAATTCATGAACTTCCAACCCAATCCAAATACAACCCAGTAATTCAGGTTTCAAGTTGACTTAGGTCAGGTTCAGGTTGACATTTCCACCCAATTATTAGTAGGTTGAGTTTCATGTTGAGTTGATACTTGATGTTCGACATGCCAACAAGACTCATTGCACTATAATTCACCAACTTGAGCCAAATTGGGTTGTCCAGCAGTCCAACCCCAATGATAGACGGGCTGAGTTCATGTCAGGCATATACAAGTTCAACCTGTCCAACCTGACCCAATGCCACCCCTAGCCTGAACCTTCCTTGTAAACTCAGACAAACAGGACGCTAACCATATCATTCAAGTATGAAGTAGGTGAGTTATAAAACAAACTGATACCTTGGAAACTAAGCAATATTTGCTTCTTTCATTGCCCGGGAAACTTTCTGATGTAAGAAACTTCCTTTGCCCCAAAACTCGAACACCTTCAGCACAGTGAGATATGAGATCTCCAAACCTAACCACTTTCTTGAACAGACTATGTTTGTATTTTAATTTTAAATTTTAAATTTAATAATGAAAAAGCAAAAATGAATCGAAAATTTTTTTAAGGAGGCATGCCGAGCATGACCGGAATGGAGGCATCGCACAGCCTAGCCCGCTCCAGGCACGGCCCGTCACGGGTCCCACCAAACCAATTTTCCAGGTCGTCAACCCACATGAACCTAACTATCTCCACATCATATAGACATAGTACAATCTCCCATATCTCATCCTCGATCAAGGCTTCAATCTCTGCACCCACTGTGTCTTGTCATTCCTTGATCTCTTGTGTGATCAGTTCTGCATCTGTGTGGGTCTCTAAAACGTTGCGAGGAATGACTGCCGCAATTGTTTCACCAATCATCTCCTGAGGAACCGATTCAATCCGAGACTGATCTTCCTCCTCTTCTTCTCATTTCTTCTCCTCGAAACGATTTGGCACATGATCTTCAAGCCCGAAGGAATTTGGCGTCTCCTGAGGACTTGACCCAATCTCTGAATGATTAACCTCCTCCATCTTGATTCCTCTTCCGTGATTTGACCTTGAACTTAATTTTCAAGCTCCAAAGAATATGAAAACACCACATCATCAATATCAGAAAAATCTGACGTGCATCCTCACCAATTTTGACGGCTGTTGCGAAATTTACCTCTGGGTCTAACCATTCTCATCAATGGCTTCCCCACCCTCGTTAGCTTCCGCATGCCTTGAATCCTCCTATGCTGAATTTCTCTAGACCACCGCCATCATCACTTTGTAATCCCAAGCAGTGTGCCCAGTTTTCCACATTGATAACACACCTTCTCCTTTATGGGTTTTGTCTTCTTGGAAGAACGCTTGCAATCATATCTCATGTTGGTTTTGCATATTTATAGAGTGACTAAGAAAATGGGATCGGCCTACTTGAATTAGTTGGGTTCATTTTTCTGTTGCTTTCTTTATCATGCTTTTATTAAAAAAGAAAAAGAAATTATTAGAAGAATATAGACATTTTCAATGAATATAGACATGTATCCAATACAAATGAATTTAGACACCTGCTGAAACTCTATCTGATTGAGCTCTAGCTCATGGGACAGGCCTACTTGAATTAGTTGGGTTCATTTTTCTGTTGCTTTCTTTATCATGCTTTTATTAAAAAAGAAAAAGAAATTATTAGAAGAATATAGACATTTTCAATGAATATAGACATGTATCCAATACAAATGAATTTAGACACCTGCTGAAACTCTATCTGATTGAGCTCTAGCTCATGGGACAGGCCTACTTGAATTAGTTGGGTTCATTTTTCTGTTGCTTTCTTTATCATGCTTTTATTAAAAAAGAAAAAGAAATTATTAGAAGAATATAGACATTTTCAATGAATATAGACATGTATCCAATACAAATGAATTTAGACACCTGCTGAAACTCTATCTGATTGAGCTCTAGCTCATGGGACAACATGAAGAAGCTATTGGCCCATATGCACCTCTTCCTCTAGATATAATAAAATCCTTTCCTTGGGGACCTTGGGTGCGGTCCTGGTCCTTTCCAATAGGATGGGTCCACTGCCACTTAGGCCAGAGAAATAAAAAAAAAAAAAACTATCATGACCTACTCCAACATAGAGAGACATTGGTTCTACAAGAAAAAGGCCAAGTCACCTGCAGATCTTCCACCGAAAACAGAATCTTACCATGGTGGACATATTTTCAAATCAAAAGCGGAGGCCAATTCAGAAGAAACCTTCCTCCCAAATGACAACGACGAACAAACCTTCTTTTTCTATTAAAACATGCCTAATGGGAAGTGCGAAGAAACCCATAATAATCCTCTAAAGACTACAAAACCTAGTCCAGGTTCATCCCCCCAACTTCTCTTCCATTTTACCCTCTACAATTCCAGATATTCCTTTTCAGACCCACATTGGCCATGGCCATGTTTCCCTCCATTTTTGTTACTTGACTTGAAAAACGGTGGGTTCGGGTCGTGTCAGTCAATGGGGGAGAGACCAAGAGCTCCAAAGTAATAATAATAATAATAAAAAGCTCTTGTCCAGGTTCATCCCCCCTAACATTTATATTTTACCCTCTCCAATTCCAGATATTGCTTTTCAGTCCCCAGTTTTCCCACCATTTTTGTAGCTACAAGGTGGGTTCGGATCCGGTTCACAGTGCTCTGCAGGTTAGATTTCGACTTGATTCTTTCGGCCCATATCCATTTTAAATTAAAGACCCAAGCCTAAACTTAAACTTCCTTGCATCGGACCTAAATGGGGGAAAATATCTTAAACAGGATCCGCTACCTATCTAGTGTAACTGGTAAATGGACACCAAGTTTTTTAAGAGGCGAGAGTTGCAAGTTTGATCTTGGTTGCCCAAATTAACTCTGTATCATAATCTTGGTGTCAGCCGTTTCACTCATTTCACCAAATACACCCCGCGATGTTGGCTCTACATATAGAAGGCATAGGTGTTGGCTCCCCACGGTCTTGTCTTCGAATCCCTCTATATTTACCTAATGCAAATGTGGATGAGCGTGTGCATATATCCAGAGGATTAGTCCCCACTAGTTAATGTAATGTGGATATTTTTGTTTAAAAAAATACCAAAATAGGACCAACACATACACTTTAATAACCACATTCATGTCCCTAAATAACTGAACTACAGTAGGAACATAAGTTATATAATGGATGCATTGAGTGTTTAAGTTGAGTCGTTAAAAATGACACCCATGCAATGCCATTTTTGTTTGGGTCCATGGGCCTTTTCAATCCGGATCCTTGGGGTATCCATTTATATCATTTCAGTTGCAATTAACTTCCATAACTCTAATCCTTCCTCATTTAACAAAAAATAAAAAAATAAAAAACTCTAATCCCTCCTCTACAACACCCCAACTGAATTTCAAAATTACAAGTTACCCCCTTCCAAACCATCCTCTATAAAACTAAAAACCAGTTGCAGGCCGCCCAAAAGTGCAAAAACCTCCATTTGCAGCCATTCATGGCGTCCGTGGCGACCCTCTTCCTTAAACACTCAATCCCATCTCATCCATTTCCCAAAACCCACAAACCGCATCTCAGCTTCAACCTCAAATACCCAACTCCTCTGCTCTCCAACAAGGAAAAGTGGAAGAACAAGAAGAAACAGCTTCGGATCTCCTGCGGGTTGATAGAACCCGATGGGGGAAAGCTCGTGGAGCTCGTCGTTGAGGAGCCCCTCAGAGACGAGAAGCGAAGGGAAGCCATGTCCGTCCCACTAATCAAGCTGTCCAGGATCGATCTTGAGTGGGTCCATGTGATCAGTGAGGGGTGGGCCAGCCCTCTCCGCGGCTTCATGAAGGAAGCCGAGTTCCTCCAAACTCTTCATTTTAACTCTCTCCGACTCGATGATGGATCGGTCGTGAACATGTCTCTGCCAATCGTGCTGGCGATCGATGACTCGCAGAAGCAGCGAATCGGTGGGTCGAGGAAGGTCGCTCTTGTGGGTTCTGATGAGAAGCCGGTGGCCATTTTGAGCAAGTAAAGAACTGGGCTTTCTTTATTTGATTTGTGTTTTTGAGTTTGTTTTGAGCTGTTTATGGTTTTTTGCAATTTGGGGTGGAGTGATTTTGGGTTCTGGGTCTGTTTGGATGTGACCCAATTCACAGGAAGGATGGGTGTTTGAATACTTTGGTGGTATTTGCTCTGGATGTTGATTCTGTCCTACCTGAAGCGATTCTAGATGTTGATTTGGACAGAAAAGAGGCATCCAGACCCATGCTGTGATGGGGCCCACTGTGGATTGGGTGGCCCATTAACATACTTGATTGGAATATCCTAGCCTTTTGGTAATTCATGTTGATTATCAAATGTTCTGTCTCCACACATGGCTCACCCTTACAAGTGAAAAGTTCCAGCAATTTAATATGGGTTGAAGCTGAATTGGTTTTAGTAGTGTTGTATTGGGATTTATTAGAACCTGTTTGGAGAGTATATTGCATTTCATTGTGACTGATTCTCATTCTGCCTGACAATGTATTGTTAGGAAGGCTTTATTTTGATTTTCAACTGAAGTTGTTAAATTGAAGCAGGTTTTGTTGGACATATTTTTATAATTATGAATTTCTATTTGTTTTAGCTTTTTATTTATCTATGTGCAAGCAGATTATGTTGTGTGTAATCATGATTATGATTTGGGTTTATTTTAGCTTTTTATTTATTATAAGCAAAAATAGAGATATTAATGATATTGATTCATTGATTTTTTTTTTCTTGTGTGATTTGAATTTTGATTGTTCAGCTAAATCAATACCGAGCACATCTACATTACCCTAGCTTGTACACACTTCCTGTAAAAGGGTGACAAATTATAACCCTGTAATGTAGGGGACATCTAATATTGGCCACGTAGGATTTGCAAGTTGCAACGTTATTAGTTAAATCTCCCAAGAGTTGCAAACTAGTCTTCCTGTCAGCAAATCAAATAACTTGAAGGGTGCTATCTAAGTCTTGTCCTTATTTCAACAGAAATCTGGAATCTCTATGAGTTGTAGGGAATTATCAATGGTTGTTCAACATTGCATTGTAGATATGTTTTAGTGTAATAAGTTTTAGTTCTGAAATGATTAGTCAACGGCACTAGACAAGTTGATAAGGTTAAAAAGGCTAAAAGGAAAAAAAAATACAATTTTATTTAAGGAGATCTATGTTCAAACTTTAGTGAAAATCAAATAAAGTTCTTCATTGCCTTTTTCTTCCGAAATCACTTTCCAGTTCTTGGTATCTACGTTTAGGTTTCCTATTCCGAGCTTGAGTTGACTTGATCGAGTTGACTCAAACTCAGCACTTACTGAGTCAAGTCGCCTTTAGAGTCTAGTCCAGCTCGGGAAAGGTGTACGTAAAGCTATTATTTTACCCTGTTTTCTTGTTGTAAGATTATTTTTGAGGCTTTTGGGGTCTTTATGCACTAATCTTGGAAGATCTAAACGACAACATCTAAAAATCAGAGGAAATGGTCATCCAATTGAATAAAAACCAATGCAACCACCAAAGATTACTTAAATTCATTCTGAATAATTAAAATACATGTGGATCAAATTCATAGAATTAAGCTCTTTTTTCAACCATCTACTTAACATTTTTTTTTTTAGGTTTTGGGAGGCTGTAGGGCACGCTTGGTCTGGAGTCCCATGCAGTTTGGCGAAGTTTCCCCCCAAGTCTGAGTTTTAAAACCATGTTCCTACTAGGATTTAATGCTTTGTCTTGTTAAAGTCTTCTTAGAAAATGGAGTTTATAAACTTGATGAAATGTTGCAAGTCTGTTTGCAACATTACACTGATGTCTAGTATGTTTGTATTCACTAACTATCACAAACCAAATGCATGCAGCTTCAAACAACTAGAATGAGAAATAATGTAAACAGGAACCTTTCTGGAAATTTAAGCTGAGATTCTGCTTGATCATCTGTAGTCCCAAACTAATATCTGTCCTGAAATGATATCGATTCTACATTTGGAGCTCCCTCTCCATTCAAAGTGTGATAATTTGTTCCAGTTCTGGTTCTTGGTTAGACTCGGCGTCTGTTGCATTCCAGTTTCATGTTATGTCAGTTGCTCATTATCTATGATTGTTCATTTCCGGAATCTTGTATGTTGATTTAGCAGTTGGGGAGTGGATATTAAACATTTACAGCTCAAACACAAATTTTACATACAATAGAATGAATGACATCAAATTTGAAGCTTAGAAACTTCAAGATTTTGGAGTAATTGGTTTGATATATGCATACTCAGTGCAAACAAATGTCCTCGCCTCTGAATGTTTCAAACTTTAGACCTTGTAGTTATTTCATACAGAAATGCTAGGAATTTGAGGTTTAGAAGATGAAAGATTCTAGGAATTTGAGGTTTAGAGGATACTCTTTATCCAATTCTTGCTGCGATTTAAAAACAGAGAAAATCATTTAGCAGTTAAATGTACTGTCATTAAATGTGCAGACCTGCCAATATTGGTTTCAAAGACATCTTGGTGCTCTGTTTTCCATGTAACAGTACTTTTTTTTAGTTCTCTGACCAAACATCAGAGGTTCGGCGGATATGCAACATGAGATTTATCGGGCCTAAATTATGGAATTGGAAGAAACTTGTTTCTAGCAACAAAAGAAAACAATGTCTGACCAAATTTAGAAGTCCTCTTAAGATCAGACTCTTATGCAAGTTATTCTTTTTTATATATGTCCATCCATATTTTAGTGTTTTTCTGAGGCAGTTCTACTTTACTCGTTTCTAGATTAACAATTTTTTGTCTGGAGTTTGTGCCTGGGTTACTTATTCCCAATTTTTGGTCAAACCTGAGAGGTTTAGTTAACATGAAATAAGAGATAATAGGGCTTAAAAGTATGAAATTATAAAGGAATGAAACAAAATCAAAGATGATATTTATTTATCCAAAACTACTTTCAAAAAGCTTTATTGATATTGGGATCTTATAGAAGTGACTTTGTGGATGTGCATGCTTCCAACTTTAGATCTTGTATAATTCTTCTTTCCAGAATAGTGATTGTCCATCTGGATAATACTTGTCCTATCTTTAGAGCTCCTACCAATAAGATTTGGAGCATTGGGTAGCAAAATGTGCACTTGTCATAGGTTTCTAGGTCTCATGCGGCCTAACAGCCCAATGGATGGGTCTCCTCCCATTGATTACCTTGATGTTTCCATCTTGAACCAAATCGTAACCTACAATCTTCATACAAGCAACTTGTTCTAAAAACGTTGCCATACATGGATATAGGATCTCACACCCCATTGAGCTACCACTTATACCAAAACCAATTGGTGATGGAAAAAGGCACAACAATGGTTTTATGGTGAGGGCAAGGGCTCGACCACAATTATGACCACTCAGGAGCGAGGGTGGACGTTGACCCCAACAATCCATCCCTCAATGGCACACCCCACCTCTTGCTGCGCAATTCGCAAAACGCGTGTCCCGTGACTCGAACTCTCGACCTACCGGCTTTTATACCAATTATCGGATCTTACATCCCATTGAGCTACCTCTCATCCCAAAACCAATTGGTGATGGGAAACGGCACAACAATGGTTTTTTGGTGAGGGCTCGGGCTCGACCACAATTATGACTGCTTAGGAGAGAGGGTGGACGTTGACCTCAACACTGCATCCTAAGAATTTGGCATTTGAAGGTTCTATCTTACCTTATTCTTGGTGCATGCAATACCCATTAACCTGTGAATTGAGTGTTTTATCAGAAAGAGTTGTGCCTATGATTTACCTGTATTACATTCAACATTTAAGCAAGTGTAAAGGTCTTCCAAGGGGCAGCACAGGAGCAACCTATGATTCCCAGATACTGCATGGAAAACACCATGGATACAGAAAGAACAAAAAAATTTATTACTACTGATATAAGATGCATGCATTGCCTATTTTGAAGTATTTTGGTAACACAGGGACCAACTCCCCAGTGAGCATGATACCCACAAGAAGACGGACATGGATACATGAAATGGTGAAAAGAACTCAACACTTAATGAAACCTAGGACACAAACGTAGATATGGATATTGTATTCTATTATCTATTATAACATGCTATTTGTATTTAATCTTATAATTTTATTTAGGGGGTTTTATCTTTAACAAAAATAAGATTTTACTCTAATGTACGACTCTCTTAACAAAATAAGATTCTACTCTAATGTACTTACCGCAATAGGAACTTTAGGTTATTCCCCCTAAGGATCATTTTGATTCCTTGAAACATCACTGAACCTAGCAGAAGTACTACTACTTGGCAGAAAATTAGCAGACAATTATAACTTCGGAAGCAATAAACATTGACAAGTTGATAATATAAAGTGCCCTACCAAACCTCTGTGATGTATGGGGTACCAATAGAGAAGTTTCTTGTTAATACTTGGTTTGCTTGGTATATACAAGCATCTCATTATCATATTCCTTTGTTCAATACATTGGGTTTCATAAACACGTCTTCTTTACACATCTATAATAGCATTTTTGTTCGCTGAATAATAGTTAAGATCACATGCATAATGACTTGATATGTTTTATTAAGCATTGCTAGCCCTCTAAGGGGATGGTACCTGCACAGTAGTGGAAGAAAGCTAATAATAGGAGGCAACGAGACTAGATTGATAATTTCAGTTGCAAGTTTGTACCACAGGGGTCTCTATTTATTGGCTAATATCAGTATGTAAGATGCCTCCAACAGTTTCTTCCTTACCTGGAGCTCCCTGCAGTGATCACATGAAGTGGTGTATTTAGCAAATGATGAAGAACCATGTTGCAATTTTTTCATGCTGCAGCATGCGCATGCTTGCACACATTGAAAGAACATTAGTTATGTTTGAAAGTGACAATAAGGCGAGTGGTAGATGGCTTTCTCAAATTCAGTTTCTTTTTTTCTTTTTTCTTTATACACCATTTGGAGGTTGATGACCATCTTAACTTGTTCAAGGTTCATAGTCTTGTATAATTGAAGTTTACATTTTAAACGAGAGTAAATGTTTTCATGTATGTGGTAGTTTAAATGACCATGTTTAAGTCAGAAATACCTTCCAATGGTCTGATAGCTCACAAATTGCATTTACATCGAATGTCAGCATTGAGATCTACAAGCACAATAAAGAAGAACGTATTGCAAGAACTTGGGGTACAACTGCCCCAGGACTCCCCTATGTTGAACAAGCCATTACAAATGCTGGAAATTGGCTGATAGGAGGGGATTTAGAGGTCATAGAACCAATAAAGTACAATGATGGACTTGATCAGTACCGGCTATCTCCTGCAGAGCTCCGCAAGGAGTTCCAGAGGCGCAATGCTGATGCAGTTTTTGCTTTTCAGCTTCGGAATCCTGTACATAATGGTCATGCTCTGCTAATGACCGACACTCGTCATCGTCTCCTAGAGATGGGATACAAGAACCCAGTACTGTTGCTTCATCCCTTGGGAGGCTATACAAAAGCAGATGATGTGCCACTTAGCTGGAGAATGAAGCAACATGAGAAGGTAGATTCTCTTTTGGACCTTATTGTCCTCACTGAATATTTTAATGGGTCTCCACTTTTCACGAATCCCATTTGTTTGCATGAAAATAGAATTCCTAGGAATTCATGGCTAAATGGGTTATACTGTAGGAATGTTAAAGGTGTGAGAGATGATGTATATAAGGTGGAAATCTAGATGGAAATTTGATTTTCTAGGCTGGGTATTCATTTTCCATCTCCTTTTTGTTCATTTTCCATTAAAGGAGACAGCTAAATGGGTTATAATGAAGGAATGTTAAAGGTGTGAGAGATGATGTATATTAGGTGGAAATCTAGATGGACATTTGATTCCCTAGGTTGGGTATTCATTTTCCATCTCCTCTTTGTTCATTTTCCATTAAAGGAGAAAGACTATTTGATAATCATTTATGGATCTTCACCTTTGCTTCTTAAATTTTAGCCACTTTTAGGAATACATTTCTGAGAATTCCTTGGAATTCAATTCAATGCAAAGAATCGCCCTAAAAGGAGTTGAAGCAAGAAATGTGGAATTTCCTCGGCAGGGTTTTCAGTTCACATTCCATTTTAATACTTTCTATTCAAGTGGATCAACAAGACTGGCTAATTTCAGTGCAGTGGTTCTGACTTACAAAAGGTGTTTTCTGCCCAGAGAAAATGCTAACAATAAATTTAGAAACACAATTTTTGGCCAGGTAAAGGAAATGCTAGTTTTGGAGATCCACTCATGACTAATAAACCTATGTGATCTACATTATTGTCATGCTTGTATGTGTACTCCTAGAGTAAGTGGATACCTTTCCAAACGGAAAAGACCTACAACTATTGTATAATGTTGATACTTCATACTTATATCAATTAGTAGCTCAGCTGGTTAGGAACATGTGGGTGTGAGTAGAGTGCATGAGTTCGAATCCTAGATGTAAAAAAATAGCTCCTCTAAGCAAAAAATAAAATGTTTCATCAGGTGCTCGAAGAGGGTGTCTTGAATCCCGAGACGACGGTCGTTGCAATCTTCCCATCTCCTATGCATTATGCAGGCCCAACTGAGGTGCAGTGGCATGCCAAGTCCCGTATAAATGCAGGGGCCAACTTCTACATTGTGGGCAGAGACCCAGCTGGTATGAGCCACCCTGTTGAGAATAGGGACCTTTATGATGCTGATCATGGGAAGAAAGTGCTAAGCATGGCCCCTGGACTTGAGAGGCTTAATATTCTTCCCTTCCGGGTATGTCAACTACAAATTTTCTACTTCGTCGCTCTGAACATGTCTTTCAAATTTTTTTCATTATATTTTGATTAATAGGAATAGCTTTCTTTTGCTTTCCGATCGATTGTACAGGTGGGACCCACCTTTTATGTTATCCTTGGGTCAAATCATGTGATGGGCCATGATGTATCATATGACATTGGATAATTTTATCTAATACACACAGTGGATTGAAAATGAATGTTTGCAACCAATGGTCCCCTTCTAACAAGTGGAGAGAACTTTTGAGGCATGTGAACTTCTGTGATCAGGCCCGAAATATGGCCCCACATCTACCAGTCTATAGGGCCTAGTGAATGCTACGACCACATGGTATACATGTCTTTGTTGTCAACATAATCTTAATATCCAATTACCAATTGTGAACACAGGTGGCTGCATATGACAAGAAGCAAATGAAAATGGATTTCTTTGACCCATCAAGGCCTCAAGATTTTCTGTTCATATCAGGCACTAAGGTAACTTTTGTCTGCCAGAATCATATAATTTCTATTTCATAATCCAAGAACGCTTTTCTTTACACAAAAAAAAAAAAAAAAAAAAGGAATTATAAAAAGAAAGAAAAGAAGGAAAAGGTGTAAGAAAGAGGGGACAGGTTTGCATTGACACATTACTAAACTTGTTGGATTTCTGTTCTACAGATGCGAACTCTTGCAAAGAATAGAGAGAATCCACCAGATGGATTTATGTGCCCGGGTGGATGGAAAATATTGGTTGAATATTATGACTCTTTGGCGCTGCCAAAAAGGAACGAGCTCCGTGAAGCTGTTCCTGCATAGAACCATTCACATGGTTGAAACTCAGCTGTCTATTATCTAAAAACACTATACTTTCTACTTTAATTCAAGGTTTGAGTCATTCTCTCCTTCCAGTCTAATGCATTCTGCTCTGTTTGAGAGAGTTATCTGCATAGGCATGCATGGGCCTGTAAATAGCTTGCTGTCCATCATGGCTTGATGTGTGTTTAACCTGTATTTCTCTTGTGCCTTTATAAAAATAAACATATGTTGTGGTAGCTTTTTAGATTGCTTTAACTTGATGATTCTTAGTCTTGGACTTTCACTTCTTTCTTTTGCTTCTCATTCTTCTTTCATTCGAAACATGAATCGAAGGCCAGTGAGTTTAGAAAGAAGAAAACCCAACACCAATCCAAATTATTTGAAATCTAATAAGCCTTGAACATCGAACGAAAGGTCAGCTTAATAAAGAAAATAATAGAACCCATTTCTATTTGCCTGTCTATATATATTTTTAATACTCCTTATTGAACGAATGCTCAAAATTTGGGCCTATATCAGATTTTGTGTAGTTTGGTCCTTCAGGTAGGTGGTTGGATAGAAGGGGCTTCATTGCCATCCCTAGTTTATCTCACCAGCAGAATCATTTTTTCATACTTGGGTAAGTGCCTGTGGATCCAATGTTCCATATCCAACTTGGTTACCAATGGGTCCATGACTATTGACTTAGGTCATTTTCCTTAGAAAGAAGGAAAGAGTTTTCTTCAGAAGAGAGCTTTCACATATTTCTTGCCACAATTTTTCTCAAAGAAACTAGTTACCAACACCAATTTTTTTTATTCTTATCATGTGGCTCTGATGTATGTGGCTCACCTCCTTCCATAAATGCCTTGTCAATGATGTTGTTTATGTCCTGAGCTCCTTCCAACTGTGGTGCATGTTCGTGGTATTGTTGCTTTCTATTTTGTTAAAATGGGAAAAGTAAAATCGCAAGTGTTTGAGCAATCAATGAACTTCACTAATGTTTTATTTTTGAAGACATAAGATGAAATTTAAACATTAATTATGTCCTAATGTAATGGGTGACAAAGGAATAGAAGGCTGTTAAAAGAACTATACAAAAATAATGGTGGATAAATTTTGATATTATCTACTAGAATTCAAAACTCTAATGCTTGAGCAGGCTGAGAAATGGTTTATCAGATACTGGTATGCACTTGACCACCCAATCAATTGGCCAAGATACTGCTGCTATTCCAATGCAAGCACCCCATTGTCCCGAACTTAAGGCGCTCTGTATTTCCAAACTTCTTAAGTAACTCCACCATCACCCACTTGAAGAACAATGGTTATTGCCACAATCCCTATAAACAACCTGTTCTTATGAATTCCCTTAAACACATTCCTCTTCTCTAACTTCCTCGCATTGAACTCGTTGAATACCTGACACAAAACAAAAGTATTAAAAATAAGGGTGTTCCTGACCCTCTCATCCATGCCAAAAATCGATCGACCTTTGAACTGCAGTGTTAGCAAGACGGCAAGTTGATAAAGAGCTTGAGCAGCAATGTTTCTCCACATAATGTTTGTAATCAGTGGCTCGGTTCGACCGACTGGCTTTTTGTCCATCAACTCCTTGGTGGGGCGCTCTGTAGCTAGAGCCAATGCACCTAGAGTGTCCATTGTTAGGTTCACCCATAGCAACTGGACTGCTGTGAGTGGAACTTTACCCACTGAAACTGCTGCGACAAAGTTTATCACTAAGGCCGCAACATTCACGGTGAGCTGAAATTGAATGAATTTCTGAATGTTATTGTAGACACACCTTCCCCATTTTAAAACAGTTACGACTGAAGAAAAGTTATCATCCAAAATGACAATGTCTGAACTCTCCTTTGCCACTTCAGTTCCTTGAATTCCCATTGAAAGCCCAACATTGGCTTCTTTTAATGCTGGAGCATCATTTGTGCCATCTCCAGTGACTGTCTACATGACCTTTTTCTTTCAGGCATTGAACCATTAAAAGCTTGTCTAATGGAGAGGACCTTGCCATCACGGATATCTTGTATTGAGTAATTACGAAATTGTCTCCCTTCCACAACTGCTGCTTTTAAATCTTGATCAACCCTAAGCATCCCACATTCGATGGCAATGGCTGTTGCAGTGAAAACATTGTTCCCCAGTAATCATTTTGATGTTGACACCAGCCCCTTCACAAGCTTCCACAGCCATTCGCACTCCTGGCCTACATGGGTCCTTGATGCCTACAAGCCCCAATAATGTCAAGCCATCTTCTGTAATTTTTCCAACTTTTCCTTCATTATCATCATTGATTCCGTCTTCCTCTGTTAGTTGTTTGTGGGTGAAAGCAATGCATCGAAGACTATGAGCTGCCATTCCTACAATTATTTGCTCCAACTTCATCCTAGTATGCCGATTTATGGGTTTTATGGTCCCATCATTCTCATAGGAATTCGAACGCATAGCCAATATCATTTCAGCAGCTCCTTTCCAGTGGACATGTGTTGATGCATTCCTGTGCTTTCTTATTGAAACTCCGCTTCACTTCTTCTCTGAATTGAAGGTTTCAACATGAAGAATGTTGTAGCTTCGCTTTAATTCTTCCATATTCATGCCCAGTTCCATCACCGACCAAGAAAGAATTGCTTTTTCGGTTGGGCTACCAGTAAATTCCGAGGACGAAGCTGAATTGGCTTGGTAAACACTGCCTGATGTGTTTAGACCAACGCCTTCGTAAAACAACTGTAGGATTTTCGAGGCTACTATAGAAATGTCTCCGGAAACTTCTTCTCCGACCCAAAATTTTGTTACTTTCATCTTGTTCAATGTCAACGTACCTGTTTTGTCAGTGCAGATGGTTGTGGTCAAGCCCATGGTTTCACAAGCTGAAAGATTCCGAACCATTGCTTGATCAGCCATCATTCTCTTCATCGAGTAAGCAAGAGTGAGAGTGACCGCCAATGGCAAACCTTCAGGAATTGCCACTACCACTATTGTACCAGCAGCGGCAAACATTGTGGCCACTGAGTTGAACACCTCATCGATCTTTGTTTTCTTTCCATTGAACTCCCTGTTTCCATTCTTGTCTTGGGTGTTGTGTGTGAAATAACGCACCAACAGCACAACGAGAACGAGAAAAGCGACACCCAGGCCGACCTTTCCAATGTATGATGTGAGCTTGTTAAGCCGTGCTTGTAAAGGTGTTTGCTCGTTCGAATCATCACTTATTGAGCTCATCATTTCATCCCACGTTGTGTTCATACCCATAGAGGTCACAAGCATGGTTCCATACCGATCTGCCACCTTTGCACCAGATATTAGAAAAAGGGTTCTGTTCTATCCTAGAATAGGGTTTCAAATATAATTTATTCTCCGCTATTATCTCTGCTTGAAGAAGCAAAGATGTTAACCGAGTATCGTATCCACTGGGACAAAAATGCTAAGTTGTGTTGTTACCTAAATTCCTAAACTAATCCTATTAGAAAACAAAGTTCTGATTATTAAACTAATCTTATTAGAAAGCGAAGTATTGGGTTAATTGGTTTTGATTAACAAATTAATGATTTCTAAATTAACAAATTAAAGACAACTTTGATTCAATCAGAGAAAAGATCTAAGGGCACGAATCCACTCTAACCTCGCACAATGGCAAGTATAGGCCTAGGGTTTTACTGTCAACGCTACAGAGACTCGTCTTGGTTATAAACCTTCAGAGTCAACAAATAAAGGATGTGGATGTAAATCAGAGCATAACCTATCTCTATGGCATAGATTATCATAAATCTAACAAGCACATTCATTCAAGCATCATTATATGACTTAGTACTCAAATCTACAAGATTAAAATACCAAAGAAATAAATATTGCATTCATAAAATCCATTCAATGGATTAGCATCCTGTCATATAATCAAAAGCGTTTAAAATAAACCCTAAACCTATACATCACCATAAACAAAAGGTTAGGGCTTCATCGCAACCCAAAGAGGAGGAATTAGTTACGCATGGAAGATGATTGGCGAAGAATCTCTGATGAAATCGCCATGGCTATGCTTCCAAAAGCTCCAAAACCTTCTTCAGACCTTCTCCCAAAGTGTGAATCCCCCCAAAAACGAGTTTGGGCTCTTATTTATAAGTTTTGGGGTGAAAAAGGTCTTTAATTCGTGCAGGAGATGGATTCCCGTCGGGTCCGAGCCCACTGGCCATCACAGCGAACTTCGCAAGGTCATATCTCCCTCGATATAGCTCCGATTTATACAATCTTGGACTCCACGGATATCTACTCGAAAAGAGCTTTCCAACGGTACGTAGATTTCATGAATCCGATACTCGAGTTGAAAGTTATGACCATTTCAAGTTGCTGCCTCTGAAAATTCCGAGAATAATGGTGCAATTAGAAGACCTTCCATGTTAGCATGCTATGGGGTGAGTGGGACCCATGTTGGACATCCAAGGCATGTTTGGACTCTTGCTTTGCTTTCTTATTTGAGTCTCTTCCCATATTTGGCAGCTTTCTTACTTGTAACTCCGGTTTGTCATGCTTTGTGGGATTTCTTCCATTTTAGCTCTGAATTTCGCTCCTTGCATTTGTAATACCTACAAACAATAAAATAACAAAATTAAGCTAATTAATCTCTTTCGACGGTATAACCAAGTCCTCATTAAGGGGCCTAAAATGTATCTTTTAGGCTCTCATCACACCCCCCAACTTACACTTTGCTAGACCTCGAGCAAAGCTAAAACAAAAAGAAACTAACTAAGGCCACTTTCGTAGGGAGCACGGCTGCACTTAGCATGTGCAGCAAGCCTTTAAACCTCTAAGTTCCCCCTAGAGGACGAGTTATAGTCTCGTGAGGGTTTGCAGTGAATCTACCCACAAAATTCCTAAAACATAAAAGAAAAACAGGGAGGATTTTCCGCCAAGGTATCGACGAACACCGGATATTCCTGATTCTTGGGGTTTTCCATACACACTCAAACGTGGTTCACCAATCCTATCTTTTGGTCCGAAATCCTCAAAATCATGCTGGAAAACTTGATCGTGCACGGTGGAAATTGTGTACATATAGAGGCATGAAAGCATAAAACGATCCACTAACAATTTCCGTGAAAACACATCTTGTTCTTTCGAAATGTTGGGCCACCAAACCTCAGTACCAGTTATGAATCCTCTCAGGGCATTTGTGGTGGCTTTCACACTATTGTTTTTCAAAAGACAACACTATTTTGATTTTTTTTTCTTTTTTTCTTTTTTTTTTTTTTTTTAAAGAAATGACTGCAATGCCTAGGTCCCTTAAGCTTTCTAATTACCCCATGTAACGAGCATTCAGCCAATGACTCCCAAGACAGATGTCCTTAGGGCACTAGGTATGGCAATACCCCTATGGGCTTACTGGCTCAGGCTAAAAAGGCTACGAACCCAAACTAGTCACAACTTTTTTTTTTTTCGGTCCCCAACAATAGGCAGCCCTTTCCATATGTCCGACTTCAGTATGACTGAGGGTCAGCTTTCCATCATAATTGTTCTGAAGTTTTCACTGGCATAGAAATCATAGTTTCACATTTCAAATTTTCTATATGATACGTGTCAAGTGAAAGATCAATAATTCAACAATTTCTCAAAAACTCTTTCCTAAAACAAGATAGTGAACCATTTCTCTCTTTTTCCTCACAAAAAGTTCCAAAAACAGGGTATCTTCGTTTCACAAAAACCCGGTTGGAAATCTCCCGAAAGACTACCAAAAATAGCAAAAACTTTTTTTTTTTTTTCGGAATTTCCTGCGTCCAGACACCCCACCTGGGCGTATTTTTTCGGAATTTCCTGCATCCAGATGCCCGGATGGGTCGTCCGGACGCCCCATGGCAGAGAGCAGAGGCATTTTAAAAAAATTTCGGGCGTCCGGACGCCCCATTCCAGAGAGCAGCCTGTTTTGTAAAAAATTCGGGTGTCCAGACGCCGGAATTTTTTTTTTTTTTTTTTTTTTTGAAACTACAGGAAAAGACTACAAGTAAAAAAAAAAAAAAACTAAAATCAAAGGAAAAGACTACAAGTAAAGAGCACTAAAAACCGCTAAAAACTACCCCTAGACTACTCGAAAGGTTAATACCCCACCCCCCAACTTAACATAACATTGTCCACAATGTTAAAAACAAAATAAAAGATAAAGGACAAGGAAAGTAAATGAAAAGGAGGGATATCACCTGGGTACCGCTTAACAAGAAGTGGAGGGGAGGAAAACGGGGAGGACGCCCCCCAACTCAGACCAAAGTACCTGTGGAATGTTAGCGGCAAGCACAATAAACAGAGACAAAGAAAACCTAAGAAGAACAAGCCAAACTTGCAAAAAGACATGACTCAACACTTCCTTTATGTCTACCTCCTCCAGGTTAGGAACTAAAAATCTCTGCATATCTCGAGAAAGTGTAAAATCAGCAATGCAAGGGGGACAAGATATGTAAATGGAGGAAGCAATATCTTTCAACTCAGCAACTAAATAGTCGAGTGCATTCTTGCGCAAGTCCAACACATCCAAAATTTGAGCTTCCCGACCATCAGACAGATCAGGAGCAATGACAACCGACAAAGTATCCTCAGGGTGAAGAGCGTTTTCTACAATCTCATCAACAACATTGACTGCAAAGCAGTCATCTTGGTCTGAAGGTTGATGAGAGACCCTAAAAGCATTCAGCCTCACTTTCATATTCCCGAAGGAAACATCCATAACTCCGGTTCGGCAATTAATGTTCGCATTGGCCGTGACCAAAAAGGGCCGTCCAAGAATGACAGTAGTGTGTTTCCGTGAATTCTGCACTGGTTCAGTGTCAAGGACGATGAAATCGACAGGGAAAAAGAACTTGTCGACCTTGACCAGAACATCCTCAATTATTCCCCGGGGCACCCTGACAGACCTATCAGCAAGTTGTAAGGTAACCGGAGTGGGCTTTAAGTCCCCTAGCCCAATCTGCTCATACACCGAGTAAGGCAAGAGATTGACACTCGGTCCATAGATCCAACAATGCATGATCAATAACGTGACTCCCAATTGTGCAGGTAATGGTGGGAGTGCCAGGATCTTTCAGCTTGGGAGTGTCATTATGGAGAATTGAGCTCACTTGCTCGGTAAGTAAAACCTTCTTTGGCACATGAGATTTAGATTTGCGTTTTTTAGTGCACAAATCTTTCAGAAATTTAGCATAAGAAGGAACCTGCTTGATAGCATCTAGCAAAGGCAGGTTAATCTTTACTTGCTTAAACACCTCCAACATTTCATTCATGGTTGCTTTCTTTTTACTAAAGGGAGAGGGTGTGTCAAGACAAGTGGGAAAAGGGGCTTTAGGCACATATGGGGGTGCCTCGTTTCCCTTAGAAACCATTTCAGCCCAAGAGCTCTTGGGATTTGTTATGGGCTCTTTCACACCTTGCTTAGGCTCCTCAGGCCTAGTCTCAACCTCACGCCCATTCCGTAATGTGACAACCATTTTCGCTTGCTCATGATAGGTATCATTATGTTGCGAGCCACTACCCACATCAAAAGAATTCTTAGGGTTAACCGTGGGTTGGCTAGGCAAGCGTCCCTCCTCTCTTTTGTTAAGAGCATTAGTTATTTGCCCGATCTGGACCTCTAGCTTAGCTATGGATTGAGAGTGGGAATGGACCAGCTGAGTGGTTGCTTTGAGCTCTTGCAGCACTGTCTCCTCAAATGATGGAGTTCTTTGAGGTGGTTGAGGGTTGGGTTGCTGGTAGGATTGTTGGGAACGATAGGGCGCAGGATTGTATTGAAAATTAGGCCCACTTCCCGGTTGAGAGAATGAAGTGCCTTTACCGGGCGACTTCCATGAAAAGTTGGGGTGATTGCGCCATCCCGGGTTAAAAGTATTCGAAAATAGATCATTACCCGGTTTGGAGAACCCCTGTGCAGCATTCACTTGCTCTTGCACAAATTCAGGGAAATAGGGTGCTGCAGGACAATTGCTCACAAAATGAGCGGGACTAGAGCACAAAGCACAACCACCTTGAGAGGGTGGGGATTGGAGAGTTTGACCCACATATAATAGCTGATCCAATTTTTGGGTCAATGCAGCCACTTGAGTGGTGAGTTCATTAGAGGGTTGAATTTCAAACACACCTCTAGGTTTCTACAAAATAGAGGCTGTCGGCCTCTCCAATCTACCAGTGGAGGCATGGTGCTGAAAGGTCTCACTCATATTCTCGAAAAGCTCCCATGCCTCATCCTCATTTTTCAGCATAATTGATCCCCCACTGGCGGTGACTACCATGTTTCGCCATTCAGGAGACATTCCATCATAAAAGAATTGCACCAATTGCCACTTAGCAATTTGGTGATGGGGACACTTCCTAAGAAGATCCTTGAATCTATCCCACGCCTCATGAAATTGTTCATTATCAGTTTGGGTGAAGGATGTGATAGATCTCCTGTACTGATTTGTTTTACCCACAGAGAAATATTTATCCAAGAATTTTTGTTGCAGTTGGGCCCAAGTAGTAATAGAGTTTGCAGGTAAAGTACTCAGCCAATACTTGGCTTTGTCCTTCAATGAAAACGGAAAGAGAAACATTTTTAAGGCCTCACTACTGAAATTGTTTATTCGCACCGTGGAGCAAATGACCAGGAACTCATCAATGTGGTTGTATGGGTCCTCATTGTTCAAGCCATAGAAAGAAGGAATAAGATTGATTGTGCTAGGCTTGATTTCATATTGAGCTGCATGTACAGCAGGCAGCTGAATACACGATGGTGACGCGTATTCCGAAGGAGTATAGTGCTCCTTCAAGGGTCGGAGAGGTGGAGGAGGGGGTGTACCGGGTGGGGTCTCCTCTTTTTCCTCTGCCATTGGTAAAGTTGTGTATGAGAAATTAGCAGAGTGTTTAGATGATTTAACCTTCCTAAGGACTCGCTCTAAATTTTGGTCTATAGAAACCAAATATGGATGACAAGAGCGACGATCAAGCATGCACACACAATTCTCACTGCAATTATATAAACAGAATCAGAAGGTCTGGGACTCACCTTGCAATGGGAAAAGAAGAGAGATTTCTTTTGAGTAAAACTTTGTCCTTTGCGAACTCTCTTGGGTCCCTGCACAAATTCTAGGATTCTGTGTTAAAATCAATGCCCTGCAGTAAGGATAGTAAACAATGTGAATAAAGCTGAAAAAAATAAATAAATAGAAGCTAGAAAAAGAGAAACTAATATTAGAATTAAAAGAAACAAACAACCGTGCTAATTGTCCCCGGCAACGGCGCCAAAATTATGATCAATCCTAGAATAGGGTTTCAAATATAATTTATTCTCCGCTATTATCTCTGCTTGGAGAAGCAAAGATGTTAACCGAGTATCGTATCCACTGGGACAAAAAGGCTAAGTTGTGTTGTTACCTAAATTCCTAAACTAATACTATTAGAAAACAAAGTTCTGATTATTAAACTAATCCTATTAGAAAGCGAAGTATTGGGTTGATTGGTTTTGATTAACAAATTAATGATTTCTAAATTAACAAATTAAAGACAACTTTGATTCAATCAGAGAAAAGATCTAAGGGCACGAATCCACTCTAACCTCGCACAATGGCAAGTATAGGCCTAGGGTTTTACTGTCAACGCTACAGAGACTCGTCTTGGTTACAAACCTTCAGAGTTAACAAATAAAGGATGTGGATGTAAATCAGAGCATAACCTATCTCTATGGCATAGATTATCATAAATCTAACAAGCACATTCATTCAAGCATCATTATATGACTTAGTACTCAAATCTACAAGATTAAAATACCAAAGAAAGAAATATTGCATTCATAAAATCCATTCAATGGATTAGCATCCTGTCATATAATCAAAAGCGTTTAAAATAAACCCTAAACCTATACATCACCATAAACAAAAGGTTAGGGCTTCATCGCAACCCAAAGATGAGGAATTAGTTACGCATGGAAGATGATTGGCGAAGAATCTCTGATGAAATCGCCATGGCTACGCTTCCAAAAGCTCCAAAACCTTCTTCAGACCTTCTCCCAAAGTGTGAATCCCCCCAAAAACGAGTTTGGGCTCTTATTTATAAGTTTTGGGGTGAAAAAGGTCTTTAATTCGTGCAGGAGATGGATTCCCGTCGGGTCCGGGCCCACTGGCCATCACAGCGAACTTCGCAAGGTCATATCTCCCTCGATATAGCTCCGATTTATACAATCTTGGACTCCACGGATATCTACTCGAAAAGATCTTTCCAACGGTACGTAGATTTCATGAATCCGATACTCGAGTTGAAAGTTATGACCATTTCAAGTTGCTGCCTCTGAAAATTCCGAGAATAATGGTGCAATTAGAAGACCTTCCATGTTAGCATGCTATGGGGTGAGTGGGACCCATGTTGGACATCCAAGGCATGTTTGGACTCTTGCTTTGCTTTCTTATTTGAGTCTCTTCCCATATTTGGCAGTTTTCTTACTTGTAACTCCGGTTTGTCATGCTTTGTGGGATTTTTTCCATTTTAGCTCTGAATTTCGCTCCTTGCATTTGTAATACCTACAAACAATAAAATAACAAAATTAAGCTAATTAATCTCTTTTGACGGTATAACCAAGTCCTCATTAAGGGGCCTAAAATGTATCTTTTAGGCTCTCATCAGGTTCTCATCAGCATTGGTGTTCACAGGGTCACTCTCACCTGTCATGCTTGACTCGTCCACTTGTAAGGAATGACCGCTCAAGAACAAACCATCTGCAGGAATTTGATCGCCTATCTTCAGAAAAACCACATCACCTACAACAATGTTGAAGATTGATACCTGTTGGCGTCGATTGTCTCTCAAGACATCAACATTGATGTCATTACTCTTGTTGGATAGCTTCAGAAATTGTTTAGATTGGCGAAAATTACTGATAGCAGTTACAGCAACAACTAAGAAGACAGCGATGATTATGCTTCCTCCATCATACCACCCTTCCTTGAGGCCATGCTCCTTGATCCCAAATCAAAAGGAGAGAGCTGCACAGACAAGAATGATGAGGATTATCTGGTCTTTGAAAGCCTCCAAGATGAAGTAGAAGAAGTTTTTTGCAGGTGGCTTCTTGTATGTATTCAAACCGAATACCTGTTGACAATCAACATTGACACATTACTGTAGAGAATTTTTTGAAAATTTAGGATAAATATAAAAAAAATTTGTGGACTTCATTAACTTATTCAAACATAAAATAAGATTCATTTAGATGAACATATGTGATAAGATAAGAGCTGTAAAGTTAATTAGCTATATCTCTCATCTGTAGGTGCATGTAAAACAGAAATCTAGTGCATGTATAAATTGTGCTATTTGATGCATTGACAAGTTTGCAGGCATTCAATTTTCTTTAATATCATATTCTTGTCATTTCTTGAACTGAAAACAGAGTAATAGGTGTCATCAAAGGTAGGAGTTTTAGTTTCTATTTTTAGGCTGGTGTTTCCTTGGTTCTTTGAGTATAACTGAGGCTTGGTTGATTAAAAAAAAAGGGAGAAAAAAAGTCTCGTAATAATTGATATTGACACATCACTAGAGAGAGATGGAATTTGAATATGAAACTTAAATGTATTTTTTCAATAATCTAAAATGCTGATAGAGGTATTTGTGGGTCATATTCTCATTCAAGCAATATATATGATGCATTGAGACTGATAAAAAAAAGAAAAAATATGCATTGTGATGAGCAGGTGTGATAAGGTAAGACTAGTGAATTTAATTGATTTTCTCTCGTATATGGCTTATGCATATTTTGTGTGATTTGATGCATTGCCATATTTGTATGCAGATAATTTTCTTCAATAGCATATCTGTGTGAAGGACAATTGAAAGAAAAGTAACAGGTGGTATGGGTTTATCAAGGATAATTGAAAGCTTAGCAAAAAAAAAAAACCCTAATAAAAGTGAAAGATCTGTGTGAAAGGGTATTGTACTTGTTGAAAGCATCATTTCCAAATCAATTGATTGAGAATATGCGAAAACCAAAGGAAGTGTGTTATGTGTCACTGTCTGTATACTTGGGAGCAAATGGTATCCATTTGAAAATGTTAGAGAATGAAATTGTTTTGCAAGGTGGGGCCTTTAGGGCTTGTTTTTGTGCTAAAAGAAGAGTCCAAGTGGTGTTTTATGTGGCCAATGTTGTCAATCAGTTAATAAAGAACAACTTTTTCCAAACAAGGAATTTACAGATTGCCACATCTGTCTGTTGACAATTAAAAACCGCGACTCGTCTAGAATAAATATAGGGTGCTAACAGGGAAAGGCTATTAAACCTGAGTTAGGTTCAATATGGTTAATACCTTGAAATTAATATGAACTGTGTTTGACCCAAAGCATTCACCCTTCATATGACAAAATACACCGAATTTCATCAAACTAACCCCGGACACAACACTATCCACCAGCATTGTGAATCAGGTAAGGCACCAAACGTTTCAAAGCCAGGACCTCTAGCTTATTATTAGTGCACTTCTTAACCACTCGAACAATTTAAGTGTAGGTACCAATTTGAATGTTTGTTTGCTTTTGTGGACAACTCTTACTCTTAACATAATTAGAAAGGTTTTTAGAGTTTAGGGAATGTTGACACTCTACTAAAAAGAAACAGAACTTTGAGAAAGACACCCTGGTGGCAAGGATGTCTTATCTCACAAGCCTGCTGCCCAAGAATCAATCGCTAGATAGATGGGCTGTCTCTTAAGTTTGTACTAAACACCCATGTAAGGGAAGAAAAACAAAGAAGGGCTTTCAATTTTGAAACTCTAAGATAAATTGATTACAGTGTTTTTCCAAGTTCTTAGCTTATTGGAAAAAAAAAAAAAAAAACCTGACTGCTATCTATTAGATTGCTAATCCGGAGACCACAAATGGATAGGGTGGCAAAGAAGTTGGGTCGGTGGGGTTCACAATTTGGACCTTAATCCGTATCGGACCCGTATTTAGAATAGGTCAGGTTTCACCAACCCACACCTGAGGCAGGGCAGCCTGACCCGACCTATTTGGACTCAGATTTGATGGGGTCAACTCAACTTGACCCGTTTTGACCCATATTGACCTATCAATATTTTAAACCCAGCAGTATTTACTCAGTTTGACCCGTATTAATTAGAAGTAAAATATATGAAAACAACTTGTTAAAAACATAAGAAAACAACATATAAACTTCAAAAAAAAAAAAAAAGGCGCACTAACTTATCGATTATGTTTTGGTCCTTTGGAGAGAACATAAACCTATATATGTGAGTTAACCCTTTGACCGACCCGTATTTAAATGCGGTTTGGGTTGGAAGGGTCAAATATGGGTTGGCTTACGGCTAGGTTAGCGAGTCCGGTCAGTTTTTGCCAACCCCGTAAAACCAGTGGACTTGACAACAAGGCCAGATTCCACAAGATGACCCATGTTACTATTCTTTTCTGTTTGAATTAGCCCTTTACCTTGGTACTATGGATTTTCTTCCGTACCCTTTTTTCTGTTTTCATTTTAGAGACGGATGAAACTGGTCCCCGATCCCCATTGGACTTAAAACCAAAAATATGACTCATGATTTGATTCTATTTTTAATTCGAGCCTGGATCCCCTGAGGCTTGGACTCATGAAATATTGTTAGGCTCGTTTTCAAAACTTATAATCTAAACTGCTCAAATAGATGTCAACCTCTTTATATGTATATGCCCCGAACAAATTTCACCCACTGTTGCCGTTAGATTGATAAATTTTTGCAATAATTTAGGGCTAAGTTAGTGGGTCCGACTTTATGATACATCTGAGCCATCTACGCACATGTGACCCCTTTAAGTACACTAGATACATCGAGTTTTCACCTATTTGGATGGATTGGACCATTGGATCAAGGGTCAATTTGTTTTCCTTTAACATAAAGTCGTTAAATTTGTTGGTCATGGATGAAGGGGTTAGAGGCATGAAATTGACCCCAAACTTGATACATGGTCCCATCCAAGATATCTCTTTCCATCCCCCACAAGTCCCATGATCAGTGGGCCTCACAAATTCAACCCTCAACCCGAATACCCAAACCCGGCCCATATTCATACCTCTAATTTCAACCAACAGAGAAGAGGGTTAATAAAGAGTACCTCCTGCCAGGCGATTGAGATCCTCTGCATGGCCATGTATTCCTCGCACTGCATCAATTTCAAGCAATGCAGTAATTCCTTGAATTCCTCCAAGTCGATGAAGATACTCCATGTCCTTGTCCCAAACAATTTTGCCCACTGCTTGTGGGTCAACATGCAAGAACAACCCATCATTATTTTTTCTACTCCCATAGCCATCTCTGCTATCATCACCATCATCTTGGGGTTGGACAGAAAGGGAGGTATGAGAGGGACTACGTGAGATGGCAGAGAGGATTTCTATCTTCTTGTGAGATAATATCTTATTGACAAGAGATTGCATTACTCTGCAAGAATAAATAACATTGAAAGCCTTCTGCCATCTCTTGGCGGATCTTTGTTTGGAGGACCTGAAAGAACTTACTGGTCCCAGATGGGTGTCGGAACCGAACTCGCCGAGGACCTTGTGAGTTCCGGTGTGGAGTAGACATGCGAACTCGCTGTGAATGCTCTCAGATCTGTTGGATGATCAAACAAGGGTTCATATATCCCTTAAATAGAGCAATCCCTAGGAATCATGACTACTACGGACTCTACCCCTCCTGGAATCCTACATCTCCTGACCAGCATGGGAATTCTGCCAACTGAGAGTCTGAACCTGATCTAAACTCTACCACCAAGAGTTTGATCCTAATCTGACTCAACCAGATCAAAACTTGTTGGGAGTCCATCCGTGGCACACTGCCTAGCTCGATTTGGCGTGGGCCCAATGGCAGTCGGGCCACACAGTTTTCCTAACAATCTCCCACTTGGCACGAATGCCATGTAAATCAAATGTGCCAATGTACATTAACATATACTCTAGTCCATACATACATCTCCAACCTATTAAAGGCTTAATGAAAGGAATACATGTCAATTCCACCAGTGGGATTCTCGAGATTTAAATCTTAAGTTTCTCTCCCACATTTTAGGTATACAGATATCACAATCCAATATCATGAGGGAATATGAAATTGTGGTTCCATTCATCGACATAATGACGGACTCATAGCATTTGCACCAGCTCATCGATTCTTACCAACTTCAAATATCAATGAAGAGATCCAACCTGATGGCCACTTGGTTTACTGCATCGCAGGTTATATTCCAGCTTCTGTTCTCAACAAAGCCACCATGTCTGTTTTCTTTATACCAGAAAATCAAGACATTTGCTAATGGGTTAAAATATAACTAGACATGGACTCCCTCTCGTCCAAGTCACCATCCCAAGAGGCAACCATACAACCATGTAGTTCCAAGACAACAATCGTGCCACAAAAAATGGTTTAGCAAATGTCTTTTATGTACCCAAATTCCTCTTATTCACTTGCCATATATAATAGGCACGCCCGGATAACTTTAGGAATCTGATTATGAGACCAACAGCGATCCATTTCCGATCTCATAAATCCGGAATTATAGCATTATATGCACAATGAGGATGTTATGCATTATGCACCTCCCACTATCCTCGAGTAAGGCATGTCTCGGGTCATGAGCATGTCCTTCTCACTAATGGGATCCCGATTGTTGGACAATTTCATACACATGCAAATGAAAGTTTCGATTGGCTTACACATCTCCATATCCAACTGTTTTAACACAACGTCCTACTCGGACCCATATGACAAAGTCTATACCAGATTCGGCTTACATGGTTGTTGCATATGCCCAGTACATCATGCTTCAATCCATGTTTTCCATCTCGAATCAAGACTTCAACAATGTTGCTTGGAAATTGTTTCCAATTCGCCACCAACAATCAATATCATCCAATGATAAATATATATAACTACTCCCACTGCTTTGACCTAAATACATATCTCATATGCCGGGGATAAACTAATTTTACGTATACCCTCATGAAATTCCATGTTAAGATAATTTGTACACATTTATCCTCATGTTCTTTGCACCACCAAATCCGCATATTACATGTAAAGCTCTTCCCACTTTTCGCCGTTGAGGAATGCATCATTTACATCCACCGAGTGCAATTACAGATTCTCACAACCAACTATTGCCCTTAGAATTCACATGGATAGGAATTTACGCCCGAAGAGATAATCTCCACGTAACCAACTCCTTCCATTTCTAAATCCTTGTGCCACCCATCGTGCTTATCTACCAATCTGTCATTATCATTTTATTGCCAAGAACCTATAGCCCTTCAATCCTAAAGTGGATTGATGTGAATTTAAATTCAATCTTTTAATACTGCAAGTGCACAACTGTCCTTTTGAGACAGTGGCAAGTACAAATCGAATCCCACAGAGAGCACTACTGAAATATATTTTTTTATTAAAATCTGAATTTATTTTATAATGAAAATAAAAATAAATCAAGATTTGAATGAGAGATAAAGCTACTATGCAAGATGAACGGATAACAATTATGATAAAGGTAGATTAGAGCAACAAAGAGTCCATTAATTAATTTCAATTCCCAATCCACATACTCTAATTTAGTCTTTTCTCTTGCAAATAACTCAGATCAGAAACAACTCAATGTTTCTGATCCGGAAGATATTTTTCTTTTAAAATCCAATTCTAAAACAGAAGAACCCAAGATCTCCAACACTTGATAAAAATCACTTTGAGCATCAGTTAACAAATTAAGCATAAAATATCAAAGGTATAAAAACCGAAGTATATCCTATCAAAAGAAGATTAATTGATCAAAAAGAAATTTATTTAAAATATAAAGCAGAGGTTTTCCTGCGGCACGAAGGCAGATATATTATTCTACTAAACATGCATCATAGGGACATAAGAATTAAATTAAAGACATAGAACAAAAATAAAATCACTTAACTGCACTTTGAGCTCCGATCCAAAGAATCTACTCCTCCATTGCAAAAGATGTGATTTTCATTAAGAATTTCATGGCAATTACAATTTTCTCTCACACTCTTCTATCCTAGTTCTGGAATAGGGCCCCAGAATACCCAAAAATAACTTTTAAATTCTATTAATTAGGGAAAGAAGAGAAATAGGAGAGAGAATAATTAGGGACGTCAAAGTGGGGGAGTATGTCTCTCGTATGCTACCTTTTGGTTCCTTTTATATCTCCTGTTATCTTACAAATACATTGCATCTAGACACATTCTTTGCAGATTTGATTTATCTTCATTGATAAGATATATCTCTTATCCTTTTTGAATTTGAATGAGGTGGAAGGTTCTGAAAACCTATGGGTGGCTTGGCTAATCATCAAATGGGGTCCCACAAGGGATGTGCATCAATTGATTATCAACGGTGTGGATTTAATTTGCAATCTCGTCTAAAAATGAACATGAAAATCTCTGGACCCATAACTTTGCCAATATAGGTCTAATTTGCACATTCTTGGGTCCACGAGTATCTACTCTGAATAAGCTTTCCAATGGTAGGTGAAAGTCCTGGGATCCTAACCCTAGAGGGGGGGGATGTGAATAGGGTGTGCTACAAATACGACCAATTTAGACCAATTTAATATTTTAAAGATAAACTAGTCACATATGATGATTTACCAGACAAGATGCGGAAGCTAAGAAAACAATCACCACAAGCAAACACCACTACACAAAGATTTATAGTGGTTCGGCCTTAATGCCTACGTCCACTACCGGCTTGTGATCCAATCACCCCACCGGATTTCCACTAATTATGCTTTTTACTAGGCTAACCAATAACCTTTACAAAGTTGTTTTTCTAGGCTCAACAACAACCTTTACAAGATGCTTTTCAAGGCTAAGCAATAACCTTTACAATGTGCTTTTCTAAGGCTAAGCAATAACCTTTACAAAGTTGTTTTTCTAGGCTCAACAACAACCTTTACAAGATGCTTTTCAAGGCTAAGCAATAACCTTTACAATGTGCTTTTCTAAGGCTAAGCAATAACCTTTACAAATGTAGGATTTCTCTCTAAGAAGGTGTCTCTACAAAAACACTCTAAGAGATACAATTTAAGCACAAATGAAATGCCTCTTAAATAGGCTGATATGAAAGTGTAATTCAAATCACAAACATACACAACAATTTACTAAAGTGTGTGACAAAGTGTATGAGTGTTTTACTTCAATCAAATTCTACAATGAAGCTCTTAAATGAATGCTTGATGCATTTTAAAATCAAAGCTTAGAAAATGATGATTGAAGATAAATGCTAATCACATGAAAGATTCAAACAACTTAAAGAAATGAACTAAAACAAGTTGTATGAATATTAAAGTCTAAGAACACATGTGATGTAGACAAGAGTGATTGCAAACCATTCTAATATTCCAAAGATGATAATGAGTTTGAAAAACAACTCTTTAAAAGCTAGAAATCGTGCATTTATGAAAATACAAAGATTTAAACATGCATTGATTTTAATTTGAATGGAAATCAAAATGACAAGTAAGATATACCTTTTAAAAACTCAAACATTTGATTTCCAATGGTCTTCTAGCTCTCTTGGTTTATTCCACTTCTTTTGGCTTCAATGGAGTCTCAAAGATTCATAAATCAAGCCCCCAAAAAGGATGGAATAGAATGGACTATAAAGGAAAAACCAGTCCAACGGCTAGTTGGTCCGGTCGACCTGGGCCTGGCTCGATCGACCTGGTCCAACGGTCAAAATGGCCCAACGGCTAGTTGCCCGGTCGACCTAGGCCTGGCTCGGTCGACCGGGTACACTAGCCATTTTCCAGCAGGCCAGTTGGGCCGGTCGACCGGGCACAGGGACAGGTCGACCGACCAAACTGGCCTGGGTTGAGTTCCTGAATTGTTTTCAAAATTCCAGAGGTGCAACTTGGAACTCAAGGCCAGTGTGCTTCATGCATACTTAAATGATTCTAAAAATGAATGATGTATGCAAGGTACAAACCTAAAATCTCAATTTGATTTCCAAAATCATGCACAAAGAATTAGGTTTTCAAAAGTATTTGGATTCTAAAACATGCATGAATTAAATTCATTTAAAAAACATATGCACATGCAAGTAGAATCCAAGGTCAAAGACTAGCTAGTAGCATGAGTGTGTGATCAATTGACAGTGAAGGTGAAGGTGCATCCATCAAAATTGCAACAAACAAAAACCTAACAATCTCCCCCCTTTGCAATTTGATGGCAATCCCTATGATCACAGCACTTAAGGGACTTTGGATCTTCTTGACAGCTCTGAACTAGAAATCACTTGAATGTAGCTTCAACCGCATCCAGTAGGTTCAGCATGAGTATCCCTGGTATGTTCCGCAGCTCTCGGAGTAGCAGGTACAGACATGTTTCGGAACATTTAGCTTCTCTGAAAATGTCTTTCTGCTGGGTGGCATCGAACTTAGGTGCTCCAAGACCAGCCTTCCAAATTTGACCAATTTGTGTATGCATTGTTTGAATGAAGCTACGATAACAGATATAAATTGATTTAACATATTAAAGCTTCAAAACAACAGAAACATCAATCAAGAGAAACAACAAGAAGAAACGAGATGAAATATGAAATTGTACTTTCATTGATTTAACTAGATAAGTTCAGTACAAGATTCACTAAGTACTTGACCATTACATAAACAAACGATTATAGTCAGTACTCAAGACAATAGGTTAGTTGATAGATAAAGAATACAACATGCGAAAAGCAATCTATCACTACCCAAAATAACCCCCGAAACAAAAAGAAAACACTCCTAAAAGGTCTAAGCAGAACCTGGAGGAGTAGGAGGCATGGTGGCATCGAGGCGCCTGCAAGTCTTGGAGATGTTCGATAAATACTTCAAAGTCTTGCGCATCATCCCTGAGGCCTCTTGACGAAATTCATGAAACTCAGCACGCATGGTAGTAACCACCTGCTCCAAGGATGACATGCGCTCCTCCAAAGTACGCCGAGGAGGGGCCTGAGGCTGACGTGGCTGAGCAGGCTGGTCAGGCTGAGGCTGCTGCTGATCTGCAATCTCTAAATCTGCAGCCTCTACCTCTTCGTCTCCTTCTGCTATCAGATTTGCTCGAGGTGGAGGAGGAAGCCTCATCAGAAGAATGTTGGTCTTGTTGAAGACTGTTGTTGGTTCTGGTCTCTCTGAGTCAGGAGGAATCACTCCAAAGGAACGAGCAATCTGGGTGATAAGAAATCCAAATGGAGCAGCACATGGCTGGGAGCCAGTGATCACACGAATGATGTGGTGCATGATGATGGACGGTAGACACATGGGCACCCCAGTAATCACATTGTGAAGAAGATTTGCCATGTAAGGAGTGACTTCTGTCCTATTCCCTTTCCTTGGGTATATAGAGTGAGTGAAAATTATATGAATAATCCGGAGGGAGGGAATCATTGAGGAGGCCTAGAGACGATTTTTGGCTGACCATTCTTTAAGGTGGCCACAAAGTGTAGTGGTGACAGATTCTCTCTCATCGAGTGGAAGGACTTCTGAAATGAACTTTGGTCCATTCGACCTAGGAATCCCCATGATGGAAGAGATCAAACCAATGGAAATTGTCTCCTCACTGTGAAGGAATCTAATAGTGAAGGAGTCTGCAGATGAAGCACAAATAGATTCATACAGGCCATGGACTGATGAGGCATATGTTTTGCCACTCCAAGTCAGAATATTTCCCCAACCTATGGCTTCTAAGATGGCAGGGACTTGGTAGTCCACAAGGTCACTAACAACATAGAATTTCTCAACAATGATCCCTTTGTTCCTAAACGATTTCACAACAGAAGATGGGGAACGAAGGGGGTTGAATTTGATCTCAGGAGGTGGACCAAGCTCCGGAGAGGTGGAGGGAGATCTTTGGGAAGTAGAGGCTCCACCGGTTTTGGATTTCTTAGAAGGTCTCCTCGAAGTTTGTTTTGTTCGAGCCATCGAGAGAAAACAAGGAAGAAATGCTCAAGATAAGAAACAGATGGCTGACACTAGGCACAACAGCTGAATCTAGAAAAGAAATGTGGTTTAGGAATTATTACAAACAGTTGGTGTGCAGACTGAGAGGCTAGGAGAAATACAACTAAATGAGGCTAAGAGGGGTGAGTCCAGAAGACTACAAACAATCCTAAACAAAAGAAGAAAACAAACAACAACTCAAAAACAAATAGTAACCAGACAAACAGAGAAGGAAAAACTAAGGTTGGAAAACGACAGTGAATGGGAGGATGCACAGTGAATGGGACGAGTTCACAGTGAAGGAGAAGATGAACACTAGAAATGGGAGACAAAACCAGAGAAGAGAAGAGATTGAACAAGGAGAAGGAAAGAAAACGAAGGAGAAGTGGAACAGCTGCTGCGGTCGACCTGCACTAGAGGGGGAAAGAAGTTCTGTTTGAAACAGAACAGAAACTGCACCTCAGTTTATGTGGCTGAACCGCAGGCCCGGTCGACCGGCCCACTTAGCCCGGTCGATAGGGCTAACTGAGTTAGACAGAAAATATCAGATCAGGAGAAAACAGGGAAAAAAAATGTTTCAATTTGAAAGTTGTAAACCCTGACTCCCAATTATCACACAAGCTTAAAAAGTTTTAGAAAAGAGATTTTCAAAAATCAATTCTAAAATTATTCCTTTTGAAGAAAAGAAGACTTGTATGATAAAAAAAATCCTTTTTCAAAATCATTTAAATTTGACAAAAATAATTTTTTACTATGAAATCATTAAAATAAAAACAATTTGAAAAACAAATCAATTGATTTATAAGATATAACTTAGAAAAGCTTTTTCAAATCAATTTGATCACTATCAAGCATTTAATCATAAAATACCAATTCAAATACAAAATGCATAATCAACAAACAAGACTCAACTAAATGAGTCTAAAAGCCTAAAGAAATACTAAGAGAGTAGAAACAAGACCAACTAAGCATATGACTATGAGAAAGGGTTGGTCCTATCTATCTAAGAAACCTTAGTAGTCTTCTAAATGTCTAACCTTAGGTATCCATCTAAGGTCTTGGACTTTGGAAACTGTTTTTGAAATTCCACCAACTAAAGGAGATGAGGATTTAATTCTTTTAGACTTGTCAACAAATCTTTGAGGTTTGACTATTTTAGATTGATGATTAGTCTTAGGAAGTTGGTGTTTCATTTTCTTTTTATTCTTCTCATTTCTTTTAGCTTTTCCTCCCTCTTTTTTCCTTTTGAACTTTAATTTTAACTTTTCAAACTTTTTCAAAAATTCTTTCATTTCTAAGGTTAAGGGAGGGAAAGTGAGAAGATTCTTTTTGATAGATTTATTTTGACGTTTAGTCTTTTTAAAATCTATCTTGGATGACTCTTTGTGAATTGTTTTAACTTGTTTGAATTTCTTAGAGTCTTCCTTGGAATTCAAAGTCTTACCCTTCATAGAATTAGATTTAACTTTCTTAGGTTCAAAGATGGGTTTAGACATATGACTTTTCCTTAATTTACACTCAAATTTGAAATGTGCTTCTTTACCACAATAATGACATTTAGTTTTGGACATTTGAGAGAGAGTGCTAGTGAAAGAGGACTCACCTTTCACAAAAGTGTTGGTGAATTTAGGGTCATATGAAGTGTACTTATCAAAACCAAGACCCGTCCTATCTCCATGAGGTTTACCCAATTTAAATAACTTTTCAAGTCTCTCTTCACTTCGGATAAACTTACACTCATACTTTTGTTTGTATCCTTCAAGTTGAGTGACTTTGGTTATAATGATTGAATTTTCATTTTTGACTTTTAATAAATCATTTTCAATTTCCTTATATTTGATTAGCTCTTCATTGGCAAGTTTTAATTTGAAATTAAGTTCATTAACAACATTAGATCCAAGTTCTAAGTTTTTTACAATACTTTGACCATTAGACAAGTTTTCTTTGGAAATTGTCAACTAGGATTCTAAATTGATAAAGTCTTTTTCTTGCCTTTGTAGTTGATCTCTTATATTTAAATTTTCCTTTTTAAGATCATCATAACTTATCTTAATTTCATTTAGTTCATCTTTGATATTTGATAAGTTATTTAAAGAGATCATAAACTTAGAGTCTAGACATTTTATTACTTCTACTTTCTCTCTAAGTTCATCTTTTGAAAAGACTAGTTCTTTGTTTAGTCTTTTTGGTTTTTCTCTTAATTTCTTGTTTTTCTTATAAGCTTTAGAGATAATGTGTATAATTGTTCATAGGCTTGTTGAATATCCTCTTCATCATATTCATCATAATCTTCTTCTTTTAACTCACACTGAGATTCATTTAAGTGAAGGTTTGAATCTCCAATAGATGGAAGAATGAGAGGTCTAGGAGAATCTACACAAAAGTCTAAACAATCTACCTTAGTGGAATCCATTTCTATAGTATTCATTCAAACACAAATCTAGGGTTATGAACTCTAGGTTTTTACACCTAATCAAGAGCACGAGGCTCTGATACCAATTGAAAGTCCTAGGATCCTAACCATAGGGGGGGAGGTGAATAGGGTGTGCTACAAATACGACCAATTTAGACCAATTTAATATTTTAAAGATAAACTAGTCACATATGATGATTTACCAGACAAGATGCGGAAGCTAAGAAAACAATCACCACAAGCAAACACCACTACACAAAGATTTATAGTGGTTCGGCCTTAATGCCTACGTCCACTACCGGCTTGTGATCCAATCACCCCACCGGATTTCCACTAATTATGCTTTTTACTAGGCTAACCAATAACCTTTACAAAGTTGTTTTTCTAGGCTCAACAACAACCTTTACAAGATGCTTTTCAAGGCTAAGCAATAACCTTTACAATGTGCTTTTCTAAGGCTAAGCAATAACCTTTACAAAGTTGTTTTTCTAGGCTCAACAACAACCTTTACAAGATGCTTTTCAAGGCTAAGCAATAACCTTTACAATGTGCTTTTCTAAGGCTAAGCAATAACCTTTACAAATGTAGGATTTCTCTCTAAGAAGGTGTCTCTACAAAAACACTCTAAGAGATACAATTTAAGCACAAATGAAATGCCTCTTAAATAGGCTGATATGAAAGTGTAATTCAAATCACAAACATACACAACAATTTACTAAAGTGTGTGACAAAGTGTATGAGTGTTTTACTTCAATCAAATTCTACAATGAAGCTCTTAAATGAATGCTTGATGCATTTTAAAATCAAAGCTTAGAAAATGATGATTGAAGATAAATGCTAATCACATGAAAGATTCAAACAACTTAAAGAAATGAACTAAAACAAGTTGTATGAATATTAAAGTCTAAGAACACATGTGATGTAGACAAGAGTGATTGCAAACCATTCTAATATTCCAAAGATGATAATGAGTTTGAAAAACAACTCTTTAAAAGCTAGAAATCGTGCATTTATGAAAATACAAAGATTTAAACATGCATTGATTTTAATTTGAATGGAAATCAAAATGACAAGTAAGATATACCTTTTAAAAACTCAAACATTTGATTTCCAATGGTCTTCTAGCTCTCTTGGTTTATTCCACTTCTTTTGGCTTCAATGGAGTCTCAAAGATTCATAAATCAAGCCCCTAAAAAGGATGGAATAGAATGGACTATAAAGGAAAAACCAGTCCAACGGCTAGTTGGTCCGGTCGACCTGGGCCTGGCTCGGTCGACCTGGTCCAACGGTCAAAATGGCCCAACGGCTAGTTGCCCGGTCGACCTGGGCCTGGCTCGGTCGACCGGGTACACTAGCCATTTTCCAGCAGGCCAGTTGGGCCGGTCGACCGGGCACAGGGACAGGTCGACCGACCAAACTGGCCTGGGTTGAGTTCCTGAATTGTTTTCAAAATTCCAGAGGTGCAACTTGGAACTCAAGGCCAGTGTGCTTCATGCATACTAAAATGATTCTAAAAATGAATGATGTATGCAAGGCACAAACCTAAAATCTCAATTTGATTTTCCAAAATCATGCACAAAGAATTAGGTTTTCAAAAGTATTTGGATTCTAAAACATGCATGAATTAAATTCATTTCAAAAACATATGCACATGCAAGTAGAATCCAAGGTCAAAGACTAGTAGCATGAGTGTGTGATCAATTGACAGTGAAGGTGAAGGTGCATCCATCAAAATTGCAACAAACAAAAACCTAACAGTAGGTAAATTCCATCGATCCGACGGTCGGATTGAAAGTTATGGCCATTTAAAGATGAGATGTCCTGAGAAAAACGGGATTAACTTCTAAAATTTGATTTGTAATAGATTTAGCACAACTTTCATTTTCAAAAGGATAGAAGATGTGGATGATTCAAACTCTTCTTCTTTTGTTCCAATCAGAATGGTACTCTTTGAATTATCCATTAATAATTTCAAATTTGCAACTACTGCGGACCCTGCCATGTGGGACATTTCATCTATTTGAACAGTAGACCCTATGAGAAGTCTTCTACTGTAGTTAGGATTCTTCAACTGACATGATGAGTGGACCCCTCCTTTGATTGATTTGCATATGGCTTGTGTGTGGGGTACACGTGGTGAATTCTTCAATTTTCTTCTTTTCAAGCTTCAATTCAGCAATGCAGGGCCCAGGATAACTATGTGTACTTGAAAGTGGGCTCCGTGACAGAGGTCTGCAATTCTCATTTTCTGCACATTCTAATTCAACACATTAAATACTGAAGAGCCCATATTGAAGCGGGACCCATCCAGACAGAGTTCTACTCCAACTGGGACTCTTCGGAGAAAATTTGCAAAATATTCTAAGTAAATGCAGAAAATGTATTAAAATTCAGGTTCCTTTGTGAAAATGCATGAAATGATGAAATTAGATGAATAATGATGCAATTCACCCAATTAAATCCCTAATTCACCCTAAAATGATGCGTAAATGTGCAAATTCATGAACTCAACACACACCCCAACCAGCATTTTGCTAGTCCCTTAGCAAAAGTTATGAGCAAAAAGGTTTGAAGTTCTTTAACCTAATCGAATAAAAGAAAGTAAATATGAAAACAAAACCACTTTCGCTAGTGTTCTCGGTTGCATTTAGCGTATACAACAAGCCCTTAAACCCTTAGGTTCCCCCTAGTGGACGAGTTGTGCCTCGTAAGGGTTTGCAGTGAATATACCCACAATTTTTTTTATTTTTTTTTTTGTAGATGTTTAAAACCTATCAAAATCTAGGGAAACTTCTTCCAAGAGAAAATTTATGGACACTGACTATTCTCGATTCTCTTAAATTCGGTTCACCAATCCTATCTTTTGGTTAGAAATTTTCGAAATCATGTTAATTGATCGTGCACGGTGAAAAGATGTATTCATAATAAGCATCAAATGATCCACCAATAATTTTCATGAATTTTTATTTTATTTTATTTTAAATTTTGGGCTGCCTAATCTTAGTAAAGAAAAACAGTCTTCCTCTTAAGACAATAATGACGGCTTTCGCACTATTGTTTTTTCAAAGGCCGCGATTTTTTTTTAAACACACACGTGACTGTGCAATGTCTAGGTTCCTTAAGCTTTCTAATGAACCCATTGTAACGAGCATTATGCTAGTGGCTCCCAAAACAGATGTCTTTTGGGCACTAGGTATATAAATACCTCTACGGGCTTACTGGCTCGTGTTAAAAAGGCTACAAATCCAAACTAGTCACAAAATTTTTTATTCTTTACACTTTTTTATATATTTTCTTTTTTGTCTTCTTTTCTTTTTTTTTCTTTTTTTTCTTTTTTTTTTTTTTGTTGTCCCCAACAATAGGCAACCCTTTCCATGTATCTACCCATTGAACTAAGAAGCTTTGTACACTAAGAGTCGATTTTCCATTTTTTTTATTAAAGAAAAAAAATAGAAATCATAACTTCACATTCAAAACCTTGAAAACGTATACAACCTGTGTAAAAGTAAGGGATCAAAATTCAGCACTTCTCTAAAACCCTTTTCCATAAATAAAATGGTGAACCATTGTTTTCTTTTGTCCAAAATAAATATCTTCGGCCAATAAAAATTCTCTTGAAAGTTTCCCTCTAACCTAACAATAGCAATTTTTTTTTAAGTCTCCTAAAAACCAAAGCAAAGCAAAAAAGAAAATATAGAATGAAAACTGAACAAATGATCACATGTCAAGTTCTAACTCACACCCCCAAACCTAAATTCAACATTGTCCTCAATGTTATGAATGCATGTGTAACGTGAAAATGAACAATACGGAAAATTGGAACATCTTACCATGTGGGGTAATTGCAAAAGAATGTGATCAACCAGCTAAATTACCTTCCAAAATTGGGTTGCCTCCCAAACAGCGCTAAGTTTAATGTCGTCAGCCCGACGTGACAAAAAATTATTAATCTTGGTAAATTGGGTCTTCCAGAAGGATATCCTCAACGTTTTTATCCCTCAGTTCTAGAAACGGTTTCAACCGTTGACCATTCAGCTTGAAAACATCCCCATTCTTGGGATTTTCAATTTCCACAGCACCATGAAAATAAACAGTCCTAACAATGAATGGACCAATCCACCGGGTTCGTAACTTCCCTGGAAACAGGTGTAATCGGGAGTTATACAAAAGGACTTTCATACCCGGTTCAAAGGATTTTCTTAAAATTGACTTATCATGGTTCAACTTAATTCTTTCCTTGTAAATCTTGGCATTCTCATAGGCATCATTTCGAAGTTCTTCCAACTCATTTAGTTGCAATTTGCACAAAGTACCCGCAGTGAGTAAATCAAAATTGAACTTCTTAATAGCCCAATAAGCTCTATGTTCCAATTCAACAGGCAAGTGGTATGCCTTCCCATAAACCAACCTATATGGGGACATCCCAATAGGAGTCTTGTAAGCGGTTCGATAGGCCCACATTGCGTCGATCAATTGCAAAGACCAGTCTTTCCGAGTGGGATTGACCGTCTTTTCCAGAATTTGTTTAATGTTCCTATTTGAAATTTCCACTTGGCCACTTGTTTGTGGGTGATAAGGTGTAACAACCTTATGGGTGACAGAATATTTTTTCAGCAAATGCTCAAAGGGATGGTTGCAAAAGTGAGTGCCTCTGTCACTAATGATCACTCTAGGGGTATCAAAGCGAGAAAATATATGATCTTTCACGAACTTAATCACCACATAGTGGTCATTCTTCTTTGTCAGTATGGCTTCTACCCACTTAGAAACATAGTCTACTGCCAGCAAAATGTAAAGATTTCCAAAGGAATTTGGAAATGGCCCCATGAAGTCAATTCCCCACACATCAAAAATTTCAACCACAAGTATGGGATTCAAGGGCATCATGTTCCTTTAATTAAGCTTACTGAGCTTTTGACACCTCTCACAGTTCAAACAGAAAGTGTGGCAATCTTTAAAGATCGTGGGCCAGTAAAATCCACACTGCAAAACTTTTGCAGCTGGCTTTTTCGAACTAAAGTGGCCCCCACAAGCATGATCATAGCAGAAGGAAATGACCAAGTAATGGTCATGATCAGGAATGCATCTTCTGATGATCTGGTCCGAGCAGTACTTAAAAAGATACGGGTCATCCCAGAAAAAGTACTTAACCTCAGCTAGAAATTTTGATCGATCTTGTTTTGACCAATGGGTGGGTATCTGTCCTGTAACAAGGTAATTGATTATATCTGTAAACCAGGGGATTTGGGAGATACTAAATAATTGTACATCAGGAAAATTTTCATTAAGTGGGACCTTATCTGATGACTCTAAAGGTATCCTCGAAAGATGGTCTGCTACAACATTCTCACATCCTTTTTTATGTCTTATTTCCAAATCAAACTCTTGTAGCAGAAGGATCCACCGAATCAATCGGGCTTTTCCATCCTTTTTGGACAGAAGGTATCTCAGAGCTGCATGGTCCGTGTAGATGATGATTTTGGACCCTATCAAGTAGGACCGAAATTTTTCCAAGGCAAAAATCACAGCTAACAATTCTTTTTCAGTGGTTGTATAATTTAGCCATGCATCATTGAGCGTCCTATCAGCATAGTAAATCACATGAGGTAGCTTCCCAACCCATTGACCCAAAACAACTCCAATAGCAGTATCGGATGCATCGCACATTAGCTCAAATGGGATGGTCCAGTCAGGTGGCTGAATTATAGGAGCCGAAGTTAGTTCCTTTTTCAATATCTCAAAAGCCTTTAGACACTTCTCATCAAATTCAAACGGGGCCTCTTTTGTCAGCAATTGGCACAAAGGTTTAGCAATTTTACTAAAATCCTTGATGAATCTACGATAAAAACCAACATGGCCCAAGAATGATCGAATCTGCTTAACTGATTTTGGTGGTGGCAATTTGGAGATCAAATCAAATTTTGCTTTGTCCACCTCAATTCCATTATTAGAAATAATGTGTCCCAGAACTATGCCCATTTTCACCATAAAATGACATTTCTCCCAATTTAAGGCTAGATTCTTTTCTTTGCATCTTTTAAGCACAAGGGACAAATGATGTAAGCACTCCTCAAAAGAATTGCCAAAGACCAAGAAATCATCCATGAAAACCTCAATTAATCTTTCTACCATGTCAGAAAATATGCTCAACATGCACCTTTGAAAGGTGGCCGGTGCATTGCATAGCCCAAAGGGCATGCATATGTGAGTAAAAGTGTCAAACGGGCAGGTGAAGGTGGTCTTTTCCTTGTCCTCAGGTGCAATTGAAATTTAATTGTAACCGGAATAATCATCAAGAAAACAATAATAAGCATGACCAGCTAGCCTTTCGAGCATCTGATCCATGAATGGAAGGGGAAAATGATATTTTTGAGGATTGAGTTCAACTTCCTATAATCAATGCATACCCTCCATCCAGTCTGTATTCGAGTGGGTACCAATTCATTGCCTTCATTTCGAACCACTGTTGTTCCAGATTTCTTTGGTACCACTTGAACCGGGCTTACCCATTCACTATGAGATATGGGGTAAAGCACCCCTACATCGAGTAATTTTAAGACTTCTGACCTAACCACTTCCTTCATTGTAGGGTTCAATTGCCTTCGTGGCTCACGAGAAGTTTTTGTATTTTCTTCCAAATGGATTCTAAGTTGGACCACAGTTGGGCTAATTCCTTTGATATCTACAATGGACCATCCTATAGCTTCCTTGTGTTGATCCAAAATTTTCACGAGTTTTTCCTCTTGGACAGGGTCCAAGTTTGAAGCTATAATCACTAGAAGGGTTTTTAGCGGTGCTAAAAATTCATATTTCAAGGTATCCGGCAACTGCTTAAGTTCTAACTTAGGGGGCTCTACAATCGATGGGACAGGTGGGGAAGCAGATGGAGTTAGAATCTCATGCTTCGGTTGCCACCTGTAGCAATCCATGGATGTGGTTGAATCTAACATTGCATTGACTTCCTCAATATGTCCATCTGCATCAAAATCACTTCCAAAGTGGGCCAGACAAGCCTCTAGTGGATCTTCAAGTTTCAAATGGGGTAAGTGATTTCCCACCAATTCATGAATGTAACTAATTTCAAAAACGCCATCATCCTCATCAACAGGTTGCTTACTGACATTAAAAATGTTCACTTGGACTGTCATGGTCCCAAAAGAAATTTGCATCACCCCATTCGTAGAATTGATCAAGGCATTTGAAGTGGCTAGGAATGGTCTCCCCAAGATTATTGGAATTTTGGGTTCAGCCTCAGATATGTGTTTGGTATCCAAGACAACAAAATCGACAGGAAACACAAAGTCTCCGACTTTGATAAGAACGTCTTCAACTACTCCCTTGGGGTATCGAATCGATGCATCAGCCAATTACAAGGTCACTTGGGTCTTTTTCAACTCCCCCAAACCTAATTCTTCATAAACAGAGTACGGAAGAAGGTTCACACTTGCACCCAAGTCTAGCAAAGCTTTCTCTATGTGATGGTCCCCTATCTGGCAAGAAATGGTAGGACACCCTGCGTCCTTATATTTGATCGGGGTTGGACAGGAAATGATTGAGTTAGCTTGTTGGGCTAGAAAAGCCTTCTTGGGCACATTGGTAGTCCTTTTGAAGGTGTAAAGATCCTTTAGAAATTTTGCATAGGCCGGAATCTATTGGATAGCATCAAGTAGTGGGATATTAATCCACACTTATTTGAATACTTCAAGCATTTTATCCAACTGAACAATTGATTTTGCTGGGCCTAGCCTCTGTGGGTATGGTGCCTTGGGAACATAGGTCCTAGAGTGGGCTCACTAGATGATGCTTCAGCATTGAATGGGTTTTCTGGTTTTACTATGGGTATAGCATTCACACTTGGTTTCTCAGTTTCCACTTTCTTACTTGATTCTTCCTCAGGTTCGTTGGGTAGTTTGACCTTGTTATCAACCTGTATACCCGACCTAAGAGTGATTATGGATTTAACTTGTTCCAAGCCTTTTCCTTTAGGATCATGAACAACTTGGCCATTGGGATTAGGTTCGGGTTGATTAGGGAAGGTTCCCTTGTCTCTGGCACTGATGGAGTTGGCCAGTTGGCCCATCTGATATTCCAATTTTGCAAGGGTTTGAGTGTGGCCATTCAAAAGTTGAGTAGTGGTCTGCTGGAATTGAGCAGTAATCTGAGATAATTGGACCGTGGTTTGAGACATGAGTTTCATGGCCTCTTCTAACGAATCTACCCTTTGCGCCAATGGACTGGGGTTGAAGTTGGGTTTTTGAAAATCGGGTGGGGCATTGACTTGAGATTGATTCGGCTAAAATTGAGTGGACTGAGATGGGCCACCTTGAGTTGGGCCTTTGGTCCAAGAAAAGTTTGGGTTGTCCCTCCAACCTGGATTGTAAGTGTTAGAGTACGGGTCATACCTCTGACGATTATCAAAACGAGTGTTTTGATATAGTGCATTAACCTCTTCAACAGATTCGGTCTGACCCAAAGTTGTTCGGTCAATCCCTCCATTCATGGCCTGATTATATCTTAATGACTCCAAAGTGTTTGAAGTGGGCTTTTGGTTCAGTTCTAAGGCCTCTATTCTCCTTACCAGAGTGGCTAATTTGGCCTCTCCCTCAATTTTGGGTTCAATCTTGAACATCCCCTCTTTTTCAAGACTGGTGGGTTTGATGGGCTCCCTCTTGATAGGGGCTCATTGCAATGTGTTTTTAGCGGTTTCTTCCAAAAATATCCATGCTTCATCCGTTGTCTTCTATGTAAAGTTCCCACTACAGAAAGATTCCACCATTTGTTTGGTTAGGTAATCCATGCCTTCATACACAATTTGGACTAATCGAATTTTTTCAAATCCATGGTGAGGACACTGGATTAAGAGGTCCTTGAACTGTTCCAAATAACTGTAAAGTGTCTCCCCTTCCATTTGATAGAATCCTTTGATGGCCTGCCTAATTGAAGCGGTTTTTTGCTTGGAGTAGAATTTTTTGTAAAATTCTTCAACTAGCTTGGCCCATGTAGTGATGGACCTGGCCTGTTAGGCATAAAGTCAAGCTTTAGCCTTCTCTTTTAAGGAAAAAGGAAATAATCAAAGTTTAAGGGCCTCTTCAGTCATGTGATTGATTATCATGGTCCCACAAATGTCCTCAAATTCCCTAACATGTTGATATGGGTTTTCCTGGTCTAGCCCACGAAATACTGGGAGCATCTGAATTATGTCAGATTTAAGCTCAAATGTGGCATTGGTCTGAGGCAGGGTGATGCAGGACGGTTGAGTTGTCCTAGTGGGGTACATGTAGTCCTTCAAAGTCATGGGTGGGTCCACTTGATCATCCATCCTAATAATTTCTTCAAAGATGGAAGACTTTCCGACAACGGTTAAGGGTAATTCGGGATCTATCCTGACTAACCTCTTACTCTTGCGTACCCACAATCTCTCTCTCTCTCTCAGGTCTAAAGGGAATGCATCGGGTTCAACCTTAAAGAAATGCACGCCTAATCTATATGCGGGGCCCTAATGGTCTTACTAGATGATGCGCAAGCAGTCAAGTACAAAGATTGAGCATAATAAATTATCCTAGGGTTAGCCTAACTCACTAGACAGCTCCTAATTGGTTTGAAGAGTGCACTAAGGCCTCCAATCCGGTCTTATGAAGCCCAATCGACCAGGTAAGTCCCCAGAATGAGTGGTGGGGTCACAATGCACTTGGCAAGCGTCCCGCTTAAGAACCAAACTCCTAGAATAGAGACTACCACCTTTTTTGGTAGGGACATGACTTATCTAGACATCGACTTGACCAAAGAGCGCAATTGGTGCAACCTTTTGTGGTCTTCGTCCTAATGAGCTCGAGTCCTATGGTCTCATTTCTACTTGATTTTAATTATTGTTTAGGTTACTGTGTGAGAGGTGTTTAAACCTAATTGGGCAAGGATTTAGTGATGAAATCCAGTCCTTATCTTATTGGGGTCAATTGCCCTTATCTTATTGGGGTCACACTACTAGAAAAAGGGTTTTTATATCGGCTAAAAACCGATATAAAAGACCTATTATATCGGTTTTTCAGTAAACTTCAAACCGATATAAGTACCCCCGATATAATAAATAACTATAACCGATATAATATGTGTATTATTTCATATCGGTTTTTGGACAACTGATGTCTTTTAAACCTGAAATTATAACACATATTACTGTAAAACCGATATAAAAAAAGTGAAACCGATATAAAAAATATTTATAATATCGGTTTTCGGAGAACTGATGTGTTTTGAAACTAAAATTATAGCATACATTACTATAAAACCGATATAAAAAAGAGTGAAACCGATATAAAAATTATTTATAATATCGGTTATAAAGGGCTTTGTTATATCGGTTTTTTGGGATTGTATTATATCGTTTGTTCTGTAACCGATTTAATATTATATATGCATTTTTTTTTTATAAATAGTCCTTCTAGAAAGGGTCAGGCGGCTAGCCGTCCTTTGCAAGGGGGCTAGCCGCCAGACCCACGGTCAGCTTTCCAGTAAGCATTTTTTTTCAGAATGATTTTCTGTGCTTCCTGCGGCTAACCGCCAGTGCACCTACGGCTAGCCGCAGTGCTAACCGTGGGATTACGGTTTGATTTCCAGAGACCAATTTTTTTAGAACCATCTTGCGGTCACCCCTGTGGTTGCCTCACGGCTAGCCCCCAACTTTTCCTGCGGCTAGCCGTGAGCCATCCTGATTTGAATTTTCTGACCGTTATTTGAAAGAGGCTAGCCGCTGGTCTAAAAGGGCTAGCCGTCAATATAGTCTTTCTTTGAATTATAGCTCACAAATATGATGGGTTCCAATCCCACATATAAGTAGACTACTACAATGGCATCAACATGGAAATGGATTTCAGTATAAAAACATAACTTCCAAATGAAAATTCATAACTTCAGTAGAATGGCAGAATTTGTCTCCAGTAGAAAATTCATAACTTCCTCTTCTGAACTCGAAACAACATGATTCTTGATCCAAATGAAACATGTATCAGAGGGCTACAACTTTCATGTTTTGATATTTAACCCAGATTGAATGGAAAGTAGTGTAAAATCACCTTGAAGCTGACTGGTCACAGAAAAATAGCAACCTGAGTGAAGCAGAGTTGTCTCTGGTAGAAAATTCATAACTTCAAAACCTGAAGTCAGATCGACCTGATTCCACAACCAAAAATCAATCTCTCTCACTGATGCACAAAAGTCATGTTGACCACTTTTTGATTCAGATGTTAGATAAGAAGATATAAGCATAACAACATGCTTAACTGACATGACTTGAATAATCCAATTTATGATTCATTGTTGATAAAATCTAAAATGTATTCAACTAACTCCAAACGTAAATCATTAAAATAAAAATTGCCATGAATTTTTGCTAAAACAACCACTACAAGACACAAAATGTAAGGAAAAAATACAAGCACGATTGGTGGCAGAGTTAATGGCTGGAAATACTTCCACTTGAGGATTTTGCTTTGGTTGGAGTTTCGTTTTTCACTTGTGTTTGACTCATATGTGGTTGGTTGTAATTCACATGTAGAATATCTATAATCACCTACAAGGATCTCAAATACAAATGTTTGAGATGGAGAAGTTAGATAAGAGAAACAAATTTGTGATCCGCTATGCCAGCAAGATTTGCACTTTGCACAACGTTTAAAGAATAAATTGAAGAGTATGACATTAGTAGGACAAATATTTAGATTTGATGAACTCCAGATTATGTAACCAAATACCATAGCACATAGCATATACCTTGGGGTCTTTTTTCCTCTTTCTCTTTATAGTGTCCTTTTCTCCATAAAATGCTCTGTTCCATACACCTCAAATTAACCAAATTACCTAGAGCAGCTCTGAAGATCTCCACAGTTAGCTTTTCATATCCAACCTATGCAATTATCAGTGCAAACATTACTAAAGGATTCAATGGGTCTAACAAGCCCAGTAGGACAAAACAATTATGCAGCTTTTCACAAGAAGCAAAATGGCGGTCAGTTTCTATATAGACTATCAGACATGAGAGCTTCAAGGCACACACATTTACTTTTAACTTCAGCAATAATTAACTACTAGAAAGATGTCAGACCTTCAGAAATGACTCTATGCCATGCATTAAGTTGATCAATGGATCACAATTGCATAAACATGAAACATGTTACATATAATGGTTCTATGAACAAATCTACTTAAGAGAAGCTTGAGGTAGGAACATTTAGCTTAACTGAGATGGACTACAATTTCTCAAAGAGGAGCCAATTTCTAGCCATCCAAATAGCATAGGCAACAATGATCAAAACAGCACCCACAACAAGTCTAGCACAAAGAACATATTTCCTGTAGGGAAAATAATCACTTGAAACAGAACAATTCATTTACTCATGCATTCATACCAAAATGTTTTCTTTAATTATATAAAAAAAATGTTCAACCATCCCATATTATAGCTCAGCTAGTTAGAGATCAATAGTATGTGTCATATTTAGCATTTAAAAAAAACCCTCAACCAATCAGAACCCACAACTTCAATCTTTAGATCAATGATCATACCCAATAGAAGCATTTCCTTAAAATATAATCTATGAAATTTCCTTAAAATAGTGTGGATAGTAGTTTGGTTGTCCCACTAATATTCCATAATATAGTTTTCAAATAGAACAAGGTTACCATCGCTCAAGCCGATGACGGATTCTATCACATTGTTGAGGAAGAGAATGCCTTCGTATCGAATTTCGTCCTCGTATGTAAGGCTAATCAAGCTACCTATGTCGGAAAAGACCAACCCAGCACAGCCCCCAGAACCAGATGCTTCTGCTTTTGCAGCAATGGCGTCTAGAAACCCTAGGACCAAGGGAGGAGATGAAGTTTTTTGTTTTGCAGGGTGAAGGGAGATTGTGAAATGACTAGGTCCTTGTCTTCCTTGGAGAGCTGAATCTGAAAAGCAAGAGGCCCTTATCTGTAAGAGATATAAGGCAAGGCTTAGAAAAGTTCCAGGAAGGGTTTGCTAGGAGGGTTAGCCACTCTACAGTAGGTCTTTTACCAAAAAATCTCCCAATAGCAGGATACAAGAAGGAGTTTCTGCTGGGTTCTATCATGGAGGAAGGGATTTTCATAACTAGCTGGCCTGCTATTAGGGAAGAGGGGGAATATTCTGATGGGGCTATGGGTTTGAAATGGAGGAACAGATCGAGCCAGTTACTGTTAGCAGCAGGAGGAAAGTGCTAGCTGAGGGTTTGAGGCAGAGGCATTGCATAGAGGATGTTAGGGGGCCTAGGGTCTGGGGGTTTCAAGGGGGGAAGGAAGTTTGGGGAGATTGGGGGCTGATTTGAATGTCCTAAAGAGTGTTGGCCTTTAACTGAATTGATCAAACCAGCTAAATGATTTTGCAGAAGTTCCAGCTCGGTACAGTCCCAGCAGACTGGAAAAGGAGAAACAGAAGAAGGGTTAGGGGAAAGGGAAACCAGATCTGGCTGCTTGAGTACCTGAGAGGGGTCCTCTGGCAAAGCTTGCTGGAAGCGGAGGCTTGCCGAGTCTGGCTGCGATGTAGAGGGGCGGGAAAGAGGGGGAAAGTCAGATGCCTGAAAAGGGAAGGGGGGCGAGTGATGAGGGAAGCGGGGCGAGTGATGAGGGAAGTAGAGCGAGGAAGGGGAAAGAAAAACGGGGAAGGAAAAAGTGGGCGCGGGAGAAGGAAGGGGGGAAGCAGAGCGAAAGAGAACGAGAGTGAGCGAGAGAGACAGGGAGAGCAGAGAGAGAGTAAAGAAAGCGAGAATGAGAGATGAGCAGAGAGAGCGAGAGAGCAGAGAGAGGAGAGCGAGAGTGAGGAGAGAAGAGAGTGAGTGAGAGGAAAGAGGGGTTTTTTGGAGGGAGAGAGCGCTGGAAAAAAAAAGGAGGGAAAGGACGAGTGAGCCCGCACAGGGAGCAGCATATTAAAGGATTTTAAAACCAATGTAAAATCATTGTGTATATAATATCGGTTTCATAATAACCGAGATAAAATATGTGTAATAACCGATATAAAATATGTGTATATAATATCGGTTTCATAATAACCGATATAAAATATGTGTATACAACCGATATAAAATATGTGTATATAATATCGGTTTTACAATAACCGATATAACATATTGAAATTAATATCATATATTTTCTAACCGATATTATATAGAGAGATTATTATGTCGGTTCCTGTGTAACCGATATAAAAAAAAGTTGACCGATATAAAAAAATATTAACCGATATAAAAAAACCTTGACTGAAGATATTATATCGGTTATATGAAAAACCGATATATGGCAGTTTTTGTAACCGATATAAAAACCCTTTTTTCTAGTAGTGTCAATTGCCCTTAACTAAGTGTGTGGGGTCCAGTTTACTTAGTGTGTTAATCACACAATCATACTTGCTGAAATTTAAATCACCCAAGCCCCACTTGCAAGTAAAAGATTCGTGGGGTAAAGTTTAGAAACTCTTACAGCGGGCCCACGCTAATCCTTAAACTGTGTAAGCTTAATCTCTTTTTTTGGAAAATTTTGTAATTCTGATTGTTATTAGCAATTCTGAGAGAAACTTGTTTTCTTAGAGCAAATCCACGCAGTTTCCTATTTTTGTGCAACTCTCCTCTTACCAATGTAACATATTCAAAAGAGACTCTTGTTAGTAAATCCTAAGTTAACAAATCAACTCAAAATTCTATCTTATCCTAATTTTTTTTTAAAATAAGAAAATTCAAAAGACACCAAGTTAATAAAAACTCTATCCAAAGTGGATTATAAGTTATTAAGACAAATAAAAAATTCTATCTACAAAATAAAAAAAAATCAGAAATTCTAAATTATCCAACAAGTGTCTAGATGTGGTTAGAGTTTTCAAAAAGTTTTCAATTATAAGAAATCCAATCTTATCCAATTCAAATTTCAGATTTTAAACTCTAACTAATATAAACAACATAAGAATTAGAATTTTAAAATTTCCACTGCCTAATTTCAGAATTTAAAGGTTAGCATATTAATCAAAACAACTAGTCCTAAAGATTTTAAACTCTATCTTACTAATTCTAATCTAATCAAGACTTTAGTTAAACCAATCTAAAATAACTTTTTTTGTTTTTATTTACTGAAATTCGGAATTAAAATAAATCCCTCAAAAAAGAATTTTTCTTTATTTTTTGTTATTAATTATTAATTTCGAAAACTTAATTAATTATAAAAAAAAATATCAGAAAAATCAGAAAAGTCTGAAAAATTAGCAAAGTGAAATACTAACTAATACTAATTGCAAAGAACACTACTAATGCAAATTAGATGACTAAATAACTAATGCAACCTAGATATGAGCATGGATATAAACATAATAAAATAAAATAAAATCAGATTTTTAACAAAAACTTAGATTTGGCTCCCTGGCAACGGCGCCAAAAACTTAATATAAATTTAAATTCAATCTTTTAATACTGTAGGTGCACAGCTGTCCTTTTGAGACAGTGGCAAGTACAGGTCAAATCCAACAAGGAGCACTACTGAAATAGATTTTTTTTTATTAAAATCTAAGTTTTTTTTATAATGAAAATAAAAATAAATCAAGATTTGAATGAGAGATAAAGCTACTATGCAAGATGAACAGATAACAATTATGATAAAGGTAGATCAGAGCAACAAATAGTCTATTAATTAATTTCAATTCTCAATCCACATACTTTAATTTAGTCTTTTGTCTTGCAAATAACTCATATCAGAAACAACTCAATGTTTCTGATCCGGAAGATATTTTTCTTTTAAAATCCAATTCTAAAACAGAAGAACCCAAGATCTCCAACACCTGATAAAAATCACTTTGAGCATCAGTTAACAAATTAAGCATAAAATATCAAAGGTATAAAAACCTAAGTATATCCTATCAAAAGAAGATTAAGTGATCAAAAAGAAATTTATTTAAAATATAAAGCAAAGGTCTGCCTTTGGCACGAAGGCAGATCTATTGTTCTACTAAACATGCATCATAGGGACATAAAAATTAAAGGGAAAATTACAGTACGGATGTCTTAAAATCCCACATTTACCCAAGACAAGATGGAAAAGTACAAATTACCCACCAGCAGATCGTACTCGAAAGGAGGTCCAAATTTGGACAGTTTTACCCTCGTTCCTGCGATGTAGAATATCCCATGGTTCGATATCCAGGCTTATAGGATATCGCACGGTTCGATATCCTAGGCTCGTAAGATATCGCACAATTCGATATCCTATGCTCGTAGGATATCGCACCGTTACCTACTCCCATATATAACTCATTTTTTACACCACGTACTGACCTCCGTTTCCAAAAATTGCAGAGCTTCGTTTCCATCTCCATTTTTGCTTGTGGGTTCCAATAGGATATTACCATTCCATCTTCTTTTATCGGTACTTTATACATTTTATTCATCACAAAAGGTACGTGTGACCATATAATTTCTGAATGCCTTAAAAAAACATCTCATAAATGTAGTAGTGATAAACCTTTTTTCTGCTTTGATTTTATGATGTAAACCGTAAATCATTCATTAAGATTTAGATCCCTCCATGAAATGCATTATTTTGTTCAACTTCTTGCATTTGATGTGTTTTTTTTTTTTTTTTTTTTTTTTTGATATACTACTCCCCCATCTTGTATCTTTCACCATTAACCTATTTAATAGTCCATTGGTGAAGCCTTTTAGTTTATTTTTTGGATTTCTATGTTATAATAAAATGTATGAATTTGTTACTCACTAGAAAATAAGGCATTCTGAGTCCTTTATAGGTACTAATATTGTGGCATTATATTGTTCCCATAAATCTCATAACAAAGGATTTGATGGTAAAATTCATCCTATGATTACTACATATTTCCAACCCATGCAATTTTTATTAATAAAATATATTTTATTTTTATTTTTTTAATTAGGATGTCAGATGTTGATTTGTGTCTTATATTGCACTTTGATGGAGAGCTAGATGTGGATCGCTCACATCCAATATATAACGGTGGAGAGCAGAAGCCTATCTTTGTCTATAGCAACATAACTTACAATGCACTAATTGAAAAAGTTGTAGCAAAAACCAATTGAGAGATGAGAAATGGGTATCCTTACATGCAATACATCTATCATACAGGCCGGAACTTTACATTAGTAGGCCTAAGAAGTGGTGACGATCTCAAGAGAATGTTCAGATTATTTCAATATGGAGTTGATCCTATCTTTCTGTATATCCATAGAAGTGATGGTGTTGCCACAAACCATCAACCACCAAGTTTAAGGTATGGAATAAATCACATTACTGCTGGATATCTATTATTATAATTTTTATTACCTAAGTCAATTTGGATGCATAGTAGGTGTACAATATCTCAATTAGACCAAGATGATGAGAAGGTAACGAGAAGTATTGGCGTAAGGAAGAGATCGCTCAAGGATGAAGCTAATATAAAGCCATCAAGAGTTTTTGAGGATGAACAAGACGATGAGAAGGTAACGAGAAGTAATGGCATAAGAAAGAGAATGTTCATGAATGAAGTTGATATAAACTCATCAATAGTCCTTGAGGATGAACAAGATAATGAGAAGGCAACAAGAGGTAATGGCGTAAAGAAGAGATTGTTCATGAATGAAGCTGATATAAACCGATCAATAGTCCTTGAGGATGAAGTCAGTCTTTTTCCAATTACTAAATCCAATAGTTTTGCACTAAATCTTTTGAAATTTAGTTTCTGAATATTTTTTTTCCATTATGATTGATCATTCACTATGCAGGTTTAATTTGTCTGGCACTGAACCTATTTAGTTCGATTTAAACAGTTTGGGCACTGAACCTATGCAATTCAATTTAAACAGTCTTGTGGCCTGTACTACTCCCCCACCATGTGAATCCCAGCATTTTGTTATACAAGAAAATGAAGCATGTGTCGCAGAAGTGAATGGAGAGAAATCTAATGCAATACAAGACAATAATATTGTTAACACTTTGATTCCTGATTTAGAGCACACTAATGATGAGCACGTTGAGAATTCCCAATATGACATGTGGAAGGGAAGACAATTTTCAGATCGTGATTCATTCAGAGAAACATTGGCGAAATTTGAAATGCACAAAAACTTTGCTATTAAGCCTCTGCAAATGAGCAAGACAGAAGTCATTGCAAGATGTGCTGATCCTAATTGTCCGTGGCGTATCCACGCTTCAATTGTGGCTTCTGGACCACAATTTCATGTGAGGACATATAACAACAGTCACTGTTGTTCAAAGCCAGCGATGGGGATGGGACATAGGCAAGCTACATCGATTTTAGTCGCTAAGTGGATCAAGGAGCGGCTTCAACACCATCCGTCATACACACCGAAGGAAATTGCTACTAACTTTCAATTGGAATTTGGTGTCATTGGACAAATCCTAGTAGCGTAACGGTGCTGATTAAGGAAGATGATTCGTTCTTAAGATTTTTTTGGGCATTTGGGTCAAGCATACAATCATTTCGTTCACCCTAAGACCATTAATTGATGTTGATGGTGCCCATCTTCGTGGAAAATGTCCTAGAGTATTACTCACAGTCGTGACTTATGATGGAGACCGCAAACTCTTTCCGCTCGCATTTGCCATAGCTGAAATTGAGCTACAAGATTCTTGGGAGTGGTTCCTTGCTGCAATTTCTATTGCGTTTCGTCCTACACAGAATTTGACCATTGTCTCTGATCGGCAGAAAGCACTTGTGCAAGCTATTTCCAATAGGTTTCCAACTGCATATCATTGTCATTGCGTACGACATGTTGCACAAAATATAGCCGAAAGATTCAAGGATAAAGCTATCGTGGCTAAGTTCTGGAGAGCGGCAAAAACATACAGAGCATGTGAGTATGAGAAAGAGATGGCTGATATAAGGATTGTTTCAGAGGAAGCACACAAGTACATTGAAAACATCCCAAAAGAGCAATGGGCAAATGCATTTGTAAGGGGCCGACATTATGATATGCTCACTCAGAACATTGTGGAATGTACGAATGCTTTGTTGAAGGAAGTGAGGGCGTTTCCTATAGCGAAACAAGTTGAAGCGATACGCGCCAAACTGATGGAGTTTTCTGAAGATCGATGCTTGAAATCACAATTGTTGGAAACAAGAATGACCCATTATGCTGAAAAGGTCATAAACAAAGAGTTGGAACATTTACGTAGATTAGGAGTGCAGGCAGCTAGTCAATGGGAATTTCAAGTTCATTCACCTGGTGAGTATGTAGACGTCGTTTTACTTGACAAACATTCTTATACTTGTCGAAAGTGGGACGTACTTAGAATCACATGTTCTCATGCTTTAGCTGTCATCAAGGCCAGGGGTCTCGATCCATACGACTTTTGTCAGCATTGGTTCTCCAGGGATACATATCGACAAACATACAGTTATGTTTTGCATGCAACACGAGATATAAGGCAATGGGAGGAAAGAAGCAATGTGTGGGTGTTACCACCCCATGCAAGAAGACAACCTGGCTGACCAAAAAAGAATAGAATTCATACAAAAGACCGACAAAGGAATCCAGTCACGTGCTCTTGTTGTAGAGGAAAGGGGCATAATCGACAAACATGTCGCAATCCACCGGTTCAAGAATAAAATCATTTCATTCGTACAGAAAGTCGGTAGGATTTGCTGACAATTATTGTTTATAGTAACTATTTTTGTAACAAGAAAAAACAACTAAATTTTGTTTATCATGACCCACTGCTGATTGTTGTCTATAACAGCTGAAACAAGCATCATGTGGGTCCTTTTTGTAATAGATAAATTTGTTAAGCATCTGGGCTAAATGAATCCAGCCTCTTTTTGCGTGAAATTATATCACCCTTTTTAAAAATTATTTTTATTGTTATTTTTTGTGATGTTTTTGTTGGATTCTGTGGATTAGTTGTTTTGAGCGCAAATGTACTAGTTAATTGAACATTGATACCCTAAGGGTGTTAAAAATCTAAAGCAAAGAAGTCCTGAGTTCATCAGATAATAATAATGTATAGAAGGTTAATCCAAAATATAAAACTACCATTCAGACTTTTGATACAGGTTTGGTTCTACATAGTCATACACTAACGAAGAGAAAAGCATTAAAAAAAATTCCGAAGGAGCATAATTTTTTTTTTTGAAGGAGACACTTCATTGATGATGAAGCTGGTTAAACATTTTAGTCAACTAATTACGAATGTCAGCAAAACTGGTTGCCACCCTTTCCTCCAATTGTTCAATCTGAACAGACTGATCAAACACTGTTGCAATGATACGATTTTCAAAGGAATCTGCCTCTACATCATCGGCTTGGCCTGGGGCTTGTAACCTCCTTGAAGATGTCGACGCACATGTGTATCAGACATTGCTTGGGTTCTGCCATCTAATTTTTGTCTTTTAGCGATGGGCAATTCATGGGTATGCTTGGCAACCGGCCTCAATCATCAATTTGCAAATCATTGCACCAAACGGGAGAGTGAGTTTCCGTGGTTCATCATAAATTCGCAGCATTAATTCAAGTATAGTTAGTGGAATGTCCACAAAGGTGCTTGTGCCTAAGGAGTAGAGAAGAAAAGCCTGAGGATAGAGAAGATCAGATTTATGGCTTCGAGGCTCAATGTTATGGTAAATAAATGTGTTGAGCAACCGGCCGGGACTCAATGGTTAGACCGGATATCGTATAAACAGGAGTATCCCATACAGTGGGTTTACCACAGAGAACGGTAGCCACCTCATTCTCTTGTATCATAATATTTTCTGGATCAGGGAATGGATAGGATCTGAGACCAGGTCTCCGAAGATTGAGTAAATTGGCAATCTTATCTGCATCCACAGACAATGTCTTTCCCCGAACAAAGGTCTTGAAACCATTACTTGCAACATCAAACATGTTGCAATAAAACTCTCGTACCCAGTCCTCAAAGCATTCGTCAATCAAGTTCATTAGAATCATACAACGGTTAAGATGAAGCAAGTGCAAGAACCTTGTAGTGGTGAGATCTCTTTGCACAACTATTCTCTCAAAGATGACAGTGCGATTGATGAATCTCGATTCAAAACGTGCAACACTCTCTACATCTTTAAATCGTTCAGTATTGAAACGAGAGGAAGACCCAGCTGGTCGCTTTCCTTTATAAGTTTTAGGAGGCATGCTGTAACATGGACAGTCATAATGTCAAATAATCAAACACATAAGGTGCATATTTCTCACAGACAATTCAACAAACACTTAGTGTGTAGAAAAATCATATCCAACTTTCATGATATATAAATGACTTCATGTAATCCTAAAGGATGAAACATCATATAGCACTTCCTCACAGAGCATATAACCAAAAGAAATCAACTGTTAAAATGAAAAACACCCAAAATGGAATCACATCCACTTTTACCCAACTAAAGAGCATGTATTTTTTAATTTGAATTTTTATTTTATTTTTTTCTCTTAATATGCTTCAAAATATATTCAGATCTGATAAAATCTCAAGAAAAAATGAGAAGAAGTCTGCACGAGTATATTTAAGAGAAAAAAAAATGTTAATAGCCTTGAGAAGAAGAAGAAGATAAGAAGACCAACGTGACAAGAATATGAGAGAAGGAAAAAGAAAGAAGAGAGAAGGAGTGGATTGGAAAAGTTAAAGAGAGGAGTAAGGGAAGAAAAAATCTGGACGAAAATGCCCTTGAAGAAATTGCCCTCGCCTAGCGAGACCCACCTCTCCCTATAGCGAGGTATCTTTCTGTATTAGCGGTGTGTCGGCGCTATGTTGCGTCTCTTGCGTATGCTCGCTATAGCGAGAAAATGGTCGCTATAACGAGACCACTCTCTGGATTTTTTCCTAAAATGCAGGGCAAAGAGTCCGGTGCTATCCCGAAAAAAGCTCAAACTTCATAAAAAAATTAAAAAAAAAGGGAACAAACTTTGATTTGGCAAATTTCTATTATTGAAAATAAAATTAATTTAAATTATAAAATAAGAATAGAGAAATCAGAAATCATTCTTCTATTAAAATCAGACATTATCACTGTAAGATTATTTTTATTAAACTATTACGATAGTATGATAAAAAAAAATTCTTTTTTCGTATTTATCACACCACTGGTTGGACCCATAATTTCAAGATATTATTGGATATAGTAATGACTAATATATATCAGCTTCATACCTAATTTTGATTAAACAAAAATAAAATGGAACAAAAACACTCCAAAAACATGTATAGATCCAAACAAAAAAGTATACTAGAAAGTTCTTTACATTGTTGTAGGTTAAACACTCCAAAAACATGCATACTAAAAACCTATGTACTTTTCTTTACATTGTTGTAGGTTAAACAAAATAATGATTGACATTAAAAATGACCTTGCCTAATCCTGGCCTTTTAAGCCAAAATTGAACTGGACAATCACATCATACTGAACCTATCATATACAAAAACTTCATACATCCCGATAACTACTCTCTCGGTATGGCTGCCCTCCATCATCTGTCCCTCCGTCGTCTGTAGTAGATTCGATGAAACCACTATTTTCCTATTGCTTGTAATATATGTTATGTACAATCTTTTGTCTGTAAAACCACATATCGATGTGTGAACTGCATAGGTCGGCCAAGTAATAGATGCTCAACATATGCCATCATAAATACTCCACAATCATCACTGCACAAATTTTCACATGTGAGAACATGTATCCCATCATCCAATAATGCAAACATCCAACATTTACAACTTAAACTCACGTATTATCTTGCTTAGGACATTCATGAGGTATAACTGGCCAGTGTGCAGGACTGTCCCAACCAAGTTAGGAGAAACAATTATATTGCTAATGAATAAAACTTATACACATGAGATTACATATGTCAATGCACAAGGACGTGATACTCTAAAATATATAATAAATATATTTAAGTAGAGATACACTTACAAAATGGCAAGTATATTTCCAGTCAGCATCATTATCCAAACTGTTATAAAACTCCCATTTTTCTCTTTTTGGATATCCAACTAGGAGGAAAAAATGTGATTGATGCCAGATTGGAAAAAACGGCATTTGATATTCACTAAACTTTCTAAGTCCCTCTTCCCCAAATGCAATAAAATAATAATTTTTCAAATTTTTCTGCTCCCAATGCTGCATGGTAAAGAAACAAAATGTTACTATGACCCACACTCCATACTATAAGTCATCAAGGACAAAAAAATTCCATACCCCCAATGAAGATGTAAAAAAATGTGCTGTTGGGACCTTGGCCTCAAGAATATCAAACCAGCGATCAATTATCTAAGACACATGCACCATAATCAATCCATCTAACACAATTTATTCATTTACATGGAAAAATCAATATTGAATACAATATTACTATCCATAATTGCGACGTACATTGGTATCGACCCAATGTCTACGCAGGCACTGATGCAAATTCTCAGCAGAAGTCCTTGAACAAATTTGATTTAATTCTGGTACGCTGCATCTATAAGATCATTATATATTTGCATTGCCCAATCCAGTAATGCAAATTTAAAAAAATATATTATACATACATACTTTTTATAATAACACTTCAAAAACTTATCTAAGATCTTATCTTCTTCTGGTGTAAGAGAATATTGTGGGTTGGGCCGTGGGCGTTTGCTTCTTGGACCCAAGATATATAGAGAGAGCCTTGGAGGAATAATCATTTTCCTAGGATTACCTTTCACTCGGCCAACCATTGAAGATACCTCGTGTGTTGGACTTGGGATAATGATTGGAGGTGGATGGGGTGTGGGACATTGGATTACAAAAGGGACTGCTTGGGGTGTTGGACTCCGAACCACAAATGGATCAGGTTGGTGTGTGGAGCTCGAAGGTACGAATGGTGGTGGTTGTGTTGTTAGACTTGGAATCACATATGGAGAAGGCTCAGGTGTGGAGCTGGAGGGTACGAACCGGGGTGGTTGTGGTGTTGGACTTAGAACCACAGATGGAGAAGGATGGGGTGTAGCGCTTATGGTTACGAATGGGGGTGGATGGGGTGTGGGACTTGGGTTTACAAAGGAGGAAGGGTGGGGTGTGTGGACATCAGGTGGCACTAGTCCCATTTCTTCCTCTTGATTTTCTTGTTCCACACCATAGATATCTCACAATAATATTATATTCAACAACAGAGTTTAACATAAATTGGAATTCAAGACACTTGTAGTATACAATGAAAGATTTGTTAATATATCAAAACTAACCTTATTGAAATTCTCATACGACCCACTACTAATACATTCCTCCAAGTTAAAATTTTCAAATCCAGCAGTGCAGGCAGCCGAGAATTTCAAACATTTTTGTTGAATTGTTTGCATAATTTTATACAAGAATCATGAATCATATTTCTCATCCACACTATCTACAGTTGCCGCAACATGTTTGAGGAAGATTTTCATCTGATGATAGAATATGATAGAATATTAGTTCCAAACAAAGTAATGCATCAATAACACAGAGTAACATGTTCTTTAAACAAAAAAAAAAGTAATGTATGAAAGACCATAAATTTATTGCTTACGCCACTATTTCAGCTAAAGTTGCAGCTACAATTACCTGTTGGACTGCATGTTCATATTGTGGATTTCTCCTACCTTCTGGTGGCCGCTCGACACGCATTCTAGTGATACGGTGGTACCGAGCAAAGTACTCATCAGAATGTCTACCGACCAAGTCATCGTACTCTCCATCGATAACTAATGACACTCTATTTTCCCATACTTCTACTTATTGTTTCAGCTTAACTCTACGGTCGATTGTAACATTTGAGCCTTTCTCATCTCTCCAAGGAGTTGGATGGAGTGGTGGAGGTAGGATTTGTCTCCAGCCAAATTGCTTCATTACACGATCCACATTGTGAGGTTCAACAATTGAGTAAAAGATCATTTCTGTGCATGTTATAAAAAGACAACTATCTGCCTCTGACACGTGTTCAATCAACTCTTCAGCAAATTGGAGGTAGGGCTGCCACTCGAACTACACCCATTTTTTCATTACTCCATTTTAAGAGAAAAAATGGATAAGAACATAGAGATAACTAAAAGAACTTACCTGATCAATGCCTTGCTGATTGAGTTGTTAACGGACTTCTTCAACAGTAGTCAACCAAAAGTGATTTTTCAGTCTTTTTTCCCACATTTTAAAAAGTGGAAACTCGAATTTGATAGAATCCATGTTTTGTTTGATTGGACGTCCAATCTTCATTCGGGAATATGCCCATATATGTCGAAATATAATCAATTTATAAACTTGGATTTTCAATATGTGTTGTAATCAAGCAATATACGTGTAGTTGTTATTTACCTGAAGAAGTTGGAGGGCCCCACATATTGTTCTTATCCCATCCTTCACTTGAGTAGCCTTGGATAGTGTTCTGTATAAATTTGCGAGGCAAGCAGGAGCCCATGCATACACTTGGAAGGTTTCAAATAATTCAAGAAGGTAGGCAGCCCCCCTTGACCCCAACGTAAACCTACAAATCTGGATTGAAACAATGCAAAAGAGATATGCCCTAGTATACCTATTGGTATCCTCTTCAGATGCATTCTCTAGGGGCTCAACGAAGTTTTTATGAAACCATGTCAGTTTGAGTTGTCCCACCCTCGATGTCCATGGATTTAGGCACCTTTCCTAAGAGTGAATTGCATACTTCCTCAATGATGGGTCTCTTCGTGTATGTACGGCCTATAACTGGTGGACCATCAATGGGTAGGCCATAAATATATGCCAGATCTTCAAGTGTAATAGTGGCCTCTCCGGACAAAAAATGAAAAGTATTTGTTTCTAGCCTCCACCTTTCAATTAATGCACTTATCAGAGCATGATCGATGCACATGTGGCAAATCTGCGATAGATGGTGGAGGTCAGTCCTTCTCACACTGTCGCATTGCCTATTATTTAATTTCCAAAATGGTCTCTTAAGGTTAGCGGGGAATACTTCTGTAAACATCGGGTTCCTTGCCATTCCATATTGATGTCGATACATGATTCTCTTGTTCTGACAATACAGATGCATCAATAGGACCGGTTTGAAATTGTTCCATCTACAATTTAAAAATTGAGTAAAAATAAAATGCAATTTAACAGACAATCTAATGTCAAAAAAAAAAAAAAAAACAATCTATCATAATCAACTCAGACATGAGAATAGTTGTGCTGTGACAGTCATTTTCATGTACTTATAATCACAAATAGTTGGATATCTGTTTGTTGTTATTACATTATACATAATTTCAATAGTTGAAGCCACAATACACAATTTATTCGCTTGATTTTTTTTTCTGTTATATGCTTACTATCTATATCCCTTGCAAAAGTTTGTAAAAAATATAAAGTAGAGATCCAAATTAAATTTTAAATCTGGTCTTTAGTTTTCTAATGATCACATGGTAAAAGAAGACATCATACTCATTTTATTCTTCCATCATACGTCGTCTCTTAACATGTGCAATGAAGTTTACCAGGAGTTGTTTACCAATTTATTAGACTAATTTTGAATGAAGTAGAATTCAAACTACCCTACAGTACTTGAAAATTTTTAATCGGCTGATAAACCATTTTGTGAGTGTTCAACCTTTTAAGCCTGAAAGTAAAACATGGAGAGCAACAAAGTTTTTTATGGAAAAATGGTAAAATAAGCAGACAATAGCATCACTACCAAATTTTTTTGCAAGGGATCTCCAATAATTAGATAGTAGAAGAAAAATAAGATTCGTAGCAACATCACACGATGCAACCCCCAAATAACAATAAAAACCCAAATGTCTGAAAGTCCGGGATCCTTACCCTAGGGAGGGGGGGTGAATAGGGTGAGCTACAACTTAGTGACCAATAATGACAAATTTTAAATTCTATAGTTCAATTAGTCACAAGTGATGATATAGAACTAAAATGCGGAAGCTAAGAAAAATAATCATCACAAAGCATTCACCATCACACAATAATTTGGAAACTTTGATTCAAAGTTCCAATTTAATTAAACAACTATCTAAATCACTCTAAATCTCTCAATTATCTCTCAAAAATCGGCTAAGAACTCTCTTTGTATTTCTCGTCCTTGATCAAACCGGTTTCTTTGCAAATGAAGAGGGAGAAGATGGCAGCTTTCCGACTAGAGGTAATGCATAGCATATTTCTTTTATTTGCTGATAATGGCAATGCAAAAAAAAAAAAATCAGCTACATTTTCAATTTACTTCATTTTCTATCACTTTCTTGTTTTGCTTGACATGGCAAATTGTGTTTACTGTGGGTTTTGCCAAAAGGCATGCCCAGCTGACATGGCTAAAAACTGCTAAATGAGCATGAGAAAGAGAGTATGTGATTTTTGAGAGCCACTTTCTTTCCCAGAAGACCATGCTACACCGCGTTTCTAGCCTTCTTCCAGTTTCTCTTTAAAATATGCATCTTTTTAGGGTTTTTATTCCCCTTTAGCTAGCTTGAGAGCCTATCATTATAGGGAAATTTTAAAAAATGCTTTGATTTTTTGTACTTCTTCAAGTGTATGATGGATAATTTTCTTCTACTCATTACAGGATTAGCAGAAATATATATATCGTTATTTGTATAGTCCCTTGAGTCTTCAGGTCATTCTTTTTAAGTGAACTTTTTTCAAATTTCATTCTAATAGAAGTTGGTCTCACAATAAGATTTAGCACATCGTATTTTTAAAAGTAAATATAATGGGACCATCTCTCTTTCAATGCAAATGACAGCGAATAAATCAAAATTCAAATTGTTTTAAAGAAAGAATTATTTCCAAGTGTAGTGAGAGAGAAATCACTCTTTTGGGGAGAAAACTCTCCTTATAAATTGGAGATAGTTTACTTGCTTTTTTTGGAAGTAAGCAAAGGACAAAAGTAGCCTCAAAGTCTTTTTCTAAATTCTCTCCTTTTGTAAAGGAACAAGATAATGAAGAAGGGCGAAATTATAAAAATAAAAAAGCCTCCAAACTTTGCTCATATATTGTAGGGAAACAAAGAAATCCCCTCCCTCTCCCTTGGCCGCTCATATAAGCCATAGAACCCAACTTAGTCTCACCATTGGAATTCCACATATTCCCAATCAAAGAATGATGCAAAGAAACCATTGTGAATATCCATCCCTCCCTTACATCTCGAAAGGTCAAGGTATAGGAAATCAAGTGGGAATCGATGATGGTAGATGTCGTCTACTTAAAACAAGTTTGTGTAATACTGTTGATTTATCCTAATCTATGCTATTTTAATGCATGCAGCAAGAGCAAGTTTTGTTACACCCCGACCGAAATTGATTTTGTTTAATGCTAATTAATTGTGTTTTAGTTAATTTAATTATACTTAGTTAGTAATTATGATAATTAATGTTAATTAGTTCTTTATAGGCTGAGTTAGATGGGTTTTGAGTCTTGAATAGTTTGTTGGAACCGATTTAACTCGGTTGGGTAGAATCAAGAGCTTTTATGTAATTATCGGTTTTCTCATTTTGCATCATATGCACGTCATTTTGGCATCATCGCGTGTATCTTGATTAGCACATCGATCTTCATGTTGAACTTGACTTCATTTGATCAACTGTTGAAGAAGTGGGCCATCATTTGACTTAAAATGGAAAATCCATAAACCAATGGACTTTTGTGCAAAAAGGGGCATCCTTATCATCTAAAAACCCAACTAAACTTTATCCCATTCAACTGTGCTTGGAAATGAGAAGAGAAGAATCTTCTTTCATGGTTGCTTTCTCTCCATTCTCCTTCCTTCTCTTTCAATTTCTAAAAGGTTGTTACATGAGTAATTGGAGTCATCTTCATCTTCTCCACCTATTCAACTTCAATTGTTGGCAAGAGACCACCTCCATCATCCCCTACTCTTTCCAAATTTGGAATTATTGTCGAGGTAAGAATCAAACTCATCTTTCTTTGTGTTTTTTAATTGAAATAGAGTCAAGGGACTCAAGGGTAGTCATATTTGCACATTCATTAGCATTTTATTGTGTATTTGTGTTAGGGTTTGAGATTTGGGGATTTTGAGCCATTTGAGCCAAAAATTAGAGAAAGAGCTTGGAAAGCTAAATTGAGGTAAGTATAAGCTTAATTTGGAATTACATATTGTCTATTCCTTGATTGAATTCGACTTCTATTTGTGGATTCACTCTTAATTAGCCTCTTGATTGTAAATGAAATGGAGATGTACGGTTGGAGTTGTTTATAATGGGTGGAAGTGGAAATGGTGTCTTCATGTTTGACATGGAGAGCATGGAGGCTCTAAATTTTCTGTAGGTTTTGGTTTGTAGAAGCTTAAAATGGGTTTTAAGAAATGAATGGGGATAAATAATGAGAATTTTGGAATCTGAAACCTGGAGTGGGCACTCGAGCGAGCAAGGGTCCGCTCGAGCGAATCCCCTTTCTGTATGACCTCGCTCGAGCGAACAAAAAATGTTGTTCGAGCGACCACCTCTCTGGAAGACGTCCGCTCGAGTTGCCCTTTTTGACCCAAATTTGGGGTGGAAAATCACCCCTAGCCTATATTAAACCTCCATGATCCTCTCTAATTGATAATCATGGTGCACCCTTGTCCCAATAGGTGATTTAGGAATTCGGGACCGTTATGGCCTTAAAAATGGAACCTTAATCTCTTCCATTGGTCTAACGGAAAATTGTTAGTCTAGCAGTATTCCATGAAGGTTAGTTTAGAAATTCAACATATTTTTCTTAATAAGTGACACTCAAACAAGATAGTAGTACGTTGACTTTCCAAACCTACCTTGTATTGGACGGCGAGAGACTGCGAGTAATAAATTAGAATTGGTTAGTAAAATGTCTTGATTCCTCTAAATTTATTGCATTTCATATTGAAGTCAAACTTCCTTATTGATATCAAATCCTAATTGATTATTTGGTTGCATTATTAGTATTTATTATGGTCCAATTTTCTATTTCCAATTCGTGGCTTTAATTGTCGGACAATTGTGTAAGTATTCGTTAGAAATGTGGACTGAGTAAGTATTCGTGTGTATGTGATTACTAGTCGATTTGATTATGAACAAGTGAATGTAGACTTACTCCAATTCGATTATTATTTGATTCGATTGAGTCAGCACACTTAGTTTCAACCCTGTGACACCTGACGGGGTTGAACTTGGTTTAGTTATTCAAAACTACTGCAGTAAGTCACCTGGAGCACTGGAACTCCATAACCGAGTAGCCACTAGCCTTTGGTCAGGCCGCTAGTGATATCCCAACTAGATTCGCTCTCTTTGAGAGGATGAGCTCAATGTAGTAGCCAAACTCGTATGTCTATTCTCCATTTGATTCGAAAAGCATGAATTATTTGATTTTGGCACAATTGCCTAGTTATTTATTGAATCTTGACATCTTTTAATCAAGGGTCATTTAAATTCGATTTGATACATTATGTACTTGCTTATTAATGCCTATACTTGCCAAATCGTTGTATTTGAAATACTATTCTTGGTGACACAGGGATTCAGGACACCAAAGAGAATTACTTTTAACAACTCAGATTAGAGGTTTGATTAGTAAGCTTATCGGTTAGCTTTGTCTGCCTGAGTAAGTATCGGAGGGGTAATCTTGAGTTTGAGACTAGGTATTTCAATTGTACTTAGCTTAAGTTAATGCATATGATTAGTTTTATTTTGCATTGTATTAGGATTATGTTCCATTGAAATAAGCATCTAGTGGATATTAATTTGGGCATTGGTGTACTATGCATTTAAGAGATTCAAATGATTAGCTCTGTTAAAGATAAACTATAATATAATGGATTGGATAATGGGCTGCTCATGGCTTTGTTTGATGATATACATGCTTCCACAAATAAATGTTCTATGACAGGTGTCAGTGAGTAACCCTCACATGTGAAATGTGGAATTTTCTCTTTCGTGAATTTGGACTTGGTCCGAAACAGGTGTGAGTTCACGGGAGTATGCATGTCACACCTTGGGAAACACCCTAATCAAGGGATTCTCTGGTTCGAGTTGTGACAAGTTTGTGTAACACTGTTTATATAAAAACATCATGAAAAAAGGTTTTTCTTTTCCATACTCTTCAAGTTTCTAGATTTTGGTAGAATGAAGTTTTTCTTGAGGAAAAGTACGGAAAAAAGCCATAACTCTTGCAAGAAAACACAAACTTTTGTCTGCAAAGCCATTTCTTCTGGGGGTGGGGTAGGGTTGGTGCTCCAACAACCATACTCTTTCTGTATTTTTTATCCATGTCCAAATAGCCTGGAAATTGAACTCTTGACCCAATGCTCAGCACCAAGCATACCCCACGTTATAAGCAAACAACAACGCTCGCAGCTTCGTATAAGGGCATCCTCACTTTACTTTCATTTTCCAAGAAATTTTTTGGTGAGTTGGGTCATCCAAAATGAGGTTAACTTTCTGCAAAACCGCTCCATTGTTTGGTGTAAAAGGTTAGAAAAGTGGCACAAAAGTAAGAGGAGGTGCTTAAGGCTCTCAAAGTGGGCTGAATCTAGTCTGGGTCTAGCCCAGATCTGTCGTTTGAACAGCATTTGAATCTGACGAGCCAAACCTGGAATTGTGCAAAGAATTTATGACTAGAATAAAAGGCCGGCCCATAGGACTTATTGGGCAGATTTATTTTTTGACATGTAAATGTATGTAGTGGCATCCGCTAAATAGTAACCGATTAGCGAGTTTTTTCTATGCCTATAAATTAAGGAATAGTTCGAAAGTAACGTCAAAAGGGAGTGGTGTCCAGAAGATGATTAGGTCATCATCTTAACACTCGGAATCCGATCAATTTCAAAGTGTAAATATAGGTGCATTTAAACTCTTTTCTAAGTTTGAATCCATAAGTGTTAATTTGCCCATAAGTATAGAAAGAGGAATGAACTATCTCTATTGTAAATATTCTTCATGTTTTTAATAGAAAAAAAAGATCAAACTAAAGATTTAATAGAGTATTGCGAAACGCATGGAGTGAGTACAAAAATATTTTCTAGTATATATATATTCTTCATTTTTTTAATATAATATAAATTACAGATTTTATCCAGCATTGCGAGACGTGAAAGCAAATAAAAAAAATCTATTCATGACTCTCTATCAATGAGAATCCTGTCATAAAAAGTAAAAAATAAAAAGACAATCAGAGTTTTAATAGAATTCCCACTATCTTCCTCTCGGGATGGTTTTCTGAGTTTTCTTCAACTCAGCTTTTTGTTTATATAAGTAGTTCTCTTCAATATATTGTTGTTGTAATTTTTAGAGAAAGGTTAATAGATAGACTTATGCATCTTTAGCATTTCTCATATTTCTACTACTCACAAATTTTTTCTTTCTTTCTTTCCAAAGGGTATTTCATTAAACTGGAAAAAGTGTTTCTTTTTTTATAGCCCAGCGAAGGGGCTGGGACCCATGACACAACTCACACATGTGAGGTGATGGAAACTCACACATAAGATAACACATAGACACAACTCACACATGTGAGGTAATGGAAACTCAAACATGAGAAGACACATAGACACTACTCACGCATGTGAGGTAATGGAAACTCACATATGCAAGGAGACATAGACACAACTCACACATATAAGTTGATGGAAACTCACACATGTGAGGAGAATAACCACAACTCACACATGTGAGGTAATAAAACTCACATATGCAAAGAGGGAGGAGGCAAGGTTCGAACCCAAGACCTCTCAATGAGAACTACGACTCCTTACCACTAAGGTAAGGAGTCGTTCTCTAGTTTAGACTAGATTATGTTACAAAGGAAGAGCAACATTAGAGTACTTGTAAGGCCAAAATCCTGTAAGAGATAGAAGAGTGAGCCTCCTGCTCGAGCATGACGGACGGTGGAAACCTGGTATGATCCGGACTCTATTTTAGAGTTTGAGAAATGACTCTTTTTTTATTAGATTATTATTAGGAGTCTTAACCACGGATATGGGGCTATATATTGGGTGTTTCTCACAACCCAAAGAGACACATATCATCTCTCAAATTCTGAATTAGAGATTTAATTGAGAGATGTCTTCTCTAGAAATTTATTAAAAAGTTGTGCTGACAAGTACTCTAAAGAGTCAGTTTCTTCTGCATCCTTTGTAGAAGATCATCTTTTTGCGTTGAATATTTGAGGAGTTAAGCACTGAATTGAGTTTGTCGCAATCAACGGTGTGAAGTCGTTGAAGCGTGAAACGACACAAGGTAACTTCAGTCCTTAGGTAGGGGATATCTGGGGAGGAAATCTGAGTTTCTTGTAATTGCAAGATTTATGGTGTTTGATTATTGATCCAGTTTGGATCCGTGGTTTTTCACTCGGTTAGGGTTTTCCACACTAAATCTGATGTCCTTGTGGTGTGTGCTTGTGATTTTATTTCCGCTGCGTAGATTATTATTTTTGCACACTATTAGGCTGATTTGTTGAGTAGACTGACCTAGAGATCTCAATCCCTAAACTTTCAGTACCAACTATAAGGCACTATTTACATTCACACACACATACAAATATATTTATGTATAGGGGGATGCTCCTATGAGATATATCTCTTACCTTATATGAGACATTGGGTGGGGGGTCTCACATCCATATTCAATGCCAACAACTTAAATGTGAAGGCCCCCACCTTATCTCTCATAGGAGCATCTCCCATATATATATATATATATATATATATAGAGCAGGGCTCTCCTAAGCTACAGCTTAGCTTATCCTAAGCTAGAATAGTGTTGGTCCCACAAATCAAAGTTAATTATATCTGTTTTTTGCATGATGGAACTGAAAAATCTAGTTCTGATTGGATTTATCTTGATTTTGGAGACCATCATCATGCAAAAAATGGCATAATCGACTTTGATTTGTGGGACCAGCCCTGTTTCAGCTTAGGATAAGCTAAGCTGCAGCTTAGGAGAGCTGGCCCCATATATATATATATATATGAGAGGGGCTCTCCTAAGCTAAAATTGTTTGCAAAATCATCTCCATTATAAAACTGCCTTAAATCATTGTCTACAAAATCAAGATAAATCCAATCGGAACTGGATTTTCCAGTAATCATGCCAAAAACAGAGATAGTTGGCTTTGATTTGTGATATCATCACTGTTTCAACTTAGGATAACATAAGTTGCGACTTAGGATAGCCCTGATATATATATGGGAGGTGCTCCTGTAAGAATATCTCTCACCATACTATGAGAGATAGGGGTGGGGGCCCTCACATTTAAGTTGTTTGCATTGGATATGGATGTGAGGGCCCCTACCTTATCTCTCATAGTAAGGTGAGAGCATCTCCCTATATACATTCATATCCAATGCCAACAATTTAAATGTACATAGGGAGATGCTCCTATGTGAGATGTTCTCACCTTACTATGAGAGATAAGATAGGGCCCTCACATCCATATCCAATGCCAACAACTTAAATGTGAGGGCCCCCACCCCCTATCTCTCATAGTAAGGTGAGAGCATGTCTCATAGGAGCATCTCCCATATATATATATATATATATATATATATATCTTTTGTGGTAGAATAGGGAAAAAAGTGCACAACATAATTCTATCCAGGATCATTCCTTTGATGCTCAAAAGAGTAGCTTGGAGGCTCCTCTCAATGGTGATGAAGGAAATCTTGAAACTAAAACTAACTATTGAAGTTCATATATAAGAGTTTGGATCCTCGAGCTAAAAGTTAGAGCTAGGGCTGTCAAAGGCCAAGTCCAAGCCGGACTTAATTAAGGTTGTCCTAGCCCTACCCTCAATATATGTAGGGTTTGGCTCGGCCGGACAGGGCTGACCTAGGTACATGGGTCTGGGGGCTAAAGGCCCCACCATACCTGAAAGAAAGTTAAATTAAAAAAAAACCTACAGATTTTAAAAAGTAATATTTTTTTTTTTTACATCCCTTCCCCAATATTCCTTTTACATAAAGCCCTCCCAAGTTGAATTTCATGGGTCCAGCTGCCCTTGGAGGGCCGACACTACTTAGGCCCTTATCCTACCCTCGAGGACCAGGGCCGGGCTAAGGGCCTAAAAACAAGAGAAAATTATTATTTATTTATTATTTTACATTGCTACCAAAACTTGAGTGTCAACCGAGTGTTATCTTGTCTAACCTCTGTGAAGACACGATTAAGAAAAAATTTGGAGAATATGAGCTATTGTAGCTATCTCTAAAACTTTCTTTTATCGGATATATAATGTGGTGACTTGGTTTCCAGGCGTACAATTTTGTTGATTTTCTCAAAGAAAGAAAATGGTTAAAGAGTTTGATGTATTTCACACCTTTTAAAGGAATCTCCACATGTGAAATCATTCCAACATATAAAATAATTCCAGCAGAATATTATCTTTGAGAATTTTAAACTATTTACATTAATATTCCTTTTTTCAACTGACATTATTTTCAATTTAATTTTGATTTGACTATTAAACATCGTTGGATTCCAATCACTAAAGTAAATGCACTTAAAAAATACTATTACTTTAGTGTTTTAAAACCAAAAGTCATAATTATCTAATTAAAAGGATATTTGGATCACCCCATATTCCTAAAGTCTCATGCACATACAAACTACCTCAATGAATAGGTTAGCATCGAAAAAGTGTGCCCTTATTTATAGAAGTACAACCCCTTTTGCACTAGCAAGAATTTATAAAAAAAATTAATATAAAAATCTAAATAAGAAGCAATAAAATTGGAAGAAAAGGATTATAAGCAATCGTGCAACACTTATTTCTTATGCATTAAGTGCATAAATAACTAAAATAATTAGAATTGGATGAAATGAACCAAATATGTGTGTATGGATTTTTAGGGCATTTTATGATGGGTAGGTAGGTATGAAATTGCCTTCATATGCCTACTTTATTATGACTAAATCATTGGTATAAGTGAAAGTCGGGGGGGGGGGGGGGGGGGGGGGGGGGGGGGTTTAATAGGGTGAGCTACAACTTAGTGACCAATAATGCCCGACTTTAAATTCTATAGTTCAATTAGTCACAAGTGATGATATAGAACTAAAATGCGGAAGCTAACAAAAATAATCATCACAAAGCATTCACCATCACACAAAGGTTTATAGTGGTTTGGCCTTAATGCCTACATCCACTACCGGCTTGTGATCCAACACCCCACCAGATTTTCACTATATATGTTTTTCAATAGGCTAAGCAATAACCTCTAACACTATGCTTTTCTTAGGCTTAGCAATAACCTATACACTATGCTTTTCTAAGGCTGAGCAATAACCTCTTGGGTTTTCAGGTTCACCCCTAACCTTTACACTTATGCTTTTCTAAGGCTAAGCAATAACCTTTACAGGAGATGATTTCTTAAAGAAAGTGTCATACAAACACTTTAAGAGATACAATTTAAGCTCAATTACAATGCCTCTAAATTAGGCGGATATGAAAGTGTAAATCAAACTCACACATCACTCTATGTAATGCAAAGATGAATGCACATGATGTGTGTGTACAAACTTCAATCAAAGTTAAAAAGAAAGCTCAAATGATGTATGCTTAAAGCATTTCAAAGTTTAAAATACAGAGATAGATAAATTGAAGTTGTATTACAAATCACATATTCTTTTTCAAAAGACAACTTGTAAAGATTTCATTAATCAAGAAATGTAAATTATAAGAAAATTTAAATCTTAAAGAACATGTAATGAAAGAGCAAAGTTGTTTTTCAAAACATAAAGGTTTCCTATGAGATCATAGAATGAAAACAACTAGCTAAAGACTCAACTAAGTAGAGAGATCATGCATCAATTAGAATCAAAGATGTTGAAGTAAGCATGATTTATACAACAAGGCAATGACTTGGTTTGAGACTAAGTGATGAATCCAATAATAAATAAATCAAAGATATAATATAATGGATTCAACACATCATAGTTAACATGCTACAAGAGATTTTCCAATAAGTTAATCTAGCATGTAACAAATGATATGAGAAGAGCAGGGCTTACTAAGATGTTTAACTATAGAACCAAGCTTTGTCTTTCCAAGATGCTCCTCTTGCTCCCTTGAGTTATTCTTGATCTTGGGTTTGAATAATGTTCAGAAAAACTCCCAAGATTGGTCTCCAAAAAGACTCTCAAGACCCCTCACCAAAACGGATCTCCTGTCGGTCGACCGACATATAGAGTTCGGTCGATCGAACTCAACAGTCATATTACAATGGTCATAAATTTTTGAAACAATTCTGTTGTCGGTTCACCGAAACTTATTCGGTCGACCAACACCTGACCGACAGGACAAAATGACTGGAAAACAAGCTCTCTGGTTTCAAAATCGAATAGAGTTCGGTCAAGTACTAAAACACCTTCGATCGACCGAACCTCGACCGACAAACTGACCAACAGAAAACGAACACCTTACTGGAATTGGAACCGACGAAAGCTCGGTTGAGCTTGGTTCGCTGGTCGGTTAGCCGACACCTAACCGACAGGCTGACCGACAGTGTATACAGTCAGAAGTCCAAAAGGGCTGAAAGATTTGACTAAAGAATCTTTGGAAACCAAGTTTAACACATAAAACTAAAGATTTGTAAGTCAAATAAAATCACATTTGGAATCAAAATTAAATCAACCAAAAGCATTTTGATTAAAACATGATAGGGTCAATTTACAGACATGATTTTCAAGTTACCAAGATGTAATTTTGAAACTAGATGAAGTGATGAAAATGAATGCATATGCTAACCATCAAATTGCAAACAACATAGATCTAACAATAAGGGCATTTTAGTATATTTTTATATATAAATAAATACATATATTATTTAAAATAAATAAAAGTAGAAGGGCTAGGCCGGCCGGATTAGTATTGTCCAAGCCTAGCCCTCAAATCTCAGAGCCTGCAAAAAATTGTCCAAGCTCGGCCCTGGGGTTTTTCCTTAACAACAAAAGCTCTCATTTTATGGATTTTTTTTTTAGGGTCAAGCCAGTCTAAGCACCCGTGTCTCAAGGCCAGATTGATAGGTCTAGATAGAATAATACACTGGGCCCCACTTATTGACTATTTGAGCCGCTCATAATGGGAGCTCTCCTATTATATGATAATGCAAAAAATTGTGCTATTTTGAGCCGGTCGAATTTTCAATAGGTAGGTTCCATTGTGTTGTATACTTCCACTCCTTAAACTAAGGAATTCTCTACCCATGTATGCATACATATTATATATATATGCATTTGTATTTTTATTTTATTTGATTTTATCTTCTTGTTTCTACTTCAGGAAATGGTTAACACAAAAAAGAATATCAAAATGCAACAAAGTCTGGTAAAAAAAGGTCATCGCCCAAGTAAGGTTCTGGAATGGTCCAGACTCGAGATAGAATTAGGGTCCAGACTCGAGATAGACTTAACCTATGGCAATGTTGCACAAAGTGGTTGCTCGCAAGTCTCGAACATGCAGCAAAGTCTTGTATCATAGTCAAATCTTCCAGCTGATCTACTCCATTTGGTATCAATCAAATTGCATAATTGCGATCACCTCAGCTTTCATGGTGTTTGTGTAGCTTGGCGAGTAGCAACAACATCATCATCAGTGAAGCAATTTAGTCAAGGTTCACCATTGACTGTTCGTCAACTCAGAGTAAATGAAAATTGTCATTCCTTTCTATGTCCATTGCATGATAGATGCTACAGGCTTAGTCTACCTGGAGTCTACAAAAATTACATATGCTTCGATTCCTATCATAACTGGCGATTCATTATGAGCTTTTTTTTCGAGAGAAGAAATCTTTCTCCTTAATCCTTTTTGTAACATCCCAGAATTCCAAGGTTGTAATTAGTCTAGTTAATTGCACTTTTAGTTAACTAAGCTCGTTTAAAAGCTAAATGAGTCCGATTAATCATTAGGACCGCGTGTGAAACTGGATTGAGATTCGAGCCTGTTTGGTACAGTAGGGGTGTGTGTCGCTATTTCTGGAAAGTTCCGAGGGCTTTTTATTATTTTTTGCTTTTCGAGATTTTGGCACCATTGGGTAGATTACCTAATTTCCCGAACTTTGTCCTTCTGTTGCATCCTGATCCAGACTCTAGACCTCGACCCAAAACCTGACTTGATCCAAACCCATTCTAGCTTATTTTGTTAATTTTTCAAAAGTCAAACCCCACCCCACCTTTATCCCATGTCTCCCACCTCCCCATCTTGACTCCCATCATATCCCTACCTTAATCCACATGTAAAACCACCCACCCCATTGCACTTTAGGTCACGATGGAAACCCCCTTCCCCTCCATTCCACTCCACACAGCATTCCCTCTCATCACTCTCTCTCTCTCTCTCTTCCAAGCTCCCTGCTGCCTAGCCGTCGCTGAGCTCCCCCGTGTCCGGCAATCACCACCACCAAGCTCTCTCTCTCTCTCTCTCCACTCCCTCTTCCAAGCTCCCTGCTACCTAGCCGTCACCGAGCTCCCCCATGTCCGGCAATCACCACCACCAAGCTCTCCTTCTCCCCTTTCATCTCCACTCTGTCATCTCATCTCCCACCTCTCTATTTCTCTATCTATTTCCGTATTTCTCTCTCTCCCTGTTTTCCCCATTTTTCCCTCTGTTTCTCTTTCTTTCATTCATTTTCTCTCTTTCTTTCTCTTTCTCCCTCCTCGTTGTCAATGTGAGTTAACCCCCCACCCATCTCACCATCTCATTTTCTCTCACTTCTCGCACTTCTCTCACTGTACTCCCCCCACATTTCATTATCTCTCTCTATTCTCTGTCTTTCTTTCTCTCATTCTTTCTTTCTTTCTTTATTCGGTCTTCACTCTCCTCCTTGTCAATGGACCACTAAAGAGACCCTCCATCACCACTATTCAAGTGGGCCACCAATCAAGTGGACGCCACAACCTCCGATCATCACCATCATCTTCGCATGGACCCCGCGAGCATCTCATCCTCAATTTGCAAGCCACCACTCCATCCACCCATTTGTTTGGTAAGCTCTTCTTCCCCTTAGATTTGGGTTAATGTACTTTGGGTGTAGTAGTGTGTTATGGTAGCTTAGAGCTTCCCCTCTATTGATTTTATATTTAATTTATTTTTATTTTGCTATTGATCCCTTAGGTTTGGTTTGTTAGACTTTGAGTTGGTGCTTATGGATTTGGGCATTTTCAACCAAAGGCAAGTAGATATCTATATATTGGCTTTGATATGTTTGTTTTTCCTTGATTTGATGATTAATGATGATTTAGATGGCCATATGCTCAATTGATACCTTTGATTTTGGAAAACATGATAATTATGTTTAATTGTTTAATGAAATGGATTCTTATTTGGATGGTTAGATTGGTTGGATTGGATGTCAGTTTGAATGGACTTGATGAGAGGGGGTATTGGATGTATGTGGAGAGGGCAAGGTCCTATTTTCTTTGTCTACAGGTGTGGATGGAGGAGGGGAGTGAAACTCCTCATTTCTGAACCAATCTCAGAATTTGAATTCTAGGAGCAATCGGTCAACTGAACTGCAAGTCGGTGACCCTCGGTGACATGTCGGTTCCAACTCTAGAATGAGGCGTTTTTGGAGGAGTTGGGCATTCAATCCCTTGTCGGTCAACCGGGGTGACCGAACTACAGCTCAATGACCTGTCGGTCCCATTTCCAGAGAGTATGGCTTTTGGATGAGCTGTGTGGTTAGTCACTCTGTCGGTCAACCCTCGATTAACTGACTATGGTGTTTTTCCTGACCGAATTCCCTTTTTTGGAAAGGGATTGTGCCTTGGTTTATGGACTTAGGCGGAACCTTGATTACCCTTTTCGACTCATTTGACTACGTACGAGGAATGTTTGAGCCGATGATTTCTCGTAGTTATTTCGGTTTTATCGGGTTTCAACTTATCTCAATTTTGAACAGTGTAGAACAATGGGATACCCCCTTTTATATCTATGCACGAAGATGACTCATTCGGGTATCGCGAACCTTATTCCTTTATTTGACTGAGTAGGGTTGTACAAGACTTCAAGAATAACATTGTACCTAGGGTTGGATCGTTTATTGTTTCTAATTTCGATTGTATCGTCTGGTACCTTCTACATGCAACGTCTGTGTTCATTAACTTCGTTTACTTTGCTTTGTTAAGATCACATGAAGAACTTAGATGATGGACTTAGGATCCCTTTTAATGTTCCGTTTGTTTCGAAGTTTGATTGAAGTGTTAAGGCTAGGCGGCTTTGATTGTAAAAGCTTGTTGAAAACTACTTATGATGATGATGTTTTGAAGAAGTTTGATGGTTTTGGTTTAGATTTGATGATGGAAAGGTAGTTTCTCTTTTGGTTGATGAATCTTGTATACACAAGAAAGTCTAACCCTTCACTATTGTATGTTTAGGACTCTTTGTGTCAGGCACCACTCAGTTGTTAACGTCTAACACAACTGGGGCACCACCTGTGTAAGGGCTTTAGATTTTGGGCCGTCTGCAGTTTGGGTTTTTATATTTTAGATGGATGTACACCATCAGATATCTTGTTTAAAAAGAAGTATTGAAGTTTGGTTTTGAAAGGGGTATCCTTTTGTTTGTTTGTTTGCCGAGTTTTTATCCCGTGCCCTGCTTAACTCTACCACAGCTCACATGTAAAGTAGGGAGGGCGGTGTCGAACTATCCCGTGGTGATTAGCATATGTGGACTACCAATTTGTTAGATGTTCATGTTACTTTGTTTATGATTCGAATGCTATGCATTTCCTATGATCTTGTCTATCGTCTACTCTAATTTGTTCTGCATATCTATTGATGTTATATATATATATATATGCCTGTCGACCGTTGTGTCTGATGCTGCACTTGGTGCATAGGTACCGGGTACATCTACCTTTGGGAAAGTGAAGGTGTCGCTTCAAGCAGTTTAGCCTGACGATGAGTATGAGTTGTGTGTCGACGGTATTGTCGTCACGACTAGCACACGAGTGCCTTCATACTTTGGTTAGTTCGTATTTATTCTCTTTTGGCTTTGGTTTTGATAGAAGTCATTAATTAATATACTTTTATTATCTTTTGTTAAACTTAAACTATAGAAAAGAAAGATGTGCATACTCTGAAATATTATATTGTACCATTTGTTTAATTATGATGTTTCGCTGTGTTTTACGGTTACTGGGAAATATTTATACCTCACCGTGGACTTCAATCCTATAGGACATAATTAGGGCCAAGTTGTATTGGTTTAATGTTGGAAAATTTTAATCGGCCCTAATCTCATGCATAATCCCTGGTTTCACAAATGGGGGCGTGACAAGTTGGTATCAAAGCCGAGGACGGCTCTCCTCTGAGGGTGGGGGATTGTAAAGTCCCACACCACTCATGTGAGTGTCCAAAGACTAGGCTATATGTGTGGGCTCACCTTATCTAGCATAACGTGTTTCGAGTTAAGCTAGGGCCTCTGGCCCAAAGCGAACAATATTGTATTGGATGAGTTCGGTCGTGACACTTTTACAAGCGCACGAATTGATCTGCCGCGGGAAATAGAACCGCCATCAGTCGAGTGGAGGTCTTATTGGCTCCTACTGACCCCAATTGTATATTAATCTTATTCTTTTTTGGCGAGTTGCCGTATTTTAAGCTTTGCAAAGTTGGTGTTGATAAATGGACACTTGATTATGTTTCTCCCACAACCCCACTCGGTGCCTGTTTGTCCTTTGCGCTGGACGAATCCCTTTGGGCTCAGAGAGAAACCGGGTAAAACCCCTGTGGCCCCCAGGTGGTAGCACAAGTGTACACAACCTTCAGTTCCTGAAAAGGGGGGAATTGGGGGTCGATACCAAGACCTCTAGCTCTGGAAGAGGGAGAAACTGTGGTCTTGACCACTCGGCCAACCCCTTGGAATTATATCGCTACACAATTCAAACTAGAGTTTTTAACGCTACCCATATGTGTCTATTTTCTATCTATATACGTTACATACTTGATGGAATCTGGTGAAGAGCTATTAGTGGTTGTAAGATACAAAGATATAATAATTCCCTGCAGAAGATATAGACATTGTTTTTCAGTCTTCAAACTGAATATAAGGACTTTGTCATGGGTAAGGATGAAAGAGATTGGGGATTGTGTCTTGTTCTTAGGAGATGCTTTGTTCGGGGAGTATTTTGCATCTTTCAGTGCAACTGAACTTGGGTGCAAAGGGAATCAGATATACTTTCAATACGTTAAGATCGGTAGAGTTACTTGGTGGGTATTCAACATGGAAGATAGAAACATCAAGCAAGAATTGAGCTCATGGGACTCATTTCCATTGGGATCAGCATGGTCAGTTAGCCCGTTTGTGATTACACCTAGTTTTGTCTGATATTATCATGAAATGACTTCTAGTATAAAGGGGTTTTTTTATTATTATTATTATATGAAGACTTCTAGTATAGGGTTAAAAATGGAAAACATTTATATGCAGGGGCGGAACCAGAATTTCATCTTGGGGGGGGGGGGGGCAAAACTCCCCTTGCTGGGTGTTTTTGCCGGTGTTTTTTTTTTTCATAAAACACTTGATACTTCATTTCTTGCAAAGGTCATCAGTTGAGTTTCCTTATAGGAAGTGGTTGTGGACCTAGCCAAAATGATTTTTTTGTGGTGTTAATGGTGGACAAAGTGATTTTGTTGGAAGGACAAGCCATTGATGCCCTTACAAGAAGTGGTTGTGGTTTTTAACTTCTTACTTCTCGTGAAAGTTGAGAATTCAGCAAGGTTGGGGTGAAACAGAGGGATCGAAGGCCAGAAGCCTTACAGAACCACAAGCATCATATGGAATTGACAAGGAATGAAACCCAAAAGGCCTTAAATAAGAACCATGTCTCTAGTCCTAAAATTAGATTCAAGGTCTACAATCAAATTGTCTTCCTTTTGAGGATTTTTCCCAATTGAGGGAAATCCCAAAATCCCAGAGTGAAATGAGAAATGTTGCAGAATGGGAACAAAACCCAACTCCAAAATCCCAACTCAAATCCCAAAAGAGAGACAACAAGGAGGGATTGGGACTTGCTATGGAACCAAACTATACTAGAAAAAAACTCAACTTTCTAAAACCCTGCCAGCTCTATTCGACTGAGAAAATTTCTCCTTCTCAATCAAAATCTAGACCATCATAAGGCAGAGGTTTCAGTGAGCAGCAACCGGACAAAGCAAAAGACAAAAAGTTGAGTATTGTTAAAACCCTAAAACCCCGCAAAACCCTGCCTGAATTCAAAGAGATTGCCACAACAGATAGCTACAGATTGAATCTTAAAAACCCAAAATCACTAAAACCCCCAAATCCACTTCAACCAAATACCCAAGAAGAAAGCAATGATGTAAAAACAGAGCACCCCAGAAAATAGAGGAATGCATGATGAATGCAAAAACCTGGGGGGGGGGCATTTTGGTGTTTTAAATGGGCTTTCCAAAGCCCCCCCCCCCCCCCCCCCCCGGCCTCAATGTGGTTCCGCCCCTGTTTATATGACTCACGTTTACATGGAGAATGTGCATTGGTGAGTGACTAATTGGGGAGTTCGGATCCCCTGTTTCGTAGGAAAAAGGTGATACTTCTCACCGAATCCACATTCGCCAACATTGCAAAATATGATGTCAGATAATGCATCTTTTCAAGAAAATATCTCCGGTTGGCAAATGCGGATGGGGTGAGACAGTATCTCATGTTTCGATGAAACAATGGATACGAACTTCTAATTGGGGTTACATCATGTCTCATATTTTGATGCAATGATGTTTTGCCGATGTTAAATCTGAAAAGTGTTGAATTAATTGAGATGTAAATCATATTTGTGGGATAATTATTTGTACAAGCAGCTGGGTCTATGTCTCGGCCAATAGACCAAGTGTAGGGTCGATTCACACTTGAGGAATTACACAGGTTTCCTTTTCTCAATACTTATAATAATTGGATGTTTTAAGCTTGTATTGTAAAGGGTCATTTCTTTGGTGTTATAGTAAAAGTCTTTGGTGCCATGCGTGATAACATAGGTTTGAGACCTGTCAGCACCTACTTTATACAAAAACTAGCAACAAACGCCCGTGCTGAGCCCGGGCCAAAACAAAGATATAGTAAATTATTATAATAATTAAAACTAAAAAAGAAGAATCCACTATTATTATTTTAAAGAATTTTTAGAAGAAAATAAAGTGGAAAAAGACCTTAAGATTTTGTGATAAAAGAAATAAATTATCGTGAAAAATAATAATTAGAATTTTGTAATATCACACCTATAAAATCTTTGTAAATTGAAAAATGCATGGATTGAAAGTCCCCACTAAAAAAGAGAAAATTCTGGATGGAAGCAAAAAGAAAAAATGATACCATTCAAAGAAGGAAAAAAAATGAGAAAAACAAAAAAAATGCGTCCATTAATATTAGTCATGAGAAATGCATTCAGATTTTTGTTACCCATTGCTAATTTCAAAGCCCAATGAATTCAACTCCTTTGATGATAGAATCATCGAGACCTCATAAATGGAGTTCTTTCTGCCGTAATTCAGAGTCCAACTAACTGTGAAGAAAGTCCGATTCAATACAATAGCACACGTTTAATGAAAATTATAGAGCTCACATACTGTGAGTCTCATTTAAATGTGAAGAATATCTAATGATGCAATCAATATTATATGTATGGGGCCTATCTAATCAAATGTCATAAATTTAAAAATACTAAAAGTACAATTTCTATACATTTCCTTTTCTATGTATTTTTTGGTGTTTAATGATTTTTTTTTTCCTTTTATCGTAGTCCTATTTTATTTTTCTTTCTATTTTGATAGGTTTTCATGGATTTATGATTTTTCTTTTATTTTTTGGTTTCAATGTTTGATTTTTAGGCATTGAGTTTCCATGATTTTATTTGTTTCTTCTAAACTATTTCTATCATTGGATTGTCTATGCACTTATGTTTTCATGTTGTATTTTTGTGGTGTTTTTCTCAATTTTATTTTTTATGGGTTTATTCTTCTAATTTTAAAAGAATGTTTGAAGTAAAATACTCAACTAATTTCAAATGAATTAAAAAGCTTTGAGCCTTGCCCATGCATGTTAAATTGGCCCAACGAGCCTTCATGGGCACAACAGCACAGGATGGGCAATAGTCCCATGTTCTTTGATTACCAATGACATTTGAAATTTCTTTGATTAAATAGGCCGTCTTGCTTAGGTTTGATAATGGGTTTGAGAGTATTATCCACCATAAAGCTTAAAATTTATTTTACTGTTTTCTTTATTTTTATATGTATTTCAAACATAATCAATTTGACTATCAGCACATCATTCCCAGAACGGGCCGGCAACGTCCTAAACAGGGACGAGAATCGGAAACTACTGGACAGTATCGCCATGGAATGGCTGAATCTGGGCTTCGTAGAGACATGGAACCTCGACTACGACCTGTAGTTGATCTTTGGTTCAAACCAAGAAGGAAGGAGAAGCAAGTATCCGTCGTGGTGAAGGGGCTTAGCATAACATCACTTGCTCACTTACACAGGGAGCTGTTTCAGGATTCAGGTATGGAATTGATCATCTCCCCATTTGTTAATAATGAAAAAGTACTTGGAATGTTAAGGGGGCTTCTAGAAGACCTTTAAGTACCTACATAAAGGATTTGGAGGCGGAGCACGACATGCAAATTTTAATAATGTTAAAAACAAAGACAACTGCACAAAATGCCAATGGCATACTGTCCAAATTGCTGGTCCTCTACCCTTCAAGTGAGCTGCGATTTGGGAATGGGGCTTCTGGAGGCATATGGGTATTTTGGGACTCGGCAAAAATCTCACTCACACCAATTGACTCCATCTCCATGGACCAACACATGTCCTTTCCAGTCCAGCCAGTGTCTGACAGCTGGAAACCTTTCTTCCTCTCAGCAGTCTATGCATCACCGAGCTATCATCAGCACACCCGGTTATGGCAAGCATTAACATCCTTTGCAGCATCCCACATCACTGCAGCTGACCCATGGTTGCTAGTGGGGGATTTCAATAGCCTCCTCACACCGCAGGACAAACAAGGGGGGAGGTGGGACCCACGCTTTGTAGGTAACAGAGCGTTCCAATGCTTTGTCGATGTGGTTAATCTAAATGATCCTGGCTTTGTCGACTCGCCGTTCACCTGGAGCAACCACAGAAGCCCTCCTAACAGGGTTCTTGAATGGCTCAACCGGGGCCTAGGCAACCAGGCTTGGGAAAGATTCTATTTGGACTACAATTTGCATCACTTGCCTCGTATGCCCTATCCTTCTGCATAATACCATCCAAGGGCATTCCATCCCACCAAAGTTCCGTTCGAAAACATGCGGCTACTACAGCAGCCAGGATTCCATATGGTGGTGGAAGATTCTTGGATCCAATCAGTGTAGTCCTCGTCTTCCTTCTCCTCCAAATTAAATCAAGTCACGGCTGATATTATGCGATGGAGGAGAACCACATTCGGTTTGGTGTTTGCCGAATTGAACACCTTAGAACGGCGGATATCGGGCATCCATAGGAGCAGACACTATCAGCAGAGTACCTTTCTATACCAACTTGAAGCAGATCTCCAGCGCCAGTACGCCTTAAAAAGGTTACAACATGAGATATACTGGAGGCAGCGCTCAAGAATCCAGTGGCTAAGATAAGGAGACAAAAACACGAAATTCTATCACAGCGTCTCTAAAGAAAACTTCAGGAGGAATCACATTTGTAAGTGCAGAAAATATACTCACAAGCTTAAAGAGGTGCCTCAAGGGACTTATCCAAAAGACCAGGAGAAGAACTGTTTGTTTAACCTGGGAACCTGAAAGGGGAGAATAAGGAAAAGGCGTCAAAGGACCCTGGTTGTGGGCAGCGCAGGGCTCTCCGATGCTTAAGTTAGTGCAGGTAGTTGATCGGAGAAGAAAGAACAGAGTATAGTTGCCTGTATGAGAATATGCATACCTCATTTTTGGATGGCTCTCTACCTTATATGAGAGAGTTCCTCAATACCTGCGTCCATGGGCCCAGTGATCTGACTGTTGGGGTCTTATCAGCCCATAGAGTTATTAATGAGGGTCCATCACAGCCCTCATTGCATTTAATGAGGGTCCGATCAGCCCATATTGCATTTAATGCCAGTCACATTGGGTCTGATCTCGCCCTGACCTGTTGGCGGCTGAGGTCCCATCGAATCTCTTTCTTGGGCCTTGTCCTGATGGGGCTGTGGCCAAAGGATGTGGTTGCATAACTCCGTATAGCCGAGACCGAATGGCGCGGTGCGGCTCAACTGGTTGCCCACTTCCGATATCAGTAGGATGTGCCGAAACCGAGGCAGCGCGAGGTCTGCGTCCGAGGCCGAGACCAAGGCTGACGCGCTTTGCCGAAACCAAAATGGGCCCGAAACCAAAATGGGATTTGGTTCATGGGATGGTCCCCACACAATAGCCCCCCAGCTCTTGACCTCTAGGGCGCCTCCTATCAGAGGTTGAGAGCTGAACCGTTATTCCGAAATCGTCTTCTCATTAAGGGTTCTGACGGTTCGATAGAGTGTGCCGCCACCGATTCACTTGCCCGAGACAATAAAGGGGGTGATAAATGCGGAGACCATGATTAGTATGGGGAGACGGATCGTCAGCGCCACGCGTCATTGTCTGAAAGGCATCCTTGTCACTTCGAGGCGGCGTGCGATGTAAGTCGAGGCGACACCACGCACGCGTCTCGCTTTGAATTTCGGGATGGCGCCCATCCCTGTCCTTTAAATTCGTCTTGGCATGTCTCTTTGCTATTTTTGCTTCTAAACTTCTGCTAGAACTCGCTTCTGAACTTTTGCTAGGACTGGAATCAGCCTGCTAAACACAAAGAAAAGAGCTTCTGAACAACCCTGCGATCTCCAGTTGCAGCTGCTTAGCCGGTGCCGTTAACCGTGGTCCGGTCTTTCTCCTGTCGATCTAGTGAGTCCTTCTCCGACTTTTCTTCTGTTTACTACACCCTTCGTTCAGCTTTTAGGGTTTCTGGCCGCCCCTTGTTATGTTCTGTCAGCCTGTCTTTTAGGATCTCTTTAGGGTTTCTTAGACGTAGAGATGGGGGCTTATAGTCACTGGATTGACTCCCATTCGGCCCTGGCAGAGCTCAAGGCGGCCTTCAAGATCCCGGAGGATGTCCAAGTGAAGGCTTCCGATAGGTCATCCGGCCACGTTTTTAGCCAGGGCTGGATGTCATTCCCCCTCGTTGCCATTATTGAAGGTGGGGTTAGATTCCCCCTTCATCCTCTTCTTAGGTCCTGCCTCCGAGCATGGAACCTATGTCTGTGCCAACTGATGCCCAACGGCTTCAAGATCATCATGGGCGTCGCCGAACTGAATAGGATCCTAGGAATCGAGTTCGGCGTCCATGATATTAAGGATGTTTATGACCTCTGCAAAACCCAAGAAGGCAGCACATATTACCTTCGTGTCAAAGCAAAGTGTTCACCCCTCGTCACGGCCTTGGAGGACTCGAATAAATATGCCGGAGTTGATCGACTATTTGTCTCTGGCAATTGGGAGTTCGGGGGGACCGAATCCGAGACTGCATGGAGAATCCAAGTTCCGCGGTTCTTCGGGACACCACCGAGTAACGCCCCGTCCCTTCTACCGGGTTTCGGATTATGACTTGCATCCTTATCCGCTCCGTTCTAATCCTTTTCTTTTCTTATGCAGGCCTCCACCAGCGAAGGCGAGACGCCCAGCTAGATCGTTGGCGGAGGAACAAGGTCTGGCTGGATAAAATCTACCGGTACCGAGGCCACCACAACAAGGTTGCCTTCTCGCTGCTCGGGTACGAGCCGAAGTACATGTCCTATACACGGAAATCGGGCCGCCCCGGAGAGATCGTCCTCGCCTTAGCCGAAAACGCGAGCAGGGTCGTTTCAGGCGCTGGGGCTTCCACCTCGACCGCTGGTGCCGAAAACGATCCCTTGAGGGAGATTGAGAACTACTCTTCCTCAGAGGAAATGGGAAGACGCAGACCGGCCTACCAGCCATTAAATCTGGAGGACGCCCTATTCGGCGAGCAGGCGACGGCATCTGTCGTGGCCAGACCTCCCCCTGCTGCTCATGTTGCACCGCCGAACTCCGGGACCCGACCCTCTGCCGATGAAGAAACGGAGAGGCCAAGAAAAAGGTCCAAGGGGAAGTCCCCTATTAGAGAGGATCAGCCGCGGCCCCTTAGGGCGGTGAGGGAGAGAGCAACTGAAGAGGAACAGACCCAAGCTGGGGGTCTGGAGGAGCGGTCAACCGAGCTGCCCCTCGTCGTGGCCTCGGCCGAACCAGAGGCCTTCGTGCCAGACCTTGAACTGTGGCCAGGGAGGCCACTAAATGTCGAGGATAAAGTGGTCGGAAACTCGGCCGTGATTACGGCTCTCAGCAGGGCCTGTGCGCTCCCCAAAGACGTGGAGAGGCACCAGGTGGAGGATAGCACTCAGCTGCTGATGAGGACATTGCAGCACTCCCTCTTGGTAAGTGTTGAGTTTTTTAAGTAGCAGTGGTTCTGGATTCTCTGTTCATTTCCTAATCCCGTTTGTTTTCTTTGCAGGCCGTCCAGAGGCTTCCTCTCATCCTGAACAGGATCATGGAGGAAGATGCTCGGCTCGGCCGCCTGGCTGGCGAAAAGCAGCAGGCCAAATCTGCTTTGTCGGCCAAATGCGAGGAGCTGAAGGAGGTCGAGGCCAAGAGGGCCGAGCTCGACGCCCAACGCCGAGATGGAGAGGTCGGCCGAGTTGGCGGCCGAGCTGGAGCGGGAGAAGAAAGCGCGGGAGGAACTCCTTGCGACGAAACAAACTGAAGTCGACGCCGCCTTCCTCGAGGGGACAGCAGACATGGGGAGGAACTACACCGCTCAGATTAAGCAGCTGAGCCGGAAGTTGTTTCATCTCGGCTGTCGTGCCGTGCTTAAGGAGATGGGGGTTCAAGAAGATCACCCGTTGTATTTGAACCCGCCTGAGTTCGGGCCCCTAGCTCCTGCCGAGGCTCCCGCCTCCCCTCCACCGGAGACTCCTGCTTCTCCGCCGGAGACTCCAGCTTCTCCTCCGCTGGAGACTCCCGCTCCTCCACCACCAGAGGCTCCCGCCGACGCGGCCCCGAGACCTTCCGAAGCCACTACGACAAGCGATGCTGCAGTTGTTATTATTGAAGACACCGAGGCCGGGTCGTCTTGAATTTTGCTTCTTTTGTCTATGAAAAATGTAATCTCCTTTTGTCACTTTTGTCGCATTGTGAATTTGTAGTTTTGGGATGTACAATTTTCGCAATTGAATGTACAATTTTTGGAATCGTGAATGAAATTTTCTTTTTGCCTCAGATAATGTTTTTTTTGTTTTCGAATTCTGTTTCCTTATGACTCGCTATTAATTTTCACAAGTAGATGAGTTCGGTAGGAGTAGACCGGCCAGTTTAGGACTAGTCATGAGTGACGTATAAACCTAAGGGCGCTTGTCAACCCTCAACCCTAAGGATATTATTCACCTCGGTAAATTGGGGTGAAATTTGGCCGGGGCCGAACTGGAATCGCGCCCGGATTGGTGAACACGAGCGGCATCGGTAGCGGCCATAAAGGCTTTGCGCCTGGGCAATCAAACCGACCCGAGACGACCTTCTATATTGGCCCGAAGGCTTCACGCCCGGGTGGCCCGTAGCCGACCTGAGGCGATCTCATCATTGGCCCGGAGGCTTCACGCCCGGGTGGCTTGTAGCCGACCCGAGACGATCTCATCATTGGCCCGAAGGCTTCACGCCTGGGTGGCACGTAGCCGACCCGAGAGGATCTCATCATTGGCCCGGAGGCTTCACGCCTGGGTGGCACGTAGCCGACCAGAGACGATCTCATCATTGGCTCGAAGGCTTCACGCCTGGGCGGCACGTAGCCAACCCGAGACGATCTCATCATTGGCCCGGAGGCTTCACGCCTGGGTGGCACGTAGCCGACCCTAGACGATCTCATCATCAGTCGTAGCCGAACTGCTGGTCCTCTTAACAGGAAATTCTCTTTCATTGAACTTTTATAAATACAGGGTACAGGTTTCAGAAATAGAACTTCTTGAGGTGAGACGCGTTCCATGGTCTCGGTAGCTGTTTTCCTGCCATATCTTCAAGTCGATAAGCTGACTACCCAGCAATGGAAGTCACTTTGAACGGTCCGTGCCAATTCGGCGCCAGCTTACCCTGATTCGGGTCCTTGTCTCCCGGGAGTGTCTTCTTAAGGACCAGCTCTCCCACCGAGAATTTCCTCTCCCTAACTCTCTGGTTATAGCCTCTGGCCAGTTGCCGCTGATAGGCTATAAGTCGAATTGCTGCTGCTTCTCTTCGTTCATCGGCCAGGTCCAGTTCCACATCTAGATGAGTCTCATTTCGGCCCTGGTCGAAGAGTTCGGACCTTAGAGTAGGGAGGCCAATTTCTAAGGGAATGACGGCCTCCATTCCGTAGGCTAGGGAGAAAGGTGTCGCCGAAGTGGACCGCCTTGGGGTCGTTTGGTAGGCCCATAGGACACTCGGGAGCTCTTCTACCCATCTTCCTTTGGCTCTGTCAAGCCGTTTCTTCAGCCCGTCAAGCACTACTTTATTGAAAATTTCTGCCTGACCATTACTCTGTGGGTAGGCCGGGGTGGAGTAGTGATTGCGGATGCCGTGCTCCTGGCAGAAGCTTCTGAAGAGGTTGGAATCGAACTGAGTCCCGTTGTCCGAGATCAATATTCTGGGGATGCCGAACCTTGTGACGATGTTTTTCCAGATGAAGTTTTTAGAATCCTACTCCGTGATAGAGGACAGCGGCTCCGCTTCGATCCATTTGGTGAAGTAATCCGTGGCTACTATCAGCCACCTTTTATTTCCTGGGGTTCGATGGAGTGGTCCCACTATGTCGAGTCCCCACTAGGCGAATGGCCAAGCGCTAGAAAGCGAACTGAGGTCCTGCGCTGGCTGATGGAGAGAGTGGGAGAATTTCTGACACTTCTCGCATTTTTTCGCGTATACCTGCGCATCCTTCTGCATATACGGCCACCAGTAACCCTGGTTGATAGCCCGGTAAGCTAGGGATCTTCCTCCGATGTGGCTTCCGCAGATCCCTTCATGTATTTCAAAGAGAAAGTCTTTGACTCTGCTTGGATGCACGCACTGGAGGTACGGGCCTGAGAACGACTTCCTGTAGAGCTTGACCTCGGGAGACAACCAGGACCGAGCTGCTTTGAGTCTGACACGATGGGCCTCGCCACTGTCTTCGGGAAGCTTGTCGTCCTTAAGGTAGGCTATGATGGGGTCCATCCAACTCGAGCCGCGGTCGACACAAGACACTTCCCGAGGTGGATGGAGCTCAATGCTGGGCGCGGCCAACGATTCCACTTCGATGTTTCTTTTTCTTCCTACTTCGACGGCTGAGGCCAAGTTCGCAAAGGCATGAGCTCACGAGGTGGATGGAGCTCATGAGAGTTTGATTCTCTGCCTATCTGTTTGATTTCGACTGACTGGAACTGTGAGAGCAGCTTCTTTGCCAGGGCTAAATACGCGGTCATCCGATCGTCGCGAGCCTAGTAGTCCCCAGCCAGTTGATTTGCCACCAACTGTGAGTCGCTGAAGACCACCAGCTGTTGAGCTCCTAGGATTTTGGCGCTGTTCAGTCCGGCTACTAGGGCTTCGTACTCAGCTTCATTGTTAGAGGCCTTGAAATCCAGGGTCAGAGCCTGCTCGATGACCAGCCCTTCTGGCGATTGGAGGACAACTCCTGCCCCGGCTCTTCTCGAGGTGGAAGACCCGTCGACGAAGACTTTCCAAACTGGAGTGAGGGCTTGGCCTTGTGATTGTTTAGAACCCATGGACGCCCCGTGCTCCCTGCCCCCCAGTTCGGTGCCGAGCTGGGTTGGTGCCGAACTCGAATTGAACTCGACAAGGAAATCCGTCAGTACCTGGGCCTTGATCGCTGTCCTGGGCCGATACTGAATTTCATACTGCCCCAGTTCGACAGCCCATCTTGAAATCCTTCAAGAAAAGTCAGCTTTTCTGAAAACAGACTTAAGTGGATGTTCCGTAACAACCACTATGGTATGTGTTTGAAAGAAATGAGAGAGCTTCCGCGAGGCACTAACGAGTGCCAGCGCGAGCTTCTCGAGTGGCAAGTATCTCGTCTCGGCATCAATCAGGGTCTTGCTCGTATAATAGATTGGTTTCTGAACCTTATCCTCTTCTCGGAGGAGGACCGAGCTGACCGCATGATCCGAAACCGCGAGGTATAAATACAAAAACTCTCCGTGGACCGGAGTTGACAGTAGAGGGGGTGAAGAAAGGTAGGCCTTAAGCTCCTGCAACGCCTGGTCGCATTCTGGAGTCCATTGAAATTTAAAATTCTTCCTAAGAAGCTGAAAGAAAGGCCGGCACTTATCTGAGGATCTGCTGATGAACCGATTCAGTGCGGCTGCCATTCCGGTCAGCTTTTGGACTTCCTTAGCCGAGGTGGGACTCTGCACTCTGAGGATAGCCGAGATCTGATCTGGATTTGCCTCAATCCCCCTGCGTGTGACCAAGCTTTCCAGGAATTTGCCGGAACCGACACCAAAGGCGCACTTGGAGGCATTGAGCTTGAGCTTGAACCTCTTCAAAGTGTCGAAGACTTCAGTCAGGTCTGCCAAATGGTTTTGCGCTTGCTTGGACTTGACTACCATATCGTCAATGTAGACCTCAACAGTTTTGCCGAGCTGATCGTGGAACATCTTGGTGACGAGTCGCTGGTAGGTGGCTCCTGCATTCTTCAGCCCAAACGGCATCACCTTGTAACAGTATGTGCCTCTGGGTGTTATGAAGGCTGTCTTTTCATCGTCCGGCCCAAATAGTGGTATCTGGTGATAGCCGCGATATGCATCGAGGAAGCTCATTCTGTCGTGTCCGGCTGTGGCATCAATCATCTGGTCGATCTTTGGAAGGGGAAAGCTGTCCTTGGGACAGGCCTTGTTCAGGTCGTTAAAGTCGACGCACACCCTCCATTTGCCAGTCTTCTTCTTGACGACCACAGTATTGGCTAGCCAAGTCAGGTATTGGACCTCTCTGATGGCGCCAGCCTCGAGCAGTTTATCCACCTCTTCGACCACGGCCTCGATTTGTGGCACCCCAGTCCTGCGGGCTCGCTGCATCACCGGTTTATAGTTATGGTCCACATTCAATTTATGGCATATTACCTCCGGGTCGATGCCGAACATTTCTTGAGGCGTCCAGGCGAAGGCTTCTTTGTTCTGCTCCAGGAACTGGACCAGTTCGAACCTCTCTTACTCCCCGAGCTGACTGTCGAGCAAGAAGAATCGTTCCGGATCTTGTGAGTCGATCCTGATTTCGGTCAGGTCCTCCACGCTCTTGCTCTCCAGGTCCTGGCCGACCTCATCTAGCTTCTTCTCTTCTCCAGCCTCTTCTCCATCTCGGCCATGTTAACCTCCTTGGGCTCTCGCTCTCCGGATACCACAGCTGTCAGACATTGCTTGGCTGTCTGCTGATCTCCTCTGACTGTGACGATTTCAACTCGGCCATCCTTCCCTCCCCACGAAAATTTCAGCTTCTGGTGGAGAGTGGAAGGGACTGCCTCCAGACTATGGAGCCAAGACCTGCCAACTATAGCATTGTAAGGCGAGGGTGCGTCAACCACCATGAAGGTTGTCTCAACAGACGCGCCACCGACCTCGACCTTGAACGTCACCTTTCCCTTGGGGTATACTGGCTTGGCGTTGAAGCCAATGAGGGGAATTCGGGCCTCCTGCAGATCATTTTCCGTCAGTCCCATCCTTCGGAAACTATCGAAATAGAGGATCTCGGAGGAACTGCCGGGGTCGACGAGGACCTTCTTCACGGTGCAATCCTTCACGCCTTGCTTAGAGCAATCAAACTTCAGAGTGACGATCAGCGGGTCGTTGTGGGGAAGTTGTACCCCTTCCAAGTCTGCATCGGTGAACCTGATTTCAGGCCGCTCCCTCCGAGCCCTCTTCGGAGCTGAGCCGAGTTCGGCGGCCATGACCTGCTTACTGTGAGAGGCCTGCCTGGCCTCGGCACGAGCTCAGTTACTCCCCTTGGGCGGGGGAGCTAAATGGATGACGTTAATGATCTTCTCCGACCCGTCGCTATCGCGGCCTCTTTCGTCTCGGCGCGGGGCTCGGGTGTCGGCCCTGGTGTCCGTCTTGACGAACTCCTGCAGGTGTCCCTCCTGGACAAGCTTTTCCAAATGCGACCGCAGTATCCTACATTCCTCAGTTTTGTGGCCGCTCTCCTTGTGGTACGCACAAAACCTGGTCTGATCCCGGAAAGAAGAATCACCTCTCATGGGCTCTGGCCAGCTGAAGTATGGCTTCGACTTAATCTTGTACATGATCCTGTGGATAGGCTCCTTAAAGATCGTGTTAACTGCCCGGTAAGCATCCTCGGATAGCCTTGGCTTCTTGCTCTTGCCGAGGTGAATGCCTGAGCCTTAGCCGAGCTAGCTGACGCCCAACGCCTGTCTGGCTCATCTCTTCGGAACTCATCTCTTCGGGACGGTCCCATCTCTCTCTTGGGGGGCCTCTCACCTCGGTCCTTCTGCGCGGCCCCATGGTTTTCTCGAGCCCGGACCTGGTCGTCCTCTTGGGCGATGTAGCGGTTGACTATGGACATGAGCGCCGCTATGGAAGACACCGGGTTCCTGGCCAGATCTTTACGAAGGTCGCTGTCTGGCAGCAAGGCATTCTGAAATGCGAAGATGGCAACCTCGTCCTTGGAATTCTCGATCTGGCTGTAGACCGTCCAGAACCGCTTTGCGAACTGGGTGACGTTCTCTTCTCGCTTCATCTTCAGGGCCATGATATCCGCATCTGTCTTCGGTAGGATTCTGTAGGCCTGAAACTTCTTCATAAAGGACTGCTGGAGTTGCTGCCAACTCGAAATGGACCCCTCCGGGAGCGCACAAAACCACTTCAAGGGGAGGTCACCCAAGCTGGAGGAAAAGACTCGACAGTTCAGATGACCCTCGTCTCCCCAGACAGACATCCTCTGGGAGAAGTGCCTGAGACGCGCTGCTGGATCCGAGACCCCGTCATAAGTGACGAACCTTGGTACAGTGAACTTCTTTGGCAGGGGGTATCTCCTGATGTCGCGAGAGAAGGGGGATGTACCGAGATCAACTGTCTCGCAGGCCTCCCGCTGGTCTCGGGCGAGACCGGCCACATCGAGGTTACGCTGGACTGTCTGCTTGATGCGCTTGTCCAGCCACTCCTGGCTGTTAAACTTGCTCTCCGGAATGGTCTCCGTCACTTTCCTCGAGTAGCTGCGGCTGGTGCTCGAACCTTCATCTCGAGTTCGGTCGCGCCTTTTTGCATTCAGATGGTCCTTCAAGTCTTTCTCGGGGGAGTCAGGGCGCCTACCACGAGACACCCTCCTCTCGCGCTGCCGCTGCGAGTGCTGCTGCTGTCTTGCTGAACTAGTAGCTCTTTCCAGCTGTTGCTGGAGCTGGCGGATCAGAGCGTCCCTTTCTTTGATAGCTTCATTCTGTGCTCTAATCTCTTCAAGGGTGGAGTCGAAGTCATCACTAGGATTATATTCTTCATCCTCAGCATCCTCAACATCCTCCACCTGATCAGAGGGATGTGGTCCATTGACCACTGGAGACTTACTCCGCTGGTCTCGACCCATCAGGAGACCTGCAGGCTGCTGCTGGGTATCTCCTCTCCGGGGAGCAGACTCCGAGCGAAGGTCACGCTCCTGAACGTTGATCAGGATGAGATCACGTTCGGCGTCGTCCTCTGCCACTGGTTGCTTCCCAGACCTCTTCTTGGCAGGTAGGAGGTTAGAGGACGGTCCTGTACGCTTTGTCTTGGAAGTTTCTCCGCCTTTCGCAGTTCTCCTCGTCATGGTGATAGGGAAGATTATGCCAATCGTTTCCCACAGACGGCGCCAATTGTAAGTGCAGAAAATATACTCACAAGCTTAGAGAGGTGCCTCAATGGACTTATCCAAAAGACCAAGAGAAGAACTGTTTGTTTAACCTGGGAACCTGAAAGGGGAGAATAAGGAAAAGGCGTCAAAGGACCCTGGCTGTGGGCAGCGCAGGGCTCTCCAATGCTTAAGTTAGTGCAGGTAGTTGATCGGAGAAGAAAGAACAGAGTATAGTTGCCTGTATGAGAATATGCATACCTCATTTTTGGATGGCTCTCTACCTTATATGAGAGAGTTCCTCAATACCTGCGTCCATGGGCCCAGTGATCTGACTGCTGGGGTCTTATCAGCCCATAGAGTTATTAATGAGGGTCCATCACAGCCCTCATTGCATTTAATGAGGGTCCGATCAGCCCACATTGCATTTAATGCCAGTCACATTGGGCCTGATCTCGCCCTGACCTGTTGGCGGCTGAGGTCCCATCGAATCCCTTTCTTGGGCCTTGTCCTGATGGGGCTGTGGCCAAAGGATGTGGTTGCATAACTCCGTATAGTCGAGACCGAATGGTGCAGTGCGGTCGAACTGGTTGCCCACTTCCGATATCAGCAGGATGTGCCGAAACCGAGGCAGCTCGAGGTCTGCGTCCGAGGCCGAGACCAAGGCTGACGCGCTTTGCCGAAACCAAAATGGGATTTGGTTCATGGGATGGTCCCCACACAACATTCATCAGCTGGTAGATGAACAGGGTCTCACCATCACAGATGTCACCTCGCTTTTGGCACACTGCAAGCTTTTCTTTCAAAGCATATACACGGATCGGGAATCTCTGGCTCCTGTAAGTCACACTCTGCCGAATGCTCTGCTCCCTGTCGTCACTGCGGCAGATAACTTACATCTTCTGGCGATACCTTTGGAGGAGGAAATTAAAACAGCAGTCTTTTCCATGGGCCAAGACAAGGCTCCGGGCCCGGACTGCTTGAATGCAGCTTTCTTCCAGCCATATTGGCACATACTTCGTAAAGATATTATAAAAATGACCCAAGACTTCTTCCGGCTGGGGTGTCTGAATCCTGAGGCTAATGCGACCAATCTCATCCTGCTCCCAAAACGTGCTGGGGCATATAAACTGGAGGATTTTCGCCCCATTAGCCTGTGCAATGTTAGATACAAAATCATTTCTAAACTGATGGTGAATAGGATACGTCCGTTGATGAATACCTGCATATCGGAAATGCAGGGCGCTTTCCTCCTGGGGAGAAGGCCGGTAGAAAACATTGTCATCGCAAAAGAACTGCTGCACATGATGAGCAATCCAAGACGGAGGAAAAAAATACTGCGCAATTAAATTGGACATTAGGAAAGCCTATGATAAATTATCTTGGCCCTTCCTGCAGAACTGTACGTCTCTTGCACATGGGTTTCAGTCCTCAATTCACTGCTCGGATCATGACCTGTGTATCCACAGTTTACTTACCGTGTGATGATTAATGGCAATCTCACTGAACCCATCCAGCCACTTCAAGGCCTGCGACAGGGGAACCCCCTATCCCCATACCTGTACATTATCTATGGAGAAGCTCTAACTCGAATGATCACTGACATCGCAACAAGGAAACCTGCTCTGTTTCCTACTATTGCCCCAGGTGGCGAGCACCTACCGATCATTTAGTATGCTGACGATACCCTTCTTTTCATCAGAGCATCATGCACGGCGGCGAGAACAGTTCGATCAATTCTTCGGAAATATGCTGCTGAAGCCGGACAGTGTACAAACTATTTGAAATAGAGTCTCACCTTTAGCCGAGATACGGACAGGGCTAAAATTAATATAGTTCAACACGAGCTCGGCATCCATTCGGTGAATGACTCTTTCTGCTACCTGGGAGTGCAAATGGGCACCACCCCACAACGGCACAGAACAGCTAAATATTTGCTCTCTAGGCTATCAATGAGAATAGCCCACTGGAGAGGGAAAGCGCTGTCATTGGCGGGGCGCAGAGTATTGGTGCAATCGGTCTTGACCGCTGTCCCCCAATATTGGACAGGCCTACAAGCACTATCCCATAGCGGGGCTAAACAGATTCGCTCCACGCGGGTCTCATTCTTGTGGAGGGGATCATCAGTGTGGGGGGTGGCATCCAATGGCTTGGGACCGGATTATCCAACCACCATCAGATGGGGGACTGGGTATCAGGGATGTAGACATGCAAAATCAAGCAGGTCTGACCCATTTGGTCTGGCATTTTCTAACCCAGAACAAAGCTTGGTGGTCCAGATTGCTTTCACATAAATACCTCCGGGGTAGATCGTTCGACCAATGCCCCTCACGGCCCGGCAACTCATCCACGTGGAAAGCAATCATTAAACACAGAGATACCGTTCTTAAGCACCAAAGATGGGCGATTGGAACAGGGACAGCCGTTAAGGCTCTGGATGAAGAATGGATTCCAGTGATGGGAAGGTTGAGAGCTCGTCTACTCTGCTCCGCGAATACAATCGCCACCTCATCCATCCCTGCCATCCCAAACCTGCACCAAATGACAGTGGCAGAGCTTATAAAGGACTCTTAATCAACAGCCAGTCTGGAACGTCTGCCTTCTTTGAGCACTCTGGCTCGAAGACGTTGCCCGCATTATCTCATCAATTCCTTTGGGACACACTGACCTACGATGTTGGAAGGAGGAACCAGCGGGGACGTGCCGCTTCAAAACCTTGTATAAACATCTCCTACCTAGGCATATATGGCCATCACTGCCCTGGCACATAGTATGGAAAGTTGATGTCCCCCAAAAGCTAAAACTCTTCAGTTGGAGGCTACTTCTGGATCGTCTACCCACTCGAGCGAGGCTTGCTCGTTGGATATCAACAGTCAATCCCTTATGCCCCCTATGTGCCCAGCAAGAGGAAACTGTACACCACCTCTTTGCTTCATGCACCTTTGCCCAATCTGTATGGGCTCTTTTCCCTACCTCAACACAATTTCCACAGCCAAATTCAGATATAGCTTACTGGTTCTGGAACATTGACTCCCCAGAATTCCGAGCCCTTGAAGTGGTTGTCTTTTGGTATATTTGGAAAACAAGGAATAATTACATTTTTCAATATCATCCTGTTAACCCTTTCCATGTTTACTCCAAAGCCACTAACGCTGTACTTGAATGGAATTTGTCTCGTTTGTACACAGGCCCAGAGACCACTCAGGTGGTAGCACCAGACTGGTGGCTGCCACCACCACCGGGATGGCTAAAACTAAATTTTGATGGTTCGTTCGATGGCACATGCAAAGCAGGAATTGGTGGCCTCATACGAGATCCCTTGGGGAAGTTACTCATGGCGTATACAGCGGAAGCAAAGGCCAAACACCCTCTAGAAGCCGAGTTGCTAGCCTTACAACGTGGACTCTTCCATGTTAGCGAGATGGGTGCACCAGCTGTTCAGATTGAAGGGGATTGTCTAGCAATCGTCACAAACGTGCAGAATTCTGCACCAGTCGCCTGGGATCTAATTGTAGAAGATCAACAGATCCTTGTATAGAAGAAGAAGAAGAAGAATAAGAGAGAAAGAAGATAAATTATGGAATCTGTCATATCCCAAAGGGGGATCGACTGTTACATTTTATAGACAAGCTATTACTCATTACAGCCTATGATTGATCCTAATTACATGTGAATATAAGCAAAGAAAGAAAGAATATAAAGAGATTGATATCATACAACTGTACACTGTTGACTAAGTCTTAAAAAGATCCCATACGTGGGTTTGAAGTTTTGGATCTCTTAGTCATGGGCCTGGGCCTTGAGAGATGGGCTTGCTTCTGTTTCTACATTCCCCCTCAAATTAATGCGGTGGTGTTCCAAGAAGCATCAATTTGGAAATAATGGAATCATGACGATCGAGGGGCAAGCCCTTGGTGAACACATCTGCCAGTTGTTCAGATGAAGAGATATAGGGTAGGCTGATATCTTCACAAACAAAGTGCTGACGGATAAAGTGACAATCAATTTCAATGTGCTTCGTCCGTTCATGGAAAACCGTATTCTTTGCAATTTGAATAGCACTTGTGTTATCTCCATGCAGCGGAGTAGGGTCTTTGGTGAGGATGCCGAAATCTCGAAGAAGACGACGCAACCATATGACTTCGCCACAGGCAGAAGACATGGAACGATATTCGGCCTCGGCCGTCGATTTGGAAATTGTGACTTGTTTCTTGCTTTTCCAAGAGATAAGAGATGGGCCCAAGAACATGCACCATCCAGTCGTCGAGCGACGAGTGTCGGGACATCCAGCCCAATCGGCATCAGCATATGATGTCAATTGTAATGAAGATGTGGAAGGGTAAAATAAACCACGATCCCGAGTACCGTTGACATATCTGAGAATTCGATAAACAGCTTGAAAATGTGGTTTATGAGGATGGCCTATAAACTGGCTAACAGTCTGTACAGCATGTGAGATATCGGGCCGCGTCATGGTTAAGTAGAGCAGGCTACCAACCAAACGACGAAATATGGTAGGATCTAGGAGAGGATGTCCATCTTCTTTGCTAAGCTTGACATTAAGCTCGATGGGAGTGGGAAAAGTTTTGGAATCATCAAGTCGCGCAGAGTGAATCAAGTCATCAACATATTTTGATTGAGTGATTTGAATGCCAGCGTTGTTCCGTTGAACCTCCAGACCCAGAAAGTAGGTTAAGGAACCAAGATCCTTCATTTTGAAATTACTCATGAGGTGAGTTTTAAGTTCAGTGATCCCATCATGATCATTCCCACTAATTATCATATCATCAACATAGATCAATAGAATTGTATAGCCACTAGAGGATCTCCGAATGAAGAGAGAGCTGTCATTGGAGTTTTGATAGAAGCGGGCCTGAAGGATGGCAGATCGAAACTTTTCAAACCACGCCCGAGGAGCTTGTTTGAGCCCATATAAGGCCTTTGTCAACTTGCAGACATGATGTGGAGGGCAAGAATACCCTGGTGGCGGACGCATATACACAATTTCCTTGAGATCCCCATGTAAAAATGCGTTCTTGACATCCATTTGCCAGAGGGGCCAGTTGCGAGATGCGGCAACTACAAGTAAACACCGAACTGTAGTCATTTTGGCAACTGGGGCAAAGGTTTCCTCATAGTCAATGCCGTACCCCTGCTTATAACCTTGGACAACTAGGCGGGCCTTGTACCGATCAATACTGCCATCAGAGCGATGTTTAATGGAATAGACCCATTTGCTTCCGATAATGGTTGTGTTTGCTGGAAGAGGCACTAAGTCCCAAGTTTTGTTGACTTCGAGAGCAAGTAATTCATCTGTCATTGCATCTTGCCAACATGGTATATTAGCGGCCTGTTTATAAGAGGTAGGAATAGGAATGGGATCCAAAGAGGTAAGAAGTGCTGAAAATCCATATCTATCAGGTGGAACCGAAGTACGACTAGAGCGTCGTAGAAAAGGTCCAGAAGTGTTACCTTCAGTAGTATCATTGCTTGCAGGAATCAGCTGGATAGGTGGATCTGTAGGAGGAGCAGTAGGAGGTAGTTGCCTTGAACGACGAGTATAAACCTGTGTAACTGGAGGAGGGGAAGTTACTGTAGGGGGGGTAGAGGATAAAAAATGAGGAAGGTAAGATACTTGGATATTAGAAGAACTTGGTGACTGTGAATAAAAAGGAACGTGTTCCAAGAAAACAACATTTCGAGAAATCCTCATTCGGCGTTCTTTGGAATCATAGCACTGAAAACCTTTGTGTTCGTCACTGTAACCAAGAAGCATGCATCGAGCAGCTTGTGGTGACAGTTTTGTACGCTCTAAAGAGGGGAGATGAACAAAACAGAGACAGCCAAAAATCCGCAAATGTGAGTAAGGTGGATGACCAAATAAGCACTCAAAAGGGGAATCTGTATCGAGGACAGAGCTAGGTAACCTGTTGATAATGTGAACAGCTGTATGAGCTGCTTCACACCAGAATCGAGGTGGAACAAGAGATTCCACAAGGAGAGTTCGGACAGTTTCTAGGAGATGACGATTCTTTCGTTCTGCCACTCCATTTTGTTGTGGTGTGTGGGGGCAAGATTTTTGATGAATAATTCCTTCTTCTGCAAGAAAGTTATTGAACTCAGTGGATGTATACTCTCCCCCTGAATCTGAACGTAGAATCTTTATGGATTTTTGAAATTGAGTACTGACCATTTGATAGAATTTTTGGAACATGGAAAAAACTTCAGATTTAGATTTCAAAAAATAGATCCATGTAAACCGGCAATGATCATCTATAAAGGTAACATAATATTTATATCCAAGTCGACTCAAGTTAGGAGCAATCCCCCAAACATCTGTGTGAACTACATCAAATGTGTTAGCAGTACGTGAATAATGAATAGGGAATGGTAACACATGACTTTTGCTTAAACAACAAGATTCACATTTCGATTTTGAAAAATGAGAAACCATGGAACTAGACATTTTATTCAAATATCCAAGTTTAAACAGAGATGACAAATTTGCATTATTCAAATGACCAAGGCGTTTATGCCAAGTAGTCCACATATTATTGAAAAGACTGCTAGATGAGGTAAGAAAAGATTGTTGTCCTATGTCCAAGAGAAATAGCATGCCATGCTTACTCCCCATCCCGATCACCTTCCCAGTTTGTCGGTCCTGTATGACACAACCAGAAGGAGAGAAATTAACTAGATAACCAGATTCAACAAGTTGTCCAATGGAAATAAGATTTGTAGCTAAATTTGGGACAAAATAAACATGAGGCAAGGAGAGAGTACCAATGGTTATATTGCCAATACCAGAAATTGGTAATTGATCACCATTTGCGGTGGTGATGGAGTCATGACCATGGTAAGGTTTATGGTTGTGCAAATTTTGGACTACAGAAGTCATGTGGTTGGAGGCTCCTGAGTCTAGGAACCAGGAAGTGGGTGTGACAGAAAAAAACGGGGGGGAGGTAGATGAATGAAATGCAGGCAAAGCAATAGGAGAGGAAGACAGACCGTTAATACCCATAGAGGTAAATGCAGATGCTACAGATGAATTTATCAAGTCGCGAATTTGAGCTGTTGTCAATGTCATGGAATCAGTGTCAGAAGTGCCAGAAGAGGCTGAAGCAGAAGTAAGCGAAGTTGCATTCGTAGCCTGAAGTGCAGTAGTGCCACGCATTTGAGGCTGATCAGGTTTCTTGTTAGGCCTTCTTGTGCAGTTTGAGAGAACATGTCCATTACGTTTGCAATAATTGCAAAATAATTTCTGTCGGCAGTCCCGTGCAACATGTCCATACCTTTTACATTCAAAACACTGAGGTTTCTGACCCCGAGCTGTTAGAAAGGTTGTCTCATCTGTCTGAGATGATCCTGATTGTGTAAGGAAAACCTTTGATTCTGCAGGAAGGGAACAATGGGAAGAAAGACGAGTTTCTTCGCGAAGGACCTCTTGAACACATGTATCCAGATCAGGAGAGTTTTCCCGATTCATGAGGGCTGCTCGTACTGGTTCAGATTCTGCACGGAGATTCATCAGGAATTGACTGACATGAAGTTCTTCCTGAAGTTTGAGAGCCTGAGGAAGGAATGTCGTGGAGGCAGACTACAGTAGCATCTGGTCCCTTTCAGTCCATAGAGCTAGAAACCCATTGTAGTATTCCTGAACATTCTTGTCATTTTGGCAGTATTTGGCCAATTCTGTGTCAAGATGGAATCTACGGGCTTTATTCTGCTGATGATATATTTTCTTCATGTGTGTCCACATATCGGAAGCTTTCGTAAAAGCTTGTAGTGACATCATGAAGGAGGGATCAACGGAGTTGAGAATCCAGGTCACAACTTTAGCATTCCGTTGATGCCAAGTAGCAATTGTTTTATCTTCTGTGCCATTAGGATCAGCAACTGGTTTTACAGTTGTCCCATCTAAATACCCCAACATCCCTTGTCCTTCAATGAAGTTCTTAAGTTGGAATGCCCAAGACAGATAATTGGTACCATTAAATTTAACAAAAATAACATCAACCTTGTCCATTTGATTTAAGAAGATGATTTCTAAGAATGGAGATGGGCAGCAGCACTGCTAAGAAGTCAGAGACAAGAAGCAATAGCCCAAAAAATCTGATTTTTGGTGCAGATCTGTTGATGGTGCAGGAACTGAAAAAAAAAAAAAAAACAAACCAAAAAATGGGTCTAAAACAGGGCTGACGACCTTGAATCTGTTGGCAGATGGTGTGCGTGGACCCCACAATCTGATCTATTCACAGATCAGATAGAAATATCTGGAAGAAGTCCAAAAGTTTTATCTCTAGTCCAAGGTTAATGAAGATCGGAAACAGATCCGCAAAATTGGACGGCTATGATGAGAACTATCTGATGAAACAATATCAAAGTCGACAGAGGAAGAAGGTGATAGAAACTACCTCAAATGGAGAAGAAAAAATCCACAAAAATCCTTAAAAATATCCTGAGGACTGGTCGATCACAGCTGTGTAGTTCTCTTGGGTATATGAAGATGATCAGTGGTGGGCCACTGATTGATCAAACACTTCCAGATAGGTTCTCACGTCAGAAATAAAATCCACGCCAGGGAGGCTCAGTGGATCAATGAGAGAAGAAGATTGATCAATGGTGATTGATCAATGATGATAGATTATAGCTCTGATACCATGTAGAGGATCAACAGATCCTTGTATTGAAGAAGAAGAAGAATAATAATAGAGAAAGAAGATAAATTATGGAATCTGTCATATCCCAAGGGGGGATCGACTATTACATTTTATAGACAAGCTATTACTCATTACAGCCTATGATTGATCCTAATTACATGTGAATATAAGCAAAGAAAGAAAGAATATAAAGAGATTGATATCATACAACTGTACACTGTTGACTAAGTCTTAAAAAGATCCCATACGTGGGTTTGAAGTTTTGGATCTCTTAGTCATGGGCCTAGGCCTTGAGAGATGGGCTTGCTTCTGTTTCTACACTAATGCCCACCTGGCAACGTACGATGAATCTTCTTGCCAGTTTGGATACATGGACAATTACTCACTGAAAAAGAACTGCTACTCGAGTGGCCGATATGCTTGCCAAGTTCGACCTCCCAGATGTACTAGAGGAACGTGCATCTCTCCCCAGCCACATTCGAGCAGCCATCAACGAAAACCAAACGCGTGCTGAGGATTACACCAGGACCTTCTTCAGTCTCACGCCAGCCCCTCAACACTCTTCCACCAATTGGTCCTCTGCGAACGTTTCCACTGCCATTAACAGCAGTGGCCGGCGACAGCTTTTTTATGACGACCCTTTGTCATCTGATGCACAAGGCATACTGCCAGGGGAGACTTCAACTGGCAATAACTCGGAGTAAATCGGGGACCACATACACTGCACCTACTACGGAATGAAAGGCAAAGGCCAATCTACGTACTACTCTTGCAATTCTGGAACGACTTTTGGTTTTGGATACCTTAGGAGTAGCTACTGCAGTTAATTACGTTTCCCTTTCAGCTGTTTGTCTTTTCCATTTTTTGTTAACGATATGAAAGTTAGGACTTTGTCCTAATATGCAACTTCCTACCAGCTATCAATAAACAAATCCCATTTTAAAGCAAAAAAAAAAAAAAAAATTTGCTTGGAACATTGAGACCCCAAAAGCTTTTTGTAGCTTCTTGCACCCAAAGGGATTGCATCTTTGAGACCCCCCTTTTCGTTTAGAATAAAAGAAAGTGGATTTACTTTCTAAGCAGTTGAATTATGTTAATAAGGCCCAAATTCGCAGGCCCATTTAGGCCCAGTCAATGTATTTTAGTCAAACCACACATGTACATACTTAGTTTTGTTAGTCAATATGAGAGATGGAAACAGAAACAGTGATTTGCTGAATTGCAAGCCTTTAAGGGTCGACTGTTTCTCATATATATAGGGGTTGAATGCCCTAATTACAACCAATTAAGAGTATCTAATCATATCTCAGATCCTAAAAGATAGCTAACAAAACTAAGTATGTACATGTGTGCTTTGACTAAAATACATTGACTGGGCCTAAATGGGCCTGCGAATTTGGGCCTTATTAACACCCCCCTCAAATTGATGTCGTTGAATCAACCAGCATCAATTTGTCTGTCAAGAATTGATGACGTGGTCGAGGAAGTGCTTTGGTAAAAATATCAGCAACTTGGAGGCTGGAGGATATGAATGGGAGAGAAATAACATCGTGTAGATATTCATCCCTGGTAAAATGGCAAGCAACCTCGATGTGTTTAGTTCTCTCATGTAATACTGGATTTTCAGTAATCCGAATGGCACTGGTGTTATCTGCATGTAATGGTGTGGGAGAGGTTTGTGAGAAGCCAAGTTCCCCAAGAAGTCCATGAAGCCATATAATTTTGTAGCATGCGGCAGACATGGCCCGGTATTCTGCCTCAGTTGATGATTTAGAGACTTTATCCTATTTTTTCACTTTCCATGAAATAAGAGCATCACCTAAGAACATGCACCAGCCCGTTGTGGACCGGCATGTATCAGGGCAACATACCCAATCAGCATCAGAATAGGCAGTCAATGTCAATGGAGAGCCAACAGGAAAAAACAAGCCTCTGTGAGAAGTGCCAAGAAGATAACGAATAATTCGTCGAACAGCAGCTAAATGGAGATGATGGGGCTCGGTCATATACTGACTCATCAAGTTAACTGCATAACTGATGTCAGGCCGAGTAGTAGTCAAATATATAAGACTACCGACAAGCAGTCGATAATATGTCGGATCAGGAAGGGGATCACCACTGTCACTATGGAGTTTAAGATTCAGTTCCAGAGGAGTATCCACTGGTGTGGAGTTTGACATGCCTGCTGATTCAATTAAATCCATAGTATACTTATGTTGATGCAAAACCAACCCCTTCTCAGATTGATGAACTTCCAATCCCAAAAAATATTGCAGAGGACCCAGATCCTTAATTTGAAAAGATTGATGCAAAGAAAATCAGAGATCTTGAATCATGGTTGTATCTGTGCCAGTGATTATGATATCATCTACATAGACGAGAAGAATGGTGATTCCTGTTGATTTCTGATGCACAAACAAGGATGGATCATAAGGACTCTGTTGAAACTGTAGCTTGAGTAAAGCATCCCTGAATTTGTCAAACCATGCTCTCGGTGCTTGTTTTAGCCCATACAAGGACCGTTTCAAAAGAGCAACATGTCCTTCTGATGGTTTTGGGAACCCTTGAGGCAGTCGCATGTAAACTTCCTCTTTAAGATCACCATGAAGAAAGGCGTTTTTCACATCAAATTGGAAAAGGGGCCAGGATTGGGATGCAGCTATGACAAGGATGGTGCGGACTGTGGTCATGCGACAGGCCCAAAAGTTTCTTCGTAGTCAATGCCATATTCCTGTCGGTTACCAAGGGCCGCAAGTCTTGCCTTGTATCTATCCAAAGTACCATCTGCCTTCAATTTGATAGAGTAAACCCATTTACTCCCAATAGGTTTAACCGAGGCTGGGCATGGAACAATAACCCATGTTTGGTTCTGCTGTAGAGCATTAAGTTCTTCGTCCATAGCCTGTCTCCAACATTCCTGCTTTGCTGCTTGTGAATAAGAAGTAGGAATAGAAACAGATGATAAAGTAACGAAATATGAAGAATGAGAAAAACCGTATCGATCTAGTGGGCGCGAGACACGAGAAGAACGACGAATAACAAGTTGAGGTGAAGCTGATGCTGGAGCAGGATTCGGGGCCGGTTATTGCAGAAGAGGCAAAGTAGTGGCATTTGTCCTTTGTCGACGAGCATGCACCTTGTCCGGATGAAATCGCAAAGGTGAAGGAAGGCAGTCATCATCAAAGGATGGTACTTTAGAAAAAGAGATTTCTGGATATGAATCAGGATAAGACTGAAATAGGTATCAGAGCAGGACGACAACTAGTGCCTCTGTTATTCTTTTCTTCAAGATCCAATGATCTGTGGATCATCCTCCTAGTCATCTTCCAAGATCTGGAAGCCTTTGAGAGACTGTTCTTCAGCCTGATCGCCTGTGATCATCCCTGATCAACCCAGATCAGATGTGGCCCACCTACGATCATCATCACCATATCAGCAGACTCAGCCCATCTTGGTTGCCTGGATTTCTACTTATTTATGAAGAAATTTTCAAGATTTATGGATCATCAGAGGTAGGCCTTCTACTAATTTTTGTGGAAAATCAGTTTTGTCCACTCATTTTCATCTCAACCGTCCAAAATTTTGGATTTCGATTTGTTCTACCTAGGACCACTTCCAATAGGTGCAAAAATACTCCACCTTTCCATCCTCACTCTTTGATCTGACCATTAATCATCTGCTGGAGCCCACGTGGGAATCCAGCCACTGCACGACAGGGACGACTTCTGCACTGTGTTGTGCAATTTTTTTTGATCTGCCTGTTTTCTGCTACAGTGTTATTAGTGGTTCTTGCTAGGCTCACACAGCATATTGGACACATCTTACTGTCCATTTCTGGTCTCTTGATGCCTGGATACATCTGTCATTTTCTGGTATTGTTTTCTGGTGCTTCTAAATCGCTGTGACAAATGGAGAAATCTGAAATCAACTTAATCAAGTTTAATGGAAAAAATTATCCATCTTGGGCCTTTCAATTTGAACTTTACCTAGAGGGTAAAGAATTATGGGGCCATATCTCTGGAACTGATCCAAAACCAACAGAAGATGAGAAGAAAATTGTGTCCTGGAACACAAAAGATGCTAAGGTCAAAACTTGGATTATCGGGTCCATGGAACCACAATTTTTCATGATTTTGAAACCTTACAAAACTAAGTATGTACATGTGTGCTTTGACTAAAATACATTGACTGGGCCTAAATGGGCCTGCGAATTTGGGCCTTATTAACAAATTAGGCATGACTCATGAGAGACACCAATGAAACAAGGAAAGACTAATCATTCCCTTTAGAAAGGAGTTGCATTATTAAAAAGAACATATTGCAAAACGTAGCGAAGGAGGGGGATTATTAGGTCATCTTACCATTTGGACATGCACTTTATACCTAATCATTCATCACACATGCAAGTTGTTAATAGTGATCTAGAGTATTGTTCTGAATTGGCCATATAAATTGGTATAATTACTTTCAGATAATGTCACCTTTTCTCAAAGTTTATAACTTCATTTACACTCATGTTTCAGGAAATTGTAGAATGCACTATTGGTAGGATGTATGCATCATTTTAAATCATTTGATAGTTTTGTTCCTGTATCATTAATGGATTTTGTTTTTAATTTGGATATTTCCCGAAAGTCTGAAATGGTCTTTTTTTTTTAATGCTTAAGGCAGTGTGCTGATGTTGCATTATTTTGTTTTTCTATTATCATTTTCCATGATATTGATATGTTAGGTCTTAATTCATATAAACATTAACTAGCATCATATGATTCATATGTAAAGCCTTGTTAATTTTGTTCATTGACCTTCTACTATCATCAATTTTTCTCCTTAATTCATATCTTATATATAATGCAAAAGTGTGCCTCAGGTGGTCATCTTAATGCATGATGCAATGTGTTGTGTTTGACGAGACTGTGGCTCTTGTGTTTTCTTTTTGTTACATGTTACATGGATTTATCATGGATTTAAAATTAAATTTACATGTAGCTATGTCACATGGCCATCTCTTTTGCCTGAACATGAAATTTATCTTCAATTATACATCTAAGTTCATAGTTTTATTGTCTTTTCATTGTAGTGAACTCTGATATGAACCCATAATATATACTCACCTTTTTGTGCATAAACACATGGGATTTACTAAGTAATTCAGATTGCAGAGATTGAGGGCCATTGTGGAATGGTTTGAACTTTCAATAAATGAGGAACTAAAGTTTTCTACTTATTTATTTATTTTTAAAGTTTTAATCTGATTTGCTTAGGCTATATGGTGATGGAGAGATGGATATGCCTAGATTTTGGCCTTTCATTGTTTCTGATATCCTTAGCCATGTAAATGATTTGTCTCTTCACGTTTTATGTAATATGACATAAAAGTTGCCCCATGAGTAAAAATGATACACTGCATAGTGTGATCATTTTTCTCCTTATTAATTCATATATCATGTATAATGCAAAAGTGGGCCTCATGTGGTCATCTCAATGCATAATGCAGTGTGTTGTGTTTAATAAGACTGGCTCTTGTAGTTCTTCTGACTTATCTTAAACCATCACTACACCAAAAATCGGAAATTGGAACGGAAAAGCGTTCCTAATCCTCCCGTTCCTAATCCGTTAAACCGTTCCAATTTCCGTTCCAATTTGGATTAGGAACGGTTGGTACCAAATTGGAACGGAAATTGGAACGGTTTAACGAATTAGGAACGGGAGGATTAGGAACGCTTTTCCGTTCCAATTTTCGATTTTTGGTGTAGTGCATGTAATGTACCTTATAGTCTATGGATTTGATTTTCAGAACATGGGCCCAAGCAAGGATTGGATGACAGCACCTAGGATTTCTATTGAATACTTAGAAAGGGTGGAATCATTTTTTGAGTTCATAAAAGCTAACAAACAAAGGCTAGGGGATGATGATTGGTATTTTTGCCCTTGTGTCAAGTGTCATAATGTTGTAGGAGGGAAGAAGACATTGAAAGATATTTGTACACATTTAATATGTGATGGTATAAACAAAACATACACGACATGGACTTTCCATGGAGAAATTTGTCTCCAAAATCGTGTTAGTGTAGAAGCTAATAATAATAGTGAAGATGAACTCCCAAGAATGGTTGATATGGTGAATGATACATTAAGTCCACTTAACTTAGAACAATTCCAACAGTTGCTATGAATCATGCTAAAGCTAAAATTTAGCATGATGGATAGAAAATCCTTACTCCAGCAGTGTGCTATCCATCGTGCTAAATTTAGCAGGATGAATAGTACCATGCTATCATGACAAAGACCCACCTTAACAACCAAAATCCAATAAAATGCCAAAGCTATTATTCCCAGGTGACTGACTCTTCATAGCACAATAATGTCCATGAATAACCTTTTAAAAGTTTCTCATCTATTATCAAAACCCTGACCAGCTAGAAGGTCTATCAAAATACAGAGGTCTTTCAAGCCTCAAAACTACTGTCTGCAAGGTCTAGCTACTCTTAACTCTATTTACTATGAAATATCAACAGCGATAAGGGATGAAATGATCAAATGAGTTCCCCATGATTAGTATAGAGTTACACTGAGGGTCAGCCTCGAGTCCTTGCCTCTAGTTATGGATCAAATGATTAGGCATACTCAAGATGATGTACCATGGTGCATGTTATTTATGGATGATATCGTCTTATGCATGTTATTCACGGATGATATCGTCTTAGTGGAAGAAACTAAAAGAGGAATTAACACTAAATTAGAAATTCAAAAACCATCACTTAAGTAAAGAGAGTTTAAAGTAAACAGGACTAAAACTAAATGAATATATATATAGATTCTCCTATGAAAGATATCTTTCACCTTAAATGAGAGATTGGGTGGGGGCCCTCACATCCATATCCAATGCCAACAACTTAAACATGAGGGCCTCACATCCACATCCAATGCCAATAACTTAAACGTGAGGGCCCCCAATCCCCATCTCTCATATAAGGTGAGAGATATCTTTCATAGGAGCATCTTCCATATATATCTTAAATGAGCGATTGGGTGGGGGCCTTCACATCCATATCCAATGCCAACAACTTAAACGTGAGGGTCTTACATCCATATTCAATGCCAACAACTTAAACGTGAGGGCCCCCAACCTCTATCTCTTATATAAGGTGAGAGATATTTATCATAGGAGCATCTCCCCCACCTTATCTCTCGTAGGAGCCTCTCACATATATATACACACACACACAGAGGAATATAACTATAGTAACAATTTTAGTAGGAATAATGAAGAAGTGAAGATCGAAAACCATGAGAGACCAAAGAGTGAGCAAGACTGGAGATGGTGTGACCCATATAATCAAAGTAGATTGGCTCAAGTACGAGAGTGCTTTTGCACCTGGAGGCTGGCTTTTCGAAACTGCAATACCACACTAGGGCCATAAGGGATTTAGTCGGCTCCCCCCGGCCCGTAGGAATCATTTCGGCCCAAAGGACTGGGACACCCTCCGTTGTAAAATAATAATAATAATAATAATAATAATAATAATAATAATAATAGGACAACTATAAGGTTAACAATGCTCTATGGGACAGTATGTTGGGCAACTAAGAAACCGCACGTTAACAAAATGAGTGTATTTGAAATGAGGATGCTAAGATGGATGAGTGGTAAGACTAGGAATGATAGAATTACAAATGAATAAATTCATAAAACCGTAGGTGTGATATGATTCATAAATTCACAATAAAAAATAAGTTGTGAGAGAACAGACGCTAATATGGTTTGGTCATGTACAACGAAGACGGTTGATGCACCAGTTAGAAAGAGTGGTGTGATCACTGTTGATGGAAATGCGAGGGAAAAGGGAAGACCTAAATTATCATGAAATGTTGAAGTAAAAAAGGATGTGAATGAGTTAATTTAACTAATCTTATGAGCAGAATGGTGAAAAAAGATTCATATAGCGGAACCCAAATGACTGGGATGACGGGGACACAAAGCTTTGTTGGTTTGTTTGATTTGGTTTGACAGTGGGTATAGTAGGTCTTAGCGTGTGTAGAAGAAGCAGGGACGAAATAGGCTTCTGAGGCTTGAATTAAGCAAGGAAAAAACGAGTTTGATGGGTGTTCTGGTGCGATGACCAGTACCTAAGAAAAGTGATTTTGGTTTTATTGGGTCTCAACTGCACAGAAAGTAGAGCAACGAAGAAGAAAAAAGAAGTCTAGAGAAGCACCATTACAAGGGTCAGGCAATCACACAACAAAATAATAATCCCTCCTGATGCAGTACTTTAACAAATAGATAGAAAGGAGCTATAGAAATCTACAAGTTAATGGATTCTCCTAATGCTTAGAGGACTCTAAAATTAGGAAAGTCTTGTCACTATAAGACTGTACTAGAACATTTAAAACTGAAAAAAAAATAAAAAATAAAAACTTTACCTAACGTAAAGCAAGAATATGAACACGACCCACATCCAATAATTGTCGAAAAGACTAAATACCATCAAGCAAGGACACCTCATTCCTAGGTTACGTAATACGGGGACCACGTGCAAAAGGTAGTGTCTAGAGGGGGAAAAGGTTATGTGCGGTTATGCCCTTACCTTCCAAGTCAGGTGAGGTCCATGTCATCTCCCTCTCTTATGATAGGAGGCATAACACCAAGGTGATGCTGCAATGGTAGACGATCGGTGAAGTTTCCTTGATGGGGCTGTTATATAAAAATAAATTTCTAAGAGGACTCACTGAGTATGTTGACTTACCTATGCCTCTTTCTATAAAATAAAGAGCTTTTTGTATATAGCCCCCCTAATGTTTATAGGATTTGTATACAGACCCCTGAGATTTTAGTATTTTTAAATAGACCCCTCATTTTCCTTTCTAATACCTTTTATGTCCCCAAAATCAATATTCTTAACAAGAATGGGCAGCCACCATAAGATTTGTATTGGATTTTTATATAAATGACAGCTTTGATCTATATCATTGTACATTGATTATTATTTTTTTTTGAGTTATTTTAATTTCTTTCAAAGGAAAAGAGGCAAGAAAAAAATTAATTAGAGTTACCAATGTACTGGATGACAAGAGGATTGTTAAAGGTGTCAAGTTTGACATCATTCAATGTGTCATCACTATATTTGAGATAGGATATTAATTAACTAACTTAATTTGAACGTCATCACTTATCTTTTATAATATTTTATTTTTTCTGAGATTTTTTGGTTTTTTTTCTACTTTTAGTCTTACAGACTGGCATGATGTATTTTTTCAGCACGGATGACATTGACTCGTCCTAGTCCCGACCAACATGAAAAGCAACACAGAAATTTAAACCCTTAGGACAAAACTGCTCATATTTAGACATGATTTATAAGAGGATATTGGGCAGATGCACGCCACAATGCCGCTCCCTATGATCATTCTAAAAATAGGGCCACGGGTGCGATGTCGAATGTCGTATGAAATATTGAGTTGTGTCTTTTCTAGCACCAATTTGTTTTTGGAAGGAGTGGTAGTTCAGTGGGTGCATAAGATCCTACAAGTGGTATCAGAGCTCTAGGTCATGAGTTTGAGTTGCGGGAGCGCCATCATGAGGGGGAATTGTTGGGCAGAGGCATGCCACAATGCCGCTCCCTTCAACCGCTTTAAAAACAAGCCCACGGGTGCAATGTCGAATGCCGTATAAAACATTGAATTGTGTCTCTTCCATCACCAATTGGTTTTGGAAGGGAAGGAATGGTAGCTCAGTGGGTGTATAAGATCTAACGGAGGAGAGAATAATAACCAAATTTTAGTTTTGTAAGATGACTTCTCTGTTTTTTTTTTTTTTTCTCATGGAGTAGTGCTTTAGAAATAAATCTATAGGATGATTGAATTAGATAAATGCCTTTGGGGTTAAGAACAGTGTAATGATTTTGTTTAAGCATTCATACCTTGCATCACTTCATTTTTGACACCTTGATATGGATTTATTAGTCGATGGAAAGCCTTGACATCAATTCTACTGAAGAAAATGTGTTTTTCTATTTTTGCATCAGTTTCTTTTGGATTGCAAGACAGAGTGGCAAAGAGTGTGAAGAACAATTTATGGGGGTTCTGTTGACAACTCTTTTATGTGAAAGGAAACCGTTGTTACATTTTTTTATTATTAAGTCTACTGCCTTCATTAATGTCCTCTCGATTTTTTCTTCCTTGTGCTTTATGGCCCACTCAATGTAAAACTTATGGAAGAACATGAGATGAAGGAGGAAGAGGAGAAGAAGACGACGACGACGAAGAGCAAGAAGAAGAAGAGGGAGCAAAAGCTAAACTCAGTTGTCTTGATTCATTCATCTATCTGTGAATTACAATGAAGGTTTTTATATTTATAATAAACTAAGGAACCTTTCAGTTAATGACAATACAATTACAACTAATTCTAGTTGGCAGCAACTCATTGTATGTTATAACTCAGTGAGTCTATTGTTCTGATTAACTGTGTGACTATCACTAATACGACCCCTCAAGCTAATGGGGTTGTCTGCAACTTAAAGCTTGGACCGCAAGTACCGAAACCTACGATCGTGTTGACCTTTGGTAAAATATCAGCGACTTGGTCTTGGGTTGGGATGTAGTGAACAACAACATCCTTGTGAAACACCTTCTCACGCACGAAGTGATAATCTACTTCGATGTGCTTTGTCTGTGCATGAAATACAAGGTTAGAAGCAAGTGAAATGGCTGAAATGTTATCACACCAAATAATGGGACAAGCTGACAGAGAGATATGAAGATCATGTAACAAAGAGCATAGCCAATAAATGTCAGCTGCGGTGATGGCCAAAGGCCGATACTCAACTTCAATAGACGAGCGTGCGACTGTATTTTGTTTCATGGTGGAATAGAAAATAGTGGTGAAACCAAGGAATACGCAGAACCCAGTGGCGGACCGCCTATCAGTGCAATCACCTACTCAGTCAGCATCAGAGAAGGCTTTGAGCTAAAGGGAACCTTGATTGATGTGAATACCATACGTGAGAGTGCCCTTACTTATTGTATCATAAAATACATTTCAGTGCTGTGAGATTTGATTCAGTAGGTGATTCCATTCGAGGACAAGCAAGATTTACTGCAAAAGCTATGTCAAGCATAGCTATTAATTTTGTACCGTTTTGGCCAAAATGGCCGAAATTTTTTGTTTCGGTCAAGTGGCCGGAACGAAATTTCAGTCCAAGCTTTTCAGTTTGGATTTTGGTTAATTTCAGCCGAAATGGTATTTTACATATAAAAAAAAAAATTTGCTTTTTTTATACATATATACTTTGTATTTCTTATATTTTCCCAAAATGTAATTCCAAAAAATTTACTAGAATGGATTAAATCTATATTTATTACTTTTTTAAAAACAAATTACATATATATATGTATATATATTATGTTATATTTTCCCCGAAATGTAATTCCAAAAAGTTTCTCCGAAATTCTGAATCGGCAAACTTTTCATTTTTAAGGCTAGAGCAAAATGGGGTCTGAAACAATATTGACAACTATGATGTCAGGCAGTGTGAGTAAGATATTGAAGAGCCCCTGTGATGCTTCTATATAGAGAAGGATCAAAGAGCAATGCAGTGTTTGTAGAAGAAGAGGTTGTAGAAGATAACAATCTGTAATGGGCCTTTGTTGGGCTGGGCCTTGGGCCTGTGAATATAAGCCTTGTTATCTTCTACAGAAGTAACCTTATAAGTGCAGGGAGAATCATATGGTTTGTAGTCAATCATAGAGGTTCAAGAAAGAAGATCCTTTGCATATTTCGTTTGGGATAAGAAAATACCAGTCCCAAACTTGCTAACCTCAACACCAAGAAAGTGATGTAATTGCCCAAGATTTTTCATTTAAAAACAAGTCCAAGTAGGTACATTAGACAATATATGTAGTTATTATCATTGCCAGTAACAATCAAATCATCAACATAAAATAAGATAATTGTGACAGTGCAAGTTAAGTATTTGAAAAACAAGGAAGAATCTGCATAGGAACAGCTGAATCCCAATCCGATGAGATAACTAGAGAATCTCTCAAACCAAGCACAAGGGGTCTGTTTTGAACCATAAAGTGATTTTATGTCGCTTGCAAACAAGGCGAGGGAAGCAAGGATCGACAAATCCAGGTGGCTGAGTCAAGTAAATGGTCTCTTGAAGAATACCATATAAGAATGCATTTCTGACATCCATTTGGTAAATGTTCCACTGAAAAAGGACTGCTAAGGTGAGTACAAGACGAATGGTGGCTTGTTAGACCATAGGACTAAAGGTTTATGTATAATCGATGCCTTCTTCTTGGAGAAATCCTTTGGCAACAAGTCTCGCTTTGTGTCGAGCAATGGAGCCATCTGGATTGTGCTTAAGTTTGAACGCCCACTTACAGCCAACCACATGTTTATCAGGAGAGAATGGGACTAAGGACCAAGTTCCTTGTCGCTGCAAGGCAATGAGGTCCTCATACATGGCCTGACGCCATGGAGCATATTTGGTAGCTTGATTTTCAATTGAGTAACATGTGACCGTGAAAGAGAAACAAATTGTCGCTCTAATCCAAGCCAAACAATCAGAGTAGAGTTGAGACCAACAACAATAGCTAGTACACTCTAAGATAATGTGGCATAGATCCAGCAGCGAACATTTTGATCATGCTGGAGCCATGTAGAAAATTAAGGATTGACTTCAATTGTAGGATTTCCCTCAGAATTAATGACAAATTCAGGAGGTCGAGGATATGTTAGGTCCTTAGTACAACCCTTGTGTGCACCTGTAGTAGAGCGATGCTCGAATGCCTTTCATATGCAACCAACAGACCATAAAACCATTGTTGTGTCGTTTCCCATTACCAAATGGTTTTGGGATAAGTGGTAGCTCAATGGGGTCTAAGATCCTACAAATGGTATTAGAGCCTGGTAAGGTTGGGGGCTCGAGTTTCCTCTCGGGTTATACCAGTGAGGGGAGATTGTTAGGTCCCTGGTACAACTATCGTGTGCACCCATGGTGGAGTGATGCTAGAATGCCTTCCTAACACGACCAACAAACCATAAAACCATTGTTGTGCTATTTCCTATCACCAATTGGTTTTGAGATAAGTGATAGCTTAATGGGGTATGGGATCCTACTGAATACGAACTATCAACGAAGCCAATCATCCCACTCGCACGTAACATTGGTAAAAATTGCGATCTTCATAGCAAATAGGTATGATTCTCTAGTTTTATCGAAACCAGACTCCCGATATTAGAGATCAGGAGTGTAGATGAAGGAGGAAATGACGTAGCAGATGACATGATGCAAGATTTCAAGAAATCAAACACAGAAAACAGATCGGTCAACCAATTTGCAAAAGGAGAATCAAAGATCTCTTTCAGAGAAGCATGGCAGAGAACCTGATGAGATGCTTCAAACCAATAGATCAATCAAGGTCTTGAGAAACTGTTGGTATCTTTGTGCATTAAAGCACATGTTTTTCTCTTTTCTTTATTTAAGAGAGTCCCACATCAGTTGTGGAGAATTCTCTTAGAGTCATTTATTATTGTTTACACTCATCACTATGGTGTAAGTCTCGAGAGATGACTTAGGTAGTGGTGACCACACACTTTCACCGCGCGCGCCATCCGGCCAGCCGGTTGCGTGGCTGGCGGGCCCAGCCCGACTCGCATGAGCATGCGTTATTTTAGGTCTCAGCTGGGTTGAGTTTAGGTCGACCTGGAATTGACTCGGATCTGCTAAGCTCGTTTCTTTGTGACCATTAGAGACAACTTTCCCACTGGAGATACCGTTGCGAACTCTTAAATGGGCGTATCCGTTGGGAATTAACTCCCCAACGAATCTCTTCCCAGAAAGCCCCATATAAGGACATTCGGGTGAAGGCTTTCTTCATCTCAAACATTCTCTCCTCTCTCTCTTCAAGTTTTGAGAATTTTAATTTCAAGCTGCTACAAAACTGCGATTTTTTAGATTTGCGTTTCTCATCCATTCGAGTGCACAAGTGGTGGAGATCATCCGATCAGGAAAGCCGTCTTATCCTGGGGCAGACGTCCATAAATCCATCTGCACCTATGTGGGGGCGAAATCTGCCTAAAGAAAGCGTCTTCAAAGACATGATTTGGCTACCAATTTGTTATGTGGAGGATGAAAATGGAATATCTCCTCAAGGTTATGAAAATTTTACATGTGCTATTAACTGATTGTCCTGAACCATACGAAGATGGGCCCGCTGGTACCTATGAAAATGAAAATGGAAATCTAATGATTTCGATTGCAAAAATGAGATTTTAAACCATTTAGATAATTCCTTATATGGCGTATTTTCAAAATTCAAAACCGCTAAGGAATTATGGGATGCATTGATAAAAGAATATGCTACTGAGGATGCAGGTACCAAAAAGTATGCCATTAAGCAATTTCTAGACTTTCAAATGGAAGAAGGAAAATTAGTAATAACACAAGTTAGAGATTTTTAGAAAATAGTTCATGAAGTCAAAAATGAAGGAATGGATTTACCTGAACAATTTGTAGTTGGCAGTACCATTCACAAACTCCCACCATCGTGGAAGGACTTTGGGATCACAATGAAACACAAGAAAAAGGGACATTATGCAAAGGAATGCCGCCACAAGAAAAACATTGACCACAACTTTCACTGTGTACGCCGTTCGGTTAGTCGGTTGTGTGGCGGGTGGGCCCGGCTCGTATGAGTGTGCGTTATTTTAGGTCTCAGTTGGGTTGAGTTTTGGTCGACCTGGAATTGACCCGGATCTGCTAAGCCCGTTTCTTTGTGACCATTAGAGATAGCTTTTCCACTGCTCTTTATGGTGGAATAATGGTATTCCATTAGAGATACCCGTTGGTATCTGTTGCGCAAAAGTTAACGCACTGAAGTGTCCGTTGCGCACACTTAAATGGGCGTATCCGTTGGGAATTAACTCCCCAACGACTCTCTTCCTGGAAAGCCCTATATATGGACATTCGGGTGAAGGCTTTCTTCATCTCAAACATTCTCTCCTCTCTCTCTTCAAGTTTTGAGAATTTTAATTTCAAGTTGCTGCAAAACTGCGATTTTTGAGATTCGTGTTTCTCATCCATTCGAGTGCACGAGTGGTGGAGATCATCCGATCAGGAAGCCGTTTTATCCTAGGGCAGACGTCCAACAATCCATCTGCACCTGTGTGGGAGCAAAATCTGCCTAAAGAAAGCGTCTTCAAAGACATGATTTGGCTACCAATTTGTTCGGTCATTTCTTTCCTTGTCTCGTTTTATTTTAATATTTTAATTTATTTACAATTTCCACGAAACATTTTTCCAACAGAAACAACCAACTGCAGGAAAATAAGACAGAGAAACCTAATCTTGAATGCAAATCTGGTACAACAACTCTACACAATCATATCCGAGAAGAGGATTCTTTGAGAAGAAATGCTTCAAATCTGGAGAAACGATTTGTTGTAGAAGATCTTCTTCGTCAATCAAACGAAACTAGTCTGTGACAACCCCAATAATTAGATCTTGATCTGATCCAATCTTGTTGAAGAAGATGATCGTTCTTGAATGAAGAAGCCTATTGCAGGTTCAATCGACGTGAATCATTCAGGATCTCTGATACCATATGGAAGAACTTGAGATGAAGGAGGAGGAGGGGGAGGAGAAGACGACAAAGAGGAAGAAGAAGAGAGATGTCACATCCCGGACCCGAATTACGTTGGCCTAGGGTAATCCCCGAGGCGTGACACGCGTACTCCCGTGATATTGCACCTGTCTCGAGTCAAATACAACATCACGAAAGAGAAAGTTCCTCATTTCCACTTGTAAGGCTAGCTCACTTACACCTGTCAGTAACATTTAATAGTGGAAGCATTTCAATAATACCCAATTAGATACCATTTCATGGGCAGTCCTATTTAAATGTTAAAGTGTCAAGTCTTTACAAAAGATAATTACATATTAGAACCAAAGTAGGGATTATAAAAATCACCCTACAACCCTATACAAAATGAATCTTCACTACTAACTTCTGGATCTAACTAGTGTGACCCACACAAAAAGGAGTCGGACGCACTCTCCAAGTATGCTCTCAAAAGAATATATCCACGTCGCTCTCTTTGGACCAGACTACATAGGACCATTATCTAGCCACTTTTCTAATCTTGGAGGAACCTCCTCGGTCTCCTCCTCTCCCTCCTGGGCCTCCTCAGGACCGGGAGCTGCACTTGCGTCTGTGACACCAAGAGTTGTATCTCAAATACGACGATTTAGCAAGTATAGGCATTGATAAGAAGAATACATATTGTTTCAAATCGAATTAAATGAAAATTGATTAAAAGATGTCACTATCAAGTAATAACTAGGCAATTGTGCAAAATCGAATAATCCATGCTTTACGAATCAAATGGAGAATAAATCATACTAATTTTGGCTACTACATTGAACTCATCCTCTCAATAGAGAGAAAATCTAGGTGGGATGTCACCAACGTCCGGGTCAAAGGCTGGCTGGCCACTCGGGTTTGGAGTTCCGGTACTCCAAATGACTTACTGCAGTAGTCTTAAATAATAATCCGAGTGTAACCCTATCGGGTATCACAAGGTCAGAGCTAAGTAGTGCCGACTCAATTGAATCAAATAGCAATTGTTCATATTTATATTATTTCAAGGAATCAACTCCGACTATAGTAATCGAATTAGAATACACTAATATTTAATGCATTGATAAACCAACTTAAAGTCAAAGATAATATTCTACTCAATATGAAATGCAATGAATTTAAGGAATCAAGATAATTACTAACCAACTCTAATCTATTTATTCATAGTATTTTACCGTCCATTACAAGGTAGTTTTTGAAGGTCAACGTATCACTATCATGTGTTTGGTGCCACTGATTATAAGAAAAATACGTTGAATTTCTAATCCAACCCCCATGGCATAGTTTTAGACTAATGAATAAGATCTATGAGTGTTCTCAGCCTCAAATGAACATTCATAGAGTTATAATTTGCCATTAGAAAAAAGAAAAGGTTAAAGGTTCCATTCTACAATTATAAGAGTCCTTTTTAAATCTTAATCACCTATTGGTTTAGGGTGTGCACCATAATTCTCTTTAGGAAGGATTATGGAGGGTTATTAAAGAGTAGAAGTACTATTACCCCCCTCTAATTGGGGCAAAAAGCCCAAACAAGCAGTCCCAGGTCCGCTCAAGCTGATGTCATCAGTAGATTTGCGCGCTTGAGCGCCCATTCCAGAATTCTACCTTCCGGAAAATTTCCATCTGTTCCCGCCATCCAGAGGGTTGATCCGCTCGAGCGTGCAGGAACTCCAATTTCGGAAATCTCAAATGCTCCTTTTCCCATTACAAACCTCAGTCAACACTTGTATAATGAGGAAGCCTACAAAACTTCCACTCCCTCTAACAACTCCCATTACTCATTCCCAGCATTCCCATTCCTTACCATCATAATAGCTACTACCCATTCAAATACATCAAGACTACAAGATTGGGCTGAAAATCAGAAAATCAGAATTTAAATAATAGAATCAACTTAAGAAAGACAACATGCATCTCAAATTAAAAATCATACTTGCTCAATTAAAGCTTTTCCAAGTCCTCTCTCTAATCTTTAACTCAAATACCAAAATCCCCAATTTCTCAAACCCTAATAAAGAAAACCATGCCAAGTGATGTTGATAATGCATGCATGAATTGAAGATGAATTCTATAACTCCATTTGTAATCTATTCAACGAAGTCAATCTCAAGATCTCACCTTTGATGATGAAGGAAGGTTCTAAGAGGTTGTTCTTGTCAAACTAAGGATATAAAAATGGAGAGGAAGTGATAAAGAAGTATAATCTAGCTTCTAATCCCACATGCAAGCGTCAATTCTTTGAAATTCAGAGGAGAAAAGAGAAATGAAGAAAAGGAATGTGAAAGACTCTCCATTGTTGTTGTTGTTAGATTGAGGAAGAATGAGAAGAAGAAGATTGGAGAAAACGTGATGCATCCTTGGATGATCCACTGCTCTATTTATAATCACGTTAGGCCTTAATCAAGGCACTAAGTATGTCAAGAGTACAAATTAGAATAATAAAATAATAGAAAGAATCAATCCTAATCTATACAAGGAATACAATCAGAAAGAAATCAGGGAATACAATTATACACAATCTTTGACAAAATCAACCCACGTGTGGGATGCTGTAATGGGCCTTTGTTGGGCTGGGCCTTGGGCCTGTGAATATAAGCCTTGTTATCTTCTACACTCCCCCTCAAATTGATGTGGTATGGCAGAAAACATCAATTTGCTAGTAAGATCATAATGACGCGTTTTGGGGAGAGCTTTTGTGAAGATATCTGCCAACTGGTTAAGAGTAGAGACGTGAGGTAGAGTGATCTTCTCAGTAACAACATGTTGGCGGATGAAGTGACAATCAATCTCAATGTACTTTGTTCTTTCATGAAAGACCGGATTGTTAGCAATCCTAGTAGCACTGGTATTGTCCCCATGAAGAGGTGTAGAACTGCCAACAAGGACACCGAATTCACAGAGAAGACGGTGTAGCCAGATGATTTCAGCACTAGCAGACGACATCGCACGATATTCGGCCTCCGCAGAAGACTTGGAAACTGTAGTTTGCTTCTTGCACTTCCACGAAATCAGAGAGTCCCCAAGAAACATACACCAGCCAGTGGTGGATCGCCGAGAATCAGGGCAACCAGCCCAGTCGGCATCCGCATAAGCCGAGAGGCGCAGAGAAGAGCTAGAAGTGTAGAAGAGACCATGGTTAAGAGTGCCTTTAACATAACGGAGTATGCGCAAAGCAGCAGTAAGGTGGGGTTTGTGAGGATTGCTCATAAACTGGCTAACCGTATGAACTGCATGAGAAATATCAGGCCGAGTCATAGTTAAGTAGAGCAAACTCCCAACTATCCGCCGGAAAACAGAGGGATCTTCCAGGGAAGGGCCATCATTCGAACTGAGTTTGCTGTTCAATTCCATAGGTGTATCAACAGTGTGAGCATCATCAAGCCTTGCCGAGTTAATCAAATCTGTAGCATATTTGCGCTGATGAACCCGAATGCCAGATTTGTTACGCACAAACTCAAGCCCTAGAAAGTAAGTGAGAGGACCAAGATCCTTCATTCTGAAGTGGCGAGTAAGATGAAGTTTGAGATCCATAATGCCAGCAACATCATTGCCACTAAGAATCATATCATCAACATAGACTAAGAGAAATGTGTAGCCTTTCGGAGTCCATCTGATGAAGAGGGAACTATCAGAGTGACTCTGGCGAAATCCAGTTTGAAGGATTGCTGTCTGAAATTTATCAAACCAAGCCCTGTGAGCCTGCTTAAGTCCATAAAGAGCTTTCTTCAATTTACAAACATGCTGCGGAGGACATGAATATCCCGAAGGTGGTTTTAAATACACAGTCTCACGCAAGTCGCCATGAAGAAAGGCATTTTTGACATCCATTTGCCATAGGGGCCAATTGCGGGCGGCAGCTACACAAAGAAGGGTGCGAACAGTTGTCATTTTAGCCACTGGTGCAAAGGTCTCCTCATAGTCAATTCCATATTCCTGCTTATAATCCTGTGCAACCAATCTGGCTTTGTAGCGATCAAGGCTCCCATCAAAGTGAACTTTGATGGAATAAATCCATTTACTGCCGATTATAGATGCCCCGTCAGGGGCCGGTACCACGTCCCATGTTTTGTTTGCTTCAAGAGCAAGCAACTCCTCAGTCATAGCATCTTGTCAGTAAGCAATCTTCGAGGCCTGTGAATATGAGGTGGGTATAGGAGCGCTATCCAAAGAAGTGAAAAGAGCAGGAAAGCCATAACGGTCAGGGGTAACTGAAGGACGACTAGAGCGTCACAGGGGTATCATATTATTAGAAGAAGCATTAATACCCGAGGGTGCAGTAGGTGGCACTGGAAGAGGATCAGGAGAGGGAGTCCCCACAGGAGGAACTGTGTTACGCCGAACATAGACATTGGTAATAGGAGGTGGAGAAGGCGCAGGGAAGTGCGGCATATAAGACACAGCAACAGGGTGAGTATCCAAACGCAAAGAAAAGAAAGGAATGTTTTCCAAGAAGATCACATTACGAGATATTCACATGCGTTTTTCGGATTGATCATAACACAGAAATCCCTTGTGTTCAGTACTGTAACCTAGAAAGATACATTTGGCAGCCTAAGGAGACAACTTAGTGCGCTTTGTAGGTGGAAGATGAACAAAGCACAAGCAGCCAAAAACTCGTAAGTGAGAATATGAAGGGGCATGACCAAAGAGAGTTTCATAAGAAGTAGTCTTTCCTAGATCAGAGCTAGGATGACGATTGATGAGATAAACAGCAGTCTGAGCAGCATCACACCAAAAGGTGGGAGGAACTAAGGATGCAAGGAGGAGAGAACGAACAGTTTCAAGAATGTCTGTTTTTCCTCTCCGCAACACCATTTTGCTGTGGAGTATGCGGGCATGATTTTTGGTGAAGAATTCCTTTATCAGAAAGGAAGGCAGAAAAGTCATGGGACATGTATTCTCCACCGGAGTCATACCTAAGAATTTTTATTTCTTTTTGAAATTGTGTTTGAATCATTTTGTAAAACTTTTGAAAAAGAGAAAGTACTTCAGATTTGAAGCGCATGAAATAAATCCAAGTGAAACGGGAATGATCATCAATGAAGGTCACATAATACTTAAAGCCTGTCCTACTCAAGATGGGTGCAATTCCCCAAACATCAGTGTGAATAATATCAAAAGATGATAAAGCACGAGAACTATGAATAGGAAAAGGCAAGATATGACTCTTACTCAAACAACACGTTTCACACTTAGATTGAAGTAAAGAGGACATCATTTTAGTATCAAAAGTGGGTTCTAAACAACCAATTTTAAATAGGTAAAGTAAAGAAGTATTGTTCACATGACCAAGACGACTATGCCACACTGTCCACAATTTATCTAACTTAGGAGAAGAAGAAGAAAAGAGCGAGTGATGTCCAATGTCCAGTAGAAACAGTCGACCATGTTTACTCCCCGTCGCGATCACCTTTCCAGTTTGCCGCCCCTGTATGACACAACCAGTGGAAGAAAAGTTAATATTGTACCCATCATCAATAAGTTGTCCGACAGAAAGTAAATTGGCTGATAATTTGGGAACAAAGTAGACATTGGGAAGGTGAAGAGACTGGCCAGAGACACCAGATAAAGTGATGGTACCAATTCCAGAGATCATTAATTGGTCTCCATTCGCAGTGGTGATTTTGTCTTTGCCAAGGTAAGGGTGAGAGGCTGTAAAGCTACTTTCTACAGAAGTCATGTGGTTAGATGCTCCTGAATCTAGAAACCATGTGGAGGGGGTGATGAATGAAGACAAAGAGACTGAAGAATGAAAAGCAAGGAATGCTAGAGGAAAATGAGGATGATACCGACCACCATGGAAGCCCATAGATGCGTAAGCTGATATCACCGTGTTCTGAATTGGGGCTGGAGTCATGGAGCAACCAAGGACTAAGAGCAGCAACAGCAAACAACAGTAGCAAAGATGCACACAGCAGTGATGGCACAGTAAACCCAGCAGCAACAGTAAACCCAACAGCAAGTAGTACCAAGAAATATAATAAATAGTAAAGCAGAAGGCAGCAGACAATCAGAAAGGGAATCTGCTGTAATCTGTGCTAATTTGATTGAATCGGCTAGAACCTTGCTATCAGTGTGCTAAAACAGCAGAGGAGCACAGATGATCACAGTCTACCTTCCTATGCTTGGAAGATGATCACAGCAGCAGAGATTGCTAGGACCAGAAGATACCAGAAGAAAATGTAGAAACAGAACACAGACGACCCAGTCGTCTTGTGTCGTCAGACACAGATCCTGAACGAGTGCCCCACAACTTGGTTCAATCACAAATCAGAGGACATCATCCTGAAGAAGATCAAAAGTTCTTCCGCCAGGCCAAACTTTGATGATAATTGGATCAAAATCCACAAATCTGGACAGTGGTGATGAAATCTTTCTGAGAAAACCGTCAGAGGAAGAAGATGATGGAAACTACCTCAAAGGTGATTGAAAAATCTTGGAAAAATCACCAAAATGTCCAGAATAATCAATCGACCAACACAATGATGATGATTAGTGAAGTTGTGAGCATCGCAGGTGGGCCACAGTGAAGCAGTAAGCAGAACACGTCAATATCGTCAGTTCCGTCAGTGGATCGATATGGACGTGGACTCCAGTAGTTGATCAAGGAGCTTATCAGAGGTTGGGGATGGAAGACCAAAGTATTTGCGCAACTCAGGGAAAAAAGTCTCACTCAAAACGGATCAAAATCCACAAATTTGAACGGATTTGATTGAAACTGTGCCACAAAACTGAAATATCACAAAATGGGGTGGATATCCTACCTCTGATGACCCAAAAATCTTGGAAAATTCACCAAAAAATTCAGAATAACCAGACGACCAACATGGGCTGCTCCCGCAACTTTGTTGATGATGATCGCAGGTGGGCCACGTCTTGATCAGAGATGATCACAGACGATCAGATGGCAGCAATAGAATCTGATTGATTTCTAGAAGATGAACTAGGATGATCACGATCGAAAGTCCTCTTATGCTTGATCTGACAGACTATCAGGGCTTTGATACCATGTTAGATTGAGGAAGAATGAGAAGAAGAAGATTGGAGAGAACGTGATGCATCCTTGGATGATCCACTGCTCTATTTATAATCATGTTAGGCCTTAATCAAGGCACTAAGTATGTGAAGAGTACAAATTAGAATAATAAAAGAATAGAAAGAATCAATCCTAATCTATACAAGGAATATAATCAGAAAGAAATCAGGGAATACAATTATACACAATCTTTGACAAAATCAACCAACGTGTGGGATGCTGTAATGGGCCTTTGTTGGGCTGGGCCTTGGGCCTGTGAATATAAGCCTTGTTATCTTCTACAGCTGTAACCATCGTATGTAAATGAGAATGAGACTCATTTAAATGACTAGTTTTTCCTATTTTATAAGAAAGTCCAACTTCAAGTTCATAATTTCAATTAAAGTCAAATGGTGGCCCACTTGTTTAATATGCGATCAAACGAATAAGAGTTCAATACGAAAATCGACGCACTCATCAAGATACACACGATGATGCCAAGATGACATGCATATGATGCAAATTGAGAAAATTTAAATTTACGAAAAAGTCCCTAGCTACTCTTAAACTAACCAATTGACTTTGCACTACCTACCCAAGACTCAAGATCTAACCCAAGAGCTAAAACAAGACCAATTTATCTTTAAAAATAACTTAATTAGTTATTAAGTATACTTAATTAAGTAAAACATAATTAATTAATACTAAACACCATTAATTTGGATCGGGTTGTAACTAGAGAACAAAAGCTAAACTCGACTGTCTTGATTCATTCATCTCTCTGGGAATTGCAACGAAGGTTTTTATATTTATGACACACTTAGGAATTTTCAGTTAATGACAGAATACAATTACAACTAGTTCCAGCTGACAGCAACTTAGTGAGTCTATTGTTCTGATTGACTGTGTGACTAATAAAAATCACTTTAACTTTTGTTAGGGCTTTCAGGAGTTTAAAAGGCTGCTTTTGTGCGATTATAGTTAGGGCTGCACAAAAAATCCGGTATCACCGCAAAACCGAACCGAACCGACCGAACCGGGCGGTTTGGATCGGTTTATAGTGGATCGGTTCGGTTAACGGTTTGAAAATTATAAAAACCGCTTACATTGGTCGGTTATTGGTTTGAGCCCATGGTTAACCACTTAAACCGAACCGACCGTATGCGGTAACTTAAATATTGTTTTTTTACTATTTAAGCCTTAGGATTTCATTTTTTACTACTTTCATAGTTAGAGTCGACAACTCCATTCTCACATAAATTCAATTGCGAGTACTACCTCAGAGGGCATCATGTGGAATGAATGTTTCACTACAAGCTGGTTATTGTTTTTTTTTTTTTTTTTTTTTTTGTGTGCTTGTGTTTAGTCCAAACTCTTTTTTTTTTAATTGAACTATTTTTTATATGCGTTTAGTCCAGTATGGATTGTTGGATTTTTATGTTTGCACCAAACATTGGAACAAATGCAAAGGATGGGGTATCATCATTTTAAAATTTCCAATGTCTAATTTTCAAAAAAATGAAGTAAAAAACAACGGTTTAACCGACCGAACCGAACCGTTTGGTTTGGTTTGGTTCGGTTTAAACTCTCTCCATCGTCGGATTGGATCGGTTAATTGAAAAACCGACAGGTTCGGTTTGGTTATTGGTTTTAGTGTTAAACCGATCCGAACCGCCCATGTGCAGCACTAATTATAGTAACCCCGAGAGAGGAAAACTATTTTCGTTTTCCATGTAGCCCCTTTTTCCGATCGTTTGGCGCAATGCATTTTTGTCACATAAAAGTTTAAAAAAGAATAAAAATAATTGACTTCTTTGAAGAGATTTCAGTTTTCCATGTGAGGGTAGAGATTCAGGATACCTCCCTATCAAGAAAATGGAAATCAATAGAGAGGAAAATCTTCTCCCTCCACAAACACACCCTACATGAAGGCGAATACACCATGGTTGGTCTCCCAATCCTCATGTAAAAGGGAAGATTGTCATATCTAGTCTTCCTCCTTATTTTCGGGACTATTGCTTTGGTTGACACTGAAACATGTCATTGTGAACACCAAATGCTCACCATAATGATGAAAAAAATAAACAAATTGTTTGAAAGAAAGTGATATATTGACTAAATGTGATGTAAAAGATGGTGATGGAACTGCCAATTGAACATGAAAAAAATACTAGAGTGGAGAATGGAAATTCAAGCTCTGCCTTTGGGGAGATTTTTTAATACTATTTAAGATAGGAGGAACAATAAAAAATGTCGTTCTTTGGGCTAAGCCCACTTGAAAGTATGCAACAAGAATCCTCACATAGAAAGCTTCATGGATAAAAAGGAAATAATGTGAGACAATTTCCACTTTCATCATTTATTTATGAGCTTTAAAATCCTTAATTTTAAGTGATCTCGCCCTTGGAGCCCATATTAAATCAAACCACTCAAAAGAATCCCCCACCACCATCACCCCAAATTGTTGGCGTCGCACCAAATTCCTCTTCAAATGAGAGTTGGGCTCATGCACGTGATTTACTTCCGTTGCTTTTGTGTTCAAACATGTGCCTTAAACATAAGCAATGTGACACTTGGTGTAACACTGATTTATGAGAAACTAGTTCCATTCCCATCTCATTCAACTACTCGACAGCCACTTATTGTGGACTTTGTGAAGTTCGACTAGAGCCTTGACTATATAAACCAAATTAAATTAAAATGTGAATTAGATTGTTATTTCAACAAGAGAGCCTCCCTTTACACTTGCACCAACTGAATTTCATGTGTTCTATAGTTAGATTGATCGAGTATAAAATTCAATTATAAAAAATAAATAAATCTTGTGGTCGTTTTCAAATCAATGTGACTCAGAGATCAATATTCTAACTCAAGGTGAATTAGACCGCCGTAACCGTAAACCCTTCTTGCAGTTAATCAAACACATGCCTTGCAACTCAAACTCAGTCAATCAAGAGAAACCATTTTCTAGTCTTTAAGAAAATGAATAAAATTGACTTAAAACTTACCCATAAGATGAAACAAATTGATTATAGACAACCCAAAAACTGATTTAAAATCAATCTTTTCAATCCAGCTATCATATTCTCTATGCTATTTTCCATGCACAGATCAACTCCAATTGAAAACTCTCTATTTGAACGCCACAAAATCAAATCATACAGTAAATGAGAGAGAACCTTGAAGAAAGATTGCGAGAGAGCGGGAAACTGGGGGTTTTACGTTTGATTATGGCTTTTGTCTACTTCAAATCAAATCCAGGTTGCTCTAGGCCAAACCAACCTATAGAGTGAATTTGGGTCAATATTAGACCCATGACTGAATCGTTTGCTCTTGGACAAAATTGGGCCGCCCATGAACGAGGGATGTGAACAAGTCGGTTCCGATCCGGGTCTATGGTGGACTTGGAACCGGAACCATTAATGAGAATATGGAACCAAAACTAGAACCAATTTCGTATATGGGAATGGTCCAGGATTGGGTAGAGAATGATTTGAAAAATAAAAAGTAACTTTTAGAAGGAATTCTTGAAATTTTAGGTAATATGTCGGGTCCTGGATCCACGGGCTGGAACTAAAGTTTAACCAGATCTGGAGTCATTTAGGCATGCACTGTTCTGGGTCAGGACCAGTTCAAGAAACACTTTTCATTTTCTAAGTATATTCAAAAGTTTATAGTTTTTCAAATATTTCTAAAAATCTATGATGAGATAAGATTTGAAATTTGAGTTCATAAAATTTTTAGCTCTGCAATTATGATGAACGGTTTGAATCTTGATTTTAAGTCCCACAAAAGTCCAAATAAGTAACTCTAAGGGCCTAGACTATTTTGCAAATATCTCAGACTAGGTGGTGATTAAACGGTTGAAACTATACTACATAGTCAATTTTGGGATTTTAAAGAGGATGGACGGCTTGGATCGTGATTTAGAACTCCAGAATAATTCTTTAAAAAACAAAAAAGGGCTAAAAAAAACATGATTAACCTTAGAGTATATTTATGACTTATAGGTCTTAACAAATTTCTCAAGATCCATGATGAGTTAACTCCTGAAATAAAACCTCATAGCCATTTCTCTTCGGATCTTGAGTTTGGAGCCCATAGAGTCCAAAATGTAACTCTCCTTTTCTGTGCTTTTTCATTAATATCTCAAAATATGTGATCATCCAACGGCTGGGATTTTATCCGATAGCCTTGTTTTATGTTTTAAAGAGGATGGACGGTTTGGATCTTTAGTTAATGGCCCAAAGTAAAATAGAATTTAAAAAAAAAACAGTAATTGCAAAAAATCATGTGAGGAGATGTGATTTTACCTGTGCATCTAATGGTTGACAGTTTTTAACAAATTTCTCAAGCTCTATGATGAATTAACACTTGAAAATTGACCACCTAGCCACTTTCACCCTTCCAAAGAGAGAGTTAATGGTTCAGATCTTGATTGTGGGGCCCATAAAGTCCAAAAATGTAGATCCGATGGCCTAAACGTTTTTACAAATATCTCAAAATCTGTAATCATCCCATTGTTGTAATTTGGTTCCTTAGCCGTGTGGACCATTTAAAGACATTTAAAGGTCTTGATCATGATTTTAGTTCCTGCAAGAAGAAGCACAAAAAAGGAAAAAACCGAAGAAGGCAAAAAAGACGTCAGAAACACTGTAGCACATATATGTCTTCCGCTTCAGACATTTATCTCTGATTCAAATCTGCCCATTTTTGTGACGGAGTGAAATAGAGGTATTATGTCTTAACTCCATTTGAAATAGACATTTGAAAGGGTGCTACGCAACAGATTAAGGGCTTGTTTGGCAAATTTTATCTTTACGAAATAGATCTGTATGATATAGATCTATTTCAAATGGAGCGGTTTGAAATTGATGTTTTACAAATAGACTGTTTGGTAAGACATAGATATTTTAAAAATAGACCGTTTGATAAGACACATGTAAAAATAGATCTAATGGTCTGGGCATTTTGCAAATATATCAAGATCTGTGATCATCCAACGATTGAAATTTTATCTCAAACACGTGTTCCACATTTTAATTACTATAGGCGGTTTGGATCTTCATTGTGGTTGGGATCTTGCATTTAGGGGCCATGATTTAAAAAAAAGTATATATAAATGTCTGTCGTTTTTTGTAAATATCTTAAAATCTATGATGATCCAATGGCTAAAATTTGGATCCTTAGTCGTGAATGATCTTTTGAATATATCCAATGGTTTGAATCATGATTTATGGTGCCTGAATTTAAAAAAAAAAAAAAAAAACCACACTGTTGTGTACAACTTCAAGACTCAATCACTAAGGCATGGAACATCAATGGTCAAAAACATTTTTGTAAATATCTCAAGATCCACTTTGAATTAGAGGCTCAATTTTTGGCCCATAGCCGTTTTTGGCCCTCCAAAGAGAACCAATGGATCGGATCGTGATTATGGGGTCCACAATGTCCAGAATATTAGATCGAATGGCTCACGATCTTTTGCAAATATCTCGAGATCCGAGATAGATCAACGGTCCAAATTTTGACACGTGGCCGTGTTTGACCTTCTTCATATATCTAGCGGTCCGGATCATGACTTTGGGTCTCATAAATTAAAAAAAAAATCAAAAAACGGACTGCCCCATGAGACCGTCCAACTCACTGTAGCCATTACAGTCTATCCGCTTCAGACCAAAAGCACTGATTCAATTCTGCTGCTTTTGCTGGCTTCTTGAAATGGGGCCAAATCATCTAAAGTCCATTTCAAATGGGCTTTGCAACTTCACTTACCAAACAAACTTAAAACTGTTACACACAGTTTTAAGACAAGTAGAGGCAATAATAAGAGTTGCCAAACACCACCTAAAAGCTTTTTCAACCATTTTAAGATAAATAGAGCCTCAAAATAGACTATCCAAACATGCACTCTCATTAAATCATAGTTTTTCATTCATTCAACTCAATGCCCAAATGAAAGATAAAACATGTACATCTATATTAGAAGAGTTTCACATTTCTCTTTCACATGGCATGTTCTTGGCTGAGTTCAGTTCTGGTTAATCTTCACGACAGCCAAAGAACTTCTGGCAGCCACGCGTGTATTTTCTACTAGGTTCGGGCAGCACCTTCTTACCCTCACCAGAAGTGATGAAATGAGGTTCTGTGCTTGGAGTCTCTGCTGCTTCAACAGTGCAGCACTCTATGTTGAGCAGCACAAGGCTCACAAGGGCTAGACCCAGAAGCCACTTCTGCATCTTCCCAAGTCCCATCTCTTTATCTTTCTTCTCTCTGTCTCCGTCTGCAATTATTCCATGACAGGAATTGCTTATATAGGTTTGATTTGGTATCTCAAGGTTAAGCAATGCAGTTTTGATAGTAAGTCTAAATAAGGAGAAAGGCATTTTTGGTAGAAATGATGAGCTGGAGTAGTGGAGTTATGGTTATGGGAGGACTTTTGGATGGCCCGTATAGATTTTGTTACTGGTTTTGTTGGGGTGGTTGATTGTCAATAGCAACAGAGCAGGGACAAGCAATGATCAACCGACACGAGGGCGTTTTCACTGGGCCTAAATCATGCCTCGTAAAGTCTGCTTTAATTTGAAGGATGATTTTCTCCTGTGCTCTGCAATTCATTTTTATTGGTATTGATTGTCATGGGGTCCCATGAATATCAGAGAGCCTGCTTTTGGGATGGTCTGGATGAATCAAGCCCACAGCAAGGCTGGAACTAAGGTTGGCGCCATAATAATATGGTGCCACGGGTTTATACCTTAGAAACCTGGACTTGAATATACATTGGATTGAGGTGGGTGGATCCGGACCAGGACCCAAATCTGAAACGAGTCCAAATCCTATACTCAGACTAGGGCTGGCAAACAAGTCGGGTTGCGTAGAGGTGGGGCCCACCTTTTGGACCCAACCCGTGACCGGCTTATTTTAAAAACTGGTTGCAAGCCTGCAATAGGGGTGTTCATGGGCCAGTCTAAGGAATATCAACGCCCGGACCAGCCCAACTTCTAAAATATATGTCCAAGCCAGACTCAGGCCTGGATCGGGTCTAAGGAGTTGCCCAAGCCCAGCCCGCTTGGAAACATGTAAGCCCGAGCCAAGACCGAGATTAGTATATAATTTAAAACGAGAGCTAAATTGCATAGTGTTTAGAATAACCCGCATAACACACATAAAATATGGGTCGGTTCGATCCGACCCATATTTTATATTGGATTGAGGTTGGTGGATCCGGACCAGGACCCAAATCTGAAACGAGTTCAAATCCTATACTCAGACTAGGGCCGGCAAACAAGTGGGGTTGGCTAGAGGTGGGGCCCACCTTTTGGACCCAACCCGTGACCGGCTTATTTTTAAAACTGGTTGCAAGCCTGCAATAGGGCTGGGCTTGGTTTAAGCTCCGCAAGCCCGAGCCCAGCCCAAGGTTATATTAAAAAAATAAAATTAGGCCACTTGTAAAAGCTAAAAGCCTTATCTCAATTAGTTTGATTACTGGTGCCTTAAGGAGATGTCATGTGTTCAATTCCCTTTTTTCTATAATTACATTTATGGTCGGTCCGGGCCAGGCTCTGGCTCTCTACCAATCAACCCAAGCCCAGCCCATTTATTAAACGGGCCCCAATAAACAATTCAAGCCCGAGCCAAAACCGGCTTGGCCGGATTCGGGCTCTGGCCCGTTCCATCAACACCCCTAACTCTCACTTGACATAGAGGTCGGCTACATAAATTCTTTTTGCCCATTCCAATCTAGGGGGCAAAAAAAAAAAACATAAATTCTTAGAAAAGATAAAAAATAAAAACCTTAAACAAAATTAAGAATTTTATATTTTAATTGTTAAATATAGAAGAAAGTTCTAAAATTGATACTTGCTATGGTCGGAGTCCCTACAAAATTTAAAAAATACCAAAACTATAAAAAAATTATGAATATAAAGAATGAAACTATCATAATAAAAATGATATTAATTGGTTGCCTCATAAAAACTAGTTCAGTTGAAGTAAGATAATACAAAAATAAAGTACGCACTCCCCATGGACTCAAATTGGTTCCAACTGAAAAATATCGGCCTAGGAGTAGATGTATCAAACAATTGAGTGAAAATCCTAAGCCACGGGGAAATCTAGTGGTCCAAGTCGACTTGTTCTATCATTTATCAAAAAATCCAGATCATATGCTTCTTTTTTTTTTTTTTATAATTTCCAAAACAAAAAGGTTGGGCTTAAATTTTTTTTTTTTTCAATTATACACAGCATGGGACAATATTTTTTAATGTTGTAAATTTCAAAGGTGAGCCCTTTGGAGGATTTATATGACAGACACAGACTTCTGATTTTTAAAGTTATAAACACTAATATCATGATAGACTCATGAGAAACAGTTTGTGGATTGTTTACAGCTCCAACCCACAAGAAATTCATGATGCTTTGTCAGTGGGGCCCATTTATAAAAAAACGAAACCACTAAATATAAATTTCTCTCATTTCTATAAATCCTAAAAACACTTTACATGAATATTTGGCACATCATTAGATTGATGGCTTATAAAAGATGTGAATAGGATTTCTCATCTTATTGCCTAGAGTTGGGTCGTCTCCTCTCGGTGTGAGTTTCTCTTCTTACGTTAGTTGGTCCTCCCTTTTGCTGGTTTCTCTCCTCACTGAGCAAGTTTTATCTTCCCTTAATGGGGTCTCTCCTGGGTCTAGCTCCTGGCTAGGTGCCAAAATAAGTTTAAAAAATAAGAGGAAAAAGAAAATTCATATATTTCAGCGATCAATTTGATAATGAGACCATATCCAATTAGCATGAGATTTGGTGAGCACCTTGAAAGATGCGGGTATTTTACATGAGAGGAGTTTAGATTTCCATGAGTAGGCATTAAGGAGCCTCTTAAATTCGTTGTGCTCCCAAGTCTAAATGATCAGGATTGATAGAAAAAAAAAATCTGGCAGAGTTGGAGTTTTTATTACAAAACACATTTAAGTTTTTTTATCCATCTATTGAACCGATGTGTCTATCATCTATCATCTAAAAGAATCTCATTTTTAAATCACTTAGGCCTTGTTTGGATCGTCTTATTTTTTTGACGTCTTAATCTATCTGAAAAAGATCTGTGAGTTTAAGATCTTATTAGAGCTGCGAGTTAAATATCTGATTAGCTGTTCTGTAATAAGATCGTTTGGCAACACCCGAACACTATGAGATCTAAATTGAATAAGACTGTTTGGTAATGCATCATATCCATGTCTTAAGTTAAGGGTAATTTCTGTCATTTAAAAAAAAATTGTTTTAAGCCTGAAAAACATTTGTGACACTCCAAATATTTTCTTTTTTAACTCGGACAATGCCCAGTACACTTTATACTCGTTTTTTTAAACTTAAGAAAAAATATGTTTTAACCATCACAATGCATGTTCCACTTCATAATTACCAACATTATTACATAAATTTTAATAATAGTTTGCTTGTAAAATGACTAAAGACACATCACTATAATGACCACCAAAATGATAAAAAAACAACCAAAGCTACAAAAACACTTTTGAGTCCACATCTAGAACTATTTGCACTCGGCGGTGATTCCCTTGAAAATTTTGGATACACTGTCTCACCATTTTCCCTATCATCTAAAAGAATCTCATTTTTTTGGATTTTATTCCAGCCATTAGATACTTAAGTTCAAATTACATGTTTAACATTGAAAAAGGAGGAACCTTTCAGCTCTAGCTCAACTTGCGGATGAGATAGTGGAGCCCACCTAATAATACATCTAAGTGGACCATAAATCAATGACTCCTTGATTGTCACCGCCCCAGCATTAGGCACCCATCTAACTAAATTAAATCGTAGGATCGACTGTGCACTCATTGTGGATGGTAAAAACTTATCGACGATTGATCAAATAGTTAGAATGATCATCCGAGCCTCCATTATCATACACATGTAGGTGGGGCCGGGCGGATGGGGTTCCAAGAGGCCCCACACATTTTTTCATGTGGTAGAGAGGTTGAGCAGCAGGAGAGGCCGACCCGTTATAAAAAGGCACTAATTTTATTTATTTATTTATTTATAGATGATAGTCATAATTTTGGCTGCCATTTCTTCTATAAAAGGACATTAATTTTGAACGGATTAGATTTGAAACATGGCCCAATTAGATTTGAAACATTGCATTTACAAGTAGAACATTTACAAGAAAAGGTTTATAGTACAAAGGTGTGTGGTGTGGATCTCTTCTCACCTTAATATTTTCTGGGGCGTTGGAAGAGCGGGAAAGAGGTGAAAGTGAAAATCGAAACGAAGGAAATATAGAAAGCAGCTTCCACAGCCCTCTCTGCCCCTCTCACCAAACGAACTCACCAAACGAACAAGGTATATCGTTATCGTCGCCATTGTTTTCTCTCTATTTTTCATATTTTTATGTTGTTTTGATCTTGGGGTTTTCTCTTTCTCCCCCATTTTTTGTTCTTCTTGATTTGATTTTACTTTTCTTGACTCAATCTAGTTTCTTTTCTGTTCTTTTGTATTCCTTGTTCAACTGATGCTTGGAGAGAAATTTTTTTGAACAATAGACAAACCTTGTTTACTAATTTGTCGGTTGGGGTTTGAATGCTTGGCGTTTTACCCAACTGGGGTTGTCTTAATATGTACAAAGAAGCCTCTATTCTTGTATATCTGCTTCTGTTTTTGAGGAAGTATGAATGAGAAAAAAGTTCATGTTATCTGGTGGAAGCAAGTGCTGCAAGTGCATCATCTTTGGGTACTAAAGATTTGGTGTGTGCCAAAAGTAGACCCTTTTTCCGTGCTCTGGGATTACGTGCTCTTAGGCCATTCTTATGATTTTTGGATGCTGCTATTGGATCATGGAACTGCAAAGACCCTGCAAATTCTAAAATTTGGAAGCTGACCCTGCATAGTTGGGGCAATGCTTTGATGATGGTGGGCTTTTAATATTTGGAATGGAGCAGGTAACCCTTTTAGAGCTGGTTGATAGTGAGAATGAGGAGAAATTCATGTTAGGAGGATCCAAATTCCCAAATGCCAATGGCATTTTGAGATTCTAAATAAGAGAATTTGAAGAGGATTTTACCTTGGGTCATTTCACATCTTCAGTTTTTCTTTTTGGGAAATGTTAAATGGTGAATAAGATTTTGCTAAATAGGAGGCTGAATGAGCCAATGCAATGGGAGATGGCCTAGGTGGTCCACTCCCCACTCCCCACTCCCAAAAAACGATAACCGAAAATCTGAAAAAAATTAAGGAACTACATCTCCAAACCAAATTAATTCCGTGGCACTCTTAGTTTATCTTTTAGGCTATTCGCCCCCTTTAAAATTTGGTTGGAGGACACCTGTAGACCTTGTCTTAGGACTCTTGAAATTCATCTATGAAGCTTAAAAGTCCCACATCTATTTTGAATATGCGTTTTGAGCCCTGGCTTATTTAACGCAGAATTGGCTTGACACTATCTGACAGCAATTTGGAATTTCTTTTTAGGCTGAATTCCTGAATTCCTGTCAGGATTCTGGAATCTGGAAAATTAATCATGGTTCTCAACACAGTTTACTAGGCATCTGCAAGCATAACAATGATTTCTGGAATTTGTGGCATTTGCAACTTCTGGATTTTTCATTTTTGGAATTTCGCAGCTTTGCTTTTTCATAATATAGTTTTTAACAGATTGGTCATTTATTTGTTGCCCATTGCCAATGGATCCTTATATGTATTCAGTCTTTATATTATATATAATATAGATATACTAACTATTTGTGAACTAATTATCATGATACTGAGTTTTCTAGCGTGGTTTTACAAAAGGGAAGAAGAAGAAGTGGAGTTACCGTTTTAGGGGCTGGTTTTTAAGGTTTTAGTTTTAACCATCTATCCACCCTATCCGCTTAATTCATTTGCATGTTTGGTTGTTAGATAATGATATATTAGCATCAATGTTGGTTAGATCTCATGTATTTTTTTTTTCCTGCTGCAGCTTCTGAAGATTCTTTCAACATGTCTTGGTGCACTATCGAATCTGATCTGGTATTTTTCGCATCTGAAAAAATCAGTGCTTTTAGTGATGATTAACTATGTACTGATATGAATACTGCAAGCAGACATTTATCATATATATATATATATATTTTATCAAAACATGAAGAGCAGGAGAAAACAAGAACAAAGAAAAAGTAGACACGGAGTGGTGGGCGGTGTGAAGGATGCAGGTAGAATATGGAAGTGAACTCAAAGGGTGAATTCCAAGCAAAGGCTTGAAGATGATATGGGATTTCAATACTCATGATTGAATAGAAGGTCACACATGTTCACACAATTGAGAGTAAATGTGAATTTTTTTAATGGCATAATGGAGAAGAAGAGAGATACATAGGTATTTATAGGGAGGGTGGCTGACCAGCTCAGCAGGGGAATAAGAACTTTCCATTTTTCCCTTGTAGAAACATTTTCTTAAATTTTTTTTTATAATGAAGGTATCCCTGTTGTCTTAACCTGTCAGATTTAATCCTCTGGGCACACGTGCTCACCCCACATGTGCACCGAGTAAATCTGGGTGGATTAGAACACAAGACCCTAGGGAGAAAACCCTGTGGTGTTTTTCCTTGTTGAAACTACTTACATCTTTTTTAATTTTTGGTGAAACTAAATGCATATTTCCTCTCTAAAATAAAAACGAAGAACAGAAGTTAGAAAGAACTAGAACTATTGTCTTTCCAAAAATCAAAATTGTAAAAAAAAAAAAAAAAAAAAAAAACCTAGGGTTCTTGACTTACTAATCTTTTGACTCCTTATGTAAATAAGACAAATCTCCAAACTTCCCTAAAATGAAATGAATCTCTGAACAGATTCCCACTTGTCATGATTGACATGTGCTTAATGAAAGTGTCTCCACTTCTTCTACACCAAGCTTGGCCATGTAGTTTTCACATGTGGATTTGGTGGCCTGTTGGACCATGCTTGGGCCTAGTGGGTCTTGGGGTTGGCCCAATTGGCTGTGGACTGATTTAGCTTAGGACCTGAACTCAATTTATTCTGTCCCCCGTTAGGTCTGCATAAGTTCTCCCCGAATTGGAGGGATCTTTCTCTTGAGTTCTATTGCTTTTCTCTTGAATAATCTCCTGTTGGTTCATCTTCATTTTCTTTAAGCAGTATGGACTCTTTGCTCAATCTTCTCTTCCAAGTTCCAACAAGCCGAGTGGAGGGGCGTCATCTTCAAAGGCGTACATAGGATTGCTAGTGCCATTGGAGTATTGGACCATTGGATAAATGAAGGATGTAAATCTATCCGTTGTATCCAAGAAAACAGTATCCATCTGTTGACTTGCCTCTAATGGCCATCTGCCATTGATTACCAAAAAATGAAATTTAACTATTGAGCATTTCAATTGTGGAATAAGTCTTCGGAACATGTGTGCGTGCATGCTTGCAAATACCTCAGTTATTTTGGAAGTATTTGAGTTTTTTTCAAAGCGGTCTACTAATCCCATTACTACCTCTCACCTTTAGTAGCACATATTTGAAGTTACACAGGAACATTGACATGAAGCAATATATCCTAAACTTATTGTTCATGTGGTGCTAAAATATGGGGCATTGTCCTGGATGAAAATTTGAAAGTTTATCCCTTGATTTGTATTTATATTATATAGAAAAGAAAGACAAGTGAAAAACTAAAACTATACTGTATAGGGGATGTATGTTGCATGAAAAGGAAGGAAACATGAGAAGCACATTACAAATTTACCCAAAACATAAAGAGGAAAATGGGTAAGTCGAAGAGGATATGGATGGAAGTAGTATTGGAATGGAGAAACCAAAATCATGTAGCTGACTCCAACATAGTTGTGGCGAGGCTTTGATGATGATGATGCTAAAGAGTTGCTCCTAAAAAGCCCTCTAGTCTTATGGTGAATTGCAAAACGGCTCAGTCTATTTGGATGTCAGTGGTAGGTTGGTTTGACTACAGTTGGGTCCTCCCTAATTCTCTCCTCGAGCTCTACCAAGCTTGGAAGGCCCCAATTGGGGATCCTAGAGGTAAGGTGATGTGGAGGTTGTCACTTCTGGCGGTGATTTGGACGATTTGGAAGGAAAGGAATTCAAGATGTTTTGAAGGGATAACATCTAGTGAATTTCTTGTGGCTCTCTAGGTGTCCATTAACCCGTCTTTTAGAGGATATTCCTTAGAACAAATTGTGTATCATTGGAAAGAGGATATTCCTTTTCTTATGCAAGGCCTTAGTTTGTTGCTTTTCTGGTTCTAGCTTTCTTGTGTTTTCTTGCTTTCTTGTCTTTTGTTATCGGTAGTCGGTACTCATCTCTTGTACTGTTCGTTCTTTTTTAATGAAAGTAACCATTCAAAAAAAAAAAAAAAAAGTTGCTCCAAAAAACCCTTTTCTGGCATTCTCTCCAAATCTGCATTCTGCTTTGCCAACAAATTAGCCTCATCTTGCCTCCCAGTAGACATGTGAGAAAATTATTGTCATCTATTATGCTAATTCCCCAATCCCAGGATGAATCCCAGTTGCAAGACAAAAGTCTTTCTTTGGAGCCTTTGAAGCTCATGATTTTTAAATCGTTCAACTAACTAGAGTATTGGATTCAGATTTTAGGTAAAAGATTGGGCTAAAAGATCCATTCCTTGGGATTTGATTACACATTTTATTTAGATTAAACTCATCTTACCACTCACTTGGAAAGAGGAATTGTAATAACAATGCTACTGGCCTTATGCCATATTTAAAATTTCTTAATACAATTATATTTGAGTTCTGAATTGCTTTTTCTGTATCTGTAAGGACTTGGGATATAGAGTATCTGATCTTGCCCAATCCTAGCAACACTTGACACTTTAACCAGTGCTTGGAAAATATGGTTGCAGACTGTTAGTCACTTTGGTTTGAAATGAGTTCTTTGCTTGTTTCACCGCTCGCATTTCCACTTCCTGCCTGTTGTAGTGAATTGTCCCTGGGCTGAAGCTATTGTGACAATTGTTATTCTGGCAAATGCTTTTAAAGATTAAAGAATAATTGGGTTATTTTGATTGGCAATGTCAACTCTTTTTAACTGTGGGGTTCCCCCTTTTTTTTTCTGTGGGAGTTAGAAATACATTCCTTAGTTCCCTCCTTTTTTTTCTTTGGGAGTTAAATATAAATTCTTACTTATCATCTTTGCCTCCAACTATTTGGGTTTAATTTGTGAGTTCGAGGAAAATCTTCTATCCCATGTAAATAGATCCTGATAAGCATGCGTTCTTAAGTGAAGTGGTAATTCTGCCATTCAGTGTTTCAGATGACAACTGCTGAAATAACTTGTATTTATGTACTAGCGCGTGGGGGGGGGGGGGGGGGAGGGATTTGTTGGGTATGCTCAAAAATGCCAAGTAGCTTTTACACACAGTATATAGTGTCAAAGCCAGTAGGGAGAAAGGAAGATAGAAACAGTAGAACCAATATGTCTGTGAATTCGATCATCCCATTCAGGGCTCACGATCATCCTTTATAGAATATAGTTGCTATATCTATTACATAATTGTAGCAATCACTAGATTATAGCCAATCTAATCTAATCAGAATCTAAATTACATCTCCTAATATGGCAATGATACAAATTACATATCTGTACATGTGAAGTAACTTATCTCCCAAGTTTGGGCTGTATTTGTCATGGGCTGACCCACTGACCCATTTAGCACTAGCCCATTTAACACCCCCCCTCAAATTGATGCGGGTGAATCCACGAGCATCAATTTGCCAACTAAGAATTGGTGTCTTGGCCGGGGAAGACCCTTGGTAAAGATATCTGCAATTTGAAGGCTGGTAGAAACATGAGGAAGAGTAATCGCTCCACGCACAAATTCATCACGTATGTAATGACAAGCCACCTCAATATGTTTTGTACGTTCATGGAAGACAGGATTTTCAGTAATCCGTATGGCACTGGTGTTGTCAGCATAAAGAGGAGTAGGACCAGATTGGGAAAATCCAAGCTCAGAAAGAAGACCCCGAAGCCAGACAATTTCAGATGTGGCAGCTGACATAGCACGATATTCTGCTTCTGTAGAAGATTTGGAGACTTTATCTTGTTTTTTACATTTCCAGGAAATTAAGGAGTCCCCCAGGAACATGCACCAACCAGTGGTAGATCGGCGACTATCAGGGCAACCAGCCCAGTCAGCATCTGAATAAGCAATGAGAGACGTCGAATTGCCCACAGGAAAGAAAAGACCACGAGATGGTGTATGTAGAACATATCGAAGAATGCGCTGAACAGCAACTAGATGGAGATGGCGTGGCTGTGTCATGAACTGACTAACCAGATTGACTGCATAGGAGATATCAGGCCGAGTGATAGTCAAGTAGATCAAACTTCCGACTAAACGACGATACATTGTGGCATCAGGAAGAAGATCACCCGTATCGTGCGTGAGCTGAAGATTGGCCTCAACAGGAGTATCTACAGGAGTGGAGTTTTGAAGACCAGCTGTCTCAATGAGATCCATAGCATACTTGTGTTGATCAAGGATGAGACCTTTCGCTGACTGATGAACCTCAAGGCCTAGAAAGTATGTGAGTGGCCCTAAATCTTTCATATGGAAAGATTCATGTAAGGATGCTTGTAGATGTGTGATCATGCCAGAGTCTGTCCCAGAGATGATGATATCATCTACGTAAACCAATAGGACAGTAAGCCCTTTTGAAGAGCGGTGAAGGAACATAGAAGGATCAGAAGCACTCTGAGTGAACTGTAGATGAATGAGAGCATCCCTAAATTTCTCAAACCAGGCGCGCGGAGCTTGCTTAAGACCATATAGAGAGCGGCGTAAGCGCGCGCAATCGCCTGTTGATGCACCCGTAATGCCTTGGGGAAGTCGCATATAGACTTCTTCTTTGAGATCACCATGAAGGAAGGCATTCTTGACATCAAATTGGAAAAGAGGCCAGGAGTGAGAAGCAGCAATGGCAAGAACAGTACGGATTGTAGTCATTTTCGCAACTGGAGCAAAGGTTTCCTCATAGTCGATGCCATATTCCTGTCGGTTGCCGAGAGCGACTAACCGTGCTTTATAACGATCCAAAGAGCCATCAGCCTTAAGTTTGACAGAGAAAACCCATTTGCAGCCAATAGGTTTTGCAGATGAGGGACAGGGAACGACATCCCAGGTATGATTCTCCTGCAGTGCCGTTAATTCGTCGTGCATAGCCTTTCGCCAACAGTCATGCTTCACCGCCTGCAAGTAAGAAGTCGGAATAACAATGGAGGAGAGGGCAGCAAGCAAAGATGTGTGAGTGAACCCATATTTGTCAGGAGGCTTGGAGATACGCGTAGAGCGTCGAAGCTGAACTGGAGAGGAAGGAGCTTGTGATGAAGCGGGGACAAGATCAGGTGCCGGCGAGGGATCTGGAGGGGGAGGCAGTAGTGGAACATCCTTATGACGACGCCGTTCATAAACAATGAGTGGAGCAGAGGTTGAGTCAGAAAAAGCTGGTAGATGAGAAAAAGAAGGTAAAGGAGAAGAATGGGTGGAAAAAAAATTTTGAGATTCGAAAAATGTGACATTTCGAGAAATGCGCAGACGGTTGAGCACAGGATCATAACAAAGATACCCTTTTTGATGAGACGCGTAGCCAAGGAACGCACATTTGGCCGATTGAGCAGTTAATTTGGTACGTTCGGTTGAGGGTAGATGAACAAAACACACACATCCAAAAATGCGTAGGTGGGTGTAAGTAGGCTCGGTATGAAAGAGACGAAAGTGTGGTGTTTGATTGGTGAGGTGATGGGATGGTAGGCGATTGATTAAATGAACTGCAGTGGCTAAAGCTTCGGGCCAAAATCGTGCGGGAACTGATGATGCTAAGAGAAGAGAACGAACAGTATCGAGTAGATGTCTGTTCTTTCGTTCAGCAACTCCATTCTGTTGAGGAGTGTAAGGGCACGATCGTTGTGATAAAATCCCGTATTTTTGCAAATAAGTTTGAAATGGATGGGACATATATTCCCCTCCGGAATCAGATCGAAGAACTTTTATGCGAGCAGAAAACTGATTTTCAACATATGCCATAAATTTTTGGAAAGCATCAAAGACTTCAGATTTAGAGTGTAAGAAATAAACCCAAGTGAATCTACTATGATCATCAATGAAAGTGACAAAATATTTGTAATTTGTATGAGAGATTACCGGAGTAATCCCCCAGACGTCACTATGAATAATGTCAAAGCAATTGGAAGCCATAGTAGATTTGGAAGGAAAGGGAAGAACTTTGCTTTTTCCAAGTTTGCAAACAGAGCACTCATCAGAAATGTGACGAAAAGATGTTTTATTTTCATTAATACTACCAGTGTTTAACATTAAAGATAACAATTTTGAATGAGGATGGCCTAATCTATTATGCCAGAGCCTCCAAACATCCTGAGGAGAAAAACAAGAAAAGGCAGAAAGCTGATGAATTGGAGAAGGAGGCAGAACGAGAGGAAACAGGCGTCCACACTTAGGCCCCTTCGCGATCACCATCCCCGACACTTGATCCTGCACAACACAACCAGAGCGAGAGAATGAAACATTACAATTATCATCAATCAATTGGCCAACAGACAGAAGATTTGTAGTGAGATGAGGAGAAAGAAAGACGTTTGTGAGAGGTAAGGAATGAATGATATCACCAGTAGCTGTAATAGGAAGCTTTTGACCATCAGCAGTATGGACTTGTAAATTTCCATTGTATGGTTGCAGGTTAGATAGATGAGCGGTGGAGGAGGTCATATGATTGGAAGCTCCAGAATCAATAAACCATAGGGAGGAAGAGGAGTGGTGGTTACCTGAAATGCCAAGTGCAGAGAAGGCATTTATGATCATCTGTTGAATAAGCTCAGGGGTGATTTGAGGAACACTATTGGTGGCAGGAGGTGGTGAGGGCGTGACCGGTACCGAAGGACTAGCACTAGAAGTAGCATCTGCAGTGTTGACATGATAAGCTCGAGGAGTGCGATTTTGTGGCCGTCTTTTGCATTCTGTAATAACATGACCATTCGATTTGCAATAATTACAGAACTTGGTCTTACACTGTGAGGCATAGTGTCCATAATTTTTGCAGCCAAAACATTGGATTTTGCTGAGATCTCTTGCTGGAGGTTGTCCTTTCGAGGCAGAAATAGTATGATGAGTGATCCCTCCCGGATTGTAATTGGTAGTGGCAGCAAATGCGACATCAGAAGAGTTTCTGGAGGACTGTTGCTTTAGAGCATGCTGAGTTATCTGACTCTGTTCCTCTCGCAAGAGTTCATTTAGACACTCATTCAGGGATGGAGATGGAACCCTGCTCATCAGATTGGAACGAATGATCTCATACTCAGATCTTAATTTCATGAGGAACTGGTCTCTGTGAGAAGTTGCCTGTAATTTTTGAATCTCAGATAGAGCGGCCTCAGAGACATTGAGGTATTTGATTTCATCATATTCAGCCCATAAATTAAGAAAACCTGTATAATAATCCTGGATGGAAGAAGTCCCTTGGGTATACTGAGCGATCTCCAGTTCAAGCTGGTATTGGCGGGCTGAGTTCCCTTGGTGATATACTTGCTTCAGATATTCCCACATCTCCTTAGAGGTCTTGTAAGGTTTGAGATTCAGGATATATTGAGGTTCAACAGAACCAAGAATCCAGGTTTTTATTTTGGCATCCTTTGTATGCCAAGAGAGTATTTTTTTCTCATCTTCCTGAGGACGTGGATCTAATCCGGAAACAAGTCCCCACAGTTCCTTTCCCTCAAGATAGACTTGAAATTGATAGGACCAGGAAGTATAATTCTTTCCATTAAATTTAATCAATGCAATGTCATGCTTTTCCATGGCAGTAGATGTATGAGCAAGAAAATCCAATTGTTTCTTAAAGAATGGCTAACCGGATGAGAGAAATAGTTCCAAGTGTGCAACAGAGAAGTCCAAGTTTGCAACAGAGAAATCAGAGAAGACAGATTCAAAAAACAGCACCTTTTCAGAAAAAAACTCAACAAAATAGGCCTAGGCGTCCAAGATTTTGCAGAGAGAAAAGGATGCAGCAGCCAACCAGTGCAATATATGATCAATCAGAGATCATACGATGATGAGGACCACAAATTCGCACCAAACAAAGCAGATTGCTCACAAAAAGGATCAAAATCCAAGAACTTGGACGGCTGTGATGAAAAGATACAGCAGAAATTGGAATTTCTCTAGAAAGGGTAGAAAACCTACCTCTGAGATGCTAAAAATCCTCAAAAAATGCCCACAAATACCAGAAGGAGTACTCGACCAGATCTGTTGCAATATCCAGATGCAGTAGTGTGGATCTGGGGTGGGCCACGTCTGATCACACCTTGATCAAACCAGTGGATGAAGATTCCTTGAGTATAGAAGACACACGATGACTTCCAATGGTTGGAAGATGAAGAAGATCACTCAGAAACTCTGTATAGAGTTGTGTTTACTCAGGGCTCTGATACCATGTCAAAGCCAGTAGGGAGAAAGGAAGATAGAAACAGTAGAACCAATATGTCTGTGAATTCGATCATCCCATTCAGGGCTCACGATCATCCTTTATAGAATATAGTTGCTATATCTATTACATAATTGTAGCAATCACTAGATTATAGCCAATCTAATCTAATCAGAATCTAAATTACATCTCCTAATATGGCAATGATACAAATTACATATCTGTACATGTGAAGTAACTTATCTCCCAAGTTTGGGCTGTATTTGTCATGGGCTGACCCACTGACCCATTTAGCACTAGCCCATTTAACATATAGTTTACATTTACATTTTGTGACCATACACGTATGGTTATAACTAGGTTTGATATTTATAGTTTAAACAATTTCATATTCTTGTTGTATATTGCTTATACTTTCATGGCTTTGCATGCTAGGCGTTTTACTGATCTGATTCAGCAGATGCAAGCGGCGGGGGGGGGGGGGGGGGGGGGGGGGGGGGGTGGGAGGGTTTGTTGGGCATGCTCAAATGCCAAGTAGCTTTTACACACAGTATATAGTTTACATTTACATTTTGTGACCATACACGTATGGTTATAACTAGGTTTGATATTTATAGCTTAAACAATTTCATATTCTTGTTGTATATTGCTTATACTTTCATGGCTTTGCATGCTAGGCGTTTTACTGATCTGATTCAGCAGATGCAAGTAAAAGGCGTGCGGGTAATATCCTTGATGATTAATGTTACAATACATGTTTCTAATTTTTAATATGATGTTGCTGCAAAAGCATGCTTATCTTAGGAGTATTTTGGCATATTCCGAATGTCTTTAAATTATAAAATGATCCTTCTGGTGGATCTTATTCTTAGAAGGTGAAGGGTAAATGTTATTTTGCAGCCTCTTATTATTTGCCAAACACTTGAGCTCGATTCTTTTTACAACCCTTGAATTGCAACAGAGGCTGGCTGCTTCCTCTCCAGCAGGGAGCCTGAGCAGTCCAAACCAGTTCAAGATAGGAGTGGACACGGCAGAGTGGCTTTGCTCTCACTGTCATCAAAACAGGGAGAATAGATCTTCATAAAGCGACCATAGTTGACGAGATGGGGCCAGATGAACAGTCTCCCCTCAGGCTAGCTCTGGCATGGGAAAACCTGCCAACTCTTTCAACTTTAGAGTTGAGGCAAGCACCAACACGCCTGTTGCAAGGGTGAGTCAGGGGGGCCAACTTTGTGAGGAGATGAAGCCGGATGCATTTTTTTCTTATTAAGATGGTGTTCTCGTTTGCTAACAGTTATAAGGAAGATTGATGGTTTTCCCTGAAGATCCATGAGGTTGTGATGGTGGCTGTCTTTTGCTGGAACAGATAAGGTTATGGAAGAGTTACTTTCTTTTGGAAATTTAGAAGCTCAAAACAAAGTGGAAGTGGATACAGTAGAAGGAAAGGCTAGGAGGAAAAGGAAAATTGTAGAATTTCACATGTTCTCCTAATTGCAATGAAGGGGAAGGTTCCTATAGGTTAGAGAGTTAGGGGGAGTATGTCACTGTAAATTTTAGGATAATGAGGATGTTGGGGATCAATGGAGCTCCTATCTTGGAAGTTTTTGTTCACTAATATTTTTTATTCCTCTCTCCCTATTTTTTTTGGAGAGAGGAAGGGGGGCGGGGGGGTTTGGTTTGAATTAATACCTAAGAAGGGAATGTAGGGTAGAGTGAAGAGTTTTATCAGGAACTCTTAAGGCAGATCTAGATCTTTTGCGGAAGACTGAACTGGCAGCAAACATGACTCTTTGGCTAACATCTACTTGACCCAATCAAAATCTACATTCACTTTGTCTGGATGCCATCAAAGCAGCGTGCTGGATTTGAAGTTATGAGAAACAGACTTTTATTTTCTTTTTGGGAAATAAGGTAGTATTGGATTGTTTAGCAGCTGATGGACCTCATGACAAATAGTATTTATAAGCCTTTTGAGATGAATTGGATGGGGAGGGAGATGGCCAGAGTGTAGGCAGTGGAAGGAGATTAGCGAAGGAGATAGTGATAGTTTGGAGGGTTGATGTTGGGATGCCAACATGAGTAGCTTCTCAAATTGGATTAAAAGACAAACTCATCGCTTTGTTCCCTGGGTGTTGATGTGCCAGGTTACAACATGGTTGGTCTCCCAAGCCTCATGTAGATGGCAAGATTGTCATATCTAGTCTTCCGCCTTATTTTTGGGACTATTGCTTTGGTTGTCACTGAAACATGTCAGTGTTAACACCAAATGCTCACCATAATGGTGAAAAAATAAATAGACTCTAAGAAGTTTTAAACAAGTTCAGAATGGTGACAATGAGATGAGAATTTTGAAAGAACGTGACATATTGACTAAATGTGATGAAAAAGATGTTGATGGGACTGCTAATTGAGCATAAAAAAAAAAAAACATTAGAGTGGAGAATGCAAATTCAAGCTCAGCCTTAGGGGAATTTTTTTGAAAACTATTTGAGATTGGAAGAACATGAAAAATTTATCCAAACAACCATATTCGATATTCCTTTGAAAAGGTCATTCTTTTGGCTAAGCCCACTTGAAAGTATGCAACAAGAATCCTCACATAGAAAGCTTCATGGAGAAAAGGGAATAATGTGAGACAATTTTCATTTCCATCATTTATTTATGAGCTTTAAAATCCTTAATTTAAAGTGGTCTCACCGATGGAGCCCATGTTAAATCAAACCAATCAAATGAATCCCCCACCAACCATACACCTCAAATTGTTGGCGTTGCACCAAGTTCTCCTCTCATTGTCATATAATCAGTTTGTTTAAATCGAAATCACAGGAATAACAATTCAGTCATGGGAAACAAAATTGGTTACATCTTTCATTAACGGTTCCGGTTCTGGGTCCATGGTGGACCCAGGATCGGAATCGATTTGTTTACATCCCTAGTTCATGGGCTGGGTCAGGCCCAATTTTGTCCAAGACCAAGCCATTCAATCACGGGTCTAATGATGACCCAAATTCACTCCATAGGTTGGTTTGGGCTAGAGTTGGCCGGATTTGATTTGAAGTTGACAAAACCCAGAATCAAATGCAAAACCCTCAATTTCCCGCTCTCTTGCAATCTTTGATCAAGGTCCTCTGTCATTTTCTACTATGATTTGATTTTATGGCATTCAAATAGAGAGTTTTTCAATTGGTGATGATTTATGGTATGATTTTGATAAGATCACAAAGGAAGAAGAAGAAGATAGGTTGTCCAAGTTCGAGGATGGACTGGGCCTCCTTGTGCAAGCACAAATTTGGAATAATTTCTCTGATTTTCTTATTGATTTTCCTCTGCTAAATAGCCATTCCAGCTTACATGGATAGAAATAAAATTAAAAGATCATCTAATCAAAGAAGGATTACTAGTTATTTTTAGAAAGAAATCATATTGACAACTCTTATTCAATCTGTAGCCTAATATGATGATTAACCTAACAGATTTCCATGGAAAATAGCATAGAGAGTATGATAGGTGGATTGAAAAGATTGCTTTAAATCGGTTTTTCGGTTGTCTATAATCAGTTTGTTTCATCTTATGGATGTGTTTAAAGTCAATTTTATTGATTGACTGTGAGTTTGAGTTGCAAGGCATCTGTTTGATTAAATCTTAGAAGGGTTTACGACGACTGTCTAATTTACCTTGAGTTAGAATATTGGGCTCTGAGTCGCCTTTATTTGAAAACGACTACAAGATTTTTTTTTTTCTAATTGAATTTTATACGCCATCAATCTAGCTGCAGATCGCACTGAAATTCAGGTCGGTGCAAGTGTAGAGGGAGGCTCTCTTGTTGAAATATCAATATTCAAATTGCACTTTAATTTGGTTTATATTTAAAATGCAGGAGTTCAAGGCTCTAGTTGAATTTCACAAAGTCCACAATAAGTGGCCGTGGAGTAGTTGAACCAAATGGGACTCACCTTAAATGCAAAGCACTAAAATTCAACTCATGAATTGCAATGAATTGCTGGGGAAATGGCTATGGAGGTTGGGAGACATTTCAGAAGGTCTATGGAGGAACGTTTTGATGGTTAAATATGGCAACCTAAGAAGTATGGACTTGGACACGGGATACGGACACCACACGACACGGACATGCCGACGCGGCATTTCTCAAAAAAGTAGGACATGAACACGTCGGGGACACGTTAATATTTAATAATAACAATAATATATCTAATCATAAACTAAAAGCTAATATCATTTTAACTTTGTAATAAATTTAGTAATCAAATAAATAAAAATTCAAGTACCAGTGTACCACTATACCAACTAACAAACACATGAAATTATCAAATAGCAATACAAAACTGAAACATAATTCATAATCATTAAACATGAAATATCCGTAGTTCCATAAGATCATTACAAAGAAAAGGGAGGATCATCAATTTCCTGATAATTTTTTACAAACGGCCCCCTTCTCTTTTCTTTATTATAATTTTAATACTTTTCTCCAACTAAAATAGCCGGCGTGTCCGAACATGTCCCTAGCGTGTCCGGGAAATAAAATATAAAAACATAAGCAGGACACCATTTTTGGCGTGTCAGACACGTGTTCGGGGCATGTCCGTGTCCGACATGCGTCGGACATTGACACGCCGGCCTTGGAGAGGTGTCCGTGCTTCTTAGATGGCAATCAAAGGGATGGCTAGGAGATCAAATACAACAAGTACAGATTCTCTCCAATGTGGAAAGGCATAACATCTGTTAAGGGTAAGTTTATTCAAAACATCAAGTACCAAGTCTTGTCGGGTGAGAAAATTCTCTTTTGGAAAGATACAAGGATAGGGGAGCTCCCGCTTGCCAAACAATTCCCAGAATTGTTTAATTGTGCTATGGTGAAGGAAGCTAATGTTAAAAGCTATTTTGGAAAAGGCATCAACAAGGGGGTGATCTAGAGCCCCATATTCCGCAGGAACTTGAGGGACATTGAGGAAAGCCAGTTCCTTTCACTTTTCAACCTACTTAAGGATGTGTTTATACCGGAAGAACGGGAGGATACCAGGATCTGGAAAGCTTCGAAAGACGGTTCATTCTCCGTAGCATTTTTCTATTCGGCCAATTTCACAACAACAGAGAGGAGGTCCCACACAAAGAGTATTTGGCAGTTCAAGGCCCCGTCAAGAATTATGGTTTTTGGCTGGTTAGTTCGCTGAAGACATATCCTCACTATGGACAATCTCAAACGAAGAGGTAAGATTGTGGTCAATGCATGCACTATATGTTTGGAAGATGAGGAAACAATAGACCGCCTTCTCCTACGATGCAATAGTGTTGTGAAGATTTGGAATACGGTAATTAGTTCGTTCGGTTGCAGCTGGGTCCTTCCAAAGCAAATAGAAGACTTGTTTATGGCTTGGAAATCTCCAATCAGATCAGATAAAGAGAAGATGTGGAAGCTCATCTTTCTCTCAATTATTTGGCACATATGGAAGGAGAGGAATGCTAGATGCTTCGAAGGAACCGTGATGAATAGAGAGTTGATTTGTGGGAAGATCAAATTTTTTGTGGCTCAATGGGTTTTAATAAATCCCATCTTCAGAGATATTTTTGTAGACCAAATCATGTTCAATTGGAAAGATGCGGCTTTCCTGTAATATTGGTTAGAGGTTGCCTGTATTCATGTGTCCGTAGTCCTTTTTTGAATGTGGTAGGGTCCGTCTTAACGGTTCCTGCTTCCAAAGCAATCATTTTTGCTGTTTCTCTTTAGTACAAGTCTCTTGTGCTGTTTGTTTTTAATGGAATTAACCTTTAAAAAAATTTACAATAGAACTAGTTTCTCATCAGTCAGTGTTACAGCAAGTGTCACATTGATCATGTTTAAGGTACATGTTTGAACACAAAAGCAACAAAAGTAAATCATGTGTATGAGCCCAACTCTGATTTGGAGAGGAATTTGGTGCGACACCAATAATTTGGGGTGTATGGTGGGGGATTCATTTGAGTGGTTTGATTAAAGGTGAGACCACTTAATTACTTAAAATTAAGGATTTTAAAGCTCATAAATAAATGATGGAAATGAAAATTGTTTCACATTATTCCCTTTTCCCCATGAAGCTTTCTATTTGAGGATTCTTGTTGCATACTTTCAAGTGGGCTTAGCCCAAAGAATGACCTTTTCAATGGAATATCGAATATGGTTGTTTGGATAAATTTTTCTTGTTCTAACAATCTTAAATAATATTAAAAAAATTTCCCTCAGGAAGAGCTTGGATTTGCATTCTCCACCCTAGTGATTTTTTTATTTTTTATTTTTTATGTTCAATTGGCAGTTCCATCAACATCTTTTACATCACATTTAGTCAATATGTTATGCTCTTTCACAATTCTCATCTCATTGTCATCATTCTCAACTTGTTTAAAGCTTCTTGGAGTTTGTTGATTTTTTCACCATTATGGTGAGCATTTGGCGTTAACAACTAACATGTTTAAGTGTCAACCAAAGCAACAGTCCCAAAAATAAGGTGGAAGTCCAGATATGACAATCTTCCCATCAATAAGAGGTTTGGGAGACCAACCATGGTTGTAACTTGACACATCAATACCCAGGAAACAAAGATACCCCGAAGTGAATTTTTATTGCTTGATGTGTTCTGCTTTGATAATTAAGAATGAAAGAAAACCCAAAATTTTGTTTTGAATGGTTTTTAGGAAGGAAAACAGAGTTTTTCAATCTAACATTTTAAATATTGGGTTTGCTCACACCAATAGGTCACCTTCTGTTTGAGATCACAGTAGATCCATTGGAGCTAATTGATGTCCTTCCTCGCATGTAAAAAAAAAAGGTCATTACCTGTGTGGGTCCCACCAAAGCAGGGTATTGGGAGGGTCCTTACTCGCATGTATCATCTAGTATATTAGCAATGAGTTTCCAGTAAACAGTATTATGTATATTTGTATTGTGTGATTGGGTTTGGAAATTTTGAAATAATTTGGGCCTGAATTTGGAGTTTGACAGTAACTTGGGACCGAACATATTGATGGGCCAGCTTTTATTAGCAATGAGTTTCCAATAAACGGTATTATGTATATTTTTATTGTGTGATTGGGTTTGAAAATTTTGAAATCATTTGGGCCTGAATTTGGAGTTGGACAGTAACTTGGGACTGAACATATTGATGGGCTGTAGAAAGCTGTCTCCCATTTTCTTCAATATCTCCTATTCGTAACTGATACCAAGTGGAACTGATTGTCTTCTCTCTAGGTTTTCTCTCCAATTCGTAACTGATACAAAGTGGAACTGATTGTCTTCTCTCTAGGTTTTCTCTTCTCCTTGATTCTAATCTCTCTCTCTCTCTCTCTCTCTCAGATGGCATCTGCACTCTCGCGGATTTGTCGGCTCAACTTAACAACCTCAAGATTCTGTAGGAGTCATGAGGTGATTTTCTTCTTGAAATCTATTAATAATACTTCAAATTACTTTGTCTGAGATCTTTGTATGAGTCTCATCTAATTTTTCTGCTTGATTTTGGTTTATGCTATTGTTGAAATGTCTTTTTCATTGGACAACTGAAAAGAAGGATATTTGATAAAACCGAACATGTGATAAGAAAATTTTTTTTGTGTGTATATCCAAAATTGAAAATTGTTTTGAATATTAAGGCTTGTAGTGGAATGCCCCCTTTATCCAAATTGTGACTTCTTGTTCTTCAACACACAGGGTCGAACTTTGAAAACCAATTTCAGAGGTTGTGACATGTTTTTTTATACCCAATGCATACTTTCTTATATATATTCAGCCGAAACTAGTAGTCTGACTCTGCATTACCATAAATCAGGACAACTGCTGGGAACTATCTTAAATTATGTCATTGGAACCTCATATATTATGCTTCTAAAGTAGACTATTAAGAGCTCAACTTCTTTATTGTCTTATTAATTCTCATTTTATATGTTACGTCGGCCAAGCACTTTAAACACCATGTGCTTTTGCTGATATACTCTAAGGCATGGTAGTCAAGTCTGTTTCAAGTGTGGTTCATTTCTTTTACTAGAGCTGAGTTTTTTTGGGTAAAGGCATGGAATGTGATAAAAACAAGCTACGACAATAATCAAGTAAATCATCTTTTTCTAAAGAGACATGTAGGGAAGTATCTGCTATTAATCCATATGGATTGGGTGGGGTTTTCTAATTAGAATACCTTAGGTTTCTAATTACAATAACATTTTGGGCCCATTTATTTCGTGGAATTGAATTCCTATGAATTCTAAAAAAATGTATTCCTAAAAGTTCTTAAAATTGAAGAAGCAAGGAGAAGATCCATAAATAGCCGTTACATTATTTCCTCTTTAATTGAAAATGGATTAAGGGGAGATAGAAAATTAATAATCAGCCATCACCCCTGTAAATCAAATCCTAGGATAGTCAAGGTCTCGTCTACAGCTCCACCTTATATCGTTCACCCCTCTTTAATAATCTTCCATTGGAACCCAATTTTACCATGAATACCTAGGATTTCAATTCCATGAAACAGACGGTCCCTTAATGAATTGATGATTTTTGTCCATATGGCTGAATATTGAAAAAATATGAAAGAACATATTTGAAGAACTATGGAGAGAACATATTTGAAATATGCCAAAGGAAGTGAAGTGCTTGTAACAAATCACAATATTTTGCATTAAGAGTAGCACATTTAGGTACGTGTATCTTTATTGATTTATGTAATGATATGAATTGTACCAGCTATTTTCACTGAAATGGCATGGAGTTAATGGTGTAAATGTAAAGGAAGTACAGCAAGAACAGGATGTAAACTTGGCTAAAATTGGGCTAGATTGGAGATGGAACGTAAATCAGATGCTAAGGTTTCAAAAAGAACCTCTGCAATAGATTTTTTTTTTATTCATAAAATGGACCTGCCCCAGACAAGGATTCGGTAGCCTTTTAAACTACCTTAGAAGACTCTAGAAACATTTATGCTAGTTCATAGAAAAGTAGCACACATTGACTCATTTATGATAGGGAACAGAAAACTAAAACACATTAACTCATCTATGACTTCTAGAATAGCATAGGAAATCACATAAATCTAGAAACTTCATTAGTGCATGCTCCTGCATCAATCCCCCGGGGTAGGAGAAGAACTCTTGTCTGATGAGTAGACTTTGAGGAATTCAGCATAAGTCTCTAGATCAACTTTCTTCAGCTCCTCTTCAGCAATCCAAGTATTTTCACTAGCCGGTTTACCCAACCATGTCACCAAAAAACGCCTATATACCAATGCATAGAATTCCAGATCATAAGTCGAATAACGCCGCTTCGCGTCGGTCAACTTTTCACTAAAAAACACCACTGGTTTTCCTTCTTGGCTGAGAACTACTCCAATCCTCATATGTGAGGCATCACACTTTACAACGAACAACTTCTCAAAATCCGGTAAGAGAAGTACTGGAGCTTCTGTTAGCTGCTGTTTTAATACTTCAAAGGCCTTGTGTGCTGCTTTGACCACTCAAAAACTGCTCCTTTCAAACACTGTGATCGGGCCCATGATTGAGCTAAAGTTTCGTATAAATCTCCTGTAAAAAGAAGCCAATCCATGACAACTTTGAAGATCTCCCATGGACTTTGGAGTTGGCCACTCTTTAATTGCTTGAACTTTTGATGGATCCGGTTGCATTCCTTCAGCTGAAATAACAAAGCCAAGAAACACAACTTTGTTTCACAAAAGCGAACACTTCTTCAAGTTAACATAGAGTTTTTCCTTGCAAAGAACACTCATAACTTGTCGTAAATGCATCAAATGCTCTTCCCGAGTATATATTAAGATGTCATCAAAATAAACAACTACAAATGAACCGAAGAAAGGTTTGAGTACTTCTGTCGTAACACGCATGAACGTACTTGGCGCATTTGAAAGCCTAAACGGCATCACCAACCACTCATACAAACCGTCTGGAGTTTTAAAAGCAGTTTCCACTCATCACCACTCCGCATCCTTATTTGGTGATAGCCACTCCTCAAGTCAAGTTTAGAAAATATTTTAGAGCCCACAAGCATATCACGCATTTCTTCTAAGCGAGAAATCGAAAATCAATACTTTATCATAATTTTGTTGATCGCACGACTGTCGATGCACATTCTCCATGAGTCATCTTTTTTTGGTGTCAATAAAGCTGGAACAGCACATGGACTTTTGCTTTCTTGCACTAAGCCCTTAGAAACCAGCTCTTCGACTTGTCATTGCATCTCTTTTCGGTGGGCAGGAGGCATTCTATATGCTACTAGATTTGGTAAAGGAGCTCTAGGCACAAGATCAATGGCATGCTGAATGCTTCTCATTGGAGGAAGCTCCTTAGGCAACTCGTCACAGAGTGTCTCTTTAAAATCCTTCAGTAGCTACTGAATTTCATATGGATAATCCCGAATTTCCTGCAATTGCTCCTCCATTTTATCCTTTCCGACCAGCGTATAAATGATGCCCATTTCCTTGCTTTCTTCTTCGAATTGATGGACAGTTAAGAACCCAGCAACCCTATTGCTTTTGTTATCAGCAACTTGTTCTTGCTTCAGAAGCTGTAAAATCAACGTTTTAGTACCCTTTTTGAAAGCATACGTGTTGGCTCTTGTGTAATGAACCATGTCTTTATCATACAACCAAGGTCTTCCTAGTAATATGTGGCAGTAGAACATCACACCATGCCTCCTCTTCAAGGTCCTTGCCCATGTTAAATTTAACTAGACAACGAAAAGTGACGGGTATCTCGTTTCCCTTCCGAAACCAAGCAACTTTGTAAGGCGGTGGGTGTTCCACCATCAGCAACTTCAACTTTTCCATCGCTTCCTTTGATACTATGTTTTCACTACTACCTCCATCTAGTATAACATTGCAAACCGTCCCATTGAAAAACACACGAGTTCTGAAGATATTGTACCTCCGCCAATCTTCATTATCTTCGACTTTTGGTGCTGTCATCACTCTCCTCACCACCAAGGACTCTCCTTCGACTGGTAAAACATCCACTTCTTGATCATCTTCTCCCGAATCATCGAATACCGGTTGAGCAAATTCCTCTTCTTCATCCTCTACTTCAATCAAGTTCACTCTTTTTTTTGGACATGCATAGGAGGTGTGGCCTCTCTCCCCACAAGTAAAACAACGGATTTGCGAGCTACTGCCAGATTTTGTATAACCCGAATCAGCAATATTTTTTCCTTCAAGCCCAGCAATTTCTTTCCCCTTTCCACTATTGTTGTTTTTGCCAGCTATGGCAACTCCTCAATTGAATTTCTGGGTTGTTTTCTCGCCTCGAACACCCAAATCAGCAGCTGCACGCTTCTAGATAGAATTATCAACTCGTCCTGAGATAGGCCTTCGTGCTCCATAACGCATTATCCTTTTTTCCGCCATCAAGGCATACTATCTAGCATCTTCGAGATTGAACAGACGAACAACTCCCAATTCATCTCTTACGGTTTGCTTCAAACCAGAGAGATAACGAGCTGTCAGCTGCTCATTGCTCTCATGCAACCCCACTCGATATAGCAAGTTATTGAACTCCGAAGTGTACTCCTCCACAATCATTCCTCTTTGCTTCAGAGAGTGAAACCTTTCATGCAATTCCATGGCATAATCAGCCGGTAAGATTGCTTTCGCAACTTCGCCTTCATATGTTCTCATGTATTAATTTTCGGCTTTCCTTGTCGAGCACGCCGCTCTTCAACTCGCTTCCACCATTGAACTGTGGGCCCCTTCAATTTTAGCTTAACAAACAGCACCTTCCTCTCGGCTGACATAGGCTTCCACTCAAAATAATTCTCCAGAGTAGCTTCCCAATCTAAATAATCTTCAACATGCATCTTCCCAAAAAAAATCAGCAACTTCAATCCTAACTCCTCCATTTAAGTCTAGAACATGTATTAACCGATCTTCCAACCTGCCTCCTACCTCATTGTTTGCGCGTCCAGCATCATAGAAGGGGTTTGTATTTTCGTCAGAATCAGTTCCATCTTCTAGATCACCTTCCGGTATGTCTAGAAATTTGTGGTCACCTTCCGGATTCTCCATATGGATTCCCACACATTCCTGGCGCTGCAGAGCTTGCACAGCCCGCGATAAATCTTCAATCATTTGCCTCAACTCAGCCACCTCTACTTGCTGGTTTTGATTCCCCCTTACACCGCGACCCCTTCCTCGTCCAACCATGGCTCTGATACAAATTTGGTGTAAATGTAGAGGAAGTACAGCAAGAACAGGACGTAAACTTGGCTAAAATTGGGCTAGATTGGAGATGGAACGTAAATCAGATGCTAAGGTTTCGAAAAGAACCTTTGCAATAGATTTTTTTTTATTCATAAAATGGACCTGCCCCAGACAAGGATAAGGTAGCCTTTTAAACTACCTTAGAAGACTCTAGAAACATTTATGCTAGTTCATAGAAAAGTAGCACACATTGACTCATTTATGATAGGACACATTGACTCATTTATGATAGGGAACAGAAAACTAAAACAAATTAACTCATCTATGACTTCTAGAATAGCATAGGAAATCACATAAATCTAGAAACTTCATTAGTGCATGCTCCTGCATCAGTTAACCACTGTGTTGTTAGACAAATTCCCATTTAAATGTACCATTTATTGTCATTTTTCATCTTAAAATGTCTGCAAGGATTTCTAAGTTTGTTATTTGTTCTACTATATATATATTTTTTGTCAGATTCCGAAAGGACCACTTCTGAGGCGTTTGTATTACCTGTTGTTGCAATTGTCTCTGGATTCATCATTCCATCAATATAAGTTTGGAGATAGATTTTCCATGGACATATGGAACAAATATTTTGTAGTGAACTTGAAATTTGAAGATATGGTTCGTCTTTCTGATATGCTTTTCAGTGAAGTGCGTAGACAGTTTGGGCTGTTAGTCAGTGGGATGGGCTTTCCTCCTGAGATGACATCATCTACTGACAACAATCAACATTCCAATATAATGATCCCTTTTGAAGACTTTGCTTTGCTGTTAAGATGCTGCATGGCCATTTTGCAGTTGCTAGAGTTTGATCCAAGCGTTGTTTTGGAAAAATGCCAAATTCTCTTGACAATACTTGAAAGATTATGTTCTCTGGACTTAATAGTGCATGCTGCTTGCCACAAGGTACAAAGTGGCGAAAGTATATTTTGCTTCAAGGAATCAGTTTCTCACGAATGCAAATACACACTTGATGATGTTGCTGTCTCCTGTATTCGTGAAGAGTTGGATGCGTCCATGCATTTTGCTAAACTAGGCAGTTCATCAGTCGCTTTGTTATGCTCAATACTTGAGGTAATTTCAAGGATTCTAACTTTTTTCCTATTTTATTAGTCTTTTCTATAAAAATATATATGGAAGATGCATACCTCATTTGAAAAAGTAAAACTATAACATTGTAATATTTTGATGAATAACATAATTTTATATAGAGAAAACATTTTAATAATGGGTTCCATGAGATGAATTAATAGAAGGCAACTCCTAAGGGCCTGTTTGCTTCAGATCATATTAGTTATTAGCTGTTACCCATTTACTGCAACTTTTCCATATTTGAGTTGCTTGATCATGCCCCAAATTTCTATGCTGTCTTCTGTATTTAAAGTACTGCCGCGAGGATTCTTTTGTAGCTTTGAGAAACTTAGAATCAGTTTTTCTCTTCAGGTTTTTGCTGATGAACTTTTGGTGCATCATCATTTGAGAGAGCATTTTGTACAAGCAAACCGTGTTTCTTTTACCAAGGAGAAGCTGTTTATATGTGAAGGTGGTTATGGTGACATTGTGCTTGAGGTAATTTCTGCTCATTTTCTTCTCTCAGTTTCTGGTGAGCAGGGCATTAATGGATTCCCAGAGACACTGTTCTGGTCCTATGACAAGGACTTCAAGATTCCACAACTAAGTGTAACTGCTGCTATGGCAATGCTTGGCACCTCTGCTGTATATACTGCACCAGAAGTACTTCAGGCCCATTTGATTTCACTGGCTTCTGAATCCATTGGCATAAAAAAGCCTCCTGAAAAAATGAAACTAAACCCGCTTCTATTGAATAGTTACATACTGGCATTTGAACTATCTGTTAATCTATACACTAGATGTAACTTCACTTTCAGAATGGGTTCCTGGGTTATGGAGCCATGTATAATGGATCGTGTGTCCAGTTCGACTTTTAAGGCTTATGTTCAACCAGATACCTATGATAAAATACATAGTCAACTTAGTAAATTGGTTGATCCATGCCATCCGTGCTTTCGCTGTTTGTTCTCTAGACCAAAATCTGATCTGTTGAGTGCTTCTATTGAGTACATCAAAGAAAACCATAGCATTATAGACAAGTCTTGCCGGGATGAAGCTTGTTTGATTCTGAATTACGTGATAGAAATGATTCTCTGTGGGGATATGGGGGTCAAGGTGCCATATCATCAAGAAGAAATAAATCGGCAAGAACTGTATTTTCTGGCTGCGGCACTCAAGTTAATGAGTTGTTCATTGTTGCAAGTTGTATGGTGTATGAGAAGTTATGGTACGGCAGGTGGCTTGAAAACTCTAAAAGATTTCTTTGATTGTCAGGAATATGATCTCATAACTACCATTGTTAGTTGTTTTGGGCAATGTATTGTAAACCAGCCCATTCAGAAGACTTTGCTTGGTGTCATGGGAACATATCCAGCAAGGCATAAGGATTCCAAACTGGTTTTAGTTCATTTTGCTGGCTTGCTATCATTTAGCTTTGATGCAGGAGTAGATTTCTTATGGAAGGACAACATTTTTGTGATGATGGCATTGATGAATCTTCTTATCTTTGAAGAGGGTAACCTAGATGTATTGTTGCCATTGATTGATCGTCAAGAAAAATCTTTCTTTTCTCAATCCTCAACTGAAGTCCCCCAGGTGAAGATGTATATGTTTGATGACATTGTTGGTTTAAGTTATGTCTTTGTCAATCTAGTCCAGAGGAACTATATGATACCAACCCGATGATATGCATGGTATCATTGGGGGCCTTGAATTTGTGTATTTGGGGTCCATGATTTGGGGATCTAGGGAGTGATTCCATAATGAACAGACCATCCCTAATGGTGTAGGTTGCATTATCCAATTGGTCATGTATCTGGCGTTTTCAGTTTTCACCATAAATGTAGACCTTTGCTGCATTTCTTTCTTAACCTTCTGAGATTTGTTTGGTGTGGTTTATCTATAGCAGGTCTTTTGGATCAATTTTCTATATTACCTAAACATGGACCCAAAATGTAGAGATTTAAGACCACCATGGTAGTATATAGTGTCCTCGGGCTGTTTTTTTTTTTTTTTCCTCTTTGCGTCTTTCTTCTAGCTCCTGTTTGATGTAATGCCTTCTCACTGAGAGACTAACTATCCAGGATTTGGCCTACCGAAGTTCTAGTCGAATAGTTGCATCTAACTTTGAAAAGATTCAGACGCTTTACATCCGCGAAAGAAGGCGCTTGACGTATAGTACCAAAGGGTATGCTTTAATTCTTCATTGTGTTATTTTGCTCACTCGTCCCTGTTCTCTTTAAATGTTTGCGTCCACATTGCTATTAGTTACTAATTCCCATTTTCATTTAGTCACTTGACTATTGTTTCCTAGTTTGAAACATCACATAAGAGAAAATGCATTCTATCTATGGAGAAGTTACATGACTTCTGACCAACAAATATGCATGGTCTTCAGGGTCCTTTGGGTTTGTCATGTGGGATTTTCATTTAGTAGTCCAAACCATTGATATGATGGCTTCCTTCATGGGTGGAACATAATGGAAAAAATGCGTTTGTTTCATTAAGGAAGTAGTCCATAGAAATTGAGAACCAGGAATGTACTCTCCTCTGAGACTATTATATTGGAGTGTAACTATGATCACCAAGGAGTGCTCAAGACTACTATACCTTTATATGCACTCACTGAGACTTTTAGGGATTATGTAGGATAGAATGTATCAAAAGGATTTTGGGAATTTGATTTCTAACTGATTTAGAGAATATTGATTTCATAAAATGTGATCGATCTCCTCATTGGATTTCATCCAAGCTTCTTCCGGTTTCTTTCTTCTGCTTGCCCTTTTTTCTTCTCATTTCTCTTCTGTACTTCCCTTTTCTTGCCTTTTGATCTCAATGGTCTAAAGAATGCAAACATAGCTAGCTCATCATTGTGTTAAAGCTACATACCAATCTTCCTTGTATTCCTACGGTTGCATGATTGAAAGCATCCAAAAGAGGTCAAGGGTTCAAAGATTGGTACACCCACGAAGTTGCATTTCTAACATGGACTTGCCTTATTTTTTTTTTTGGCTTTCTCGATGTAAGAAGCTAACTGAAACCGATAAAAAAAAAAAAAGAAGCACAAAATTTGATGTTGGCTGTCAACCCACCTAGCACAACTAGGCATGAAAATCTACACGGCATGACCCAATCAAGACTGGGCCCAGTCGTGCCTGGGGCAGGGTCGACACAACCCATGATTAATATGCGGGCCGTGCCGTTCCAGGCCCAACCCTTTGGGGTCAGCTCAGCACAGCCCAAGTCACGGCTCTAGTCGTGTCGTGCTGGGCCGTGCAGCCCATGGGCGGCCCACAGATCCCCCTCCCTTTTTTTTTTTTTTAATTTTTAATTTTTTTTTTAAGTCTTAGGGACTTAGACTCTTGGTCTTGGACCAATTTCATTAAAATAAAGAAATTAAGAGAAATAAATAAGTAGAATAACACTAATGATGTTTTGAAAAAATACATCAAATAAATTGTATTTCCTTGAAATTTAAGTTACAAAAGTTCAAAAAAATTACAAGTTTGGACTTGGATCAATATATATATATATAATGAAATTCAAACCTTCTGAAAAATAAAAAAAGAATTACAACTTTAGAAACCTATGATACATTTGAAAAAATAAATTACAACTTTGAAAACGTATGATACATTCTAAAAAATAAATTACAAGTTGAAAGCCTATTATACATTCTAAAAAAAAATTATACTATGATATATGTAACGCCGCTAGCTCGTCTTCTATCTCAAACTCATCATCGATGTGTTGTTCTCTATCCTGTGCTTGATACTAATCCTGTAAGCACATGCAAGTCTCAATAGTTTCTTCTGTAAACATAGTCCTCCTAGGGTCAATAAGGTGCCCACTCGCACTAAATGCCTGCTCTGATGCAACTGTAAACGCTGGTATTGTTAGTATATCACGGGCTATAGCGGAAAGCACAGGAAACTTAGTTTCAAATGATTCCACCATGCCAAAAGATCAAAATCATCTTCTTCATCATCCGAGATTGAAACAGGATCGCTCCCCAAGTACATTGTTAATTCATTAAGGTTGTAAGAGGATCCTTCGGAAGACGAGGAGTTACTTTCGTAAGATTTCCTCATAATACTCCAAATGGCCTTTTTTTTCCTTTTATGTAATTGGAGGGCCTGTTGGGACCATGAGTGCAATGGATCTACTTAATCGGGTAGCATAATCCAAATAAAGTGTTTCTAACTGTGTCTTAACTGTAAACATGTCATTTATATTAGTTGTATTCCTGTTAGAGTTTATTTCATCAAGAAGGGTTTCTGCACCTTTTAATTTCAATCTAGGGTCTAATGCAGCAGCTATACAAAATGTTAAAGGAGCTATTCTCCAATATTGTGAAAACTTTGCCTCCAATTTCATAAAAATGGGCTAAAGCTTGATTTTATGTGGGATAATATACCCCGGAAAAAAACAACGTTGCATCATGAAAAACTTGTAAAAAATCTCTTATTATCTCAAGAAGGGTCCATCTATCATCACTTATAAAAATATTTTCATGCTCCAAATAAAGTTGACAATATTGATTTAGTGTCATTTTATAGGCACAAGATTCTTTTAACATTTTATAGGTAAAATTCCATTTATGCGTTACATCTTGTGATATTTTCTTTGGTCTTAGACCCAAATTTACACGTCCCTCCACCATTGTTTTCGCGAGGGAGAACAAAAAAATGTATCCTATAGTCCATTTAATGCTTTCTAAATCATCTCTAATAGATTTTACCCCTACTTTTATGATAAGATTTATGATGTGGCATGCACATCTATTGTGAAATAGATCTCCATTTAAATCAAGTTGAATAACAGGTTTTAGTAAATCTGCTGCGACATTGTTAGTGCTTGCATTATCTAAAGTTATAGAAATTATTTTATTTTCAATTTTAAATTCTCTAAGTTTTTCAAGGATGGTGGACCCTATCCTAGCACCAATGTGTGGGAACTCTAATATAGAAAACGACATCATTCTTTTTTACATCACCCAATCACTATCAATATAATGTGCTGTGATTGCAATGTACCCCTGATTTTGTTTAGGTCCATAAATCTGAAGTTAAAGCCACTTTTCCAGATATATTTTCAAAAACCTGTTTTAAATTCTCTTTTTCTTTCAAAAAAGTTTTTATTGCATCATTTCTAGCAATAACTCTAAATATTTTCTGCCATGAAGGAACAAAGGCATACCTCAAGGATCAGTCTTCGGCAAGTATAAATGGTAATTGGTGAACTATTATAAACTTAATAAGTTGATATCTAGTATTAGTAGGGTCATAGTTGAAAACTCCTAAACCACCAGATGAATCTGTTTGAGAAAGTTGTGTTTGAATCATCCCACCTCTTACCCCATCGTTAGTGGTATCCGTGTGTTTGCGCACACACTTATTCATGCGTCTAATAAGGTGGCCAGTGCCGCTTGATGATTTGGCACTGAGGAGATCTTTGCAATATTTACATTGTGCCTTTTCCTCTGTTCCTCCCTTGGGACTTGGGACAATAACTTTAAAAAAATAAGACCATACAGAAGAAGTCAATCTTGATTTTCTCCTCTTTTTAGTTGTAGAAACCGAACATGCAGGATCTTGGGGACTATTACTATCTACTTCTATGCCCTGACTTTGATTTAAATGAATAAATCCAGGATCTTCCTCATTTAGAGAGAAGTCAAGGTTGAAAGGTTGTGATGGTCCAGCCATTTTTCTAAATAAAAGATTAAAAAAAACTTAAATAAATAATTATGTATAATGTGTTTTTTGTGATAATTTATATAAGGGGAGAATATGCGACTTAATATATAATATTACTATGTATATTATTACTAAATAAAACTCAATTAAAGATAATAAATACCTTTATGAGAGAGGGAGAGCTAATGGAGAAGTCCTTCTTAGTTGGATCCCCACTTTAGAGAAGTCACTCTCACTCTTCACTTCTTAGAAAACTTTGTATAGAGCTTAGACTTTAGAATGAGACTTAAGAGAGCTTAGAGCCTTAGAACTTTAGAGGGAGTGTGAGAAATGAGAGATTAGATGAGTGTAAAGGAATGAGGGCTATTTATAGAATTCCTAAGTGATAAAAATGACATAAAATACCCCCTCATATGACCGTTTTATAGCAGTTGGGGGGGGGGGGGGGGGTGTATAATGGTAAAAAATGATCAAAAGACACTAATACCCCCCACATTTGACCATTTATAGCTGCTGGAGGGGTTAAAAAGGTAGAATTTTTTTTTTACATTTTACCCTTTGTTTTTTTTTTTTTTTTTTGGGGGGGGGGGGGGGGGGGCGGGGGGGTGGGTTTCAAAATATATGGCCGTTGGGGGCCTTCCGTGGGCTGGGCCGTGCCGCCTGTGGGCTTGGGGCACTGGCCCAGCACGGCACGGATTTTAATCGGGCTGTGCCTCGGCCCTGGCCCAGCATTGCCCAGTGTGGACTGCAAGGCCCATGCTAGGCTTGGGCCACCCGCCCATATTTACACCCCTAAGCACAACCCTCTATCCAGGCTTGGGGCCGGCATTAAGAAAGTGACAAAGTTGGGATGGAAAAGCAGGTTTCATGTACCTGACCCCAACATAGTTGGGACAAAGCTTTGGTAATGATGATGATGACTACCTCTGAAGAGGATACTTGACTTGGAGAGTTGATTATTTTAAGAAGGATTTTTGTAATGCCTTCTTTAAGAAGTTGGTTATGTATTTTGTGAGTGCAGGAGGATTTTGGGAGGCATTTTGCACGTGAAAGTATAATAGTGTTTTGGGTTTTGCATGGGGAACATGCTTGTATTCTCATGCTTGCTATTTAACGCAGTGGAATAAGTCATCTTCCTCTATGCTTGTATATGCAACCCTCATCGGTGAATCAAGTATTTGTCATACTCATCTCTCTAGTGTGGCATTTTTCTTGGTAGTGATTACTTTGTATGCTGTCATAATAGGATCCCGTGTTTGACCTCTTCCTCTTCTGATTTGCTCCAAAATCATTTGCAGAATTCCAAAGAGAGGAGATAGATAGAGATAGAGACATCAGGATAGTCTAATCAGTCTAAACAAACCTGAGTCTAATATTCTTAATATATCCAAACTCAGAAGTTTTGCATGAGTTTCTGCTTTTCTGATGTTAGGTTGTATGGCTCAATAGAAGTAATGAATCTGGTAAACCGGGACCTTGCATTGTCCATGTTCTACTATGATTAGAAGTAGGTCTATTATTGTAGGTCTATTGTGATTAAAAGTAGTGTTTGGGGTGTAACAAGGTTTTTGGACTTTTATTATAAATAGACACTAAGAGTTTCTCTAATGCATACCTTTTTTGATGCATATATTTTCTGATTGCATAGTGAATTCTCCCATCTCTTCTCATAGGCCCTAGATCACAACATCTGACATAAACTTGGGGTTTGTTTGTATGTACAGTATCTCTTGTTTTCCCCTAATGTTTCATGCTTTTATACCATTTTCACTGTTCAAGGCTTGGAGCACTATCTAAGGATAGTTTGTTTTGCAGGTTGGCCACTCATGCACTGTCCGTAGTAGAGAAGCCAGATGGCCAAGTCAAATCTTCCCAAAATACTATGGATAATTCTAAGGACACACAGGATGATTGTGAAGCAGAAGAAGATAATGATACCGTTAGTGGACGGAATTTTCTTGAAGATTTGGGCATGTCATCTGATTCTGTAGATGATTTGGCTGATTTTGTTGTGTGCAAGCGTGGGAAGGATTATTCCAGTTGGATGAAGATGAGACTCAAGTATCGGAAATGGAAATGTGGAAAAATGAGAGTTGAACGTGACAGAAGAGCAAGAACAATGGCACTTGAATCTATTAAAGAAAGTGGCAGCAAGCGTCGTCGTCGAATGTAACAGATGAGTGTTTTTTTTTTGGTAAACTCTCATTTGCCCTTTAATATTTAAGGGGTTTTGTTCAATATATCGTGCAAATTATTGAGTCTTGCGAGTTTGTATTGTACAGGTATTGCATTTTACAGATGAAATGAAGGTCTTGTATTTTGTAGTAGAGCCATTTGGATGGGAAGACAGGAGCAGAAAATTCCCACTTGGCACCAAGTAATGCCCGAAGGAGTAGTGTAAGAGGTTCTTCAAACTTGTTTGGGATGGGTTACAGGCAAAGTCCATACCCTAAAAATCATAGGGGTCCCCACGGATCTTCTCCATTTGGAGGGAAACTTATGGAGAGAAATCCTGCATTTGTATCTTATAAGAGATCAAAATCTCTCCATTGAGAAGAATAATTTCATTTTTTCTTTTTCTCTTGCACCAAATGACAAAATGGGGGCTGCACGGAAAATTAGGATGATCTTCCTCTTTTTTGTTCTATCCTCCCATCGCACAAATGGACCCTTAAGATGGAATACCATTAAGCCAGGCCGAGAGAAGGACTTAAAACTCTAAGCGCCTATTTCTTTGCATTAAAATATATAGAAATTAGATACATAGGAAGTGGGTAAATCTACCTCGGACCTGAACATAGCAAAAAACCAAACTTTTCAATCTAACATGATTGAAAACGGGCTGATAAGTTGGGAAAAAAAATCATAGATTTAATTTGCAATATTTCCACCCCCACTGCTATTATTTTCATCATTATTATTGTTGTCATGGTGGTGATAAAACCCCTAGAAAGGTCAATGGATGGGGGAGAGTACCATTCTTTTATTTCTCCCTGGAAGTAGTAATGAGAGTAGATTTGGACAAAACATGTCTTAATTCTCTTCATATGGAAGGAACTCACAAATCACAATCATGTGCTCCTCTACACACCCTATATGTTCTAAAATTCCAACCCCTAATTTCAAGTTCAGGGCCCAGTGCACCTCAATTTTTTAAAGATTTCACATGGGATGATGTCTTTAAAATTTTTTCTATGGGTAGTTGTCTTTTTTTTTTACTTTTGCCCTTAAGTTTTGCTATAATTATTTGCTTTGTAAGGGTTTGGCCGGAGTTTTAAAGTGTGCTTTTGTGCGGTTATTAGAATTCACGAGAGAGGAAAATTATTTTGATTTTCCTTGTGTCCCCTTTTCCAATCATTTGGTACAATGCATTTTTCTTACATAAAAGTAAAAAAAGTTAAATTGATTTTTTTCGATAGGGGGATTTCAATTTTCCATGTGAGGGATAGAAACTTAGGATAAGTCTCTATCATGAAAATAGAAAGATGTAGAGAGCTCAATCCTCTCCCTAGACACCCTAAGAAAACCAAAACTGTAAATATTGCATTGTTGATATTAAAAAAAGGGGCATTTTAGTATTTTTCCAATCAACTTTTTTTCATTTTGGTGCCACCAGGTTTTGGACTGGGGATGCAAATCTGAACTCTTGGGGCCTTTGTTTGCCTTGGCTTGATTCAGACTTCTAAATTTGGAGTCATTGAAGACTCGGACTTCTCAATTCTCAAGGACTTGATTTTGAACTAAAATCTGAATTCTTTGGGCCCATTTCTGCAGGAAAGAGCTGCAAGGATAGTTAATTTCCATGAAAATGACACGTCAAGGTTCAAGAAGGAACATTAGTCAAACACTTGTTCTCTTTTGCCTTAAAATTAGTCAAACATCTGGTCTATATATCCTTGATGCCGAAGGAACCCACTCCGGAGCACCACATCAGAGTGATGGGACAACCGTGGGGTCAGAGTGATTTGGTGCAGCTGGCCACATTAATGTCTATTAAGGCAACACCGACCCATAACATTAACATAGACATGGAGGGCCACGTGTGAGATCGATTATCTCAGAAGGGCCCCACATGGACAAGAGGCAGGAGTCATCCCGTTCATTATTGCTTGAGGCCTCACGAGTCCGTCCATGTCTAGTCGGTGGTGCGTAGAAGTTGTTGTGCGATATGGTGCAGAATTTATGTTATACAATTTTTTTTGTGGATCAAATGTGAGTTGCACCCTAACCCTAGCTCACCTTTGACCAGTTACTTTTTTTTTTTTAATTTATTCTATGGTAAAAATAAATTTTATTAGAGAGAATAGAAAAGAAAAGAAAACCAAGAAGGGTTTCAAAAACTGCACAGGAGATCAATCCGTTGTCAGTCCCACACAAAGCCCTCGTTTATGAGTTTTTGGCAACTTCACGAGCAAATTGATATAGCCTTTTAGGAATATGGAAAAAGGAGATGTCTTCAAACTTGGAACTCAACTCATTGATGCCCCCACAAAGTAGGATAGATAGCCCAATCCATCAACCCGTTCATAGCTCTAATTACCTCGTGGGCGTCCAACAAAAGATGGATCTTGCGAAATCCCCGTGACTTAGACTCCTTCATTGTGTAAAAGACAACCCTTGCCATGACTTCTTTTGAAGAAGAAACTTTGGATCTATTGATTGATTCTGCATGAACCTAAGAACCATCAAACCAAATAGCAAATTCAAAGTCTACATTTCCGTCCACGGCTCTAAAAGATGCATCTGAGAACACTTGAGCCCTGACTCTAGCGCTCCTCAAACTGAAATCCTGGGGATTGTATGAAGGTCCTTTGAAGTCCTTTTCATTATTATCCATTGAGGAAACAAACATTCTTCTAGCGCATATGATTGTGCTAATAGGCTTAATTTTTGTGCCCCTAATTATAAAAATCATTCCTACTTTTGCACAAGGCCCACCAAATAATGAGAACCCAGGATTTCGTTTGAGCACTAATTGCTGTACTCTTCGTGCCACAAAGATCCATAAAGGAGTTTCACCAATCTCTAATCCTCAGAGAAGCAATAGAATTGGATGACATTCCTATGTTAGAGCCAAACCATGATGTTTTTGCATGATCGCAAAGAAATAGAGCATGCTCAACGGATTCTTCTGATGTTGTGCATATAGGACAAATGTCATCATTAGAAATACTTTTGTTGTGAAGTAAATTGTGTACCTTGACTGCGTTATTAAGACATTTTTAGCCAAACAGAATGACTCTTTGGGGGTAAAGGGAGAGACCACAATGTCTTCCAATTAAAGGGAGAGTTGTGGGTAATCCTACTTTTTTTATGAATGATTTTGTAAGCCGATATTGAAGATAAATTGCCCCCTTTGGAAAATGGTCAATTTTTCTTGTCATCACTATTGGTTCAGGGAATATAGATTTTTAGAATATCCTTAACATTAGAGGTGTTATTAAAAACATTTCTAATTAGCCGTTTATTCCAAGTTTTGTCCCCATACCAAAGTTCTTTAACCACAAGATCTTAGTAAACAACACAAGACTTTGGTTTCCTAAGACCTCCTTCTGAAGGGATCCAATTGCATTTCCAAACCGATATTTGATCCCCATTACCTATGTTCCACCTCACCCTATTATTGATAAAATTAGTACCTTTTAAAAATCCCTTCCTTCTTGAAGTTTGCCTCCCATAAAGGTTTGTTGGGAGAATACATTGCTTTCAAAATCTTTGAACTTAATCTGTTCTCATTAGAGAGGCACCTCCAATTTTTCGATTTGAAAATACTTTTTGGCCACAGTCAATTTAGAACCTCAAGACACCTGTACGGTTAATGCCGCAATAAAATTTGCAAATTTAGTGGGGCCATATTTTAAAACATATAAATCTTTTAAAAGGTTTTGTTCCCTTTACTAGAGGATTCCCTCTTTAAACAGTGATGAGTACAAATCTGAGCATTCATCACCGAGAGGAATTGCCTATGAAGCTGTTTAAAGGAAGATATTCAATTGGTAGGCAATGAATTCATCCAAAGGTTTGGATTCAGAAAGGTGTGATAAACTAAGGTGCCAACACCACTCGACCATGAGTGGGTTGGTAGTTCAGTGCACTTTGTGGTTTTCCATCTTAAATCTCTATAGACTTTGTTAATGATATAAATAGGGTATGTCAATACCTTATTTAGGTTTCATGGATATTTATTTTTGGGTTCAAAGCTTTCATTCTAAGTCTAAACTCATGCAAACCTAAAACTCTGGCTTAAGTGTAGTTGGGCTCCCATCCAACCAACCCATCTACAACCCTTCAGAAGGGTATTTAACTTTATACATGAGAATGCCAAGAACAACCTCTTACCACTGGGGTAACAAACACCAGTTCTTATCGGGTTGCCTAGGGTTCGAACCTGGACAGTCACCTTTCTCATTCGAAGGTTGTTCTACCTCATCTGAGGTCTACTTCCCTTATTATAGCACTTCCTTAGCTAACCCAATGTCTACTTCCCTTACTATAGTGCTCCTTTACCTAACTCGAGGTCTACTTCCCTCACCAGACGGTTGAGGTCCCAGACCCCTAAGCTGGGTACTAAAGATTTTTTTTTTTTACAAGAATTCTTAAAAAAAAAAAAACCCAAATAATCTCCAAGAAAGCTACAAAGATTATGTCTCATTTTCCATGTGGTACGGTTTTGTGCTCGCTTGCCCCTACAAGATACAAAAGGCCTTAGATCATTTGTCAAAACTTTAGATTAGATATTTGCAGAAAAAAAGATTAGGTGTTATTATCCCTCTTATTTAAATACATGAAATGGATTTTGAGTGGATAACACGAAGGGCTTTCAACTCTATAGTCTTAGGTTTCATTTGGCAACTCTATTTCTTGGGTTTGTTTATCTTTAAATCGAGTTCATATAGACATTTTTTTTAATAGATTGTTTGGTAAGCACATGTAGCAGGCCTATTTGAATTCGAGTGAAAGACATTTATGTCGGTGGCAACAAGGAAGAATAAGGAGGGAATTTAGAGAATGTGTCTTACAGGGTTGCGGGTGTTTTCGAGGTAGCAAAGGAAGAAGCATCTCAAGCTCTCGATTTAGGCAAATGGGGGTCTCGTGTGGGTTAGATGAAGCCGATATTTTTCAGAGCCTTATTGAGTCAGAGATCTCATAAGTTAGGGGAAGTTTCCTCCGTCTTGAAGCTCATCTTGCTTTGGGTTGGTTTTGTCAATTTGTTATGATTATTTTTAGTTCAAATGCATGGGGGCTTGGTAGGCCTGAGAAAAGGTTGGCTATTAGAAAGTTGGTTAGAAAGCAAAAAGTAGATTGTTTGATGTTGTAAGATACTAAAGTGGCATCGGATATTCATATGTTTGTTCGGGAAGTTTGGGGCAATGATAGGTGTCCTTGGAGTTGGAGTCCATCTACTGGGGCTTCGGGCTGCGGGGGGATCTCCATTTGCTTGGGCTTTTGGCAATGTTTATGGTCCAAATGTGCAATCGGAAAGGTGATTTTTTGGATTTACTATCTACTATTAAATCTCTTTGGCCTGTTCCGTGGATTTTTCGAAGGTGATTTTAATATGGTTAGGTACCCATATGAGAAGGAAGGAGGGATTTCTACTTCTCGTTCCATGGTGTTTTTCTCCAACTTCATCAATGTTAACGATTTGATTGATTTGCCACTTCTTGGAAGGAGGTACACATGGTCTAATAATTGAGAGCAATAAGCCATGAGTAGGATTGACATGTTTTTATTATCAAATAAGTGGGAAGACCATTTTGTGGGTGTTATTTAGGTTGCTTTACCGAGGTTAATTTCAGATCGTTATCTTATCGAGTTGTGTTCTAACTCTATTGATTTGGGGCCTAGGCCTCTCCGGTTCAAGAATTGCTAGTTATAGAATAAAGATTTTTTGGGATTGGCTAGATCTTGATTGAGGCATGATGAAGTTGAAGGTTTTGTAGGTTACAAGCTTTACAAGAAACTTCATACTCTTAAATATTATATTAAAAGGTGAACAAAGAAGTGTTTGGTCACATTGACGAGTCTAGAGAAGCATTTTCTAAAGTGGTAGAAGATGTTGATAAGAAGGGGGAGTCTCGGGAGTTGACCCAAGAGTTGGCCGTAAGGCAGCATGCAGTTTGAAGGATTAAGGATCTTAACCATATGGAGGGAATTGTTGGCAAGATTCTAGCGAATCATTTGAAAAGTGTTCTTCCTCTCATTATTAGTCCTTTTTAAGGAGCATTTGTGGGAAAGAGAAATTCTTGATGGAGTGTTGATTGCTAATGTAGGGGTGTAACGGTTCGGTTAACCGGTCATGTTGGGAAAACCGTTAACCGAACCGTAACCGCGGTTTTCTATTTTTCAAAACTGTAACCGTAATCGTATCCACAAAAACCATGGAAAACCGAATTGTGGTTAACCGTTTTAGATGGTTCGGTTACGGTTAATAACCGTGGAAAAAAAGTATTAATTTATTCACTGCCAAGCAGCAAAAAGTAACAACAAATATATTTGAATTGATAAGCATAGTCAATTACAATGACCATGACCACGACCACCTTGGCAATCCCTAATCTGATACCAAAAGAATTACAACAACATGGAAGAAAAACAATGTTCATGAAGACAAGATGTTAATAAGACGGACAAGAAGAGAGAACCATAAGTGGGAATACAAGAGTTGCTTTTCTTCTTTTCCATATCAAATGAACAATTACACTCATTCCGTTTAGTATGAAAATTACATCCATATCCCTTAAATACTATATACAAAAAATCAATGTAACATTATGGTACCATTACGTCACTGTGCAAAACCAAAACCTATAGTATATGTTGCCAATGAACTGGTATATCTTTAGCATTTCATATAATGCAACCTGAACTCAATGAAGCCGCGCTGAGTTTTGCTTTATATATACATATATATGCAATGTCAGGTACGTTGCTGAGATTCATGCGAACAACCTGGTGCTGAGGAGAGAAAAGCATCATTCAAGGCAGTTGAAATGTTGAATGAAAAAGGCACTTATCAGTAATTCAGTATAAAAGATCAAATAGATTAAATTATAGTCATATCATAGATAACAAGATACCAATTTCCTACAGATTCTTTGAAATGAGCAATGAAAGCATCAGACATGTTCCGGTGTCTAATTCTTCTTGGATTGGTTTAGTTGAAACTTAAAACTTTGTATTGCAATTGAGAACATATATGTTTTTAATAGGCAACATGGCTCAAACAAACAAAATCATGGTTGTGACAGTGAGCACCTTTGAACTGCACTACAGGCTGTTGTCATAAGTGATAAAAATATATACATGTGCATGAGGGTTTTTTTTTTTAATTTTTTTAAGGCCACAATTGATAAAAAATTATTATGCTGTTTAATTTAAGCCGTCCCTCATCTGATCTATCTGAGGTCATTTTGATTTTTTACTATTTAACACCAATATGGATGGTTGCTAGGGAACTTGTACAAAGAGCACCATATCAATCAGCTGCAGGATGAAATATCATAACCACAAAGATACTGGTCAAGTCTGGAACATTACTTTTGTAAATGCTTATTTAACTGAAAAATCCAGACATAGAAGCCAGATAGCATCATGAAATTACAAAATGCAAATGAGAATAAAAGTAAAATTAAGAGAGCACCTCCGTGATGGAAGCCTCTGGTTCCAAATGGCTATAAGATGCATCATCATGCCCCTTGGAAGCTTCAGAGCCTATGACTTCTCCATTTGAGATGATGTTTCTGAGAGCAGTAAATCAATACGAAAATTTACAAAGCTGTAAAGATAGCCATATGAATTACATACAAATGAAAGGCTGAAATTTGAATTACACATTAAAAAAAGGGTAGAGTTGAAGTTCCCCAATACATGACCAAATTGCCAACTTATTTAGCAAGACATGGGCCAACCACACATCCACAATATCCAGTCCCTTCACCAAAACACACAGATTATTGGCTCAAAGACTAAGGGAGTTTTCTCATCAGGTGGGACAGAAGTACAATAGAATTTGGATAATTCGATATCTCTCCTCAACTATCCATTTTTTATAAATTGTGGCCCACCTGATGATCAAAACTCAAACTCAAGCCAGGACACAGTCACGGTGTGCCCTTTCAGATGGAACTTCCCAGATCTTGAACAAATGTGCCTCACCTCCACATTTATAAGCACATACCGTCGCCCTTCACCTTCAGCGAAAATGTTTCAGTGTAATCATTAGTAGATACCTGAAAAACTGAGTTTCTGTTGAAAAAGTTTTGAGGAATTCATCTTTGTTCTCAACTAGAGATTCACCACATATATCCTGGCAAACAATAATTGTTCATTACACCAGTAGCCAATATCAAACAAACCATAAAATAAGTATCAAATGCTTACCTGAATTATAGGATTCAGATCTGTGATTCCTTTTGATCCCTTGCAACAGCCAATAGTAGTTAGCTTTAAGAATGTTGCCTCCAGAAATAAGGCTACATAATACCTCAACACATAAAGGCCAACTTAATTCTTTGATTGCAAACAGGCCAATAAATAGAAGAAATATATGATAAGCATGATCAATCAAAAGTGATAGTCATGGTTCAACATATAATATCATGTAAAGAAATTCAGGAATGAGAAGGTGACTTGACAAGTAGTTGGGCAGTAATTTTTTTCAAATTTGCTTTTGTGGATAACTTCTCCAAGTCCTCTAAACATAAGAAATTGTGCAGCTTGCATATGAAAGGCATACCATTGAACAACTATCTCAAGTAGATCAATATCAGACCCAAAGTAAATTCATCACCATCAAGGCTGAAATACACCCAAATACTTCTAAATAAACCAAATAAACCAGTAAATTCATCACCATCAAGGGTGTTCATAATGTTAATTGATATCCAAACAGACCAAACCAACTGAAAGTGAATACTTATAAGTACATAACAAATATAGAATGTTTATCATTGTTGATGCCCCAAATATCTGGAATCTTGGAAGCACATGCGTCTGCCTTCGATTCAACAGAGCCTCAATTCAAACCCCATCAAAATCAAATTCTGACAAAAAAAAAAACATTATTAATCATTTGATCTAATTTAAATTCACAACAAATTTAAAATTACATGAAATCTCAAGAGAATTAAGGAATGTTTTACCTAACTCCTCGAAGGCTTGAAATTCCCCCATGACATCTTCCAAATCAGCTGCTACATTTGAACCTCGAAACCAATCTTGGGCACAAATCAGGCCTTCTACTGTTTTGGGAGATAGAGAACTACGATATGGATCTAACACACGTCCTCCCGTACTAAAGGCATATTCCGAAGCAACAGTAGAAACAGGAATAGCTAGAATATCTCGTGCAACTTGAGAAAGAACTGGATACCTTGAAGAATTTACTTTCCACCAACCCAAAATATCAAAATTAGAAGTGGCTTGAGCTTTTTCACGAGGAAAATCCAAGTATTGTTTAACTTCATTTTTGTCCACATCAGTTTCTACTTCTGCCATATGCTTTTCATATTCCTCCAACTCATCATTTTCATTAAAAATGGGTTGGTCAACCCCCAATTCAAAATTTTGACTCGAAGATGAAGCATTAGAGCACTCAAGTTGTTGGTACTCCATATACAAAGTATTAAGTGTATCCATTATCTTTTCAGTAAGCTCAACCACCTTGGAAGATTCAAGTTTGAAATAAAATCCATAACACCATGTCACATATGCCAACTTGTAACGTGGATCCAACACAATAGCAATCAACAACATCATATTCATTTTCTCAATTGGTTCCCAATACTTCTGAAATTTCAATTTCATTTTGACAGCCATAGTTTTCAAACAAGGATCAAAACCAGACATCAAGGCACTCAATTTGTTCTCAATGGAAACAACTACAGGAAAATACAAATGAGAAGTCACATATGAAGTGCCAGACAACTTAGTTGTAGCATCATAGAATTTCTGCAAAATAGTGGTCAAGAGCCTACAGTCTTCCCAATCCTCGAAGGTAGGAGGTCCACCTACATCCTCAAGTTCCTTCTTAAATTTATCATCATCATCAATCATTCGATTAAATGCCTTTTCAAATTTAGCTGCAGTTTCCAACATCAGAAATGTAGAATTCCGCCTAGTTGTAACATCCAAACACAACACCTATTACAATCTATTCCCTCCTTCTCCACACAAGACTTAAACATCTGTGCCCTTTGTGGTGAGCTCCTAGCATATTTCACAGCAGCCCTAATTCGATTTATGGCACCATCCAACTCATTCAATCCATCTTTCACAATCAAATTCAACACATGTGCACAACATCTCATTTGAAAATATCGACCGCTTAAAATGAAACTGTCATTTCTCTTAAAGAACTTTCTCTTCAAATAAGTAATAGCAGTGTCATTTGATGTAGCGTTGTCAACAGTTAATGTGCAAAGTTTCTGAATTCCCCAATCAACTAAACATTCCTCAATCCTTCAACCTATTGCCTCACCTTTGTGACTAGAAATCACACAAAAGTTCAATATTTTTTTTTGCAAGTTCCAGTCTTTATCTATAAAATGAGACGTAAGGCACATATAAGAAAGGTTCTGATTTGATGTCCATGCATCAGTAGTAAGACATATCCTTTGTTTACTTTTCGAAAACATACTCTTCAATTTTTTTCTCTCCGCCACATACAAAGCCATACAATCATTAGCAATCGTAACACGTGAAATAAGTTTGAATTGGGGTTGCATCATGCTACAAAAGCGCCTAAACCCCTCATTCTCTACAAATTTGAAAGGCAATTCATCTGAGATGATCATTCTTGCAAGTTCCTCTCTACAAACATCCTGACTAAATTTCCAAAGTGCAATAGGATTCACATTTTCAGCTCCACTACCAGATCTCATTACTGAAGTAATTTTCTTTTGTCTTTGACTATTTGCATTTATATTTTCTGGCAACTTAAGACAGATTCTCAAATGATTCCTCATTGCACTAGTTCCATTAGCACTCAACCACTTAACCTGAGCATCACAATAGCTACAATGGAGTGTATACTGAATCTCAGGGTCATAATTTTCAGGTCTAGGAAAATGCTGCCAAATATCTGATTCTTTGTTATTTTTTCTTTTGGAGAAACAGGCTGAGGAGCATCAGACTGAGGAGTATCAGACTGAGGAGCATCAGGTTGATGAAGTGGACTCTCGGCCATACTAGACATCAAAATCTAACAATGAAATTGAACAAAAAAATAATACAATAAAAAAAATGATTAATGTGATTAATCTAATAGTGGGTCAGATTTGATTAAAGTGGAATTTTGAATGGTGCCAAATTGCCAATGTACAGAGTGAGTATGATTTTGACCTGATAGAATTTCAATTGTCAACAAGATTTACAGCACTTCAGAGGCTTACGACTAAAGAGAATATGGAGATTTTTTGTGTGTGTGTGTGTGTGTGTGTGAGAGAGAGAGAGAGAGAGAGAGAGAGAGAGATTTTGGTAAAACACTTTGAACTTTTTAATAGGCATTCTTCCAAAATTAGGGGCCCATTGCACCCTTTAGCCCCTACTTGGTTCCACCCCTTGTTTGACAGTTCTGTAATGGTTGTAGCCCCCACAAACTACACTAAAAAAAATCAAAACCATGTTTAAATTGTTTTTTAAAAAAAGAGAAGAAGTAATAATAATAATAACAAAGAAAATTTGCACATCATGAGGGAAAGAAGTGGCCCCTTAAGAACCACCACCTTAGCCCATGGGCCTAAGAGATGTTATATATCCAAAACAAATGCAATCCAAAACAAGACAGGGCTTGTGGACCTTATGAGTAGGATTGTATCTAAACAATGAAAAAACAGAATTAATCCAACCGGTTTCTTCAACCAAGAATAGAATGCTACCTGTGTTCTCTATGAACTGATTCATTACAAAGCTGGAGGCACCCTGGCCCCTGCCAATAATTAAAAATGCAGGAACTTTCACATGGTTCCAAGCCTCCTAACAATCCTCACCCAACTCCTTAAAAACCCTAAATGAGTAAATCAAGGAACCTTACTCACAAATTACTATACCATGTCTCAAGACTCCAAACAAGATCCAGATACAGTTTGAAATTAAATCCGGAATCACCCACCTTAGGAAAGCCATAGCAAATGACCAGCTTTGTTTACCAGAAAACATTCTTCCTAAATCAAATAAGAATCTCCAATTTATGCATTCACCTTGAAATCAATACATCAAACATTTCTATTGAAACAAGCACCGATCAGGAAAACAGTGATGGATCTACTCAATAACAATCAAACACACAAAAACAAGAAATCAATGAAAGATGTTGAAGAAGAGACCCCGAGGATCGGATCTTCTGGAGCTTGAACTACGTTTGCGAAGACGGAATCGCCATGGAAGGCGGCAGTTGGGGAACAAGAGATCATCTGATCGTCGTTAGGGTTTTGAGACGCCATGGAAGATTCAGAAGGCTCAGAAGAGTGTGAAAGCAAATGACGAGTTTTTTCACTACAACGAATGCATAAAAAATCAATGGGATTGTACCTGTGACAGGGGAGGCTTTGCGTGAGGAAGAGGAGGAATGTGAAGGCGCTGCGGGTGTCCGGGGGGTTGCTGCGTGCGTGTCCGGCAGAAAGATGAAGATGGAGGTCTGTCTGGTGCGTGAGATGCGAAGAGGAGATGGGTTGCGCGACGAACGGAAGAGGAGATGGAGAGGGTGGAGAGATTCGATGGGAAACCAGAGAAATGGGAGATGAGAGACCGAAAGGGGCTGGCAGTGGCTAGGGTTTGGACATTTGGTCTTTGGGGTTTGTTGCTTATATGATAAGAAATTTCATTCAGCCCCCTGTTTTTTTTCTTTTATTTGTAAACAGTACGGTTAACCGCATACGGTTAACCGAACCGTATTATACGGTTTGGTTCGGTTAATTACCGTGAATTATTACGGAAAACCGTAACCGAACCGAACCGTGCGGTTTTTGAAATTCATTAACCGTAACCGTAACCGAACCGTGAGATTCCGTTATTAACCGCGGTTCGGTTCGAATCGATTCGGTTAGACGGTTTTCTAGTTTTTTTTTACACCCCTAGCTAATGAACTCATCGACGCTAGGAAGAAGTCTAAAGCTGAGATAGTTATCTTCAAAACTGACTTGGAAAAAGCTTATGGCCATGTGGATTAAGACTTCATTGATTACATGCTTTACATATTTGGGATTGAGAATATTTGGCGCAGGTAGATGAAATAGTGTATTGCTTTTACATCATTCTCTATTCTGGCGAATGGGTCTCCTTCTAAGTTATTTAAGGCTTCCAGAGGTTTAAGGCAAGGAGATCCTCTCTCCCCTTTTTTGTTTACGATAGTGGTGGAGGCCTTGAATTTGCTTCTTGTGAGAGCTTGAGAGGTGGGAGTGATTGAGGGCTTTAAGGTCAATCAAAATGGGGAGACAATTTTGCACTTGCAGTTTGTAGATGATATCATTTTATTCAGTTTGACAAAGAGGGATGGGATTATGGCTCTTAAAAGAATTCTGCGACGCTTTCAGGGCTAAAAGTTAACATATCCGGGAGTCTTTTGATGGGGGTTGGATGCACTGATGAGACCACTCAATCTTTGGCAGCCATGATTCGTTGTAAATCAGGAAGGCTTCCATTTTGTATCTTGGCCTGCCTATAGGGGCAAAGCTGAGATCTAAGTTGTTGTGGGATCCCATCATTGACAATTTTGAAAAGAAATCATCTTCTTGGAAGAGACAATGCCTATCACTGGCTAGGAGGATTAACCTTATAAGATCTTGTTTGTCAAATTTTTTGATTTATTATATGTCTCTCTCCAAGATGCCTAAGGCTGTGGTGAAAAGGCTGGACCGTATTCACATGAATTTTTTATGGGAAGGTTAGGGCGATACAAGGAAGCTACACTTATTGAAATGGTGTGAGGTCATTAAACCTAAAAGGAGAGGTGGTTTGGGTCTTGGTAGTTTGTGTCACAGCCTCGCCCAACTCAGCATGAAATTGTCCGCTTTGGCTCACGTACAAGCGCGAGGACTTCCCAGGAGGTCACCTATCCGAGTACTGCTCCCGCTCGAGCACGCTTAACTTCGTAGTTCTTATGGTTTTCGGAGCTGCACGATTTTAAAAGGCCTCATGCTAAGTTAATACAAGATTTGACTTATAAGCTTAGGGTCAGGACTTGGATATTTCCAATGCGGGATAACGGAGACTCACCATTTGAAGCCCGTGGTTGACACGCTACGTCTCCTGGTTAAGGGTGCCGCGTCCGATAGTTTGGAGAATATGAATGAGGCTCTTTTGGGTAAGTGGTAGTGGAGGTTTGGAGATGAAAGGGAGGCTTTGTCGAGAAGGGTCATATCTGCCTAGTGTGAGGACAAGTGGGGATAGTGGCCTAATCCAGGTCCAAGGCACCGTAGGTCGAGTTTGTGGGGTGCTATTGCATCAGTTGGGCATGTATCAACTAATAGGGGAGAAGTCTTATCCAAAGGGATGGGTTTTGTGGTGAGAGATGGGAGAAATGTCAGATTTTGGTTAGATGATTGGGTGGGGGTGGGTCCTCTATGTGAGTTATTTCCTAAAATCTTTAGGGTGGTGTCTATCAAGGAGTCTATTATAAGTAAGGGTGAAAGTGGGCCGGGCCGTCCTAGGGCCGCCCGCGGACGGCCCGTTATAGGCTCTGCCCGAGCTCGGGTCAAAAGACAAAAGAGCCGAGCTAGGGCCTAGTAGGAGGCCCGTTTGCTTAAACGGGCTGAGCTCGGGCTTGATGAAGCCCGGCTCGTAAGCCCTAGGGCCTACATATATTATATATATATGTACACTATACAATATATAATATATATATATATGATATAACATAATCCATAAATCCTAAACCTTAGTTTTAATCAATATAAATAATTTCTAAACCCTAAACACTAAATAATCTATAAATCTTAAACCTAAGCAGTAAGCCATATGGCATACATATATTAATCCATATATTATATATATGTGTACACTATACAGTATATAATACATATATGAATCTATGATACTAAATAATCCATAAATCCTAAACCTTTGTTTTAATCCAATATAAATAATCCCTAAACCCTAAACACTAAACCCTAAGCACTAAATAATCCATAAACCCTAAAGCTAAGCACTAAACTTTAACCCTATTTTTAATTCAATATAAATAATCCCTAAACAACCTTGAGGATGCATGTATATTAATGGTTTGGAAGACATTTTTTAAAGTCTTATAACTCTGAAACAACCTTTCCTTTGTTATTATTATTATTTATTAACAAGGCTCTATTGTTGTTGTTATAGGTGATGCTGGTGATGCTGGAGACTTTATTTTATTCTATGATGCTATTGGAGTTTAATTTGATTTGTATTATTGTTGGAGTTTGATAATGCTCATCTATATTAACATTGAACTATTATGGAGTGTTGGAATTGGGTTCCCTTTGCTTTTATGGAGTCTTTTTTATTTTAGTTAATTTTATTGTTGCAATCCAAATTATGGGAATGAGAATATGGGATGAATGCATGCATTTGACCATTTTTTTGTTTCTGATTTGCATATGTAGATTTCTTTGAATTCCTATAGGATTTTTTTTCCTGAAAATATTTTCTTTCAGCTAGTGCTATATCATTAGCCGGGCTTAAAGGGCCGGCCCTAGGGCCTCATAACTTAATAAGAGCCGAGCCCGAGCCTGGGTTTTTGAGGCCCTCTCGAGCTCGGGCCGAGCTAGGGCCTACTGAAAAATACTAGGGCCGAGCCTAGGGCCTGTCAAAGCCCGGCTCGGCCCGGCCCACTTTCATCCCTAATTATAAGTGATTGCTATAAGATGCTAGATGCTTTTATGGTATGGGATGTGTCCTTTAGAAGGTGCCTTCGTTTGTCTGAGGAGGTTTAGTATGAGGAGTTGTTGAGGTTTTTTTTCTAATGTGTTTTTGTACGGGAACTCTGAGGGTTCTCAGATTTGGAAGCCTTCCATATCCGAGGATTTTTCACCAGAAGCTTTTTACTTAGCCTCGCTGGAGATCCAACCTACTACCGCTCCTTTTTCCCTTCTTCGGATGGGACAAGCTCCTCCCCGGGTGGAGGCTTTTTGTTGGTTGGCAGTTGCGGTGAAGATCTCTACTGCAGACAATTTGAGAAGAATAGGGCTCTTATCGACTTCCATCTCAGATGTTTGTGTGATGTGTCAGAAGGAGGCGGAAACAGTTAATTATCTTTTACTTCATTGTGACTTTGCGGCCAATGTTTGGGGTTATTTCATTAGTAGATGAGGAGTTGCTTGGTGTTTCTCGAGGAAGATTGAGGAGGTTGTAGAGTCTTGGATAGGTGATCATTTTGTTAGATGTGGTCATACACTTTGGAGGTTGATCCCTTTCGCTATTCTATGGTCCATTTGGAGAGAAAGAAATGATAGAATTTTCAAAGGTGGGTCCTCCTCCCTCGTGGATTTGATTGATTCAATTAACATGAGGATATTAAGGTGGGCTTTGATTAGAAAAGAGTTCTCCAATTATAGTTTAAATTATATTATTTATAATTGGGATGCTTGTATGGGATGTGGCCCCATTAAGGTAAAGAATTCTATTGCTTGGTCTTCTCTTCCCCCTGGAGTGTTTAATGTCGATGGTTCAGCAAGAGGAAAGCTAGGGCCGGCGGGAATTGGAGGTATTCTTCGTAATAGTAAGGGTGATGTCCTTTTTATAATCTCAAAGCACGTGGGTGTGTGCGATTCCAATGAAGTTGAGGTGTTAGCCATTTTAGAGGCTCTTCGGTGCTTTTCAAGGAACATCCTTGGTGATCTCATTGTCGAAAGTGACTCTTCCAATGCGATTGCTTTCGCTAAATCAGCTAAATCTATGACTGGTGCTTTAGCTAAGCAGGGGGTCAAGAGCTCTTCTCCTGGGGAGGGTATGATTATGTAAGTATTGAGTGGTGTCTTTTATATGTGTTTGGTGGGTGAGGGTACAATACTCTTGTACTTTTTCTTCCTCCCTCATTGTAATCTCTTTGTTTAATAAATGTTTTTGTTACTGATTAAAAAAAAGGAGCCTGTATGAAACAATCATTTGTGCCTAAAGCAAACAGATATGGTAGAGTTACAATGTTTTATGCGGATGGACACCCTGTTTGGTTTTTTCCCTATTTTCTTTTTTTTTAATTGTGGACCATCGAGATGAGACTGAACCGTTAGATATCTTAAGAAGCTCAAATACAACCACCATGCCAAATTTGAACCGCTGATCCTTCATGGATATCTCGATATTTGTGAAAAATGTGAACTCTTAGATCTAAGTTCCAGCATTTTGTGGGCCCTAAGATCAAGATCCAAACCATTAATCCTCATTAGAAGACCAAAAACAACTATGGAGGGTCAAATCTTAGCTCTTGACTTCTCATGGATTTGGAGAAATTCATAAAGGTTTGTAGAGTGTTGATGCAATGCTGTTTAAACTGACTTGGTTTTCATGTGATTCCACCCTGTCCAAATTTTTTTTTTCAATTGTGAGGCTCTAAATGTCAAGTCGAACTGTCGAACCATTGGTTGTCTTTTGAAGCCCAACTATGATGTTAAAATCAAATTGCTGATTTTTCATGAATCTCGATATATTTGTGAAAAATGTGAACTATTAGATCTAGATTTCTGGACTTCATGGGACCCTTGGATAAAGATCTGAACAGTGATCCTCTTCAGAACTCCAAGAATGACAACGGGTTTAGAATTTAGCCCTTGATTCCCTGCGGATCTCTATAAATTTACGAAGAAACATCTACTATTGATGCACTTGTGTTTAACCTGGTTGGGTTCTCACGCGATTCCATCCTATCCGGGTTTTTTTTCTCCTTACTAATTGTGGGACCCAAAAGCATGATCAAGATTCTAGACTGCTGGCTATCTTCAAAAGATCAAATAGGGCCTGTGAGTTAAGTTTTAGCCATTGATTTGTCATGGATCTTGAGATATTTGTGACAACTGTAGACCCTTAAATCTACATTTCTGGACTTATGTGGGCCATTAATCAAGATCTGAACCACTAAAGGAGGTGTCCTCACAAGCCAACCCTCCATGTAGATCCACTTAAAAGAGGTGGATCATAAGTCCTACTTCAGTACTTTGTTAGCTTGTAGAGCCACTCAAAGAGAAGTCCTCATGTGCTGACCGACCCTCCATTTCCAATTTGGGCTCGGCCTTTGGGTCCTCATTAGATTTAGATATTTAGAAACCCAATTTAAGCTCATTAAAATTTTGATTTAAGTCCTTATGTTTGATTGGGCCCGATCAAGGTGGGTCAATAGGCCATTGAACCAATCAAAGGGACCCAGATAATTGAGGGCTTGTTGAATACAAGGACTTCCACTCCTGCGTTAAACCCACTATCATAGGACGTCGATTAAATCAAATAATATATCATGATGGGAAGTGGATGAAATTGTATGGGTTTGACTTTGACACTTTGACTTGATTTTATCAAGAAATATAAACATGGGCTTGACTTCTCAAATCCCCGTCGATCTTTCAAAGTACAGGAATTTGTACATCAGTAGGGTTGCAAATGGACAGCGGAAAGAAAATGGGTTTGGAACATAATTTCAAAGAATCTCTCTCACTGCACTTAATCTACTTTACTTATCAGTTATCACAGAATCATTACTTCTGCTATGCAGTGCCCGGGAAAATCCACCCAAGAGCTCCTTCTGTGTGACAACTTGCCTACAACATGGACAAGGTGCGCCATCTCTCTCTCTCTCTCTCTCTCTCTCTCTCTCTCTCTCTCTCTAATCCCCGCGTCTGTCTTAGAGTAGAAGAATCGATACATGGTTTTCTTCCTTATTCCCATTGAAATTACTCAAACCCATTTCATGCATTCCACCGATGACCGATCAGTCTTTATTTCCCTATTAATTTCTCATGGGTATCTCTCATTTTCTTCCATAACTTCTACCCACTTCGCTCCGTTATTTAGGAAGTCGATAATCTTGGAAACCTGCCCCTTCCGCATCTCCATTCAACTTGGTTTAGCGTTAGTATCCAATGAGGATTTGGCATTTCCTCTTCTTTGATCAAATGAATGCAAATGGTGATGAAATTGCTGAGTGTGTTGATTTTTATTGGTTAGATTTGGGACAATCTCTTATTTTCTAGCTCTTAGTGTTGGGTTAAATTTGCTCTTTGAGAACCTTGACTGTTTGATTCAAGATAGGATTATTGATGGGTTTTCTTTTTACTCTTCTATAATTGGTAATAAGAAGCATTTGAAGAAGAATCAATAATCAATAGTTTGGATGAGGACTATGATTCTTTTTTTCCTTCTTTTTTCTTCTGCTGATCTACATTGTTTTGTTAAGTGCTAAGAATATCTGCTTCTGCCTACTTGGTATTGCATTCCTAGGAATTCGGAGTGAAGGAGAATCGAAGAGGCAAGGAGGAAAGGTTTCATTGGTGCATATTTACTTTCCTTGGATTTATTTTACTAGGATGATGGAGATTACCCATCATTTCCTATCGAAATGGAGATTCTTGAATGTCCTCCTTGGGCATTAAAAGAAAGAAAAGGGATAAAAAGGAACCCTTCACTTTTAGCCAATCTGTATTCAACTAACACTAAGCAGATGTACCATTAGGGCCCATTTACCTACTTAGTTTTTGAATTCTAAGGAATTCACAGTAGAAGGGGTTTAATCAAACAAGTATCAAGGAGGTGAGGACTGAATAGTCTGGTGGAGATGTAAAAGGGACGTCCATTGTTTTAGGATTTAATTTACTATGGTTATTGTGGGTAGTAATTTTTGATCAAGTATGAGTTTTACTCGATTCCCCCTTGTGGATATTCGCCTTTGATCTTTTACTTTTGGCTCATTCAATATAAGAGCATTGCTTACAAATCATAGGAACTTATTAGCCATTATACAAAGGGGGCCTTGGTAATTGTTTGAGGGAGAACCTAGACTAGTTCAGTGACATTGTTTTGGTAAGCCTCAGTGTTTGGATTTTCTCTTCTTGTCTGAGACCCTGGATCTATTTTCAATCAAGAAAAAGGAAACTTAAGAAAATTCATGGGAAAAGGATGGTACTAATTGACTGAAAGTAAAATGTTTTATAGATTAGTCAACATGATTACCTCTTGCATCCAAGAGAATCAAATTCTTCTAGTTAAAAACCAAATCGTTGAGTTTGTTGGAGAGCTGGTCTTTTCTGCTGGAAGGGGAAAAGTGCTGCAGGTCATGCTTCCTTTTGCATGCTATATGGGGCACCTGGAGAGAAGTGAGGAACAGTAGTGTTTTTCAGACAAGATTAGACTGGTGGTTATGTGATAAAAGGGAATGGTGTTTGGTGGAGTCAAAGTAGGTGTACTTTAGCTTCCCGATTTTTTCTGCTCTTATCTCTAATCTTCTGCACATGTTTAATTGTAAAGATTCTAAATAGCAATAATCTATGTATTTCTTCCCTTCCCTCAGTAGTTCCTTGGACTTCTTAGTATGGTTCATTTCATTCTTGTGGTAACTAAAGTTTTGAGATATGATCTTCTGATGATATTGACGATGCAGAAGGGATATTGATCACACCAAATAAAATTTTCTACAGTCTAGGTTTCTGCTGATTGCAGCAATATGATTGGTTCGGTCATAGAATCCTTAAGATGCAATGTAAAAGTACTCGTGTGAGTATGGCATAGTGCTCTTTTCTCGGGCATTGTTTCCTGTTAGATTAAAAGATAAGTTTCTTGTTTTCACTTTTACCAGGAAGCCCGGGGATAGCTGTGGTATAACTTACCTCCCCAGGGATTGGTCTCTGAGAAGCCAAGAGACACCCCTTTCCACTGGCATGTCTTGTGTTTCTCGAAAGTCAAAATCTTTTCCTATTTTCCATGTTTATACATTTTTTAAAATACTTCTTATTTGAAAAGCGTGCTTGAAATTTGGGCCTATATAACCATCCACTCCACCAACTTGCCCTGACTCGATTTTTCAATTTCTAAAATGTTGGTCTCAATAGTGGCCTCATAACCGAGTTACATAACATAAGAACTGGCAGAATCATGTGTGCATACATAGGTAAGTACCTGAGGGTTCACTGTTCCATACCCTACTTGCTTACCTATGGGTCCATAACCAGTGACTAGAGGACAATTTTAGGTAATTTCCCTTTGATAAAAGAAAGAGAACTTTTCCATTTTTGCAAAAAGAAAATTTTCAAGGAAACTAGCTGTCAACCACCACTTTATTTATTTATTTTTTCAAGTGGATTTGATGTTTAATGGCTCACCTTCTTCCTTAGATGCCCAATCAAAGATGATGTTCTGAGCACCTTCCAACTGGGCTTGATGTTAGTGTTATTGTTGCTTTCTATTTTATTGAAATGAGAAAAGTAAAATTGTAAATGTTTGGGCAATCAATGAGCTTCACTAATAATTTATTGGTGTACACATCCAAGATGAAATATAAACATCATCAGTATCCTAAATTCAAATAGAATGGAATGAGCAACAAAGGAATAGAAGGCTATTAAAAGAACTATACAGAAAGAATGATGAATAAATGTTGATATTACCTACTAGAACTCAAAACTCTAACGCTTGAGCAGGCTAAGAAATGGTTTATCAGCTACTGGAATGCACTTGACAACCCAACCAATCGGCCATGATACCGCTGCTATTCCAATGCACACACCCCATTGCCCCCAGCTTAGGCGCTCTGTATCCGCAAACTTCTTAAGTAACTCCACCATCACCACTTGAAGAACAATGGTCATCGCCACAATCCCTATAAACAGTCTGTTCTTATGAATTCCCTTGAACACATTCCTCTTCTCTAACTTTCTTGCATTGAACTCATTGAATACCTGACACAAAACAAAAGTATTGAAAATAAGGGTGTTCTTGACGCTCTCATCCACACCAAAAATCGAACGACCTTTGAATTGCAAGGTTAGCAAGATGGCAATTTGATAAAGAGCTTGAGCAGCAAGGTTTCTCCACATAATGTTTGTAATCAGTGGTTCAGTTTGCCCAACTGGCTTTTTATCCATTAACTCCTTGGTGGGGCGCTCTGTAGCTAGAGCCAATGCACCTAGAGTGTCCATTATTAGGTTCACCCATAGCAACTGGACTGCTGTGAGTGGAACTTCACCCGCAGAAACTGCTGCGATAAAGTTTATCACTAGGGCAGCAACATTCACAGTGAGCTGAAATTGAATGAATTTCTGAATGTTATTGTAGACGCCCCTTCCCCACATTAAAACAGTTACGACTGAAGAAAAGTTATCGTCCAAGGTGACAATGTCTGAACTCTCCTTTGCCACTTCAGTTCCTTGAATTCCCATTGAAAGTCCAACATTGGCTTCTTTCAAAGCTGGAGCATCATTTGTACCATCGCCAGTGACTGCGACTACATGACCTTTTTCTTTTAGGCATTGAACCATTAGAAGCTTGTCTAATGGAGAGGACCTTGCCATCACAGATATTCTGTCCACCATTTCCATCCTTTCTTGTTTTGAGAAATTACGAAATTGTTTGCCTTCCACAACCGCTTCTTTTAAATCTTGATCAGCCCGAAGTATCCCGCATTCGATGGCTATGGCTGTTGCAGTGAAAATATTGTCCCCTGTTATCATTTTGATGTTGACACCAGCGCCTTTACAAGCTTCCACAGCCATTTGGACTCCTGGCCTGCATGGGTCCTTGATGCCCACAAGCCCCAATAGTGTCAAGCCATCTTCTGCAATTTCTCCGACTTTTCCTTCGTTATCATCATGGATTGCATCTTCCTCCGTTATTTGTTTGTAGGCAAAAGCAATGCATCGAAGACTATGCGCTGCCATTCCTTCAATTATTTGCTCCAACTTCATCCTAGTTTGTCGATTAATGGGTTTTATGGTCCCATCGCTCTCATAGGAATTGGAACACATAGCCAATATCATTTCAGCAGCTCCTTTCCAATGGGCATGTGTTGATTTATCGCTATTCTTTCTTATTGAAACTCCACTTCGCTTCTTCTCTGAATTGAAGGTTTCAACATTAAGAGTGGTGTAGCTTTGCCTTAATTCTTCCATACTCATGCCCAATTCCATCACTGCCCAAGAAAGAATTGCTTTTTCGGTTGGGCTACCAGAAAATTCAGGGGAAGAACTTGAATTGGCTTGGTAAACGTTGCCTGATGTGTTTAGACCAACGCCTTGGTAAAGCAATTTGAGAATTTTTGGGGCTACTGTAGAAATGTCTTTAGAAAATTCTTCTTCCCCAACCCAAAATTTTGTGACTGTCATCTTGTTCAATGTCAACGTACCTGTTTTGTCAGTGCAGATGGTTGTGGCCGAGCCCATGGTTTCACAAGCTGAAAGATTCCGAACCATTGCTTGATCAGCCATCATTCTCTTCATCGAGTAAGCAAGAGTGAGAGTGACCGCCAATGGCAAACCTTCAGGAATTGCCACTACCACTATTGTAACAGCAGCGGCAAACATAGTGGCCACTGAGTTGAACACCTCTTCAATCTTCGTTTTCTTTCCATTGAACTCTCTATTTCCATTCTCATCTTGGGTGTTGCCTGTGAAATAACGCACCAACAGCACAACAAGAAGGAGAAAAGCAACACACAGGCCGACCTTTCCAATGTATGATGTGAGCTTGTTTAGCCGGTCTTGTAAAGGTGTTTGCTCGTTCGAATCATCACTTATTGAGCTCATCATTTCGCCCCACATTGTGTTCATGCCCACAGAGGTCACAAGCATGGTTCCATACCCATCTACCGCCTTTGCACCAGATATTAGAAATGGGTTCTTATCAGCACTGGTGTTTACATGGTCGCTTTCACCTGTCATGCTCGACTCATCCACCTGTAAGGAGTGGCCACTCAAGAACAACCCATCTGCAGGAATTTGATCGCCGATCTTTAGAAAGACCACATCACCTACAACAATGTTGAAGATTGATACCTGTTGGCGTCGATTGTCTCTCACCACATCAACCTTGATGTCATTACTCTTGTCGGATAGCTTCAGAAATTGTTTAGATTGACGAAAATTACTGACAGCAGTGACAGCAACAACTAAAAAGACAGCAATGAATATGCTTCCTCCATCATACCACCCTTCCTTGAGGCCATGCTCCTTGATCCCAAATCCCAAGGAGAGAGCTGCACAGACAAGAAGGATGAGGATTATCCGGTCTTTGAAAGCTTCCAAGATGAAGTAGAAGAAGTTCTTCGCGGGCGGCTTCTTGTATGTGTTTGCACCAAATGCCTATTGACAATCAGCATTGACACATTACTGGAGAGAATCTTTTGAAATTATACTATAAAGATATAGTTCTTTTGTGGATTTCATTTACTTATTCAAACAATAAAACAGAAAGCCAGTGCATGTATATATTGTGCTATTTGATACATTGACGAGTTTGCAGGCATGCAATTTTCCATAATAACATAATTTTATCAGTTCTTGAGCTAAAAAACAGAGTAATAGGTGTTATCAAAGGTATGAGTTTTCGTTTTTATTTATAGGGTGGTGCTTCTTTGGTTCTCTTCCAGCACAATAGAAGGCTGATAGAATAAGAAAAAAAAATTCTGTTAAGAATCAACATTGGCACATCACAAGACAGAAATGAAACTTTAATTTGAATTTGAAATTTGAAACTTAATTTTTTTTATTTTAAATAATTTATAATAATGGTAGAGGTCTCTGTGGGGGCTCATTTGCTTATTCAAACAATAAATAAGATGCTTTGAGATGATCAGTTGTAAGACTAGTCGATTTAATTACTTTTCTCTCTCATCTATAGGTGCAAGTATATTTTGTGCTATTTGATGCATTGCTAAATTTGTTTGCAGTTAATTTTCTTTAATGGCGTATCATTGTCAGTTGTTGATCAAGAAAGAAAAGTAATAGGTGGTATCAAAGGAGGGTTTTAAAATTTTTAATATAGGGTGTTGCTTCTTTAATTGGTTCTTCAATGATAATTGAAGATTGTCAAAAAAAATTATGCAAGTGAAGAAAATCTGTGCCAAAGGGGCATCGTACTTGTTGAAAGCTTCAATTCAAAATCAATTGATTGAGAATATGCAGAGACCAAGGAAGTGTGTTATGTGTCACTTTCTCTATATTGGGGGGCAAATGATATCCATTTGATATAGGGTGCTAACATTTTAGGGCTATTATAAATGAGTTGGGTTCAAGATGTTTAACACCTTAAAACTTATCTGAATTGGTGAGAGAGATTACAAGCCAGACTTGTTGTGGTTCCCATTCAACAATGCCAATTTTGAACCCACCGTTGACGTTGTTGGGGGTTCACGGTTTGGATCGAGCTCATCAATCTGCCCTGGATATATAAATATAAATATATATATATATATATTTTGCTATCGGTGGATTCCCAACTCTTTGGGTTGGACTAATCCCTCTGGGCCCAGAGGGAAACTCCTCTGTAGCTCCCCAGTGTGGTAGTACAGTTTCGAACTTACAACCTCCGGGTACAAACCGTGGTCCTAGGCCAACTGAGCTATCCCTTGGGGTTACCTTGGACAAATTTCACCATAGGTGATGTTGATATAATGTTGTAACAATTCCTTCCCATGTTTTGAAAATGACCAATCTGCCAGTGGGCCTAATTCTTATTTGACGTTTAAGTGAAATTCAGCAAAGCCCATAAAAATGGTGAAATTTATTTTGAGAGGTTTATATTTTTGATAGGTGGATGGATGATTTTAATACCCTTATGAAATCTTCATATGCCTGAGCATCATCTTTCAATTTGGGTCCATTCAAATCTTGACTTGAATACCCAAACCAAACTCATATTCTCTTGTTTTATAAGAAATCAATTCAATGGTGGGTCCAAATCCTATATATTAAAGTAGATACTAGCATAATAACCCGTGCTCAGCACATGTACGACCAACATTGCAACTTAAATATTTATGCATTAAAAAAATATCCATAGATTTTAGAAAGACAGTTAAAGGATAAAAGGTTATGAGACTAATGGGAGTACTTGTTTATGTAATCTAACGGCTAATGACATAGCAAGAAAAGAGAAGAATTAAAGGGAATTGTAGAGTTTGGATAAAAAGAGAGGTATTGCTCTACTTTAAAAAGTTTTAAAGTGGGTAGGGGTGTTCATGGACTGGCCAGTCCGAGCCTGAATCCGGCCCAGCCCCCTTTGGCCTGGGCTCGGACCTTAAGATTTTAGTACTCAGGCTGGGCTCGGATTATTTTATTTGGGCCTTTTTAATAAATGGGCCGGGCTTGGATTAACTGATAGAGAGCCCAAGCCCAGCCTACCCCTAAGTGTAGAAGTAATTGTGGGAAGAGAGCGGGAGGCAGGACTTGAACAAGTGACATCTCATTGAGGCATAAGTACCCAAACCAGTTGAGATAGAGGCCAATACAAACGGAAAAGACCCTTTTTTTTTTTTTTTTTTCTGTTATAACGTTAACTCAGGCCGGGCTCGGGCTTAATATGTTTTGAGTGGGTTAGGATTGGGCCAGTCAGTTATGGCCCGATCTGGGCTTCGGTCGAGATTGGTCTAACAGTTCAGAAGTCGGGCTGGGCCTAGATAATCCTCAACCTAGCCCAACCCATGAACAAGGTAAAAGTGGAAAGTAGACCTGAGTGGTTTCTATAAAAAGATAAAGTAGATAATTTGCATGAGATAAGTGCAGAGAAAATTGAAAAGATATGAAAAAAAAAAAGAAAAAGAATAACTTACTTTCAAAATCATAACCACAGCCAAAATTAAATCCAAATCGCTTCTCTTTAATATCTTATAAATTGTCAATCCTATACAACAAGGTTGTAATTTATCTGGGGAAGCTTAAATTTTTAAGAGTTTTTTGTATATACCCTGCTAAGGTTTATATAATTTGTAAATAGGCCTCTAGTTTTTCATTTCAATACCTTTCATGTCTCCAAAATCATTATTCCTAATGGAATTGGATAACCAACATGAGTATTGTATTGAGCTTTTATGAAATGACAGCTTTGCCATTACACCGGTTAAACAAAAGTCAGCATATTATTATTTATAAAAATATCATCATTTTATCCCAAGTCCCAACGATCTCTCTCAATAACTCTTTAATACATATGAAGCTTAATCATGTATTTTGAGACTTTCATCAATTTAACGGTGGGTTAAGCACGGATTGAATCAATTATAACCAATTATAAGCACATGCGTTGATTGTCATTATGATCGATTTGGATTCAATGAAATAAGTCATGTATTGATAAAATAGATTTACGTGCGGTCATAAATTTACGTGTGGTCACTCTCTCCAACTAAATGTAATTATTGATTTTAGAAGCTTTAGAGAAAAATAAGTTCAAGTTTGTTAATTTATACATATAGGGATATAAAGATGGGTAAAACTGTTATTTCACTCTAAAAACTTTTGGTAGTCGGAAGGCTACTGATTTTGGGGACATGCCAACACGAAAGGTATTAAAATGAACACATATGGGCATATTTAATAATACTAATACCATAGCGGGCTATTTATAAATCCTGAAAGCCTCATGATGGTATATGCAAAAGGCTCAATTTTTAATAAGTGGGCGGACCAACTAGCAAGGACCCTCGATGTTTCGCTCGAGTAGGTCCCCTGTTTAACCGAACCATGATCAACTTTAACCGGCAAAAAGAAGAAAGTGAATAAGTACCTCCTGCCGACGATTGAAATCCTGTGTATCCCCATGTATTCCTCTCTCAGCATCCGTTTCAAGTGCTGCAGTAATTCCTTGGATTCCTCCCAGTCGATGAAGAGACTCCATGTCCTTGTCCCTGACAATTTTGCCCAGTGCTTTTGAGTCCACATGCAAGAACCCTCCATTTTTTCTACTTGTAAGTGCAGAAATAAAAATACTCACAAGATCAGGATGCCTCTTAGGACTTACTCAATGCATGGAGGAGATAGCTGCGACGACCTGAGCCTGAAAGAGGAGAAAGACAAAGGTCAGAGGACCCTGGCTATGGGCAGCGCAGGGCTCTCCGATGCTTAAGTTAGCAATGGATCGGAGAAGAAGAAGAAAGAAGAAAGACTCAGTGTCTCTGTGAGAATGCTTACCCCCTGCTCCCTTTGGCTCGTGCCTTATATATGGGACAGTCTTGGGTGAATGCCAGTGGGCTTGGTGATGTGACCTGGGTCACATCAGCCCACAAAGTCATTAATGAAGGTCCATCATAGCCCACACTGCATTTAATGTGGGTCCGATCAGCCCACAATGCATTTAATGTCAGTCACATTGGGCCTGATCCTGCCCTGATCTGGTGGTGGCTGAAGTCCCATCAGATCCCTTCCTTGGGCTTCGCCACGATAGGGCCGTGGCTATTAGCTGCAAGCGCAATTCTGCATTGCCGAGCTTGCATTGCCGAGACTGAACGGTATGTGCGGCCGAACTGAATTCTGTTTGGCCGAGACCAGCACGTAGTGCCGAGACCGAAGTAGATCGGATCGTAGCCGAGATCAAGGGACGTGGTCCCCCAAACAGTAGCTAACCGAGCACACCCTAGCCGAGACCAAGAGAAACTGGTTCACGGAATGGGCCCCCACACAATAGCCCCTCAGTTCTTGACCTCTAGGGCTCTCTCGGGCACTAAGGTTAAGAGCTGGACCGATCCCCCGCACTAGGGTTGAGAACTGAACCGATCTCCCGAGACGGACAGTGCTCGCCTTCCATCCGATTTTGTTTAAGGGTTCTGACTTATTCGGCGCCGGACGCCGCCGCTGCTTCGTCTGCCAGAGATAATAAAGGGGGCAATAAATGCGGGGCTATGATTAGCATGGGAAGGCGGACCATCATCGCCGCAGCGCCACGCGTTATTGCCTGGTGGGTTCTCTTGTCCTTTCGAGGGGGCGTGCAACGCAAGCCGAGGCGACATCTCACGCGTGTCCCGCTTCGAATTCCGGAATGGCGCCCGTTCCCCCCCTTTATATTTCACTTCTGTCTTCTCCCTTTGTCATCTCTGCAAACGAACATTGTCGAAGCTCTGCTAGAACCTCTGTTCGCCGGAACCTTCACTGCCAGAACCACCTCCATCGCCTCCTAGCTTCGCCCAGGACTCCCTTCAGGACCAGCGAGGGATCAGCGGCCTGAGTTGTGACTTCGCCCGAGTCTGTGAGTCTCCCTGCCTCGATCCTTCTCTCTTTTCATTCTGTATTTCTGTCCTCACCCCACCTAAGGTCTCCTCCGTTTCTCAGACATTCCACGGCTTAGACCTCTAGGGATCGTTAGGGTTCCTTAGATCCAGAGATGGGGATTTTTACTCACTGGATAGATTCCCAGTCGGGCCTGGCCACTCTTAGGAGAGTCTACATGATCCCAGACGATGTCCAGATCATGGCAGCCGACCCCTCCATCTACTCATTTCGCAACGGCTGGATGCCGTTTCCCCTGATAGCCGTGATCGAGGGTGGGGTCAGATTCCCCTTGGCCCCCCTTCTTAGGTCTTGTTTGGAGACCTGGAGGCTTAGCCCCTGTCAGTTAATGCCCAATGGGTATAAGATCATCATGGGCATCGCCGAGCTGAATAGGATTCTAGACATCAGCCTCGGCGTCCATGATATAGAGGATATATATGACCTCTGCAAGTCTAGGGAGGTGGGCACCTATTATCTTCGCATCAAGGCGAGGTGCCAACCCCTCGTCACGGCGCTGGAGGACTCCAATAAATACGCCGGAGATGACCGCCTGCTCGTCTCGGGAAACTGGGAGTTCGGCGAGACCGAGACCGAAGCAACTAGGAGGGTCCGAGTCCCTCGACGCCTCGGGACTCCACCGAGTAAAGACCTAACCCCCTGGGTTTCCGATTTCTTTCTTATGTTTGATTTCTGCTGCCAGATCCTAACTCGGCTGTTTTTCGCAGGCCTTTCCGAACGCAAGCGCGAAGCCCAGCTGAACGGTTGGAGAAGGCACTCACCTTGGCTGACCAAGGTGTACTGCTACCACGGCCACCACACAAGAGCTGCCTACTCTCTTCTGAAGTACGAGCCGAGATACGTGTCTTACACACGGAAATCCGGCAACCCGGAGAGATTCGCCCCCGATCCAGCAGAAACCAGCGGGACCGTCACGGTTGCGGAAGCGTCCGCAACGTTGGCCGTGGTCACGGGCATCCCGCTAAGGGAAATTGAAGAATATACCTCCGGAGCCGAGGTAGACTCTCCGACAAGGGAAGTTGAGAACTATACTTCCGGAGCCGAGGCCGAAGTGGACAATATGGAGAGGCGTAGGCCCGCGTTTCAGCCGCGGAATCTGGCGGACGCCGTCGTCGGCAGCGGTAGACAGGCTGCCGCACCCCGCACTGCCCCGCCCTCCTTCGGGACCATCGTCCCTGCCAGAGTTGAGGCCCGACCTCCCCCAGACTTGGAAAGTGAGAGGCCGAGGAAAAAGGCGAAGGGGAAGGGGCCGGACCAGGAGGAGCGATCACGGCGACATTCACCCCAAGCTGCGAGGGAGAGGGCGGTGGACGTGATGCCCGCTCCGGCAGTTCCTCTGGTAGAGAGTCGCTCCGAGCCCCAGGCGGCAACGTCCTCGGGTGCCGAACCGGCCGAGTTCAGGCCGGACATGGAGCTGAGGAAGGGGAGGCCACTAAATGCTGAGGACAAACTGGTGGGGAGCCCAGATGTCATTGCGGCGCTCACCCGAGCCTGTGCACTCCCCAGGGACATGGAGAGGCACAGGTCGGAAGACTCCCCCCTGCTGATTATGAGGACCATACAGCACTCCCTCGCTGTAAGTGCCCGACTTTCCTGGTCACAGGTGTTTCTCTCTTTTGATATTTCTTGTTTTCGTGCTGAGCTTCTTTTGTTTGATCCGCTGCAGGCTGTCCAAAGGCTCCAGATAGTCGCGGACAGGATAGCGGAGGAGGACAGTCGGTTGGCTCGCCTGGCAAAGGAAAAACAGAAAGCCGAATCCGAACTGCGAGCGGCCAAGGAGGAGCTGAAGGCGGAGGCGGCCAAGACTGCGGAGCTCAAGGCTCAGTCAGATATGATGGCCAGCGACCTCTGCAAAGCAAGGTCAGAGGGCTTCGAATGGCAAACGAAGCTCCAGGCAGAGGAGAAGAGTTCGGCGGGGTTCAAGGCTGAGCTGGAGCTGGAAAGGAAGGCGAAGGAGGAACTCCTTGCATCGAAGGAGGAACTCCTTGCATCGAAAAAAGCTGAGGTCGATGCCGCCTTCCTGGAGGGGACTGAGGAAGCTGCGAAGATTTACGTTGATCAAATCACGGCACTCAGCCCGAAGCTGTACCGGCTCGGCTGCAAGGCCGTGTTGAAGAAGATGGGGGTTCCTGCAGATGATCCGATACATCAGAATCTCCCCGAGCTCGGAGAGGAGCCCCTAGACGAGGCCCTGGCCGAGACCCCTGCCACCCCGGCCGAAGTCCCTTCCGAGCCAACGCCTGACCCCGTTGAAGAAACTCCTCAAGCCGAGGCCGCCGTGGTCGTCATCGAGGACCTAGAAGCAGAGCCATCGACTTGACTTCCTCTTTTTTCTTTTCTTTATAAAATGTAGTCTTTGGTTCAAACTGTCTCGATGTAAATCAATGCTATCAATGAAAGACTCTTTCTCATATTTTTCTCCTGTGTGGTGTGGCTTTTACTTGCTTTCCTTTGTACGCTTTCCGTGAGTGTTGTGAATTTGGGTGTGACTTCGGACTAGAGTAGACCGACCTGATCAGGGTTCTCTGCGAGCGCTGACCCTTTGGAAGCCCCATGTATTTCGGCGAAACCAGATTTCCGTGTTGGAAGACTGGTGCCGTTTCGGCTGGTCTAGGTGGCTGAGTGCCAACCGTAACCATAACACGTTCGGCTGCTCGTCTAGGTGGCTGAGTACCAGCCTTAGACATGGGCTGTTTCGGAAACTCGTCTAGGTGGCTGAGTGCCGACCTTAGACATGGTCCGTTTCGGCAGCTCGTCTAGGTGGCTGAGTGCCAACCTTAGACATGGGCCGTTTCGGCAACTCATCTAGGTGGCTGAGTGCCAACCTTAGATATGGGCCGTGGCGGATACTCGTCTAGGTGGCTGAGTGCCGGCCTTAGACATGGTCCGTTTCGGCAGCTCGTCTAGGTGGCTGAGTGCCAACCTTAGACATTGGCCGTTTCGGCAACTCATCTAGGTGGCTGAGTGCCAACCTTAGATATGGGCCGTGGCGGATACTCGTCTAGGTGGCTGAGTGCCGGCCTTAGACATGGTCCGTTTCGGCAGCTCGTCTAGGTGGCTGAGTGCCAACCTTAGACATGGGCCGTTTCGGCAACTCATCTAGGTGGCTGAGTGCCAACCTTAGATATGGGCCGTGGCGGATACTCGTCTAGGTGGCTGAGTGCCGGCCTTGGACGGTCTTCCAACTTCGCACCATTGTCACTGTCAGGATGCCAGATTGCTACAAATTGTGGAGAACTGTAGTTTCATTGAATCCAGAAGCGTTGTACAAGTACAGAGACTAAAAATAGAATTTTTTGAGGTGTGAGGCGTTCCATGGTCTCGGTAGCGGACGTCCCTCCATGTCTTCGAGCCGATAAGCCGACCGTCCAGCAATGGAAGTGACCTTAAACGGACCATGCCAATTCGGCGCTAGCTTCCCTTGATTCGGATCCCTGTCGGCTGGGAGCGTTTTCTTGAGAACCAGTTCCCCCACGCAGAACTTCCTTTCTCTGACGTTCTGGTTATAGCCCCTGGCTAGCCGCTGCTGGTAGACGGCCAGTCTGACTGCCGCCGCTTCTCTTCTTTCGTCTGCCAAATCCAGTTCCCTGGCCAAGTTAGTCTCGTTCTGTCCTTGGTCAAAGAGTTCGGACCTCAGAGTGGGGAGGCCGATCTCCAAAGGGATGACCGCTTCCATCCCGTAGGCGAGCGAGAAGGGGGTAGCCGAAGTGGAACGCCTTGGAGTGGTCCTGTAAGCCCACAGGACGCTCGGCAGTTCTTCCACCCATCTCCCCTTCGCTTGGTCCAGCCGCTTCTTGAGCCCATCGAGGATCACCTTGTTGGAGATCTCGGCCTGGCCGTTACTCTGTGGGTAAGCTGGCGTGGAGTAATGGTTTCGGATGCCGAGATCCTGGCAGAAGGTCTTGAAGAGTTTAGAGTCGAACTGAGTTCCGTTGTCCGAAACCAGCGCTCTGGGAATGCCAAACCTTGTGACGACATTCTTCCACACAAAATTCTTGGAGTCTCGCTCTGTGATGGATGAAAGTGGCTCTGCTTCGATCCATTTGGTGAAGTAATCTGTCGCCACAATAAGCCATCTCTTGTTCCCTGGGGTTCGGTGGAGCGGGCCCACTATGTCGAGCCCCCACTGGGCGAATGGCCACGGGCTAGAGAGCGGGCTGAGATCCTGCGCGGGCTGATGGAGAGAGTGTGAGAACTTCTGGCACTTCTCGCACTTCTTCGCATATACCTGCGCATCTTTCTGCATATACGGCCACCAGTAACCCTGGCTGATGGCTCGGTAAGATAGGGATCTTCCTCCGATATGGCTCCCGCAGATTCCTTCGTGTATCTCGAAAAGGAGGTCCTCGACCTTACTTGGATGGACGCACTGGAGGTACGGTCCCGAGAACGATTTCCTGTAGAGCTTGACTTCGGGAGATAGCCAAAACCGAGCTGCCTTGAGTCTGACCCGGTGGGCCTCACCACTGTCCTCGGGAAGCCTGTCGTCCTTCAGGTAGGTGATAATAGGGTCCATCCAGCTCGGACCGAGACCGATGCATAACACTTCCCGAGGTGAACAGAGCTCAATGCTGGGCGCAGCTAGCGATCCGACTTCGACGCTCCTCTTTTTCCCTGCCTCAACAGCACTGGCCAGGTTAGCCAAGGCGTATGCGTGAGAGTTCGCTTCTCTGCCGATCTGCCTGACTTCGGCCGACTGAAATTGTGCCAGCAGCTTCTTAGCCAGGGCCAAGTACGCGGCCATCCGGTCGTCGCGAGCCTGGTAGTTCCCAGTCAGCTGGTTTGTCACCAACTGTGAATCACTGAAGACCACCAGCTGTTGAGCTCCGAGGATATTGGCACTGTTAAGTCCGGCTAAAAGGGCTTCGTACTCAGCTTCATTGTTTGACGCCTTGAAGTCCAGGGTCAGAGCCTGCTCGATGACCAGTCCTTCTGGCGATTGGAGAACAACTCCTGCTCCGGCTCTTCTCGAGGTGGAAGATCCGTCGACGAAGATTTTCCAAACTGGGGTCTCGGCTTGAGATGGTGATTGTTCGGAACTCGTGGGAGCCCCACGCTCCTCGCCCCCCAGTTCGGTGCCGAGCTGGGTTGGTGCCGAACTTGAATCAAACTCGGCGAGGAAATCTGCCAGAACCTGGGCTTTTATTGCTGTCCGTGGCTGATACTGAATCTCATACTGCCCTAGTTCGACAGCCCATCGGGAGATTCTTCCTGAAAAGTCAGCCTTCTTGAAAACAGATTGGAGTGGGTGCTCCGTAACAACCACAATAGAATGGGTTTGAAAGTAATGGGAGAGCTTTCGCGAGGCGCTAACGAGCGCCAAGGCGAGCTTCTCCAGAGGCAGATACCTGGTCTCGGCATCAATAAGGGTCTTGCTCGTATAATATACCGGTTTCTGAACCTTGTCCTCTTCTCGGATGAGGACCGAGCTGACCGCATGATCCGAGACCGCTAAGTATAAATACAGGGTCTCCTCGTGGGTCGGGGTTGACAACAACGGTGGTGATGAAAGGTAAGCCTTGAGCTGCTGCAAGGCGTGGTCACATTCTGGGGTCCATTGGAATTTAGAATTTTTTCTAAGAAGATGAAAGAAAGGTCGGCACTTATCTGAAGATTTGCTGATGAAGCGATTCAGTGCCGCGGCCATTCCTGTAAGCTTCTGGACCTCCTTGACCGAAGTTGGACTCTGCACTCTGAGGATAGCTGAGATCTGATCTGGGTCTGCCTCAATGCCTCTGCGTGTAACCAAGCTGCCCAAAAACTTGCCGGAACCAACACCGAAGGCGCACTTCGAGGCGTTAAGCTTCAGCCGGAACTTCTTTAGAGTGGCGAAGATCTCGGCCAAGTCTGACAGATGATCCCGCGCCTGCTTGGACTTGACCACCCGCGCCTGCTTGGACTTGACCACCATGTCATCGATGTAAACCTCCACGGTTTTGCCGAGCTGATCGTGAAACATATTGGTGACAAGTCTCTGGTAGGTGGCCCCTGCATTCTTCAGCCCAAACGGCATCACCTTATAACAGTAGGTTCCCCTGGGCGTGATAAAAGCTGTTTTCTCTTCGTCTGGCCCAAATAGTGGGATCTGATGATAGCCGCGGTAGGCGTCGAGGAAGCTCATTCTGTCGTGCCCGGCCGTGGCGTCGATCAACTGGTCAATCTTCGGGAGGGGAAAGCTGTCCTTGGGACAGGCTTTGTTGAGGTCGGTAAAGTCGACGCACACCCTCCACTTGCCAGTCTTCTTCCTGACGACCACCGGATTGGCTAACCATTTCGGGTATTGAACCTCCCTGATAGCTCCGGCCTCAAGCAGCTTATCCACTTCCTCGACGACGGCTTCGGTCTGCGGGACCCCAGTTCTCCGTGCCTTCTGCATCACAGGTTTGTGGTTAGGGTCAACATTTAGTTTGTGACACATTACCTCGGGGTCGACGCCAGGCATCTCCTGAGGCGTCCAGGCGAAGGCATCTCTGTTCTGCATCAGGAACTGGGCCAGTTCGGACCTTTCCGGCTCTCCAAGCTGGCTGCCGAGTAGAAAGAACCGATCCGGGTCCTTCTGGTCGATCCGGACTTCGGCCAATTCCTCGACGCTCTTCCTGCCCGGATCTTGGCCGAGCTTATCCAGCCCCTGCTCCAGGTTCTTCTCCATCTCGGCCACATTGACCTCCTTGGGCTCTTGCTCCCCAGGTACCACAGCTGTCAAGCACAGCTTAGCCGCCTGCTGATCTCCTCTTACCGTGATAATCTCAATTCGGCCGCTCTTTCCCTCCCATGGAAATTTCAGCTTCTGATGGAGGGTGGAAGGGACTGCTTCCAGGCTGTGGAGCCAAGACCTGCCCATTATAGCATTGTAGGGAGAGGGTGCGTCGATCACCATGAAGGTTGCCATGACAGACGCGCCACCGACCTCGACCTTGAATGTCACTTTCCCCTTAGGATAGACTGGTTTGGCGCTGAAGTCGATAAGGGGAATTCGAGCCTCCTGCAGATCTTTCTCCGTCAGTCCCATCCTTCGAAAGCTGTCGAAATAGAGGACCTCGGAAGAACTACCGGGGTCAACAAGGACTTTCTTCACAGTGCAATTCTTCACGCCCTGCTTAGAGCAATCGAACTTCAGAGTCACGATCAGGGGGTCGTTGTGGGGGAGCTGCACCCCTTCTAGATCTGCATCAGTAAACCTGATCTCGGGACGCTCCCTCCGAGCCCTTTTCGGTGCTGAACTGAGTTCGGCGGCCATGACATGTTTGCCGTGAGAGGCTTTCCTGGCTTCGGCACGTGCTTGGTTACTCCCCTTGGGCGGGGGTGCCAGATGGATAACGTCAATTATCTTCTCTGTCCCGTCGCTGTCGTGACCCCCTTCGTCTCGGCGCGGGGCTCGGGTGTCGGCCCTGGTTTCTCTCCTGACAAACTCTTGCAGGTGTCCATCCTGGACAAGCTTCTCTAAATGCGACCGCAGTATCCTGCAATCTTCAGTCTTATGGCCGCCCTCCTTGTGATAGGAACAGAACTTCGTCTGATCTCGTCTAGAAGGGTCGCCTTGCATGGGCTCTGGCCAGCTGAAGTACGGCCTGCTCTTGATCTTATACATGATTTTGTGGATTGGCATCTTGAAGACCGTGTTGACCGCCTGGAATGCGTCCTCTATCAGCCTGGGTCGCTTGTTTCTTTCCGAGACGAAAGCATGGGGCCTTGCCGAGCTGGTGGGCGCCCAACGCCTGTTTGGCTCATCTCTCCGCCGCTCCTCTCTCCGAGGTTCACTCCTCCGAGACGGTCCCCCGTCTTGCTTGGATGTCCTCCCACCCCGGTCTTTCAGCGCGGTTCCATGGTTTTCCCGAGCGCGGATCTGGTCATCTTCTTGGGCAATGTACCGGTTGGCGATGGACATGAGCGCTGCTATGGAAGACACCGGGTTCCTAGCCAAGTCCTTGCGGAGATCGCTGTCTGGCAGCAAGGCATTCTGGAATGCGAAGACGGCAACCTCGTCCTTGGAGCTCTCTATCTGACTGTAGACCGCCCAGAACCGCTTGGCGAACTGGGTGACGTTCTCTCCTTGCTTCATCTTCAAGGCCATGATGTCTGCATCTGTCTTCGGAAGGACTCTGTAGGCCTGGAACTTCTTCAAGAAGGACTGCTGGAGCTGCTGCCAGCTCGAAATGGCCCCCTCCGGTAGTGCACAGAACCACTTCAGGGGGAGGTCACCCAGACTGGAAGAAAAAACTCTACAGTTCAGGTGACCCTCATCTCCCCAGACAGACATCCTCTGGGAGAAGTGCCTGAGATGCGTAGCTGGATCCGAGACCCCATCATAGGTGACGAATCTTGGTACGGTGAACTTCTTGGGTAAGGGGTACCTCCTGATGTCTTGGGAGAAAGGAGACGCACCGAGATCAACGGGGTTACAGCAAGCATCCTTTTGGTCTCGGCCGAAGCCGGCTACCTCCAGGTTGCGCTGGACCGTTTCCCTTATGTGTGCGTCCAGCCATTCCTGGTCTCGGTACATGTTCTCCGGAATGGTTTCGGACGCCTTCCTGGAATAGCTACGGCTGGTGCTTGAGCCTTCATCTCGGGTTCGGTCGTCCCCTTTCCTGTTCAAGTGGTCCCTCAGATCCTCCTTTGAGGAAGAGATGCGCGTAACACGAGTAACCCTCTCCTCATGTTGTCGCTGGGATCGCTCCTGACGAGTCCGCTGCTGCTGGGACTGCTCCTGACGAGTCCGCTGCTGCTGTCGAGACCGTTGCTGCTGGGACTGCTCCCTATGAGTCCGCTGCTGCTGCCTTGCTGAGCCCGCAGCTTTCTCCAGCTGCTGCTGGAGCTGGCGGATTAGAGCATCCTTTTCCCCGAGGGCCTCGTTCTGTGCCTTAATCTCCCGAAGGGTGGAGTTCAAGCTGTCGCCAGGGTTGTAGTCATCATCCTCTTCATCCTCAACGTCCTCGACGTGTCCTTCCTGACCTGAAGGGCGTGGTCCATCGACCACTGGGGACTTATCCCGCTGGTCTCGCCCTGTCAGGAGACCTGCAGGCTGCTGGGCGTCTCCCCTCCCGGGAGCGGACTCTGTACGGAGGTCACGCTGCTGGACGTTGATCCGGATGAGAGCGCGTTCAGCATCGTCCTCTGCGACTACTTGCTTCCCAGCCCTCTGCTGGTCAGGGGGCGGTCCTGCATGCTTTGTCTTGGAAGTCTCTCCGCTTTTCGCAGTTCTCCTCGTCATGGTATTTAGGAATAGGAATAGGAAAGATTATAGAAATCGTTTCCCACAGACGGCGCCAATTGTAAGTGCAGAAATAAAAATACTCACAAGATCAGGATGCCTCTTAGGACTTACTCAATGCATGGAGGAGATAGCTGCGACGACCTGAGCCTGAAAGAGGAGAAAGACAAAGGTCAGAGGACCCTGGCTATGGGCAGCGCAGGGCTCTCCGATGCTTAAGTTAGCAATGGATCGGAGAAGAAGAAGAAAGAAGAAAGACTCAGTGTCTCTGTGAGAATGCTTACCCCCTGCTCCCTTTGGCTCGTGCCTTATATATGAGACAGTCTTGGGTGAATGCCAGTGGGCTTGGTGATGTGACCTGGGTCACATCAGCCCACAAAGTCATTAATGAAGGTCCATCATAGCCCACACTGCATTTAATGTGGGTCCGATCAGCCCACAATGCATTTAATGTCAGTCACATTGGGCCTGATCCTGCCCTGATCTGGTGGTGGCTGAAGTCCCATCAGATCCCTTCCTTGGGCTTCGCCACGATAGGGCCGTGGCTATTAGCTGCAAGCGCAATTCTACATTGCCGAGCTTGCATTGCCGAGACTGAACGGTATGTGCGGCCGAACTGAATTCTGTTTGGCCGAGACCAGCACGTAGTGCCGAGACCGAAGTAGATCGGATCGTAGCCGAGATCAAGGGACGTGGTCCCCCAAACAGTAGCTAACCGAGCACACCCTAGCCGAGACCAAGAGAAACTGGTTCACGGAATGGGCCCCCACACACTACTCTCATTGCCATCACTGTTAGTGTTATCATGACCATCATCTTCTGGTTGGACATAAAGGGAGGTATATGAGGCACTACGTGAGATGACGAAGAGTATTTCTTTATTGACAAGAGAGAGCATAACTCTGCAGGAATAGATGACATTGAAAGCCTTTTTCCATTTATTGGTAGATCGTTGTTTGGATGACCCACTACTTAAACTTCTACCAAGTTTGAAGATTGTTGCTGCATAGTTTGTAGTAGAAAGATCCATGGAATGGGTAGGCCAAAAGGACTCGACCCAACAAAACAGAATAGATATAGACTAGTTGGGATTAAAAGAACCCACCCAACAAGAAAACAAGAGAAACGGATTACTTGGGATTGGAAGAACCGACAAAACAATGATCGAGAGTGATGGAAGAAATACTTGGTTTTCCAAAGAACAGAGGGCTAGATATCTGTGTTGAACTTGAGGAAGAGGATTGTGATGATTTCTGGATGTAGTTTGGTTCATATATATCTACTAGTAAACCGCCCGTGAATCTGGAGGATTGTGATGATTTCTGGATGTAGTTTGGTTCATATATATCTAGTAAACCGCCTGTGAATCTGAATGAAGTTTCTGGTATGTTGCTTCTTTCCGAGTGAATCTGCAAGAAGTTTCTGCTATGCGAACTCATTCATGAGCTTCCATATGAAAGGAAAGAGCTGCCGGAGCTTCGTCGACATCCGTTACCTTAAAACACGGTTGAGTACGGCCTATATTTGTATTTTCACAAACCGCGGTGCTATGTGACCGACAGGGGAGAGCTGGGATCCAGCGGTTCTCATAAGGGACCGGCCCAAAATTCCCAAAAACCCACCCCCCAACCCCACCTCATAAGGGACCGGGCCAAAATTCCCAAAACACCCCCCCCCCCCCCCCCCCGCCGCGGTTCGGTGCAAGTGTACTTTCTGTTTCACAAAACACACATTGTTGATAGTCAAACCGTTTAAGACTCTGAATTTCTTTTACTTTTGACAGTTTTGCCCTTAGGAGATTTCAAATTAGTCATCCCTAGCCATTTTTGGATTAAAGCTATGCAAAACTCAAATATAAATGTGGGGCCTATAAAAATTAAGCAATACTATGTATTATTCTTTGGGTAAAAATAATGGCATAATAGCTCTAGCAATGTTTCGATAACCTATGGGCAAAACTTCATTCTATCTTTTAAAGTATGGGATTATCCATTTAAGTTTTTTCTCAAAAGTAAATATGTCAAGAGCCAAAACAAAATTAAAAAATTGGGACTAGTACTTTTTACATAGTTTGAATGTCAAATCAAAGGAGGTTTTAGTAAAATCAGAAAAAAAAAAGTGTACAAGCCTTTTTGAGGTTGTCTGAAAGTATAGGGTCCTTTTTGTAAAAGCCTTTTTAATTTATTATTCAATTGGGTCGCCTGAAGATAATTTAAGGAGTGCCCATGGTCTTGGTTGGGTCAGCTGAAGATAATTTAAACCTCACCTATTTATTGGGCCTAATGTTTACACCCAGATCCAGCGCACAAGTGTTATTGTTGGGCCGATGACCAACTCGTTTGTAAAATGGACATCTTTTGTGCTAAATTGATTGGAATACACTGCTCAGTAACCATCATAGCCGAAGCGTGTCCAATTCAACTATCATGTAAGAACGCTTATCCCGTGCCCAATGCATGGGCCTCAAATAATCCCAGTCCAATGTGTACAGGCACAGTTGGGCTTGGGCTAGCTTGGCCCATTATCAATGCTAGCAATTGGGCTAGAGATCTCAGCAGATTCATCTACCAACGAAGCTAACCCCAAAACTCTGGATGTGGAAACATTTTAGGCCCAACTGATAAATAGGTCTGCGACATACCTTAATACCAATACACATAACTATAGAAAATAAAATAGGTAATAATATTCCTTATGCACAATAGTACGGTATGTATGTAATAAAAGTGTATATATATGTATGTATGTATATAAGATTAAGAATGCCTCTTTGGAAGGAGCAGAGAGGAAGTTTGACTTGTGGGATCCATGGTGGCCCACACCAATGTTCTGGCCCTTCCAGCAGACGATGATCTAAGCCAGAAAGACTGCCTGGGTAAAGGCATGGAAGTCATTTAATGATTGTTAGTCAACTTTTATATCGTTCTTTTGCTTCCAATCCACCTTTCATTCCTAACGGGAATCAATTACCAAAGACTTTGAAAAGAAGAAAACCCCACACCAATCCAAATTACTTGAAATCTAAGAATCCTCAAACATTGAAAGAGAGGTAAGTCATTTTCATTTTTCTTTTGCTTCCAATCCACCTTTCATTCCTAACGGGAATCAATTACCAAAGACTTTGAAAAGAAGAAAACCCCACACCAATCCAAATTACTTGAAATCTAAGAATCCTCAAACATTGAAAGAGAGGTAAGTCATTTTCATTTTTTTTTTCTAGCTGGATTATGTAAGTGGTAAAGATAACCTATCGGCCCATGGATTGATCTTCATTGGCTATGTGAGAGGTGGTTGTTGATAAAAAGTGCAACTTTGTTGTGCGTGTGTATGCGGAAACGTGAATCAATGCGATTGAATAAGTAATCAACCACACAAGAACAAGCAATCTGACACGAGAATTATGTGGTTCGGCAAACTTGCCTACGTCCATGAAAAAGAAACTCGACTCTCCTTTGTTGGGTTCACTCTCTGAATGATATGCAGTACATCTCATGGACTACACATTACATGAATATATAATGTTCTCTTTCTTATCCCCCAAGAAACCCATCTTAGTCAATAAAAAAGTCCCGGTATAATTAAGAAAATACCAATGACTATGAACCCACTTGGTTTGGACCCACTGGGCCAACAACCTCCCCCTCCAGACCATGGGGAAGACTCCTTTGAACCCCCTTAGGAGGAGTTTAGTCCTGCTAACTCTGAATACAGTTCCAGCTTTCCCTTAGACACAACCTTAGTCATTATGTCCGAGGGATTCTTGTTAGTATGAATCTTTTCTAGCTTCATGAGATTCTTTTTGATGACTTCACGAATCCAATGGTATCTTACATCAACGTGCTTCGTGCGGGCATGATATGTAGCGTTCTTGCTAAGATCCATAACACTTTGACTATCACAGTAGACTACATACTCTCCTTGCTTCAAACACAGTTCTCGAAAAATTTCTTCAACCAAATCATCTCCTTTTCTGCTTTATTAACAACCATGTATTCTGCTTTGGTTGTAGACAATGCTGTATACTTCTACAACTTAGACTGCCGGGAAATAACTCCCCCATGTAAAAGTAAATAAGTACCCAGAAATAGACAACCGACAATCAAGATCGCCTGCAAAATCAGCATCTGTAAAGCCTTCAAGTACTGGTTTTAAGCCTCCGAAACACAAGCACAAATCTGATGTAACTCTCAAATATCTAAAGATTCACTTCATTGCTTCCCAATGCTTTTTACTAGGGTTAGAAAAAAATCTACTCATTAAACCCACTGCATGAGCAATGTCTGGTCGTGTACACACCATGTCATACATAAGACTTCCAACTACTGATGAGTATGCAACAGACATCATCCGTTCCTTTTCTTCATTTGTAGTGAGGTATAATCTCTTATTGAGTTTGAAGTGACTGGCTAAAGGCATACTAACTGGCTTAGCATCTTTCATGTTGAATCTCGCTAGCACACGTTCAATATATTTTTCCTGTGACAACTACAACTTCTTGGCATTCCTGTCACGGCGTATTTGCATTCCCAATATCTGTCGTGCGGGACCCAAGTATTTCATGTCAAAAGTCTTTGCCATGTCCCTTTTTAACCTGTCAATCATCTTACTATCCCATCCAACTATCAACATATCATCTACATATAAAAGAAGGATGATAAATTTGCCATTACCAAACTTATGAATATAAACACAGTGATCTGCAGCTGTCCTCTGGTACCCATGACTCACCATGAATGAATCAAACTTCTTGTACTACTACCTCGGCGCTTGTCTTAGCCCGTAGAGACTCTTTCAACCTGTAAACCAACTGTTCTTTTCCTTCTACCTCAAACCCCTCAGGCTGAGTCATGTAGATCTCTTCTTTTAGATCACCGTGAAGAAATGCAGTATTCACATCCATCTGTTCAAGCTCAAGGTCCATGCTGGCGACTAGACCAAGACAACTCTGATAGAAGTCATCTTCACAACTAGAAAGAAGATTTCATTGAAGTCAATACCATTCATTTGCGCAAAGCCTTTAATCACAACTATACTTTGTGCTTTATCAGTTTTCCACTGCCATCTCTCTTCAGCTTGAGCACCATTTGTTCTTCAAAACTTTCTTGCCTTTTGGAAGTTCCACTAGCTCATAAGTATTGTTCCTTTTAAAAGAACTCATCTCATCCTGCATAGCCTTCATCTACTCATCTTTATCTTCATGAGTTCTTGCTTTTAGGTAGCTCTCTGGCTCCCCCTCATCAGTAAGCAAAATGTAATTTGCTGTAAGATATCTTGTTGATGGTTGATGCTCTCGAATACACCTCCTAACCTGAGGTCCATGATTTCTAACTGAGGAGACTGCTCCCCCTACTCAACACCCTGTTCATCTAGCAACCCCCGTGCCTCATCACGATCCGAATGGTTTTGTCCACCTTCTCCACCTGTAATCTGCACTGGAGAAGGAGTCGGTGTGAGATAAACCACTCCATCAACAACTTCTTTAGACATTTCAGTCTTCTCAATGTCTCACAAGAACTGGTCTTCATGAAACACCACATCCCTACTTCTGATAATTTTTCTCTTCTCTGGATCCCATAATCTGTAGCCAAACTCAGCTCCACCATAGCCACGCAAAATGCAACATACTGCCTTATCATCCAGCTTTGAACGCTGCTCCTTTGGTACATGTGCAAAAACCTTGCACCCAAACACCTTCAAATGAGACTAAGAAACATCTTTACCTGTCCATATCCTCTCCGGAAGATCAAAATCCAAAGGAACTGAGGGAGACCTATTAATCAAGTAAACGACAGTCAGAACAGCTTCACCCCAAAATGGCTTGGGTAGCCGTGCCACTCTAATCATGCATCTTATCCTTTTAAGAATAGTGCGGTTCATTCTCTCTACCACACCATTGTGCTGTGGAGTATCGGGAGCTGTTCTTTCATGTCGAATACCATGCTTCAAACAATAGCCTTTAAACTGGTTGGATGTGCACACACCACCATTATCTGTGCGGACACATTTCAAGAGCTTTCCTATTTCTTTTACAACCATGACATGAAACTGTTGAAAAACCTGTAACACTTGATCATTCAATTTCAACGCATAAACCCATACTTTCCTGGATGCATCATCAATAAATGTGACAAAAACCTTATTGCCACCCAATGACTCCACTTCATGGGACCACAAACATCAGAATATACCAAATCCAACACATTAGATTTTATCGTTGATGTTTTAGAGAAAGAAACCCTATGTTGGTTGCTAAATAAGCAATAATCATAAGGGTTAAGGTTGTACCTTTGGAATAATGAATCAAATCTTTTTTTATCAACAACTGCAGTCCTTTCTCACTCATATGTCCAAGTCTCGTGTGTCACAGATTTGGAGAGGATCTGTCTTCAACAGCATTCAACATACCTTTGCATAACTTCAGATGCGTCTTATACAGCGTATTACAGGCCTTCCCTCTCGAAAAAATAAGAAACCCTTTAGTGAGTTTCCACTTGCCATTTCCGAAGTAACTCTCATAACCTACACGGTCAAATGAAGTCCCGAAAATCAGATTCAACCGCAGATAAAGAATATGTCGCACATCTATCAACATCATTGTGCAACCAATATCGGTTTGAATGCAAACATCACCGATCCCAATAATATTCGAATGACTTGTGTTACCCATCTTCATAGTGCCAAAGTCCCCTGCTTTGTATGTTGTGAACATCTCCTTACAAGGAGTAGCATGGTAGGATGTTGTTGTGTCAACAACCCACTCAACCTGATCATCTGCAACACTCAAACACTCTTCATCTTCACTAGCTAGTACCCCTACTTCAGTATCCAAAGCAGTTGTAGTGTTAGTGTCATTCTTCTTCTCATTGTTGGCTTCTTTCTATTCCTTTAAGGCAAAGCAATTCTTCTTAATGTGGCCTCCTTGCCACAATGAAAGCATTTTCCAGACTTTTTCTTAGTCTGTGATCCACCTCTAGACTTGCCAAGACCCCGCTTTGGTCCCCTACTTTTACTCCCCCTTTTCTCAGCAACAAAAGCCTGTGCATTATTTGTCCTTGCAGTTTTCCTTCTTGTTTCTTCATTTAACAAGTTGCTAGTAACCTGACTCATTAATAACATACCGTTTGGAGTAGAGTTACTCACAAAAACAACCAATGTCTCCCATGTATCTGGCAAAGAACTTAGAAGCAATAAAGCTTCCATCTCATCATCAATGACCATCTTCATTGTAGCTAACTCATTCACAACACATTGAAAATCATTTATATGATCTTAAATTTTACCACCTTCCTTGAATTTCATGTTCACAAGCTTTCTAATAAAAAAAGTTTTGTTCACTGCAGTTTTCTTCTCATATTTATCTTCTAACTTCTTCCAAAGGGTATTTGCATTGGTTTCATTAGACACGTGGTGAAATATGCGGTTATCCACCCACTGTCTAATGTGACCAATGGCCTTTCTATGCATATTTTTCCAATCTGCATCAGACATATCTTTTGGTCGAGCTTTGTCCCCTTCAATGAGATCATAGAGGTCTTTGCAATAGAGTATATTATCCATCTTTGGTTTCCAAAGTAACCAATTTGTATGGTTAAATTTGATCATGGTAGTGTTCATAGTGTTGTTCTCTATCTCAATTGAATAACCAAATAAAACAAACAACTATCACTTACCTCATCACTACCAATCTAAAGATCTCATCACTACAAGCACGCTGGAAGAAACGAATCTGAAATATGAATAACCAAATAAAACAAACAACTATCACTTACCAATCTAAAGATCTCATCACTACAAGCACGCTGGAAGAAACGAATCTGAAATTTGACTCTAGATGGCTCCGATATTGCAAAAAGGGTTTTCTGCTCTCCGATTAGTCAAACTTTCCTGTTGACCGTCAAACTGCAAATCTTCTTCCACAGTTACCTAGATTTGTTCGCAACAAGTCTGTAGGAGCAAACAGATCTTTGATCAGACATCGGATGATCAAGATATAGCACGAACAATTCTCAGTCGTCAATTTGGTCAAAAGTGCTATTGACCATATTGTTTGCGACGTGGTGCTGACGTCAGCGTGTTAGTGGCTGGGCTTTCTGCTTCACGGGTCAGGCTGAACTGACCCAAATCGAACCTGAAATTGAACCTAGCTTGGCTTGGGCCGTGGGCTGTGCTTCGGGCGTGCTGGTCAGGTTGACCTGGACTTGACCCAAACCCGGAACTGAACCCAACCTCCTTCTTCTTTGTTCCGGTCCTAGGTTTTGTAACAGAAATCTATGGCTTAGAGGCAACTGTTGCAGCGGTCTCGTGGCCGTTGCACATCTGGCGACGCTTTTTTTAGGACAAGTTCTGCCCATCCTGGACAAATCCAGATGCGAACAGGATCTCAGCAGGAACTGCTCCCATGATACAATGGCCTCCACGTACGATCTGGCTTGGTCGCACACTAAGTCTAGATCAGGCTCCAGGAAGCGGAGAATGCTCACAGTGAGAAAACGGAAAAAGGGAAGAAACAAAGTTATTTCTTTGTATTGATTTTAGAACCCAACCCAGCCTTTCATAATACAAAATAGTATCATTGGGCGTTTAAACCAGCAATAAACGACAATGTTAATCACCATTAAAAATGCGCTTTGAATTTGAACATTTGAAACTGTTCAATAAAGCAGCCATTTATAAAACGTTTTTAACATAAATGATTTTATTTAATTATAACGTTTTAGAAAAAAAGAATTTGGAATTTCTACAAAAGTGGACTGATTCTATATCAGAATATGGGTCCCCTAGGCTAGGTCAGGATGGATTTAAACCCGGTTAAACGTTTTCCGGATCCAACCTCCTGAGCTAGGTCCGACTCGTGCACACGCATAGGGCTTATGACAAAAGAGTCCAAACAATTTAAGTGCATAAAAATGGAAATGCTTATTAAGCCTTCTAAAATGTTGGACTTGAGCAACATGGGATCCCATGTATTCCATGTGTCCTACACAGCCCAATTATAAAACAAAATGAGGAAAGAGACAAAACATCTTTCCGGGCATGTTTTTCTAGCCCATTTCCACATAAAAGGAGGTGGTTTTCTATGGAAAACTCCCTTTTCATGTGTTTGGTGCGGCAATTTTCTGCGTAACTGATTTTTCGCCGCATCAGCCTTTTGCTTTTTAGGCCTGGAAATAGACTTCCTATGGGGTAGTACGGGAAGTCTTTTCCACATAAAGCTGGCTCCCTATTTCCTCACTCCCACCCCCACTTCACCCAGCCAACATATTTCTTTCCCCTCCCCTCCCAACTCCACGCACCCATCGACCCTCCACCCACCCAGTAGTTTTCACTAAAGAAACCCACAACTGCACCAAACAACATTTGCACCAATTCACCGAGAAAAAACTTTTTGCACAAAACATGAATTTCTAAGTTCATTAGAAAACCTTTTCCAAGGTATTTAAAAAGCATAGAATCTGCTGATATGGCAATTTGATCTTTCCATGGAAGTTGCCTCTTCACAAACGTGCTCTTCAAGTAAAGCCAAAACATCTTTCGAAATTTTAAAACAACCTAAAATCCCAACATTGGCACCTCTTTTCACTTGAGTATCTTGTGTTTCTCAGAGTCCTTTTCGATATGCCTGTTTATACATTTCTTTTACACCGCTTATTAAAAAAAAAAAAAAAAGCATGCTCAAAATTTGGGCCTTTTCTTAGTTGGAACCTTTAGCTAGTTGGGCAGAATGGGTTAAACCAGAACCATTGCCTTCACTGGTCCGGTTAAATCAAAACTAGAGTATTGTTCAAAAACGGATAAAAGGGTCAAAACCGACTATTGCATTGGTTGGACCCACCATTAATTATTTTAAAATAAATACTTTTCCTACACAGGGGTTGAGTAGGGTTAAGTTGGAAGCCAGAACAGGACAGGTTGGATGAAACCACCACTCCACTAGTTTGCCCCCTGGTCCGGTTTCTAAAACGTTTGGCACAGGCCCGTAACCCAGTTACATAAGGAACCTGCACAATCATTTCTGCATACATGGGTAGGTAAGTGCCTTTGGATACAATTCTCCATACCCAACTGGCTTACCCATGGGTCCATAGTTGTTGGCTAAAATACAAATTTTAGGTGATTTTCCCTGTTGAATAAGGAAAGAGTTCCCTGAAGAGAACTTTCCCATATTTTCTTGGAACGATTTTTTCTCAAAGAGACTGGTTTTCAACCACCAATTTCTTTAATCGTCTCAAAGAGCCAATGCACCTAGAGTGTCCATTATTAGGTTCACCCAAAGCACCTGGACTGCTGTGAGTGGGACTTCACCTGCAAAAACAGCGGCGATAAAGCTTATCACACTAAAGCCGCAACATTAACGGTGAGCTGAAATTGAATGAATTTCTGAATGTTATTGTAGACGCACCTTCTCCCACTTTAAAAAATCTACAATTGAAGAAAAGTTATTGAAACCTATATTGGGTTCCGGATCTGAACCCATTTATAAATTGAAACCTAAAACAGATTTCAAAACTTGTTTTTTTATGAGTTGGAACTTTCGAATTATCGGACAATCCGGTATCTTTCAAAAAAAAAAAAAAAACATTTCAATATATGTTTGCATCCCTATTGTTGGCATGAGTTTTTTCCCTTTTAAATAATTGGAGAATCAATTATCCTTTTTCAAACCACAGTTTTTGTGATGCCAGCATGAGGGGATCATGAAAGTTGTCACAAACAAGCAATCCGCTGGTAGGAGCTGAGCCGACCATCTGGAAGAACTTGATTCATGTGGTTTGCATACGATTAGTTTGTTTGGCCCTAAAATTTGGTTACATAAGAAGGGCATTTATTTTGAGCAATTTAAAGTTTAATAAATGGGCCTCACTAAAAAGTATATTAAAGTCATATTACTAGATTTATTTGATTCTATTCTATTCTATATATATATATATATATATATTACCTAAACCATTACATTTGACATTTCTATCCATCTAATTTAGGGCTTTGAAGTTTTTTTTGGGTAAAAGTTAGGGCGTTGAAGTTGATAACATCATTTTAACTATTTTATTAATATTTTTTTAAGGATCAGATGGCATGCTATTTTAAGGTAGAATAATTACCCATATAATTATTCTTAGTTATTCGAAATAGCTTATTCATCTAGCTAGCATAGTCTTTTCTTCAATATCTCCTTTTTTTTCTTCATCTTTTTAGATAGAGATGAAGATGACACCCAAAATCCAGGCATGAGTCAATATTTGGACTGATCATTATAAATTGGAGTCCTGATCCTCTACGGCTTGACAACTAAATTTAGCCCACTTATTATTAATCTGAACTGCTTAAAATAAGTGAAAACCTACATTTGAGCTCTGATCAAACTTCACTATAATTGAATTTGGTCCTGCCATCTTACATTTCAATTTCTTCAACATTTTATTTTTTGTTTTATAAATAATCAATCTGACGGGGTCAAAATCCTACTAAAGTAGATATTTGCCACAACCCATACAACAATTTGGAAATTTATTTTGAGTGACTTTAGATTTTTGATAAGCGGGCCTAGTAAGGACCCTTGATTTTTTTCTTAAGCAGGTCTATTAAAACGAGTAGACCTGATTATTAAATCTTAAAGTGGATTTTTCTAGAACATCCTTAGTTTAATTTCTTTTTTTATTTAGTTTTGTATTTTGAGGGTTTTAATGAGTTTTTTTTATGTATTCTTGTGTGTTAAGGGCTCTTTTGTAAATGGTTCCCACTTGCACATGTGTGGAGGGTACCTGCACTCTCTCTCTCTCTCTCTCTCTCTCTCTCTCACACACACACACACACACACACACAAACACACAACTTCTCTCCATCCAACTACCTTTCTATCTTTCCTCATTGCCACAATATCATTATCCTCACTATCTTTCCATGTTGAGATCATTTTCCTCACCAAGCCATTATCAACTTCCATTTCTCTACACACCAAAATTACATTTTCCATATATCTCATTAATTCCACTTCTCTATATACCAAGCTTATGCTTCCCATATGCATCAGAATTCCCTTCACTTTTCCATACTCCAATCTTGTACTTTCCATACATCTCATTCTCCCATTCAAGCACTTCCCATGGCTTTCCACTAATATCTTTCTTTCTCATGCAACCACCTCATTATGCTAGGAATTTCCCAAATCAAGCACCTAAATATATACATGTGGGTGACTTGTTCATAACTAATTCTTATATATGAAAGGGACTGATTTTAATTTTAAATCAACTTCAATTGATTTTGACTGGGGGACCGTCATTAATCCCAATACACAATTCTCCTTTAATCTCCTTTAATCTAATTAAATTCAATAAAAATGTCATTTATGGAATGACATTTATTGTTGTAATGAATTATAATATGCTATTCGATCTATGATGCCCAAGGTCCAAGGTAGATCCAAGTAATGGAAAAATCTTAAATTTGAATCTATCTATTATATTTTTCAACTTAAATAAATTTTTTGAAACTTATAAATGTATTAATTTATTTTCCAACATAACTAATTATATTATTTTATTAAGACCTGTTGGTATAATAACTTTTCAGCATAAAGCTTGTCATGAATAAAGATAAGTGGTGATGATTTTATCAATATTATTGATTGAAAGATGAGTCAAGCAAACTAAAACCGCCTGTCTTGAGTCGAAATCCAGAAACCTATAACGACATACCCTGAAACCAATTACAAAACTCGCTTCTAATTGTAAAATATTATATTTTAAATTTCTTCTAAATTTCTCGATCTCATCTCAATATAATATATAAAAATATATCATAATCCAAGTTTCTGCTAAAATTTCAAAATTCTTAAATAAATTATTTATTTAAGTTTTCAATTGTGTGATTTCTAAGAAAGCCTATTAATTATTCTATGCTACATGATTGGGACACAGGGCATAACATCATCTCTATCGGTCTCTATCGGTGATCAATTGCCCGTGCTATGCATGGGAGCATTTTGCTAGTGTCTATGACACCTACGAGTAAATAGAGAGGAGTGTGAAGTTACATCAACAACTCCGTATCTTGTGAAAGTGGAGGCCTCAAGTTAAACTTATAATGTTTATCTTTTAATCAAGTTAATCTCTTCCCCACTTTTGTCTTTTGATTGTTCTTCTTCTCTCAGTGTTGAGTCTTGGGCTAGTGTGGTTGTACACACTATTTGAGAAGTGAAGTTCCATATATTTGGATTTCGTCTTTCTCCACATGGTACCAGAGCTTCAAGGGAGATGGTGATTTTATTTTTACTCTCTTGGTGAAGAAGATCAATCAATTTATATAGATGGATTTTGGTGAAAAGTACAATTCTTTTGGCATTGAGTTGCTTACTCAATCCAATTGTAAGATATGGAGGACATGTATGGCGTCTCACATTGTGGTGGAGACTTGCAGGAAGTTGTTGGTGGCAATGACATGGAGGCTCCTCAAAATGATCAAGACAATGTTGTTTCTTCCAATAAATGGTGGATATCTAATCCAAAGGTGAAGTCTATCTTGAAGCGATTTCTCTCTCATGGCTTATATGATCACATCATGAGTTGTAAGTTGGCACACGATATTTAGACTACTCTTGATGGGTTACTGAACAAGAAGAGTGTGCCTCGATTATAATTATTGGAGAATGAGATTGCTAATACTAGTTAAGGTAATCTTTCTATTTCTTGATTTTTCTTGAAGATTAAATTTTTATGTTTAGAAATTTCTTGTCTTGATCCTGAAGAACCCATACAGAAAGGACGAATAAAGAGGCATATTATATTGGCGTAACAAATGATGGAGGCCCCACATCATTGGATCAGCAAGCTATGAATTCAAAAGACCTAAGATTATGATTGTATTCAAATTTTTGGTTTTTTAAAATCGCTCCTATCTTTCAGGATCTGTAACTCATGTTATTTATCTCTTTTGTAAAACTTATATATACCTTAATATAGCATCTCTCTAAACACAGAGACAAAGAGTTCACCCACGGATACATAGAACCACCCCCTAGCCATATGTATCGGGTAAGGCCTCAGGGATTCGAAGGTAGGACCTCCAGGTTAAAACTGGACTTCCTAACCACACGAACATTTTAAGTGTGGGTAACATTTTAAGTGTGTGGGTTTCATTTTAAGTGTGGGTTCATTTTAAGTGTGGGTTTCATTTTAAGTGTGGGTGGGTCATTTTAAGTGTGGGTTCATTTTTAGTGTGGGCTACATCGTTCTAACACATTGCAAGCAAGTGCCCACCCTTCTAACACATGTACCATGGGCCAACCGCCTGTCACTTTACAAGATGATGTCCAGCCAAATGATGCATTGCAAGATCAAGCCCAACCAGCTACTGGGTCGTCCTCCATGTCATCACCTCCGCCTGCTGTGTTGATGCAACCTGGCCAGTCAGTGAGTCTGGATGTTGTTGATCCGCAAATGGCTCTAATGAAGAAGCAGCAGCCACAACAAGTCTCTTTACATGGTGTTCAGACTCCAACATACTTGGTTCCCCTGCAAATTACTGGACCCGAATCATTGCGCATCTCTGGCCCGGTACCAGTCCACATTGCTGACCCCATTGTCGATCGCACTACCACTGTTGGCCTAGCTCCACATATTGGCCCTGCCGCTGAGCAAAATGCACCACATGTAGATTCTCTTATTTCTGATGCTGACTCTGCCCTGACAACATCTGTTGAATGCGAGCATCCCATGATAACACGCACTCAGGATGGCACGTGCAAATCAAAAATATTTTCTGCCACACATCATCCTATTCATGCTCTAAGTGCCATTACATCTGCAGTTGAGCCCAGTTGTTTTAGTATTGCAGTTAAGAGTCCAGAATGGCGAGCTGCCATGGCTCTTGAGTTTGATGCCCTTCAACACAATGGGACTTGGTCCTTAGTTCCAGCGCACCCAAAAATGAATATTGTTGGCTGTAAATGGGTTTATAAATTAAAGCATAAGGCCGATGGATCTATTGAACGTTACAAAGCACGTTTAGTAGCAAAGGGGTTTCACCAATAAGAGGGCATTGATTTTACAAACACATTTAGTCCTGTCGCTAAACCAACCACAATTCGCATTGTTCTCACTCTTGCAGTTCGTTTTCATTGGCCTATTAGACGGCTCGATGTTAACAATGCCTTTCTAAATGGAGAACTTAAGGAGGAGGTCTATATGCATCAACCTCAAGGGTTTGTGGACCCACAATATCCTCATCATGTTTGTAAGCTATACAGATCCTTATATGGTCTCAAACAGGCTCCCCGGGCCTGGTTCGAAAAGTTCACAACCCACTTAAGTTCCATTGAGTTTCAAGCGTCTTCGGCAGATCCCTCTCTATTTGTATGGCATTATTCGAATAATTTCATCATTTTGCTGGTTTACGTTGATGATATTATTCTTACAGGAAATAACTCCATCGTTCTAAGCTCTCTTATTCGCCAATTAGCATCAGCGTTTGCAATGAAGGATCTTGGTCCGTTACATTATTTTTTGGGACTTGAAGGAAGTCATTCAAATGATTCTTTGTTTCTATCCCAGACCAAGTATGCTTGTTACAAAAATTCAAAATGGATGGAGCTAAGCCATACTCTTCTCCGGTAATTAATGGGAGCAAATTAAGTATTCTCGATGGAGACCCCCTTCATGATCCATCTGAATACCGCAGTGCAGTTGGTGCTCTCCAATATCTAACATGGACAAGACCCGATATTGCAATTGCAGTAAATCAAGTGTGTCAGTTTATGCACACTCCAAGAACTGATCATTGGACAACAGTAAAACGAATCTTCCGATACATCAAGGGGACCATTAACCACGGGTTACTATTCACCAAATCATCTAGTCTTACATTAACTTGTTTCTCCGATGCAAACTGGGTCGGCAATCCAGATGATTGTCGATCTACTTCAGGGCAATGTATTTTTCTTGGAAGTAACCTCATTTCGTGGAGTGCTTAGAAGCAACATAGTGTTGCAAAATCTAGCACTGAATCTAAATATCGGTCTTTGGCCAAATCTACAGTAGAATTATCATGGATATTATATATTTTAAAGGATCTACATATCCCAATGGTTCATACTCCCATTATATGGTGTGACAACATTGGTGTGATTTCATTGGCTTCTAATCCCTTTTTTCGTGCCCGGACAAGACACATAGAAGTTGATTATCATTATATACGTGAGAAAGTGATGCGCAAACAACTTGTGGTCTGGTTCGTCTCTACTATTGATCAATTGACTGATATTTTCACTAAAGGGTTAACCTCCGCTCGGTTTTCCCTACTTCGAGGCAAGCTGATGGTTCGCCCCCGACCCATCAGTTTGAGGGGGCATATTGGCGTAACAAATGATGGAGGCCTCACATCATTGGATCAGCAAGCTATGAATTCAAAAGACCCAAGATTATGATTGTATTCAAATGTTTGATTTTTTAAAATCGCTCATATCTTTTAGGATCTGTAACTCATGTTACTTATCTCTTTTGTAAAACTTATATATACCTTAATATAGCATCTCTCTAAACACAGAGAGAAAGAGTTCACTTTATTTATAACAAACATATCATTCATGGGTTAAAGAGGGAGTACATCCCTTATAATACATTTATCCAAGGGTGGCCTATACAACCATCCTTAGTGGAGTTTGAGAATCATGGAAATTCTAAGTATGGTGATGGAGAATCACTCGGTAAGGGTGATGTAAATAGAAGGGTGTCAAGTGTTACCGATGCGGTAAACTTAGGCACATAAGAAAGAATTGCCGTGTGAAATTGGAGAGAGGAAATGTGTGACACATCGACCCACCTTAATTTTAATTAATAGTTAATAAATCGAGATTAATTACTTAATGGATGTTTTTAATGAATTTGGGCTTGATTAGGTAGAATTAGTTGGGTTTGACCATTGACTAAGTAGATTATGGCTTTTTGGAGTGTTTTGGGTTTTGTGTGTGTTTCTGATTTTTGGGAATTTTGGGTGCATTGCATAGTGTGTATCATGGGCTTTAATTCTTATGTTTTAACCTAATTGATTCGAACCCAAATTGACCCATTCCCAGCCCATTTAAGCCCATTTCATACATAAAGCCCCTTTTTGAAAACTCTGTAACATACTTGGGTTTGCATGCAAAACCCAGGAAATGTTTTGATTTGAATAGCAATCCCTTCAATCGACCGGTCCTTCTTTCCTTAAGCATTCCAGTAGAAAATCCTTTTCTACTACTTCTTCTTCTTCCCTCCAATTCCACTAAATCAAGAGCTTGGATGTGACATCCCTCAACTCCATCTTCTTCAAGTACTCCTCCTATACCCATTTAATGGTTTTATCTTGAGTGAACTTCATCTCCTTCCTTGTTTCAAGCAACCAGCCAAGGAGACCACTTGCATGTGAAGAAATCCATCTCTATTGCATCTTCCTTCTTCTCTGCAATAAGGGTTTCAACTCTCAAGTCAAGAACAACTCTATTTTTCATTTCTCAACACTTTTGGTAAGCCTTTTGGTTCAAGACTCATGTCGGAAAATCAAGTTAGATATCTAGGTTTGTGATTTGCATACATTCCTCATTTTTAGAATCTTGTTATTATGCTTAAATCACACTGGCCATGAGTTCCAAGTTTCATCTTTGGAAATTTGCAATTTCTGCAGGAACTCATCCCAGGACAGTTGACCCGGTTGACCGACCCCTGCACCCGGTCGACCGAGTAAACTAGCCATTGGGCATCTTAGCCAGTACACTTGGTCGACCGACCCCTGTCTAGGTCGACTCGGGGGTCATGGGGTTGACCAGGCCAACTAGTCATTAGACTGTTTTTTCTATATAAGTTCATTTCATTTTCTTATTTCATGAGGCTTGTTGAGTGAATCTCTTTGAAACCATTTTGAAGCCTAAGGAAGATGAATAAACTGAGAAAGCTAGAGGGCTATTGGAAATCAAAATGTTTGAGATTTAAAGGTATATCTTTCAAGTTAAAGTTAATTTCCATTCCATTTAAAATCCATGCATGTTTAACTCTTTGTAATTTCATACTTGCATGATTTCTAGCTTTAGTTGAGTTGTTTTGCAAACACCATATCACTTTGGCAAATTAGAATGTTTTGCAAACACTCATGTCTCAATCACATGTGTTTTAGTCTTTAAACTTCTTACAACTTGTGTAGCATGTCTTTCCAAGTTATTTGAACTTTTCATGTGATTAGCTTATCACTTCAATCATCTATTTCTGTGCTTAGATTTTCAAATGCATTAAACATTCATTTAAGAGCTTCATTTTAGAAATTGATTGAAGTAAACTATACACTTTGAGTACACACCATAGCTAATTGTTTGTGTATGTTTGTATCTAGTTTTAAACTTTCATATCAGCCTATTTAAGAGACAATTGTATTGAGCTTAAATTGTATCTCTTTGAGTGTTTGTGTAGACATTACTTTGAGAGAAATCTTTCTATTGTAAAGGTTATTGCTTAGCCTAAGAAAAGCACTTTGTAGAGGTTATTGCTTAGCCTTGGAAAATCATCTTGTAAAGGTTATTGCTTAGCTTAGAAAAACACGTTGATAGGTTATTGTTTAGCCTAAAAAAACATCGTTGTAAAAGGTTATTACTTAGCCTTTTGAAAAGCATAAATAGTGAAAATCTCGTGGGGTGTTGATTCACAAGCCGGTAGTGGATGTAGGCATTGAGGCCGAACCACTATAAATCTTTGTGTGATGGTGTATGCTTGTGGTGATTGCTTTTGTTAGCTTCCGCATTTTTTTTATAATCATCACTAGCGGCTAGTTAATTTTAAAGAAATTAAAATTTGGCTTAATTGGTCATTAACTTGTAACTCACCATATTCAAACCCCCCCCCCCCCCCCCCCCCCCCCCCCCCTCTCAGGTTAAGATCCCGGACTTTCAGTTCCTTTTCTTCTTCTTTTTTGCCTGGATAAAGTGAACATAATTCTAATTGATTAGAAGTAGATATTTTCATATTGATTTCTCTTTCAAGTTTCATTCTTTTTTTGTTTAATCCTATTTATTCTGATTGTATACAGTAAGATATTTCCCAGTGTCTTTTGTATGCATAAGGATTGATCTTGGAATTAGAATTACATGTTTTTTCCATATTGAATGTTTATTGCTTTTAGATGGTATATTATGTAGGTTTCACACAACTTATTCATATGGACCAAAGATATGACATTTGTGGATTATTAGAAGCACGCCCATACAAAGGGGAACAAAAGTTCGGGTAATGATTTACATGCTTCCTCATCAAAGGCACAAAGTTATCATGGTTGGGGAAATTCCAATATGGATTGTAATTGTTTTGGTTTTTCCCCATGAAATGCCCGTTTTCTTTTAGTTTCCCGTTTTGAGTTGTTTGGATTATGTGAAATTTGATGGTAACAGAGTATAGTGACTAGAGCATCTGTAGTGTAAAATGCCTTTGTTCTGTTATTGATCTTTTTTAAGTTCATGAAATGCACTTATTTTCTAAATTTCCATTTTCAGCTGTCTAGATTATAAGAAATTTAATTGATAGAGAGACTCAAGTACTAGGTTCTAATTTATTCTTATTGTTAATGACAAGCTCTCATTTCCTAAATTACATTTATGTCAGTATGGGACTTTCGGTTATATGAATTCTAAAGGTATGGAGAGATTAATTTGCTTAAGCAAGTTTTAAGTAGTCTTTAAGAAAAACGACATTGACTATGTTAAATAAGTTAGCTTCATATTACATCTTATACGCTTATTTTCTATTATATGGTGTTTAATTGTAGGTATTCACACAGTTTCTATTTTTGTGCAATTTGGATGTGAGTTCTAATCATTACATACAATATCTTTCATCTTTACTACTCCATGAAGCATGGAAAATAGGTGAACTCTAATATTCTATGACATTCAAGAAAAAAATGCAAATGAGAACAATGCAATTTTTGGAGATTATTGATGAGATTACAAGTAAGGATTTCCCATATTAAAGATAAACATTGCATATTTGTTGGACTATGTGCTTTTGTGTTATTTTAATCTCTATGTTGATGCCATTGCAGTAGTTTACTTTTATTAAATTCTTATTTCCTTTAATGCATGTGGAACTGTAATTGGTGGAGACTTCATTTAAGAATTGTAACTCTATTTTTCTTTTGGTTCTAAAATTGATAATAATGTTTCAGCTGAGACTTTTCTACCCATGGGTTCCTATTTTTGGGTTTTGTTTATGAGATGTATAGATCTTGTTTGGAGACTATCTGAAAATGACTTCCTCTTTTACACAACTCATATTTTATGGGCTTGGTGTGAGAAGTTTCCATATGAAAATGAAAAATAAATAAACTGGTTTTCCTTGATAGAGAGGATTCTCAAAATCTTATGAGGGGGGGTTTCATGATTCTACAGGAATGGGAACTTGTGGAGTGAGCTATCATGTCTTCCATTGTAATTTAGGGATTCAAGTGTTTTTAGAAAATGTTTTTTCCCATATTTTTGAAATGATATTGGTTAGTACCTACAAACTCATCTATATTTATGAAATTGCGAAAAGCAGAACAATTGTTGGAGAATGTTGTTTATATTCTATAATATGAGTCAATTGTCTTCCCCTTGCTGAGGCACTTCATATTATTTGTAGCGACTTGACCGTTTTTTTCTTTTTGTGAAGTGCCATTAGCATAAGAAAAGCCGGTTGATCAGAGCCTCTGCACTGACTTTTATCATACATTTGCAATTCATAGGAAGAATGAAATCCATGTCAGCATTAGAGAAAACCGTACAAGAAACTGTGCCAATTGAAATCCAACATATTCAATAATAGGGAGCATTAGAAGGACATATTCTTGATCAACAACCATTCTTATTTTCTGGATGAGTAAATCACTTAAATGCGAACTTACGAAAATTTCAAAGATGAATAAAAAACCACATTTGAATATGCACTATTATTTTCATTTTAGTAAAATATAAAATAACTACTACATGCAACGCATGTACCAATAAGTAGTATCTATAAAAGGGAGAACGAGAGGTTGCCCACTTGGTTGGGAATCTAATTCTCACCTTAGGGTGTGATTGTACACGGTCAGTAGAAGAGGAATCGACTTTTCATCTTCCATGGCAATACAAATCTCGCCCCAGACGTGGGAATCCGGGATCTCCTATTTGAATAGAAATATGGTTTGAAGTGGGTGGAATTCTCGATGTTGTTGCTTTGCACCAAACAACCACGCAAAGAAGGACCTGAACAATTCCGCGGTATTCAGCGTGCACAAACAAGTCCTTAGTAACCATGACTTGGTCAACCCTGGTTACCTCAAGGAAGTAGATCTCGTCTCCTAGAGGCCCAAACAGCCCAACCCCCTTGGCCAGGCACTCTATTATACTATATTAAAGAGAAGGGTTTTGCCTTTAATTTTGACCGTTGGTTAGAATTTTGACTGTTAGTTATTCTTTTTTTACAACTTCTCTCCCTAATTATGCAACTACCTACACTATTGAAACCATTCATAACACTCCCCACTTCTCTTTTTCTGCAAAAAGCAGTTTCTATCCAAACTCTATCATTTCATTTCTACTCTAATTCTCTTCCTTCCTTTCAATACCCACTAGCTCTTTGATTATATAAACAGGTACTCTCATAACAATTTTTTTTTCTTTTGTTTTCTATTTTTCTAAAATCTATGGATTTGTTTAATGCATGAATATTTCAATTACAATATTGGTCATATCCCTGCTGAGCAAGGGTTATTATACTAGTATATATTAATCAAGTGTTGTGCATCATAACTTATTTGAACAACATGTAAATTGGTTATAAGACGAAAGGGGGGAAGATGGGAAGTCAATCGGCCGAGATTGCCCCAAACCGACTGGGTCGAAAAGCTATTAAACCCAATTGCCCTAGAAATCCAACAAAACCACTATTGTTTAGGCTTGCCCCAAACCGAATGGAGTTTGAGACCGTAAATCATTAGATTAGGATTTTCTCTTTTATACATAGCACGCTTTTGATATGAGGATCTTGTAAATCCGAAGGGGATAGGTTGGATGCCAAAATCCTTACTAAGCAATGATCTTACTTGGCAAGGTCTTCGGAGATTTATGACCACTAAACGTAGAATTTCTTCCCAAGTGCGGAAAGTGATAATCTTTTCTTATTTTGCTACCAAACGTGCCCTTTAGTGTTTGGGCAACACATGGGCTCACAATACAGCCCAAATCTAGTACTATGCGTCTAGGATCTACTCGGGCTTGGGTTAACCTGGCCCATTAGCACTGCTAGTCATTGGCTATGGAGTTCATAGGGTTCCAACTACACAGTTACCCAAGGAACCCCACCAGTAAAATCTGGATATGGAAGCTTTTTAGGCCCAATTAATAATTGGGTCTGCATCATACTCCAATACGAGTATACTTAACTATATAATATAAGTAGGTAGTAATATTCCTTGTTGCACATAATATTATGGCAGTATATAGTAAGATGTATGGTTAAAAATAACATACACATGGGTTCTTCAGGTTTTAATATAGTAACTTTAATTAGGTTAAGGTCCAGGCCCGTAAAGTCTTAGTTGGTTAATTCATCTAGTTTGAACAAAACTCAAGTCCATATTGAGTTGTTTTTTGTGTTCTTTTCAGATATGGACTGTGATGGCACTTCAACTCAAGTTTTGGAGAGTCCTAGACGCTTCAAAGACCGCATATTCAAGCTAGAACGAAGCCAAGACCAGAGAGTAGGTTCACTATGGCGAGCTTATCCCAAGCACGAGGCAGAGACACTGCTTGCTATATCGAGCACCATGCTCGTTATAGGTGCTTGATATAGTGAGCTAGATTTTTCTGCCAGCGCGGAGACTCTCTTTTAATTCTGCTCCAACTCCTGTTTTAGAGTTCTAATCGAATTGGAAACTTTATGCACGAACCTTGGGCTATATACTCATCTTATTGCTATCCTAGAACTCACCACTGACCCATAAAAAGATTGAGAATCCTTTGTGAGATTTTTTAGAGTTTTGCAGCAAGGGTATTTGGGCTAATTATTCAAGAAGAGTATTTCTTCTTTCTCTATTGCCAATTGAAGCACCTTGAGAGGCATCAAGGTGGGTTGAGTTTGCATCACTTTGAGAGGCATCAAAGTGTGGCTGGTTCAAGCACGGTGAAGGTGAGCAGTGGGTAGTCGGCAAGTCCATCGCAATCCTTAGGTTGAGTTGCAAGTGTAAAAGGTTCTATGAGTCCTTGTAACTTTCTTTATATAGTACTTGGTTTTTCCGGTGGTCTCTACCACCCATGATTTTTTTCAAGTGGGGTTTTCCACATTAAGAATCGTGTGCCTCCTTTCTTTTGTAGTCGATTGATTTCCTAGATTTTGTTTAAATATTTATTAAATTAATCAATTGGTATTGGAATCCATAAAGAATTCTGATTTGGGACCTTAGCCTTTTTTAAGGCTTAAACGCAATCCCTTCAAGGTCCAATATATGAACCCAACCTGGACTTGATCCATTTACATGTTTAAGAATGGCACTTTGGAAGGAATAGAGACCGGTGTACCTGCTAGTAGACGCACGATTTTAATACAGAAAGACTGCCCATGTAGAAAAGTCATTTGATGGTCTTAGACTTTCATATGGTTCTTTTGGTTTTCATTCTTCTTTCATTTGAAACGGAAACCGAACCATCACCAATTAATTTGAAAAGAAGAAAACCCAACTCGAATCCAAATTAGTTGAAATCAAAGAAGCCTTTTTTTTTTTTTTTATAACGAAGGGTGTCCCAACCCTTTGGGCCAAAATAATTCCTACGGGCTCAGAGGGAGCTGGGTCAATCTCTTGTAGACCCAGTGTGATAGTGCAGTTTCAAACCCTCAACCTCTGGATGCAAATTGTGGTCCTAGGCTAACTGAGCTACCCCTAAGGGGTAGTAACCTTTTTTTTAATAGAGATCATCTAAAAAGTCTTAAATACTGAAAATAAGGTCATGTTAGTAGAAAAAAGTAGTAGTCTGTTCAGTTTCCCTTTTCATATGTGTTTCTTTTTTCTTTTTCTTTTTTTCTCTTTTTTTTGGTTTCATACAACGGTAATTGAAAAATAGGCTCAAGAGTTTTCTTAGTTGGGTCCTTAGTCTATTTGGGTAATTCACTTGTAAAGTGATTTGAAGTAGCAACTTAAAGTTACAGTGCCACGTAGGATGTTCAACTCTCCAATCGAAATAGCAAGTTTTAGATTCAAAATTACTACCTCACCAAAATACCTCAACTTTGCCGTGTAGCAACAACTCAAAGTAGCAAATGATAAAATAGAATAAGATAATGCAACACATGGAATACAATTATGCAATGGCATGGATTTATAGGAATGAAAGTCAAAGAAATAATAAAATATAAAATTTGCTACTTCAGTTGAAGTGCAGCTTTTTTAAAGTAGCAAATTTGTATTTGAGGTAGTAAAGTACATATTTGTTGCGTCAAATTTGCTACTCCTTTAGAGATGGACTAAGAGACAAGAAAAGAAGGAGGGTTAGAAAAATTACAAGATTTCAAAATCCACCTTCTTGAATTTCCCAAAATTCACCTTCATTGCCATCCTTAGCCATTTACCAGTTCAGCCAAAATTGTTGCCTTCACCCATCTGGTTAGATCAAAACTTGAGGATTGGTAAAGAAATTGATAAAACGGTCAAAACTGACACTTGAACTGGTAGAAACCACCATTAAATATTTTAAAAAATTATGTTTTCCCTACATCCTGTTTAGATAGGCTTGATAGTCAACCCAGGTGGGAAGAAATCATCTACTCCCACCAGTTGCTCCAGGGTCCGATTTCCAAATTGTTGGTCCCATGATGACCTCGGAACCTAGTTGCATATGCAATTGGCACAAGCATTTGTGGATACACTCTCTGTAAGTACCTTTTGATCTAATGTTCTATAGCCAGCTTGCTTATATCCATGCGTCCATAACATTCCATTGAATACAATGCTAGGATATTTTAATTTCCTTGGAAAAGAAAAGGAAAGAGTTGTATTTTCCCATATTCTTGCAACGATTTCTATTAGAAAAACTAGCTATCAACCGTGATTCGTTTTTTATGGTGTGGCTTTGATGTATGACGGCTCTGTCAACTCCGACTAGCCAGTATATCCCAAAAGTTGAAGCCGTTAGGACCTCAACAGGATGCCATTCGAATCTGCAAGCCACAAGTACCCACATGATATAGGGTAATAATGCCTCTTCAGAGTTTGAACTTGAGACCTAGAATTGGCTCTCACACCATGTCATATCCGACTCCCGAATACATCCTAAAAACTTAAATTGTTAGGAAGCGAAAAACTAATCTACCTAACAGGCCCACCTCTTATCATAGATGCTCTGTGCATGATATTGCTGATCCTCTGAGAACCTACCAACAATAGTTGATATTATGTTGCTTTCTGTTTTGTTGAAATGAGAAAAGTAAAATTGTAAATGATCAATTGACTTCACTATTCTATTATTTATGGACATATACAAGGTGAAACATAAAGATTATCAGTGTCCTAATTTCTAATAAAATGTAACGACTGACAAAGGAATAGAAGGCTATTAAAGGACCTATGCAGAAATAATAATGAATAAATTTTGATAGTACCTATAAAAACTCTAAACTCTAATGCTTGAGCAGGCTGAGAAATGGTTTATCAGATACTGGTATGCACTTGACGACCCAACCAATTGGCCAAGATACTGCCGCAATTCCAATGCAAGCACCCCATTGTCCCCAACTTAAGCGCTCTGTGTCTGCAAACTTCTTAAGGAACTCCACCATCACCACTTGAAGGACGACGGTCATTACCACAATCCCTATAAACAACCTGTTCTTATGAATTCCCTTAAACACATTCCTCTTCTCTAACTTCCTCGCATTGAACTCGTTGAATACCTGACACAAAACAAAAGTATTGAAAATAAGGGTGTTCCTGACCCTCTCATCCACACCAAAAATTGATCGACCTTTGAATTGTAGTGTTAGCAAGACGGCAATTTGATAAAGAGCTTGAGCAATGAGGTTTCTCCACATGATGTTTGTAATCAATGGCTCAATTCGACCGACTGGCATTTTGTCCATCAACTCCTTGGTGGGGCGCTCTGTTGCTAGAGCCAATGCAGCTAGAGTGTCCATTATTAAGTTCACCCACAGTAGTTGGACTGCTGTAAGTGGAACTTCACCTGCAGAAACTGCTGCTATAAAGTTTATCACTAGAGCAGCAACATTCACAGTGAGCTGAAATTGGATGAATTTCTGAATGTTATTGTAGACACACCTTCCCCACCTTAAAACAGTGACCACTGTCGAAAAATTATCATCCAATATGACGATATCTGAACTCTCCTTTGCCACTTCGGTTCCTTGAATTCCCATTGAAAGTCCAACATCAGCTTCTTTCAGTGCTGGAGCATCATTTGTCCCATCACCCGTGACCGCGACTACATGGCCTTTTTCTTTTAAGCATTGTACCATTAGAAGCTTGTCTAATGGAGAGGACCTTGCCATCACAGATATTCTATCTACCCTTTCCATCCTTTCTTCTTTTGAGTAATTGCGAAATTGTCTGCCTTCTACCACTGCTTCTTTTGAGTCCTGATCAACACCAAGAATCCCACATTCGATGGCTATGGCCGTTGCAGTGAAAACATTATCCCCAGTTACCATTTTGATGTTGACACCAGCACCTTTACAAGCTTCCACTGCCATTCGCACTCCTGGCCTACATGGGTCCTTAATGCCCACCAGCCCCAATAGTGTCAAGCCATTTTTTGCAACATTTTCTACTTGTCCTTCATTATCATCATTGATTGCCTCTTCCTCTGTTATTTGTTTGTGGGCGAATGCAATGCATCGAAGACTTTGAGCTGCCATTCCTTCAATAATTTGCTCCAACTTCATCATCCTTTGCTCAGTGATGGTTTTTATGGTCCCATCACTCTCATAGCAATTCGAGCACACAGCCAATATCATTTCGGCGGCTCCTTTCCAATGCACATGTGTTGATCTATCACTGTTCTTTCTTAGTGTAACTCCGCTTTGCTTCTTCTCTGAATTAAAGGTTTCAACATGAAGAGTAGTGTACCTTTGCTTTAAATGTTCCATATTCATATCCAATTCCATCACTGCCCAGGAGAGAATCGCTTTTTCTGTTGGGCTACCAGAAAATTCAGTTGATGAAGCTGAACTGTCTTGGTAGACACTGCCTGATGTGTTTAGGCCAACGCCTTGGTGCAACAATTTTAGGATTTCAGGGGCTATTATAGAAATGTCACTGGAAATTTCTTCTTCCCCGACCCAAAATTTTGTGACTTTCATCTCGTTCAATGTCAATGTGCCGGTTTTGTCTGTGCAAATGGCTGTGGCCGAGCCCATGGTTTCGCAAGCTGAAAGATTCCGAACCATTGCTTGATCAGCCATCATTCTCTTCATCGAGTAAGCAAGAGTGAGAGTGACCGCCAACGGCAAACCTTCAGGAATTGCCACTACCACTATTGTAACAGCAGCGGCAAACATAGTGGCCATTGAGTTGAACACCTCTTCAATCTTTGTTTTCTTTCCATTGAACTCCCTGTTTCCATTCTCGTCTTGGGTGTTGCCCGTGAAATAACGCACCAACAGCACAACAAGAACGAGAAAAGCGACACCCAGACCGACCTTTCCAATGTATGATGTGAGCTTGTTAAGCCGGTCTTGTAAAGGTGTTTGCTCATTCGAGTCAGTACTTATCGAGCTCATCATTTCACCCCACATTGTGTTCGTACCCACGGAGGTCACAAGCATGGTTCCATAGCCATCTACCACCTTTGCACCAGATATTAGAAACGGGTTCTTATCAGCACTGGTGTTCACATGGTCGCTCTCACCTGTCATGCTCGACTCGTCCACTTGCAACGAATGGCCACTCAAGAACAACCCATCTGCAGGAATCTGATCGCCTATCTTCAGAAAAACCACGTCACCAACAACAATGTTGAAGATTGATACCTGTTGGCGTCGATTGTCTCTCACAACATCAACATTGATGTCATTACTCTTGTTGGATAGCTTCAAAAATTGTTTAGATTGGCGAAAGTTACTGATTGCAGTGACAGCAACAACTAAGAAGACTGCAATAAATATACTTCCTCCATCATACCACCCTTCCTTGAAGCCATGTTCCTTGATCCCAAATCCTAAGGAGAGAGCTGCACAGGCAAGAAGGATGAAAATTATCCTGTCTTTAAAGGCCTCCAAGATGAAGTAGAAGTAGCTTTTCGCGGGCAGCTTCTTGTATGTATTGGTACCAAATACCTGTTGATAATCAGATTTACCCATTACTGGAGGGATTTGTTGAAATTTTATGTAAGCCATTTTTGTGGAGTACATTTTCTCATTCAAACAATAAAATGAGATACATTGAGATGAACATAATTGTTAGGAGCAGTAGAGTCAGTTACTTGTATCTCTCATCTATGGGCGCATGTAAAAGAGAAAGCGACTGAATATATGTGTTTTGTTTGATACATTGACCAGTTTGTACATCTCTAATTTTCTTTAGTTGAATATCATCTAATCTTCTTCTAGTAGGATATCCTTGTCATTTTCCCCTGTGGAGCTTGTAAAGAACGCCGCAGGTATATATAGACATTTGGTTCGGAGTCTTAAATAGTTGACAATCACACAATTAGACTTAGCTCATGTGACCAATGTCGTCAAGCTCATGTGACCAATGTCGTCAAGCAATTTACAAAGAAAATTTTTTACAAATAAGGATTTCATACATGACTTCATCTGTTTTTTGACAACTACAAACAACCATTTGACTTTTGTGCTTACAATTAACTACCAGCATTAATTGGACAATCCCAGTCAAACACCTAGGGGTGTTAATAGGCCGGGATGAGGGCCTGGCCCAACTTTAGAAACACAAGCCCAGGCCTGAAACGGGCCATAAGTGTGGAAGATTTGATCTATATGTTGAGAATCATTCACAAATTACTCAGAATCTATTAAGATTAAAGACAATCAGCTACAAAATCTTGTGGTTTATTAGTCAAATAAGCAAACTGAGTAATTTGGACTACAAATATGGGGCCAATAGGAATGGAAAAAAGAAAGGTTTTTGATGGGTCTCATTTGATTGCAATTCTGGAACCCGAGTTATCATTGAAAAGAAAAAATAGTGTATTGGTAAATTTTGCAAGGTGTGAAAGTGATTTTCACCTCTATTCTAGCGTGAATAGAATAAATGTTTCAAGCTAAATCTACATATGTAATGCATAACTGAGCACAAATAAACATGATGTTACATATCCATTACTCATGGAAATGATTTACATGGTAAATGACTACAAACGACCCCTAATTGCTATATTAAATAGTTAATTATGTGTGTAAGCTGAAAAAAAAAAGGAAATGTTGGAAAATGCATTTTCATATTCATCTCAATATGACAAAATAGGATTTGCTAAGTTGGTTGGCAATCCCATATCTCACCTAGCTATCTACAGATCACTCCCAGGAAGCCCCTCTTTCCATATTTGTGATCTCCTCTTCCCACTTATGTGGGCTAACTTGGGGCCAACGCCTTTAGCTGGGGTAAAAAGGAAGTGGTCTTTGACGCCGACACGTCACGAAGAAACTACGATAGAACTGCAGTGTCCTATTAAAATTTAAAATAGGGTAGGTCTGGCAGGAAGTGCGTTTTTGGAATTTCAAAGAACTTCTTGCCTTTAAATGCTAATTTGCAACAATGCAGTTATTTCTGACATTTTTTACCCTTTTACTAAAAAATATATTAAAGTCACATTACTAGATTTATTTGACTCTTTTCTATATTACCAAGACCACCTGATTTAGGGCTTTAAAGTTGATAATACTATTTCAACTATTATTTTCGTGTTCTTACATTAGATGGGTGGACAAATCTAACCACAATATTCACGAGTTTCGATCCCACAATGGGGTTCATCTAATAAAAATTTGAGGAAAAAAAAAAGGAGTCGATACCACCCTAAAATTGGGCATATCATAAAGTAATTAATAAAACAATATATAAGATTGTATTAATGATATACTCAATTTTACAAATTAAATAACGTGGTGTTAATTTTGAACGGCTTGAGTTTTCATCAAGTTATTCAAATTTACAGGCAACATGACATATTTATGATAAAACTTGTAGATCCACAACAACGTGAGATGTCACATATATATATATATATATAAATAGTTAATCTATGGTTATCTCATTCATTTAGCTGGTGAAGTTATTTCTTTAATTTCATCTCTCGGCTTTGAAACCATATTATATATCACGACCCGATCTGCCCAGCAGATATTGTCCTCTTTCGCACAGAGTGAAAGGGCCTCAAGGTTTTATCCTCATAGCCCATTAAGCTCCAAAACACAACTTATTAGACTCACAGGCGTAAACATATATAAGCTTATTCTCTAGGCAGTCTCTTGGTGATGTGGGACGTTACAATACCTATAACATTTGACCCAAAATTCATGGAAGAGTCATGATTGGGATCCATTATAGATTTGAGTCCAGATCCTCTAAGGCTCCCACTCACTCATAGCTTAATGCAACACCTTTGGAAACCACTTAGTACTAATTTAAACTGATCAAAATAAATGAGAGCCTCTTGTATGGGCCCAGAGTCCGATAATCGGGAACATCAAAACATTTTATTTTCATGTTTTATAAATGACCAATTGGACATTGGTTCACAATCCTATTCGAGTAAAATATATTGTAGCATATACATCACAATTGAAATTTTTATCAAGCGATTTAGAATTTTATCAAGTGAGCTCATAAGGACTCGGCACGAATTTCTTGTGAGCCAGTCCACTAAAACCAATGGACCCAAATGCCCAAGTCCGACCCATATACATCACAAACTTCAACCAAAGAAGAGAGTTGGTTTCAGTACCTCCTTTCGGCGATCGAGATCCTCTGCATTGTCGTGTATTCCTCTATCTGCATCCGTTTCGAGTGCTGCAGTAATTCCTTGGATTCCTCCAAGTAGCTGAAGAGAATCCATGTCCTTTTCCCTGACAATTTTGCCTACTGCTTGTGGGTCAACATGCAAGAAGAACCCACCATTTTTTCTACTCAAATTGGCATCACTGCTATCACTACCATCATATTGGGGCTGGACACAAAGGGAGGTATAGGAGGGACTACGTGAGACGACAGAGAAAATTTCTTTCTTCTTGATAGAGAGTTTCTTACTGGGAAGAGAGAGAATAACTCTGTAGGAAAAGATGATAGTGAAAGCCTTATGCCATCTATTGGCTAAATGTAGTTTAGAAGACGCACTCCTAATAGTGCCAACAAAATTGAAAATTATAGCTGCAGAGTTTTTAGGATGAAGATCCATGAAATGAGATAACCAAAGCAATCAACCCAACAAACAAGAAGGAAACAGTTTGCTTAAGATTGAAACAAAAGCGATGACTACTCGGCTTTTGAAGCAACAGAACGATGTGTGACGATTTCTAGAACTGATTCGATGCTTCCATTTATATAAGAGCAAAACCAATTGCGAGAATGTACAGGGAGGTTCCTGGTTTGTTTCTTTGCATTTCATCGGCCATGTGGTTCACATATGATTCGTACGTCTTGCAGGTGCAGGCCGCACCAAACAGATGGTGACGCGTAGGGGGCCGAGGAAAGAGAGTTTCACGTTCCTCTGCCCCGTATGAGTATGTTTGGTCCAGGGGATCCGATTCTAATTTATTAAATATGGGAATGGGAAAGCGAGTTTGATGAAACCGCGTGCTAAACTGGTGGGGGTGGGGGCCAAATAGCTGGATGGGCCACTTGTGTGGGCTCCTTTCCAACATGCGGGCCCTCCACATGCGTGTGCAGATTGGCATGTAAAACTGGCCGGCTGAGCTTGTAGGGCTCTGCCCAGTATGGCCCGCAAGCACAACTGGCCGTGGTGGCAAGATGTTTTTTTTTTTTTTTTTTTTCGCTTCCTTATTGTATCTTTAAATACACTCATTGAGATTATTGTTACATCCCATTAAATGCATATGACCTTTTGAAAGAGAAAGGGTTCACAGATTTTTTTCGTTCTGCTAATATAGATATATAGTAATCATAAATTAATTTTGTTAAAAGTTTGAATGATCGGGTCTAAATGCATATGCCATGAGCCATTGGTTAAAAAATCCAAGCCAACTAAATATTATAGTTAGTTAAGGAATTTCTTATAAATGTCTTCTTCTTTCTCAAGAGACTCGACTTATCCCCCAATACAAGAAAGTCAAAAAGGTGAATTCCCAAACAAGTAATCAGATCTCTTTTTCAAGAGTTCAATGGAAATTCCAACACAATTTCTGAACGGAATATACACGATTTTGAATAGGTTCTCCATTGCACACCTGCCAAACATGGAAATCTAAATTTTTTAAAATCCCCACGATTCTCTACAATTTTTTAAAATTTCAAATAAACCCTACAACCTTGGAGATTATGAATAAAACCCCATAATGACGGATATTACATCTAAGAGAGATGCTCTTGTGAGATAATCTCTAACCTTATATGAGAGAAAGGGGTGGGGGCCCTCACATTTAAGTTGTTGGCGTTGGGAATGGATGTAAACGTCCTCACCTTATCTCTTATAGTAATATAAGAGATGCTCAATCTAAAGTATCTCCACAGGTTTAAAAGATTTGCAAAAGGCCCCATAATTTTGAAAATATTGCAAATGACCCCATAATCTGAAAAGTTGTTATGCTCTTGAGATCTCTAAGTTTTATGTATATATGAAAAGCACCTTGTAGAGTTGGATATTCACTGGGTGATAATATCTTACAATATCATCGAAGTGCCTAATCATTCTAGCTATAAATTAGTAACTCTAAGTGGCAAGACGGAAACACATAAAAATCTCCAACTTTTGAAGTTTAACAAATACGAGAATTGCACAGAATCTATAGGGTATCATGATTTTAGATTGGATTTCTAATCGATGTCTATGCTTTCTGATTTTTAGTGACTCAATTTCATCTGAGTTCTCCTATGCCTACTATAAAACACTAGAGTACTGCTTCCCAAGCAAAAATAAAAAATAAAAAATAATTATTAAAGAAAAAGCTCTCATCCTAATTACTTGTAAACGAAGCAAGCAAGCAAATAAATAATTAAATTATCAACAAAAGCGAACCCAATATCGGTCCGCCAATATATATAACTTTAATTTCAAGCTCCAGATGATGGAAGATTTTCACCCATGAACAAACTGTGTATATGTTGTCCACCTCGTGGGGCCAACTTAAATTAGCTAGTATCATTCGGATTGCAATGGATAGAAAAGTCTCTTCATGAATAAGGGTCATGCAAAAAATGAGCCCCATCAGTTAATCATAGCCTTTAAACAACCTAAAAGTTTAAAGGCAATTTAACTATAGTTTTTTTCTGAGATTCAATCCAACTATGAGTAAAGGTTTGATAAAAATAAAATTGGACATGATTGCAGATCATGGAAGGATAAGGACATGAAAGGAATTGCAATGATCAAAAGTGGGCCCCATAGATATCATAGGAGAAAACTGAATCAAGATCCTCTAAGTGGGTCTACACATGGTGACTGTGAGTGGACCACTCAGGGTTCGTCATATCACTACGGGCAGCCCATGCCCGGATGCATGGCAAGCTGCCCATGATGACGTGGTGGAATGTTAATAATCCACTAATGGTCACCGTGGGGTACTCTTATCACAACTGATCCGAACTCGAGAAAAGTATTCTCAAATAATTGAGTCCATTGGAAGATAAATAACTGGATGAGAGTGTCAATCTTTTGCCTTTTATTTTCTTTTCTGCGTTAAAAGCATGAGCATTAAGTTAGAGAGAGAGAGAGAGAGAGAGAGAGAGAGAGAGAGATATAGATAGATAGATAGATGACGAAAGGAGTTCCTTTGTGAACATATAAAGCCTGAAGAAGAAGCACTGGGGCTTGGGGACCATAAAATCAAATGTCAAAGGCCTCAGCCGCTTCTGGACTTTGGAGGGAAAACATGGGCGACGGCGCGCCGCATTCGCTAGCCGACATTCTAATTCTCAAATCACCTTTTACACGTACATATTCTCACGCTGATGACATAGTGCATATTTTCCTGTAGTAGACGTGAAATGAATTATAATGTCATTATAGGAAAATATTTGACCGTGGTAATGTTTTGAGCTCACTGTGATTTTTTTTATTTTTATTTTTTGCCCCCTGGAAATAATGGTTTTATGTTGCTTTTGTTTGTGTGGGCTGTTAGGTTTTGTGTTTGGAGTTTTGTTCGTAGTCTTGCTCTTGGCTGAATAAAAAATGACAAGGCCCTGCGGTTTCGTGTATATGTGTATCTGCACTTTGCATTACAGTTTACCTGAGATTGTTTGGTAAGGTGGGTAATCTGAAATGCAGGGAACTTCATGAAAAACTGCTACCCCCTGTTTCGTGTAGAAGGTTGGAAAAGTGTATAGCGAAGGAAATGAAAAGGAGAGAGAGAGGGAGGGAGGTGAAGTGCAACTAAACTGCACAGTACAGGGATCAAGTCATTGGGTTTGTTAGATAAGGATTTAGGTCGTTTGAGTGCAAGGTTGGAAAACTCGGCTCCACACGGCCAATAGAAAAAAAAAAAAAGAAAAAGGAAAAAAAGTGACCGTAACTGGATTTAGGTAACTTGAGTGCAAGGATGGAAAACTCAGCTAGACTCATCCAACATAACAAAAAAAAAAAATTTTGACTTGGATAAGGTCAACGCGATGATTCGAGAGAGTGATGTCCTTTGTAAAATTATTTTAAAAACGGATCAAATACTTATAAAATATAAATGTATATTTATTTACATGCATTCATGATAATGAATTCAAATTAATAACTTATATATACAAGGAGAATATTATATTAAGAAAATAAATAAAAAATATTGCATATTCCATAATTTGTTAGTCCAAATATTGAATGTAAAATATCAAATACAAGTTTCAAAATACATTCCAATCATCATTTTTAAATTGATGACTTGTGCATGCTTGCTTAAAATTAAATATTAGTTGTTAAAATTAGATCTATCTATCAAATTATTCAAATGTAAATAACTTACTAAATTGAGGCGACTCGACCGAGTCTCTCCTGTATTTGACTCGGTCTTTTGTTAAAATGAGAAGACTCGGGAGGGTTAAGAGTCGACTCGGGAGGGTTTTCCAATCATATTGAGTGTGTTGGGTGTACTTATGCCAAAGAAAAAAAAATGTGGACATTAATATCCATCATGGCCGTTTCAAATGCCAATGGGCCTGAATCCAGCCTGCACCCGACTGAGAACTGAGCTAGTTTGGCCTTAGATATTCATTTAGGTAATTGGGTCTGACCACAAAACTCTCAATGCAGTCAAAAGCCTGCAGATGGACTCATTGGTCACATATTTTACATTTATATGTATGTATATATATATTGTATGCAGGTCGATGGTTCATTAAGGAAAATTGTCTGCTAAAGAAGACATTGATGGAAATAACAAGATTCAATCCAAAGAAGTGCAACATATGTAAAGATTTTGTCGATAACAGATCAAAATGTAGAAAATAGAATGAGGATTTCATAAGAAAAAACCCCATAGGACAGATGAGGACCTAGTAGCACGTTAGAGACGGGAGGGGTCCTCTTAGTGCGTTTTTGTGCTTCTTTTTTTTTTCATTTAGTGATATGGTCAATATCGACCATTTTGTTCTGTTCGACAAATAAGATAGTTATATTTTGGAGAAAAATTGACTAGCAGAATGGTCAATATCGACCATTAGGGCTAAGCTGTGATGGTTGATATCGATTATTTTGTTGTGTTTGGCAAATAAGACAGTTACTGGGTGAAGAAAATCTGATTGATAGATTGGTTAATATCGATCATCCTTGATGGTCGATATCGGTTATTTTGTCATGTTCAGCAACTAAGGTAGTTACAGGTTGAAGAAAATATGACTGACAAATTGGTCGATATCGACCATTCTGTCGTGTTATGCAACTAAGATGTTGCCCTAGCTTGCGTAGATGCTGCAATCCCTCCTCCTCCTATCCCTCCTCCAAAGATATTAGAGAATAATAAAAAAAACAAAGAGAGAAAGAGAGAGGAGGGAAACCCTAAATCCCCAATTCCCCCAATGCAAAACCCAAAACAATCTCAAACCCATCCCTACACAACCTAACCTCATCGCTCACCAACAGACCATGAAACCTCCAAACCCCAACCCTTCCAGCCCTACCTCCTCCTTGCCTCTCTCAAAATAGCTGAGCCCCACACCCCTCTCCTTCCAATCGCAAATGTAGAACCAAAAGGGGAGAGAGAGAGAGAGAGAGAGAGAGAGAGAGAGAGAGAGAAGAAGAAGAAGAAGAAGAATAAGAAGAAGAACGGAAAAAAATAAAAAAGAAGAAGAAATATAGGAATTTCAGATCAGATGTACCTGGCACCATACTACAACAGCCAAGCCGTCATTGCCCGCCTCACCGTTGTCCCTCGTGCTCACCTCCAGCATCACCATTGTTGTCCTCCATCAACGTCTAACCTCTCTATATCTTCTTTGATTGCAAAATGTTGACGGTCGATTTCCACCGTTCCAAAGAAAAAAAAAAAGATGAAAGGGCCCCAAAGGACCCCTTCTGTCTACACTACTTTACCGTGTCCTCATCAGTCCTATTGGTTCCTTTGGGGTTTTTCCCATAAAATCCTCAAATAAAATTCATGTAGCCAACCTAACATAATTAGAATAAGGCTTTGAAGATAATGATATGAATGTATATTTTGAAAATATCTTATACATGTTTAATCAAAGTCATATTGACAATATAAATACTTTAATGATTTTATTAAAAGATTTTCTCGACTTTCTTGATAAATCTATACTCATTCATATAGTCAGAATTCAGTCCAAAAGTAGAGGGCCGTTAAATAGTTTGCTCATTTTTAATACATTATTTTTAATTATGCAAGGTTTCCAACTCTTTAGATCAGAATAATTTTTAAGGACTCAGGAGAGAAAGACAAATAAAATTCTCTTATAACCTTAATGAAGTAGTATATTTTCAACAACCTCCTAGTATAATCCGTGGTCTCATGCCAAGCTTATTATTTGGCCAACTGAGCTCATTATTAATACAGTTGCTATTAATACAGTTGAACACAAATCTGAACACCCTTTGCTTCCAAGAAAAGAGGTACCTTTGCTTCCAAGAAAAGAGGTAGAAACTCGGCTCGCACAAGAAAGGACGCGTCATGGTGCAAAAGGCTGCTTTAGTCAAAGACGTCTATTCTTTTGCTTTGACGGCCAACAGATCCGCCACCTGCCATATCCTCGTGTCCTCCACATAAGAGAGGGTCAGGAAGGACTCACGAAATTTCGGGTGCGTTTCCTATCCACGATTTGGATGTTTCATATGAGACTGCCAAAATATATTTGGTTAGTGTGAATTGCCCTTTCGGATTTTATTCTCGTACTAACAAATCCCAAAATCTTACGGCTGGTATGAGAAAGTTCGTTTGAAATTCTTTTTTTTAAAAGGTTAACATTATTTCCTACTTTATATATTTATTTATTTATGTCCTACTATACCTTTTAATGAATGCCATTCAAAAATTCTTAATCTTCTCACTCATTATAAAGGTACGCCCAATGTCCACAATCTCAAAGAAGATTATCCCACTTTGTAATTTATAAACGTGGATTAGGTGGTCACAAATAAAAAAAATGTGGACCCATATTATAATTTTAACAATGGTAAGACCATATTATAAGATCCCATGTTCTAAATTCTAAAGGTGAGCATCATGTTATAATTTCTAAACATGGGTCATGTGTCCACAATCACAAAAGATGTGGTCCCTCTATATAATTTTTAAAAGGTGGGTCATATGGTAGCAATCGCAAAAGGCGGAGCAATGTTGTAAATCTTAAGAATGCAGTCACACATTATGAATCCTATGAATGTGACCATATATTTTAATTTTTAAAGGTGGATACCACGTTGTAATTTCTAAAAGTAGATCGTGTATTTACAATCAATAAAAGGATGGACCTACATTATAGTTCCTATAAAGGTAGGTCCAAATTATAAATACCATGAATGTACCATATATATTGTAATTTCTAAAGGTGGGCGCCACATTGTTTTAAAGGTAGGTCCTATATTCACAATCACAAAAAATGTAGCTCTACTTTGTAATTTATAAATGTGAGTCACACGTTGAAATTTCTAAAAGTGGATCCATATTTACATTCAGAAAATGATAGCTCCGCATTATAATTTCAATAAAGATGGATTCACATTGTAAATCCTATAAATATGGGTCCCATGTTATGATTTTTAAAGGTGGATAGCACGTTGTAATTTCTGCAGGTGAGTCTTATGTATGACAATAATAAAGCGCCACAAATAATAAAAGGTGGGTCTCAAATTGTAAATCCTATGACCAAAGCTTTTATAATGTTATCAAACAAGTTTTGTACAATATATTCTTAGCATCATAATTTAGTATAATGTTGTCAAAAAAGTTCTGCAAAATATAGTCTCAGCACAATCCAATTTTAGTACAATCTAATCTGAGCACAAAATTGAAAACAACACGAGAACATTTCAAACATACCCTTAATTAGTTCCGAGTAGGGATGTGGGCACAACCTGCTCCACCCTAGGGCGTGCTGGGCCTGTATACCCAGGCCCATAGTCATGGCACGAACTGGCTTGTAGCAATTAAAAATGATTTATATTGGGTATTTGTACCCTTTTACCCCTCCCAATGGTGAAAAAAGAGTCATACTTTGTGTATTTTAGGAAATTTTAATGTTTGCTCGGGTCCTCATGTTGGACATCTATGTTTGTTCTAATATATCAACTCTTCATTGGATCTTTTTTTCACTACATAAATAACTGATTTATCTTTGATTTTTATTGTTATTACTTTTACTCCACTTAGATCTTATTTGGCCTTAATTTTCTTTCAAATTAGTTCACGGGGAATTTCAACAGCAAATCATTCTTTGTTAGTATGGAATGCGGTTGTTAATCAGTGCCATCATGGGAATATAAAGCTCTGATCATATATCAAACGATTAAAGGAGGAGCTCCCACTAAAGGAAAATTAATATTGGCACCACACAGGTAGGGCAGTAGGTGAGCAAAACTTGACCCGACCCAATGTTTGATCACCGAACCCAACCCACATAAAAGACGGGCTAGTCACCGTCAACTTTTCTATCTCTTTCTCTCTCATCTTACATAATCTTATAGATTTGGGTTTTCAGTCAAATTCCCTACCCCAGAAGCAGCAGGAGTGAGTGCAACCACCCGGATGCTCTTGGAATCAACTATAAGTATTTCCCCCTTTTGAGTTCCCAATGTATATGAGGTCCCCGTGTTTGTTAGCAGCCGTTGGTTTGAAAACGTTTGAGGCTTCAATCCCCATGTATCTAATTCCATGGACACAAACAGCCTCATTTGAATTCCCTTAGAAAAAAAAAAAGAAAAAGAGCCCATTTAATAGAAGGGGGGCAAAAACTATCATAGCAAACAAATCTGCACTTGCAAAGAACATCCTTCTTCATCCATCCTGTAAAGGCTATTTTCATCAACCATTTCGGTTGGATTCTGCCTAGCCCGACCATTCCGGCCTTCTGACTCCAAAAGCAAAACTCTGTCACCACCCATCTATTAAAAAAATATAAAAATTTCAGTACCCAAATTTCCCCCCAAAATCTAGGATTCGAACCTCAAGTCAAACCCATTTCGGTTGGAGTCAGTTACAACAATCTCCACCTCAATCCCTGTTGAAATCCAACCCCCAAAAATAATTCCAAAGCCCTAGATTTTTCCATCTTCTCAGTACATACCAAACCCCCGAAAGCCCCCCCGCCCCCACAAAAATAAAAAATAAAAAATAAAAACCACCACTGTCCCAAAGCCCAAAACCACCCACTGTTGATGAAGATGAAGATGTTCTTGCTACAAGGTAAAAATTGTAATAAGAAGAAAAGGAGAAAAGGGCAATGAGCCCCTAAAAAATAGAGGAAAAACAGGAGGGGAGGTTTTCAAAAAATGCGAACCCAACTTGACTAAAGGCTACAGAAGAAGCTAAGAAGCCAACCCAACAAGCAGAAGGTCTGAGCATGGAACGCTGCTACGGGACACTATACCAAGGGGGGAACACAAGAAAACTGCAACACCACCAAGCACAACACTCAACTAAGCACAACCCAAAACATCACTCTACACAGCACAGAATGGAAGCACAGTGCAGAATAGTTGTTTCCATACAGGGGCAACTTATTCGTAAGTATATAGAACTGTTGTTTCTATATTCATAACAAGAAATTGAGTTCCTAGGAATACTCAAAATAAATATGTAATACAATTTTACTATGCCATTCATAGCAGAAGCTCTACACACATTATACATTTGGTGATATACATAGGCCAGGTCCTAATAATTAATTGGAAATGATAACATTAGCGTGAATTGGTCAAGACCAAAAGGATGGCGAAAATGGTCTAATGTGCAAATGGAAACTCACAGAGAAACAAGGAAATGGTCCAAGCTCTGAATTCCATGGGAAAGAAAAAACTGATGGGTAAGAAATATAAATTTTAATAGCTAAGATTCTAGGATTTACTCTATGCGCTCCCATACCTAAGCTTCATGAAAAATCAGATGTGTAAAAAAAGTGTCATTAGAAAGGAAACTTCCAACTGTGTACAAGCTGTCCAAAAATGGTGCCTTTGAATTTTACATTATTTGATTTTTGAATAGTAACTTCTCATTCATTTAAGCTTTACGACACAAAAGGGCTACAGTGAAAAGCTAATCGCCCAAAACCACAAAATGAAGGATTAAACAGGATCACAGAAGACAAAGCAACCAACAGCCTACTAAAGAAGACAGAAGCTCAACACTTCGCCACACTACTCAGCAGAAAACCACCGATCACTGAACTGAACACAACACTACACTACCAAAGCACCAGACTTCACTGCCCAGAGAGAAAGCACCCCAAACCAAAACACTACACCGCACTGTAGGACAGCAAAAGAAAGCAAGAAGACACGATCTAATTCTGCACTTTGCACTCTGCAAAGCATCCACACCTCATAGGCTGTCACGACCCGGACCCGAGATCAGAGTCATTAGGGTTAACCCCGGGTCGCGATGTTCATACTTACTCCCGTAGATCCGAAATAACCGAAGTTAAAACGAATCTACAAGGGATCTTGCATAATACCTGTCAATGTACAGTTGTGCGGAATATACAATTAAAATACATTGACAATTATTTAACACAATGAATTAAACACTTTACTTTAATACTGTACCGTCCATTTACATCGTTTCATTTATCCTACTAATCAACCACTGCATATTTAAATACAATGCAGGGGACATCATATACAGCACCTACAATACCAAAATGAATATCGAAACAACTTCTAAAAAGTTTCCAAAAGACTTCAATGAACCCGCTTTCTGATTACGTCCATTCAGCTAGACCTCCTGGAGGTAGCGAATGGGCCTCTTGCGCTGGCGAGACGGTCTCGGAGGGACCGGCACGGGTAACTGAGCCTGTAATATCATCAGTAATACCGTGAACACGACGGTTCAATAAGGTATATATATATTTATGACATATTTATAATTCCTAGCAATTCATTGTTTAACAGTGCTAAACAATTCATAATGAATACCATTAATCATAACAATATACTGGCAACTACACTAGCATGGGTTTCAACTCCATTCATTTCTTCCCAAAGGAAGCATTTCATATTCATTTATTCATAATGTTCAATATTTATTAGTGGCTTTTCAGTGTATGACTTTTCAGTCAATGACCTTTCGGTCCAGTGTGGTGAGATCTCCCAGTGTCTTGATCAGAGATCACTGGTGTCCCACGGAGCTCCGGACGCTCCCATTCTCATCTACTGCAGTAGGAATAGTCATTTCATTCAATTCATTTCTCATTTCATTCGATTCCATTCAATAATGAGTTCGGAAACCACTAGGTAGTGCCAGACTTGTTAATAAATTCACTTTAATCTCATTCTAAGTCTCAAGTAATCCTCTAACCAACCATTAAGTGAAACGATCATTATCGATGCACGTATTACTATTGATGATATTACTTAGGTATTTTTGCATTAGGATAACCCTCGTTAACACTTAGGATAGTCTAAACACGATTAATATTAATTTTTAAGCTTAAACTTCTAATCCCGGAAATTCGGACTTAAACTACACTTTTCGGACATTTCTCAGTGGGCCAAGTCGACCTAGGAAGGCCCGGTTATACTTGTCCCCATATCCACTTCATCTCTCAATCTATGCTCACTAAGAGGTGTGTACCATTGGTTTCTACGTTCCAAGAGCTTTCCAACGATATATAGAACTCAAAAATCGAACATATGGGTCAAAAGTTATGGCCATTCAAAGTTAGTATTTTTGGCCCAATGGGCCGACCCACTCGGGCAGGCCCAATCCGGCTGGCCCATTTCTGGGCAAGTCTGAATTTCAGTTTCAGGCTGCTGAAACTGAATTTTCTTCTTCCCTTCTTTACATTCAATCCATAACCTGTAACAACTTTGAAATCTCATGTTCTCTCTTTTACCACATCATTTAAACTAGTTCAACACATCTATTCATTCAAACACTATAGACTCAATCCCTTCATGTGAATCATTCCATATCAGGTGTCTCCATCTAAATTTCTTACTTCATATGAGCAATACATCACTTCAATCATGACTAATTGTTATACGTGCCTTGTTGCTGTGAGTCAACACCAAAGCCTTTGTTCCCAGCTCAATCTTCATGTCATACAAACCACAACCCTTCTATTCAGTCATAAGAATCATCCATATCATTTTAGCACATGATTCATGAATGTTTTTCTTTCCTAAATTATATAAAAACTACACCAAACAACACTCAATTAATCATAAAAGTTTATACTTGCCTTTGCTTGAAGATTTAGACACAAAACCACTTGCTTATCTTGGTTTTGAGATGAATTTCCTCCCTTCCAAGCTTGACTTCCAAGATAACTTAAGAAAATGGTGAGGAAGATGAAGAGGATGGATTCCCTTTCATGTAAATCACCTCCAACACGCTTGATAATGAAGAAATTGAAGAAAGATGATGGAAACGGAGAAAGAAAGAAGAGAAAAATGGTAACAGGAATGTTGCCTAGGGTTTTATGAGATGGATGAAGGTCATTTAGGTTATATAAGGTGACTTTTTGCATTTAAACCCATTAAATTTCTTCTAATCTCAATTCAAGTCATTTAAAGGTCCATTTGATCCGATAATCGTCGGATCAATTCAAGCCTTATATGAAATTCGCTGTACTCGTCGAGATACACATGCTAGTATCCAGAGTTTTCGAATCCGACAAAATACGTACAAACCCGTATTTATACACAAGTTGTTCATTTGCTTGTTTAAGCTTCAATTTCCACTCAATTCATTCCCTAATCTTGTTTAGTATTTCATGAAGCCTCTTCTAGGCTAATTCAATTCCGTTTGGCGATAAATCAACAGTAATTCATTTAAACCGGCTTACTTAGTCTTAAGTTCAATTAATTAGAGTTAATCATGATTAACTCGGGATGGAGCCTAACATAGGCTGAGGAAAATAGAGCCAGACTCATCTTTACTACAGAGTAAAGATGAAGAATAAGAAATGTACAGCTCTGTTTTATATATATTGTTGCTTTTCTAAGGGTTTTTTTTTTCCTTTTTTTTTTTTTGTTTTAACTAACCCAGCCCCATCGGTGACCCATTCCCATAGCAACCCATCCCTGCAGAAACCTTCTGAAATTTAAACCATTAACTATGCCATTGTTTAAAACAAAGTTTTTTGCTACTTTGTAGTTGTAAGTGCCTAAAAATTATGGACTTGGTTAGGAGAGGATTAGGCTCTCGGTTTGATTATTTAGGAATGATTAGCCTCCTGGAAACCTGAAAGGAAAGCAAAGGCAGAAGGTCAAAGCCCCTGGCTGTAGGCAGCCGAAGGCACTCCGATGCTTGAGTTAGTTTGGTGACTGAACTGGGGATGAGTGAATGAGAAAGAAGAGAGTGGGTATATCTCTGTTTTTCATACCTTTGGTGGTTTTACCTCATGCACATATATAAGAGTGAGTGTCATCATTGGACCAGACCCTTTAGTGGGGTAGGTGGAGATGGAAATCCCATCGACTTGTACTTTGCCCCCTAAGTGGGGATAGGTAAAAAGGGAATGTCCCATCGGACCATGTCCCAATGACTGCTGATGTGATTGTTAGATAAGCCTGTCTACTTATCTAGATCGGGTGCCCACTCTTCCTGTTAGTTCGTTGTTTGTCTCTACGTTAGCGCATTTATGGCTGAATGACAGTAGAGACCGAGACCCGCTCTGGGCCAAGACCGAGACGAGACCCCGCAGATACCTTCACCGAGATGAACTTCGGAACCTCCAAGCTGGCCCTTAGCCGAGCTCGATGTGCATTGGCCGAGATCAAGACAACCCGAGCCGGGACTAATTAGCATAATTACTGCCACTAGAGAATCTCCCCACACAGTAGTGGACCCTATAATCCCTTATGGAAGGGTGGTCGCTCAACATATAAAAAGATAGGAAAAAAATTCCGACTTCCATTTTTCAGCTTGAGAGGACTCAAGTCATGCATTCACCCCCCCAGTCGAACCCTAACCAACCTTGGGCCAAACAAAGATTCAATCTTAAGTGCAAATGCAAAAGGGAGCTTGACTACATGACCCGCCGATTTAGCAAGGAAAAGCTTGATTGCAAGAGCCACCACCCATTGCGCAGGGATGAAAGTCAGATTGTGATCCGACAACATTGAGTGGAAGGGCTGGCACTCTACAAATATAAAGTTTTTTTTAAAAGATAAGAATTACTCTAAAAGAATAACAAGCCATCCCGATCTAAAATCCACAAATAGTGTTAGTCCGAGTACATACAATAATAGTTTAGTATATAGGATACAGTTCTCGCAGCAGTGAGACAGAACAACAGTAATTCAAAACTACAGAATGTAATGGAAATTTTACTTACTGTTTGAAGGCAGAAAACAGTGCTCTGTTGTTGAAGTAATTAATCTCAGAAATCCGCAGAAGAAGATTGATTAAGGCTAGTGTTTAAACACTATGTCCTTAAGACAAATTCGCCCCCGCAATGGTGCTTACGAGCTTCAACAGCGATTGCCTCTCAGGATACAATGATCGGTCTCACAACAGTTGCAGTACTACAAACTGTGTGACAGGCGAACCAAAAGTGTAGCAGTGAGCGAACTAATGCAATGCAACAGCAGTGAAATGGATGATCGAAATTGCATGGACAAGATGCTAATTTATAGTCTGCTTCAGGACTCTATCATGGGGGTGCATCTGTTCAGAACAATGACTGTTCAGTGAACATATGCTACTTTGGACACACCTCTTGAGGTTGGGGACACACCCTTTCAGATGCTAAAGGACACACCACTAAAGACACATCCTATTTGTAAAAAGAAAATTGTATTAAATGAAATTTCTCCAAAAAATACTAAATGGGTAGTGGGTTGAGCCAGGCCCAACTCGCGCGTGAAGCCCAAGCCCCGGCCCGGTGCGGGGCGGGGCAGGGCCCGTGCGCGTGTGTGGTGGTGACCCTAACTTGATCTAGGTCCTCTCTCCTCCACAAAAGTGGGATGCCCATTGGGGCTCATCTTATACTATCAAGGTAAGCATATTTATACCCAAGGAATGTTTTGCTCCTGAGCAATGTGGGAAGCAAGTTCACCACTTCCTTTTGTTTCCATGTTTAACATGTTCAAGTAGTGGTGTATAGGAGGCAATTTGTCATTCACTCCTAAATGGATTAGAGCAACTCAATACATGTCTATAATCTACTCATGGAGTAGATTACATTCCCATGCATTCCGACCCAAAAGGATAAGTGGGCCCCACTTAGTTTTTGGCCCAAAGTTGACAAAAACTAATGTAGCTCTTATCCATTTTTCCAACAATCCCCCACATGAATGAAATTGACTGAAAGCAATGAAATGATATACAAACACACAGAGAGAGTACAATTGGAAATCTTCTGTATAGAGAGAGGTAGCTTGTAGCTTTGAACCTTCCCTTGTGAAGTACTATCGGATTTACTGGTTGAATATTGAACATAATGTCTTGAACTGTTCAGCCTTTTTGCGTAAACCGAGACAATAGAGTTCACACAGAATCTTTTCGGACACAGTTGGTTCTCATGATTGTGTTCATTTTGGCCCTGAACAATGTCTGGTTTCATGAGTGCTTTAGAGAATTTAGCCTTATTATTCTCATATAATCGGCCCAGTTCACACTCACATAGGTGATTCTTATTAAGAGTATCCTGCTATACCCCATCTGAATAGCCAAGATATAAGAATCATTAAAAGCATTGCTTATCCTAATTACCGCTGCAAGTATCACTGTTAATATCATAGGAATGAGCAGGAGATTTTATCTCCATAGTGATATCGTTAAGTCACACACAATTTGGTTGTCCCTTTGAACCTACATCTTGGGATCTCCAGTCAACTAGGTAGGATTTCCATTATGACAACTTTTCATTTATAGGGTTTAAGCTCATTCCTCTCGATGAACGATTTACTTGGTCTCTCGCTTAACCTTTGGTTAAAAGATCCGCAATGTTATCTATGGACTTTATGTACTCAATTGTCATAATGCCATTAGAGAGCAGTTGTCTCACGGAATTATGCCTTCAACGAATATGTCGAGACTTACCGTTATATATTTTACTCTGTGCCCTTCCAATTGCTGATTGACTATTGCAATGAATGCAGATAGGAGGAACAGGTTTTGACCACATTGGGATATCTTCTAGGAATTGACGAAGCTACTCAGCTTCTTCGCCAGCTTTATCCAATGCAATAAACTCAGATTCCATAGTGGATCTAGCAATGCATGTTTGTTTAGAAGATTTTCATGATACCGCTGCACCACCAATTGTAAATAGATATCCACTTGTAGACTTTGAATATTTGATATCTGATATCCAGTCGGCATCACAATAGCCCTCAAGTACAGCTGGATATTTAGAGTAATGCAAACCATAGTTTTGGGTGTATTTTAAATATCTTAGAACCCAAACTAAGGCCTTCCAATAGTATGATCTAGGGTTACTTGTGTATCTACTCAATTTACTAGCATCATATCCAATGTCAGGACGAGTGCAATTCATCACATACATTAGGCTGCTAATTATTTGTGCATATTCTCGTTGTGATATGCCTTTTCCATTATTCTTGGATAAATGGATACTAATATCTATAGGTGTCCTCACTGGATTGTTATTATCTTGATTATATTTTTTGAGTATTTTCTCAATATAGTGTGATTGAGATAATATCAGTTCATCTGCAACATCTAAATCTTTCATATCAAACTTATTGTTTAACATTCTCTTGGTAGATTGAATAATATCATCATTATTACCCATAATGAGCAAATTATCAGCATATAAACAAATAATGACACAGCCATTGTTAGTGTTTTTTTTTTTTTTTTTTTTGATAACATGGGAACCCGCCGACCCCCCTTTGGGAGATCATTGTTAGTGTTCTTGACATATACACATTTGTTACATTCATTGATCTAAAACCCATTTGACATCATCAAACTGTCAAATTTCTCATGCCACTGCTTTAGTGCTTGTTTTAATCCATATAGAGATTTGACAAGCCGACAAACTTTCTTAGTTTGACTTGGAACATTATACCCTTCTAGTTGTCCCATATACATCTCCTCGTCTAATTCACCATTTAGAAAAGCTGTCTTTACATCCATTTGATGTATCTCGAAATTGTATATAGCAGCAATTGTAATTAACATTCAAATGGATGTTATTCTCGTCACTGGTGAATAACCTTCTTTTTGTCTATACCCTTTAACAACAAGCATGGCCTTGTATTTATCAATTGATCCATCTGCTTTCATCTTTCTCTTGAATATCCACTTACATTCAAGAGTTTTGCAACCTTGTGGGAGATCTACAAGTTCCCATGTATGGTTTTACAAAATGGATTCAATTTCACTATTTATTGCCTCTTTCCAATATGGTGCCTCTGGACTGGACATCGCTTCTTTAAAGCTTTGATGCTCATCTTCTAACAGAAATGTTAGAAAATCTGAACCAAATGTTTTTTATGTTCTAGCCCTCTTACTCCGTCTAGGTTCATCAATCTCTTGTTGGTTTTGATTACTGTTACTAGCAGTATCATGAGTTCTTTTAAGAGAACTCGTTTCCTGCAATGGTTTAAAAGAAAATACATGTTCAAAGAACGATGCATTCCTTGACTCAATAATAGTATTAGGATGCATATCGGGAATCTCAAACTTGTGAATAAGAAACCGATATGCACTACTATTATGAGCATACCCAATGAATACACAATCAACTATTTTTTGTCCTATTTTAACCTTTTTAGGTGTAGGAACCGTCACTTTAGCCAAACTCCCCCACACTTTCAAGTATTTGTAGGTAGGCATTCTGCCTTTCCACAGTTTGTAGGGGGACTTATTGGTTTTCTTTTGAAGTATTCGGTTGAGAATATAATTTGCAGAAAGGATAGCACCCCCCCCCCCCCAAATTCTGAGGCAATCAAGAATTTATTAACATAACATTCATCATTTCTTTTAAAGTTCTGTTTTTCCTTTCAGCAACATCATTTTGCCGAGGTGAATAAGGAGCAGTAGTTTGGTGTATAATACCATGCTGTGAACAGAATTCACCAAAAGGTGATTCATATTCACCCCCTCTATCGCTTCTTATCACTTTGATTTTCTTATCAAGTTTATTCTCAACCTCATTCTTGTAATGTTTGAATATTTTCAAGGCCTCATCTTTACTTCAAAGTAAGTAAACATGACAGTATCTTGTGCAGTCATCAATAAATGTAAGAAAATATTTCTTACCACATTTAGTTTGAACAAACTTTAGATCACAAATATCAGAATGAATTAACTGAAGGGGTTCAGAAGTTCGTTCAATTGAATGAAAAGAAGTTCTAGTAAGTTTAGCTTCTACACATGTTTCACATTTTATATTTAATTCAAAACCGCATTTAGGCAAACATTCCATATTAACTAGTCTACGCAAAGCATCATAGTTAATCTACCATGCCACACATTAGAAGACTCAAGCATATAAGCAAAAGACTTTTTCTTATTATGAACGATAGTCATTATATTCATCTTGAAAAGCCCATCACTCATTACCCTTTTCCCACATACATCCCAGATTTAGTAAGTACAAACTTATCCGACTCAAATACTAGTTTGAAACCCTTCTTACTCAGTAGTGAGTCTGATATCAGATTCTTTCAAATATCAAGTACATGCAGTGCATCATTGAGGGTGAGTTCCTTTTCAGAAGTCATCTTCAATACCACCTATCCTTGACCTTCAACCTTAGAAGTGGCAGAGTTGCCCATGAAGAGTTGTTCTCTGGTTGATGCTTGATAAGTAGAGAACATCTCTTTGATAGAGCAAACATGTCGAGTGACCCCTGTGTCCACCCACCATTCTCTGGTGTTACCAACCAGATTGACTTTTGAGACCACAGCAGAAAGATTGATGTCTGAAACATCAGTGGAGAGAGTGTCCAATTCTGTTATGTTGGCTTGCGCAGGTTTCTTACTTGTATTGCCTTGGTCCTTGCACTTACGACAGTCCTTAGCACGGTGGCCTGGTTTGTCGCACACATAACATTTCCCTTTGAACTTCTTGTTGTCATTGGGACCTTGTTTTGGACCGTTGGGATTGTTCTTCCTCTTCTTGGGATTATGCTGATGTTCCACCACATTTGCCTTAGTTTTAGTGAAGGTTTTTCCTACTTTCTTCTCAGAAGCACTGTAATGTCCGAGACCTTACTGGGTCAATTGGGCCCAATAGCAGGCCTGTTGACCCTTTTTTTATTATTATTATAATTATTATTTTATTAGATATTTAAGTGGATTTAGATGGTGAGTGAGTTTCTTTTAGTATTAGAATAGTGCCTGCGGAGTTTCGTGCGATTCTGAGTTCGTTTGACCCTAGTAAGGGGGGTAGTTTGTAAATTAGGAAAAATTGAGCGTTTTTCCAAAAAAATTCCTATCACCGTGATTTTGGGTTCGTTGGAAAGGTCTCGTTGTGCTGATCATTTTTGTGTTTTGGCTCGTTGCGATTCGATGATCAGAAACTTTCAAGTGGTTCATTCTTTCTCCGGACCCACTTAAGGGCTTAGTCTTTTCCCCTTCTTTCTTCTTAAACAAGAGATTAACCCTAATCTCTTTTCTTTCTCTGCAACGAACGAGAAAACTACTGCAACCATTCTTCTTCTTCCTCATTTCCTAAGGCTCCAGAACTCCTTCCCTGAGAGATCACTTCCGCGATCCGAGCCGCTCATCTTCTTCCTCGCGATCTCCGCTTTCCATTGACATTAGTTTGGTAAGATTCCCCTCTCTTTCATCTTTTCAATCAATTCTCCTTGGTTTAGATTTAAGTTAGATCTTAATCTTTTCCTCTCTTTTCTTCTCGTTTGTGTGATAGATTGCGTTTGGTCGGGGTAGATTGAGGTTTCCGCAGTAGTAGGGCTTCTCCTCAGATTTCTCCAATTCCAATCTTCTTCTTGGTTGAGGTAAGTAGATCTGCATTTTATAATTAAGCATGTGTGCATGTCTTCCATTGATTGGATGTATTTTCTTGTTAGGTTTCCCTAAATCCAAGCCTGTTTTGTTATTAATTCGGGATTAATATGCTAGATTAGGTTCTTTTGGGGGAATTTGGATTTATTTAATTTAATTGTTAATCTTAGTTGTTAATTGATGTAAGTGGATGATTTGATAAATGGATGGAATGTGGGTTGAGAGAGAGAGCATGGAGGCTCTTCTCATGCAGGTACAGGCCTTGGAAAGGCTTAGGAAGGAAGTGAATAGACCCTAGGTAAATGGGATTGAAAATACCTTGAAACAAGCCAAACTTACATTAGCCCGGGCTCAAGCAGCAAGCAGGCTCGCTATAACGGGCTTAACCCTCGCTATAGCGAGCTCTGCTAGTGTTCTGGGAGCCCAAACAGAAGGCAGGCTCGCTATAGCGGGCTTAACTTTTGACCCTCGCTATAGCAAGACTACACTATGCACACAGCAACATCCACTTCAAACAGGCATAACTTTTGACCTGTTCTTCAGAATGTGGAGTTCTATATACCGTTGGAAATCTCTTGAGATGTAGAATCCAATAGTTCTAGTTTCATAATGATCAGAGATCGGGAAGTAGGATGATTACTCAAATTAATGATCTAGTCCATGTTTTATTGGAAATGAGACTTGTTAACCTAGGTTTGGACCTTAGATATTGGAAAATCATGAACCTAGTCTCACGTGACCATTAATGGGGTTTTGAAATCGTAGCACGTGGCTTTGTGTGCTTCGATGGGTTCTCTAGGTATTCATGTATTGTGTATGGTTTAACCGAATGCGTATGTAATTGAATCAATCGATGCTCAACATGATTGTACACCAAGGAAATTCTTTATAAGCATCGTTGATTCGAATTCCCCACGCACTCTGTTAAACAGATATGGTACATGGATAACAACACTTGCCTAGGATTGGATTGTAATCTCTCCTGGACTTGTTAATCGTATCCGTCGATTCTGTATCCTTGTACACTCTCTTGCCATAAAACATCTAATTAATTATGAAACATAAATTCTTGTAGAATTAGAACAAGGACCTGACTTAGAGTGTACCTTAGGAACCATGTATCGTGTATTGATAAACATGACTGGCTAGAATGTAAGGGATTATCGTGTGGATGGTCTATCTTGTATTGTTTTGAATGAGATAATCCCTAAGAACATGCTTTGTTTGTTGAGCTAACCAAACTTGCTTGTTTTGGTTTTCCCCGCATGTCAACACCACTTTATTATTATTATTTGCATATCATGGCCAGCTGCAGTTTGAGGTTTATTGATGGGCCGGTTACTCGGACATCGGGGTGGGTAGTCGGGTTTGGACGGCGTCCATGACGTTGAATAGTTGGAAGCGGGCTTGGACCGTGCTACTATTCCCGGGACCGGGAGCTTGGATCCCCCTGGAGCCGGACATTGGTATCAGTAGTCCGGATAGGATTGTTATTGGTACCCCGTGAGGTGGCTTGGACATCCACGGAGTCTCCCTCTTGCGCATTGCATTACATTGGTAGAGGTGATTGCTAGTATTGTTAGGATTCTTGTTATTGATTCTGATGATATTTACTCATGCTACATGCCTAGTATTATTCCTTGTATTTCTATGATCTTGTACTTGTCATTACTCTTACATTTGATGCATGTTATGTTTTAATTATATCTTGCTTATCTATTGCTCAACATGTCGTTGACTCTATCCTTGGTGTGCAGACTCTTCAAGTGAGTACTACTACGAGGAGTAAGCTGGTGAGGAGATCCCAGTGGATCTCCAACCAGCAGAGGAGGCACGGGAGTGGAGTGCCGATGACGTAGAGTGGCGTCATCATTACCAGGCACATGAGAGACTCACTTTGGGACAAACATTAGATTTTATTTAATTCATTGTTATTCTTCGTTGAACTTTTCTTTCATTGACTCTATGTTGTTTAATGGCATTAGTTTCTGGGATGACCATTGTAATTAAATTAACTTCCTCTTTAGCTTTAATTGTTTCTTGCAACTTTAAATTTAATTGAGATTTATTATCCATTGTGTAACACACCGACCCACCTTAATTTCGATTTAGAGTTAATTAACTTAGATTAGTAGCTTGATGGATGTTTTAAATGTAATTGGGCTTAAGTAGGTAGAATTAGTTGGGTTTGACCATGGACTAGGTAGACTATGACTTTTGGAGTGTTTTGGGCTTTTGTGTGTGTATTTAGAATTTTATGGATTTTTAGCGCATTGCATAAAGCATAGCATGGGCTTTGATTTTCATGTTTTGACCCAATGGATTCGGATCCATCTTGACCCATTTCCAACCCATTTTTCTAGCCCAAGCCCCATTTTGAAAATTCTGCAACTTAGTGGCACTTGCATGCAGCTGCAGGAAAAACTTTCATATAAAACACCCAACCCAACCATTCTTCTCCTCTTCTTTCATTTCCAGCAACTGAAATTCCATCTCCCTCTTCACTTCTTCCCCAAATGTTCTCAAGATAAGACTCTAGGGACCTTGCATGTGAGATTGGGAGTTCTACTTGCATCTTCCTTCTTGTCTACAACAAGGGTTTCAACTCCCAAGTCAAGAACAACTCTATTGTTTTCATTTCTCAACACTTTTGGTAAGATCCTTGATTCAAAATTCATGTCTCCTTGTTCAAATCCGAATTTGGAAGGCTATGTTGGTGTTGCATGTGGATTTCAAACCCATTCTTTTCATTTACCATTGTAGGACTTCATCTCCTTCATTTCATTTGGGGTTTTTCTTTTGGAGAGCTTGCTTGGGATATAGAGCTTGATTATAGCTTGGATTTGTGATTTTTAGCTTCAAGCACCTTAAGGCAAGTTAAATTTATATAAATGTATGCATGTATCCCTATTTGATTCTTTGAATATGACCAATCATGTTAGATACCCATTCATTTGCTCAAAAATGGATTTTTGTTTATGTTTTGGATATAAGAAATTGATTGTTTCTCTTGTTGATTCAATGTTGAATGTAAATTGGACAATTCTTGAGTTTTGTGAGCACTTTGGTGGATCATTTTCATCCAAATTATGTCTTGAAAAGATGGTTTTTGGGTTAAAAGATAGAACACAGAAAACAGGGCATTTTCTGAGCTCAAAAGTGTGTACAGTGACCTTCTCGCTCGAGCCAAGCCTTTGGTCGCTCGAGCGGACCAGTTTCTGCCCAGAAAATGCGTCACAGAACCCTGTTCACTCGAGCGGATAATTGGCTCGTTCGAGCGGATGGGCCCATTAGGCCAAACAGTGCAAACTTCGAATGGCCATAACTTTTTAATCGTACGTCCGTTTTTGGAGTTCCACATACCGTTGGAAAGCTCTTGAAGTGTAGAATCCAATGGTCCATACATATAATTGATTTGAAATTCGGAGAATAAGTGGATATTGGATTTTAGTAAAAACTATGGCTTTCGGATGGTACCGCGAGCCAAGCGTTGAACCGTAGTATGTTTAGATTAATTGGCCTGATAGTTGGACCTTAAGGATCTATACCTTGAACATTTTATCATGACAAATAGACTTGTATATTATGTGGATGCGGTTTGAGCAACCGTGCACCCACAAGGAACCTCGTGTTGTTCGAAATTAAGATCCGAACCAAATGTGTTATACTAAGGGATTCAGTGCCCAAATTATGTAACGCCAAGGGTTCTTTTGTACGCCACTAACACCGAAATCCTTAGTACTATAATGAGTTGGACGGTGAAGACCCCGAGAGTTCCCAAGATCGTAGGATTGGCCTGTTTCATATCTTGATTCTGTCTATGATTTGTTCATGCATTGTATTCTGTTTCCAGTACTCTCGTATGACTTGATCATACTTCTGTCTAGTTATGTATATCTTTCTTATGTACTTGTTTATATTATATCTGTTTCCGCTTCTGATCCGTTATATCTTGATAAGTTCTGAATTATGATATGATCTGTTCTGTATATGTTCTGTTAATATGTGCTTTTATTCCGCGAGTCGGCACCACTTGGCTTCGACCCTGTCTAAGTCGGACCCGGCTAAGTGTGGGTTTAGTATATATTTCTGGCCCTCTGCAGGTGGGATTATATTCTGAGGGTTGACCGGCACCCTAGGTCCACGATGGAGAATTTTGGGCCCTCTATCTCCTAGTGGCACCACCCTATTCTGTTTTCTGCTCTCACTTTACATACATGTTTACATGGTTAATTTGAGAGAATATAGCTAATGTGGATGTGCCATTTAGTTCCGTTATTGTGTATACTTGTAAATTTTGATTCGTACGTCTCATGCTTATTCTTGCTCAGATTTGCCTAGTAATTATGCTTTGACCTCCTGTGATTTATATCTATCTAACAATTTCATTTGTTACATGTTATATGATTTATATCTGTTTATCTTGCTTAGCTTAGTCTAATGGTGCTACACTTGGCGTTACAGGTGACTACCTCGATGCCACCAACCCGGAGATCCATGAGGAGGAGGAATCTCCCCGTCTCATAGCCGAATGGACTTCTGATGATGTCTTCTAGACATCTACTCGTTGAGATTGGACGCAAAAATGACCAATAGACCGTGGCTTGGATTGCCACATCTTTTATTATAGTTTATAAACTTGTTTAGACTATGGCTTGTAAACCTTAACTTAACGTACTGCTTTCTCTTTCTATCTCTTGAACTTAAACTTGAACCTTTAATCTATCCTCTCGAACATTATGCTCTATATCTTGATGCATTTGATGTTGTTGGATTACAATTTGATATTTATTTGATAGAAATTACACAGGTGGAAATACAGGTGAATAAAATTTTTGAAACCTTACACGTGAAATCCTGTGGGTGAATTCCGTTCATGGGGACAAGGATCAATGAGTTTTAACTCGAATCCCCATGCGGGCGTTTGTTGCGCCTCGAGATGGGTGCACTCTCGGGCTCGGGGCGTGACACATTGTTGATATCAATGCATGAATTCCGCTATTTGTTTTATGTTTTGAGGTTGAAATACATTATTCTCACAGCGGACTTACGATCCTTGGGCCAAAAAGGGCAAAAAAATTTAATTGACCCAAAATTTCACTCCCCGGATCCGGTTTATTCTCTAATCGGGTTTGGGGGACGTGACATGCATGATTGTCTTTCTGTATCCTCAATCTTACAATCAGGTTTTTAAGTTTAATCTCCTTTCACTTATGCTTAAGGTAGTTCATAAAATCTTTCCAAAGTGGTGGTAATTTTTCAATGATTGCTGCCACTTGGAAAGACTCACTAAGAGACATTCCTTCTGCATGAATTTCATGGAGAATTACCTGAAGTTCCTGAACTTGATTGATAACTGCTTTGGAATCGATCATCTTGTGGTCAAGGAATCTGCTAACAACGAATTTCTTCATTTCGGCATCTTCAGTCTTGTACTTTTTATCAAGAGAATCTCATAATTCCTTAGCAGTCTTCAATGAATAGTACATATTATATAATGTGTTGTGTAGTCCATTGAGAATATAGTTTCAACAGAGGAAGTCAGTATGCTTCCAGGCTTCTACAGCAGCAACCGATTGCGTGTCTGTCTCACCTTTTATTAAAGCAAGAGCTTCTTCATGGAGGAACCTAGCCAAGTTCAAGGCAGTGAGATAGAACAACATTTTCTGTTGCCATCTCTTGAACTCGATACCATTGAACTTCTCAGGTTCCTCCCCATGGTTCACCATAAGAGGGGTAAGGGTAGGGGTACCAACAGGATTATTCTTCTCAATACCCATTACTGTTAACATAACAAAATAAAATAAACACAGAGTATACTGCAAACTTATCTACTAACAGTACTGTAAAAAGAAACTCAGACTATACTGCAGACTGCTCTACTAACAGTACTGTATACTGAGGCAAACAGAAAGTTAATTACATAACACACTGAAGTTCTGTAACTAGTTAAAAAACAGAGAGAGACTCAGTTTTACAATACTGGTTTCATAATAAGAAGAAAAGAGACCAATAATGAAACTAATATAAACTGAAACCAGAGAATACTGAAGTAAAACTAATACCAGAGTGTACTTGAGAAAAAAAATTGTCTTAAGATTGTTAGTTCGAGTACATGCAGTAATAGTTCAGTACATAGGATACAGTTCTCACAACAGTGAAACAGAACAACAGTAACTCAAAACTACAGAATGTAATGGAAATTTTACTTACTGTTTGAAGGCAGAAAACAATACTCTATTGTTGAAGTAATTAATCTCAGAAATCCGCAGAAGAAGATTGATAAAGGATAGTGTTAAAATACTATGTCCTTAAGACAAATTCGCCCCCGCAATGGTGCTTACGAGCTTCAACAGCGATTGCCTCACAGGATACAATGATCGGTCTCACAACAGTTGCAGCACTACAAACTGTGTGACAGGCGAACCAAAAGTGTAGCAGCAGGACTCTCTTGTGACAATGAGGGATGACTCGAAAATGCAATGCAACGGTAGTGAAATGGATGATCGAAATTGCATGGACAAAATGCTAATTTATAGTTTGCTTCAGGACTCTATCATGGGGGTGCATCTGTTCAGAACAGTGACTATTCAGTGAGATGCGAAAGGACACACCACTAAAGACACACCCCATTTGTAAAAAGAAAATTTTATTAAATAAAATTTCTCCAAAAAATACTAAATGGGTAGTGGGCCTAGCCAGGCCCAATTCGCGCGTGAAGCCCAGGCCCAGGCTCGGCCCGATGTGGGGCGGGGCGGGGCGCGCGCACGTGTGGCGGTGACCCTATCTTGATCTAGGTCCTCCCTCCTCCACAAAAGTGGGATGCCCCTTGGGGCTCATCTTATACTACCAAGGTAAGCATATTTATACCCAAAGAATGTTTTGCTCCCAAGCAATGTGGGAAGGAAGTTCACCACCTCCTTTTGTTTCCATATTTAACATGCTCGAGTAGTGGTGTATAGGAGGCAATTTCTCATTCACTCCTAAATGAATTAGAGCAACTCAATACATGTCCATAATCTACTCATGGAGTAGATTACATTCCCATGTATTCCCACCCAAAAGGATAAGTGAGTCTCACTTAGCTTTTGGCACAAAGTTGACAAAAACTAGTGTAGCTCTTAGCCATTTTTCCAACAAATAGAACGGATCAACGAAACCCAACAAAATAACACTGCTGTGTGAATGCCAAGCAATTGCATGAACCATTAACAAAAAGAGAGCATAAAAAATGAGAAAGAAGTTAAAAGAAAGTGCCAAGGAAACAATAACACCCACATAAATGGCAAGACCAAAATATCAGTTTCTTATCATAGCAGTCAGTCACACAACAGCATAATGGTTTTCATTTTTCGATATGAAATCATTTTTTGCAAATTTCTCAGAATGCAGATTTGAACCCCCAAAAGGTAGATTATCATTCTAATCGATCCTACACAAGTAATGGAAACTAAGACTACATAAAAATCTAGTCTTTAGGTTTCCATTTTCTACGGAAAAGAAAATCACAGTAGAAAAAATGAAATGCCACAGAAAACTGGCATCCACAAAGATACCTTAAGGACTTTCTCTTTCAATCTAAAAATCTCCATGCTTCCTTTTCACTTAAAAATCGAAAACAACTTCAGGTGTTGCAATATACAACGAGATTTCAACAGAGAATCAAATTGTAGCAGGCAAATGAAAAGCCTCTTTTATGGGGTTTTGTTGATGAGTGATGGGAAGAAAGAGGAGATCGGTAGATGAGAAGAATATAAGAAAGAAGAGAGAGGGAGAGTACCTTCTTCGGATTTTGAGATCTGAAGAAGAAGAAATCTTCTGCAAAAAAAAAAAAAAGGAAAAAAAAAACCTCATTGAGAGAAATGAGAGAGAGAGAGAGAGAGAGAGAGAGAGGGAGGAGTTTGGCGTGGGGAGAGTTGAAGGCGTGGAGGTTCATTTTGTCACCCAATATTGTTCAAAAATGAACTGCGAAGACGAATGGTGCCAAATTTTATGTATTCCGCGATAACATATTTTTGTTGCGAAATTCTTTTAATAAAATATGGTGCAAATGATTTATCGGTGAAAATAATACGTCGCCAAATAAACAGTTTCGTCGAAAAAACTTTACCTCTTGATGGCGCCAACTCCATTTGTTGGCGCAAAACTTTTCACGGCAATATTTAGCGACAAAAATTATCGTCGTTAAATAATTTTCATTTTCTTTTTAGGCGACGAGATGAATATTTCGTCGTGAAAAACAACTTTTAGTTTCAAAATTTTAAAACGTCGCGGAATATTTTCCGCGAAAAATGATTTTTGTTATAGTGAATTTAGCGTATGATATTATAACATGGGATGATTGTCAAATTGCTTTGTTCAAAATCTATTGAATGTTTTGGAAATTTCCAAACAACAACAATATTGAAATATTTTAATATTAGAATACTTTATTATGTAATATTTTATATTTATAGTATTTAAATATAAAAATATTTTATTATGTACATATTCATCCAAATATTCCGTAAGATCTAAAAGAATATAAGAAAATACATATTAGTTCACCACTTTTCAATTATATAATAATGTTATATATTTTCATCCAAACTCATTTACATTATTGCGATTTCAACCCACAAATGCAATAATACAAGTTTGAGTGTTTTCATTGTCCAAATCGAAACCTACTTACAAGAATGCATTTTTTTTATATTATAGCCCACACTATGGGTATTTTGGTCCTGTAATTGTAGATAGGGCGAATATTCAAACTTTGAAAAAGTGGAGGGAAAAGTCATCTCTAGAGGTAAGTTGTAGGGAAAAACCTCTTGTTCTAATATATGAACTCTTCATTGGATCCTTTTTTACTACATAAATAACTGATTTATCTTTGATTTTTATTGTTGGGACTTGTACTCCACTTAGATCTTATTTGGCCTTAATTATCTTTCAAATTAGTTCACGAGGAATTTCAACTGCAAATCATTCTCAGTTAGTATGAAATGCGGATGTTAATCAGAGCCAACATAGGGATATAAAGCTCTGATCATAGATCAAAGGATTAAAAGAGGAGCTCCCGCAAGGAAAATTAACATTGCAACCACACACGTAGGGCCGTAGGGGAGCAAAACTTGACCTGACCCAATGCTTCATCCCTGAACCCAACCCACATAAAATACTGGCGAGTCACGATCAACTTTTCCTAGATTGAAAGAAAAAGGGAAAAGGAAAAGTAAAAGGGTTAGGTTAGGGTTCACCTTTCTATTAATCCACATGATCCGCATATATTCTCCTTAGACCTTATATTTATGTTTATCTTTGGAACGTATGTATTAAAAATATATCATATAGGATTAGGAATATCCACTTTCTAGCTTTCTTTTCCATTAAGTTTCTGCAGAGTCTGGATCAGGTGAGGGAAAATGCCAGTGGATCATTCAGGGTCCGCCACGTCACCGCGGACAACCTGCCATGCATGCGGGCACCCTATCGTGACATGACATATCCTAGTGACCCACTCAAGGTCACCAAGCGTAAGGCCACTTAGAGGATTCGTTTCTTTTCGGGTATGTTACTTATTTTTTCTGATTTTCTTTTCTAAGCATAAGACGTTGTGCCTTTACCCAACGTTTGTGTGGCCAGTTTTTTGTTGAGAAAATGAGGGTTGTGGAAAACCTTTTCCATGCTCGAGTAAAATATACATATGGTGCTGGATTATCCTTGTTGCCGGTGGGGGAGTGGAGGATTTCATTTTCCATGGAGGAGGAAAGACTGAAACTGGTTTTCTACGGACATATAAATTTTGATTAGAACATTCTGATATAGGATATATTATTAGGTGAGTGCATGTGCGCATCATTGATTCAGAACAGAAAGTCTATACGTATTCATTGATCCAGCACTTTCATTTCTTTATTTTTTTTTCAATTTCCTCACGTGTGTAAGAACATTTACTATTCAATGGTCTGGGTTTAATTAAGTAGGATTTGGGGTGCTCATGGGCTGGGCTGGGCCAGCCTGATTCGGGCATAGCCTGCTTTGGGCTGGGCTTGGATATTTAAATTGGGCCCATTTAATAATTGGGCCGGACTTAGATTAAGTGAAGAAAGCCCAAAGTATGGCCCAGCCCGGCCTGTGTAAGGAATGCAAGTAATTAAATTTAATTAGTCCAAACAATTGCTCAAATGCCCACAAGAGTGGTAAAAGGCCCAGTTCGGCTCAGCCCGATTGGTTAAATGGGCAGGCTCGGGCCGGGCCTGCATATGCCTTAGCTCAGCCTGACCCGGCCCACGAACACCCCTAGGTAGGATTAGATAACTACTTGGATCAATTGTGGATCTGGGATCTTTCTATCAATGGGTTCGATTTGGGTTCTTTGGATTATCGTAAAAGGATCTTGAGTTAGTCGTTTGGATTGTGTGGGCCAATATGGGTCAGGTCGGGTTGACCCCTATCCGATGTGGGTAAATACGAATCGGGTTGGGGAAACCTGACCCCTTTTAGAAGTGAATCAAATGTTGGATGTGTTTTAAAAAGTGGACCCCATCTATTGACCACCCATTTTTAAAAAGGAGAGATGACTCGGGGATCAAACTCTAAGTAGTTCGGTGAGAATGAGACTCTCATTGCAATTTCATGCTTAAGGCCCCAAGTTTTTCAAAGACATCAAGTTAAAAAAAGAAGTCAAAAGACCTATAATGCAATTTTAGATGGATCCTAGGGCCCGTTCACTAGAAATTCGTTGGGCTTTTTAGTAGGTCGAACTCATTATCATCAACATCAAAGTCTTAACCCAACTATGATAGGGCATGAAACTAATTACTAAAATATATAAATATAGGGCTTTATGATAATATAGCTCACAAGAATTTCGTGAGAGTTAGATGGATTGGGTGTCTCTAGGGTCCCATTGATCCCATGAATAGGGGATGGAAAGATCCATCTAAATATGACCCTAATATCAAGTTTGGGATCAGTCCGATGCCCCTAGCCTCTTGATCCGTGTCAAATAAGTTTAACGACTCTATATTTGAATAATAAATCTTGACCCTTGATCCAAGAATCTAGTCATTTCGGTAGGTGCAAACCCTAGGATTTGGTGACCATCTCAAGGGGTCTTTGTATGTGAACAACTCGGATGAATCATAAGGTGGGCCCACTATACATTCTTATGGAACTCCCAGTGAAAGGTATTCTCACAAAAGCAAAGCCATAAATATATTATAAATATTTCAAGGAAAATGCTCCTATGAGAGTAACTCTTACACTACTGTGACAGTAACAAGGGAGGACTCTCATATTTAGGTTGTTGGCATTAGATATAATTCCAATGAGTCTCCCCTTACTCTCACGATAGGGTGGAAGTTACCCTCATAGGAGCATTTCATATTTAAATGTGCTTTAAATAACTTATGAGGGTGTGATTAATTAAGAAATTTGAGAACATGCAGACCCATTAGCTAAGGGGCAAGGCATCCCACTTATAGCAAGATGATCCAACCATGGATGATCCCAATTTAAAATGCAACTCCCTCTTAGCATGTTTATGAGAATTCCAAAATCTTTGAAATGCTATCTCTTTTTAGAATCTCAAAATCCTTGTGGCCCTCCTAGTATTTTGCAATGTTAATGAATTATGAGGATTACTAAGGAATTTCCATTTTAGCCTTTTCAGGTGGGGTAAAATTCTAAGAATTTGAATTGGAATAAGGCACTTGAAAATGATAAAGGGACAACTTGTGACATCATGTCATAAATTTCTAATATTAGAAATTTTAGTTAGAAATCTTAACACTCGCGAAGGGAAAAATTGTTGAAAAAGAGAGGAGTCAACAACTATTTTGAGCAATATAAGTTTTTGGGATTTTTATGAAAAAAGTAGGTCTTTAACACTAATTAGACAAATTGATTATGAAAAATACATAATTGACATAATAGAGTGCAATATATTTTTTGGCAAAGTTACCTTCGTGACTATATCGTTTCCTATGTGACGATCTTGTTACCTGTGTAACGATATCATTATCCACTGGATACCTATTTTGCATATATCCCGCCTAAGAAAATTGATATTTTAGTTTCTCTATCTCTATTTTAAATGAGATTTATCTGAATATCAAAGACTAAGAGAACAAATACACGCTTGGAAGGGATGAACACATAAAGTATATTGAAACAACACACGTTTAAAAGGTTCTTTCTCTTCTCTTCTCTTCTCTTTTTATTTTCTGAATATTTCAATATTGAAATGCTAGTGTCAGATTTCTTCTTACAATAAAATGAAACCCTAAGTAGTTCTTTTCTCCAAGTTCCTTAAAGCCTTTGGCACTGGTGATCGTCATTGATCTTCATCTTTAATATTTTAGAAGGTTTGTATCCAACAAATCCAACTCTTTTTGAAAAATAAAAAAACCAGTTAATGGTTATCACTATTGAGATTAACAAATCTATAATGGGTTTGGCCAATGGTGTTGTCAAAGTTAGTGGCTTCTTCTAACTTTCTCCCCTTCATTTTGTACAATCTTTACCTTTGCCTTGTATTTATCCTTCCTCTATTTTTTTTTTTTTTTCTGTTGTCTCATTTCTCTGTTTCGGCTTTGTAATGCTGTTCTATTTTAATTAATGAATCTCTTTCTAGCATGGGTGCTTGAATAACCGACTAATTAATGGTTTTAAATAAAAAGAAAAAAAAGCTCTTTCTATTTCCATTTCTGGATCAGCCTGAAATTGAATTGGATTGTATTTTAAAACAATATCTCTAAATCAAGCAAATATTCATAACCAATATCTTAAGACATCCAAATTTCTATAAATGGGTTTCATATCTGCTTTCTTTCTTTTTTCTTTTTATTAGAACGATTGACTTATCTTTTCAATATTTAGAGAAACTTCATTGAAAATAGAGATGGAGAAGTTAGAAGATTTTATTCAATTGGGCAATATATATATGAAAAATGAGATTCAGGTGGATAAAGATATCATTATGCAGGCGATGACATCGTCACGCTGGCGATTTCTGTACCAAAAATAAAATGTGATGCGATTTTCTACCAAAAACAAAATGTGATGCGTCCTAATCCATCAATTATATATATATATATATATATTTTTTATAATAAATTGGTCTGATCAGTGTTTAAGGCTAATTTTTTCATTAAAAAATCCCTAAATTATTTTCAAAAGTTCTTTTTTTTAAAAGGGAGAATTTCAAAAAAGTCCTTAAGTTTCAGCCTTATTTAAAAAAAGGACACAAGTTTTAAAACTTTTCAAATTAGTTCCTAAGTTTTTCAGGAAGTTTTCAATTAAAGACATCCATCTATTTAAAGTTACTTTTCGACAACTTTTTTCCTATTTTTTTTAAAATATCCAAATTACCCTTTTCCTCTATATTCTCCTCGTTTTCTTCGCTGGTGTCCTCACGATGATCAATGACACCCAGTATTCCTACAACGATTGGTTGTATGTAGTCGTTGCCAAAACCATGTCATGGCTTTAAATGAAAGGTAATTTGGGTAATTTTAAAATACTGAGGGAAAAAGTCACCAGAAAATACCTTTAAATGGACAGATGCTCTTAATTAAAAATTTACTGGAAAGCTTAGGGACTAATTTAAAAAGTTTTAAAACTTATATCCTTTTTTGAAATAAGGAAAAAACTTAATCCATATTTGAAAATTTCCCTTTAAAATAGAGTGCTGCTACCTGCACACTCCATTTTACTCAACATACACTGCAAAGAGATTGTGACTAAAATACCCACTTGCAAAATGACCAAAACGTATGAACTGCACTCCTCCCACACTACTGAATACACACTGCGTTTTCCCTCCAAACGAAAATGTTGGAAATGTTGTCATCCGGGCTGTCGTCACTGTATTCCATCCTCTTCAGTTTGCACGAGTAATGAAGTGAAGGTTTCTATCATCTTCCTACATTTAACGCTCTGTACTTGGCACCCAACGTTCATCTTCTCTCTTCTCTCTCGGTTTAAAGCCTCACAGCATTGGCTGCAACTCATTATCGATTGCATTCAAAGTTGAAACTCGGTTTGCGAGCATTCTTGATCAATGGACGAGCGAAAGGACAAGCATCCACTCACTCCCGATCATTCTAGCAGCGTCGAGGTAAGCATATTCATCGAGAGTTGGATTAATGGTGGAGACGAACCGTTCGGCCCTGAATGTCCGACCGAAGGGCCTATTGTCGGCCATGCAGGGCCGAGTACATGCCCTTCGGTCGAACCTGAATGGCCGAGAATATGCCCTAAGTTCGGTACTGTAGGGCCGAACATGTCCCATTTTCGCGGCCATGTATGGCCGAACAGAGGCAATTTTCGCGGCCATACATGGCCGAACAAGCTGCCATCTTACCACAGCCGTGTAATTTTGTCATGTAGATTATTCTAACAAAATTGGTTCCATCGCAGTTTCATGCGCCTACTGAGTGCAGCAAGGTTGGGTCGGAATGTGTGGTCGACTATAGTAATGAGTTTATCACTGAAGAGGTAATTAATTGAGATGAATCATTTGATGGAAAAATTGATGTAGTCACTTGTTTCAATATAATTTTATTTTGTAAAATGTGCAGATATTCACAAGCCGAGAAGCCTTAATTAATTGGGCTCGTGAGGTTGGGAGGAGAAATGGTTTCATTATTGTGATTAAGACATCAGCAGCGCCCAACAGGAGGAATAAAAAACCAAGGCTGACCCTTGGGTGTGAGAGAAATGGATCTTATAGAGACACGAGGATAACTAAAGATGGGACCGTTGGGAAGAGATTGAAACAGACTGGTTCAAAAAAATGTGGATGCCCATTCACGTTACAAGGCAAAGTGGTTGGCTCAAATGAGGAATGGATGTTGCATGTAGTGTGTGGTGTGCATAATCATCCTGCTGCAGACTTTCTAGAAGGGCACTCATTTGTAGGGAGATTAACAAAGGAGGAAATTTCATTGCTAGTAGACATGTCCAAGAATATGGTTCGGCCAAAAGAGATCTTGGTGACACTAAAACGGAAAAATGAGTTAAATGTTAGTACAATGAAGACCATTTACAATGCACGTCAAAGGCATAAAGTTGCGGAGAGGGCTGGACGAAGTCAAATGCAGCATCTGTTGAAATTATTGGCGGATCATGGTAACATTGAGTGGCATAGGAATTGTCCTGCATCAGATACTGTCCTTGACTTGTTTTTCACACACCCTACCAGCTTAGACCTCTTGCGTGCATTTCCTCATGTGTTGATAATGGACTGCACCTACAAGACCAATCGGTACCGAATGCCCTTATTGGAGATTGTTGGGGTTACATCCACAGAGAAGACTTTTTCGGTATGCATTGTATATCTCCAGAATGAACGTGAAGACTGTTACTCATGGGCATTGGGTATTTTGCGCAAAGTTATTGGCGATGGTGTTCTTCCTAGCATTATCGTCACTGACAGAGAGATGGCTTTAATGAACGCCATATCTATTGTTTTTCCAGACGCCAAACATCTTTTATGCAGATGGCATATCAACAAAAATATTTTGGCTAAATGCAAGAAGTTGTTTGAGACGAAAGAAAAGTCGGACCGGTTTATAATGAGCTGGAACATGTTGGTCTCCTCATCCACAGAGGAGCATTACAATCTGCAATTCAGCTTGTTTGTCAAGGAGTTCATTACCTATCCGACGGCACTTCTGTAACGCCCCAATTCCGGATACCGATAAACTCGTTCGATCACCCGAAATTGGCGCGCTACTTCCCGGAAAATCCGAGAACTTCCAAGATCGTAGGCTGCAGTGAGGTCCAATTTAAAACTTTTTGAACCAAATAACATTCAATGGTTAAAACTTGCGGAAGCATAACATTTAAATAGAGAGGAAGCAGTAGGTATCATGTATATATAAAGTAAGAGCAAGACTACAGTCTACTTTGCAAATGGTTCAATGTTAATCAAAAGTTATACATTGTGTTCTACCCCCAACTCACTACAATTATCACTCAAAACCCAAAATAACATGAACTCTCAGAACCCTGGGATGAACTCCTCGCCCTCCGGCTCGACATCCGTGTCGGCCGGGCCCCAAGCGTACTCTCCGGCTACAGGTGCCTCCACGAGGGCTAATGCGTCGTCGGGAATCTCTGGGTCAAGGCCTAAGCACCATAGAATGGGTCAGATCTAAACGATCTGGCAAGATACAGCATACTACTAACATAGCATATATATATCAAAGGAAATAGAGACGGGTACATAATTAAATGAATAACAAGGAAAGAGAGCTAGGCAGTTGTGCATTTAAATCATAAGGAATCAGTATAAATAGAAATATCTAACTACTATAAACAAGATGGCACATTCACACGAGCTGGAATACCGCGGGATATTATGCCGCAGCTCTCCCATACTGAACACAGTCGCGGTGGGGAACCTAACCAGAGAATAACTAATCCCGAATATCACTTATCAACTCATCATCTCATCACTCCAGATCGGCACGGCATGACACCTTGCCGTCTTAACCACACAGCTCATCATGATAGCTCCTCAATACTCAACTAGCTCCTACCGGGGATGATCAGTCCACCGGCTGAGCTGAAATCAACCGAGTGAATGTCCATGCCGACTCGAGAATAACTCTAAGGTCTGTGTCTGTCTAGGCTTTGCCTTGCGTGAACAAGGTCCTAACAATATCCCTAAGAGGTCCAAACATCTCAACACAGTCTCTGGATCTCATTCAAGGTCCAGGCCCACTCGTTGGATCCATACCAAGGCCCATCAGTACATGACCTGGTCTAAAACCGTCCAAACGAGGCAACCAATCCATCTACTACTGACAAACAGTTCCATCATAATCCATATAACTTAACAGTCCAATAGAAACTATCTCTTCAAGCTAAAGGGTTCATATCACCACACTTAGGCCCAATAAGGGCCCGCCTAGACACAGACACGGGTCAATGATCTCCGAAATCACACCATCGGGTCACCTCTAGATACCCTAGGTTCAGGTCTTCCAATTATGTTTAATTAACAGTAAACAGCTAATCTAAAGATCTAAGAAAGACAGAACAATAATAAGGAAGTATAAACTTCAACATAGGAATCAATAGGGAAAAGCAACGGTCCAATCCTAGGTAAATGGGCCACTTTAGGTTCGGGTCTATCTCCGGTAATTCGATCTCTAAACGATGTCATTAATGCCGTAAAATATTGTATTTGGTGCTTAGTTAGTTAATGGCATCTATGACAACTCTTGGAGGTCGAATCATCTTAGATTATCAACCAAAACTCTAAACAGTGGTCCCCGCGAGTCAAGGTTGAGCCACACCGTTGACTCGGGCTTAAGACACTGACAAATGCTCACTTGGATGGTCAATGGGCCCCACAACTGATCATATCCCCTAAGTGTTGAAAACTGGAACAATCAGGGTTTTCCAGGTGAACCTGATGTGTTGTGAGCTCGGTGGATTTCCTGGCCGGGAAGATCAACCGAGTGCACTAACTAATCTGAATCAGGCTTCCTGGACAACTTATATCGTTTCTAAAGGCTTACAGCGTGTCCGGTCAAACAACCAGGCCTAGGTGATTGACCGCATACTCTGAAAACCTTAGAAAGATTGATGATCCAGCTTTAAACACTTTCTAAAGTAAAATCCTAAGTATCAAGTCCATTTGGGTGTAAGGAGTCTGAGTTTTGATTGAAGAACCAACTTTCAGTCACTTCCTGCACAAACAGCGTGAATCGGGTCAACCGGTGCGAGACCAGGTCAACCCGACTATTTGAAATGAAATTTGTGCAAGAAATGGCTAAGGGCCAGTTTTTCCAAGAAATCTCAGTGTGGCCGGTTAACCGGCCTGCATAGTCCGGTTAACCGGCTGCACTGCAGCAAGCCCCTGCAGAAGAAATAACTGGGAGCTATGGTTTTCCCATTTCTGCAACTTCAGTGTGGCCGGTTGACCGGCCTGCAAAGCCCGGTTAACCGGCTACACTGCCGGTTAACAAACCGGTTAACCGGGTACACGAAACTGGGACAAGACCCAGTTTCTGCAGTCACTCTGTTTTGGCTCCATTTCCACCCAAACTACTTCCAATCTCTTCCAAACTTCACCCAAACACTTCTAATCAATTAACAACACAAAAACCATCCATCCATCACCTTATGGCCCACTGATCTTCCAAATGGGGGGTGAAAACCCCCATCCATCAGTGACCTTTCCATCCAAACAAACACAACAAAGCTCACATGGTTTCTAAAACATAACAGAGCATATTTCTGAACTAAAACTACTGAATCATGAAATCAAACACATATCCTAAGTTATTAGTAAGATGCACTCGCCTTTTGTGAAATGGGTTGTAAAGAGAAATAACTTAAAGAGGGAGAAGACCAGACTTTCCAGCTGAACAGAGGAGTGAAGAAGATGATGCACAGCAACAGTAAGTGTAGCAGCAGCTGTAGCAGAGTGTAGCAGCAGTAGAAGTAGTAGTACTCCCAAATGGAGAATTCCAGCACTACAGTAGCTCCTCAATAAAAGAAATCCCAGATGATATGAAGAAGAAGAAAAGAAGAAGAAGACAGCTACAGCTTCAAGAAGAAATTCCAGCAACAAACATAGAGGCTGGAAATGAGGGGAAAAGAAAGAAAAGAAGAAGGAAGGTGGGGTAATAACAGCAGAACAGTACCACCCAGGTGAATTTCTTCCAGCACAAAACCACCACAGTAGCTAAATGGAAATGAGAAAGGAAGAGGAAGGGTGAAGAGATAAGGTGGTGGCTGCTGTAGTTGCTTCAAGATGAGGTTCCAGCAGTCACAGCAGCCCAGGTGGATTTCCAGCAATTTCTCCAACCCAACAGAGAAGGTGGAGATGGTGTAGCAGCAGCTTTTGGAAATATTCCAGCAGAACAGTAGCAGAGAAGAAGCAGTTGCAGCACAGCCCAGCAGCTTGGAGAGAATGGAATGGGAAGGAAGGAATGAAGGAGGAAGAGATGAAGTAACAGCTCTCCAGGGATGATTTCCAGCAGTAACACAGTGGCTTGGGGACCTCCCAGCAGAGTGACAGTATCTCGGTGGAGAAATGAGAGGGAGAAAATGAAGAAGAGGGTGTAGTAGCTGTAGCTCCAAGAGGTGGTTCCTTCCAACACAGCAATATCAGCCGTTTGGTAGAGAGATTGAGGGAGATGGGAAAGAGGTATGAAGGAGGAAATGGAGAAGAGAAGTAGTTGCTGGTGGTTTTCTTGGGATGGGGGCTGGGTTAGCTTAGGGATTAGGGCTCTCCTTGGGATAAGAGATTATTTATATGTTTAAGGGGAGTGATTAAGGACCATGATACCCTTAGGGTTTAATGGGATTAGGGTTAGGGTTTGGGGGTAGTTGGGTCATTAGGGAAGAAGGTTCTAGAGAGCACCTTTAGCTTACACTAACCCTCTTAATTAGCTTAATTAATTAGACTCTACTAACTAAGCCTAGGATTAACACAACACCCCATTAATTAAAAACACTAACCCACTAAGTTAATCTAACTAACTTAGGGAAATCTAACTAGTCACTCTATCAACCCCTAATTAGCCCAAATAAACTCAATTAAAACAGTAATTAACAATGATTAGCCATAATTAGCAATAATTAGCGAAGATTAGCGAAGATTAGCAAAATTAAACAATAATTAACATAATTTAGAGTTAATTAGTCTATAAAATAGCCCTTAGAGGGCCCACCAAGGGTGGGACCTCACAACTTCAGTATGTGAGGTTGTCTTGGTTAGATGCGTACAAGGACAGATTTGTGGCTGCATGGACGGATAAGGTCATGCATCTTGGGAACACTACTACAAACAGGGTGGAGAGTTCACATGCACAGCTGAAGCGGCAGCTTGGATCAAGCCAGGGGACTTTCGAAGACTCTTGGACAAAGATTCACAACTTATTACTGCTGCAACATACAGATATAAAATCATCATTTGAAAAAAGTAAGACGGTTGTGCAACACAACTTTAGGCCTTCCGAATTCGAAGAACTTCGTGGGAATATTTCTATAAGTGCATTAGAGAAAATCTTAGCCGAGACGAAACGAGCCTCGTCATTTGGTATCGATAGAGATGCTTGTGGCTGTGTACTTCGATGCACACATGGTCTACCTTGTGCTCATGAAATTGCAGAATACATAAGTGCTGGTCGCCCTATTCCTCTAGATTGCACGCATATGCATTGGCGCAAGCTTGACTTGTTATCTACCGCTTCTGTCAAGGACTCGTGTTTGAATTTGGATTGCATGCCAGAGATAGATTTAATTGTTGAACAGTTCAGGGGCTACGACTCGAGAAAGAAGTTACAAATCTTGGATAAGCTTAGGGAGCTTGCAAAGCCTGAGACGACCTCGCTTGCCGAGCCAGCTTCGAAGTCACAGTGTAAGGGGCGCCCAAAATTGAAATTACATAACTCCACTAAACGTGAGCCGTCTTCCTTTGAATATTTTGAATCAGCTCAAGATAGTTACTCTCCTGTCTTGAAGATGGAAGAGACCATTGTCAGTAGTGGGGCCTCTTTGGTGCCCGTGAAGAAGCATATACCTAAGCAAAAGGTCATTCGCACCCGATCGCTAAAGCCTGTTTCTTATATTAACACACTCCCAGCTGGTTTAAGGCCTTATATCCATCATGTAAAAGATGTCAAGGCGGATGGCAATTGTGGCTTTAGAGCAATTGCAGGGTTGATGGGACTTGGTGAGGACTCGTGGCAACAGGTACGAAAAGATCTTTCTAGAGAGTTGGTGACTCATGCCGAACACTACAGACAATTATATGGTTCACATCAAAGGGTTGATGAACTTCTCCATATCATATCCTACGAAGAGGATTGCCCTCCACATGATCGGTGGATGACGATGCCGGACATGGGACATCTAATTGCCTCACACTATAACGTGGTTCTATACCATTTGTCAATGGAGCAATGTCTGACTTTTCTTCCTCTTCGATCTGTGCCTAGTCCTCTAGCTGCTAGGTGGGAGATCGCAATCGGTTTTGTCAATCAAAACCACTTTGTTCAGGTGATACCAAGTTCATTGCATAGTTTCTCTGATCTTATTTTGCTCTGAAATAACGTGACTAACTTGAACTCATTATCATATGTAGGTTTTCCTCTTACAAGGTCATCCGATTCCACCCATTGCTACTAACTGGAATCGTCACCATCACCCTTCTGCAGATGGATGGGATACGGCTTATCAATCTCGGATCCAACATTTCAGAGATATTATCAGTCCATCAGTTGCGACATGCGAAACAATTGATATAGAATGAATGTTATGTTTTATAAGGATGTGTCAATGTTCCAATTTTTTTGAAAAACTCGGTGACATGAACCTTCTTGTAATTTTGCATCTGTTTCTTTTTATTTTAAATATAAGAATATTCTATATATCTTCATGGTGCATTGGGAAAGTATCTCCACAAACCATTTTTTAGGAAAATATTAATACTTAGCTTCTCCCATGTCCGTTCGGCCACACAGGGCCGGACAAATTTATATTGTTCGGCCCTATGTAGCCGAACCAACTTGAGTTGTTCGGCCTCACGCGGCCGAGCAAACACAATTTGTTCGGCATCACAGGGCCGAACATAACTGTAAGTGCATCCAAACTTTCAATGTTTTCTTACAAAACTGTTTGTAACCTCTTTGTTTTTTAAATTCGGTCCTGTATAAAAAAGAGACTATCAAACATACTTCAAATCAATATGCAACGTTAAAAAATCATATCCATAAATAGGCCATGGAAAAAATATGTACAGACCTTTGTTACACATCATATTACTTACAAAACTGTTTGTAACCTCTTTGTTACACAAAAAAATTACAATCTTTCAATGTTTTCCAACAAGAACAATTATATGGAAACAAAAAAGAAGTTCAAATGCTTAGTCCACATCCTATCCCCCACGTCTCCCCCTGCGGCTGTAAGTGCGTGTCTCGCTCCGTGGCGGTCGATGAACAAGATCTGCCGGATCGGCTCCATCCAGTACCTTGTTTACGTCCTCAAGGGCCACGTACAAGGCATCAGGATCTCGGATACTCAGACTATGCCCTCTCCTTAGAATCGGCTGAATAATACTTTGGGCATTCACGATGCGCTGCCACATTGATCACATAAAGCACAAATTAGTAAGTTTGTTCAGTTGGTTATACTTAATAAAATAGTTAAGTTACCAGGCATCTTACCAATCGTGGGTCAATAGAAGAGCTACCCTGAGAATCCTGATTACGCGAATTAAACGTGGAGCGATGTTCAGGGTTTTGAATAATAGGGTGGGACACTCGGCGGAACCATTCCATATAATTGGGTGCACAGTCCCATGGGTGCCCCACAGGTGCATCGCGCTCCATCGGAGACAGGATGTGGTTATGCCATCTCTCCCATATTTGATCCAAGTAATTGTAGGCGATCCGATATTGATTTGCGGTGGGACCCCTAGTGGCGCGCTGTGGAGCTAGTGGAGTGGGGGGAATGCGTTGAACCCTACCAAATTGCCTAAGCACCCGATCAGGATGATATGGTTCAACGATGTCCATGCACTTAAGACAGCCAGTATAAAACGCAACCTCGTTAAAGGGGTGATCTGCCCTATGCTCTCGATAGGGGTCCCACATCACCTGCAACATTAGTCAACAAAACCATTAGTTAAAGTATACGATACTATTTTCGGAAAATGTAATGCATTTATAACATATAAAAGACATTACCTCATGGGCACCAAGGTCATCAAGTGCCTCTCGTAATGACTGCAGGTTGGACATTTGGTCCCCAGACTCTCTTCTTGGCACCCAACGATGCACCCGCGGTAAATCTTCTGTGTATGCGTGGTTTTGGTGAGGCCTACATATGTGGAAATGCTCGTAAATCCATGCCTCTAGTAGAGTCAAATATCCTGCAATCTGCCTGACTCCATTACGAGTAGCAAACCCTAACTGTCGGTATAAATGCGCAAGTGCAGCAGCTCCCCAAGCATACGTGCGTGCCTCATCAAAGTTCATCAGCAGCCTCAAATAAGGCACTGGGACCCTCGTGCCAGTCTTGTCTGTGAAGAGTGTACAGCCCAATATATATAGTAGATATGCTCTAGCTGCACACCTAATGCGATCTTCTGGATCCGCATCAGTCACGTCTCCATATAGGTCCCTCAGCCACTCCAATCTAACCGAAGAGCCCCGCACACCTACTAACTCTTCGTGTGCCTGCTGGGATGTGACCCCGAGACCATGCTCTACAAGTGTCTTTGATCGCTCAAAAGACAGCTGCTCAACTGATACGGATCTCCCAGTGACCGGGATCCCTAGAATGGTGCCGACGTCATCAAGTGTAATCGTCATTTCACCAAAAGGCATGTGAAATGTGTTAGTCTCAGGCTGCCATCTTTCCACAAAGGCTGACACCATGTTCTTGTTGATGGAACGATAAGACGTCGCCACCAATGGAGCCAGCCCTGAACAGCCAATGAGACGTGCAAAAATGGTATTTTGCCTTCCTTCTGAATTCCATGCCCAATCACAGATTTTTTGGCCATGGCTTATGCATTTGAGTGGCGGTCTCTCCTGCAAAACGAAATAAAACATAAATTAGCAACGGTAATAAATATTTAAAACCTATTCAACAAGAATATTCACAAACCTGCTGCTGCCAAATACTTGCAGCAATATGAGTCCGAAAACTAGGCAGTAGGCTCAAACTTGTAGGGCCCCCGGGAATCTCTCCAGTCCTATGAGCAACAGGGGGGCGTTGTGCACGTACTTCTGGCTGTTCGGGCTCAACTTGGGGTTCGGGCTCAACTTGGGGTTCGGGCTCAACTTCAACCGCTTCTTCGTCACTCTCGGAGGAAGAAGCCACCACCCTCTGACGTAGTCTCCGGTTCGACGCTGTCGGTCGAATCCTAGAGGTACTCGGCCTATCCATATATCTTAAAAAAAAATAAACATCAGTACATAGATTACCACTGAGTCACAGTCCGTTCGGCCCTGAGTATCCGTGTGGTTATTGAGTTGTCGGCGTTACAATGCCGAGCAAATGTATTTTGCTCGGACCCACACTGCCGAGCACATATATTTTGCTCGGACCTACATTGCCGAGCATATTATGTTTCCACGGCTCGTGAAGTCCGAACGTTCCGTGTTCGTTCGGATGCACAAAGCCGAACGGACTCATCGTCTGCAACTATCCCAGTGGCTGGACGAGGGAGACAATGGCGCAAGAGGGGGGGGGGGGAATATGAAAATTCCAAATCTTTGATCTTAAAATACGAATACAATCATTTCTAAACAAGCAAAAGGCATCAAAATCACTCACATAGGTTGGAAAGTGACGATTCACAGTAATGTGTGCACTTGTAAGAAGAAGGCGATGGCCCAGGCGGTTGGAAATCCTATGTTCACGTGGAGGAGAAGGTTGGGGAGCTTTTTGATCTCGCCTTGGACGTGGAGGCTGCAGTGAAACGGCAGTTCAGACAGTGAAATGGGAGGGAAGACGACAGCGTGCAGGGAGAAAACCTCTATGAGAAAGCATGGGCATTTTTGGGAACGTGCAGAGTGTGGAGATCAAAATGGGAGAAGTTTCTTACTGTGTATAGAGTTGCACAGTGTGGAGATCAAAATGGAGTGTGCAGGTAGCAGGACTCTTAAAATAAAGAAAAGATGAGTGATTCTTTTTACAGAAGTTGCCCTTGCCCCACTTTTCAAGGCCTGAAGCACCTTTGTATTCTACCTTCAGTCCTTCACTTCCGGGTCGTTACGCACGTCTGCGCTTGGGGATTGCTATGGAGGGCCAAGAAAAATTCACCCAAGAGCTGCTCCTTATCTTCTGTCTCTGCCATGGCTTCCCTTATCGACATGGACAAGGTGCGAAATCCCCCTCTACCACTCTACTCTCTTCATCTGTCTCAAAGTAAAAGAATATGGTTTTCTTCCAAATTCCCATAGAAATCACTCATACCCATTTCAGAGATTTCACCAATTAGTCTTTCTTTCCCATTAATTTTTCATGGGTATCTCTAAATTTCTTCTTTAGTTTCTACCCACTTCACCCAGTTATTGATGCTGTCAAAAATCTTCGAAATCGGTCTCTTCTGTGTCTGCATTCAACTTAGTTTCACTGCACGTTTCAATGAAGGGTTGGGATTTTCTAACTTTTCATCAAATGAATACAAATAATGATGAAATTACTATGTAGGTCGATTTTTATTCGTTGAATTTGCGACAGTGTCTTATTCTAGCACTTGTATGGGATTAAATTTGCTCATTGAGAGCCTTAAGTATTTAATTTATGTGAGGATTATTGATGGGTTCTCTCTTTCCTCTTGTGATTGGTAATAAATTGCATTTGAAGAAGAACCAATAATCAACACAATGGGCGAGGCTATGATTCTCGGTTTTTTTTCCTCCTGGGTGACCTACATTGTTTTGTTAAGCTCTAAGAAAATCGCTGCTTCTGCCTATTTATTATTGAATTTCTAGGAATCCACTCATTCAAAGACTAAATCCTACCCATGTTCAAAGGCAGGACTATCATCGGGTAGGACCACACACGGGACATAGATAAAGCAACCAACCCTTCATATCAGGCCTTTCTTTAGGTATCAACTGTTTCCGCTCCGTGATCAAACTGCTGATAATGAGGTCCTATTCAAGGAGTATTAAAGAGTTGGGGAAGGAAAGGTCTACGAGGTGGATATGTAATTTCCTAGAATTTAGTTTACTAGGGTAATTGATGGGGAATCATTTCCTATCAAAAAGGAAATTATTGAATTGCCTCTCTGGATTTTGCTTTGAATTCAAGGGAGACGTTCCGAAGCACTCCGTTATGGGTTGGTTATGCTTGCATAAATGTTTAAAGACAAAGGATTTCCTTCATCATTGGAGCATTCCCTGTGTTGCTTGATGTGCTCTCTGTGAAAGAAAAGAATCATCATCTGACCACTTATTCTTTAAATGCACTTATACCTTTTGAATCTGGAATGCCATCACTTCCTCCTTGCAGGTCAATCATATTCCTCACTCTTCCTTTTCTGCTCATGAAGCAATTTCGAACCTTCTGCAATGTAAGGTACAATGCCTGATAAGCGATTTAAGATTGTTAGCTTTACTTTCCTGTCCTTGTGTTTCTATATATATTTTTTGGCATGTATGAAGAGAGAGGAACCAAAGAGTTTTTGTTTCCCCTTGAGAGCCTCTTTCCTCATGGCACAGCCTTCTTCTATTCTTCTTGAGTGTTATTCCACACTAAATTGCACACTTTCTTTGTTTCACAAGAAAGAAGAGTCCACATGTGTTGGATGGTTGGTTACAGGAGAAAGCCAATTTATAAAGATTCATCTTTCTTCAACCCTCTTGATCAGTACTACTACTTTCATGGGCTATTGGCCATATGTGATGCAGGACAGACCCATGGTCCCCATGGGTCGACCCTCCAATGGGCCTAGCCCATCCATCTCGGCTAGTTTTTTGGTGCAGCCCACCTATCTTAGTTTATTTAGAGTCTTATTTACTCTTTTATGTTTAAGTTGTATTTAGTTGGATGTTTTAATCCTGGCCATCAACGTGTTTGGATGGTCCATATTAGTTTTAGGTTTTATTATTTTCCTATATAAGTGATGTAAAATCTTTTGGCTTAGTTAGTTTTTGATTAATGAAATTTCTTACGAGTGATTTTGGGTTTTCCCAAGTTGTCTCTTTTTTCTCTCTTGCGATGGGGAGTTTGGCGTGAGGCCAATTTTCAGGCGAAAATCTGACCTATCCCTCCCACCATCCATCTCTCGTCTCTCTGCCTCTACCCGCCACGCACCTGGTACCCCGCTCCGCATCAATTGGTATCAGAGCCGAAGATCGATCCACCCAGATTCGAGATTCGGCAACCCATCACCATCACGAGTCTCACATTCACTGATCCTGACTCTATCATCTTCAAGGATTCATCCAGTTCCCTTTGGTTGATTACATCTCCCCATCTAACCCAGTCCCTGCTATCAGAGAAACCCGTCCATCCATCCCAAATCCCTGAGCATCAACACCACAAATCCATACTTATTCCTAAATCCCTAGCCCAAATCCCTGAGCATTAACACCACAAATCCATACCCATACTTTAAATCCCTGAGCATAACACCCCAAATCCATACTTTTCCCCAAACCCTAAACCGCACCAACCAAATAAAAAAAAAAACGCATCCCCATTCCCGATCCAAATCCCACCTATAGGTCCCCACCGAAGGCCATCCGCAACCTCACAACCCATCAGCCCCTTCAGAAATGCAACACCCCTAAATCTTAACTAACCGAACCTATCCCGGAACACCTCGAGCCTTCTCATAGGCCCTCACCCACCAACAATCCAACCATTCCCCAGCCTCTGGCTCTCTGGTTAATCCCCATTCCAGCAGAACAAAAAAAAAAAAAAAAAAAAAGCGAGGAGAAACAGAGAAGTGAAAGAAGAAAGAGAAAAAAAAAAGAAAAGAAAAAGAAAAGAGTAGACTGAGAAAGGAGCATACCTGGCTACAATCGTCCACATGATCCGAGCAGTAGCACCCTCTCCGGCGCCGTCATCGCATCAGCACAGTAGCGGGCCGCCATCGCCAGAAACCAGCCCCATCATCTTCGTGCTAGCAGTCAAGCACCATCACCACATCTCTCTGTTCAGATGAAGTGCGAAACGGGGGTTCATAACCTTTTGATTTTTCTCCAACACGAAGACCGAGGCAGCCCAGCCTTAGTTCAGGTAGTGTTCGGGTCGGGTTGGACCTCATCCACTCCACCAAAAAAGCTATTTCCTTTGGCAACAAGAGTCGGGCCAATTTTACACCAGGTCAATACAGGTCAGGTGGACCCATCTGCAACTTCGCCCTGTCAGCAAGCCATGTATCAACTTGATTTGAGTCAAATCTGGGCCTTGTTTTAGGTCCAGGCCAAGTTGAACCCATTACTTGATTGGTCTGACTCAAAAGAAATGAATCATTATGAAAAAAAAAAAAAAGTACCAGCCCAGAAAAGCAACAACAAAGTGTAAAAAAAAAAAAAAAAGTGTGAGCCTCATGTTCGAGCAAGTTTCAACTATTGATCTTTAATTAGTGATATCTTCACCATTCGGTCTCCGATCAACAATCCGTCTTCACCTACATATTCCAGGCAATCAGAATTTCACACCAGATGGAATTGCAACATCTTGAAATGAATAGAAGGCTTAAAGAAACCAGCAAAGAGCTTAAAGAAATCAACAAAAGGGCCAAAAGGATGACATATGCAATCAGATATGGGAAAAGATATTATGCAAATAAAGATTGCTTTGAGCAGTATATTAATTTGACACAAGGAAAATTGTCCGTCGAGGAATATGGCGATGAATTTGAAAGGCTACATCATTTTTGTGAATTGGGAGATACACTTGATTTCAATCGCTTTCTCAAAGGTTTGAGACCAAGCATATTGAAGAATATGGTGAGGGAATGCAAAGATATGTATGAAGCATTTGGGAAAGCGATTCGTGTTGAGCACTTGATAAAGCGTTATTGCCTCCAAAAGGCTAAGATGCAAGAAGAGAAGTCGCTGCTAACCACAGAAGTCTCAGTAGTGGAACCACTCATGAGAATGCCTCAGGTGAATTTGAAGAAAATGAACTTGAGTCTCGTCATTCTGACAGTGGTGTTTAGGTAGTGCATGTGGAACAAGAAGAAGAAAACATCAAGGAGTCTAATCATCTAATGGTTCCCATTGCTAGTCCAATGCTAGAAAATCAAATTAAACAATCAGATGAAAAGACCATTGATCAGGAGATCATCTTAGAAGATCACATCATCGAAGTTCCACATATTGATTTCGTCTTCGGAGATCGACCATTACTACTTGAAGATTCAAAGCAATTGATACTCCAAAATTGGAAGCATCTAATGGTTGGATCTCACATTAAAGAAGATTTTCGTTTTCCGAAGCAACATTACCGCACTTCTCCTTCTACCTGGAAGATCATATTGAAATCAAAAGCATTGAGTCACGCCTCCAAGCGATGCAAAGAGAAAGAAGACCAAGAAGAACATCGAGGCTTTGTTCGCTTGACTTTCGATCCTGGAGGACTTCTATAGAACTCGTGGTCAAGTTCTCTCTAAGAAGGGGAGAGTTGATGCAGGATAGACCCATGATCCCCATGGGTCGACCCGCCAATGGGCCTAGCCCATCCATCTCAGCTAGTTCTTTGGGCGCAGCCCACCTATCTTAGTTTATTTAGAGTCTTATTTACTCTTTTATGTTTAAGTTGTATTTAGTTGGATGTTTTAATCCTGGTCATCAAAGTTTTAGGTTTTATTATTTTCCTATATAAGTGATGTAAAGTCTCTTGGCTTAGTTAGTTATTGATTAATGAAATTTCTTACGAGTGATTTTGGGTTTTCCCAAGTTGTCTCTTCTTTCTCGCCCGCAATGGGGAGTTTGGCATGAGGCCAATTTTCAAGTGAAAGTCTGACCTATTCCTCCCACCATCCATCTCTCGTCTCTCCGTCTCTACCTGCCGCGCACCTGATACCCCGCTCCGAAAAAATGTACACTATCAACACCTCATCTTTGCAAATTGAACTCCCTCCGGTTTGTGGATTCTCTTGGCATCTTAACTGCCAAAAACCTGACTAGAAGTTAAAGGGACTTGCGAGAAAATCTACTTCCATTCTTAAGATGTTCAATAAATGGAATGTCCAAACCAAGCCAAAATTGATATTATATGTGCTACCTTGCTAGTTAGGCCATTTGATTTTGGGCTTTGGACAATTTTGAGGCTGCATTTCATTCTATATTATCTTATCTAGCACCTCTTGGGGGCATTTCGCTTTCTTCTTGTTTATCCTCATGTACATTTTAAGTTTTTTCTCCATTCTTCTTTTGCAGTAGGTTGCCACCTATAATGCGTGGATACTTCAAAGTGGACAACACATTGTGTCGTATCTTATCTGATACTTCACTTTTTAGATGTAGAATCCGTGTCCCTCCCATCTCCGTGGCATGTCTTTATCATATGTGGGCATCATAAGTTGCCACATGCTTTGCATAACTGGTTGCCTTACTAGAGAGTGGTAATTGAGTTTGGACCAATACAACTCATTTGATATAAAAGCATTGCTTAGGAATATTAGGAATTTACCCATTAAACAAAGAGGACTTAGTAATAGTTTGAGAGAGAACTTGAATTAGTTTTGTGGCATTATTTTGCTTGTTGTCTAGATCTATATATTCAATCATGAAAAAGGGAACTCATGCCAAATTAATGAGTAAAGGATCCATCCTAATCGACTGAAGTAAACTGTTCTATAGATTATTCAATAAGATTACCCCTTGCATCAAAGCACAGTTGAAGTCTATGAGTTAGAAACCAAATTATGTGTTTTATTTCTGTAATGATTGTTAGTGTTTTGTCAGTTGTTTTAAATCTTAATAGGTAGAGACCCAACCTTCAAGAATTGGTACATTGATCCGAATGCCCTTTTGAGTTTCTTCAAACCTAGATTAGCAGTAATGAGTTGGCTAACAAGACCCTGACATTATATAATGAATTTGGCCCTGAAGGAACTAAAGATTTGCTACTTTAGTATGCTAGGAGCAATGGGGAATGATTCTACACTACAAGCTGGATTTAAGGACATGAGGTTTCTTCTTTGACCTTTCTGCGGTTGGTGGCCAAGAACAAGTGCAGTCTTGCAGAGTTTTTGATGAAAGCAGTCTTGCAGAGTTGATGGGGTTGTTGGAAAGCTGGCCCTTTCCGCTGTAGGGGAGAAGTGCTGCAGGCCATGCTTCCTTTTGCATGCTGTGGGGAATTTGGAGATAGGTAAAGTGACAAATACAGGTTTCTATAGACAGGATTAAACCCATGAATAAGTTATATATGAAACAAGGGAATGGAGTTCAGTGGGGTTGAACTAGGAGGTTTACCTTATCTTCTCAATCCAGATTTTCTTCTGTCAAATCTGCTACACATCTTTAATTGTAAAGATTCTCCCTTCAATCATTCCTTCGACTTTTAGTTTGTTTCGTTCTTTTGCACTAGATGATTCTAATGTTTTGAGATGTGATCTTTTGATATATTGATAATGCAAAATATGTGATGATCACATAAATGACTAGGTTGCTTTTGATTGCATCAACATGATTGATCTAGTCTTGTAGAATCCTTCACATGCTATGCAAAAGTACTTGTGCGAGTATGGCATAATACTTTCGGTTCTTAAGTTTTGTTGTTTATCACTTGACCACCATAAGATATTTTTCATGTTTTACTTCTACCCGGAATCTGAAATAACAAAACCCATAAATTCAGTTTATTAAAAGAATTAGGTACGGCTCAGAAGCAGGGCTCCACCATTCATGATCTGAAATGCATTAATATTTAAATTTTTTATCCTGAATTGACCATTCATACTTAAATGCCTTCTTCATTTAATTTGATATTTTAAATTTAGGTTTTGCCGATTTATTTCCAATGTTTGAAAGGTGTAAGAGGGAAAGTTCTTTATTATCAATCAACCAAGGGAACTGTTATTTGTTCTCACCAGGTGAAAATAGATGTAAGTAAGTATTACATGCCTGTTTTGTGATCATGAGGTAGAATTTGCCTTTCTATTTTTTGATTATTAATATTTTTTTCCCTTTGATAAAAATTCATGCTTTATTAACCATGGAGAGGATTAGATGGAATTATGTGTCACATAAGGTTATTAACGGCATCTATGGTATGATTTGGGCCAGGATAAATATATGAACTCATCTATCTAAAGAAAGCCTATGACAGGGTACCTAGAAATCTAATTTGGTGGGTTTTAGATAAAAGGAGTGCCCCAAGGTTATATTGAAATCATTAAAGACATGTATGAGGGACCGGTAAGGAGTATGAGAATCACCTCAATGACCATAGGTTTGTATCGAGGATCAACTTTAAGCCTTTATCTCTTTACATTGATTATGGATGAGTTAATTGCTCATGTTTAAGAAGAGGTACCTTGGTATATGTTCTTTGCAAATGATATAGCGTTGGTGGTTGAATTAAGAGATGGCATGAATGCGATACTTCAGAGATGGTGGGAGACTTTAGAATCCAAGGGCTTCAACATAAGTCGAAGAAAGACAAAATATATGGATTGAAGCTTCGGTGGAGATGTGCAAAGAGTTGAAACTACAGGGACTCTATGAGAACTAAAGCTCAAGAGATACCACAGAGAGACTCATTCCATGGTTTGATGACTAATAAGGATGAATAAATTTAGAAAGATGTTGAACATAGGATAAGAGTAGGATGATTGAAGTGGAGACTTGTTTCTGGAGTGGTTTGTGATTTTTTCTTTTTTTTTTTTTTTTTTTTTTTTTTTGGGGGGGGGGGGGAGTTTTACAGGACAACGATTAACCCAGCTATGACCCATAGAAGAGAATGTTGACAAATCAAAAAGCAACACATGCACAAAATGAGTATAGTACAGATGAAAATGTTGAGATGGATGTGTAGTAAACTCAGAAAGATAGAATAAAAATGAGCGCTTTTGGGAGAATTTAGGGGGTAGCATCAATTAGTGATAATTTAAAAGACACTCATTTGAAATGATTTAGACATGTCTAACACAGGCCAAATATGATGCTGTTCTGGAAAAGTTTTCTATGTTGGTTGATTGCCCACCAAGGAAAAAGTGTAGGCAAGAGTGGGACATGGATGAAAATAGTAATGATAGATTTAAAGAAATGCAACCTATCTACGGATTTGGTTCGCAATAGATAGGGGAATGGAGGAGCAGAATTCATGTAGCTAACCCCAATATAGTTGGGACAAGGCTTTAATGATTATATATATAGGAGAAGGTTGGGAACCCTCCGATAGCAATATATATATATATATATATATATGAGATGCTCCTATGAGAGTAACTCTCATGATACTATGAGAGTAAGGGGTGTATGTATATATATATATATGTATATATATATATGTATATATATGGACACAAACATGGGTGAAGGGAAACAAGTCCCTAGTATCGAAGTCTGGGACATGGAAACAAATTTAAAACCATAAGGAGATTGGAGATTGGTAGAGATTCAAATATTAACAAAGTGCAAAGGACTTTAATGTAGTATCTTACAAGTATCTATCAAGGTTCAGGAACCTAATATCTGTTTCAGTATTGATATTGTTATGGTACAATATATTACAGAGTTTTAGTATCAGTGGAAGTTTATAGTTCACGTCTTGTCCATGCCTAGGGATCAACTATTTCAATTCTTATTTACCTTGCAGCGAATACTTAAATATCTCATAGGTTTCTGACAGGCTGTTAAATAGCTATAGTCCTTTATTTCTGATCAATTACTTTGGTTGGTGCCTACAGGGGTTGGAGAGAGGTCCGTGAAGCATTCTTTACCGAGTATTTGGTTGAACTGCCAATGGAACTGAGTTTCTTTTGTCAGTTGCAGTTTTTAGTTAAGATGGTCCAGTTTCTTTACAATAGGGTCATTTCACAGATTGCTTGTGCTTATCCTGCACATATTTGGAACTTATATGCATTGCAGGAAGGCATTTGAAAGAAAAATATAATTGGCATGTACTCTAGAATCTACCTACTCTAATTATTATGTTTTGTTCATTTCTTTCTTTTGTTTCTTTATTACTGTGTTTTCTTTTCTTTATACTACTTTCGTTTCTCTGTTCCACTATCATCTTTTCTCCCTTAATTATCGGATGGCTTTGGATACTTCACACATTCTGACCAGAGTGTATCAACAGAGTAAAAATAAAAAAGTTTTTTGGATTCAATCTACAAAATTTCAAATTGGTCTATGTATTGTGTATTAATACTTTTCAAATGAGAATAATCCTTTGGCACTTTCGGAATGGTTTTTGTTGAACAAAATTTATTGTTATACTTGATTCTAGCATTTTATATTTTCCACGTGAAAAGAAAATGTTTACTAAGAAGTAGGCATTCTCTTATTTGGTGAAGCACCTTTTTTCTTCCTTTTTTTTTTTTTTTTTTTTTTTTTTTTCTGAAAACTATTTTTAACCATCCAATTCTTCTTCATGATGTGATCTTTATCAATCATAAAATACCGCAATTGCACGGGTGTCTAGATGAGACAGTGGCAAGAACGGATCGAACCCAAAGGGAGCTAAGCTAATTAAAGAAACTTTTAAATTAAGAAAACTAATTAACTAACAATTAAGAAAAGTTTTGAGTTTTTAGATATAAAAATAAGCAACTAATTTAGAAATTCGAAATCTACCAATTAATGAAGGTGATTAGAGCATAAGAATCCAATAAGCATCCACCAATTATTTATCAAGTAACCCTAACTTGTTTCAATTTTTACTTCAAATCAAATACAAATCAATGTTTTTAATTTGAAAAATTTAACTTTTAAAATCCCGTTTTAATCATAAAAATTCAAAACTCAAGACTTCCTTCATCTCATAAAAGAATAAAAATAATTTAAGCACCACCCATAAAAAGTAAGCATAAACCATCAAAAGATCTAAATCCTAAGCATGGCCTATCAAACCTAAGCATGAGTAGTCAAAAACTAATTTTTATTTTTAGAAATAAAAATAGAGATTTGCCTAGGGCACAAAGACAAGCCTATTAATCATTAAGCACATAATCATGGAACACAAATTAGAATTACTAAATAAATAAAAAGACAATTACTTACCTTCATCCATAACTCTAATCAAGAAAATTAGCCCGCCATTGCAAAGAATGCTTCTTGATTTATCATTAAAAATTGCATCTTTACAACTTCTCCTTCACAAATTTTCTCTTTCAAAATAAATCCTTGAACATGGCCCAAGGCCACCAAAAATAAAAATAAACTAATGGAAAAGAACAAAAGGAATAGAATAGAGGGCTGTGTTGAGATGCTTGGTGAAGAATGACTTTATAGATGTTGATGCCTCATTTTTAGCAAAAAATCTCCTCTCTTTTAGGACTTGTTTCCTTATTGGTAAAGATTTCTTGCTTAGGACTCAAATTAGGCTTCACACTTGGAAAGAATTTGAATTGAAGATGATTTGTTACTAAGTGTGGTCTCTTGGACTCCAACTCTTGCCAAATTGAACTCCTCAAACATCTCTCAAGTTGCCAATTTTGAAAACTTTTTGTAATTCCCGCATAGAATTATAACAGCCAACTTCCGGAGGTCATATCTCCCATGATATAGCTCCGATTTATGAAATCTTGGGCTCCACGGATATCTACTTGAAAAGAGCTTTCCAACGGTATGTAGATTGCACTAATCCGATACTCAGGTTGAAAGTTATGACCATTTCAATTTGCTGCCCCTGAAAAATCCGAGAATAATTGTGCAATTAAGGGAACTTCTATGTTTGGCATCCAATGGGGTGTGTGGGACCTATATTGGACGTTCAAGATATGTTTGGACTTTTTATTTGCTTTCTTTTTCAATTATCTTTACATATTTGGCATGCTTCCTCACTTGCAACTTTGACTAGTCAACTCTCCTTGCAAAGTTTCCAATTTTCTCTTTAAATGTCAATAATAATCAGGTGTGAAGAATCTAGATTGACTATGCATGGGACCCAGCATGCCTACTTAATGCACTAAAAATATCTAACTTTTCAAAAATAACACATAGTGTCAAAATTAGCAGGTATGCATTAGTGAAGCTAAAAAAAACTAATATTTTGGGTGATAAATGAGATGAAAATCCCTAATTTCACAAAAGTCATTCAATGTAATGAATTTTGACCAAATTTGACTAAGATTCCAACTTTTATGCTCAAATGCATGAAATCATGAAATTAACTGTAATTCTATGCAATTAACCTAATTAAGTCCACAAATGCATATAAAATGATGAATGAAAGCTACAATTTTGTGGACTTATCACCTCACATACTACTCCCTTAGAAAATGGAGAATATACCATTTTCTAATTATTAGGCACGATCAAATTCCAGATTCTTGATTGCACTAATGCTAGTATGACTCTATGATTCCAGAAGATGTAGTAAAATTGTTCTGCCAGGTTGGCTGGCCCTGTTGTTATCTACGCAACACGAAGTGTTATGAGTGATAGAGAATGTTGCTCTCTGGACCATTCCAAAAAAAAACTGGACCATTCAAAAAAAAAAAAAAAAAAAAAAAAAAAAAAAAGAAAAGAAAAGAAAAATAAGATAGAGTTTGTTGCTCTCTGCTCATCGGATAGGACTTTATGGTTATTCTGTCAGTTGTATCAGCTGAAAGTCAATAAAAATGTATGCACCTTAAATTCTATATACTTGATATTGTATTCTACATATTTGTTATTGCCCTAGTATTCAGGTGAATGGATTCACATCAAATAATGTGTGTTTGAATTTGTTAAATTGTAAATTTTGCTTTCACAGAATCTGATAGTGACTTGTCATCTAAGTATCAAGACAGTTTTGATGTAGGAATCTGGAATGATGTCCTCTCTGGTGCATGCTTTGGAAGCAATATCAGTTTGATCTTCTAATTATAACATATGACAGCTGAATTTGTATCAAACTCATTCCTTAGAGTATGGATTAACTGCGTAGAAGGAACTCGGTTCATTGTCAAACAAAGGAGATAAATCTGGCATTATCTTCAATCAAAGATAGGCTTATGCCTGAGATGGCCTGGAAAGGAGAATTGCGTATCTCTTGCAAAGAAATTGAGATCTTGGAATCAAACTACAAATGTTGGAATCCCAGGTCTAGTTAACCCGTGCTTAGAAATGTATAGTACAGATGCAGATCTCTACCTTATTTTTTAGGACATGGATAGAAATGCAGGTATACCATTCATAACAAACTATTAAGATTTAGTTAAGTAATGGTTTTCACTGAAACGAATTATCATTACCTAAGCTTTATCCTTTCTATGTTTTTCAGATGCAAGGAGAGAATCAGACAAGTAAGAAAAAACCATCATCACCAGATCCTTATCCCATGAATGTAAATCAGCTAGTGAAGTAAATAGAAATATCTAAGCAAATATAAAACTGAACTGATTGTTGATCTAAACATAATAAAGATGCGTTAAAACATAAAACCTCTCCTACTAAACTGTAATTGGTAATGAAGCAAACCAACACAAGTGCACAACTGAAAAAAATAACCATATTATCATGATGAATATGACAGTCCTCCATATATCTACAGATCTACGACTCAAGTCTCTCAACGCCTGAGCTTGCTGAAAAATGGTCTATCCTGTACAGGTATGCACTTGACAACCCAAGCAATTGGCCAAGACACTGCTGCGATTCCCCCACAGGCACCCCATTGTTCCCAATTCAAGTTTTCTGTATCTGCAAACTTCTTGAGGAGCTCCACCATAATCACTTGGAGAATGATAGTAATTGCAATGATTCCTATGAACAACCTGTTCTTGTGAATTCCCTTTAACACATTTTTCTCCTCTAACTTCCTAGCATTGAATGCATTGAAAACTTGGCACAAAACAAAAGTATTGAAAATAAGGGTGTCCTTGACTCTTTCATCCACACCAAAAATTGAACGACCCTGAAATTGTAGGATTAGCAAGACAGCAACTTGATAAAGAGCTTGAGCAATGAGGTTTCTCCACATAATGTTTGTTATTAGTGGCTCAGTTAGACCAACTGGCCTTTTATCCATCAGCTCCTTCGTGGGGAGTTCTGTAGCAAGAGCCAATGCAGCTAGTGAGTCCATTATTAGGTTCACCCATAGCAACTGGACTACTGTCAGTGGAACTTCACCGGCAGAGACTGCTGCAATGAAATTTATCACTAGAGCAGGGCATTTACAGTTAGCTGAAATTGAATGAATTTTTGAATGTTACTGTACACGCACCTTCCCCACCTTAAAACTGTCACAACTGAAGTGAAATTGTCATCCAAGATGACAATGTCCGAGCTTTCCTTTGCCACTTCGGTGCCTTGAATTCCCATTGAAAGTCCAATATCAGCTTCTTTCAATGCTGGAGCATCATTTGTACCATCTCCAGTGACCGCTACTACATGGCCTTTCTGTTTTAGGCATTGTACCATTAAAAGCTTGTCTAGTGCGGATGATCTCGCCATCACACTGATTCTTTCCACCATTTCCATCCTCTCCTCTGTTGAGTAATTACGAAATTGCCTACCTTCCAAAACAGCCACACTGAAATCTTGATCATCCTTGAGTATCCCACATTCAATGGCTATGGCTGTTGCAGTGAAAACGTTGTCCCCAGTTATCATTTTGACGTCAACACCAGCACCTCTACAAGCTTCAACGGCTATTCTCACTCCTGGCCGACAAGGGTCTTTCAAGCCCATCAGGCCTAATAGTGTCAAGCCATCTTCGGGAAGCTTTTTGACCTTCCCTTCGTCATTGTTGTTGATTACTTCACCCTCTATAATTTGTTTGTAGGCGAAAGCAATGCACCGAAGACTTTGAGCTGCCATACCTTCAATAATTTGCTCCAACTTCATCCTCCTTTGCTCATTGATGGCTTCTAAGGTCCCATTAGATTCATAGCAATTTGAACACATGGACAAAATCATTTCAGCAGCTCCCTTCCAGTGCAAGTGGATAGACCTATGACTGTTCTCCCTCACTAGTACCCCACTTCGCTTTTTCTCTGAATTGAAGGCTTCAACGTGAAGAATAGTGTAGCTTTGCTTCAAACTTTGCATATCCATGCCCATTTCCAACACAGCCCACGAAAGAATTGCCTTTTCTGTGGGGATACCTGAGAACTCCGGCAGTGAAGTTGAATTTGGTCGATAGACACTGCCGGTTGAGTTCAGACCGACACCCTGGTGCAAGAACTTCAAGACTTCTGGGTCGATTTCAGAGATGCCTTCATCAGCGCTGACAACTTCTTCCCCAATCCAAAACCTTGTGACCTTCATCTGGTTCAATGTCAATGTGCCAGTTTTGTCTGTGCAAATAGTAGTAGCTGATCCCATGGTTTCGCTAGCCGTGAGCTTCCGGACCAAAGCATTATCACTCATCATCCTCTTCATTGAATAAGCAAGAGTAAGAGTGACTGCCAAAGGCAAACCTTCAGGAATCGCCACCACCACTATAGTAACAGCGGCACTAAAAATACTAGCCACTGAGTTAATCACCACTTCAATCTTGGTTTTCTTGCCTTTAAACTCTCGGTTTCCATTATCATCTTCAGTGTTCCCTGTGAAGTAACGTGCCAACAACACGATGAGAACAAGAAAAGCAACAGCAAGACCAAACTTTCCAATGAATGTAGCGAGCTTGTCAAGGCGTGCTTGTAAAGGCGTCTGCTCATCAGAATCGCGACTTATTGAGCTCATCATCTCACCCCACATTGTTTTCATGCCCACAGAGGTGACAATCATGGTGGCATACCCGTCTACTACCTTCGCACCAGATATTAGAAATGGGTACCTATTGGCATCTACATGTACATGGTCGCTCTCACCCGTCATGCTTGACTCGTCTACTTGCAAGGAATGGCCGCTCAAGAACAACCCATCTGCCGGAATCTGATCACCAATCTTCAAACAAACGACATCGCCAACAACAACATCGAAGATTGATACCTGTTGGCGTCGGCCACTCCTCACGACATCCACGTTGATGTTGCTGTTCTGGTTAGACAGCTTCAAAAACTGCTTGGATTGGCGGAAATTACTAACCGTGCTGACGCCAATGACTAAGAAGACAGCAATGTAAATGCTTCCTCCCTCATACCACCTGTCCTTGAGGCCATGTTCCTTGATCCCGAACGCCAGTGAGAGCACAGCGCAGCCCAAGAGGATGAGAATTATGCGGTCTTTGAATGCTTCAAAAGCAAAGTAAAAGAAGCTTCTTGGGGTCGGCTTCTTGTATGTATTTGAACCGAATACCTCCTTTCGGCGCATTACATCGTCTGGATTGTCGCTTATTCCGCTATCTGCATTGGTTTCAAGAGCAGCAACAGCTCCTTGTGGCCCTCCAAGTCGATGAAGAGAATCCATATCCTTGTCCTTGATGATTTTGGTAATTGCTTCTGGGTCGGCATGCAAGAACCCAGCATTTTTACGTTCACTGGCAGCGCCATTATCATCTGGGTGTTGGCTTTGGACATGGAGGGTGACATAGGAGGGGCTACGCGAGGTGGAAGAGGAGATTTAATTCTTTTTGCGTGCTAGTATCTCATTAGCAATGGAAAGCATGACTCTGTAGGAATATATGCATGTAAGAGCCTTGCGCCATCTCTTGCATGATGGTGACAAGGTCCTTAGACCACCTTGAAAGATCACTGCAGCAAAGTCTGTAGGAATATCCATGCAAAGAGAGAGAGCAAAACAAACGAGCCCCAAAAAAGATTAATGTAGTAAAAACTTGTTGAAGATTAAAAGGCAGTCTACCCAAGAATCATATATAAAAGGAGACGTATCTTCTATGTAACTTCTGTTTGCGGCAAAGTTGACTTCTTCTACCCACCTATAAATGAGATAATTACAGAGATCCTTCTTCGAAATTTCACAGATCCGTAATGAAAGACGTTATCTCTCTGTCACGACATCGTTGCTATTTACTTTTTTCAGTGTTTGGTGCTGTACAGTATAAATCTTCAATGCCGCACTCATGCGCTGTGCGGTATCTTCCAAACAGGTCAAGATGGAATTCTCTCTTTTATCAGCTGTGGCCAAATTTTACTTCAATGTAAATTGATTCTACCATGTTAGTGTACATATATAAAACACATGAATAAAATATGCATGCAATATCCTGTGTTTTGTAATACATCGCCATAGGGATGCACAAAAAATTCAATATCACCGCAAAACCGGACTGAACCGGGCGGTTTGGATCGGTTTTATATAGATCGGTTCGGTCAACGATTTGAAAATCATAGAAACTGCCTTACATTGGTCGGTTATCGGTTTAAACCCACGGTTAATTGCCTAAACCAAACCGACCGTATGTATTAACTTGAGTATTGAGTATTGACTATTTTAGCCTTAGGGGAAGCGTTTGTATGTTCTACTTGCATATTACATGTTTGATGAAAGTTCTATAAGAAATGTGCATTATTGGATTTTTAGTAACGCTGTCAAGGGGTTTGGTCTGACCTAAGAGAAAGTTAATTATGAAGAGGCCTATTTCAGTTAGTTCAAATTTGGGGCTACATTCCACTCGAACCTATCTTGTTGGCAATAAAAAAAAAAAAAAAAAAAGAAAAGAAAAAACCTAGTTCCTTTTGTGTTGAATTCATTGGTCTGGATGAAGCAATGTAGTCTAGTCTAGGTTTTATGCGAAATAGGTATTTTACCAGAAGATTTGAACTACTTCAGCTCATTGGCCTGAACAGTTGGCCAAACCTAGCCTGGTCCATTTAATCACGCGACCGGATGATGGATGGAAAGAGTTCGTCCATCGTTTGATGTATGCTTCCTTGGTTGAAACGAATTATGAAATATATTTTAGTGTGCATTGCAGCTTCTCGTTCCATTTGATGGACCAAGTTTGAACTGCTACTTCTTTTGTAAAGATAAAAAATAAAAAATAAAAAGAAACTGGTTCGGTTCGGTTCAAGCACATGGGCGGTTTGGTTCGGTTTGGGAAAATAGAAAATCGGTGGGTTTGGTTGATGGTTTTCCCTTTAAACCGATCTGAACTGCCCATGTACATCCCTACATGATCACCATCAATTTTACGGTAGGGCCAACTAAATAAAATTCAGCCATATTGGCATATATGCATTTTAGGCGAACCACTTTGGCCTCATAGGTTGGACTCCTTATAGGTGTCATGGAAGGATGGTCTAAGGCGAGATCAGTGAGGATTGTCAAATGGGACAAAATCGAAACGGTTCAAAATTAGTCTTCTCAATTTACGGGTGGCAAAATTAGACCTGACCTTATAATCCTACTTCTGATAATTATGACCAGTTAACATTATAACCCGAGTACAGATCTTTTGAGTTTCTCACTCATACTCCAATAGTGAAGGAAGTGAAACTCCATGGTGGGGCTCACATATTGGAAAATCCAAACCAATAAATATGTACTCTATTTGCTTGAATGAATTTTTCCAAATCCTACTTCAATGAAAAAAAGTTAATTCCATTGTTAGATCAATCGCTAATCACCATATTGATCTTACTGTAGGTACAACTCCAATTGGAGTAAAATTTAGAGAAAGCTCACTAAGGGCCTATTTGGATAAGGAAGTAATGGACTGAAGTTAAGTTAAATGAGGCCCAACGGTTAAAAATTTCAACTCATCGTTGTTTGGATCGGGCTGGCCCGACAGATGAAGTATTCTGGTCGGCCCACGTGGATCCCATTTCACTTCAACAAAAACCACTTCGGTTTTTCTGGGTGAAATTGATTCTCCTCCCTCTCCTCTCCTCTCCTCTACTCTCACTTCAACGCAACCGTCTGCAACTTGGATGAAGTGTTTTGCCTTTCCACATCTCAGGTAGTCTCTCTCTCTCTCTCTCGATAATGGGTGACGATTTCTGGTTTCTAGACATGGTTTGAAGGATTGGATTAGGGCTTACGATTTTGTTGCAGGGTTCTGGTGGATTAGGTTCAGTTTGGGGTTCGATTGAATCGTGGTGGATGTTGGCTGGGTTTAAGGTTTGGGTCTGGTTTGGTAAGGGGAAAGGGGTATTAGGGTTGGGTTATTATTTGATGAGAGGGTTTGGAATTTTCGAATGCTAGGTTTGGAATGATTTTGGGGTTTTGGGATAGATGGGATTGAAGGACTGGTGAGGTTGTAGGGTTTGGAGATGGGGTGGGTGACTAGGATTGGAACAATTTGGGACGAGTGCAATCGTTTGGGGGGTTTGGGTTTCGGCAGTTGTGGTGAATGGGACTTGGTTTAGGGCTGATTTGGTTGGGTCTGAGGTTTTGAAGAGGATAAGTGCGTGCATTTGGTAGTCATTGGCAGTATTAGTCAATGTCAATGTAGCCTTCTTTTCAGTAGGATATATTTTTACCTGAAAGCCATCTATATTCTCTGCCACCACTGATCTGGTAGCCATGCTTTCTTGCCTTAGAAGTTGCTCCAGCATCCAATACACCAACACAAAATACCAAGAGAAAACGTCCAAACAGATTTCACAATCAAGATTGAAAGCCCCTCTGTACCCCAAAACCACCCCTCAAAACAGGGTAAGGTCTTGACTCGTTTGAGTAAACATGGGTTTTTTTTTTTAATTACAAAGTAGACCTTTTTCCCTTTGGAAATTATAGTTTTATTGCAATATTTCATTTTAAAATATTATACTATTTGAAACAAACTTTTAACATTTTAAAATGTAATAATTCATAAGAGAACAATCATTTTAAGTAAATACTGTGATGTTATGATGCTTGGGGATTTTGTGTGTTTACCGCCTTCCATCTGTTATTGTTTCCTGGGCACTTTTGGATGCAGGAAATATGGGAAGCTCAACAGCACATCAATTCCTTCATATTTTATGGGTAGGTAAAACTAAAAAGATATTGTTCTACTAACTCGACTAACCCAATTAAATTCCTACAAAATAAGGGCAAAACAAGTGGTCCATAAACCAAGTAACTTTAGCATAAACAAAAGGCCTCATTCAGCAATGCTTCTATTGGTTTTTATATGTATAGTGATAAGGACTTCTTTACTTATCCACTCCCTCTGGTGCAAGTGATTTGGGTGAGTCCCACTTCTTTTTTTTTACTACTCAGTCAATGCCATGTGTTAACATGTATATACAGTTAAAACATGCATAAGAAAGAAAAAAATTGTATATACAATGGTGGGTGTTTTTGCCTATTTGAATGATGTGAGTTGTCGGCATTGGTTTAAATTAAATGGCAATATCTTCTTTTAACTTCTGGTGTGTTTATGGAAAATTAGTGCATGCATTTGGTAGTCATTGGCAGTAGAGGAGGGGAATAGGAATTGAACAAGGGATAAGGTAGGCTTCCAAAGAGAAGAAATCCAGATTCTTTGCAACTGTTGAGGATTTGGTAGCAGCAATAGAGGTAAATGGTCAGTTTTCTTTTTCGGAATAGGGTTTGCCCTTTGGAGATCTCTTTCCCCTATTTTCCTTCTAATTATTGTTTTTTTCAATCTACATTGCAGACTTGAATTAAGGAAGACCTTGAAAAGTTTAGCAAGAGACAGTAAAGGTGGGTCTTTTTTTCTGCGATGCTATGTTTTTAAGATGCAAAACATATCCCAAGTTTAGACAAAAATAGTTTTCTACAAATGCTACACAACGTTTCTTATGGAAATTCCCCTTGTTTGAAATTCCTATGAGCTGAGCATCATAAAATTCCTGTTTAAGGGAGACACCATTTGAAATTTCTCCAAATCACTTGCAACCAAACAAGCAAGAGTCACATGAGTAACAGGAGCTCCATGTGATTCGTATCTTGCTTTGCTAAATTTGTAAAGATTGGATTTTTTTTTTGTATGTTTGTGTTTCTAAATGTAGCATTCAGCTTGAATACATTTTTTGCTTACTATAATTTTAGTAAACAGAAGATTGAAATATAGCTATCTGAAACTTGCACGTTAAGCTTGAGACAAGCAGACCCAAAAGAGATGTGGAGAATGCATGTATACTAGGAGAACTGATAAGTCCATCAACTGAAATAGATGGTTGGGATTGTTTTGTGCAATTCTGATGGCAGGATCCCTTCCTGGTGGGCCCCATCCCTTTTAGCTTCATTTGATGATCAGAATGTTGGAGTTAATATACAATTATGAAGATAATTTATGAAGATCGTTGTATGTATAATTATATACTTTGCCTTTTAATATTGCTTGTGCAAACCATTGAAGCAAAATGTTGTTTCCTCTCCTGAGGAAAATTCATTCAAAAAGTGCATTTTTTGCATGAAAATCCATCACCCCAGATGACCAAAAGTTTAGCTGAGCCAAAAATGGTAGTTGTTTTTTTAGCATTTGTATCATGTTTGCCAACTTGATTGTTAGATTATATTACATCTGCTGAGGCATCCAAAGTGAGGCTTTTTATTTTTACTTTTTATGTTTAGGATCTCCTGTGTTCTTGGCTCCTACTAGTCAAATAGGTTTTTAAATTCAGATTTATGGTTAGTGTAGAATTCTTAGATTTGATAGAAATATATGCATTTCCCTTCTTATGTCATTTCTAGTAATGATGATATTGGTTGCAGTTTGGAGGAAAGAATCTGTTAGTTTTGCTATTTTCAATTCGATTTCTAAGAGCTAGCACATTTGGAATACATGAGCTTTTGATGGACTTGGAGATTCTCCAAGTGCAATTCTGCAAATCCACCAATGGGGCCTACTTTTAAGATCTAAATAATTCAAAATCCATTAGTGCTTATAAATGCAATGGACTGTTTATTTGTATTTAAACTATCATTCTAGAACATAGTGCTGGCCTTTGACTCTGTATCAGCCCGTGCTGAAACCCCAAAATGTTGGTTCTTGAATGATATTTTTATTATTTTGACTCTCAGTTTTAAAATGAGTTTAGAAATATTTAAAAATAAAAATTCTGTGAATATTCAATATTTTCCATCATTTTCTTTTGTTGGTGGTGATCTCAATCCTGGGGTTTTCTTACATTTTCTGATATTGGGTTGTTTTTATGTTTTCTTTTCTTCGACTTGCATGTTGTTGGTTTTGGGTAGCGCACGAAAAAATTGATTTTTGACTGTTGGGTTGTGGTTGTATTTCTCTATTGGTGTTTTTTTTGTTACAGAGCCATGTGCTCAACAGTAGCAAGAAATCAAACTATCAGCATATGGCACTTACAGTACCTTTCTGTGCAGGGGAACCAGCCATCAAGTAGCAACCAAGGCAGCGAGTATCATCAAGATCATGGCTGACTTTGTGCTTCTCTATGTTCCCTTTGCTTTTAATAGAGATTCTGTAACTTTTACTTAGAAGCCCAAGTGGCTTCTGTTATGGGACTCAACTTTTTTGATGTATCTAACCAAGGTGGCAAACAAGACTCTAGATGCTGTCCTTGGCTGGTTCTAGTAGGATAGTATTGCTTCCTTTCTTTTCTTCTTTTTGTTACTGAACTTTAAAAAAAAAAAAATAGTACTTTGACTAGTGTTGAGGGCGTGGGTATGTTGATGGTTTCGCACAAAATTAAATGACATGGTTATTAATTATTTTAGGTGACATTAATTATTATTGCTTGATTGTCTCTCAGAAAAGGCCATTGAAGGATCTCTTTTTAATTTTTTTTCTAGCCTTTTTGTTACCTGCATGAGTCAAATGCTGATGGAGGCATAGAAAAGATGATATTAGGTGTGTCTATAAATATTAATATTATATGGGACCTGTTGAAACGATCCCATGAAGTGTTTGTAAGAAAGAATAAAAGAGCTTGTTTTTCTCTGTATTCTCATTTTCACTTTACTCATAGGTATCCAACCAAACACATATAAAGTATTTTAGATTTCACTTTACACAAAGTAACCAAACAGAGTGAAGTGAAGTTAATTTAATCAACTTCAACCCACTTCACCCCACTTCACTTTTGATGTGAAATTCACTCCACTTCACTCTACTCATCAATTATCCAAACAGGCCCTTGGATAAATGAGGAGTGGAGTAAAATGAAGTGGATTTCATACTTGAAATGGAGTGAAGAGAAGTAGATTGAGATTAAAATAGAGTACTTCACTTCACTCCATTTGGATGCTTATTTTAAAGTTAAGGTTTGAAGTAGAATCAACTTTTACTCAAGAAAATTGAAGTATTTTGAGTTGAAGTGAAATGGAGTACATGTGACTTCACAATATTACTTCATCTATTGGGTCAGACTCATCCAAACATGGTAGAGTTGAAATTTAGATTGTTAAGGCCCATTTAACTCCACTCTACTCCATTTTTTTGCTATCCAAACAAGCCCTAAAGGGGAGGGAGATCATTTTGAGTGGTTGAAATTTCAATATGTGGCCCCCACCATGGATTCTTACTCACTCCACTCATTATATATATTAAAGCAATAGGTAACCTCGACGCTACTTTAGAGATTAGAAATTCCAAATTATTATCTTCTCTTTTATTTCTCCCCCAAATCTGATTATTTTCCTAAATTCTCTCCCCTTAGTATTGATTCTTTCCTTAAATTCTTTCTTTATTTAATATTTTAAGGTAAGCAATTTTGTGAGTGCAGTAAGAATGCGGCTTACCCAAAAAACCTCCTTACTCAAATCTCTTGATAACATTAATTCTTAATTCAAATCTCTCAATCCTCATCCATTCCAAATATATTCATATCAATTACTTTACTTCTTAAAATTAAAAATATCACAAAGAAGTATTTTTCTTTCAAACCACTCCTCATTGGACCCATTAAAAAAATCTGATAAAAAAAATAAAAATAAATGGCCCCATATTTTATGGGTCCAATCAAATTTCACTTAATAAAAGTTTGGCCCGCTTCAAAATTTTATAACGTAGCACTTAGTGGATCAATGGAAAATTCATGATATTCCTGAATCGACCCATCTTGTATGCGTCCTCATTGGTCCTACTTCTAAAAGATATCCAAACCAATTAAAATAATGGCTTCATTTTTTCATGAATCCAAATCAAATCTCACTCCATAAATGTTGACCCACTTAAATCTTTTATAATCTAGCACTTAGACCCCTCATTTATGGGGTCCACGGTAATTCCTGAATTTTTTTTTAATCAAAATCAAGTGGTTTATGACCACTCTACCCAAGCCTGTTTGCCCGGATTAGGCCAACATACCTGAAAGTTTTTTATAGCTTAGTGTTGTTAATTTCTTTTATTCCTGACCACTAGGCCACCACTATATCATTATGGGCCCACCTAATTGGTCAAAATATTTTATCTTTCCCTTACTCCTTTTCTCATCTTGCTTCCTCTATAAATATTTTTTTATTACTTTTTTTTTTTTCGGGCCTCTTACACTAGTATATATATTAAAGTAATAAGGAGCCCTCTGGAGTGTAACACACTTCCAAACCTCATGAACAGGAAATATCATTAAACAAAGCAAGCCCAAACAATTGCGATGTATACTATATAGACTCATACTTGAGATGTATAGACACACAAAAGACCAGTTCCAAGTCAAGATGAGCAGGAAATATCATTAAACAAAGCAAGCCCAAACAATTGGGAGAATTATAATCTAAGCAGACTCGGCAATGCAGGGTCTCATTGGACCTTTCCACATCCATTCAGTGTGAATTCCCATCTGCAAATGCTGCATGCGATTCTTTCCACATATATAGACCTTTTGACCGGTTAATGAACGCAATAATAAAACATAGCTACTGCCTTTCTTTCTGCATCGTACAAATGTACAATAGCTTGCCGGCACGGCTCATTAATAATTTAATATCATAGACGAACACTTGTTAGACTAAATTTTTGGAGACATCTTATAGACGAGTTCACACTCCCATAAGACTGAACGAGGCATTTAAAAGGATTTAGTTCTTAGAATCTTTGTAGGGCTGTCCGACATTGTTAGGGCCTATTTGTTTAGATGATACCTTAGAATCCCCATTTAGGGGATATTTAGAAATTCCATGTGTTGTCTCTGGTTTGGATTCACCAATGTTCAAGAACATTCAAGCATTTTGAAATCTGAATATCTAAAATATTAGAGGTCAATTTTGAATGTCAAAAGACTCAATTCACAAGATTGAATTTTTGAAAACTCACAATACTAAACAGTGTTGTTTAATTAATACGGGGGACAACTGCTACACGCCATCAGAAATACAATGAAAGTTGGCAGGGGCATCTTCTAAATACGGGGGACAACTGCAACGCGATCTTCTCTAAGGCTAAGAAAAAAGAACAATACACGTGTACAGCTTACCATCTTCCATATAAATCATGCATGTTGGGGGTGACACTTGGGCCAACAATACATACACCATTTTCTTTCTTTCCAAATTCATTCACTTTAAGACCATTTTGTTGTGGAGTATCATTGATAAACTGCACTTATAGGCCACTCTTAAGGACAGGTTCATTCCATCTAGGCCTGTTTAAGGTTTGTTTTATGGATTAATAGCAGCAGCTACGGCAAGGATCCTCTCTCTAGCTCCCCCTAGTTATAACTTTTGAGGAGGTAACTCTTGAAGCATGATAAATTTGGACATGTAATGGATTTTGTACTGTCCATTTAGTCATGAGGGATGTGAGAGGACCTTAGTTTTAGCCATCTGGGAAAAGAATCATTTGATCATTTTGTAACCTATCTAATCTAAAATCATAAAATAGATAGTCAACAAATTAAACCAAATTTTCTATTTTAAAATGCATTTGTGGCATTAGAGTAGACAAGTTACAAGTGGCGGAGGCTGGATTTTCATTGAGAGGGGCAAGCGATGGTAGACCAATAATGTTAGTAAGCTTCGCAACACCTTTCATGAACAATGACAAAAAAAAATTATGTGTTTAATCTTTTTATAAACAAGGTATTGATTGAATTTAGTTGAGAGAGATTAAAAAGACAAATATTTTTCTAAATTACAACTCTAGAAAACCAAGATAAAACAAAGCCACGCAACCAGCTCCGTATGGCGAGTCTCATGCATTCAATTCACGTGAAGCCCGACTCTTTCATTTCTGCATTGAAAGACCAACGTACTTCAAAGTGCTTCTAAAAGCACCTCCACTTTGAATCATATTAGACCCAAATACTCCTCAGTCATTATGTACAGTTACTACTGTAATCCAATGATATGAGAATTTTCCGAGAGGATTTCCTCCATCATATATATATATATATATATATATATATATATATATATAAAAGTAAATAACTCACATACACGTGTCTCTAACTAATTGTGCTAGAGCTGGAGATGATGAAGCAATATTTAATTTGGCTGCTAGTAGAGATTCTAAAGTTTCTAAAATTCAACTTTTGTCTTTTAAATAATCCAATAATCAAACTCTAATTACATGGAACTTACCTGAATTGAACAACAATAAGAAAGTATATGGCTGAAACAGGTATGAAAAGAACTTACCTGAATCGACTATTTAGTAATTTTGTTTTCTTTTTGTAAGATTCAATGACACCAACTATACTAATAAAAAAGATATATTTTAGACCTTTTCTCGCTTTAAAATTATACATTCTATTATAATTCAATCCATAAAGTAGATGATTGGAGACACAAATTTGTAGAAGGAAAAGAGGCAAGAAAAGACTCCCCAAAAGCATGGAAAAGAGAATTATGCGGAAAGTCGAAGATTCTATGAAAAATGAAGAATTACAGAAAATGACTTCCTTAAGTGAGGAAATCATTAAGAACAAGTCCAGGATTCCGAAATGAAGAAAATGATACAAACTACATCAAAATCGGAGATTTGAAAACCAAGGACGTATAGGAAGATACAACAAACTGACATGGGAACGGTACTCCATGTCAGAATTCACAAATACATTCAAAGATGCCAAGCTGGAGATAGGTATTCAACCCATGCCCCGGAAACTCGAGAAGTTCACACTTCCAAGAATTTTCCCAGGGCGTAGCACAGTTTACTCCCTTAAAAAAACAAAATGAAAACCTTCCCGGGAAAATATTTTCCTCAGAACAAATCAGATGAGGATGATCTTAGAGTCCACAAACTTCTACTTGGAAAGATCTTTCCAACGATATATTGAGGGTAGAAATTCGATGGACAAATCCCAAGTTATGATAATTTGAAGATTACAAAGAAATGAACAAGGCCAAAAAAGAGGTGGAATTGCGTAGGAGGTGCTTCCCCATTGCCAAGGCAGGAACTTGGGTGAGTGAGGATCATCCTCTTACTCGAGAAAATGACTAAGTTTGATGAAGCTCAATAGAATCTTCGGGAGTCCATATCTTTCATAGTATAGCTCATAATGAGGTAAATTTGGACTTTATAAATATCTACTCGAGAAGATATTTCTAACGATATATAAAACATCAAAATCCGACGGTCAAGTCAGAAGTTACAACAATTTATTGAATGAGACAGAATTCCTTCATATGCCTAATTGAAGGCCGAGGCTTCACGCCCTCAAAAGCTAAGTCTTTCTCAGGGGACACTTGCAATCATTTCCACAACCACAATCGACTGAAAGAGAGACTGATGTTTGCTCCTCCCGACCGTGATCCCGATCTCATCTGTCCATCCCTAAAAGCTCCTCTTGTATCGGATCCCCATCTCCTCCTCCTTTAGTTCAGTCAGGGCTCTCCATCCATACATCAGAGATTCTAGCTATCCTCCAAGCTAATATGCTTTCCCCTGTTTTACCCTCTAACCCTCTCTCCTTAGTCCAAGTCCAGCAGCTTATAGATCTACGGAATCAGTGCCCTAATGACTCAAATATCCATTTCCCTCCGAGTAACTCCACCCCCCTAATCCCATATCATATGCCTCTCTTCTCTCCCAACCCCCCTTACCTCTCCCACAAAATATGCCCCCTACTACCTGGATCGACAGCAAGCCCTCTGTCACTATCCCCAAAGAAATGATTTCCATTAGCCAGGAGTCCTTCTCTTATGCAGTGATTGGCAGGTTTGAAGGGAAACAACCCTCTCTGGAGTGGGTCAAGCAACATACCAACCAAGCTTGGAACTTGCCAATAAGAAGCCTAATCTCTCTAATGGAACAAGGATACTTTCTCTTTAGATTCACTGCCCCCAGGTAAGGAACTCCCTCCTATCTTCTTCCCCTCCCCCCCTTGGTCACAGAAAGCTCCATCTTCTACCTTGATCTCCAGGCATGGACTCTTTCTTTTGGCCTACCCTAGCCCCTACCTAGATCAGGCTTAAAGGACTACCCATCCACTATTGGAGTCAACACATTCTTTTCTCTATGGCAACCTTAATCGGAAATCCTATTCTGGTGGACGAGATTACAGCTTCTCAAAGATTTCTCTCCTATGCCAGAATCTGCATAAATCTTGATCTCCATAAACCAAAGCCCTCTTCCATAGTAGTAGAGCTGGCAGGGGACTCAAGGGTGGAAGTCGGTGGAAGTCGAAGTCTTGTATGAAACTATCCCATGCTCCCCCTGTCTTGGCTCTGGCCATGGTGAATGCATGTGTCAGTCAACTCACATAACAGAACAACCTAGATTAAGGCTCCCTCCTCCTCGCACCTCTGCCCTAGGTCTCTTAAAAAATCCCACTGTTCTAGAGTTAGCTCCCCTAGCAGTTGATCCCTTTCTCCAATCCTCTGCAACAGAGTCTTCCTACCAAACAACATCTTCTACCCCCCCAGATACTGACCCTATCCCTGCGGAAGTCCCTACCCCTGTGGAGGACCCCTTTCCCCATTTGCTTCAGCCCTTGAGATCCACAACCCCTTCTCAGTCCTGGATCGAGTTACCTAGGTGGTTCCCAGTGTTGACCCTAAGCCTACCCATTCTAACCCACAAAACTCTCTCGGCAACAGTTTCATGGCTGATATCTCCGATAACCTCTCCATAGACCTCTGTATCCAGGAAGAGCCCTCTTTCCCTATAAATCAGTATTCCAGCAAACCTCCCAAAGTTGTTCCCCCAACCTTAATTTGGTCCCCCTCCTCTGCTGACATAGCAATAGCTGATCAGCAGCCTAAGAAGAAAAAAAAAACAAAAAAGGAAAAAGATAGCTAGGGCTATGGAGGAGTCCCTCTCCCTCAAATCCCCTCTTAGCATCAATCCATCCCCCACCTCCATGTTTAAAACCCTCTATTGGAATTGCAGGGGAATTGTAAACTCCCCAACCTTAAGGACCCTCATCTTCTTGGTCAAATCTCACCACCCTGACATAATATTTCTCTCTGAGCCCAAAACTTCCAATGCCAACCCCTGTCCTAGAAACTAGACAGGCTTGGATTCTCCTCCTTCTTCTCAAACTCCAACTCTTCTCTCAGCCCCTCCATCTGGTGTTTCATCAAATCCTCCACTAACTACTCTTTCATAATGGTTGACTACTCCACCCAGCACCTCACTATATCCCTCTTCTCCTCATTCAATAGGCCAACCACTTTCATAACTGGCATTTATGCCTCCACCTCCCCAATCCAAAGAAGATCACTTTGGCAGTACCCGCGTTCCCCTCCTTTTTTTAATAACTACCCTTGGGCAGCCATTGGAGACTTCAATGCGGTCTCCTCTGCTGTTGAAAAACTCAGTATCCACCCCATCAATTCCCTAGCTACTTCAGAATTCAATAATATGATAGTCTCCTCTGGCCTCCAGGACATTGGCTTCTCAGGCAGTAGCTTCACTTGGTCTAACAACAAGCAAGGTAGCTCCTATGTTGCTGCCAGGTTAGACCGCTCACTCACCAATTAAGCTTGGTTACTCTCCTTCCTTGATGGCCTTCTCCAACACCTTGTCGGACAAAACTCTGACCATAGTCCCATTCTGTTATCCAGTCGTCCTCCCATAGCGGCAAGATTCATCCCATTCAAGTTTGAGGAAATGTGGATTGGCCACCCTTCCTTTAAAGACCTGGTGGAAGCTGTTTGGCACCTCCCAGTTTATGGAAATCCTCAGCTTGTCCTTAGTTAGAAGCTCAATGCTTTAAAGCTTAGGCTGAAAGCCTGGAACAAGGAAACTTTTGGCCACCTAAAGAATAACATATCTGCAGCTGAATCCAGTATCCTCCAATTGCAAGAAAACATGGATTTAGACCCCCGGGAATCCACAAAGGTTGCTCTTAGCTTCGCTAGATGTTCGCTCCAGAACTTGCTTCAAGTTGAAGAAATCTATTGGAAACAAAAATCCAGGATTAGCTGGCTGCAGGAAGGTGATAAAAATACCAGATTTTTCCATCTTGCTACTAAAATCATAGGCACCGAGAATCACATTGATAAGGTTGAATACAAAGCAATAACCTTGAAAATCATCCTCAGATTAAAACAACAGTTGTGAAATTCTTCTCTGATATCTTCTACTCTTCTCGTGCTCCATTGGATCCCCAGCGTTTTCAAGTGTAAAGTAGGAATGTTTCTCCTGCTCAAAACTCCATTTTGCAGGTCGTTCCCTTTAATGAAGAAATAAGAGCTTCAGTTTTCAGCTTTAACAAATCTAACTCTCTTGGTCCGGATGGGTTCTTAGGTAGCTTCTTCACTAGTTGTTGGGACATTGCAGGCATGTCTGTTATAGCTGCAGTTAAAAAATTTTTAGTCTACAAAAAGCTCCTGAAGGCTTCAAACTCTTTCTTTATCTCTCTCATTCCAAAAGTTGCAGCGCCTTTTTTCCTTTGGAGATTACCGCCCCATTAGCCTCCTCAAATTCTCTTACAAGGTTATATAAAAGATCCTAGCTTCTAGAATGGTAGCTGTTCTTCCAGACCTTATTTCTCTTCATAAGGTGGCTTTCTTAAAAGGTAGGGGAATCCGAGATCACATAGCTTTGGCTCATGAGCTTACCTAGAACCTTCAAAAGGGTACTAAAGGCAAAGGAGTATGTATGAATCTGGATATCTCTAAAGCTTTTAACAAATTAAACTGGAATTTCCTATTCAAAGTTTTGGATCTCTTTGGCTTTAGCAAGGATTGGTCTACCCTCATCTATGAATGTATCTGCTCTTCTAAAGGCTCTGTCCTCATCAATAGAGAGCCCGCTGGATACTTCGAAGTTAGGGGTGGGCTTAGGCAGGGAGATCCCCTTTCCCCCTACCTTTTCATATTAGCGGAAGAAATCGTCAGTTTAAACATTGCAAAGCTTGTTTCTCAAAATCAAGTGACTCTGATATACAGAGCCCCAGCCTCTCCCTCTGTTTGTCACCTTATGTTTGCTGATGACATCCTCCTTTTTCAAAGCTTTACCTAGGAGTATCAAAGCCATTAATGGAGCTTTGGAAGCTTACCAAAGGGCAGCTGGGCAACATTTCAACCTCAGGAAAAGCAATGTTCTCTTTGGCAACAGCAGGGAGTCTTTCAAAGCTAGAACCTTGAGTTCTTTAGGCATTCCTCATGCCTTTTTTCCGGTAAATACCGTGTTCCCCTTTTCATTGGCATCCCCAAAGCTCAGTACTTTGAGAGTCTCAAGTACTCTTTTAGGCACAAGTTAGTTGGTTAGAAAAGCGACATGCTCTCCTTTGCAGGGAGAGTTATCCTTGTAGAGCATGTGCTTCAAAGCTCCCCATTCACATCCTTCTGGTTCCCTCCATCCCCTCCTTGGTTTGCAAATTCTTGGAGAAATGGATGAGAAATTTTCTTTGGTAAGGGGGTCCGGAGCAAGCTAAGAAGAGCCTTCTTAATTGGAATTCAGTTTGCTAGTCAAAGTCGGAAGGAGGGTTGGGTTTTCGCCACATTAAGGACATGATCTTTGCTAATTTGGTTAAATTAGGTTGGTCTATTGTCTCCTCTTCTTTCCAGTGGGCCAGCTGGTTCAGAGCTAAGTACCTCAAAGGCTTTTCTCCTTGGCATCCAAGCTCTCGATCCACTGGCTCTTGCATCTGGAGGCCCATCAAGAGATGCTCTCATTTCATCTTTCAAAATAGTCACTGGATTCTGGGTGATGGGAAAATCATAAGTTTCTGGCATGATAAATGGGATGGCCCCCTCTCCTTGGTGCAGATTTTCCCTAACATGGACTTCTCATGGCTTGTTACTGTGAATGACACTCTCTCTAACCCCCAAAGGCTTTCTAGCATCTCTCTCCCTCAGCAGGTTGTCTCCTTCTCCTCCGCCCTCTTAGCTACTTACTCGTTAGTGGAAGAACCTGATGCTCTGATCTGGTCCAGTTCCAACTCCTCCCATCTCTCTTTCTCTGCTGCTTGGGAGTCTATCAGACCTAGAAGCTTCCCAAGAGTCTGGCATAAGTTTGCTTGGAACAGTCTCCTTAAGCCTTCCACTACTTGCTTTGCTTGGAAGTTGTTCCATAATAAACTCCCCACCAATGTCTGGGCCTAATTGATAGGAGTGCAGTTGGCGTCCACCTGCTCCCTCTGTGGTTCTTACTAAGAATCAGCTTTCAACTTATTCTTCCTCCGCCTTTTCACCTCCTGTTTTCTGGGCTTGGCTTGAGGATAAAGGAAATATTGAGTCTCTTCCTTCTTGCTCGGTTACTTCCAAATGAGACTCCTTCTCTACTTACTCCAGCTCCAAAGACAAGAAGGGTCTGGGAGCCTTCTTCATTGTTGCGCTCTTCAGCTTATGAAAGGAAAGGAACATGGTTCTCTTCTCCAACAAGGTGTCCTCTCTCGACTCTGCAATTAAAACCTTTTTAATGGATGCTGCCTTCTCCCTAAACAATATGTCTTCTTCATTTAACAGCAACACTTTAGCCTCTTTTTTTCTCCTTCGTAACCAGCCCAATCCTTGCTTGAGATAGAGTTCTGCTCTTTCTCTCTTTTGTTGCCTTTTCTTCTCTGTTTTGGCTTTCTTTGGCTGTAATCTCTTTTTCTCTCTTTCTTAATTCAATCTGCAATTTAGCAAAAAAAAAAAAAAAAGTTCAACTAATAGGAACCTCGAGGAGGTACCCTTTGTTTCGTTGAAAATTGAAGAAACAACATTGTGCTAATTTTATTCAATCTCAATGAATTACAAGAAGACACAAAAATAACTTGCACATGTGTTTTGACTATGCATTGAAAAGTCACCTTTGCTTTTATTTTTATATGGGTTATACTCATCTCACCTTCTAAGTGCAGGTTGCTTATAAATTTTTATGCAACCCCTTCATTAGGCTTAGGGGATCGAATACAGAAGAAAGTGTAAAATACAACATTCAAAGAGAAAGAAAGGATAAAGAAAGTTGCTTCATAGAACATATCCATCCTTGAATGTAGTTTCATTCTCCAATCTTTGTAATCTATCACCACTTGAATGGGGTTTGTATAGACATTATTGTCATTCCCTTCTTATGTGAAGAGAACAAATAAAGGTTTTGGAGACCCTCACAAAGGCTTATAATTGATGCGGCTGACCATTACCTTGCAAAAGGAATTAGGTTGAATCTTCTAGCGGGGGTTGAATCTTCTGGCGGGAGCACAAAAGGACTTTGTGAATGCCTTCCGTGTACGTCTCTGTGTGTCTCGGGAAAATTGCCTTCAATTTCCCTTTTATAGCCATTTTGAATGCTGTAACTGATGAAGATCATGGGGGAGTGGGGAGTAATTTTAGGAAGTGGAGTAAATGGGGTTTAACTGCCATTTCTGCACGTCTCGCAGCCATCAGACTTGGTCAAGAGAGGAGATCGTGGGAATTAACTGTTTATCAGCCATTAGAATAACTTCACAACGTCCAGTGGCTACTGGAGTGCATGAATTGCGCCTAGCAGCTAATCAGGTGCTCTTAGCGGCTAATTGAAGGTGGCATTTGTATATATAGCTGCTTTGAGGGATGTGGCAGCGACCATTGAAGAGCGTCTAGCGGCTAGTATCTTTGGAGAGCATTCAGCGGTTAGTATGATGATTGGTTGTTGAAAATGTTTGCATATGTTGGCTACTGTATAGTCTATAGTGGCCTGTGATTTCTTATGTTGAAGCGGCCGTTATGTACAATCTTTGACCGTTATAATGCATCATTAGTGGCGGGTCTTCCCTTATTTCGACGGTCAGCAGTCAACCACATTAGATGATTTCTCCAGCGGTAAAAAAAAAATGAGCATCTTGCCTTAGAGAAATTAGGAAAATGAACAAGTGAAAATTTACATGCCAACAAGTGGCCCCCTCGAGGTACAATGATTGGTGTATGTATTGAAATCATTGTACTTTGAGGCTTTCAGTTTTTGTTCAAAAATACAGATTTATGTAAAATTGTGTATTTTGGGAATAAAGAACTCGGCTTGAAGGTTATTCATGCCTTACTTTTTCACAAAATATCATACATGTACATCTTTGCGTGGATTATGAGGAATACTCAAGGAAGAATCCCAGAGGTATAATACAATAATTTGGAGAATTTTCTTTTGGGTAGTGAAAGAGATAATTTCTTGGTAAGTAGAATCCGAATTTAGCAAAGGGAATAAAGCAGAAAGTTTGCGCCCACTTTTCAGTGGTTTTGTATTCCGTTGGCACTAATTTCATAAATTTGATGAGTGGAGTAGGTAAATGGACATTTGCAGATATTTTCAAGTAAATCATTATGATGATGTCATCCTTTTCTGAATTTTGGCGGGAATGTAAAGTCTGAAAAATGGCTAGAAATCTAAACGTCACCATCCTCGAATGGGGAATTGCTCAGCCATTGGCTAGTTTTTTTTTGTAATGGCCGATGTACGCTGAACTTTTTCCGTAATGACCGATGGGCGCTAAAACTTTCCTATGATAGCCGATGGGCGCTGTGTTATAATTAGCGTGCCATTCTTGAAAATTGAGGAATATGGGTAGCCTATAAAGGCATTTTACCCCCTCTATTCTCATTCCATCGTTTCAAATTCCTGAAATCCTAGAGTTCCTACACCCGAACCGGTTTTCAGAGTTCTCTTTGTATTCCTTGAGTTTCTTCTTCGAGATTTCTCTTTTCTAAATTTTGAGTAATGGAGTTTGTAGCATTTGATCATCACTATGCTTCTTGGTTTCTTGTAAAACCCAAACAAAAATTCATGCATGCTTTAGGTCTTCAAGTTAGAGTTTTTGCATGCTAGCTAGCATTCTATCACTCTTCTTCCTTCAAGGGGTTTGCTGCTTGATGATTCTGATCTCTTTTGGAACTCTTGACCTTTTCATTTTCTTGATTTTGTGAGATTTGGATTTCGAATGAGAGCTCTTCTTTTTTTGTTTGAGAAGACGATGAGCGGCGAGATTGTGAACCTCTTTAGGCCAGTTTTGAGCCCATAGATTTTCAAGCTCATCTTCCAGAGTTTTACCCCAAGGAAGACAAAGGATAAAACTTCCGGTTACTTTCAATGAGAAAGGATTTTTGAGAGACCTGGTGTTCTGATAGAGAAAGGCATGCAGGTCTTTCTTGTTTGGGATTTATCTAGGCGGGTTTTGTTTCACACCATGATGATTTGAAGATCACAACAATATTTTGCAGACCTTGGCTTTTGTTTGGACCATTGTGATGTTTCTCTCCTTGAAATTTAGATCAGTGAACGGCCATACAAGATCTTGATGGTTAGCAGGATCGGATCTGGGTTGGGTCGTGACCTGATTGAAATGCATCGAAGCATAATGACCATCAAATGCTAGGCGAGATCATAGCTGTTGAGCGCTTGATTAGTTCGAGCAATGGCCGCCAAGAGTTGAGAGTTCAATAGTGGCTGCTGTTTTCCAAATGGTTGGAGTGTTGGTCGCCGAACTCCAATTTCATTTTGACACCATTTCTAACTCTTATTGTTTAGCTCATAATTCTAATTATGTTAAATGTGATTGGATTACTTCTCAAGAAACCTCTTATAAAACCATATTATTTGCAATAATTGTAATCGCTGTGATAATTTAATCTGCGTTTTATTTTTGGATCTTTATTTTTCTTTATCTTTTATTAGTGTTCAATATTTTATTTTCTCTTTATACTTTTTAATATTTCCTATTTTATCTTGATCTCTAGCTTCACTATTTCACCCAATTCTTAAGATTTGAAATACTTCTATTTTGAATTTGTCTAAAAAGACAAATAAAAAAAATGCTTAAATAGAACATTTTTATTTCTTTATTCAAATGTAAAGTTATCCTATATACTTACGTTTTTGTGGGTTGTTATCCATTGTTTCTCTTCTATGGCAATGCTTTTCCTACTGCCCCATTGGAAATGTATATCCTCACTAGTGAGAAAAACGAAGAAATTTTATGCCACTTTCTCAGTTAAAAGAGAATCGCATCAATGTAATAAAAAGAAGCCTTGTAGAAAACTGACTAGTTTTCTGCTCCATTTCTGTTGAAGTGCCTCAGCACAAACAAGTCGAAAGGGACTGTTTGTTTGCATGGAATTGAGTTTCTAGGCGGAAAATTGAAGTCATAGCGAAATTCTCAACTTTCAACTCTAGGGCTCTTGCATAAGGATAGTGGAGGATTTTTACCCCCACCATTTATAAAAGTAGGAGCCCTGCATTAAAGGCTCTAGCCAAATTCTTCCAAAGCGGTCATATAGGAGCCTCATGAGTGAAAATTGTCCTAAAGTAATAAATGTGTATATCCACAAATGGCCATCAAATAGTTACCATTAAGATCACCTATCAAATTTATCGTTTCATTCCGAGGGCCCGAACTCCTATTGAAGTAATATTTGGCAAGGCCATATGCAAGTGGGGTGGGAAATTTAGATTTTTAATAAGTTTGTCACCTTCCTGTACAGCTTCATCAATTCCCCATGAATTCTTGCATGGGAGAATTTGATTGCATGGTTAACAAGTCCAATGGGGTTCTTTTAACAATCTAAGGATCATGGTAAACATGTAAAGCAAGCCTCGAATAATTTGTTATACAATTTTTTTTAAATTATTTTTGGTAGAAGATCCGTCAACATTGTTAGCTATTCAATATAAGGGAAATTTGTGTCCAACACTCAAATTCCCCTCAATGTAGGACAAATCTTCTACCAAAGAAAAAAAAAAACAATATGGATCACCTATTAAAAATAAAAATAGCTCAAATGAAATGTCCCCATCTAACTCATGGAAAATTCATATGGCTCTTAAGTGGGGTTCACCTATTCAAAATAAAAATAGTTCAAAAGAAATGTCCCCATCTTGGATGGTTCCTCTCAAAATTTCAGTTTTGTTGGAAATGGCCATGGCCCATCATCAAGTTGATCAAATATAAAACACATAAACTTCTTAATATTTCATTAAGGATATTATACTTAATAAATCTTATGGCGGGCCTAAAACATATAATTAGATTCAAATTTTATCATCCCATACAAAATGGACATTTTTTAGTGGGTCAGTTTTATATAGGTGGACCCTGCTATGGATAGAAGACATGAACATTTTGCAATATATATATTATTCATGTGGCCCACTGTAATATACGGCCAGTGAGAGGGCCCATACGTTGTTAACTGCTCAATCTAAGGGAAATTTGTGTTCAACATCCTTAACTCATGCGAAATTATTCATATGGCTCTTTAGTGTGGGGGTTTACCTATTAAAAATAAAAATAGTTCAAAATAAATGTCCCCATCTTATGTGGGCCCTCTCAAAACTTCGCTTTGATTGGATATAGGCCCTTCATAAAATAGATCAAGTATAAAACACAAGACCTGGAACATAGGGATGACCTGTTGGTAAGGCATCTCGCTCCCATCCCTCTCACCAGGGATCGATCCTAGTGGGAGGTTTGAACCTCCTTCCTCCTGGCCAGTGAGCCAAAGCAAAAAAATAAAATAAAACACAAGACCTCTTTGTTGACACCAAAAAAGTCACCCTGCCTCCTCAACATAAAAAAGACACATGAAGCCGCATCCTATTACAAACAAGCAATGCTACTTCAAGCATCAAATCTTGTTAGAACCTAACAAAAATTGCAAGATTCTTCAAGACAGCCAAAAGAGAGGTGCACATGAAGTTACGGGCCATTTCAACATCATTTGGCTTAACTTCACTCCTCCAGCAGCTGAGTAGGAGCTCTCGGCGGCAGTGAAGCTAGAGACCCTGACACACAAAACAGAGCATACAACTGGCCTCAAAATTCTACTAGGAGGCTCTACATTAAGTTTCAGGCCATTCCGACATCATTTGGCCTAACTTTACTCATCCGGTAGCCAAACGGTGCTCTTGGCGGCGACAGTGTCGAAGACATCAAAACTTCGACCAGAGCCTATGGATGATCTTAAAATACCTCCAAAAGGCTCCGTGCCAAATCTCAAGTCAAACCGACAACGTTTGACCCTTCATCAACCCTCGAGTAGTAAAATCAAGCCTCTCGGTGGCGAGAGCTATCGAGGCCATCACTCGTCAAACAGAGCACATGGGTGGCTTCAACATGCTTCCAAAGGGCTGCACGTCAAATTTCTAGGTCATTCGACAAATTTGGCCTGACTTTGATGCTCCGAAACAAAATCAAGCCTCCTGGCGGAGGAGCTTCTCGGGACCATGACATCCAAATCAGAGCTAATGGATCGTCTCAAAATGACTCCAATAGGCTCCCTATCAAATTTCAAGTCGATCGGACATCGGTTGACCGTACATCAAAGCGCGGCATCTTCCTCGCGGCAAAATCAAGTCTACTGGCAACGGGACCCCAAACGGCTTCAAAAGTCAAGTAAAAGCCCATGGATGGTCCTATCTACTGCTCAGGAGGCTTCACCTCAAATTTCAGGTCATTCCGACATCGTTTGACCTAGTTTTGACTCTTGACGGAAAATCAGCAACAAAGTCTTCGACCTTTTTGGAAAATAAAAAACTTTGTGTTTTGATTTGCACGGCTTCTCGTCAGATTTTCTTTAGTATAATCAAGCCGATAAATGTGAGAAAATTTCAAGAAAAATAGAGGAGAAAAAAAAAGAATAAAAAAATTGGAGAAACGACCGAAAAACGACAACCAAAAGGGGAAAATCCCCCATGGTCGCCGGCGAGCCAGGTGGCTCGTTTTCAGACCCTTTTTGTCACAACCCCAAAATTGAAACCGGGGTTATGCGTGAGATTAGGGTCAATTAAAATCTTTCAACAATAATAATAATAACACTTAGCCCCAATCATGTCCCATACGATCGAAGTCCGTGGTGAGGTATAAATATTTCCTCGGTAACCATAAAACATAGCGGAACATCATATTAAACAAATGGTACAATATAATATCTCAGAGTATGCACATCTTGAAAGTCTTGGGATCCTAACCCTAGAGGGGGGGGGGTGTGAATAGGGTGAGCTACAATATGTGACCAATTTAGACCAATTTTAATTTCTTTAAAATAAACTAGTCACAAGTGATGATTTACCAAACAAGATGCAGAAGCTAACAAAAGAAATCACCACAAGCATACACCATTACACAAAGGTTTATAGTGGTTCGGCCTCAATGCCTACATCCACTACCGGCTTGTGATCCAATCACCCCACCGGATTTCCACTATCTATGCTTTTTAATAGGCTAAGCAATAACCTTTACAACGTTGTTTTCCTAGGCTAAACTACAACCTCTACAAGATGCTTTTCCAAGGTTAAGCAATAACCTTTACAATGTGCTTTTCTTAGGCTAAGCAATAACCTTTACAAATGAAAGATTTCTCAAAGAAGGTGTCTATACAAAAACACTCTAAGAGATACAATTTAAGCTCAATAGAATTGCCTCTTCAATAGGCTGATATGAAAGTGAAAATCAATGTACAAACATACACAACAAATAGCTAAAGTGTGTGCACAAAGTGTATGAATGTTTTACTCCAATCAAATTCTAAAATGAAGCTCTTAAATGAATGCTTGATGCATTTTAAAATCTAAGCTCAGAAAAAGGTGATTGAAGTTATATGCTAATCACATGAAAGGATCAAGCAACTTGAAAGAAAGTCCTAAACAAGTTGTAAGAAGATTAACAACTAAGAACACATGTGATTTAGACAAGAATGTTTGCAAAGCAATCTAATATTCCAAAGGTGATATTGTGTTTGTAAAACATCTCTTTAAAAGTTAGAAATCATGCATATATGAAAAAACAAAGAGTTAAACATGCATTGATTTTAAATGGAATGGAAATCAAAATTAACTACTAAGATATACCCTTTAAATCTCAAACATTTGATTTCCAATAGCCTTCTAGCTCTCTTAGCTTATTCCACTTCTTTAGGCTTCAATAGGGTTCCAAAGATTCAATTATCAAGTATCTTGAAAGAAGGGAATGAAATGGACTTATATACAAAAGACAGTCCAACGGCTAGTTGGCTCGGTCGACCCCATGACCCCCGGGTCAATCTGGCCCAACGGTAAAATTGGCCCAACGGCTAGTTACCCGGTCGACCTGGGCATGGCTCGGTCGACCGGGTACATTGGCTGTTTTCCCAACAGACAGTTTGGTCGGTCGACCAGGTACATGGGTCGGTCGACCGACCAAACTGGCCTGGGAAGAGTCCCTGCAGAGTTTTCAAAAATCCAAAGATGAAACATGGAACTCAAGGCCAGTGTGATTTAAGCATGATAAAAAGATTCTAAAAATAGGAAATGTATGCAAATCACAAACCTAAATTCTTAATTTGATTTTCCAAAATAATGTATGAAGAATTAGGTTTTCAAAAGAGTATTTGGATTCTAAAAACATGCATGAATAAATCATTTGAAAAACATATGCAAATGCAAGATAGAATCTTAGATTCCAAAGTCAAAACTAAGAGCATGAGTGTGTGATCATTTGACAGTGAAGGTGAATGTGAATCCATCAAATTAGCAACAAACAAAAACCTAACAATCTCCCCCTTTGCAATTTGATGGCAACTAATATGATCACAACACTTCTAGGACTTTGGTTCTTCTTAACGGCTCAGTTCTAGAAATCTCTTGAATGTAGCTTCGACCGTATGACCGATTCGTCGAGAGCTTTTAACTTAATCTTTCCAAGATTTCTCCCCCTTGGTTAGAGCTCTCCCTTGCTTTTCGCATCTAAGAGTCAAGTGCTCAAGATGTATCCGATGGTGTACATCCATCTAAAATGTAAAAATTCGTATTGCGCAGACGTTCATCAAGGTCCTCACACAGATGGTGCCCCATCCGTGTTGGGCGACATAGAGCTGAGTGGTGCTTAACACAAAGATCCTTAGACAAACAATAGTGAGGGGCTAAGCTTTCTTGCGCAAACAAGATTCATTAATAAAAGAGAGATTACTTTCCATTATCAAATCAAGATCAAGACCCAACAAGAAAGCTTCTTCCAACATCAATACCATAAGTAGTCCTCGTCAAGCTTTTACAATCAAAGCCACCTAGCCTCAACACTTCAATCAATAGTCAAAACAAACGGAACATCAAAAGGGATCCTAAGTTCGACACCTAGGTTCATCAAGTAATCCAAAAACAAAACAAAGCAAATGAAGCTAAGGAACATGAACATAGCATGTAGAAAAGTACTAGACAGTACAACTTGGAATCAGAAGTGATAGACAATCCAATCCTAGGTACAGTGTTAAACCCGAGGTATCGTACAACCATACTCAGTCAATGAAGAGAATAGGGTTCGTGATACCCTAATGGACAATCTTCGTGCATAGATATAAAGGGGGTATCCGTTGTCCCGTACCGTTCAAGATTGAGATAAGTTGTAACTGATACAACTGGATTAACCGTAAAAGAAGTCGGCTCAAAACATCTTTACATATAGTCAAATGAGTCCAAAAAGGTAGCCAAGGTTCCACCCAAGTCCAACCGAAAAAAGTCAAAAAGGGCCCTTCAAAAAGGTATCCAACAATGGGCCCGGTCCACATCCCACACAGAGTACTCGGTCAACCCGACCCAATCTGGTCGACCGGAAGTTGTAAACAAATGGAGTGCACGGTGTTTTTCATCAGGCTCCAGAGAGCCTCATTGTGTGTGGCCGGTCGACCCGGTCCCTTTGGCCGGTCAACCGCAGACACTGCAGTTATAGAACCTCAGTCCTGTAACTGAAGTGAAATGGGTGGAAACCCCTTTCCAAGATCCCAAAACATGTAATTAGTCAGTATGAAGGGCCTAGCCCTTCCATTCTAATCTTGCAAATAAAAAAAATAGGGCCTTGCCTTCTCCACATACACCCATACCCCCTCTTATCAAGTCCATTCAACCAACATCCATCCCAATCCAACCATTCAATTTATATTATTATGTTTTCAAACATTTAAAGTATCAATGAGCATGTGGTCATCTAAATCATCATCAATCATCAAATCAAAGGAAAGACAAACATATCCAAGAATATATATAAATATCTACTTGCCTTTGGTGGAAAAATGCCCAAATCCATAAATCCTAACTCCATTGCCCAACAAACCAAACCTAAGGGATAATTAGAAAAATAAAACTAAATTAAATAATAAACCAAAAGAAAGGGAACCTCTAAGCTATCTAACACATTACTACACCCAAAATACATTAACCCAAACCTAAGGGAAAAGAGCTTACCAAATAAATGGGTGGATGGAGTGGTGGCTTGCAAATTGGAGATGAGAAGCTCGCGGGGTCCACGCGGAGATGATGACAAAGATCGAAGGTGGGGCTGCCTTTGCAGTCCATTTCCAGCAAGGTGGGTGAAAAAGGTTGAGAAAGAGAGAAAAATAATTGAAATTGAGATGGGGAGGTTGTGGGGGTTGTGGGGCCCACATGATTGGTGGCCCACTAAATTGGTGGTGATGGGGACTCTTGGTGGTCCATTAACAACCCCCACAACAAAGACAGAACGAAGAAAGAATGGAGAAAGTAAGAGAGAGAAAGAGTGAAAATGGTGAGATTAGTTGGGATTTAGCTTATGTGAACAGTGAGTGGAGAGATAGAAAGTAAGAGAGATAGAATGAGATGGGTGAGGGGTACCTCACGTTGGTAGCAAGGGGAGTGGATGGAGGAAAAGAAATAAATAATGAACAGAGAGAAAGAAACAGAGAAATGAAAAGGGTTGAGACTAATTCATGTTGGCAGCAAGTGGGGAGGAAGAAATAAAGAAAGGAAAGAGAGAAATCGTGGGAGAGAGAAACAGGGGCGGGGGGGGGGGGGGGGGGAGGGAGAGAAAGAGAGAAATGGAAAATGGGGGAAATAAAGAGAGATGGGGTGGGTTGGGTTCGCCGGCGGCTGGCGGTGATCATGGAGGTCGCCGACGGCGACGATGATGATGCCGGGACGGTGGGGTAGCGAGGTGCTGGGAGAGGGAGATGAGATGAGATGAGGAGAGGAGTCCCCCAAAGATGAGGGTGACCGGCGGCAGCATGCTCGTTGTCCAGCGAGGCAGTGAGGAGAGTGAGGTGAGGGAGTGGAGAACGAAAGAGATGAGAACAAGGGGGGGGGGGGGGGCGCTGCTGTTGTGAATGGAAAATGGAAGGGAGGGTTTTGACCTAGTAAAGGAAAAAGGAGAAATGGGAAATGGGTGGGGGGGTTTTGCACATGGGATAAAGGGGGTGTTTTGATGGGGATGAGATGGGATAAAGGAAAATAGGATGGGGAGATGAGGTGGGGCTCACATGGGATTAGGTTAGGTGGGGGTGGGGTTTGACTTTTAGGAAATTAATAAATTAAGCTTAGATGTGTTCGAGTCAGGTCAGGTTTTCGGTCGTGTTCGAGGGTCCGGATCAAGATGCAATAGAAGGACAAAGTCCGGGAATTTAGGTAATCTACCCGATGGTGCCAAAATCACGAAAAGCAGAAAATACTAAAAGACCCTCGGAACTCTTCCGAAAAAGCGACACACACCCCTACTGTACCCAAACGGGCTCGGATATCAACCCAACTTTGCACGCGCGACCCTAAAGATTAATCAGACCTGTTTGGCTTATAAATGAGCTTAATTAGCTAAAAGTACAATTAACTAAACTAATTACAACCATGGAATTCCGGGATGTTACACTTTTCGTGTTTCAAGAATTTCAGCCCATGTGGTTTTCCGAAAATCTGATTCTTGATGCTTGAAATCAACTGATCTTCATCAACATTTTGGATCCTCCATCAAGAGCATGAAATCATCATTGATCGCTCTAAGATCGCCAACCGGCTGACCAAGAAAGTACACTTTTTGTTCGACCGATAGAGAAATCGACAAGACAGATGTCACTGGCCCACTGGCACCAATCAATGTCTGAAGTTGCATCGCCATCCGACATCAAACAACGTGTGGATCCATCGGTGATCATCACAAGAAGAATTCCAAAAGACGGGGTACCGACCGCGACTCTTCAAATGCCCTGGCGGCCACTTAATGTTGTTAATTGATCCATTTTATGGCAACTTAATGCGGCCATTAACCCATTATTTTGGACGGCTCAATCAGAATTAAGGAAATGGGAGTTACAAATCCAAACAATCATGGCATTAAAACCATGAAACTCCTCTCATCATGGAGATTAAAGGCGATTAAATGACCATTATTTTCCATCGGCCAATCTCAAGCCAAGAAAAAGGAGTTACAAAATAAAAGAATTAAAACTTGTAACTTCTCCCATCATGGAGCATCAATGCCATCAATTCTCTCATCATGGGTCATCAATGCCATAAATCACCCCATGGCTACCAAGAGTCTACAAAAAGGGGTCATTCCAAGAGGAGGACAGATACATATCCATACACACATACACACAAGCAAGAGAGAGAACTCTTGAAGAAGTCCTGCTACTCTGCTGTAGCAAACACCACAAGGTGATCAAAGTCCCTTGTGGGGCAACCCCCCAAGGCAAGGTCCCCTTTCCTTCTATCCAACATGGCCTAAACGCGGCTTTTCAGCCCATTTACTCGGTTTTTTATTGGATATAGAACCTCCCCTTTGTCTTTATCCTCTAAAAATCTGAGGTTAGAGCCAAGCCAAAAGAATCAAAGCATTATATTTTCTCATCTGAAGGACAATGGTGAAGCCCATACACGACTTGCAACCGTCGATCTGAACGAGTCCCCACAATCTCCTGAGAAGTTAGATTCATTTTCTTACTTTTTTCTATTGTATTTTGTATTTTTTTAAAGAGACAAAAAAATCACAATTCTTGTCTTTCATTATTGATGAGATTTGTAAATAACCTTCTACGGCAAAACCGCCTTTCACGGCATAAAAATCGCTTTCTACGGCAAAACCACCTTTCACGGCACAAAAAATAACCTCCTTTTATGGCAAACAAAATGAAATCGCCTCTCACGACTTTTAAAAAAAAATTGTGTCTCTTTCTTAAAAATATGTGCAATGGGAAGTTAGAAAAAAGAGTTGATTTTCTTTCTACTTGTGAAGGTGAATCTCCGGATCACCACTTCAAATTCCAAATAGAATAGAAAATATGGCATACTTGTACAAAAAATGTTGATGCTTGCTTTTCTCCTCCGCCAGACCCCGGTAACCTCGGGGCAGAAGGAGAGGATGAAAGCCGGGTCCATCAAGTTAGCACACCCGGTGGGGCGCATTCATTTGAGAACATGATGCTTAGATTCTTTGGCTCCTTTCTAGTTGGTGGCCTATGTTGGATCTTGCCTCTAAAAAACATGAGATGAAATATTTTTGGAAATTTCTATTTTGAGTTTATTTCCACTCTTTCTCATTTCGCAAAAAAAAAAAAAAGGAAAAATGATTTCTCTTTCTTGGATTCAATTTTGAGAAACTTTGATCATCTCCTCTTTGAACTTGATAGCTCACAGATATGTTTGCAGCTATTGTTCGTATCGAGGAATGGTCCATCTTTTCTCTTAGATTAGTCCGATAGGGATTTTCAAAAACAAAAAAAAATCTCATTTCAAACTATTTAAAAAAAAAACAAAAATCAGTGTTTTCTCTTTTGGATTCAAATTTGAGAAACTTTGGTTTCTTCCTTTTCGGACAATGGCTCGCGAAAATCGTTTGTAGCCAGCATTTGGATTTGGAGGGGCCATTCACTATATTTGATGAGTCCATCAGAAATCTTTCAAAAAAAAAAAAAAAAGCTCAAAACCCACTAAGGTTGCACCAATTGTGTTCTCTTACCAAAGTGGATCTAAGAAAAGCCTTGTCCAGAGTGTGGAGGTAGCTAGACTGTTCGAGGCAAGGGTCCTCCAAACGGGTTCATTAAGTAATCATTCCCTTATCTGGGGGCTGATCATCTACTAAGGTTTCATAAGACCGAATTGGAAACTTATGTGCACCCTTAAAAAAAATCTTTAAAAAAAAATACCTTCAAAAAAAAAAACTTCCGTCACTTTTGAGTTCAGATTTGAGAAATCTTGGTTCTCTCCTTTTCGGATTTAGTGCTCACAGAAATGTTTGAGCCTATGTTCGGATTGGAACACCATTTGCTCTCTTTGATGAATTCAATCTTGACCTTTAAAAAAAAAAAACTTCCGTCACTTTTGGGTTCAGATTCGAGGAATTCTTGTTCCTTCCCTTTAGGACTCAGTGCTCGAAGAAATGTTTGAGCCTATGTTCGGATTGGAATACCATTTTCTCTCCTTTATGAATCCAATCTTGACCTTTCAAAAAGAAAATCTCATCTTGTGTCCTTTCCAAGGAAGCGATTTACAACATTTGTGCCTAGCGGTGCTATTATGCCCTTTCGGGTCTACTGCATTTGCCACCGACACATTTGTATCTCCAACCTTATATCATCTTATCTCGAGTGAGCTTTGCTTCTCGGTAATTTGAATTAAGGTTTACAATTGCTTCTAGCAGTCACTAGAATGCTCACCTTGAGCCTACCAATATTGCATTTAGAACAATTATACCCTCTATGGCCTTTTGCCTTCTTCATCTTGCTTGGGCTGGGCCATGTCTCCTCGAGCGATTTGAAAAGATAAGACCATAGTTATTTTCCATTTATGGTCACCATATTCTTGTGATTACTAATGAATGTGGTATTATTTCAGAAGTTTTCCAAACTAGCAATGGCAGCTTCATTGACCATCACCTTCAATGAGAACAAGTGCCAACTTCTGCTTCAAGAGAAACAAAACAATCGCACTCATAAGCACTCTGGTAGTTGCCGAAGCGTCATCTCCCTTGACAACTCTCAAAACAACGGGTCGACCTCTACTCCCCGGACCATCGTCTTTGGGTCGCTGGGACCATTCTCACTCCCCGTAAAAGAAACTGTACCTGCCAAGAAGCAGAAAACCGCCCTGAACGTGTCACTGTCATGACACCAAGGGCAACAATCAAGAAGCCTGAAGCCTGTGACACTCCCACGAAGCCTCAACCTACAAGAGACCAGGTTTTCCCCAAGACTTGGTCCCCGAGACCATCACCAAAGCAAAGGAGGTCCCGAACATCTACAAAACCAACGTACCTGGCCCCTCTCAAGGAGAGCCGATTCTATCGTCTCTCTTACATGAAAAAGGAAAAATCTACCCTCCACCAAACAAACAAATCAACCTAGCATGAACAGGCTTGCTCCTACAAGCCCAAAATCAAGTCATGCATCACCAGGCCTCTACAAGAACCTGCTAAGGCCTACACTCCTGCGAGTCAACCCTTCATCTCAACAGGGGACGAACTCGCAAAATTCAAAGCCTCACTACGACAGGCAAAGGACCGCGTTTGGATCCTGTCCATGCCTAGCTTCAAAGAAGACAAGCTTGACTGCTGCGCACAGGTGACTACGTCCTTCATTGCCAAATCCCAACCAAAACTAACTAAAGCTCAAATTGCTCGTCGTATACGTCGCCGCGCGGCATATCGACAAAAGAGACTAGAGAAGCAAAGAACCTAGCATTCTACCCTTCAAGTTTCTAAAAAATGGGTCGAGAAAGAAAGACCCAACCAAGTTGTTGCTGTCCATATGGTTAGCAAAACCAGAAGACGTCAGAAGTCGGCAACCAAAATTCATGTCAGACGACCGGTGACTCGCAGCAAACATCAGGAGGATTCTCCTTCTCCTTCAAGCCAAGGACATCAGAGTAACCACTTCTCGGACTCTTCATCCAAAAGAATGAGCTCCAGCTTAGTCACCAAGACGATATCCTCATTTGATTCTCGAAGGATGAATGTCCTGGTTACAAATGCTGAGCAGCCCCCACCGCATGTTGAAGTAACCTCACGCATCCAGCAGTTGGAGCAAGGACAATAGAGAATTGAGGCTCTAATGGAAATCCTCCTTCTCACTTTCCAGCGTCCACTTAACAATGAACCTCCTCCGAGTCATCAAGATGAGGAGGTTAATGGGGAAAACAAGGAGTCAAGCGCCCTTACCAAAAAAGACGTTGACGATATCCTTGCCAAAGCAAAAGAAGAAGATACATTGAAGGAACATGGGATCAAGCCACCATATCCCTTAAAGATGGACTCGGTTCCGTTCCCTGCAAAATTCAAACAACCTACTCTCCAAACATATACGGGAAAAGGTTCAACCAGACAAAATGTCATCCATTTCAAGATCCTGACGGGAGCTATTACGGATCAAGATGCCCTCAAGATCTGTCTCTTTGCAAGTACCCTAAAAGGTACGTTCTTTGATTGATACTCCACTCTGCCAGAGGACTCCATCCAAAACTGAGCCATGCTAGAGACACGCTTCCTAACCAACTTCAAAGGTGAAGATTATCTTGTTACTATGGCACAACTCTGCAGCCTAAAACAGGGAGAGAATGAGTCAACATACGATTTCATTCAAAGTGGAAGGCGATGGCGTACAAGTGCTCAGATGTACTGCCATAAGCATTGTTGGTCGACATCTGTCATAACAACATAAGAGCAAGGATCCGCTCCATGATTATCGGTAACAAATCAAAAAACCTGGGAGAACTCCTAGAAGCAGCTATGGATGCGGAAACGGTGATCAAATACCTCAACAGTCAAAAGTCATCAAAGAAAGAGCCGACTGCCATTACGACCTCAAAACCAAAGAAAAAGGAAGTTCTTAATGTGCAAACCAAGTTTGCTCCTCAGCAGCCAAAGAAAGCTGAAAATAAAACTGCAGGTAAGAAACCTGAACTCTCTGAGGCCTTTAAAGAACGAGTAGAGAAGAAATACCTATTCGATGAAGATGTTGAAGAAATCTTTGAGGCTCTCTTAGCAAATGGCAAACTCACCTTGCCCGACCCCAAAAGACTAGGAGATGTTGGCAAAACCAATGATACCCGGTATTGTCCATACCACCAGATGGTCTCGCATCCTCTCGATCAATGCTTCGTTGTGAGAGAAAAGATCAACGAGATGTGGAAAAATGGAGTCATTACCTTTGACAAAAATTATGGGTCTGCCTTTGTCAACATGGTGTCATATGGACAAACATCAAAATCACCAAAGAAAAAGATCACTACTTCCTTCAAGGTGATAGCAATGACTCAAACGTCCCAAGAACTGGTCTCGTACCCAACACTAAACGGACAACCCATATGGGTGCATCCTGATCTCATAGAAGATAAAAATTGGGAGATCGTCAAAACAAAGCCGACTACTCAACAACAAAGGCAAGCCAGGAGACAACTCCGTAAGCTAAGGCAGCAGGAGAAAGCTCAACCAAAATAAGAAGTCCTTGAAAAGGCAGAGACCTCTTCCACTGCTTCACTAGGGGCAATGGAAGAATTCCTTCCTAAGACTTCAAAGGTGGTAACAAAATTCACCCTTGGTGATTTCATGCCACCTCATTACATAAATGAAACTACGCAGGGGGCATCATACTCTTGCAACTCAGTAATAGGATTCTCTATGGATGGATGAGTCTAGTGATACTGCTAGTGATACCGATGAGTGGGAGAAATCCCTTGAAGTAGGAGAATACCTCTTCGATGAGGAATGGATTCCCGAATCTTATCTTATGCCAGTAATCTGGTATAACCCATTACAACCACAAGGATCCTGGTCTGATGATGAAGAAGACCGAGAGGTTGTTCAAGAAAATATTGTCTATCTAACACAAGCAAGTGCTCCAGTGGAACCCAACATTGATGAACCACAAGGAGCAGATGACAAAGAAGATTTGGCTCATATGCCCGATCTCAAAGAATATGCAAGAATCTTGCAACGTCTTGCCATAGAGCGGGAGCAGGATCGTATCAATGAGCTTCGTCATAATCAAAATCCAGAACAGGAAATCCCAGAAAATTTACAGACATCTCCTCCAGTAACCCCGGAAAATGAAGAAAACTACTGGATTGATGATCCTCTTACATCTGAAGACGAGTCTGAATCTCAACAGTGCATTCTAGAGGCATCTCCTATCGGAGTTGCTTGCACTGCGATAGTTTGGATGATGGTGCCTCTGAACCTTCGTCTGCTGAGGCCTTAGATTATCAGACTACGTCCGGTGGCATATCTTCTGGAGCTACATCTTCTCAGGTGACTTCCACAGAGGTATCATCTTCTCAGCCTTCGTCTCTTGAAACTGTGACATCGGAGCTTAAGCCTCTTCCGACTGATCATCTTGAAGAAGCTCCTGCCAATGAAGTCTTCTTCAATGAAAATCCGGTCAAGTGGTCCCAGATACCCGACCTAATAGGTGATGTCTGGACCGATAAATTACTTAACAAGGAAGAAAAGTTGTTGGACGCTGTTCCCGACTTGTTCCCGAAAAATGCTCCATGCAACGCGATCACCGAAGACGGCAATACTGCTACAGAGACGTCTTCAGCAAATGACAAGGATCAACCCCTTGATCTCAAGAGTGATCTTCCAAAAGGAAACCCTTCTCTAGAAGCTCTTGAAGTTGGTAGAGGTAGCCGCTTTGACCGGGATCACCACAAAAATTACAACCAACCTTTTTCTTCTTATGTAAATCATTCAGGAAAGCAAGTTGTAAAAGCCCCAAGTGGCAACAATAATAAAAATGCAGGCCCGAAGGAGGCTTTCAAGTACGACTTGATTGAGCACTTCAAACACATACCTGCACGACTGCGCATCCTTAACTTATTACGAATGTCTCCACAAACTCGTGATAGTCTCATTTCAGAACTGCAAAGGCTGAATGCGGATGTCGACAAAAATGCCCCACAAGTCCTACAAATTGAAATGACTATAGGGTAAAAAAATCAAGTACTTCCTCAAAGGGAAAAAAGAAGAAAACTGAGGGATCAAGCGTTGAATGCCTCTCGGTTCAGAAAGCAGCAAGTGCAGTCATCACCTTCGATAAGGATGACCTCCTGCTAGGCGAGACAAAGCACAACCGACCCTTGTACTTTACATGGTACTTCAAAGAAATGCCGATTCACAGAGTCCAGATCGACCCAGGTTCTGCACTCAACCTCATCTCTACTTCATCGCTCGAAGAGATGGGTATTCCACCTAGCAGGTTGAGTCACACGTTTGTATCCATCTTTGGATATGATGGGAGCGCTCAAAGGTCTATCGGCAAAATCAGGTTCAAGTTGCAAATTGGTGATCATATCTCTGAAGTCACTGTGTATGCAATAAGGACCCCTTCATGCTACAACATCCTTCTTGGACGCCCTTGGATACATGAGAATGGTGTCGTCCCTTCAACTTTACATCAGTGCATTAAGTTCGTTGGCAACGACAGCTTAATACATCGAGTGTTTGCAGATAAAAATTCCTTCAAAGGCAAAGACGTCCATTTTACAGATGCTCAGGTGTATAAAGATGAAAAATAAGAAATGGAGGAAGAAACAACACCCTTTGCTGAAAATCTCCGGAAAGATAAGGGCAATGCTCCTCAGCAATCATCGGAAGAAAAATAACCTTCCAGCAAATCTGAAGAGAGTAGTCATTCTCCTTTCGTTGTCTCTATCAAATTTTCAAAGCCTTTGGTAATCACCACCAAAGCAAAGAAGACAAAACAAAAGGGGCTAGGGGCAAGTTTGTTGTCTCTTTTGTGTCTATTATGCATGACACATATTTAGATTCAAAGTTAGAAGACGACACAACGTCAAGCCAAGCCGATACTTAGCAAGTTCATCCCGTTCTCACTCCATTGGAAACACTTGCGGACGTATAAGACCCTACGTTTGCTTCCTTCGTTGTTCCGGCAACTTCGGCAGAAGAAAAGACAATCTTCTTCCACAGATCGGAAGCCTCTTTATCAAATTCTTCGCTTGAACATTTCCAAATTGAAGGTATGCCTCCACTATTCTTGTATAGTCCAATGGCATAAGCTATCATGAAGAAAATGGGCTATGATGCTCAGAATCCAATCGGTTTGGGAGGTGGCCGTGGTATTCCCACACCATTGGAACCTACTCTGACCAAAAGTCAGCTGGAGGATTGGAAACTCTATCGTCATATAGACAAGTCTTCATACGGGTTGGGGTATGATCCTGACACTCCCATGAGATAGTTGACACAAAGGCTGTAAAGTCGTTTTGCCGACCAAGCCTCAACATCTCGTGTCCATGAAGACATTGATCACCCTGGATATCTCTTTCAGGAGTCACCCGTCAAGGATCCAGGAAGCTCCTCCAATTGGTATGATTTCTCTAACGATGAAGAAGAATTGTTCGATGACACAGGCGCACTGTTTTGTGAACCAGAAGAACCATCGTCTCCAAAATAAATACCCTACTTCAACCCAGTTTCAACAGGTGATTGGGATCATCTCATTGCAAGTCTTGAGAAGAGTACCGATCAAGAAGACCCATGGACAAAAGCAAAACCTTGGTTTGTAAATCCTTTGGAACTCCAAAAGGTCTTGTTGAGTTGGAAGCCTCCGAAAACATTATGGAGGAACCACTTTCAAACCTTCCAACAGAAGATCCTATTCAAAAGATAGACGTGGGGACATCTGATAACCCACGTCCTGTATTCATAAGTAAGAATATAAAGGATGATGAGTTACCCGAGTATATCGCTTTTCTTTGTGAGTTCGTTGATTGTTTTGCATGGTGTTACGCTGAAATGCCTGGCTTAGACCCCAAAATAGCATTCCATAAACTCAATCTAGAAACAGATATCAAGCCTGTCAAACAAGGCCAAAGAAGATTCCATCCTGATGTGATGGACAAAATTGAACAAGAAGTTCAGAAACTCAAAAGCATTGGCTTCATCCGTGAGGAACAATATCTAGAATGGTTGGCCAACATCGCCCCCCTGACAAAGAAAAATGGGCAGATCAAGGTCTGTATTGACTATAGAGACCTGAATATTGCATGCCCTAAAGATGAATTTATGCTCCCCATACCAGAGGTGATGATTGACAAAACCTGCGGATTCGAGCGAATGACATTCATGGATGGCTTCTCTGGCCACAATCAGATAAAGATGCATACTGAAGATGAAAGACATACAACATTTCGGACTCCATTTGGCGTGTATGGCTACACAGTGATGTCATTTGGTCTGAAAAATGTAGGTGCAACATATCAAAGGGCTATGATGAAGATATTCCAAGATATGCAGCACAAGACGGTCGAATGTTACATTGATGATCTCGCCATCAAAGGTTGAAGAAAAGAAGACCATCTCAAAAATCTTCGAGAAGTCTTCCTTCGACTTCGTAAACACAAACTACGGATGAATCCGCTAAAATGCTTCTTCGGTGTATCATCGGGTAAGTTCCTCAAATTCATAGTTCGAAAAGCCGGAATAGAACTTGACCCCACCAAAGTCAAGGCTATCCTAGAAATGCCATCTCCAAGAACCCTAAGAGAGCTAAAAGAGCTTCAAGGAAGGTTGACATACATTCGACGGTTCATCTCCAATTTGTCAGGGAAGTGTCGTCTATCTCTCGGTTAATGAAGAAAGGTGTGGACTTTGTTTGGGATGCTGAATGTGAAGCTGCATTTCAAGACATCAAGACATACCTGAACAAGCCTCCAATACCGGCTGCCCCCACAATTGGAAAACCATTCATCTTGTACACAAGAGCTCTTGATTACTCTTTGGGTGCTCTACTAGCACAAGAAAATGACGAGGGAAAAGAAATTGCTTTATATTACCTCAACCACATGTTGGTAGGTGCAGAGCATCACTACTCTTCAGTCGAAAAAAAATGCCTTGCAGTGATGTTAGCCGTACAAAAGTTGCATCACTATCTGATGTCCAACACAGTGTACCTGATTTCGATGATCAATCTTTTAAAGGTCCTTGTCACAAGAACAAGTTCTCTCAATGCCTGATTGGCAAAATGGTCCATCCTTCTGTCGCAATTCGATATTAGGTATGTACCACAAAAAGCAATCAAAGGCCAAGCTCTTGCAGACGTTCCTACAGAGCACCCATTACCTAAAGATTCTCCACTCAAGGATGATCTCCCAGACGAACCTGTCTACACCGTGGAGATTTCCCCATCTAATGCTTCCTGGGACATGTACTTTGACAGCGCAATCGGGACAAATGAAAAAGGAAAGCAAATATCGGGAATTGGCATTCTCTTTGTTAGTCTCGAAAAATACATGATTCCGCACGCTTTTTTGCTATTGGAACCACTCAAACAATGCAGCTGAGTACCAAGCTCTGATTGTGGGATTGGTACTCACCCTCGAATTTGGCATCACCGTGCTAGAAGCCTTTGTGGACTCTCAACTGATCGTCAACTGGATGAATCAGAAATTTGAAGTCAAGAAGCTTGATTTGTTGCCTTACTACAACAAGGCACAATCACTTCAGTAAAAGTTTGACATCTGTCACATCACCCACATCCTTAGAGGTGAAAACATCCGTACAGATGCCCTAGCTAGACTTGATGCATCTATGGCTATCCAAAAAGGGGAAAACATGCAAATTGCAGTATTTCAAAGAAGGTTCTCCCTCCTCTTAACACACACCAAGTAGTTATTGAATGCCACCAAGTGGTTGGAAGTCAGATATCCATCCTCAAACCTCCGATCTGCGACTGAAGGGATCCGTTCATTGATTACATTATATTCGGAATCCTACCTGAAGATCCAAAAGAGCAGGTAAGCATTCAAAGACGAACCCCAAACTTTCATTTGGATATTCCTTCAAAAATACTGTACAGATAATCCTTCAATTGAGTACTTCTACGCTGCTTGTCACAACAAGAGGCCGAGGAAACTCTCAAAGAAGTGCATGCTGGTCTTTGTGGAGCTCATCAGGCTGGTCCCAAGCACTACGATCAGATAAAAAAGTTAGGTTATTATTGGCTTACCATGGTAGCTGATGCAATGCAATTTGCTAAACGCTGCCAACATTGCTAAATTCATGGAGGTTATGTCCACATGCCTCCAGAATGGTTACATCCTACAGCGAACTCACGGCCTTTCGAAGTCTGGGGTATGGACATAATAGGTCCTATCTCTCCCCGATCAAGCAAAGGTCATCGCTTCATCTTCGCCGCTACAGATTATTTCTCCTAGAGGTCAGAAGCATTTGCGCTCAGCGAAATGAAGACCTCATCAGTCCTTCAATTTTTGCGCAGCAACATTATTTGTCGCTTTGGCATACCTGAAAGATTCATCCATGATAACAGACCACAATTCCGGGATCACAGATTTTACAGGTTCTGTCACAAGTACAAAATCCAAAGTTATCCTTTGACTCCATATAATCCTACAGCGAATGGACTAGCAGAAGCATTCAACAAGATACTCTGCAAAATTCTCAAGAAAATGGTCTCAAGTCCCAAAAGAGACTGGTGCGACAAACTACCTGAAGCTTTGTGGGATTATCGAACCACCGTTTGAGGACCAACTCATAGCACACCATTCTCTTTGGTTTATGGTTGTGAAGTTGTTGTCCCTTTGGAAGTACAAATTCCTTCCTTAAGGGTATCTTTGCAAAATTACATCACGCAAGAAAGCAATGTCAAATTGAGACTCGAAGAGTTGGATAATCTCGATGAGAGACGGCTTGAAGCTCTACAAAGCATTGAGCTTTACCAAGCACGCATGACAGGATCTTTCGACAAGAATGTCAGGCAACGCGCCTACAAAAAGGGAGACTTGATTCTTGCAGTAAAAAGGTCAATGGTTTTCGCCCACAAATCCAAAGGCAAGTTCGAACCAAAATGGAAGCGACCCTTCGTCATCGACAAAGTCTTCTCCAACGGTGCATATGCCCTTCTAAACATGGAAGGTGACAGATGTATGCTGCCCATCAACGGAAAGTTCTTGAAGCGGTACTACCCTTGAAGACTTCCTCCAACGGGTCAGAGCGATGCCTATATGGCCAAATCTTATTCCTAGGTACTTGCTCACCAAACCCATCCCTTTTGGAATTTTGATCCTTATGTTGAAATTTAAAAAAAAAACTCTCAAAACAATGCTTACTTTTATCATTTCATTGTTAACAAAAAAATCAAATCCAAAAATCCAAGTTTAGGAGCCTCTTCCCGGACTTGACCAAAATTTTCAATCCTTGAACCCAAAATTCATGGTTTGATTAGGGATTTCCACCCTAGTCCACTCTGCCTTCTACCACCAAAATGGTTTTAGGTCAAAATTTATGACCCTCGTGTCTTTAAACAAAAATGGTTTTTCAAAAACAAAAAACCGCGAGGAAACGACTTTTAGTCGATACTCGCAAAACCAAAAAATTGAAAGGATGCGAACCCCATTCGATACTTCCAAAACCTTAAAATCGTAAGGAAGCGACACCTTGTCAATACTTGCAAATTTTCAAAAATCTTGGAGACGCAACAGTCCAAGTTGATTTCCGCAAGCCCAAAATTCAAACAAAAAACTGAGGTCCAAAACACCTAAAATTTTCAAAAATTATGGGGAAAAGATATTCAGTCAGTACCCGCAAAATAATATTTTTTGAAAGCGAGGAAGCGACATTCCATCGATATTCGCAAATCAGATGAGCAAGGATGCGACATTCTATCGATACTTGCAAAACCATCCAGTAGGGAAGCGACACTGAGTCGATACCTTCACCCAAATTCACGAGGAGGTGACATTCCATCGATACACGCAAACGAATGAGCATTGAGGCGACATTCCATCGATAATTGCAAGACCATTCAGTAGGGAGGCGACTTTTAGTCAATACTTACATTTTTTAAAACCAAAACCTCGCTTTTATGCAAAAAACAAAATTTCGGCTCTCATGCCGTAAACCCAAATTTCAACTTTTACGCCATCCCAAAAATTTGGCTTTAATGCTATCTCAAAATTCGGCTTTCATGCCATCTCAAAATCCGGCTTTCATGCCATCTCAAAACTCGGCTTTCAAGCCATCAAAAAGTCAGGCCTTTTGCCACAAAATCTGGCTTTCATACCAAAATAATCCTTTGACAAAAGATTTTCACTAAATGACAACCTTTTGGTCAAGTTTTCCCAAACATTCTCATCCAACTTTTGCTTATTTTCATCAAAAAGAATTTAAGTGAAAGGTATATAGGTACCAAAAATGTTTTTGCATGGAGGTACTAAAGAAAAGAAGAAAAGAGTTTGTTTCCAAAAATCAGGAGCTCAGTCTAACATGGTGTTTAACCAAAGATTCATCTCCTCAAGCAAACTCTTGGCCTTAGTCTCTAAAGCTTCCAACCCACGCTTCTTCAAAAATTTTCCATAAAATACGGCAGAACGCCGCTACCCATCTTCAGCACGGGGAAGTTTTTCCCAGAGAATCTACCATTGCTCGTATTCCTGAGTTTTCCTCTGGAGATTGCTGTTAGCTTCATCGACTTGGCGAATCAGAGTCCCCTCTCTAGCACGAGCTTCCACAATGGCGGTCCATTTGGCAGCAGCTTGTTCCTCCAATAGCTCGAAACGCTGCTTGGCTTCAACGACCTCCCTATCAAGACGGTGCAGGTCTTCTGTTAGCTCAATGATAGCTAACTCGATGACATTACTCTCCTAAACGAATTGCTTCTGAGTCCGCGATATCTCATTCAGTTCAGACTTGACCTCACCAGAAAGCTTCAAAAACATTTCATTGAACAAGTCACCATTTGGGAAGCTCTTGGTCTCATTCCATTTGTTGCCCAAAATAATGACTTCATCAACAACAACGTTCCCACTTGCAATGTCCAGATCAACCTCTTTGCTATCAGAAAGGATGTCCTGCACATACTTGATCATCCTGAAGCCAGCTTCCAAATGGCCAGAAGAAAGAGTTTCGACCCATGAGCTCAAGACGCTCTTCAACACTTTCTTCGCATACTGAAGAGATGGCCCGTTTGAAGGCTCGCCCCTCTCCATTGGTCGATCGCCCGTGTCATGCCCTGTTGGAGGAGTGATCATCGAACTCTTTCTAATCGGAAACACAGGGCAAAGGAATCTCCTCAGAAGATTTCACCCCTGCCGCATTCAAACTGGAAGAAGAAGTCCCTACTTCTGGTTCAACTGCAGGCATCCCCTGCTCTGGCCCTGAGAAAGAGTGTGGAACTTCTCATGTTACCTCACAACCTGCTAGCAAAACAAAAAAAGGTATGAACATGATCCTGTTGAAAAATCATTATCATCAGGATTATTGCTACAAATACCTTCTTCGACGAACAGCGGAATGCTTTCTGCCTCCATGAGTTCATCTGAAGCATCGTCAAAGGTTGCATTCGTGGGTGGCTCGAAGTCGTCGAAATTCTTTGGCAAGTCAGCTGACAAGGAAACAAGCAATATGTTAGCAAATGACGGCACATATAAAAAAAATAAAATACAAAGAAGTCATACTAGGTGAAGATTCTGGAATCACTCCAGAGTCCCTAGGTTCTTCTTCAGATGCCACGATTGGATCCGTCAGTGCCTCATCAACTGGAACCTCAGGCATCCCCAAATCATCATCTCCCACTGAAAAAGGGAGAGAACGCAAATCAAAACAACAAAGTCTCAATGAATGAAATGGAAAGAGAAAAAGGAAGAATCATACCTTCACTAACGGTCTCTTCCTCTCGACTCCTTTTTTCCGAAGGCTCATCAGCGTCTCCTGACATCTCTTCAGCAATGGTGAGAGGCACTTCTGGATCAGGAGAGTTTTCGTGCCATCTCTTATTACGGCGCTGCCCTCTCTTCCTCTTGCTTCTATGGGTCAGTTTGGTTGAAGTACCCGCCCCATCCTCAAAGTCAGGACCTTGCTTGACTTCTCACCGGATGGTCTGCTCTTCCCGGTGGACTACAAGGAAGCCTTCGTTCGTTCCGCTTGCATCCAAGTGCCGATCTCGGCCTCCTCCTCCTCTAGCTGTTCCAAGACCTCACTAGGTATCTCTTATACAGCTCTTGATCCGATGATGTCCTGTTCACCGAGAAAGCCTATCTTGTGCATCTCTCCAGAAAGGAAAGCCAGAACTTCCTCTCGTCGGACTCCATCTGATCTGCCAAGACCCTTCCTAGAAGATTGTTTGACATCGAGCTCCTTCTTGGAAAGCCCTCGGTACACCGAAAATCTCTCTACGAATTATTTCGTAAAGCCATCAGTCCAGAAAGTGGGCAATTCAGGATAGGAAATCATGGCGGTAGTGTCCTCTGCATTGTAAAAGGCTCATGCATTCCTCCCATCCCGCAAACCTCCAAAACACTTCATCATGCTTGAAGGCGCTCCAACAACGCCTTGAGAGAAGCCCAACTGCAATGCAAAACGTGAGGGGACATACGGTTGGATGTATACAAAAAGATGTCTACGGTACACCATTGTGTTAACTCGTATGTTAAAAAGCCACCTCTTCTCTACATAAGTCGAAGAATAGTGCCTTCCCGACCCTGCCCTGGTGGAATCATGGGAGACACCAAAATCAAAAGCCTTCTTCTGCAGACACCAAAGCAAGCCGCTCTCCGAATGCCATCTGACAAGTCGGAAAGATACAATGCGGCCTGATGTGCGTTCCATCTCCTCCAGCAAAAACAGCCTCACTCAGCCAGTAAGTGAGGTAAACAACGAGATCCCTCCACAACGCAGTGTCAGAACAAATGATACTTGTGCTCATGAAGAAGTCCTTTAAGTCATCTCGCGTGACAAAAGTCTTCTTCAAACCCGGAGTCTTAGCTCTGGCTTCCCGAGTCGTGCTATCAGAAGACTCTCTGCTGTCAAAGAAGTTGGGGAACAAAGAGCCAAAACTCCTCCAACTGCTGGACCTAACTTTCGAGCCCATCTTCTCTTTCAAAATATCATAGAAGGCGACAAGCTGAAAGTACAAAAGCTTAAACTCCCCAGACTGCTCCTCAAGGACGCTGTCAATAGGCATGAACTCCTCATAAAGTTTGCCGAAGACAGGCGGCCCGGTGATGGCACTCAATACCTTCAAAGAAAAACCAATCTCACCATTTATGACAATGAAGGTTTTGGTTTGTGGAAGGAATGACTCCAACATGGCCATGAAGGCTTCATTGGAGAAAACTACGGTTTGCCGAAAAGCACGAACCACGTCAAAGATCTTGGCCTTCTTCAGAATGGCCCCACCAACCTGTAAGATGTGATCAATCCATGACTCCCAGTTGAGTCAGCTCTGAAATTGCCACGAAGTCGAAAAGGCTTCACCTAACTGCTACCGTCACCCAGGAAAATGCTAAGGCCCACCGGTCTCAAATCAACCGGTGGATGATCAGAACCTTGGTAGCCACTGGCTGGCATCAACGTGTCCATGCGGACAGGCGACTTCTCTGCTTATCTGGAAGGGCCGCCAACAAAAACTCCGGTCTTGATCACATTAGTCCTCTCCACCCAACTTGGAGGATCTTTCCTCTTAGGGCATGTTGGAGAAAGGCCCATGATCGAGATAGTGCGATCGAAGGTCGACCGGGTAGAAATAGTTCTCTCCTCACCATCTGCCGTGTAAGAGATTTGAAAACACCTTCTTTGGTACGTCAGGTCGTCAAGGACTGCATCACCAAAGAGGAAGGTAGGCTTGGGCATAATGCTCTGATCGTCCATGACCTAAGGACGGTTGCTTACCATAATCTTGTAAAACTCCTCATCCTTGAGAGCGATTAATCGTTGCCTCATCTCATCACGGTTGAAGGAGTCGCACTCTTCCAAGTTTCTCTCCACATACTGTACCTTCTCCCAGGCCTGCTGTACGGCTGCATTAGGAGACCTGGCAGACCGGCAGGATGCATTAGTAACAGACCCCTTACCCTTGTTCGTTCTGGAGGAACTACCTGTAAAGGATTAAAAAAAATCAATCATCGAAATGACATAATTTTGCTAAAAGAATTCTAACGAAATTTTGGCGCGATTCCAGGACAATTCCAAAGAAAAGGGAAGCACCCCGAAAGAGATAAGAAGCTTGAAGATGAGCTCAACGTCATTGCGAGCTCATAGAAGACTCAAACTCAAACATTGCTGCGAGATCAAGTTAGTCTTCTCAAATTTCGACAAGCTTGATAAAGGGCTCAACATTGCTGCGAGCTCCAGACTTCAAAAACTTGCAAAGCTCCTCAAAAGGCGTCGCAAAACTAAGAAAGGGCTCAACATTGCTGCGAGCTCCAAATCCCAATACTTGCAAAAGATTTCCAGGTATGCATCATCATGCTTCCAAATCAATTTACTAAAAATCATGCATCAAAGTAAATCATCATGCATTGGATGCTAGGGAAACCTTACACAAAGTTTGACCAATTCCAACCCAACTTGGTCAAAACCAATCAAACTTTGTCCAAGTCAAAAATCATGTTGGCTTGACCTAGAGACTCTGGCCTTCTATCTTGATGCATAAAAAAAATGCATGAACATCTTGAATTGCATAAACCTCATTATCATGGTGAGCAAAAAAAAAAAAAAAAGAGAAAAACCTCTTCAAATTTTTTTTTTCTGGGCTGGCCCACAGGCCGTGGCCCACTGCCACATGGCTGTACGGCCAGGTCTGTACAACAAAAAAAAGGGTAAAAAAAAAGGGAAAATCGTGAAGAAAAAGAAAAAGAAGAAAAACTGTGAGAAAAAAATAAAGAAAGAAAGAAAAAGGAAGAAAAAATTGGGGGGGGGGGGGCACGTGTCAAAAAAAGAAGAAAACATGTGGAAATGAAAAGAAAATAAAAGAAAACGAGAAAAAGAAAAGAAAAGAAAAGAAAGAAACTTTTTCTACTTCTACTTAGAGTTTCTTGTGAAGGAAGAAAACTTACTTGAAGCCATGGATGGAGAAGAAAGAGAACTTGAAGATTCTTGAAGAAGAAGAGAAGTTCTTGATCTTGGAGCACTCTTGAAGACTCTTGCAAAAAGAAAGCAATGAAGCAAAGTTCCAATCTCCCCTGGCTTTTATAGAGGAGAGGAAACAAGGAGAAAAGAAAGGAGGTAAGTGCTAAAAATTAGCAACTTTGACAAAAAGAAAGGGACTGTGAGATATTCTCTCCCAAAGAAAGAACCTTTGAGAAAACCTCTCCCAAAAACAAGGAAACATGAGAGATTCTCTCCAAGTAAGGATATTTTTAGATATTCTCTACCCACAAGAGATATTTTTAGATGTTCTCTACAAAATGACACCACATGAGATCTAGGTCATCTTTAAAAGCTTAAGATCCCATGAGTTAGTCCACATGAGCCAAATTTGACCACCTAGGCACTAAAAGGGGCTTCCTATCAAAAAATTCCCTTTACCAAGAGCATTCAAAATGGTTCCATACCTCTTTTGAGTTGATTGAACCGATCAAAAAAAAAAAAAAAAAAAAGGAAAGCTACATGAGTTTCCAAAAATCCAAACCAACCAACCTCATGAACCAAATTAAGCCAAAATCTTGAAATTGACATTCCACAAAAAACCAAACTCTGGTCCCCTAACTTGCCACATACAGCTTGATAGGTTATAAGGCCGAAAAAAAAAAAAAAAAAAACAAATCCTGACCCCCTAGCTCGCCACATATAGGACCCCCTAATTTGCCACATACAGCTTGTTGGGTCACAAGGTCAAAATAAAAAATTAAACCCCTAACCTACCACATACAACTTGTTAAGTTACAAGGTAAAAAAAAAAACCCTCTTGACCGCCTAATGCCCCACATTCAGCTGTTAGGTTCACAAGGTCAAAAGGAAAACTCAAAACTCAAAATCCAAAATCCAAGATCCAACTCCCCCATGTCATTTTCAAAACTTTCCCTTGAGATAGTACGTGATCCCTCTCACTACCATAAAATCTCATTGGAAACTCAAAAGGCTATTCAAAACAAAAAAAAAAAAATGCTCAAAGACTCTTGGTCAAGTCAGAAGCTCTCCTCCAAGTTTCTCTTCGAGGCACATCGACTCCAAAACCTACTCGTCGCTGTACCTCAAGGGGGCATTTGTTGACACCAAAAAGTCACCCTGCCTCCTCAACATAAAGAAGCCACATGAAGCCAAAGGAGAGGTGCACATGAAGTTTCGGGCCATTTCAACATCATTTGGCCTAACTTCACTCCAGCAACGGAGTAGGAGCTCTCTGCGACAGTGAAGCCAGAGACCCTGACACACAAAACAGAGCATACAATTGGCTACAAATGCCACTAGGAGGCTCTACATAAAGTTTCAGGTCATTCCGACATCATTTGACCTAACTTCACTCCTCCGGTAGCCAAATAGGCGCTCATGGCGGCGACAATGTCGAAGACATCCAAACTTCAATCAGAGCCTACGGATGGTCTCAAAATACCTCCAAAAGGTTCCATGCCAAATTTCAAGTCAAACAAACAACGTTTGACCCTCCATCAACCCTCGAGCAGTAAAATCAAGCCTCTCGGCGGCAAGAGCTATCTAGGCCATCACTCATCAAACAAAGCACATGGGTGGCTTTAACATGCTTCCAAAGGGCTGCACGTCAAATTTCAAATCATTCCGACAACGTTTGACCCGACTTTGACACTCCGAAATAAAATCAATCCTCCCGGCCACGGAGCTTCCTAGGACCATGACATCCAAATTGGAGCTAATGGATCATCTCTAAATGACTCCAATAGGCTTCCTGTCAAATTTCAAGTCGATTAGACATCGGTTGACCGTACATCAAAGTGTGGCATCTTCCTCGCGGCAAAATAAGTCTACTGGCAACGGGACCCCCACACGGCTTCAAAAGTCAAATAAAAGCCCATGGTTGGTCCTATCTACTGCTCAGGAGGCTTCACCTCAAATTTCAGGTCATTCCGACATCGTTTGACCTAGTTTTAACTCTTGACAGAAAATCTACAACAAAGTCTTCGGCCTTTCCGGAAAATAGAAAACTTTGTGCTTCGATTTGCGTGGGTTCTCGTCAGATTTTCTTCAGGAGAATCAAGCCAATAAATGAGGAAAAATGTCAACAAAAATAGAGGAGAAAAGAAAGAATAAAAAAAATCAGAGAAACGGCTGAAAAACGGCGACCACAAGGGGAAAATCCCCCATGGTCGCCGGTGACCGTAGCCCAAGGTTGTCGGCGACCTTGGGTGCATGGTCGCCAGCGACCCTGGAAAGCCGGGTGGCCCGTTTTCAGACCCTTTTCACGTTTCAGGAATTCCAGTCCCTGTGGTTTTCTGAAAATCTGATTCTTGATGCTTGAAATCAACTGATCTTCATCAACATTTCGGATCCGCCGTCAAGAGCATGAAATCATCATTTATCGCTCCAAGATCGCCAACCGGCTGACCAAGAAAGTATACTTTCTATCCGACCGATCGAGAAATCGACAAGACAGATGTCACCAGCCCACTAGCACCAATCAATGTCTGAAGTTGCACCGCCATCCAACATCAAACAACATGTGGATCCATCGGCGATCGTCTCAAGAAGAATTCCAAAAGATGGGGTACGGCCCGCGACTCTTCAAATGCCCTGGCAACCACTTAATGCTGTTAATTGATCCGTTTTATGACAACTAAATGCAGTCATTAACCCATTATTTTGGACGGCCCAATCAGAATCAAGCAAATGGGAGTTACAAATCCAAACAATCATAGCATTAAAACCATGAAACTCCTCTCATCATGGAGATTAAAGGCGATTAAATGCCCATCATTCTCATCGGCCAATCACAAGTCAAGAAAAAGGAGTTACAAAATAAAAGAATTAAAACTTGTAACTTCTCCCATCATGGAGCATCAATGCCATCAATTCTCTCATCATATGTCATCAATGTCATAAATCACCCCATAGCTACCAAGAGCCTATAAAAAGGGGCCATTCCAAGAGGAGGACAGATACATATCCATACACACATACACACAAGCAAGAGAGAGAAATTCTGAAGAAACCCTGCTACTTTGCTGCAGCAAACACCACAAGGTGATCAAAGTCCCTTGGGGGGCCACCCCCCCCCCCCCAAGGCAAGGTCCCCTCTCCTTCTATCCAACATGGCTTAAACACGGCTTTTTAGCCCGTTTACTCGGTTTTTTATTGGATATAGGACCTCCCCTTGGTCTTTATCCTCTAAAAATCTAAGGTTAGATCCAAGCCAAGAGAATCAAAGCATCATATGTTCTCATCTGAAGGACGATGGCGAAGCCCATACACGACTTGCGACCGTCGATCTGAATGAGTCTCCACAATCTCTTGAGAAGTTAGATTCATTTTCTTACTTTTCTATTGTATTTTGTATTTTTTTAAAGAGACAAAAAAATCACAATTCTTGTCTTTCATTATTAATGAGATTTGTAAATCGCCTTCTATGGCAAAACCACCTTTCACGGCATAAAAAAAAAACCGCCTTTCACAGCAAACAAAATGAAATCGCCTCTCACGACATTTAAAAAAAATTGTGTCTCTTTCTTAAAAATATATGTGCAATGGAAAGTTAGAAAAAAAAAGAGTTGATTTCCTTTGTACTTGTGAAGGTGAATCTCCGGATCACCACTTCAAATTCCAAGTAAAATAGAAAATCTGGCATACCCGTACAAAAAATGTTGATGCTCGTTTTTCTCATCTGCCAGACCTTAGCAGCCCTGGGGCGGAAGGAGAATACAAAAGCCGGGTCCATCACTCTTTTAGAATGATGTTTAAGGGTATTATTGTTGGTACATCTTAAGGTGTCTCTAAAATGTATTAGATATAGCCCCTATTTGGCATGTCTATTTTTTGCCTCTAAATATCTATTTCTCTAAAGCGGACAGAGGTTTTGAAATTAGAGGTGTTTGGTAGTGATTTATAACCTCTGCACACTCTAGAGCAAAAGTGGCAAAGCCTCTAAAAAGGAAATGCCCAAAAAATGGGCATGTAGAAATCAGAGGCAATGCCTCTTGAAAAAGTAGAGGCGGAACCCATTTTTTATGACAAAAATGCCTTCGACGGAATTTTATTGTCAACGAAAGTCTTTTGAATTAAGCCCTCAATTCTCGTTCTTTCTGCAACTCGAAACCACACATCTCCTTGAAAAAGGCTGGAAGGGAGAACGGAGAAGAGGTACGTGTCTACTACTTTCTTCTATTTCTTTTGTTTCTTCTTGTTTCTTTCTTCATTCAGAACAGTTGCTTTCTACTCTCTTTCTCTCTCTCTATGTTCAATCGATGTGGTTTTTTTTTTTTTTGTTTGAATGATGATGGAAAGGGTTGGCGATGGGTTTTAGTTTGGGATGCTATTACATGAGGCTAGAAAGGGTTGGAGATGGGTTTTAGTTTGAGATGGTATTACATGAGGAGTTTCGATGATGGAGGGAGTGGTCTTGAGGATGGTTTCGATTTCTGAGATGATGGTGTTGGTGGATGAGGATGAGGAAAGCCATACTGATACTGGGGTTGGTGGTAGAGATTTTGATTTGGAGGAGGGTATTTGGGAGATGGGTTTGATTATAGAATATGTGATTTTCATCATCATATGCCCATTTTATACATTCACCAACACAAACAGAGAGACAAACAGAGAGAGGAGAAGAAATAAAAACGAGGGTTCCTCTTCCTCTCATCGTTTGGAAGATTTCTATGAGAAGAAATCTGGACTTGGATTCAAATCCATGCAAATCCATGTTAGACTTCTAGTCTTACATGAAAGGGTTTATCTGTAATCTTTCAGAGAGAGGTTAGCCAACTCCGTTAATAAAGCTTTTTTCAAACTCACAATACTTCTTCCTTTGTAATTTGAAGGCAAATGCTTCTGCTGAAATTAAAGGTGCAACTGCTAGGGTGCTTTATCTGTAGTCTTGTATGTTGTTAACTAATGCCTTTCTTTTCTTATTTGTCTCCTTTATGCTCTGAAAGGTTCACTTTCTTGTCTGTTGGGCATTTCCCAGAATTATTTGGACTAAATTCAAGATAGATGAGGGAAAGATAACTTGGCTCAAATCTTTAATGGAAATAGAGAAGGGAAATGCTTTTGGAGTTGCAAGTGATCTCTAGTTGTTATGTTTTTCTTTTTTTTTTCTTTTGTTTTTTTTTGAAACATGACTGTTATGTCTCTCGTAAACTTTTGTTCTTATTTATGGATTTTGAAACATGAATGTTATGTTTTAAACATGGTATGGTGTTTTATTTAAAGAATGTTCAAATTGTTAAATGTCTTCAAATATGAATGAATGATTAGTTATGTTTTGTTTGCAATATATATAAAGCATATGGACTTGATTTTACTTCGAAATATCATACTTATCATATTGTTGTACAAGAAACGACAACAATGCTTGATTAAGGAACCATATAGGAACTCAATCCTAACGGGACATGGTCATGTCCAAATCATTTTGAAGGGAATCCCATTATTTGTCATCAGCTATTACGTATGAACAACGTGTATTTCGGCATTTATGCATGTATTTTAGATCAAAGAATTTACTGAAAGACAACAGATATATACTTGTGGAGGAGCCATATAGGAACTCAATCCTAACGGGACATGGTCATGTCCAAATCATTTTGAAGGGAATCCCATTATTTGTCATCAGCTATTACGTATGAACAACGTGTATTTCGGCATTTATGCATGTGTTTTAGATCAAAGAGTTTACTGAAAGACAACAGATATATACTTCTGGAGGAGCAGTTGGCTATGTTCATGATGGTCATTGCGCACGCCCATACGAATAGAGTGATACAAGATAGATTCCAAAACTCAGGGGAAACTATTCATAGACACTTCCATCAGGTATTGATAGCAATGATCATATTTGCGAAAGATATGATAAAGCCACCTCCACTAGAGATACAGTGCCTAAGGAAATTCTTTTGAATCCACGTTTTGAGCCATATTTTAAGGTATTTATCTCTTTCCTTGACACCACTTTTTTATTTAAGCTAAATTCTTTTGAAAATTTTCTCAATGTTGATATTTTCTTTTTAATAAGATTGTATTGGTGTTATAAATGGCACCCTTGTGCATGCCATTATCCAACCAGAGAAACAAATTCCATACAGAGGTAGAAAGGGGGAATGTATGCAGCAAGTTATGGTAGTATGTTCGTTTGACATGCTCTTTACCTATGTGGTATGTGGATGGGAAGGTACATCTCTTGATCAACGGATTCTCTTGGATACCATTTATGACGAAAGGCTAAAGTTTCCACATGCCCCGCCTGGCAAGAAAGTATTTTTAGTGCTTTAAATCTCAATAAATGATTGCTACAACATAGTTTGACATGCCCTTTAACATTTGTCTTGAATGGTCTTTAGGTACATATTACTTGGTTGATGCTGGTTATACAAACATGAAGGGGTTTCTTTTTCCATTTCGAAATGTCCGATACTGGTTTCTAGATTTTCAAGGTGTTGCCATTCCTCGTACTAGAGAGGAGCATTTTAATAGATTGCATTCATCCTTAAGGAATGTGATCGAGCAAAGCTTTGGACTATTGAAAGCTCGATTCCCTACCATAAAATGGATTGCTCCTTACTCATTTCCTGTACGACGGAGCATCGTAGTTGCTGCAATGGCAATGCATAATTTCATTAGGAAAGAGGATATGGAGGATCAATAATTTTCACAATTTTCAGAGATGATGCCCAAGTAGAGCGTGACACTAACATTGAGGAATCACATGGAGAAAACGCTTATACATTTGATATCACAGATAGGACAAAGATGGACATCAAGAGGAATTCAATTGTAGATGCCATTTGACAAGATGCTTCTTTTTATGCTTGATTTTTATCATCTTATGTCATGGTTTTGGTTTTTTCTGATTTTTATCATCTTATGTCATGGTTCTGGTTTTTTCTGATTTTTATCATCTTATGTCATGGTTTTGGTTTTTTCTGATTTTTATCATCTTATGTCATGGTTTAACTTATGTCATGCAGCATGGAGTGATGGTGTGTGATGATGGAATGATGGAGATAATATATAATTGTGTCTCATGTTGTAATTTTTAAATTGTTTACAATTTACAGGCCATATTTTGATGGAAATAGTTGTAGTTTTCAAATGATGATAAGAGATTATGATGTTATGGTATGTGTGTAGAGGGCATATTTTGATGAAAATGTGCATAAGTTCATTTTTACATAATGACAGTACATATCCCTCTAAAAAGAGGCAAACCCCTTTAAAAAGAGGTAAATAGAGGGCATATTAAATAGTCAATTTGAAGTAGACCTGTTCATTATCAAACACGTTTTTTTGTTCTAGCTTCTTTTTTTTATAGCTCTTTTTTTAATGGTTCTATTTTGAATGGTCTGTCAAAAAAAGAATAGAGATGCCAAACAATGCCTGAATTTTATCACATCACATACAAAAAAGGGCAGTTTTTTATTAGTGGTTCGGATTTTATATAGGTGGGCCTACCATGGATAAAATACATGAATATCTTTTAATATATTATTCATGTATTATATTAGTATGGATTATACTTATCCTCCATAGTGGTCCCAAGGGCGTTTTTTAATTATTTTTTAAAAAACTCCTGAGCAGGGATATCCCTGCTCACATGTTCTTTAAAACCCACATAAAAACTCTTTTCTCCTCCACAACCTTCCCTCCTTTCTTCTTCTTCTTGCTCTTTTCTCTGCCATGACCTTTCTTCTTTTCTTCTTCCTCCTCTCTTCTCCTCCACTAGCTTTCTTCATTTTCATCATCTCTCCTCCTTCACAAGCTTTCTTCTTCTTCCACATCTCTTCTCCTTCACAAGCTTTCTTCTTCTTCCACATCTCTTCTCCTTCACAAGCTTTCTTCTTCTTCCACATCTCTTCTCCTTCACAAAATTTCTTCTTTTTTCATCTCTCTTCTCCTTTACGAGCTTTCTTCTCTTCCTTATTTCTTCTCTTCCACGAGCTTCTCCTCTAAACAATAAGAGAGAATAATGACTATAGAAAATTATTTCTTTCATTTCTTTTTTACTTGAATATTGTGTGTGTGTTTGAACATTATATTTATAGGTACAATTGCCTATACAAGAAAGAAAGTGATGTTGCAATGAAACCCAAAATTGTAGGAGTCATGGGTGCAAGTGTTAGATTGTACGGTCTCAATCCATCAGTTGATGTAATAAATTAATTAATTTATTTATTTATCAATAAAATCATGCTTTCCTTTCATTAGATGAATGGTGATTTATTACTTAATGCACATGACCAATACTTATGACATAATTGTTCATGAGATGAACTGGGTCCCACTAGTATATTAGATGTGATATATGTATATGGATGAGATCCACATACAGGAGACATGTGTCACAAATCTTATACTTAAAAATATCTTCACAACCAGTGATGAGATTGGACATCTAATCCGATAAGGTTGCAGCACTTTGATCACTATGAGATAGTGTGATTTGTCTCGATCATCAGAATATAAGATTCTGGATCATAGTGCTGGTACATTGGATGTATTGAATGACCATGAAAAGCACCTTATGAATACTGTCTCGATTTTAAGGCCTGCTCTCATAATTCCCTAGCAATAGGCTCTCAATCCTGAGACATTGATGAACTCAAGTTTCTATCTATTCATTTGCTTTGAGTCACCAATGAGTGAGGCCAACTATAAGTCAACACCTCGGTGTCTTGGGTACGTGGTAGTAGGACTGTGGAAACATCCAATGATCAAGATGGAATATATATATATATTATCCCCTTGTACCAATTAATGAATTTGTCATTAGTAAGTGTGCACCCATCTTGATTAAGAGCTAATTGGATGGTACTGATGATCACTGTGATTAATTGGGGCTAAAGGATAATAAGATGTGGATCTAAGATTGGATGGGACAGATTTGTTCCAATTGATCCATGGATAATGATTGAGGGGCCTACTTATGGAAATTGGGAAGTTTAGGGTCTTCATTGTAATTTTAGTCCTAAGACTGGAGTGCAATTGCATTTATATAGTGGTATTATTTGTAATTAACTGTGGGCCCGGATTGTACATGAGATGTAGAGTCGCGGTGTCCAAGTTGGAGCCAGCTTTCTAAGGAATCCCTAGTGGTCCCCATGCTAGCCCAAGTTATTAGATACTAATCCTACTTGAACTCTAAAAGGAATGAATTAGAAAGTTACTATTTCTATTTGAAGTTGGACTTCTAATAGTGATAATAGTATGTTACTAATTTGTATGGAAGTGAGACTTCTAATTTAATTAGTATGAGAACTAGAGAGGAAGTTACTTGAGGGCTTTATAAGGGGAAACATACCCTTGGACGTCCACAACCATTATTGCACGCCCCAGCCCCCCCTTTTGCAAGTTCTTGCATAACTCTTCTTCCTCTCTTTCGCTTCTAGTTCCTTGGAGTTTCTAGTAGGGATTTCTCTTGAGGTTTCCACCAACTTTCTTGAGAAAAGAGATCTGATAAACAGGTCTTAGCGCGGAAGATCAAAAGGTCTTGGAGATTCTTATTTGATACGTGAAAGTGTTTCATCATCAAAGAAAGACGCAACTTCTCCATTAGAGCACAACCGAGCTCCAAAGGTATAATCTACTTCCTTGCATGTTGTAGACTTTATGGATGCTTGTTGGTTGTTGATTTATCTTCTTGATATGTTTATTTGCTGATCATGATGGCTGAGATTGAGGACATGGATCCTGGATTGGCATTTATAGCCTTCTGGATATGGTTTATGGCATTATAGGTACTTGATTCCTGAGTCAAGTGGGTCAAAAGTTTTGAAAATCTATCCAAGAGGCCCACCAACTTCCAACAATTAGTATCAGAGCGATACCTCATCTCTAATCATGTTAGATCAGCAATCTTGTTCTAATCTTTGCATGAGATGCGAAAAGGATAGAGCAAGGGCTATGTATGGATCAGTTTTTGACGGATTTGCTTTGTTTATTAGTGAATCTATGTTTGGACAGTCACAAAAGGGTTTAATAATGTTGGAAGGATGGTAGGAAGCCATTGAGAGCCTTCAAAAGTGTTTTGGAGGTGTTTGGACTCGAATTAAGAGAACTCAATTTTCTGCCTTCGTCAGGCGGGTCGACCGGGTGCCTATAGGGTCGGTCGACCAAGCCCTCTGGCCGGTCGACCGGGCACACAGGATCACTTTGTTCTTTGATCCAAATTTTTTGGTCCGGGGGCAGCTGTACCCTCGCGAACTGCCCGGATGAACTCATTAAATGAGTTAGATGTACTGGGAGCTGCGATTGATGCAGAATCGCAGATCGACATAACCCCTTAAGTCATTGCCAGAGTCATTCAACAATTTCAAGGTTAATTACAATATGAATAAAATAAATCTGACTCTGGTTGAGTTGTCTAGCCAGCTGGTGGTGATTGAAGGGATTATGAAGAAGAAGTCAACTGCCCTAGTGACAGAAAAATCAGATGCCTAGTCCAAGTCGAAAGGAAAAGGGCGGAAAGGCAAAAAGAAATTAGTTCCGAAAGGTCCTAAGGTGGAGAATGGTCCTAATGGTGGCGTAACCGAGGCTAAAGGTTCAGGGTCAAAAGGAAAGTGTTTCCATTGTGGTAAGACAGGACAATGGAAAAGAAATTGTCCAGAGTATCTATCTAAGAAGAAGACCTTAGTTATGATTGAGTCACTTATTTTTTAAGTTAGTTTTGCAACTGGTACTTTAGAATCTTGGTGTGTGGACTCCGAGACAACTAATCACATATGTAATTCGTTGCAAGGGTTTAGGGAAACCAGGAGGCTCAGTGATGGAGAAATCATTGTCAACCTAGGATCTGACGCTAAGGCAGAGGCTGTTTCAGTGAGAGTTATTACTTTATGTTTTTCAAATAATAAATTGGTTTTGTCAGACACGTTATATGTACCGTCTTTACGGTGGAATTTAATCTCAGTTTCTAGTTTGGTGAATAAAAGTTATTTTATTACTTTTGGTACTGAAGTTGTCATAAAGAGGAATGGTACTTTTATATGTTCTGGTAATGTAACCAATGGGCTTTATTTGTTAACTCCTACAATGTATGAGATACATGTTACTGAAACAATTAATAGATCATCATTAAAGAGGAAGTCATATTCATCTAATCCAACAAAACTTTGGCACTTGAGGCTAAGTCATATAAACCTGAACAGGATTGACATGCTACTAAAAGATGGTATCTTGCCTTCATTGGTGGTAGAACCAATGCTTGTCTGCGAGTCCTGTCTGGAAGGAAAAATGACCAAAAGACCCTTTTCATCAAAGGGCAATAGGGCCAAAGATTTATTGGAATTAGTGCATACTGATGTGTGTGGACCCATTAATGTCAAGGCCAGAGGAGGATACGAGTATTTCATCACTTTCACAAATGATTACTCAAGATATTGATACATATACCTTATGCACCGCAAGTCCGAGGATTTTAAAAAGTTCAAAGAGTTTCGAGCGGAAGCAGAAAAGCAATTAGGTAAGAGTATCAAGACTCTTCGATCAGATCGAGGAGGGGAATATCTCTCTGTTGATTTTATGGGATACTTATCAGAAAATGGGATTCTATCTCAGTTGTCTACTCCTGGTATGCCTCAACAGAATGGACTAGAAGAAAGAAGGAACATGACTCTTTTAGATATGATTAGGTCTATGCTGAGTTTCTCAGAATTACCTATATCCTTTTCGGGATATGCCTCGGATACTGCAATGTACATACTAAACCTCGTAACATCTAAGTCTGTACCTAAGACTCCCCACGAGTTGTGGTCTGAGCGAAAGCCTAGTCTACAACATTTACACATTTGAGGTTTCCGACACATGTGCTAAAGGTTAAGACGGATAAGTTGGAAACAAAGTCGGAAGTGTGCACATTTGTAGAATATCCTAAAGGAACTACAGGTTGGTTATTCTATAATCCCAGAGAGCAGAAAGTGTTGGTGAGCATTAATGCGGTTTTTCTGGAGGAAGATTATATGATGAACCGAAAATCTTTAGAAAAGGTGATCTTGGAAGAAATTCAAGAGCAAACAATTCCAAATTCAAGTATGACCGAACTTGAGGAAGAACCGCCCTTACCGGACCCAGTAGTTACACCAATGCCTAGTCGTAATGGGAAGATTGTCAGACCCCCTAACATGCTCTCATTCTTGGGAGAGTCTTACGAGGCAGTCCCGGAAGAACCGGAACAAGATCCATGTAACTATGATGAAGCAATTAATGACATAGCTTTAGGACGTTGGCAAAATGCTATGAAAGCTGAGATGGAGTCTTTGTACTCCAATCAGGTCTGGACACTTGTGGACTTGCCTACCAATATTAAACCTATTGGGTGCAAGTAGGTCTACAAGAGAAAAAAAGGACCAGGTAGAGTGGAGACCTTTAAGGCCAAGCTTGTTGTGAAAGGGTATACTCAGAAAGAGGGTATTGATTATGAGGAAACCTTTTCTCCGGTAGCCATGTTCAGGTCCATCTGGACACTCTTATCCATTGCGGCTCATCTCGATTACGAGATTTGGCAAATGGATGTCAAGACGGCGTTTCTCAACGGTCATCTTGAGGAAGACATCTATATGGTGCAACCAGACGATTTCGTAGCTATACAAACCAAGAGCAAAGAGTTTGCAAGCTGCAGAAGTTTATTTATGGACTGAAGCAGGCATCCCGAAGCTGGAACATCCGTTTTGACCAGGCAATCAAGTCATTTGGTTTTTGTCAAAATCTGGATGAGTCATGTGTGTACATGAAAAGTGAAGGTGACAGGGTAGTCTTTCTGGTTTTATATGTTGATGACATCCTATTCCTTGGGAAAGACGTGAGAATGTTGTCAATAGTGAAAGTTTGGTTAGCAAAGAATTTTGATATGAAGGACTTGGGAGAAGCTAGCTACATCCTAGGGATCAAACTCCATCGAGATCGAAAAAATAGGATGATTGGCTTATCCCAAGCTGCATACATAGATAAGGTACTGGTACGGTTTGCTATGCAAGACTCCAAGAAGGATATTACACCTTTCAGGCATGGAGTGCACCTTTCCAAAGATCAATGTCCCAAGACACCTGAGGAAAAAGAGCAGATGAGGTCGATACCATACGCTTCAGCTGTTGGTAGCCTCATGTATGCTATGCTATGTAGTAGACTAGATATCTGTCATGCAGTAGGCCTAGTCAGCAGATATCAGTCTAACCCAGGACCTGAACATTGGACTGTTGTAAAATGTATTCTCAAATACTTAAGAAGGACTAGAGATTACATGTTGATTTATGGCAGTGATGAGCTGATTCCAGTCGATTACATAGATTCTGACTTCATGTTAGATAAGAATTCCAGGAAATTAACTTCTGGGTATGTGTTTATGCTGTAGCTACTTGAGAAGCAGCTAAAGAAGCAGATTGGCTCAAAAGATTTCTTATGGAACTTGGAGCGGTACTATTGGCAGGACAGCCGCTCACAGTTTACTATAATAACAGTAGGGCAGTCGATAAATCCAAGGAACCCAAGAGCCAAAAGCATGTACAAAGGTAGTAACACATGGTCAGAGAGATTGTGCAAAGAGGTGATACTGCTATCACCTAGATAGACTCTGCAGATAATATAGGAGATCCCTTTACTAAGACTTTGACTACCAAAGTCTTTGAGCAACATGTAAAAGGGATGGGCATGAGATGCAGCCCTGATTGGCATTGAGCCCAAGTGGGAGATTGTTAGATTTATGGTCTCAATCCATCAGTTGATGTAATAAATTGATTAATTTCTTTATTTATCAATAAAATTATGCTTTCCTTTCATGAGATGAATGGTGATTTATTACTTAATGCACATGACCAATACATATGATATAATGGTTTATGAGATGAACCGGGTCCCATTAGTAGATTAGATGCGATATATGTATATGGATGAGATCCACATACATGAGACATGTGTCACAAATCTTATACTTAAAAATATCTTCACAACCAGTGATGAGACTGGACATCTCATCTGATAAGGTTGCAGCACTTTGATCACTATGAGATAGTGTGATTTTTCTCGATCATTAGAATGTAAGATTCTGGATTATAGTCCTGGTACATTGGATGTATTGAAGGACAATGAGAAGCACCTTATGAATATTGTCTCGATTTTAAGGTCTGCTCTCATAATTCCCTAGCAATAGGCTCTCAATCCTGAAACATTGATGAACTCAAGTTTCTATCTATTCATTTGCTTTGAGTCACCAATAAGTGAGGCCAACTGTAGGTTAACACCTCGGTGTCTTGGGTACGTGGCAGTAGGACTATGGGAACATCCAATGATCAGATGGAATCTATCGATATCACCCCCTTGTGCCAATTGATGGATTTGTCATTAGTAAGTGTGCACCCATCTTGATTAAGAGCTAATTGGATGGTACTGATGATCACTGTGATTAATTGGGGCTCAAGGATAATAAGATGTGGATTTAAGATTGGATGGGATAGATTTTTATTCCAATTGATCCATGGATAATGATTGAGGGGCCTGCTTGTGGTAATTGAGAAGTTTTGGGTCTTCATTGTAATTTACTCCTAAGACCGGAGTGCAATTGCATTTATATAGTGGTATTATTTGCAATTAACTGTGGGCCCGGATTGTACATGAGATGTAGAGTCGCGGTGACCCAGTTGGAGCCAGCTTTCTAAGGAATCCCTAGTGGTCCCCACGCTAGCCTAAGTTATTAGATACTAATCCTACTTGAACTCAAAAGGGAAGGAATTTGAAAGTTACTATTTCTAGTTGAAGTTGGACTTCTAATAGTGATAATATTATGTTACTAATTTGTGTGGAAGTGAGACTTCTAATTTAATTAGTAAGAGAGCTAGAGAGGAAGTTGCTTCAGGGCTTTATAAGGGGAAACATACCCTTGGACGTCCACAACCATTATTGCACGCCCAGCCCCCCTTTTTGCAAGTTCTTGCATAACTCTTCTTCCTCTCTTTCTTTTCTAGTTCCTTGGAGTTTCTAGTAGGGATTTCTCTTGAGGTTTCCACCAACTTTCTTGAGAAAAGAGATCTGATAAATGGGTCATAGCGTGGAAGATCAAAAGGTCTTGGAGATTCTTATTTGATACGTGAAAGTGTTTCATCATCAAAGAAATACGCAACTTCTCCATTAGAGCACAACCGAGCTTCAAAGGTATAATCTACTTCCTTGCATGTTGTAGATTTTATGGATGCTTGTTGGCTATTGTTCTATCTTCTTGATAGGTTTATTTGCTGATCATGATGGCTGAGATTGAGGACATGGATCATGGATTGACTTTTATAGCCTTCTGGATATGGTTTATGGCCTTATGGATACTTGATCCCTGAGTCAAGTGGGTCAAAAGTTTTGAAAATCTATCCAAGAGGCCCACCTACTTCCAACAATAAGATCCAAAAGAATAGAATCTTATTGAAGAATGGTTAGCAAACCTTATCTTGCATGAGTAGGATGCACCGTGTGATCCGACCATAAACAATAAAAGAGAATAATGACTATAGAAAATTATTTGTTTCCTTTCTTTCTTTCTTGAATATTGTGTGTGTGTTTGTACATTATATTTATATACACAATTGCCTATACAAGAAGGAAAAGTGTTACTGTAATGAAATCCAAAATTATAGCAGTCATGGGTACAAGATCCAAAAGAATAAGATCTGATTGATTAATGGTCAGCAACCCTTATCTTGCATGAGTAGGATGCACCGTGTGATCCGACCATAAACGATAAGAGAGAATAATGGCTATAGAAAATTATTTGTTTTCTTTCTTTCTTTCTTGAATATTGTGTGTGCATTTGTACATTATATTTATAGATACAATTGCTTATACAAGAAGGGAAATTGTTGCTGTAATGAAACCCAAAATTGTAGTAGTCATGGGTACAAGATCCAAAAGAATAGGATCTGATTGATTAATGGTCAGCAACCCTTATCTTGCATAAGTAGGATGCACCGTGTGATCTGACCATAAACGATAAGAGAGAACAATGATTATAGAAAAAAAAAATTCCTTTCTTTCTTGAATATTGTGTCTGTGTTTGTACATTATTTTTATAGATACAATTGCCTATACAAGAAAGGAAAGTGTTGCTATAATTAAACCCAAAATTGTAGCAGTCATGGGTACAAGATCCAAAAGAATAGGATCTAATTGAAGAATAGTAGCAACCCTTATCTTGCATGAGTAGGATGCACCGTGTGATCTAACTCATCCTTAGTTGGCCTAAAATCCTCATCATCGACTCTCTCTCTCTCTCTCTCTCTCTCTCTCTCTCTCTCTCTCTCTCTCAGAGATGTCTATCTTTATTTTTGATTAGAAAGATATTTTCCATTTTTATATATATAAAAAAAAGAAATCTTGCAAGAAAATGGGTTCTTATATGTCTATTATATATTTGCGAAAATTGACTTGTTGATTCTTAAGACATAGGATTCTTCATGGGATGCTACTTGTTGGAGTTTGTAGATTTATGAATAGATTTGTTGTCGCTTGTAATTTTATTATTGGGTCTTGATGATTCAAGTGAGTACCTAATTCTAAACCTTTAATCCCTAAATCCTTATTTCAATTCCTAAATCCCCAAGTTATAGTCCAAACCCTAAGAAATTCAATCAAATACTTTTTTTTAATTAACAACATCAGTCAAAGGGTCTTTCGGTGGTGAAGTTAGACTGTCCAATCATATTGAAAATTGTCCACTTGAGATGCCACTTCTGCCACCCCGAAAAAATCACACATTTAATTATAATATTTTGGGTAAGAGTTAAGTCTATTTGGGCACAATTTTGTGATTGAAATTGAATGTGAAGTGTAAAAGTGAAATATGAAATTTTGGATGTAACTTAAAATATGGAATGTGAAAGTGAAAGGTGGAATGTGAATTGTGAAATGTGAATGTGAAACGTGGAATGTGAAATGTGGATATGAATGTGTGTGCGTGTGAATATGAAATGTGAAATGTAAAATAAAATATTAATTGTAAAATTTTCCTCTTCTTTTCTAAAACATGTGTTGAGGGGGGATATCCCCACCCAACAAAGTTACCACACTTAATTAGGTAGGGATATCCTCGCCGATCTGATTTTTTTTTAACCATGATGATCGGGGATTTCCCCGCCCACTCATGCATGATTGAGAGGGGATATCGCTGCTCAACGAAGAAGCAAAAAAAAAAAAAAAAAAAGGATAAAAAATTGGCAGGGTGTCCTCTATGGTCTATATTAAGATATGAGGGCATTTTTGGTCGTTAACGAGTCTAAGATGAATTTTCGGGTAAAATTCTCTAAATCCTATTCTGGGCCCAAAACATATTAGAAAGAAATTTTATAATATCAAATAATAAGCAATAGTGTATGAGCGGTTTGAATTTTAAATAGATGGCCCCGATATGGATAAGACGTATGAATTTTGCTGTAACATTTTATTCAAAATCTAGAATGTTTTATTCTAAGAATTTCTTTATATACTCTCCTAAGGTTTCAATCATTTGTAAAAAGGCTGATGTAGTTTTAGTATTTGCATGTACCCCTCTAGCTTTTCATTTTAATACCTTCCATGTTACAAAATTAGTAGCCTTACAACCACCACCATTTTTATAGTAAAATGACACTTTTGGTCATCTCTTTATTCCTATATGCATAATTCTATAAGCATGGATTTATTTCTCTCCAAAACTTGTAGCATTGACAGCTACTATGGTACATTTAGTGGGAGGTAGTAACCCTAAGTAAATCTGATTTTATCAATATGTGGGGCCTATTTCATTAAATCCAAGTTGATCATAATCTGTACTCAGAATTAAAGAAATTGACACAATTCATGAACCCACAATTGGATTGATGAAAGCTTCAAAATACATGATTAGGCTTCATGTGCATCATAGAGTTATTGAGAGAGACCAATGGGAGTTGGGATGAAATAATGGTATTTTTGTAGATAATAACAGTCATTTTCATTTAATAGATGTTGCGCAAATGTGTCATTTTTTCTAAAAATTAAACACAAATCTTTTGGTGGTTGTCGGGTATGGCTAGGACTACTGATTTTGGGGACATGGAAGGTACTAAAATACAAAAAATGGAGATATTTGCATATATACTAAAATCATAGAGACTTATTTACAAATTATGTAAACATTAGAGGGTAATACAAAAACTTCTTGATTCAATCTTCCTAGGGGCGTTTATTGTGAGTGCTTTGGACTTAAATGTTGGCCGACTGCCAATCCAGAGTGGGTCCCACACAAGGAAACGGGATAATTTGTAATAATATGAAAATTTATATAAAATGAGTGGAATGTATTTCCTCTGCTGCCCACCCACGAAACGAACTCCTTAACTAACTTTTTTGTAAGTTGGTCATTTAAATTTCAAAATCGTAATCCCTTCTTATTGATTCCTTAACCCATTAATACATATCTCTCCACTACAATATAATGTCCTTAGTTTAAGTAGTGATATCAGACCTCTAACTTACTCTCTCATGACTATAAACTAGTGCAAAAGGCCCCAGCCCAATGCGAGCCGTGATAAGAAAATAAAAATATATATAATTTTAATTAAAATTTTATATTTTTTTAATGGCAAGTTTGTTCCTATTCGAAAGTGGTTGTAACCCAAAATAGTACACACTTCGTCCTCGAAAGAGGATAAAGAAAAGAGGAAACATACTCACATATGAGCTCAATGTAAAGCCGCCAAGTGTCAAGTTCTAATGCCCATGCTTTGGCCCCAAACAAACTACCTAACCTGATCCGTGTATTTTCAAAGAGACTCGAACTCAAGACAATATAGATTTCAAAGGAACAACCCTACCATTACACCACAAAGCATCTTTTTGCTCATAGTTATCAACAAAAACTTAAAATTAGTTAACGAGAAAGGGACCCGGCGCCCCCACTTTGGAATATTGACTGTGAGTTGGAATTTATCGACAATGTATTTATAAAAATAATTATATTTTTAGAATATTGACCCCTATAAATACTGTTGTTATTATTTTCATAAATATGCATTGTACTTTAAACACAGATGATTAAACTTTTGAAATAACTATTTTATATGATTTCCTATATAGTTATTAATTTTCTATGACAACCATTTTACAATAAAACTAAACTCAAATGAATATATAATATATGAATTAATTAACAAAAATAATAAGTTTCATAGGTAATAAGAAAATGACAATATTACTGAAAAAATAAAAACTCGCGACAACAGCGTGGAGCTAAAGAGGAGGCGAGAAACTTTCCCTGTAATTGATGTGCTACAATGCACGCTTGCCGAGGGAGAAAGGGTGAGTCTGTTTTTTTTTCTTTTTTGTGTGTGTGGCTTTAAATTTTATAAATCATGATATAAATGGAGTGGAACACCATGATAGATCTCATCTATTAAAAATCACAATCATTAAGGCGAACATCCTTGCTATTTATGGGATACCTCAAATTCTCACCTCATTCTATTTATTTCCACGGTCAAATTCATTCTCTGATAAAAAAAAATATAAAATACTGGAGTTTTCCAAATATATATATATATATTGTGATTCGGACTCTCTATCATACCTTTTGTCTATTAAAAAACTCTCAATATCATCATATTTCTATCAAGCAATAGCATTTGAGTGTTAATGGATCCCGGTGTCTATAAGTGCCACTAATCTAAGGAATTTCAAGTATTTTTGTTTCTTCTGATTATATGGTTTTTTTTCTTTTTTTTTTTAGAATGTGAAATGCCAATTTTTGGGTTGTCTGGTTTATTTAATCCTTAGTCTTTTTTATTTAATCCACTCTCAGTTCTGGGTTATCTGCTTTCCTTTTTATCAATTGATTTTGATTGTACACTTTTTTTTCTAAGAATGTGAAACTAATGGTAAAATGAATCTCCAATAATATTGATCCATCTAAGTAAAGAATTAAGTTCATTCTTATTATCATCATTTTCTACTTTCTCCAATATAATTCTATTTCTCTATGTCAACAAGAGAACTTTCATTTTTTTCATTCATTTACTTTTTAGTTCATTGTATTTGTTTAGAGCAACTTTAATAATTTTTTCATTTTTTTTTTCTCTTTTTAGTACCGTCTCATGTCTCATTTGCATGTTTATTTTAGATCAGTGTTCAACTCATTTTAAAATGTGAGCACCTTAAGATAATTGGTGAAATTATTAAACATTTCAATTTGAGAAGTAAACCTTTTTTAATTCATTTACTTTTGAGTTCATCATATTTTATTTGAGCAATTTTAGTTATGTCATTTTAATATGATTTATACAAAAGAATCATCATTTCAAGATTTCTATAGATTTACAATATTTTTATGGTTTGTATTTGTATGGTTTTCATAGATTGTGAGTTTCTTTTTTTCCCCTTTTTTTGTTTCAACTTTTGGGTATTGGGTTCTTCTTGGTTTTTTTTTTAATAACTTTTTTTCATGATATTTTCTGTGAATTCTCATTTTTCTGTTCTATTTTTTAAATCTTTTTAATGCTTATTATTGTGAGTTAATTATTTATTTTACTTCCATTGGATTCTTTAAGTTCTCTTTGTGAAATCTTTTTATGGATTTTTCTTATTTCTTTTGTGGCTTCAGATTTCCATTTTTGAGTATTAGATTATCATAAGTTGGTTTGGTTCTTCTAAATTTCTTTTATCATTGTATTGTCTATGAGTCTTTGTTTATATATTTTTTATAGCCTTTTTAATAAAATTTATTTCTTTTTATTTTGTATTTCTTATATTGTAATTTCACACTTGTGATGGGTTTTTAGGGATTTTTTCTTGTATGATGGTTTTTCATGAATTTGTGGGTTCTTTTGTCTTTGCCTTTCTGTGCCTCATTTTTTAGTTTTTTTTTCTCATGACTGTTTTGATTCTTTTAAATTGCTTATATTATTGAGTTGAATATGGATTTTCATTTCTATGTGTCTTTCAAATTTCATTGGATTTTATTTATAGTTTATATTATTTGTTTGTTTTGATTTTGTTTTTTAGTTTTCTTTATCATTAATCTTCAATTTTCATGGGCTTGTGTTTTTTTTTAAATTATATGGTATTTGGTATTGAATTCTTATGGACTTCTTTTTTTTTTCTTTTCCCTCTCTCTCTCAGACTAAAACCTTTTGCATTTAATTTTAAAGAAATTGATCATAATTTTTTTTATATAAATTTTAATATTATAATTATATTAGCACGGGCATGTTTTTCTAGTTTAAATGAGTTGTAAATGAATTACACAATCACAATTAAAATAGAAGTTTAAAAACCAAAGGTCTAAAGTAAAATGACTCAATCAAATTATACGTGGTATTGGAAGAATATTGGCTTCATTACACAGGATGACATTGAAATTTTTTTTTAAAAAGTAGAAGAGTAAGTGTGAATAATATAATATTTGATGAAGTAGAAAAAAATATAAAAGTATTGTCAATTTGAATTGTTCATTGTATGAAGAATCAATTAATATAGAGGAATTTAGCGCATAAATCCTGATAGGGCCCCATACCACTCCTAAGGTCCTAGAAACACCATATTTATGGATAAGGTCCTCAAGGTGCATATATATATATATATTGTCGTTTAGCGATTGGTCGATATCAACCATTTTTATGGTCGATATCGATCATTCTGCGGGAACCCAAATAGAAATTGGGTTTTTCAAGAAGGAGAAAAGGGGAGGGGAGGGGTGGTGTTTTGTAATTGATTCGTGGATTTGTTGGTGTAACTGCTTCCGAATCTCAGGGTCTTCGAGGACTTTCGTGTGGATCTTGTAAGATTTACAAGGGGAGGATCTGGTTACCAGATCTCTCGTTTTGGTATTGTGTGAACTCTAATTTCTGCTAGAGAGAGAGAGATAGAGCATCCATTGAAATGGCTTCGTCGAATTCTCCCCGTGCTGCCAGCAAGTTCCTGCGACGCAAGTGCATGCAAGAGTGCGTCTTTGCTCCTTACTTCCCTCTCGACTAGCCAAATAAGTTTGTGAATGTGCACAAGGTTTTTGGCGCCAGCAACGCAGCCAAGCTCCTCAACGATCGAGCTCAGCGCCCCACAACGCGAAGAAGCTGTGAACTCCCTCGCTTACGAAGTTGAAGCCTGCCTTCGTGACCCCGTCTACGACTGCGTCGGCTGCATCTCCCTCCTTCAGCACAATCTCAGAGAGATCCAGCACGACCTCGTCACAACCAAGAAGGAGCTCTCCTTTTACATCAGCCCGTCCGCCATGCTTCCTATGGCACAACCCCAATACCGCATGTTGCACCACCCCTAGCCACTTCTCCCTCCTCCTCCCCTCTCCTTTTCTCCTTTCTGAAAACCCAATTTTTATTTGGGATCCCGCAAAATGGTAGATATCAACCATTTCCCTTTTCTCCCTCCACCTCCCCTCTCCTCTTCTCCCTCCCGAAAAACCCAATTTCTATTTGGGTTTCCGCAAAATGGTCGATATCGACCATTCACTTAACGACAAAAAAAAATAAAAAAATTAATTAATTAATTAAGGACCTTATCCATAAATACGATGTGTTTGGGACCTCAAGAGTGGTAGGGGGTCCTACGGGGACCTGCGCCATAAATTCCTCATTAATATATAAAAGAGTGTTTATACTTGGAAGACTCCATGTGACTCCCTAGAGTCCCACATCAACTATAGAGAGGTAGAGCTTGCACCCTTACCTTGCATGAGGTGTTTTGGTGGGTTGAGGCATACCAGAAACAAAACCACGAGGCCTGTGAGCCAATATCATGCATCCGTGTGTGGTGGGATGATATAAATGGTATAAAAGCCGACTCTCAACTAGTTAGAGTGTGAGTCCCTACCGTGGACTGGTGCAAGTGAGGCAACTGCACAAGGAAGTGCTGGAGGAATCCCTTCTTCCAATACCATGTTATAGATAAACTGATTGGATCATTTTACTTATTTTTACCCTTTAAACTACTTGTTATTTTCCTTTTAAGACTTTTGCTTTTTAAGTTCAATTCTAATTATGTTTGTATTATGAATTATATGTTAGTATTCATTTTTAATTTATTTAAATATTTATAAATTTTCTATTTAAAATTTTAATTATTTTTTATCCTAGGGCGGGCCTGTTGCACAAGTGTGATTCTTAAAAAGCAAGATTACAAGAGAAAAAAATATAGTTGTTAGCTTTCATAATAAATCTAAGATTATTTCTAAAAAAAAGAAAAAAAAGATTATTTCTGTAAGTGCCTAAAATTTACGGACTTGGTTTGAAGAGGATTAAGCTCTTGATTTGATGATTTTGGGGAAGGATCGGCCTCCGGTAATCTGCAAGGAAAAATAAAGGTCAGAGCCCCTGGCTGTAGGCGGCCGAAGGCACTCCAATGCCTGAGTTAGTTTGATAACTGAGGGGAGATAAGGAATGAAGAGTATGAAGGGCAGATTTGTTGCATACCTCCTGTAGTTTTTCTTCATGCATTATATAGACGTGAGAGTCATCATCAGACTGGGCCCCTCAGGGAGAGATGGAAATCCCATCAGCATGTACTTTCTCTTCTGAGTGGGGGTAGGTGAAAAGGGAACGTCCCATCGGGCTATCCCCCTATGTCTGCGGATGTGACCTTGAGATAAGGCTTGCCACTTATCTAGGTCTGGCGCCCACTTTATTTGTCAGTTCGTCGTTTACCGCCATGGCAGCGCATTTAGGGTCGCATTTATGGCTAAATGACAGGAGGGCCGAGATCAAGCCAAGGCCGAGACCGAGATGGGCACCTGTAGACGTGGCCACTGAGATGGGCTCCGTGCTTCCCCGAGATGGTACTTCTACCGAGCTGGGTAACACCGAGGCCAGGGACATATCCTGACATTGGGGAGTCGCCCCACGCAAATCTGTCATTAGGAAGCGACCCCACACAATTGCCCCTAGCTCTCAACCTCTTAGAATTGAGGTCGGGAGCTAAGATTGAAAGGATGTGCTGGCCCCGTCTTGGCGCCCCATGCTGACGTGTGGTCCTCATTATGATGTTGTTTCGTTTGCCCTAGGCAATAAATATGGTATCATAATTATTTCACCAAGGTGGGCACACGGACGTTGTTTCATATGCCCGAGGTGATAAATAATGTACCAGAGTTATGGTGGGAGATGAACTGGTGGTGCCACATATCACCTTCCGTCTGGTTGTTTACTGGGATCAAAGCGACGCGTGGAGAGTTCGAAGCGTTGCCCCGCACGAGTGACATTCAAGAGGAGCGTCCCCCTATAAAATAGGGATGCCATCCTTGTTAGACCCCGACCCAGACCAATCCGATTAGTGTGTGATTAGTATGTGTTTAGTCCTAAGTGGGTTTAGTTATTGTTGGGTTAGAAGTGATTAGTTTTAGTCTTGGATATAGCTTTGGTAATTTTGAGAACGTTTAATATTAGTTAGACACACTCAGGATGGCCTGAGTGCACGTGTGAGCTTGGGAAGATCGTATCGATTTCCGTGTGATTGTGATTTTGATTTCATTTGATTGATATTTCGACGTGTTACAACTTTCGTATTAAGCCCATTCATGTTTGAAGCCCAAAAAACCCAAGTTTTGGCCCAAAGAGGGTAAAATTGTCTTTCTTGCACAAATCTGGACACAATTTTCGAGACTTCAAAACTATGTCAAAAATATACTTTTTGGAAACTAGATATTTCGACGATCGTTTTATCCTTCTTCGTCGAAGTCATCCGAGGCCCACAAGGTCATGTTTTAGCCATTTCAAGTTCAAGCCCAATGGGCCCATGAGTCATCACTTAAGTCTCATTTCTTCCTCTCTTTCATTCACTTTCCCCAATCTCTGCAACTTCTGAACCTAGGACAAGAAAAACCCTTTTTCTCTCCCTCCTCATTTCCCCTTGCATGATCTAGTTAGAGAGCTCCAAATAAAGCTTCAAGTTCATCATCTTCTCCATCTCATTGCAAGCTCTCTATTGGTACAAGTTTCTTGGAGTTTCTTTTGGGACAAGATCTACATTTCCTCTCTTCTCTCTTGTGTGACCATTCCTAGGTAAGAGCTTCAACCCACATCTTTCATGGAGTCTTTTTAGTCCTTTAAGATCATGATTTTCCTAGTTTCAACCCTTTTTCTAAATGGGTTTCTTGTTTTCAAGATTTAGTGAGTTGTGTGGTTTTCTCTTGGATTTTTCTTGTAGTGTTGATTAGTTTGAGGAAGTGCTTGAGGAGGAGTGTTTAGCTTTGGTCAAGGCAAGTGATCTTTATAGGCTTCATGTGCATTGTATTTTGATTCTATTTCGTTTTAGGAATTGTGCATGTGATTTGTCTACAAGTTTATGATTTTATCTTGCTTGATTTGGATGTGTGATGATGATAAATAAACCCTTGGTGAGCATGAAGGCTCAAGGGATGATATGTGGTTGGTGGATGAGAAGAAGGAGAAGAATGTAGTGAAAGAGGTGCAAGGAAAGGGGATTTCCGCACTCAGCGAGCTCAGGCAGCAGAGGTTCGCTCGAGCGAACATGCCACTGTCTCCTACGGAGCGAGGCAGTGAGTCGTTCGTTCGAACGCATTTTTATTATTCGCTCGAGCCAACATTCGCTCGAGCGAACTGTCTACGCCTTGTAAGGTCCGCTCGAGCGAAGTGTCTCGCTCGAGCGAAGTGTCATCAACGTGACAGGTTCGCTCGAGCGAACCTGCCAGACTCAGGAAGATGATTTCTCTCCATCTTGTGTATTTCTTGAGGGCTGAAAACTAGACTATGTTAAGGGTTTTAACTTGACATTGTGTAAATGGAACTTCGAAATGAAACCCAACTGCGGGGACACCAATTCTTGTATTTTCTGACGTTTGGGGTTTCAATTACACAAAGGTCAATTAGTAGCCTTAGCACATGCTTGTCAGACTTTGTATTTGAACTTCCGTCTTGGTACGATAAGTATAAACGTGCACTTGTGTTGAGTTTCAAGTAAAAGCTTGTTTTGAAGTTTTGTTTCAAGAAAAAGGGGATCACTTCCTAAGCGTGTTATGCATAATTATTATGCCTCTTGCTAGTCGTGTTCGTCGTGTTTTGATAAGTGATTTCCCCCTTTTTATCTCGACGTGTTTTGATCGTGCTTCGCGTGTCTTGTGCATTCATGAATTAAGTAAACACCACTGAGCTTAGACTGCCCTTTCGGTTTGATCCACCGTCTGGGGGTCTTTAAACATGTGGACTGTCTGCAGACTGGTCGTGTATTTATTACACATCGTGCGTGTCCGGTTCCGCGGCCGGAATTCCCGTCCTTGTGGGAAATCGTGTCGTGCTTATATTATATATATCGTGCTTGTCGTGCGTGCTTGCTCTTTTCATTATATAAATGATAGAGAAAGGATGGGCTCCTTGTGGATTGTAACTATTCATGATATATTATGTACTCATGCTAGATTATTTTGTATCTCAGCTTTGTTCGTACTCTTGAAAAATGTATCTCAACTTTGATAGTACTTCATACCAAAGATTTGCTCACATGTTTTCTCTAAATGTTATTGTTCATGTTCATGCCTAAATTGATTACCTGCCAAACCGTCGTGTTTGACCCTTGTTCATTGGTGCCCAGGTGCAGGAGACGTTGCCTTTGAGGAGGAGCGTCAGGAGGAGGCTTGTGAGCCAACTCCCGTGAGAGAGTGGCAGCCCGACGATGTCATTTAGATGTCGGTCTGGTTCTCGAGTTTCGTCACCCTTAGTCTTGGGGTTTCTTTTGACTATTTTGAGATTGTATTGACCTTTATTGGTCTCTTATGGGTTGTACTAAACTTAACTTGTTTTGTATTAGTTCTATAACTTGAATATTAATGGGAATGCTTGTTAGCTTCTTTCTATGATACCATGCCTTGTGATCATTTGTTGTGGCACCCAAATGTTTTGTTGGGCTCATCTTGATGTGTTTTGCTACACGCTTCCGCATACTTGTACGTGTGAGCCAGATTCCGCGTGTCTTTGGGAATCCTCACCGCGGGAACCTGTGGGAAAGCAATTAACAACACCGAATGCAATGCAACACTCGTCGCGGGCCCGGGATCCGTTCCGGGGTCGCGACAGGACTGGTATCAGAGCGAGACATGTTTCAGGCACTTAAAAGAAACTAGAAAGATCTTAGGAACGTGGCGAGGATTCGTGAGTTCGATAGATTCGTTCGTATAGGATCTTAGAAACCCTTGTACCATGATTATTGTGTACTAACACCTTGTTTTACAGTATCATGCCACTATGGACTGTTTTAGTAAGACCATCACATTCAGATTCCAAGGACCACAGGCAGAATTGATATTTCAGGGGAACAGGAGAAAGTCTCAGGCAGGATTTATTTCAGTGTTGAAGGCAAGTAGATTAGTGCAGAGTGGATGCCAAGCATTTATTGCGTTTATCACGGAGGATAAACAGTCCCAAGGGGTGGAGGATATCCCCATTGTGTGTGAATTTCCGGATGTTTTTCCAGAAGAAATCCCGGGTTTACCACCAATTAGAGAGGTTGAGTTCACAATTGAACTCCTTCCAGGGACAGCTCCGATCTCGATTGCACCATATAGGATGGCTCCAGCAGAAATGGGTGAGCTAAAACTCCAATTGCAGGATTTGTTGAGCAAAGGTTTTATTAGGCCAAGTGTTTCACCGTGGGGAGCACCGGTGTTGTTTGTGAAGAAGAAGGATGGAAGCCTGAGAATGTGCATTGACTACAGGAAGTTGAACCATGTGACAGTGAAGAACAAGTATCCTTTGCCAAGGATAGATGAATTGTTTGACCAATTACAAGGAGCAGCCTATTTTTCCAAGATAGACTTGAGGTCAGGGTACCATCAGTTGAGAGTTAGAGACTCAGATGTTCAGAAGACAGCCTTTAGAACAAGATATGGGCACTATGAGTTCTTAGTGATGCCCTTTGGCTTGACGAATGCACCAGCAGTCTTTATGGCTTTGATGAACAAGGTCTTTGCACCTTATTTGGATCATTCCACAGTAGGCCAAGTGTTTCACCGTGGGGAGCACCGGTGTTGTTTGTGAAGAAGAAGGATGGAAGCCTGAGAATGTGCATTGACTACAGGAAGTTGAACCATGTGACAGTGAAGAACAAGTATCCTTTGCCAAGGATAGATGAATTGTTTGACCAATTACAAGGAGCAGCCTATTTTTCCAAGATAGACTTGAGGTCAGGGTACCATCAGTTGAGAGTTAGAGACTCAGATGTTCAGAAGACAGCCTTTAGAACAAGATATGGGCACTATGAGTTCTTAGTGATGCCCTTTGGCTTGACGAATGCACCAGCAGTCTTTATGGCTTTGATGAACAAGGTCTTTGCACCTTATTTGGATCATTCCACAGTAGTATTTATTGATGATGTCCTTGTGTATTCTAAGAGTAAGAAGGAACATGAAGAACATTTGAGGACAGCGTTGCAGCTCTTGAGGGACAACCAGCTATATGCAAAACTCAGTAAGTGTGAATTCTGGTTAGAGCAAGTTGCTTTTCTAGGCCACATCATCTCCAGAGAAGGTTTAGCAGTTGATCCAGCGAAGATAGAGGCAGTTGTTAGTTGGGTAAGGCCAAGCAGTGTGACAGAAATTAGAAGCTTTTTGGGTTTAGCAGGCTATTACAGAAGATTTGTCCAAGGTTTTTCGTCCATTGCAGCCCCGTTGACAAAGTTGACTAGGAAGAATGTCCCATTTGTGTGGACCGATCAGTGTGAAACCAGTTTCCAAGAGTTGAAGGGAAGGTTAACCACAGCCCCAATTCTTACATTACCATCGGGCAACGGCGGATTTATTGTTTATACAGATGCTTCGAATGTGGGACTGGGTTGTGTATTGATGCAAGATGGCAAGGTGATTGCTTATGGCTCAAGACAGTTGAAGGACCACGAGAAGAATTATGCGACTCAGGACTTGGAGTTGGCAGCAGTTGTTTTCGCATTGAAGATGTGGAGACACTATCTCTACGGAGAGAAATTTGAGGTCCACTCAGATCATCGAAGTTTGCAATATTTGTTCTCGCAGAAGGATTTGAACATGAGGCAGAGAAGGTGGATGGAGTACATCAAAGACTATGACTTTCCAATCAAATATCATCCAGGCAAAGTGAATGTGGTAGCAGATGCGTTGAGCAGAAAATCAGTAGTCATGGCTAATTTGAGAGGAATGGGTGTCTTACAGCAGTTTGAGGAGTTGGGTGTAGAGGTACAAACCCTGAGATTGGGTGCAATGTTAGCGAATATGACAGTTTCAGAACCTACCTTCATCCAGAAGATTAAGGAAAATCAGTTGCAAGACCCAGACTTGGCCAAGATAGTAGAAGTTATTGCAGAACGCCCCGATTTCAAGATGGTGAATGGAATATTGTATTTCCGTGACCGGTTGTGTGTGCCAAATGTGGATGATTTGAAGAATGAGATAATGAACGAAGCTCACAGTACGAGATATTCTATGCATCCGGGTAGCACGAAGATGTACCACAATTTGAAGAATAGGTTTTGGTGGAACAACATGAAGAGAGAGATAGCAGCTTTTGTGTCTCGTTGTCTAACTTGTCAGTTGATCAAGGCAAAGCATCAGAAGCCTCCAGGTTTGCTACAGCCTTTGGAAATTCCGGAGTGGAAATGGGAGCACATTACCATGGATTTCGTCTCCGGTTTGCCTAATACCAAGAAGGGGAATAATGCAATTTGGATTATTGTAGATCGTTTGACAAAGTCTGCTCACTTCATTCCGATGAAGACCGGGAATATGATGCATATGGCACCACTTGCGAAGTTATTTGTTGATGAGATTGTTAGTAAACATGGTCAACCCGTCTCCATTACTTCAGATAGAGACAGTAGATTTGTTTCAAAGTTTTGGAAGACTCTTCATGAGTCGATGGGTACCAAACTCCAGTTCAGCACAGCTTATCATCCTCAGACCGATGGTCAGTCAGAAAGGACGATACAGACTCTCGAAGACATGTTGCGTGCTTGTGTATTGGATTTCAAGATTCAGTGGGATGAATGCCTACCGCTTTGCGAATTTGCCTATAACAATAGTTACCACTCTAGCATCGGTATGGCACCTTTCGAGGCACTTTATGGTAGAAGATGCAGAACTCCGGTTTGCTGGGAAGAAGTCGGTGAACGTAGTTTCCATGGACCGACGATAGTTGGAAAGACAAGTGAAAAGGTCAAGTTGATTCAGGAAAGGTTGAAGATTGCCCGAAGTAGGCAGAAGAGTTATGCAGACACTCGCAGAAGAGAATTGCAATTTCAAGTGGGCGACAAGGTGTTTTTGAAAGTCTCACCAACTAGAGGAACCTTGAGGTTTGGACAGAAGGGCAAGTTGTCCAGGAGATTTATTGGTCCGTATGAGATTTTGAGCAAGATTGGAGATGTAGCTTATAGACTTGCGTTACCGCCGGAATTCTCTGGGGTACACAATGTTTTTCACGTTTCGATGCTCAAGAAGTATGTCTCTAGTCCTGCACACATTCTACAACATGAGCCTTTAGAGATTCGAGAAGATGCCTCGTATGTGGAAAGACCGATCAAGATCATTGACACCAAAGAGCAAGAATTGAGAAACCGGACTATTCATTGGGTCAAGGTACTTTGGGAAAATCACGAGCCAGAGGAAGCCACCTGGGAATTGAGAGAGCAAGTGCAAAGGAAGTATCCACAGCTTTTACCAGAGGTAATTGTTTGATTTATTTGGTGGACCAAATATCCTAAGGGGTGGAGGATGTTAGACCCCGACCCAGACCAATCCGATTAGTGTGTGATTAGTATGTGTTTAGTCCTAAGTGGGTTTAGTTATTGTTGGGTTAGAAGTGATTAGTTTTAGTCTTGGATATAGCTTTGGTAATTTTGAGAACGTTTAATATTAGTTAGACACACTCAGGATGGCCTGAGTGCACGTGTGAGCTTGGGAAGATCGTATCGATTTCCGTGTGATTGTGATTTTGATTTCATTTGATTGATATTTCGACGTGTTACAACTTTCGTATTAAGCCCATTCATGTTTGAAGCCCAAAAAACCCAAGTTTTGGCCCAAAGAGGGTAAAATTGTCTTTCTTGCACAAATCTGGACACAATTTTCGAGACTTCAAAACTATGTCAAAAATATACTTTTTGGAAACTAGATATTTCGACGATCGTTTTATCCTTCTTCGTCGAAGTCATCCGAGGCCCACAAGGTCATGTTTTAGCCATTTCAAGTTCAAGCCCAATGGGCCCATGAGTCATCACTTAAGTCTCATTTCTTCCTCTCTTTCATTCACTTTCCCCAATCTCTGCAACTTCTGAACCTAGGGCAAGAAAAACCCTTTTTCTCTCCCTCCTCATTTCCCCTTGCATGATCTAGTTAGAGAGCTCCAAATAAAGCTTCAAGTTCATCATCTTCTCCATCTCATTGCAAGCTCTCTATTGGTACAAGTTTCTTGGAGTTTCTTTTGGGACAAGATCTACATTTCCTCTCTTCTCTCTTGTGTGACCATTCCTAGGTAAGAGCTTCAACCCACATCTTTCATGGAGTCTTTTTAGTCCTTTAAGATCATGATTTTCCTAGTTTCAACCCTTTTTCTAAATGGGTTTCTTGTTTTCAAGATTTAGTGAGTTGTGTGGTTTTCTCTTGGATTTTTCTTGTAGTGTTGATTAGTTTGAGGAAGTGCTTGAGGAGGAGTGTTTAGCTTTGGTCAAGGCAAGTGATCTTTATAGGCTTCATGTGCATTGTATTTTGATTCTATTTCGTTTTAGGAATTGTGCATGTGATTTGTCTACAAGTTTATGATTTTATCTTGCTTGATTTGGATGTGTGATGATGATAAATAAACCCTTGGTGAGCATGAAGGCTCAAGGGATGATATGTGGTTGGTGGATGAGAAGAAGGAGAAGAATGTAGTGAAAGAGGTGCAAGGAAAGGGGATTTCCGCACTCAGCGAGCTCAGGCAGCAGTGAGTCGTTCGTTCGTTCGAACGCATTTTTATTATTCGCTCGAGCCAACATTCGCTCGAGCGAACTGTCTACGTTGTAAGGTCCGCTCGAGCGAAGTGTCTTGCTCGAGCGAAGTGTCATCAACGTGACAGGTTCGCTCGAGCGAACCTGCCAGACTCAGGAAGATGATTTCTCTCCATCTTGTGTATTTCTTGAGGGCTGAAAACTAGACTATGTTAAGGGTTTTAACTTGACATTGTGTAAATGGAACTTCGAAATGAAACCCAACTGCGGGGACACCAATTCTTGTATTTTCTGACGTTTGGGGTTTCAATTACACAAAGGTCAATTAGTAGCCTTAGCACATGCTTGTCAGACTTTGTATTTGAACTTCCGTCTTGGTACGATAAGTATAAACGTGCACTTGTGTTGAGTTTCAAGTAAAAGCTTGTTTTGAAGTTTTGTTTCAAGAAAAAGGGGATCACTTCCTAAGCGTGTTATGCATAATTATTATGCCTCTTGCTAGTCGTGTTCGTCGTGTTTTGATAAGTGATTTCCCCCTTTTTATCTCGACGTGTTTTGATCGTGCTTCGCGTGTCTTGTGCATTCATGAATTAAGTAAACACCACTGAGCTTAGACTGCCCTTTCGGTTTGATCCACCGTCTGGGGGTCTTTAAACATGTGGACTGTCTGCAGACTGGTCGTGTATTTATTACACATCGTGCGTGTCCGGTTCCGCGGCCGGAATTCCCGTCCTTGTGGGAAATCGTGTCGTGCTTATATTATGTATATCGTGCTTGTCGTGCGTGCTTGCTCTTTTCATTATATAAATGATAGAGAAAGGATGGGCTCCTTGTGGATTGTAACTATTCATGATATATTATGTACTCATGCTAGATTATTTTGTATCTCAGCTTTGTTCGTACTCTTGAAAAATGTATCTCAACTTTGATAGTACTTCATACCAAAGATTTGCTCACATGTTTTCTCTAAATGTTATTGTTCATGTTCATGCCTAAATTGATTACGTGCCAAACCGTCGTGTTTGACCCTTGTTCATTGGTGCCCAGGTGCAGGAGACGTTGCCTTTGAGGAGGAGCATCAGGAGGAGGCTTGTGAGCCAACTCCCGTGAGAGAGTGGCAGCCCGACGATGTCATTTAGATGTCGGTCTGGTTCTCGAGTTTCGTCACCCTTAGTCTTGGGGTTTCTTTTGACTATTTTGAGATTGTATTGACCTTTATTGGTCTCTTATGGGTTGTACTAAACTTAACTTGTTTTGTATTAGTTCTATAACTTGAATATTAATGGGAATGCTTGTTAGCTTCTTTCTATGATACCATGCCTTGTGATCATTTGTTGTGGCACCCAAATGTTTTGTTGGGCTCATCTTGATGTGTTTTGCTACACGCTTCCGCATACTTGTACGTGTGAGCCAGATTCCGCGTGTCTTTGGGAATCCTCACCGCGGGAACCTGTGGGAAAGCAATTAACAACACCGAATGCAATGCAACACTCGTCGCGGGCCCGGGATCCGTTCCGGGGTCACGACAATCCTTCCTTTCCACCCTTATCTTTGCTCTCGCTTGGAAGAAGGCTCTGCTGAAGAAGACATTCTGCTGAAATCAGAACCTCAACAAACCCAGAGACTTTCACTCTCAAAAACCTTCACATTCCCTCTGTGAGTTCTCTTCTTCCTCATCCTCCTCTCACTTCTTCTGCCTTTCGTCTAGAGGGTTTCCGTCCCCTAGGGTTTCTAGGTCTTGTTCCTTCTTCCTTGCTCTCTACTCGTCTTTAGCCTTTAGGAAATGGGAATTTACAGCCACTAGTTAGAGAGCCCCCAAGCTCTGGAGGGACTCAAGAGGGCGTATGAGATACCAGATGACGTTTTGGTGAAGCCCGACGACCTCCAGGGCCTTTTTGACGGCCTCACCCGATTCAAAAACTGGATGCCCTTTCCTCTGGTGTCCATAATCGAAGGCGCGGTCCGGTTCCCCGTTCATCCTCTTCTCCGATCCTGCCTTAGCTCGTGGTGGATCTGCCCCTTCCAACTAATGCCAAATGGGTTCAAAATAATTATGGGCATGGCATAGTTGAACAGAATCCTCGACATCAACCTTGGCGTGCACGACATAGAGGACGTCTATGACATCTGTAAGTCCGCGGGGGGCGAGGATTCATACTATCTTCGGGTGAAGGTGATATGCCAGCCCTTGATTAACGCCCTGGAGGACTCGAGCAAGTACGTCGGGGAGGACCACCTGCTAGTCTCGGGGAACTGGGAGTTCAGTGAAAGGGTCCCATGATGTCCAGCCCCCACTGAGCGAAGGGCCATGGGTTGGAGAGAAGACTCAGGTCTTGCGCCGTTTGGGGCAGAGAGTGGGAGAACTTCTGATCTTTTTCACATTTCCTGGCGTGGAGCTGGGCATCCTTCTGCATGTAGGGCCACCAGTAGCCCTGACTGATGGCTCTGTATGCTAGTGATCTCCCTCCGATGTTGCTTTCGCAGATTCCCTCGTGAATTTCAGAAAGGAAGTCTTCCACCCTGCTCGAGTGAACGCATTGGAGATATGGTCCTGTGAAGGACTTTCTATAGAGCTTCCCATCTGGGGATAGCCAAAAATGAGTTTCTTTCATTCCGACTTTGTGGGCTTTGTTCTTGTCTTCAAGAAGTCTATCTTCTTTTAAGAATGCTATGATCGGATCCATCCAGCTTTGACCGAGACCGACGCACAGGACTTGCCGAGGTGGAAGGAGCTCTATGCTTGGTTTTTTCAACGTCTCCACGTCAACTGCCCTTCTTTTTCCTACTTCTACGGTAGAGGCTAAGTTGGCGAAGCCATCTACATGGCAATTGGACTCTCTGTCGATTTGCCTGACTTCTGCTTTCTCAAACTGGGAGAGGAGTTGCTTTGTGTGGGCTAAATAAGCTGTCATCCTTTCGTCACGGGCTTGATAGTCTCTGCTTAGCTGGTTCGTCACCAATTGAGAGTCGTTAAAGACTACTAGCCGTCGTGCCCCCAAGATTTTTGTGCTACCGAGGCCTGCAATCAGTGCCTCGTATTCTGCTTCATTGTTGGAGGCTTTGAAATCAAGGGTTAGGGCTTACTCGATGACTAGGCCCTTTGGAGATTGGAGGACTATGCCAGCGCCAGCCCTTCTGGATGTTGAGGATCTGTCAACGAAGACCTTCTAGGACGACTCAAGGAATTGTCTCCAAGATCGATCTTCCTCGGTCTCGGCTGTCGCATTGCCCTTATTGTCCCCTAGTTCGGTATCGAGCGAGGTCGGTGCCGAACTAGGAGAAGTGAACTCGACGATGAAGTCTGCCAGAATTTGTGCTTTGATCGTCGTCCTGGGCTGATATTGGATATCGAATTGCCCCAGTTCGACGGCCCATTTGGAGATTCTTCCGGAGAAGTCCGCCTTTCGAAAATGGGACTTGAGCGGGTGTTCTGTGAAAACCACCATTGTATATGTCTGGAAGTAGTGGGAGAGCTTGCGAGAGGCACTAACGAGTGCCAGCACAAGTTTCTCGAGTGGAAGGTATCTAGTCTCGGCGTCGAGCAGGATTTTCCTAGTGTAGTAAATGAGCTGCTGCTGCTTATCGTTCTCTCTGACTAAGGTCCAGCTTACTGCGTGGTCCGAGACTGCTAGATAGAGATAAAGGAGGTCACCTTGTGTTGGAGTGGACAACAGTGGTGGTGAGGAAAGGTATTCCTTGAGTTTCTCCAGCACTTGATCACACTCCGGGGTCCACTGAAATTTGGAGATCTTTTTCAGGAGTTGAAAGAAGGGGTGACATTTATCTGAAGCTCGGTTGATGAAGCGATTGAGCGCAGCAGCCATCCCCGTGAGCCTCTAGACTTGCTTTGCGAAGGTCGGGCTCTGAATCGCCTGGATCGCTGAAATCTGCTCTAGATTAGCTTCGATCCCTCTCCGGGTCACCAGGCTTCCTAAGAACTTGCCGGATCTGATGCCAAACGCACACTTGGAGGCATTCAGTTTAAGCTGGAACTTTCTGAGGATGGCGAATGTCTGGCGTAAGTCTGCCAAATGGTCCTGTGACTTTTTAGATTTGACAACCATGTCATCGATGTAGACCTCCACCGTCTTCCCCAGCTGTACTTGAAACATCTTCATAACCAGTCTTTGGTATGTCGCCCCAGCATTCTTTAACCCAAAGGGCATCACTTTGTAACAGTAGATGCCTCGAGGTGTTATGAATGCGGTTTTCTCCTCATCAGGCCCATGCATGGGGATCTGGTGGTAACCTCAGTAGGCGTCGAGAAAACTCATCCTGTCATGACCCACGGTGGCATCTATCATCTGGTCGATCTTCGGGAGCGGGAAGCTATCCTTGGGGCAGGCTTTATTAAGGTCAGTGAAGTTCACGCAGACCCTCCATTTGTCGTTCTTCTTCTTGACCACCATGGTGTTGGCCAGCCACTTCGGATAATGCACTTCGCAGATCGCTTCGGCCTCGATGTGCTTGTCTACTTCTTCAATCACCGCTTCTGTCTAGGGACCCCTGTTCTGCGGGCTTTTTGCACTATGGGCTTATGTCCAGGGTCCACATTTAGTTTGTGCCACATGACTTCTTGGTCGATCCCAGGCATCTCGTATGGAGTCCAGGCGAAGACGTCTTTGTTCTGCAGTAGAAAGTCGAGCAGCTCGGACCTCTCGCTATCAGGGAGCTGGCTTCCCAGTAGGAAATACCGCTCGGGGTTATCGAAATTGATCCTGACCTTGGTGAGTTCCTCTATGCTCTTCTGCTCTGCTATTCGACCGACATCCTCGAGTTTGGCCATATGCACTTGCTGTGGCTCCGTTTCGCCAGACACTACGGCTGTGAGGCACTATCTAGCCATCTGCTGATCTCCCCATACGGTTACTATCTCGATCACCCCTTCGGCCTTCTCTAGTGGAAACTTGAGCTTCTGGTGAAAGGTGGAAGGTACAGCCTCCATGTCGTGCAGCCAACCACGCCCCATTATTATATTGTAAGGAGACGGTGCATCCACTACCATAAAATCGGCCATCTTTGTGGCACCTCATATTTGGACTTCGAGCGAGACCCTTCCCTTGGGATACCCCGGCTTGGCGTTGAAGCCTACTAAGGGGACGCGGGCTTCCTGCAGATCGGACTCGGTCAGGCCGAGTTGCTTGAAACAGCTGAAGTAGAGGATCTCGGATGAGCTCCCTGGATCTATAAAGGCGTGCTTCACAGTGTAATTGTTCAGCCGTAGGGTGAGGATGAGTGCGTCTTTGTTTGGGAGCTGGACCCCTCCTAGGTCCTCGTCCGAGAACCAGATCTTGGGCTTTTCCTTCCTGGTTTTCTTCGGTGTAGGCTCAAGCTCGGCCGACATCACCTGTTTGCAATGGGAGGCCCTCCTAGCCTCTGAGCGAGCTTGGGAACTTTCTCTACTGGGAGCCGAGGCCAGGTGAATGACGTTGATGACATCCGTCAACTCGTCGCTATCCTGATCCACACTGGGTAGGGCGCGCTACTGAGCTTGGTTGATCCTTTCCCCCTCCTTGATGTTCTCCCGAAGGTGCCCGTCCCTGACGAGCTTCTCGAGGTGGGATTTCAGGGCCATGCAGTCTTCAGTCATATGTTTGTGCTGCTTATGGTAAGAGCAGTTCCTGCTCTGGTCTCGAGTGGATGGGCCGCCCCTCATCGGCTGCGGCCACTGGAAATAGGGTTCTGCTTTGATTTTGTCAAGGAGTCTGTAGATGGCCTCCTTGAAGACAACATTGACGGCCCTGTAAAGATCTCCGGCCGGCTTGGCAGGCTTGAACTTCGGTCTCTTGCTGCAACCCGAGATGGAGGTTGAGAAGGTCGCTGAACTGGCGGTGGCTCTCTTCTTGTCTGGCTTCTATTTGGGGAACATCCCTTCCCCTCTAGAGGATTAGCCCTTTTGCGGGAGGCCGAACCGCTCGTTGCCTCGAGCTTCGTCCTCTTCCTACTCAATGTATTGATTCACCTTTGCCATCAGTACTTTCATTGTGGTTACGGGGGTTCGGACCAGGTCTCTGCGGAGCTCATTGCCTGGGAGCAAGGCCTGCCGGAAACACATGATTGCGACGTCATCTTTGGCGTCCGTGATCTGGCTATAGATCGTTCAGAATCTTCTGCCGAATGCCGTAATGCTTTCATCGTCCTTCATTCGGATCGCCATGAGGTTGCCACCCATCTTCAGGATGACTCGATGCGCTTGAAACTTCTCAACGAAGGAGCTTCGGAGCTGCCGCCATGTCGCGACCCCGGACCGGGGATCCGGGATCGGGACTAGTGATGGTGGTGATAATGACATAATGATAACAATCTACATCAATAGTTTAATAATAACATATGTTTATTTAATTTCCCACAGGTGTCCGCGGTGAGGATATCACAACTATAAATGAATATTTCTATTAAATGCGGAAGCGTATAGCAAATCAAATAGTCAACCACCCTTGGTCATAAAATAATATCACAAGTATAAATATACTGTATCAGAATGAGCAATGATCTATAGCATGTTTACCCAAAGTAAGGTAAAGTTTATACAAATATCATTTAATTACATTTCCCAAAAATAGAGGCCAACAAAGGCCAATATAAACAAAACATTAAATGACTTAGCCAATATGCATTCAAGCATTCATTTCAAAAATAAATGCAAGCCAATAAATATGAGTGAAATGACAAGTCAACCACATTCCTAATGGAAACCATGGAAAGCTCATAAAAATCAAATCATCCACTTGCCTTGTGTCTTCAAATCAAGAAATCAAACTCCTATACTCTTCCAAGCCAAAGATCCAAGCTATAACAAAAATCCCCCAAAACAAACCCTAAAATGGGTCAAAACAAGAAATAGGAAGGGAAACCTTACAATAATGGAAATGAAGCCTCTCTAAGGCTAGAAGAATGCAAATCTCGAAGAAGGGAAGGATTACTTACTTTTAAGGTCCTCTAATGGCAAGAGTAAGCTCAATGAAGGTCTTGGAATGGAGGGTTTTCTTCACAAATGGTATCAATAGAGAGCCATGGTGAAGAGGAAGAAGAAGATGATCTCCATTTCTTGATTGATGCAAGTTTGGTGTGGATTGGAGGTGGAGAGAGCAAGAGGAAGAAGAAAAGTTGCCAAAAGCAAACCCTAGGTTCTTTTTGTGCTGGAAAAAGGGAATGGGAAGATGGGTTCTCCTTATACGGCAAATGGGAATGGGTCCCACTACTAAAGACATTCAAGGGCTGAAATCTTGTCTTTCGGGGCTTCTAATGAATTCGACGAAGAAGAAAGAAATGATCGCCGAAATATCTAGTTTCCAAAAAGTCTATGTTTCGCGGGTTTCAGGAATATCAAGTTTTGGGTATAGATTTAGTGCACAATGACTGTTTTGCCCTCAAGGCTATGAAATCGGGTTTCGGGATCTCAAACGGGGACAGGATCAACGTGAAAGTTGAAGGGATTAACAATACCAATAAAACGGGAATAAAACCATGAATGCAAAAACCTCCGATAATTCCTCAAACACATGCCATGTCATAAAGAGGGAACTCCCAAAGGGCCCCACTAATCACAAGGAAATCAAAATCCCCCAAAACTATCCCAAAAGCTAATCTAAACCCAACTTAGCCAAAATCACTAATCAAGCTTAGAACTAACACACTGCTTAATTAGCACTAATCGGGTTCACTCGGGTCGGGGTCTTACACGTCAGCTTGAGATCGACCCTCCGGGGAGCGCGCAGAACCATCAGAGTGGGAGGTCGCCTAAACTGGAGGAGAAAACCCTACAGTTCAGGTGGCCGATGTCCCCCCAAACCGACATTCGCTGAGTGAAATGCCGGAGATGTGCTTCTGGGTCCGAGGTCCCGTCATAGAGGACGAACCTCGGGACGCTGAATCTCTCGGGAAGAGAGAAGTCATTTATTTATTGGGAGAAGGGGGACATGCCCTAGTCTTCTGCATCGCAGGCCTCCGATCGATCTCGGGCAAAATCGACCTCAGCCATTCGGGCCTGAACCTCTTGTTTGCCGTAGTGGTCGAGCAGTTCCTTTAAGCCCGTGATGTTCTCTGGCCTCGGAGACTCTAGCTCACGACGCGACCCCTCGAGGTTGCTACGCAGATGGCTGCTGCTCGAGCCTTCTTCTTCGTAGCGATTTCTTCTTCTGTCGTTGAGGACCTGCCTCAAGTCTCGGTTGTCCGGATGATTTTGCTGTCGTCCGAGAGGTGGAATAAGAGTCCTCCTTTCATTTGCTTTAAGCTGCCCTTGGAGATGACGAATCAACTCCTCTTTCTCTTGGAGGACCCGGTTTTGGGCCTTGAGCTCTTCAAGCAGGGGGTCATCTTCTTCATGGGCTCGATGAAAGGACTGAGCATCATTGTGAATGTGACGATGGGAGTGATGAGATTTTGCCCTGACAGGGGTTTTGCCTCGTCGTCGAGGATCCGACGGGGAAACATTCTACTGAGGACCCTTAGGTGGCTGAGCATCTAGGAGGTGAGGAGCCATATGGCGGTCGTCACGCCGAGGGAGTGCTATCACAGGTCGGGACGAGGAGTCCGACTGGAAAACACCCTCGGCGTACACGGGACCGGATTTTCCTCCAGATCTTCTCTAGCGGGGAATCGCCGACAGCTCCTGTAGGATGGGGGGAACCTCGTTGGACCCGGAGGGGGAAGAAGAGCAGAGTGAGTGCCGGTGGGCACCACTGGAGGTAATGACTGGGGCGGATGAGGTTGCGGCTCTGGTCGTGAAAATGACAATAGCGGTGGTTGTTCCGGTGGTGGAAATGATGACCTTTTCGGGATTTCGACGATCTCTCGCCGCCGTTCCTGATTTTTGGAGGCATGGCTTTTGTAGGCTTGGTTTTGGCAAAGATCCTATCCCCACAGTCGGCGCCAACTGTAAGTGCCTAAAATTTATGGACTTTGTTTGAAGAGGATTAAGCTCTTGATTTTTTTATTTTGGGGAAGGATCGGCCTCCGATAATCTGAAAGGAAAAACAAAGGTCAGAGCCCCTAGCTGTAGGCAGCCGAAGGCACTCCAATGCTTGAGTTAATTTGATAACTGAGGGGAGATAGGGAAGGAAGAGTATGAAGGGCAGATTTGTTGCATACCACCTATAGTTTTTCTTCATGCATTATATAGACGTGAGAGTCATCATCCGACTGGGCCCCTCAGGGAGAGATGGGAATCCCATCAGCATATACTTTCTCTTTTGAGTGGGGGTAGGTGAAAAGGGAACGTCCCATCGAGCCATCCTCCTATGTCTGCGGATGTGACCTTGAAATAAGGCTTGCCACTTATCTAGGTCCGGCGCCCACTCTATTTATCAATTCGCCGTTTACCGCCATGGTAGCGCATTTATGGTCGCATTTATGGCTGAATGACAGGAGAGCTGAGATCAAGCCAAGGCCGAGACCGAGATGGGCACCAGCAAACGTGGCCACCGAGATGGGCTCCGTGCTTCCCCGAGCTGGTGCTTCTACCGAGCTGGATGACACCGAGTCCAGGGACTTATCCTAAAATTAGGGAGTGGCCCCACGCAAATCTGTCATTAGGAAGCGACCCCACACAATTTCATAATACAAACTTATAGTTGTTAGCATTATTTCTAAGAAAGAAAGATAATGCTTCACAAAAACAGAACCAATTCAGAGAAATAATCACAAGCTTGTATACCATGTGCACCACAGATGCACCGACAGTTATTGTTGCAATGACGCTTCTAGTGAGTGTTCGAGAGACCAATCTTCCCAATTTGAATGTGGGTAAGTACTAAGTAGGTTGGCTATTGTAGATCTATTGGTTAAGGTAAGATTTTTTAGGTATTTATCTATTGGCTCCCACGTGCATAGCTATGTATATACGGATGGTTGGGTAAAATAATTCATATAATGGGTCCCACGTTGATAGTAGGATGGATCGAATCCAACATGTTACATATATATAAACTAGCGACAAACGCCCGTGCTGAGCCCGGGCTGAAACAAAGATATAGCAAATTATTATAATAATTAAAACTATAAAAAAAGAACCCACTATTATTATTTTTAATAATTTTTAGAATAAAATAAAGTGGAAAAAGGTCTTGAGATTTTATGGCAAAAGGAAGAAATTATCGTGAAAAATAATAATGAGAATCTTGTAATATCGCACCTATAAACTCTTTGTAAATTGAAAAAATACATGGGTTGAAAGTCCCTACTAAAAAAGAGAAAACTTTGGATGGAAGCAAAAAGAAAAAATAATACCATTCAAAGAAGGAAAAATAAATGAGAAAAGAGAAAAATAAATGCATCCATTTTCCTATCAATACCCGGCTGGGGCTCAGTCTGTTGGGGGTATCGTGTGGCTAAGATGAGTCCCACACCAATGGCCTAAAACACTACCCACTCGTTTTTAGCCTACTTACCATTAAAACACACCTGTTTGAAAATGCAAATCAAATCCACATCCAACCAAACACTTGAGAGAGAGAGAGAGAGAAAGAGAGAGAGAGACGTGTAGAATCCTTTTTATTCTACATCAATGTCATATATTTATTTAATATATAAAATAAATGATCAAAGGAAAAAAGGTCCCTCACATGGGATCTATACCTGATGCAAGATAACGATAGAGAGGGAAATTTAATTGCTTTCATCAATGTTGAGACTCTAAATTTTACATGAATGTTGAAGCATCAAAACTAACCTCATTGCAAGCATGTGCAATAAGTTTTATAATTTAGAATTCCATTAAATTAATGGCCTATTGTAGGAATTTCAATGGGCCAGTTTACGGACTGGCCAATTTCTACTATCAATAGGGATTGAACGGCCTAAGTTCAAGTGTATATCAGGTCCTAAATACTAAGTTCGAGCCTATCTACTCAAAAAATATAGTGGGTTGAGACTGGCCTTTAAAGGCCGAGGTCAGACTAAGGTTTGAGTTCAGGTGCACATAGGATCATCCCAACTCAAACCACACGATAAAAAAATATTGAAAATATATGACAACTCTTTGAAGGCCTCAGTTCAACAAAGGCTCAAGTCCATTTAACATTTGAGTCAAGTTGATAAGTTCTATGAGGTGGTCCCACTAAGATGGTGCATGAATTGGATTTATTAAATTCTCTAAAACTTTTGTGGGATAACACATAAGTGAAAGAGATTGTTATTTTTGGATCATAAGATCTACATAGTGGGCCCCTTTAAAAATGTCTTTTGTGTTATTTTTTAAAGATTAACTTTAATTTTAGGGGATATTGATTGAGAGACTTTTTGAGATAGAGGATATGGATAAAGAGATTTTTTTGGAGAAAAAATTGCGGCATGTGATGATATGACACCTTAAAGCACTATATATTTTTTCTCGATATTTATTTGAAAGAAGAATAATTAGGTACTGAGGTGGCACCACCCATAGCCCACCTCTCCTATTACTTTAATATATATAATATCTCTCTTAAAGTAGCTCCCTCTTCACGGGAGAGTAACATGTGGCATTAGGTGCATCTTTTCAAATAATTCATCACCATCCATTGTACAACAGGTACTAACCGTGTTTAGAGTTGAAAAGATTATCACTAAATTACACTCTTTATTTGGGCTTGAGGTTTTGGGTTTCTATCATTAATCGATGCCTATCCAAATATTATATATGCCCAAATTATAATTGAAATGGGGCCATTAGGATTTAGGAGTTTATTTCAAGTCGTGGCCCACCTTTGTTATTGCACCCATGGATATATCATCACAAGACATGATCCAAAGATGAGATCTCATCCTGCCACTTCTGGCGATCCATGTGGAGCCCACATATGCTTGATCAAAATCATTCAGATCTCACGCCTCTTATTAGATATTTATATGACCTAATTATCACTTTTTGTAATTTAATTGAAGTAATATAAAATTTTAAATTAATCATTTTAGCTACTCAGGCCTTATTCTACTGGCAGGCCCTATGGACCCTGTCTAGCCACCACTGGGCCCTTCTTGGTTATTTATAGGGAGTTTTGGCTAGACCAAAGAGTTGTTTACAATTCAGAACTGTTCGATCATGGAATGACAGTGTCTTATGGTTAAAAGATTGGTACAATCGACTCAATAGGTTGGGCCAATAAAGCCTTCTCTTCATCAGCAACATGTCTTTTCTTTTTTTTCAAAGAATACCCCCATAACCTAGAGGCCTGAGGGTGTTTATTCTGAACGATTTCGATTCTAGTAGGTGTGCCCAACTTGTAAGCTATTGCAAAAACATGACTTCTTTTGTTTAAATTACTTGTATTTATTACACATGATTGACAGTATATAACTATTATGTGATAAGATAAAAGTAGATTTGAAAGGAAGTTTATCTTTATCCTAAAGAGATGTTTATCTAAGAATTTTTGAAGTTTCAAACAGCGGATGATGCCAAGCATGATCTGATAATCGGATGAAAGCTGGGTCCTTATTCAGAATTACTATTTGTGTTTGAGGGGGCTTTCATCATATCAATAATCAATGATCTAGTTTACAAAAATACTAGCGACAAATGCCTGGGCTCTGAAACAAAGATATAATAAATTATTATAATAATTAAAACTATAAAAGAAGAATCCACTATTATTATTTTTAAGAATTTTTAGAAGAAAATAAAGTGGAAAAAGGTCTAGAGATTTTATGGTAAAATGAAGAAATTATCGTGAAAAATAATAATGAGAATCTTGTGATATCGCACCTATAAAATCTTTGTAAATTGAAAAAATACATGGGTTGAAAGTCCTTGCTAAAAAAGAGAAAACTTTGGATGGAAGTAAAAAGAAGAAATGATACCATTCAAAGAAAGAAAAAAATTGAAAAAAGAAAAAACAAATGCATCCATTTTCCTATCAATATCCGGTTGGGGCTCAGTCTGTTAGGTATATCGTATGGCTAAGATGAGTCCCACACCAATGGCCCAAAACACTACCCACTCGTTTTGAGCCTGCTTACCATTAAAACACACCTGTTTGAAAATGCAAATCAAATCCACATCCAACCAAACACTTGAGAGAGAGAGAGAGAGAGAGAGAGAGAGAGAGACGTGTAGAATTCTTTTATTCTACATCAATGTCATATATTTATTTAATATATAAAATAAATGATCCAAGGAAAATAGGTCCCTCACATGGGATCTATACCTGATGCAAGATAACGATAGGGAGGGAAATTTAATTGCTTTCGTCAATGTTAAGGTTCTAGATTTTACATGAATGTTGAAGCATCAAAACTAACCTCATTACAAGCATGTGTAGTAAGTTTTATAATTTAGAATCTCATTAAATTAATGACCTATTGTAGGAATTTCAATGGGCCAGTTTTCGGACTGGCCCGTTTCTACTATCAATAGGGATTGAACGGCCTGAGTTCAGGTGTATATCAGGTCCTAGATACTAAGTTCGAGCCTGCCTACTCAAAAAATATGGTGGGTTGAGACTGCCCCTTAAAGGCCGGGTCAAACTAAGGTTTGAGTCCGGGTGCACATAGGATCATCCCAGCTCAAACCACACGATAAAAAAGTATTGAAAATATATGACAACTCTTTGAAGGCCTCAGTTCAACAAAGACTCAAGTCCATTTAACATCTGAGTCAAGTTGATAAGTTCTATGAGGTAGTCCCACTGAGATGGTGCATGGGTTAGATTTATTAAATTTTCTAAAACTTTTGTGGGGTAACACATAAGTGAAAGAGATTGTTATTTTTGGATCATAAGATCTACATAGTAGGCCCCCTTAAAAATGTCTTTTGTGTTATTTTTTAAAGACTAACTTTAATTTGAGGGGATATTGATTGAGAGACTTTATGAGATAGAGGATATGGATAAAGAGATTTTTTTGGAGAAAAAATTGTGGCATGTGATGACATGGCACCTTAAATCACTCTATGCTTTTTCTCCATATTTATTTGAAAGGAGAATAATTGGGTGCTGACGTGGCACCCCTCACAGCCCACCTCTCCCTTTACTTTAATATATATAATGGGATTCCTTTCTATCTAATTTAATTATCAAGTATATAAAATGGTCTTCTTTCAATCCAATTCAATTATCAAATGGGCCCTTTATTTTTCGCATTAGGAAATGGCTATGGCCCAAAACTAAATTAAAAGATTAGTCCCACCAATCTTTCATGTTCACGAAACACTTAATTTTAATTAAATGACTTTTATGGGCTTCGTATGGCATAAAGGATTGGTCAATTAGCCAGTTTTGATCAGCTTGAAATTTTCATAACTACGCCCCCAATGAGGAGTATCATGAATTCGTCATTAATTGTTATTTAAGGAAATTTAAAGTGGGTCATTTATTTTTTATTTTTTTTGCATTTTTTTTTTCTGAGTGGGTGCAAACATAGTAATCTAAGCACAATTGTTGTGATGGAATCACTGAATTGAACCCCACAAAAAATAGAGACACTGTGAGAGAGGGCCTTGCAATCACAAGATTTGCTAGGTTTATTGTAACAAAGAGAGAATAGATAAGAATGGAGGGATAGAGTTGAAGGGACTTACTAGGAAACATAAGATAAAAGATTAGTTGGTGAGGAAGAGGTTTACAAAGTACAAAACCCCAAATTTTAGGAGATGGAGTCGATAAGAAAGGAGGGATAGGGCTCAAGAGATTTAAATTTTGTCCTTAGTTTAAACAGTGATATCAGACCTGTAACTTACTCTTTAATGACTATAAATATAAATAAAATCTGTCTGCTAATTTTATCCATTGATAGACTGTAGGCTAGTTTAGAAATGGCGGAATTGAAAACATTACTCATTAATTTCACACTTTTCGCTTCCTCTACAGCTGCTAGACCAGTAAAGAAGTAATCTTTTTCGTATAAATCTGATCCCTGTGTCTGCAGCGCTGCACAATTTGCTGCTCATGGCTTAGACATCTCAAAGTTTATATTTTGCAACCAATCATTTTCATATCAAGTGAGAGCAAACGATTTGGTTGATAGAATGACAGTGGAGGAGAAGGTGCAGCAGCTCGGAGACCGTTCATCTGGAGTGCCTAGACTTGGCCTTCCCCATTATAAATGGTGGTCTGAGGCATTACATGGTGTCGCTAACACAGGCCCAGGAACATTCTACAACGCAACCATTCCCGGAGCAACGAGTTTTCCAAATGTCGTTCTTTCAGCTGCATCTTTCAATGAGTCATTGTGGAATAGGTTGGGTCTGTTAGTCAAACACTGACTCTTGATACTTCATATCTCCTAGACTCCTGAGTGTTCTAGACAACACTATGACATCACAATGTCTAGAAATATCCAGTCCAGATTTCTCTCCCTTGACTTTCTAGAATCCTCACGAACCACACCACCTTCTTACACAACCGACCCAACCTATTCTAGAGAAATCAAACCGACTTGAATTTGTGAAGATCAAGAGGGTCACGTGGACCCACTCCCATCCACATGATATCTTTCCACCGACTAGCCACACTTATAAATATGAGGCCTTGCCTCTTTTGCAAGACAAGTGAACTAAAGTGAAGAAGTGTGAAGTGAAGTCAAGTGTGAAGTCAGCGTAGAGTTAGACACACACCAGTGTGTAGTGAGAAATTATAGTAAGTGCTTTTTTTTTAGTGAGTGTATTGAGTAAAGAGTGTTTAGTGAGTGTATTGAGTAAAGTGTAGTGAGTGAGTTTCTTGCTTGTAAAAGTATGTAGGTTTAAAAGTGTATTCCTTTGTAATAGTGTATTTGTGTAAAATTTATAAAGTGGGTTCTTGTTCTTAGTGTAATTTGTATTTTGTAATTAAGTTGTAGCTAATTAGTATCTCCCATTGTCCAAGTATCAAAGCCATCTTCCAACAAAGTGGTATCAGAGTCAGGTTCCTCTACAAGATGAGATGGCATCAAGCTTAGTTCAACCCCAGATCCCGAAGCTAACGAAGGAGAACTATGAGAATTGGAGTATCCAAATGAAGGCATTATTTGGATCACAGGATTTATGGGAGATTGTCACTGAAGGGTACGTGGAACCCACTACAGAGCAAGAAGCTGCGTACACTCCGGAACTGAAGACTGCCCTAAAAGATCAGAGGAAGAAAGACAAGAAAGCTCTGTTCCTACTCTATCAAGGGGTAGATGAATCAACCTTCGAGAATATTGCTGAAGCACCATCTAGCAAGAAAGCATGGGAGACCCTGAGCACTATCTTCAAAGGCGTTGATCGGGTCAAGAGGGTCCGCTTGCAGTCTCTCCGAGCAGAATTTGAAGCCACTCACATGAAAGAAGGTGAGAATATTTTTGATTATTTTTCACGATTGCTAGTAATAGTAAATCAAATGAAGAGAAATGGTGAAAAGATAGAAGATATTAGAATTGTATAAAAAGCATTGAGATCCCTTACAACCAAATTTGAGCATGTGGTTGTGGCTATTGAAGAGTCCAAAGATTTAGAGACTCTCTCAATAGAAGAATTAATGGGATCACTTCAAGTCCATGAGCAGCGTATGCAAAAGAATAGTGGTTCAATGGTCTTGGAACAAGCACTAAAGTCAAAATTAACGCTAAGTGAACAAAAGCTCGGTCACGGAAGTTCGAAGTAGGGCGGTAGAGGTAAAGGGGGAGCAAATACTCAAAGACAAGGGCAATCTCAATCAAGGAGCTCCAATAATCGTGGAAGAGGAGCTCGCAGAGGTGGATTTGCCCGTGGTCGTGGCAATTCAAGAAGTGTCCAATGCTACAACTGCAACAAGTTTGGACACTTTACATCGGAGTGCTGGAGCAAACCCGCGCAACGGGAGGAGAGATCTAACTTTGCAGAAGCAAGAGATGAAGAAAAAGAATTGTCCACAGTTCTTCTAGCACAAGAGGAAGGCTATGGTCAAGAAAATGTCTGGTATCTGGATTCTGGCGCAAGCAACCACATGTGCGGGAAGAATGAACTCTTTGAAGAGCTTGCAGAAGATGTCAGCGGAAAAGTAAGTCTCGGAGACTCATCAAAGCTTCTCGTACAAGGTAAGGGAAATATTAAGATTTATCAAAAAGATGGTGTGCCTGCATATATATCAAATGTGTATTACGTGCCCAATATGAAAAGTAACATCCTTAGTCTTGGGCAACTCCTGGAAAAGGGGTATGTCATACACATGGAAAATCTCTCTTTGTCATTAAGAGATGTACATGGGAGGCATATAGCTCGAGTCCAAATGGCGAAGAATCGCATGTTCCCACTCTATCTTAACACAAAGGTAGAAAAGTGCTTCCAGGGACTTATAAACAATGAGTCATGGAAGTGGCATCTTAGATATGGGCATCTTCACTTCAATGGGCTCAAGCTATTATCCACTGCAAACATGGTGCATGGCTTGCCTATTATTGAAAAGCTCGACCATGTGTGTGAGGCATGCACACTTGGCAAGCAACAAAGAAACTCATTTCCAGTAGGAAAATCATGGAGAGCAAAAGCACCATTGCAGTTGGTTCACACAGATATTTGTAGACCATTGGAGACACCATCTCTTGGAGGTAATAGATACATCATCACTTTTATCGACGACTTCAGTAGAAAGCTCTGGGTATTCTTTATCAAAGAAAAATCTGCAGCCTTCACTACCTTTAAGAATTTCAAAGCCCGTGTAGAAGTAGAAAGTGGTTGTAAAATTAAGACACTTAGATCTGACAGAGGTGGAGAGTACACCTCGAAAGAATTTCAAGAATACTGCAGACAGTGGGGCATCAGGCATCAGTTTACAACTGCCTATACACCACAGCAGAATGGAAGAGCGGAAAGGAAAAACCACACCATCCTTGATATGACGAGGACCATGCTTAAAGAAAAAGGTCTACCAAAAAAATATTGGGCAGAAGCAGCTGCGTGTACAGCCTACTTACTCAACAGATGCCCTACAAAAAGTGTCAGAAATAAGACACCACAAGAGGCGTGGAGTGGTCACAAACCAAGTGTGGCCCATTTAAAAATATTTGGGTGTGTTGCATATGCCCAAGTACCAAAGGCAAAGAGGAAGAAGCATGATGATCGTGGAGAAAAGTGTATATTTATTGGATACAGTGAGGAGTCTAAAGCGTATAAACTCTACAACCCACTTACTAAAAAGGTGGTGGTAAGTAGAGATGTAGTCTTTAATGAAGACGAGGCATGGAGGTGGAATAAAGAAAACACATCCCAAGAAAAGCCTCTTGAAATAGAAGAACAAGAGGCACATCCCCAAAATAATAAAGGCCCAAGGCGAGATGATGCAACATCTCCATGTACAGCATCATCACTTTGCAGGAGTCCTAAAGGACAAGATGGATCGTCAGCAAGCAGCTCGAAGCTCGAAGCTCTTCCTCTTCCATCACACCAATCAAGATGAGAAGCCTAAGAGACATCTATGAGGAAACTGAAGAGACCAACCTCTTATGTCTCTATGCTGACCATGAGCCTGTTACCTTCCAAGAAGCAATGAACGAAGATTATTGGATAAAAGCCATGGAAGAAGAGATTCACGCCATCGAGAAGAACGACACTTGGGAGCTTACTACACTCCCTCCAGGCCAAAAAGCTATTGGTGTCAAGTGAGTATACAAGATCAAGCGCACGATCAATGGAGAGATCGATCGATATAAGGTGAGGCTTGTAGCTAAAGGCTACAAACAGCAATATGGCGTGAATTATGAAGAAGTCTTTGCTCCTGTCGCCCGACTTGATACGGTAAGAATGCTTATCTCTCTTGCAGCACATCACAGTTGGAAAATTTACCAACTAGATGTTAAGTCGGCTTTCCTAAATGGTATACTTGATGAAGAAGTATATGTAGAACAGCCAGAAGGCTTTATAGTAGAAGGAGAGAAGCAAAAAGTATATCGCTTAAAGAAAGCGTTATATGGGCTAAAGCAGGCCCCACGAGCATGGAATGCTTGTATAGACAATTATCTAGAGGAAAACGGGTTCTCCAAATGCCCATATGAGCATTCAGTCTACACAAAAAGAAATGCTCATGGAGAAACGCTCATAGCATGCATTTACGTTGATGACTTACTATTCACTGGGAACAGCCCCCAGATGTTTGAAGAATTTAAGCATGCTATGTTCAAGTAGTTCGATATGACCGACTGCGGGCTAATGTCCTTCTTTCTGGGTATAGAGGTCAAGCAGCAGCAAGATGGTATTTCCATCTCACAGAAGAAATATGCTAAAGAACTCCTTAAAAAATTCATAATGAGCAACTGCAATCCTGTAAGCACCCCTATAGCAACAGGTCTAAAACTAAAGAAAGAAGGAGAAGGAAGAGACATTAATCCGACACTATTCAAAAGCCTGATTGGAAGCCTAAGGTATCTCACAATCACAAGGCCAAATATTGTATTTGGTGTCAGACTTTTGAGCCGATATATGGAAAGACCAAAGGAGTCACACTGGGTAACAGCTAAAAGAATCTTACGATACATCAAAGGTACCATGAATCTTGGTCTTTTCTACAGCTATGGCAACGAAGCAAACTTATTTGGATATTCGGACAGTGACTGGGGAGGTGATCCAGATGAAAGAAAAAGCACTACAAGATATATGTTCTATCTTAGATCTACGGCTTTCACATGGGTTTCAAAGAAACAAAGCATTGTAGCTTTATCAACATGTGAAGCTGAATACGTAGCAGCCTCAGCAACAGTCTGCGAAGCTATATGGCTAAGAAACCTCCTGAAAGAATTTGATCACCTACAAGATGAATCCACAACTATACATGTAGATAACAAGTCTGTCATTGAACTCGCTAAGAATCCTATACAGCATGGAAGGAGTAAGCACATTTGTAACGCCCCACCCTTCACCCATGCATGATATTGTCCGCTTTGGCCCACGGGCCTCACGGTTTTGCTTCTGATGGGCCTCAACCCATCAAAAGGCCTCATGCAAGGTAAGGGTGTAAACTTTACATATAACCCCATTCACATTCCTCTCTATAGTCGATGTGGGACTCCGGGGCGTCACATTCCACCCCCTTAGGGCTGCACGTCCATGTGCAGTAGCCTGTCAGTCCCTATAGCCTGCCAGCCCTCTTGGCCCGCCCACATGGAGATCCGCCCACTTGCACCAGACCACGACAGGGGACCCACACTCGAACTAGTCGAGAGTCGGCTCTGATACCATTTGTAACGCCCCACCCTTCACCCATGCATGATATTGTCCGCTTTGGCCCACGAGCCTCACGGTTTTGCTTCTGATGGGCCTCAACCCATCAAAAGGCCTCATGCAAGGTAAGGGTGTAAACTTTACATATAACCACATTCACTTTCCTCTCTATAGTCGATGTGGGACTCCGGGGCGTCACAACATTGACATCAGGTTCCATTTCATAAGAGATCATATAAAGCAGAAGACAGTAAAGCTAGAGTACTGTAGCACTACAGAACAAGTGACAGACATTTTCACTAAGGCTTTGTCAACCGACACCTTCACAAGGTTAAGAGAAAAGCTTGGCATGAAGACAGCTTCAATCCAAAAAAATTAATAATGTCAGTGTTTGAGGGGGAGTAATGGTAGTCAGACACTGACACTTGATACTCCATATCTCCTAGACTCCTGAGTGTTCTAGACAACACTATGACATCACAATGTCTAGAAATAGGAACCGGATCCCCTGTTTGGTCCAAACAGGGGATCCCTATTTGGACCAAACAGGGGCCTCCACGTGGGGGGGCGGAGGAAAGAGAGATTGACTTTTTCTCTCTTCCGCCCCCCATGTGGAGACCCCTGTTTGGTCCAAACAGGGATCCCCTATTTGGACCAAACAGGGGATCCTTATCCCTAGAAATATCCACTCCTGATTTCTCTCCCTTGACTTTCTAGAATCCTCATGAACCACACCACCTTCTTACACAACCGACCCAACCTATTCTAGAGAAATCAAACCGACTTGAATTTGTGAAGATCAAGAGGGTCACGTGGACCCACTCCCATCCACATGATATCTTTCCACCGACTAGCCACACTTATAAATATGAGGCCTTTGCCTCTTTTGCAAGACAAGTGAACTAAAGTGAAGAAGTGTGAAGTGAAGTCAAGTGTGAAGTGAGTGTAGAGTTAGACACACACCAGTGTGCAGTGAGAAATTATAGTAAGTGCCTTTTTTTTTAGTGAGTGTATTGAGTAAAGAGTGTTTAGTGAGTGTATTGAGTAAAGTGTAGTGAGTGAGTTTCTTGCTTGTAAAAGTGTGTAGGTTTAAAAGTGTATTCCTTTGTAATAGTGTATTTGTGTAAAATTTATAAAGTGGGTTCTTGTTCTTAGTGTAATTTGTATTTTGTAATTAAGTTGTAACTAGTTAGTATCTCCCATCGTCCAAGTATAAAAGCCATCTTCCAACACGGTCAGGTATGAATTAATTTTATAAAAAGAAGTATGTATGTATTCTATCTGTGTTATGTGGGCTAATCCACTTTCTATATGTTGTTGATGTTAAGGTTGTTTCCACTGAGGCAAGGGCCATGTATAACCTTGGAATGGCTGGATTGACATTTTGGAGTCCTAACATCAATGTAGTTAAGGACCCCAGATGGGGAAGAACCCTAGAAACACCAGGTGAAGACCCATTTGTAGTTGGCCGCTATGCAGTCAACAATGTTGGGGGCTTGCAAGATGTTGAGGGCAATGAATATTCCGAGGACCCTAACTCGAGCCCCTAAAAGTATCATCATGTTGCAAGCATTATGCTGCATATGATCTTGAAGACTGGTTAGGTGTGAATCGTTGGACTTTTGATGCAAAGGTAATACTTTTAACCCGAATCTTAGTTCTCTAGTATACTTAATAACCTTTGCGCTTGTATGGTTTATAGGTTTTTTTTTTTTTTTTTTTTTTTTTTTTTTTTTATGTTGGTACCATTTCCTTAAAAAATAGAGGGGACTCTTTTTATAGGTCACAGAGCAAGACATGGTGGAGACTTTCCAACGTCCTTTTGAGATGTGTGTAAAGGATGGTGATGTCAGTAGTGTTGTGTTCTTTCAATAATATTAATGGTATTCCCCCATGTGCTGATGCAAGGCTTCTATCTGGTACCATAAGAGGAGATTGGAATCTTCATGGGTATTGAAATCTCCATCTATACCTATCACCTTTTGGATTCATCTTCTTATCCTTTGTCAAAACATAATAAAGAAAAAAAAAAGGCAAATGTTGGAAATGCACATATAGTACCTATGTACTCAAATATTTACATGGAATGACAAAACTAGGGTTTTCATCATAGGTACATTGTCTCTGACTGTGACTCGATTGAAACTATTTGGAAGAGCCAAAAATGGCTTCGTGACACAAAAGAGGATGCTGTGGCACAAGTTCTAAAAGCTGGTAAGAAAGACCCTACTCTTACAAACCCATGTAGAATTTAATGTTCAACTTTCATATGGTTGTAAGATTTAGTTGTAATATTCTTACATTGTGTATTTCATTATGCAGGATTGGATTTGGATTGTGGTATTTACTATACCAACTACACCATGCCAGCACTGGGCAGGGTCGGAGCCAGGATTTTATCTTTGGGGGGGCCAAAACTTGAACAAAATTTTATTTCACCAATTATTATAACTATCATATTTTAAAGTTTCCTTTTTGACATAGTTATAAGTTCAACCATGATTTTGTTTCTTGAAAATGCTGGACATAAAGAAGACGGCGTGTAAAATTTTAACTACTAAAGATGAGAGATTAATGGAAAAAAAGAGGAGACGAACAAAACAAAGAAGGAAGAGCTGAAGAGGGTTAGGGCTTAAGATTGGAGTCTGGAGAGGTTTTTGAAAGTTAAAAGGGTTAAGAGTGGGGGCCGGGGTGGGGTGGGGTTTAACTTAGAAAAAAAATCAAAAAAGCTTTGGGAGGGGGGGGCCATTTTGGTGTTTTAAAAGACTTTTTCAAAAAAAAAAAAAAAAAAAAAAAAAAAAAAAAAAAAAAAAAAAAAAAGAGGACTTTTTCAAAGGCTGGGGGGGGGGGCCAGGGCCCCCCCAGGCCTATACACAGTTCCGCCACTGGCACTGGGGGAAAGTTCGGGAAAGTGATATAGACGAGGCCTTGATTAATCTCTACATTTTGTTAATGAGAGTTGGATGGTTCGATGGCAGTCCTGCCTATGCAACCCTTGGAAAGGATGATGTCTGTACCAAAGAGAATATGGAGCTCGCAGCTGATGCAGCAAGGCTAGGAATTGTTCTGCTCAAGAACGACAATCACACCTTGCCTTTGCACTCTAACATTTACATGAAGCTAGCCATGGTCGGCCCCCATGCCAAAGCTACCACTGCCATGATTGGAAACTATGCAGGTAAAGCATGTTCTAATGGGAAAAAAAGGAAAAAATGAAAGGGAAAAAAAATGTATCTTTAGTCCTTCCTGAGTTTTTAAAAAACTACGGGATTTGACAGATCAATGCCCCTTAAACACTGAATCCTCAATTTCATGACTAAAATTTTGTAAATATCAATAGAGTCGATTGACTCTGGTATACTTTTTTTTTCACTTTTTTGCCCTCGATCCCATGATATCACGGGTTTTAACCCATGATATCATGGGATCGAAGGCAAAAAAGTGAAAAAAAAAAAAAAAAAAAGTTCATCGGACTCGGCGACATAAAGACTTTTTAGTCATAAAATTGGAAATTAAGTGTTTAACGAGCATTGAAATGTCAAATCTCCAAAAAACTATACAGAATCATACCTTGAATGTGCATTTGTGAGTGCTTAGATATAAATTTGATAATCATTGCCCAAACCAAGATTTAACATTTTTATTATAATCAACAAATAATTTCTTGTTACAATTCTTTTGAGAGTGGGATATAAAGAGCACCACTTCTAAAGCTAGGAAGTATGATCTAAACCTCAATTTCACATGGGTCAGTTTGGTGATGCTAAGCGTTTGTGTTTGGTCCAACCAAAATTGCACAATTGTGATGGTTTTTTTTTATAAGTTTTTTTTTTTTTTTTCAACCATTTTTACAGGAATTCCATTCAAATATGTCTCTCCGTTAGATGCCTTCTCAAACGATGCTGATGTTACTTATGCAATGGGTTGTGCTAATGTGAAACGTAAGAATGAAACATTCGTCTTCAAAGCTATGGAAGCTGCGAAGAATGCTGATGCAACAATCATCATCGCTGGGTTGGATCTGTCATTCGAAGCGGAGGGCACAGATAGGACGGATCTTCTTCTTCCTGGTTATCAAACTGATCTTATCAACCGAGTCGCAGATATTGCCACCACCCCTGTGATCCTTGTCATCTTCAGTGGTGGCGTGAAAGACATCGCTTTTGCGAAGAATTACAAGAAGATCAAGGCCATCATCTGGGCCGGCTATCCTGGTGAAGGAGGAGGCACAACAATTGCAGACATCATTTTCGGACGTTACAACCCTCGTATGTATATGTTCTAAGTTGAATGCTTCCGCACAACATTACAATTTCTTCAATCAATATATGTGGCCTACTTTGTGTTGTTATTAATGTGTGGTCCACTCTATTTTGGTTGAATTTTTTAAAACCTTCCTGAAAAGGAGAAATTGAAATTCTTCTCTCGTCATCATCTATCATATTAGGAGGGAGACTACCCTTGACATGGTACCACGCCAACTATGTTGACCAAGTTCCAATGACATCCATGAAATTGAGGCCAGATGACAATTTGGGTTACCCTGGAAGAACCTACAAATTCTTTAATGGCTCTACTGTCTATCCATTTGGTTATGGTCTAAGCTACACTCAGTTTACCATACTCGTCAGTGCTAAAAATTCCTTGGATGTGAAGTTGAGAAAGTACCAGAGTTGCCATGTTCTGCAGAGCGTGCCCGATGCGTACTTGAATCCATGTCCAGCTGTTCTTGTTGATGACTTGATCAGCGTCACCAATGAAAAAATTGACTTTGAGATTCTAGTGCATAATTCTGGATGCAAAAAGGGCAACCTTGTGCTCATTGTCTATGAAGTGCCTCCGCATGCATATCAAGGGCTTCCTTCTAAGCAAGTTGTGGGGTTCAAAAGAGTCCCGCTGATGGCTGGTGAGAAACAGTCGGTGAAGTTTGAGCTAGAAATGGATCTTCTGCTTGGACCAAACAGGAAACCCTGTTTGGTCCAATCATAGGGTGCCACATGGGAGAGATGTCACATCTCATCTTAAAAAAAAAATTATAACTCTCAAAAAAATTCTTTCCCTATGTGCCACCTCCTGTTTGGACCAAACAAGGTTTTCCCTGTTTGGATCCATGTCCGAAGAGCTTGAGCGTGGTGTCAGACAGTGCTTATCTCCTTGTGCCTTCTGGAGAGCATATGATACAGGTGGGAGATGGAAATGGTAATGGTGCTGTTATATTCCCAGTTAATGTAAATTTTCATTACTAGAAGATACCAGATGATTTTTTTTCCCCTTACTTTCCAAAAGCCATTCAACAGGGGGTTGAAGGGTAGCTTGGTAGGGAATATTGTAGGGAACATTTCATACATAGAGAGAGAATTGTATTTTGGAGTCAATAAATGTTAAAAAAAAATTAGCTTTATTTTTTCCCTATCTTAAATTCTCACACCTGCACACACCACACACTCTATCCAAGTCTCACACTACCTGCACTGCAACCATCAACCCTCCAATTAGAGATTGATTCCTGATTATTTGTGGGGGAGATTGATTCCTAGTTATTTGTGGAGGGGAGTTGCCTTGCCACTAGTTATTTGTAGATGAGAGTTGTCTTGCCACTGAGCTACATACTAGTGATTTGAAATTAAAGTAATGAGCTCGAGAGTGTCTAACCTCTTTTCACTATTTTGTTTATTTACACCTATATTCACTGAGAGGGTGTTTTTTACTATATATAAATAATATACTCTTTTAACTTTCTTCCATTTTTTTAAAGGATGCAAAGAGCATGTCAAGATGCATATGTTTATAGCAAATCGCTAAGAATATTCAACCTCATTATGAAGTAAAGGAGACCAATTGGATTAACCGACAAATAACAAATATTTCATATATCATACTTAATATTTTTTTTAAATATCACTTTATCTTCTAAACCATTTTTCAGATATTAGGAAATGATGTTGGTAACTCCGCTTATGTTGGGGTATCCTTGACATAGCCGATCTCAAGCCCGGACAAAGGAGGAGGGTTATGCGTTAGGTAGCCGACAGTCAGCACAATACTAAGTCGGATTTCTTTATGGATTTGAGACCTAATGAAATTTCGTTGGGGCGTCCCCTACTTAGCGACGCGCTATATGGTCCGAGTACAGTGATAAGTGAGCAAGGACCGCTGCATCGGCGCCCGCGTGCAGTGCTAAATAGGCAAGGGTCCTCACACTTGGGACGAGTGTGGGGGGTAAGGAAGCTAGTCCAAAATAGAAGGCTGAGATTAGGTACTTGGAACATTGGGAGCCTAACTGAGAAACTTATGGAAGTGGTGGATACAATGGAAAGGAGACGAATCGCAATTGCTTGCCTACAAGAGACAAGGTGGGTGGGACAGAAAGCTAAAGAGATTGAGAGGACTGGGTATAAGTTATGGTATACGGGACTTAATAGATCGAGGAATGGGGTCGGCATAGTGGTAAGCAAGGACTTAAAGGAAGATATAGTTAGTGTAAAGCGATATGGAGATAGGATTATTGCCATTAAGTTAGTGTTAGGAGAAGAGATAGTGAACGTAATTAGTGCTTATGCCCCCCAGGTGGGCTTAGGAGATGGACATAAGGAGAAGTTTTGGGAAGACCTGGAAGGAGTGCTACTAGAGATACCTCAAGGCGAGATGGTCTTCATAGGAGGAGATTTGAACGGGCATGTAGGACGCGACGTAGATGGATATATAGGAGTACACGGGGGACATGGATACGGTAATAGAAATGAAGAAGGGAAGAATATTTTGGAGTTTTCAGTGGCTTATGATCTCATGGTAACTAACACCTTTTTTAGGAAGAGAGAGGAACATTTGGTGACTTATAAGAGTGGCTCCTCAAGGACACAGATTGACTTCTTCTTAACTAGAAAAAGAGACCGCTTAGCTTGTAAAGATTGTAAGGTTATACCGGGGGAGAGCTTGACTTCCCAACATAGGTTGTTGATCATAGATGTGCAGCTACAAAGGTGGACTAGAAAAAAGAAGTTGTATAGATGCTCAAGGACTAAATGGTGGAACTTGAAAGGTGATAAGCAACTAGCATTAAGGGAAAAAGTACTAGACGAAGACATTGGGCGGTAAATGAGAGTGCAAATAATATGTGGGATAAAGTAGTAGAGTGTATTAGGAGCATAGGGAAAGAAGTCTTAGGAGAATCCAAAGGGGGTGCTCCGGCACAAAAAGAGGCATGGTGGTGGAGCGAGGCCGTCCAAAATAAGATAAGAGTTAAAAGAGAGTGTTTTAAAACTTAGCAAAATGATCGAAATGAAACAAACTTGGAGAAGTATAAAGAAGCAAAAAGAGAAACCAAAAAGGCAGTTAGTGAAGTAAAGGCAAAGGCTTTTGAGGAGCTATATAGGCGACTCGACACTAAGGAAGACGAAAGAAAGCTATTCAAGCTTGTCAAAGCAAGAGATAGACAGACCAAGGACTTAAACCAAGTTAAATGCATTAAGGATGAGGATGAAAAGATATCAGTAAAGGATGAGGAGATAAAGGAGCGTTGGAAGAGCTACTTCTACAAGTTATTTAACGATAGCAGTAATAGTGACATACGATTGGGGCAATTTACCATTTCTAGGGAAGAATCGAATCATATGTTTTATAGGAGAATCTGTAGGGAAGAAGTTAAAAAAGTATTGAAAATGATGAAGAATGGGAAAGCGGTTGGGCCAAATGGTATCCCTATTGAGGTTTGGAGGTGCTTGGGGGAGGAGAGCATAAGTTGGTTGACAAAGCTTTTTAATGTAGTGCTAAAGAGCAAGAAGATGCCTGATGCATGGAAGAAAAGTATTTCATGCCCATATATAAGAACAAAGGAGATATTTAGAACTATGCGGACTACGCGGGATTAAATTGATGAGCCATACAATGAAATTATGGGAGAGAGTTATTGAGAGAAGACTAAGAAGAATAATAAACATTTCAGATAATCAATTTGGTTTCATGCCTGGGAGATCAACCATGGAGGCTATCTTTCTCCTAAGAAGGTTAATGGAACAGTATAGAGAAGGCCAGAGAGATTTACATATGGTGTTCATTGACTTGGAGAAGGCCTATGACCGAGTTCCTAGGGAGATTCTATGGAGAGTACTGGAAAAGAAAAGAGTGTGTGCCGCATATATTGAGGCGATAAAGGATATGTATAATAGAGCCGTGACATCTATAAGAACGACTGGCGGAGAGATTAAAGAGTTTCCTATCACGATTGGTCTACACCAAGGCTCAGCGTTAAGCCCATACTTGTTTGCCCTAGTTATGGATGAGATTACAAGACATATTCAGGATGAGGTGCCGTAGTGTATGCTATTTGCAGATGACATTGTTTTAGTAGATGAAACGAGAGAAGGAGTGAATGCTAAGTTAGAATTGTGGCGAAAAACATTAGAGACAAAAGGGTTTAGGCGAAGTCAATGCAAAACGGAATATATGGAATGCAAGTTTAGTCAAAGTAGGACACTTGGTAACTTAGAAGTAAGTTTGGGCACACAAAAGATTGTAGAGAAAGAAAACTTTAGGTACATTGGATCTATGGTGCAACAGGATGGAGAGATTGATACTGATGTAAGTCACATGATTCAGGCCGGGTGGACCAAATGGAGGAGTACTTCGGGGGTCTTATGTGATCGGAAAATCCCCCTCAAGGTTAAAGAAAAGTATTATAAGGTGGCGGTACGTCCAGCGTTGTTATATGGATCAGAGTGTTGGGCAGTAAAGCATAATCATGTTAAGAAGATGAAAGTTGTGGAGATGAGAATGCTAAGATGGATGTGCGGGATCACAAGGAGATATAGGATTAGGAATGAGGAGATTATGGGCAAAGTAGGAATAGCACCAATTAAAGATAAAATGAGAGAAAATCGACTAAGATGGTTCGGCCATGTTAGAAGGCGCCCAACGGAGGTACCTGTTAAAAGGTGTGAAAGCATGGAGATTGCCCGGAATAGGAGAGGGAGAGGGAGACCCAAGAGAAGTTGAAAAGAAACTATTAAACATGACATTGCCTGCATGGATCTAACGGAGGACATGGCCCTAAACATATTTGATTGGCGTCGTCAAATCCATATAGCCGACCTCACCTAGTGGAAAAATGCTTGGTTTGATTTGGTTTGGTTAGGAAATGATGTTGGTGATGATAGCCATTGTTTTGAGGGCTCCAAAGATTTAACCACATATACCCTGAATCAAGATCATATTTGTGTAATTACTGCAACTTTCTATTTGATTCTCGTACTGGATGAACCCATCACTTTGGATGGGAATACCAAAATATTATAGTATGAAACCTAGAATCGTAAATATTTTACAGAAATCACCGAGCTTGGTTTATGCAGCCGATTTTCTACAGAAAAAAGTGTGGAAAGCAGAGACACATTTCTGCAGCAAAGAAAGTTTTACATTTGGTGTGACAGTTTTATGAGAAAAAAGTAAAAAGTAAATTACTTTTTTGTTATTCAATGGAAAAGCGTGTTGTTTTCCAATGCACAAATGGTGTTTCCTCTTTGACTACATTTCTCAAAATGTATGAGAAATGCCACTGCCATTACACTCATGGTTGAAACCACCTGGCCCGCTGTCCACATGATTGATGGGCCTCACAGTTTTGTTTATGGCAAGCCTCATGTGGATTTAAGGTCCGATCACACATATATACTCAAGATTTGGACTAACGTGCTTCCAATATAGGACTTGTGCACCACTGCATACTCAGTTCTTTAAGGTTTTCTCTACCTTTACTCTCTAGGTGGATGCTCGCCGGGGGTCACTGGCGTGACATAGTCTCCCACCCGAAAACAGAGCCATCCTTGGACTTAATTTCACACATATGCCTATGCCTACAGATAGATCTCTGGATACTCATGTTAAAATTTCACTACAAAACCAATAGCCCAACCTAGCAAAAAAAAAAATGCCGTATGATCAATGGTAATTTCTGCACCCCCTAGATTTGTTAAGGTTATCAACAAGTTGGGCTCAAGTCGGACTCACTGGTGTCCCCAAGTCCAGTTAAAATTGAGGAATTGAGTCCATATCTAAGTATGACATGGACCAGAGTGATCTGGCTGGCCCAAGTCCATCCATTGAAAGCCTGTTTGTGAATTGGGACCTAGCCCAATGTCCAAACTTCCTGGCCCACCAAAACTGACTCGATCCAAATTTTGAATAAACTTAGGCTGAAGTTAGGTTCAATTGACCCTTGAGATTTGTCCCCATTTTTCAAAGATATGAAGCATTGGGATGCTGTTAGTAAGAGATAAGGGAAATTCTCAAATAATATATTGATGAAAATCATGATTTGCACACATTCAAGTGAGCCCTAAACGTTTTTCTCACTAGACCGTTCCTACACACACAGGAATTCTGCTAGCATAACTTGCATCATCTTTTCTTACCTTTTCTCTTACAATCATATGATCCTCACAAGTGGGCCCTACAGTTTATCCAGGTTGTAGAATTAGAGTCCAAGAGTCCGTTAGTGCGGCCCTCGTATGAAATCATATGATCCTTACAACTAGATTCAACTAATTGCAGTCGTGTCTTTACCAAAAAAAAATTGTATTTGAATGATCAATGGATCCGATCACTTAGAAGGTCTCATCGTCGTAGTAGGCCCATATGAAATTGGCAAATTTTAGACATACTAAAAGTTTGTTTGATGAGAGAGAACGATTTCAGATATAAAGCAATTCTAAAAAGAAGAGACTCAACAAGTGGGTTCCAAGTAGATGGTTTTATAGGAGCGAAGAAAGGAGATTAATGTGGCATTTGGAAACTCCAAAAATATGCTCTTATTTTGTGATTTAGGGTGTTTTTACATATTAGAGTATTTGGTAAATCTCTAGCTGCATTTTTTTTATTTTATATATATCTTATTTATAAATTTGGGCCTTTTGCTCTTAAAAAAAAAAATTATGGGAAAAACCCTCTTAGATGTCCGGTGCACAAAAAAGGCCCTAACAGATCTTTTCAAACAGTTAAAGGCCCTCCCGTCACTTTTATGTCTTTTTCTTTTCTTTTCTTTTCTTTTCTTTCTTTTTGCTTTTCAGCATGAGCATCAATATTGATGCTTAAATGCAAGTGTCAATATAGAAGTTAAGCATCAATATAGATGCACAAGTGTTACAAGTATAGCAAACTCATTCACAAACTCATTCGGAATTCAGCCTTTTCATTTGCCCTTGTTGTATGTTTAGACAAGTTTTCTTTAGAAAACTCATCTAGAACCTTTGTGGTTTTAATATTACTTTAACTCCATTAAAGAGGTGGGTGGACTCTATTAAAAATGTTGTTTAGATGTGAATGATATTGAAAAGAAGCATTTTTTTTATTCTATGTTGAGCGTCGATATCGACGTCCGTCATAGTATGGTACTGGTCAGTTAGGCATTGATGTCAATGCTTAACACAAAAATAAATAAATAAAAGGGGGCCAAAAGGGAACGTATGGACAAAAAAATGGTACCCATCACAGTATGGCTCTCAATTAGGCGTTGATATCGATCAGTGATGGAGCCAAGATTTTCTTGGGGATTTGACATATTGGCCCCTTTTAAACACTGTTGTCCCAATTTCATGACTAAAGGTAAACTAATGTCGCCGGAGTCGTTTGACTCTGATCCACCATTTTCTTTTTAACCTTTCTGCCCCGAATCCCATGATAACATGGGATCCGAATGTAAAAAATTAAAAATCCCATACATTAAAAATAACCCTAGACTGTCTTTCCCCTTTCCACCTTTCCATTTCACCCCTCTTTCGTTTTTCACTTGCAGCAAGAGACTGACCCCTACTTCTGCAACTTTTGGGGTTCTTCATCTTTCTAATAATCCTCTTCTTCTCTTTTTTTATCATATTCCAAATCGATGTAGGTGGGACTGAAGAAAATAGATGCTGTTGTAGATGCACTGCGCCAGCTAGGGTTCTCCAAAGACATTGTCCCTTGATTTTGACCATGGGACCCAGGTGGGCTACCCGATGACCAATCTGATCTATGGATCCGGAGGAGGACCCACAGGCGACCTTAGAGATGGTGAACCTGTGTGAGGTGGGCCTCGTTTGGCCCACCATCCAACACCTTAAGGAAAACAAACCAGTATGGGCAACAAACCTTCGTGGGACCCAATGTTTGATCGGATCGCAGATCTGGTCCGGCCATTGGTCCGGACTTGGCTAGGCACCTAGATGGTGGAGTTGTTTTGGAACTGGGCCCAGTGGGGCCCACTGTCCAAGCGTCCCTGATGGACCAGGCCAGAAGTCTCCTTTTGGAACTAGGTTCTGTAGAGGGGGTTGAAACGAACATGTATTGAAGCTGGAAAAAAAAACAGAGAGAGAGAGAGAGGGACTCCTTGTTAAAGAGCTGAGAGTCGATGTGGAGGTGTTGCTTATATATACTAAATAGTGTGGTGGGGCCCAAGAGATATGACCTAATGATCGATTTGGACCATTTATCTATTAGTGGGGTCCTGGGCGACCTTGGAGGTCAGCTCCATCAAGGGATGAAGTCCTTCTCATTGACCGGAACACAAATGGGTCCTTCTTCTTCGGTCAACATATTGCAAAGCTAAAGCCTATAATTCTATCGATTTGTGCATAAAGGGTGTGAAGTCACCAAGTATTTTATTAGCAATGGATTCTATCTGTGCATGAAGGGAGTGAAGTCACCCAAATGGGTCATTCTTCTCCGGTCAACACATCGGCATCTGTTTATTCAACGGCACTGAATTTTGTGTTCTTTTGTGAATGCAAGTATTTTTTTTATTTTATTTTTTTATGATGTAAGTGGAGGAAAAGTGGATGAAGACTGATAAACCCCATGGTATCATGGCTTTTCGCAGGTTGTCATAGATAACTCTAAATCCCATGATGTCATGGGACTGTATGATGATATCCGGACGTTTCTACGTTACATTTGCGTAAAATAATTTGACAAACGCATTTTGCTTGATTGTTGCAGTCAATATATGCAATAGAGACCTAGAAAAGTCATAATATCATGTGAACTGAGGTTGTCCAGAACTTGAAAGACCCATGAAAAACCCATGATATTATGTGAACTTAGTGATTCCTCCATAAAATACAAATGTTACTTACAAAATGCAGACAGTTTGTAAAATAGAAACTGAAAAGCCATGATATCATGGAATAACATGGCATTTCTGTAATACATTTGGGTAGAATGTTAATCCAACAACAAAACATTAAAAATGATGCTCATGCAGCCTTCAAAATGATGGTCATCTATCAATTTTGCGTGCTCTATCATTACTGATTCCTAAATAAAATACAAATATTACTTACAAAATGCGGCAATATAGAAATTGAAAAGGCCATGATGTCATGGCTTGATATCATGGGATATTCCCATGATATAATGGCTTTTCTGCAATACATTTGGGTAAAAATGGTTGTTCAACAACAAAGCATTAGAAATGATGCCCATGTCGATTTATTTTGCAATGTATGTCATTATATTTTCCCCCTTAAAATATAGAATTCATTACAATAGTTGAGGGGGACTAATTTCTGCAACAGTTGAGGTGGACTGATTTCTGCAACAGTCGTACCTTAGAAATGGTAGACATGTTTTTTAAGAACTTTTCATATGCTCCAATTTGAAATGGGTCTGAGAAAAATGAATTTTGCTTGCTCGTTGCAGAAAGTCAGTGCCATAGAGACTAATAAAACTCACCATATCATGTGAACTGTGGTTGAAGTGAACATGTGAGTCCCATGGTTTCATGGGACTGTGCCATGATATCATGGTTTCTCTGCAGCATATTGGGGCAAAAAGTTCTCCAACAATAGAATACTAGAAAAAAATCAGCGTTGTAGATTTAGTTTCTAGTTACATCATCCCATTCCAAAATACGGTATTCACAAAATACACTACAAGAAATCTAGGCTGTTTTGACGAAATCTGATGACGAAATTTTTTTTTGTCTTAAAAGAACACCCAAAGAGGACGAAATATAAATTTTATCGTTTGTTTTCATTTTTGTCAAAAGTATAGGAGACGAAAAAAAAAATTCGTCTCCAAAAATAAGGCGCCAACTTGGCGCCAATTATTTTAGCTCATTAGAGACAAACATTGTTGTCACAAAATATAAAATTTTTTTTGCGACGAATGTAATTTGTCACCAATAAGGATAAGTTATAAAAGACGAATATATTTCGTCACCAAAATAAGGTGCCATTTTGGCGCGAATTATTTTAACTCATTGGAGACGAACATTGTCGTCACAAAATCTAATTTTTTTTGCGACGAACTTAATTTGTCACTAATGAGGATAAGTTATGTAAGACGAACATATTTCGTCACCAAAATAAGGGGTCAATTTCATTTGGTTTGGCGCAAATTATTTTAGCTTATTGGAGATGAACAATTTTGTCACAAAATATAATTTGTTTTTGAGACGAACATAATTCGTCACTAATTAAGATAAGTTATGGAAGACGAAAATATTTGGTCATTAAAATAAGGGACCAATTTCATTTGTGCTGGCGTGAATTATTTTAACTTATTGAAGACGAACATTTTTGTCACAAAATATAATTTGTTTTTGCGACGAATGTAATCCGTCACTAATAAGGATAAGTTATGGAAGACAAAAATATTGTGATCAACAAAATAAGGCGCCGATTTCATTTGCGGTGGCTCCAATTTCATTCACACTTGAGCCTATTCCTCTCTCACAAGTATTGCTTTGGAAAAGCCTTTAAAATGACTAAAATGGGCCCCTCAGGTCATAACGTCCATCTCCCCCATCCCCCCGCCCAAAATCCAACTCTCCTTTTCCAAAACCCATTTCTAACTCCCTTTGTCCTTCTATCTATCCTGGTCTCTCTTTTCCAAAACCCTTTTCCCCCTTTTCCAAAACCCTTTTCCAGAAGAGAAAGAAGAACCCTTTTCCCCATTTTCCAAAACCCTTAGTGGTAGAAACTCTTTCAGGACATACATGTAATGGGTTGATGAGGAGAGGCCAACGTTAACGTTGTTATTTCTAATTTTGAAAATTGCTAAAGTGAGATACATAAATAATAAAGTAAGCTTTATAATGGTTTAAAAAACCATGATATCTTTAGGAAACTCCGGGAAATTTAAAGGATTTGTGCATTCTATGAGATATTTTCCTTCTTTCATAAATTGTCATGCCCCACCAAATGGAGTGAGAATAATTCAACCATGCTTATCTTTGTCTGTATGTTGTAAAATTTGAAAACTTGAATATTCATAAAATTAGTATTTTGTATTTTATACTATCAATGTGCTATTTCATTCTATGTATACATTACTCACTTAGGTGCTGGCCAAGTGGGCATAAGGCATGGGTTTGCTCCCTATGTCTTGTGTTTGAAACAAACACCAAATTTTTCGGTGTGCATTTGTTTAGGTTTAACGAGTTATCACCCAAGGGATTAGTCCTAATGGGTCAAAAACCTAAAGATACCCACATCATAAAAATTGAAAAAATAAAAAAAATCTACGAAGACATCACCAAACACCCTACCTTCATGTACGCCTTACCCGATCAAATTATTACCTACGTTTTTTAATTCATCTGTAAAATAACATTTTTACTTTTTTTTAAATAATAAAAATAAAATATTTTTTTGCGACGAAAAATAAACGTCGGTAAAAATCCCTCTTTTTTATTCCCTCTCCCGCCTCCAAAAGCCCTATTTTCTCTCACTCTCTGTCTCTCTCTGCTATTTCTCTCTCTCTTTTTTACTAAAAAACGTCGGCATAGTTCAACTTTCGATTTAACTTCATTGTTAGGAAAAGTAAAAATCAGATATTAATATCGACGAATTATAAAACGTCAGTAAAATTGACTTTTAGCAACGTTTCCTTGAAAATCATCGACAAAATTCAATTTTATTATTAACTTCAATTTTAGGGAAAATAAATACCAAAGACTACTATCAACGAATTCTATGAAGTCGGTAAAATGAATTTTTAGCGACGTTTTTTTATAAAACGTTGGTAAAGTTTAATTTTATTTTTAGGAAAACTAAAAATATAGACCTTTACTGACGAGAATTTTTTTACAGACGAAAATTAGCGTAAGAAAATTTATTACCGACGTTTTATATTAAACTTTAATAAAGGTTAGGAAAAATTAAATAATTTGTAGAGGGAAGAGGATCCAACCAGGGGATACCACTTGGGGAAATTTTTTTTTTTTTTTTTTAAGGGGAGATGAGATGGGCTGATGGGATGTATCCCCCCCATGTGGCAGCCCCTGTTTGGTCCAAACAGGGGACCCCTGTTTGGACCAAACAGGGGATCCTCATTCTCTGTAACAACCCAAACAGGGGACCCTCATTCTTTGTAACAACGCTGACGAAATAAAAAAATGGAGTTGACCTCATTTTCCCTCCCCCGCCAAAATCGGTCGTTTCCCTCGCCCATTTCCCTCTCCAGACGCTCTTTTCCCTCCCTCATTTCTCTCTCCCCTCATTTCCTTCTCTCCCCTCACTCTGCGTGAATCGCCCACGCCCATCCAGCAGAACCCATCGCCCACGCCCATCCAGAACCCACCTCCTCTCATCCCTTTCTATCTCTCCCTCCCTCACTCATTTCTTTCTCTCCCTTCACTCTGCGTGAATCGCCCAGAACCCATCTCCATCTCCGGAAAAACCCCTCCAGAACCCATCTCCTCTCATCCCTTTCTATCTCTCCCTCCCTCTCCAGACCTCTCCCACGCCCACGACCACAGCAGCACTGCCAAGCGCGCGCAGCAGCCCCCCGACGCCCGCAGAGCCTTCATCTTCCTCCTCGCGCCGCCGAACGCCTCCCCTGCACCAGGTACACCCTTCCCGCTTCCTGCACTCCGCACACACCGCGCACCATTCCCCCTCTCCTCTCTCTTTCTTCTCTGTTCTCTCTCTCTCCCTCGTTCCCAATCTCTCTATTTCCTTTGTCTGCTCTCCTCCCTCCCTTCCTCTCTTCTTCTTCCTCCTGTCTCCCCTCGCCTGCACTTGCTGCAGCGCCCACCTGCACCACCCCCTCTCTTCCTCGGTTCTCTCGCTCTCTCCCTCTCTTCTCTTCTTCGTCCCCTGTTCCTCTCCCTCTACCCTGCTTCGTCCTCTGTTCCACCCTGCGCCCATCTACTGAGGATGAGGAGTCGTCCTTAGACGTTAGCTTAACCATCAAACTATCAGCCCTGTACATCTTGTTTCATTTATGCTTGCTGCTTTGATCAGGGAATATGATCTGTTAAGTTCTAAAATAGAGATAATTTCTTCTCAAATAAAATGTTATTTTATCTCAATTTAAAATACAAATTACACTAGTTTACTGCCATTTGAATAAACATAGCTTTGAACAGTATGATCTATGAGAAATTAGGATCCAAAACCATTCACAATAGTTACCAGTCGAATCTAGCACGCCTCCTAAACAAGCTTTACATTATCTGTCTGTATTTGTGCACTTGCACATGAGAGATAGAATTACATAAGCTTCCATAAAAAGGGAAACATTTATGAATCTACAAAAGAGATCATGGGTAGAGAATTTTGTTAAAAGAAGAAATCTGTAATGTTTAATTTTAGGTACTTACTGAGAAAGTCTCCCAAGCTGAAGTTCTTGCCGGCAGCCCATTTCTGGTAGTTTATGGTGGGTTTTTGGAGCTTGTCATACCAGCCCAAGGAATCTCCAACTGTGTCATTTTTTTTAGGCTGCAGCTTTTGAGAAACAGAGGAGGAAACTAAAGAAGAAGAAGAGGAATAGAAGGCTCTAGACCAGTATCATCTGTGTCATCTGACTATGTCATCTGACTTTCCAGGTGGCTTGGAAAATCGGCTCTTCGGGTTTTTGCTGGTCAAAATTATTTGAAGAACCCCACCTTGGAGACCTTGTTAAACCCCAACCAGTAGCCTTTGGTTGTTGATTTAACCGGTCTGGCATTATGTTTGCATTCCACCCACCAGTATCTGAAGACTTCTCAATGTTGGCTTCTTTTGAAACTTGAGAACCCCAAACATCAGATTTTTCACTCATACCACCAATTTCCATGGATCTCTCATCATGGAATTCTTTTCTATTCTGAATTTGTATTACCACCAGCAGCATCTATAGACTTCTGTGTCTGTATATCCTTTGAATCTTGACCAATCCCAACCATCTGAATTTGTATTATATGAAGTTCGTTTCCAAACAGCATGTGTATCCTTCTCTTCAGGGTTTTTGTTTGAATCACTATCACCCCAGATGTTTGACTTTGCTGCCCAGCTACCTCTAGAATGCACAGTATTGGTTACCTTTGAACTCTGGCCAGCCCAAGCGTCTGACTTAGAATGCTTCGCACTCATTTCGGAAGACCTTTGAGACTCGGTTACCTTCCATTTCCGATTGCTCCAAACATCAGACTTGTCGTTCCAACCATCAACAACTGCTACCTTCTCAGTAGCAACTTCAGTTGAATTATGACCACCCCAACCATCTGTGTTTGCACCCCATCCATCTGAAGACGGTTTAGAATGGGTTTCTTTCAAAATTTGAGCACCCCAGGAATTTCCATTCCAACCATCAACTTCTGAAACCTTCTCAACATGGGCTTTATTTGAATTCTGACTACCCCGATCATATGATTTGGCACCCCAGCCATCCGAAGACCTTTTAGCAGAAGTTTCTTTAGAAATATGAAGATCCCAAGCGCCTGAATTCGTGATTGAGGAAGGTTTAGAAAAGCCATTTTGGTTCTCCATCATGTCAGTATTCCAAACATTTTTAGTAGATACTTGATGTTGTTGGCCTCCCTGACTTTCCATTGTGTTTCCATTCCAATGACTCTCGTCATCAATCTTGGCATCTTGACTCCTTTCCAAACTTGCTCCATTCGAATTCCAACTTCCCCAATCAGATCTCTCTAAATCAGGCTTTTTAGGCCCTGTTTGGTTTTTTTTTTTTTAATTATGTAGGCATGTGTGAGTTTTGGTTATACCAAGTGAAATCTTAAAACTGTCCTTATTTATCCAATGTTATGACTTGTACATATACTAAAAGATTTACTTTACAGTATTGAATTAGAGGATAGCTTCACTCATCACTTCTTTGAGCAAACTTAGCCATGTATGTGATCTGAAATTTTCTGTTTCAATTGAACATGGTATTTTGTGAACATCTGATTTTAGTCTTAAGCATGTCAAGGATTAGATAGTGACCTCTGTAAAGCAAAGATCTTCTTTAATTACATTTATTTGAAGGATTAGATAGTGACAAACATACTGACACGATAATTAAGACTAGTGCTAATGGCTAAAACACTATTCAATACAACCTCATTCAAATAACACTACTCAAATTCCATCTTATAATCTTTATGGTCTATGCAAGCATTATGGTTCTGCACCTTTATTGTCCCCCGTGTCATGGAATTTTCTATAATTCAGTTTAGACATCCAAGAATGCACATACATGTACATACCCTATAGTTATTCAAATTAGGTCCTTTTCATTACCATTGTTTATTCTGAATGGCAATGGTTGTAACAGAATTGATGATGTATGAGAAATATATATTGAAAAATCTCCTCTACCTCTAATTTTAGTGAAATTTGTGGTTATTTTTGTTATAGGGGTAGGACTTTTCCTGTTGGAACTTCTCTCATTGGCGACAGAGACTTTACTGAAGAGTAAGGAGACTTTACTTCTCCTCTACCTCCTTCTGAATGGCCATTGCTTGTTTGGTTTTTCCCACTGTACATTTGAAAACAGGACCAAAAGGTGGGATAGTGAACAGATTTTTCTCAATTCCACAGGAGAGACTAGATTGTCCATGGTACTAGCAAGTCTGATCATATGGTATTAAAGAGGTTGATGCATTTGTAGTTTCAGAATTATTATTATTATATTTGATCTGTATCAATAATCTCATATTCTCATCGAGGACAGCCACATAACAGATGCTACAAGAACAGCCGAGACAAATAGGATGAGAAGGAGATGCAAACAACAACATTTAAATAGGAAAAATTAATTAAAAAGCAGAGAAAGAGATATGTTGACCCTTCCTGTTTGCTGCAGCAAGTACATGCAATGCAAAGCATTAAATAGATGGATTTATGTTCCTAAGATACTGCTGCAGAAAACATTTGGTGGTTGTTAAGACAAGGCATTTCTCTTGCTAAGAAATGAAAATGAGTATTAAGAATCTAAAACGTTCAAGAAACCACAGTTTTTACAGTATTTGTACTTGTATTTGAAACTTGAGAACTAGAAGTACGAAATGTTCACAATTCATTTGAAATAAGAAATCTATATCAAAGAAATCCTCTCTTGCAAAACCTGTTTACAGAAAGAGATATCTAGTTACAGTGCTAAGAAATGCAAGAAGAAAAACAAGACAGCAGAAAAGAGAATTCATGTTTTGGCTGGAATAAGAAATCATTTATATGCTAGTCTATCATTTATATGCTGGTACAATTCTTCAAGTGAGATGCAGCCAAGTGGGCTCCATGGGCTACTTTCCAACTTAGGAGCAATCTAGCTATTCATGACAGTCACTCATATCATATGTTGATGTCATTAGTTTCATAGTACCAGATTATCAAATAGAACAGGTAGTTGTAACTACTTTTGTAAAACAGGGTTCTGTGCTTCAGAAAAGTGCAAATGTCGCTCAGAGAAAACATTCTAGTATCATTGACAAACAACACCAAGTATAAGTACAATAGCTGGAAGTCACACCTTTCAATGGATGTGGTTCATTCAGATATTGCTCTTGTGGTGAGATGACATTAATATGATTTGAATTAAGGAGAGTATGGTCCAAGTCTAGAACCAGATAAAGCTTTTGATGCCGTAACAAGTTCTTTACATCTGCATCACGTAATCGAGCAATTTCTTCAGTGCCTAGCCTCAAATCCTGCAAACATAAAATCATGTGCAAATATTAATGAAGTTAAAGTATTAAAGGATTGGAGGGGACCATGATGGACATGTAAGGAAAGTAGTAGACACAAGGAGGCAACCTATGATATATGTCTCCCCTCTGTGTGTGTGTCCCCTTGTGTGTGGGACACACTCAATGCAGCTCCCATTTTCTTTTGTCGTATAAACGCAATCTAATTATCAATACAAACTCTCCACTCCTAAAAAAAACATGAAATGTTATAATTTTTTTCAGATTTTTATGTATGGCCTTGTTATTTATTTTCTTTTATTATTTATCAATTTCTTTTCTTATTCTCGCAGCTTAGTTGTTAGTTTAGTTAAGTTGGTTTGTGACCAGACATGGACAAGAGTTGGATTGCATTGGGTAAGACGTCCCATGGAAGGATGAGCCAGCCATATATTGATGGGGTGACGTCATTTATTAAATTTGCAATGGCAGCTGTTGACCAGGAACGTAAAATTCCATGCCCATGTCTGAACTGTGTGAACTATTATTCCCAAGATCTTCGAAATGCGCAAATACATTTGCTTCAATATGGGATTATGCAAACGTACACTATTTGGCATGAGCACGGGGAAGCCAGGCTATCAAATGAGGCTCACCATGAAATGGCAGTTGATGAAGATGAGGTTTTAGGTGGTATTGATGCCTTAGTGGAAGATCGAATAAGAGGAGAACCAAACAACGCACCCCCAGTATGAGGAAGTACGGACGTTTGATAAACTTTTGAACGATGCCAAACGTGAGGTGTACTTAGGTTGCACAGATTACACTCTGTTGAAGTTCGTCATCGAGCTGCTTAATATGAAGGTAACATGCCATTGGACCAATAAATCAGTTGACATGCTGTTGGAGTTTTTAGCAAAACTTTTACCGAAAGATAATTTGGTCCCAAAGTCATTTTATGAAGCTAAGAAAATACTTCGTGATCTGGGCTTGTCATACGAGTTCATTGATGCTTGTATAAATGATTGCGTACTCTTTTGGAAGGAAAATGCAACCTTGGATAAATGTCCTCAATGTAAGGCATCCAGATACAAGATCAATCGTGGCAGGGGTAAGAAGATTCCCAAAAAGGTGTTGCGGTACTTCCCATTGACACCAAGGTTGAAAAGATTGTATATGTCAAGGAAGATTGCTGAGGACATGAGATGGCACAAGGACAGGCGTGTAGATGACGAAGTATTGAGGCATCCCGCCGATAGTGATGAGTGGAAGGAATTTGATGTGCAACATCCTGAGTTTGCGCTGGAGCCTCGAAATGTGAGGTTAGGGTTGGCTGTTGATGGGTTCAATCCCTTCGGGAACATGAGCAGCTCATATAGTTTGTGGCCTGTAGTACTCATTCCCTATAACTTGCCACCTTGGTTGGTTATGAAAGATCCCTTTCTTATGATGTCATTACTTATTCCTGGAGAATCACAACCAGGGATTGACTGCAGAAGAGCTGTCAATCAAAGTCCTAAAGCCAAAGTCTGGCTACGTGAAGGGACTTGGCATGAGACCTTCATCCTCTATCAGGAGGACCACTACCATATCTGCTGAGACAAATGATTATGTGAAGCGCCTTGAGATGGAAATAGAGACACAGAGGGAACAGATACAAATGCAGAACAATAAAATAGAGGAGCTTAAAGAGGGTGGGAAGAAGCAAGGGGAGATAATGGCAGATGTCGTCAACTTTTTGAGGAGTAAAGGATTCAATGGACACTTTGGGAATGGGGGGGACTCATCCCCGGGTGGACATACTTCTTGGTAAAGTATATTAACTTTAGTATAACAAATTTTATAAAAAAATATATGTTTGAAGAATTAGGAAGTAATGGAAACATGCATAGGACACCCAATTTTGGGAAATAGTTCAAAAAAGTTATGGAAGTGCCTGAAAACAAGAACAACCAACTTGGGAGGGACCATTAATTTCTTTATCCATAATCTTGAAAAAAAGTCGGTTAGAGTGATTGATTGTATAATTGATCTAATTGTGAATTTATTAGTTACTCAAGTTTTTAATTTTTTTTTTTTTTTGCAAATTGGATTGGGGTGGCATTTTTTGATGTGCAACATTAATCTATTTTGCTTGAATGTGTCTTTTTGAATTGATAAGGATACACATACTTTGGAGTTGCACTAGTTATATGTTGGATAGTTGGTAGAATTGGACTAGTTATAACTGTTGGATATTTTGTGAAATTGTGGATATTTTGGATATTTTGATGGCGATGATGATGCGGACCTCCAACCCTCCTGCAATTTACAGCACTGTCACTGTCACTGCCATAGGTAATAAACATGGCAACACCCTCTTTCTATACCTCAGTTAAAGGCTCTGTTATTTTCTCTGACTCGCATCTTTTTATCCGTCTTATTCATATTCCCATCTTTTGTACTTTATGTTGTGGTTACACACTTACACTTCTCAGTCCATTTTTAAATTTGTGTTATGTTGACTTTTGTAACTACAGACCTATCTTGACTTTTGTAACTACAGAGTTCTCTCTCACCCCAAGGTATCCGGGTTAATGTATCTAGATTTATTTTTATATGGTGCAAATCTGATCTATGCATTCATTTTGTTCTCTTGTGCATTCATTTATAGATTTGTTGTTTATTTTCCTTTTTACTGCAGCCCATTGCCATTTTGCTGGAAACTAAAGAGCTCTGTTGAAAGTGTGTAATAATTGCACGTAAATACAATGGTTTGCATCAGGTGAAGTAACTTTAACATGATTTGTCATCTGTTACATATTAACAGTTCTTAAATTATATGGCCTGAGTTTTTCTTTTGTGGTAACCATTCTAGTCTGTTACATATATACTTTGTGTATGTCTGTATAGGATTTGGTTCCCAAGGTGGGCACATTTTTTTCATTTTTGGACAATGGGTATGTCTGTATACATTGAAATACATGGAAAGGGCTTGTTTGTTTGTATGAGAAATAAATTCCATCTCATGAAATGGATGGGTCTGTTCTTTTATATGGAATTGTATTACATTGTCCAATTCATGGAGTTGAAATACGTTAAACTTCATAGAATGGGCTTGTTTGTTTGTATGGAATAGAATTTTTTTGCGAATTGGTAATTTAGTATTGAGAAAAGGGCTGAAGCCCCTAGGACAAGCGAAGAAAAAAGTACAGCCTTAGAGACTAGCCAAGGTGAAGCTTTTGAACTCCAAAACAGAAAGGAGCCGAAAGCTAAACACTTAGCAAACAAACTGTGGGCAGACCCACTTCCAAATCTCTGATACCAAATGTTAATGTTGGTATATAGAAGTTGACAAACTGGGAGAAAACTCACACTTATTATTGCATACGCATGGGGCTATTTATAAAGCCTTACAGTAACAGAAACTAGAAATAAAAGGCACTCCACTGTGATTGTGGGATTAAGCTAAAGAACAGGTCAACCCCCTAAACAATAGGGATTTATTAACAGAATTAACAGAATTAACAAATTAAGCTAAGTCTACTGCAACAAACCCTCCCTTAAACTGATCACAGATCAGTTTATTCCTGGATTCTTGATTCAAAGACTAAGTCTACTGCAACACCTACTGGAAACCTTCTGACAAGGAGAAGAAAAGAAATGAAACCACATGGATTTTGGATAATGTGTTTCCTCTAATTGATATTTTCTTGGTTTTCTAACTAAAGAAAAATGTCTTGTCTATATGTTTTTTTCTGAGAAGAAGATTATAAATTATTTGGATTCCTTGCCAAATATATTTACCAAGTGATAAATGTCATTTTTTTCAGATCATCCATGGATAAGGAAGGATGGAGACGCACCTGACACTCCTCTTGATAATGCTGTTTTGAATAGACTTAAACAGTTCAGAGCAATGAACAAGTTCAAGAAAGCTGCTCTCAGAGTAAGCTTCTCTTTCTCAATCACTATCAATTTCGATAAAAAGATATCATCGAGCCCCATCATTTCTGCATCTAACTGCTTATCTGTTAGAAGCATTTTCGACATTGATTATCTATAGCAAATATCAGGAACTAGTGGAAAGACGGCATATTATACATTCCCCACTCTGTTCTAGATTGTAAACTGTTGGCTAACGTAAAACTGGTTGATCATAGCTTACCTTGAGATTCTGATGTGGCATAGCTTTGCATACTGAATTACTGACACCTGGAAATAAATGGTCCTGGATCAAACCCTGTTGCTCTCCTTTTTCTATCTCTGAAAACCCAGGGAGGGGCTGCCGATCCCACGAACCTTCGAGTGAAACTCAGAACCTGACTAACTGCTACAGAACATCCTGGGACAGATTTCGGTGAGGGAACAAAAGGCGCAATTAAATCCTGAATTGACCTGCAATTAAATCCTTAATTGACCTAGTGGCAGCTAACTGCATGGAACTGCGACACCACTTCAGAACACTACAGACTACAGGGCTCAACACTTGAGCAGACTTGAAACAAGAAGTAAGAGGAATTGGAATCTCTTCTCAACAATGTGCATAGAAGTCTCCCCTACTAAACTAGGCTCTGCACAAGTACCAACCAGCAGCAAGGAACAAGATACAGGAGGCTGGCTACTCAAGGCTCTTCAGGCAGAGCAGGAAACTGATGCTCCATACCGACCCTGCACTAAATGGAAGAGCCTTGAAGAGACCAGGTTGATTCCATAGGAATAACTTCTCATTCATCGGAAAAGGACATGTTTGTTTAAATGAAATTAGTATAAAAAGAATTCATTGATGAAAAAATGGGCATGTTTGTTTCCAAGGAATTGGAATACATAAAATAATTTATTGTAAAATGGTTCTATTTGTTAGCATAGAACATATCAAGATAAAAACATATGTATATATATATAATTTATAAACTGTAGTTACACATATCATGTGCAAAAGGCAAACGACTTCTAAAGGTTTTAGTGTTTTTGTGCTATGTATGTCTGTATTTGTAGCTTGTGTCAACTTGATTAATTTCCCCTTATGACTAAGTTTCTGAGCTGCTCATTATTCATTATTGCTGTTGTTTAGCCTCGTTTTTGTTTTGTTTTTCAGGAGGATGCTCAGAGGAATATACTAATTATGCAAGACAAGTAGTTCGTTGCAAAGAATGCTACAAGTTAATGGGAGGGCTTTTTTGAACAAGACAATTGGAATCAGCTAGCAGTAAACATTGACATTGGAAAAATTTTAAGCCACAACAAATGTGATGGAATGAACTCTTTGTTAGTCTTTTTTTTTTTTTGGAAATGGTGTGGATGAAAGTAGTTAGAAGGTTATATGAGGTAGATGTGTGATGTATGGATATTCAAATATTATAAATTTAATATTTGAGTTCAAGATAGTCTATTGATTTCAATTTTATATTTTGTGAACCATTTGATGATTGTTTACTATGAATGTGTATAGGTGTGAATGCTACAGGTTATTGGAGACAAAATTCTATCAGCTGTTTTTGGTGTAGTGTTTTGTCTCTATTGGCAGCTTCTTTGACAAATTATTTTCGTCTTTATATTAAACACGACAAAATTATTTCGTTTCTATTTCTTCTATTTATGACTCTAATTTCTTCCTTTAATGACAAAAAATTTTGTCGTTAATTACATACAATTGGAGAAAAAAAATTCGTCATCTACTGGTACTTTATCTAACAAAATTTTTTCGTCTTCTTTTATATTAAACGCGACAAAATTATTTCGTCTCTATTTCTTATATTTATGACAAAATATTTTTTATTCTAATTTCTTTCTTTAATGACAAAATATTTCGTTGTTAATTAGTTGCAAGTTTGTTCCTACCAAGTCGATTGGCGACAAACAAATTCGTCATCCACTTGTAGCTTCTTTGACAAATTTTTTTCGTCTTCCTTTATATTAAACGCGACGAAATTATTTCGTCTCTATTTCTTATATTTATGACAAAATATTATTGTCTCTAATTTCTTCCTTTAATGACAAAATATTTTGTCACTAATTACTTACAAGTATGTTCCCAACAGAGTGTATTGGAGACAAAAAAAATCGTCACAAATTTATCTTTTTCAATGACGAATTTTGTTTTTCGTCACCACCACCTTTCTGCGACGAGGCTTTGGCGAGAACAAGGGTGACGAAAAATTTTCGTCTTAATTAGTTTCGGTGACGAAATATGTACAATTTGGGACAAATCTGTTTCGTCATTAGACCCCAAATTTCTTGTAGTGATATATCCACCTACAAATACAAAAGGTTTCCAGTTACATCATCAAAAAATACTTGCATTCGCAAAAGAACACAAAATTCAGTGCCCTTGAATAAACTGATGTCGATGTGTTGACCGGAGAAGAATGACCCATTTGGGTGACTTCACTCCCTTCATGCACAATAGAATCCACTGCTGATAAAATACTCGGTGACTTCACACCCTTTATGCACAGATCGATAGAATTATAGGCTTTAGCTTTGCAATATGTTGACCGGAGAAGAAAGACCCATTTGTGTTCTGGTTAATGAGAAGGACTTCATTCCTTTGATGGAGCTGACCTCCAAGGTTGCCCAGGACCCCACTAATAGATCTATGGTCCAGATCAATCATCAGGTCACATCTCTTGGGCCCCACCACACTATTTAGTATATACAAGCAACACCTCCACATCGACTCCCAACTCTCTAACAAGGAGTCCCTCTCTCTATTTTTATTTTTTCTTTTTTCTTTCTTCAGCTCCAATACATGTCCATTTCAACCCCTCTACAGAACCTAGTTCCGAAAGAAGACTTCTGGCCTGGTCCATCAAGGACGCTTGGATAGTGGGCCCCACTGGGCCCAGTCCCAAAACAACTCCACCATATAGGTCGCCTAGCCAAGTCCGGACTAATGGGCTAACCAGATCTGTGATCCGATCAAACATTGGGTCCCACAAAGGTCTGTTGCCCATACTGGTTTGTTTTCCTCAATCACGCCCCCAATTGATCAAGGTGTTGGATGGTGGGCCAAACGAGGCCCACGTCACACAGGTCCACCATCTCTAAGGTCGCCCGTGGGTCCTCCTCTGGATCCACGGATCAGATTGGTCATCGGATAGCCCACCTGGGTCCCATGGTCAAAATCAGGGGACAATGTCTTTGGAGAACCCTAGCGGGCGCCGTGCATCTACGACAGCATCTATTCTCTTCAGTCTCACCTGCATCGATTTGGAAGATGATAAAAAAGGAGGATTAGAGGATTAGAAAGATGCAAAACCCCAAATGTTGCAGAAGCAGGGGTCAATCTCTTGCTGCAAGTGATAAACTAAAGAGGGGTGAACTGGAAAGGTGAAAAGGGGAAAGATGGTCTAGGGTTATTTTTAATGTATGAGATTTTAACTTTTTAAATTCGGATCCCATGATATCATGAGATCTAGGGCAGAAAGGTGGAAAAAAAAAAGGCGGACCAGAGTCAAATGACTCTGGTGACATTAGTTTACCTTCAGTCATGAAATTGGGACAACGGTGTTTAAGAAGGGCAATATGTCAAATCCCCAATTTTCTTTAGGGGGGATAAGCAATAGTCGACTAACAATGACAAAGTTAGGGTACCAGAGACCAAAAATGGATTAGCTTTGCTAGTGATGCTGATGTAGTCACTTTCGCCTGTCATGCTGGACTTGTCAGCTTGTAAGGAATGACCATTCAAGAAAAGGCCATCAGCTAGAATTTGATCGCCCGTCTTTAAACAGACAACGTCTCCCACCACAATATCAAATATGGAAATATCTTGCCTGCGGCCGGCTCTTATTATTTCTACTTTGATATCATCTCTCTTACTTGACAGCTTATCAAACTCTGTTCCTATTGAAAGTTAGTTACAGCAGAAATAACGATGACTAAAAAGATGGCAATGAATATGCTACCACCATCGCACCACCCATCTTTCAAGCCATTCTCTTTAATCCCCAAGGTAAGAGAGAGTGCAGCACATACCAGAAGAATGAGGATTGTGACATCTTTAATGGCTTCTAGTATAAAATGGAAAAAGCTTCTCACAAGTGGTCTCTTGTATGTGTTTTGACCAAACTCATAGCGCCAAGAGGAGAGATCTTTAGCATTTCCATTGATTCCCTTCTAGAGATCAATTTCTAGAGCCGAAGTAATTCCCTCGACTTCCATATGTTCTTGGAGGGAAACCACATCCTTTTCCCTTACAATTTTGGTGAGTGTCTCTTAGAGAGGCCTCCAAAATGGCACATGATGCTGTCATTTCCCTTGTGGCTATCAATATCAATTGCCCTGTAAGAAGGAAATCGATGGGTTCTAGGAAGATGTATCTCCTAATTTGCAGATAATACCTTGTCCAAGGGACTACTACTGGCCATGTTAGAAGTTTGATTTCTTGGGGGTAGTAGGTCTATTTAAGGGAAGAAAAGCTGTGAGTCTGTGGAAAACCAGAATTTTTGCTGAATATATAGAGGATTCCAAGCCCTTGTACACAGGGTGGATTCTTGGAGAACTATTACCGGTGACCTTGGTTAACCAATCTAGTTTTAGCAAATTATGGACTCTAGCCCACTTAGAAATTGTTTTGACCCAAACCTACTACTGGTTATTTTAATTGCTTTAGTTGAATATTTGATTGTGTGAAGATATATGTATAAGGGAGGCAATGGGTACCCATCACTCAAGACTTGGCCCATAATAGTATGGTTTGAGATGGTTGGTATATCCTCTCTCTGAAGGTTGTAGATGCAGCGGAAGCACAGATCTAAATGAGCTGGCTGCTACAAACACAATAAGGACTGCGTCAGCTTGAACCAGGCACTATTTGTGGAGATCTGTGACATGTGATTCACTCTTCAAGATCCAAGGGCAAGGATGGACACCCTAAATGTAGAAGATGATGATAGACAATTGTAGATCTAAAGGAAAAGGGTGATCTTGTGTTAGGGAATGATCTATTGAGAAGAATTATTTCAACTGATATCTCTCTTGTCTATATATAGCCATTTTGGCTAATGGGTGATAAGATCTCTATTCAAATTCGAATGGATAGATGATAAGGATAATAGGTTGGATCAAACTCTCTCAATTTGAATTTGAATGAAGATATGATAAGGATAGAGAGTTGGATAAAACTCAAACTATGTAAACACAAGTGGGCTCTATCACAAATGCCAACACTCTCTATGTCTCCTCATGGGCCCCTCTTGGGCCTAAACTCATCACTGAAGTCATGTTATGTTGATAGGCCAAACCGGCACGGCATTGCCATCCAAAATATTTTATGTACAACAATATTCCTTTTAACATTTCTGTTTTCAATATTTATCCCAATCTTTAAACCATTTTTTGTGTACTTTTTTTGGTAATTGAATAATAAGATATCTCTTTTACTGAATAAAGAAGTTATAAACTTCATTTAAATGATTTTATTAAAAAAGAAATAGTTGTATAGTATGATTTAAAGGGTAGCTGAGCCTTCTTCTTAGACCCAATGACTGATGTTAGGCTTGAGTGTGACACATTCATGCATGGAGCTCATCTTGATATTGGCAAAAGTATTCCATGTCCCCTTGGATTGGGGCAGGGGTGATTGGTGGATCTTAACATTTTGGGTTGAAACTTCAGTTAGAGTGCTTGTCAAGTCTCTAATAACAATTACAAACATTGTAGGTTCTAGTTATACGACAGAAGACTATTCCTGTGGCCATGTCCCATTTGTTTAAGAAATGTGTTCCATGACTCACAAGTTATGGACCTTCGTCCAAATGTGTACCTACCACATGTGACGTAATTTCAAGTTATTTGGGTTGTTTGGCATTTTTTCTTGTTAGTAATTTCATGGAAAAGGAGAGGACAGAAATTATTGGTGAGATAGATGATTCTATCCCATCAACTGTAACTATTTCTAAGAACGACTCCTTACCTGAGTGGTAAGGGGCATCAGTTCTTATCTGGCTGTCTGGGGTTCGAACCCCGGGTAGGTCACCTCTTCCCATATGTGCGAGCTTCCTTCAAATATATGATGGGAAAGGTCATTTATAGATAGTTGTACACCCTTCACCCATGTGATGGGATTTGCTTTTCCTAAATTTCATTGTGGAAATGCTAAACATGCCTTGAGACATAAAACAAGCCTCTGCTAAATTCCCATTAGCATGAATGTTACTGAGAACTTTCATTGTTGATTTAAGAAGAGCCCTGTTTTTTTTCTTCTCATTGAAAGAAACTCATTTTATAAGCTTTTAGTTTCATTCTACATTTGCCTTTAAAGAGATGTGATGAAATGGAGGAGAAAGATGGTTCCGAGTTCTAAGCAATTTAGTTACTTTCCAACCCTAGAATTTTCATAAAGCTCCATTTTACAGACACTTTTTGGTGTTTCTGAAACTCCAGAAAGATTTCACCTCCTGCTCTCCTTATTTTCATGGAAATTTTTGTTTCCTTATGGTACTCGAGTTGGGCTTTGTATAATAACTTATGAAGTCCATTGTGTGGACCATACACTGTGTGGCCCACCAGATGGATGGATCAATGACAAACGACATATCACAGTAGGGCTCGGCCAAATGAAAATGAAAAATCTTACTAGATGAACCCATGTAAGAAAAATATAATATTTTTGCATTGCATTGGAAAGACGAGGGAAAACAATGAAGAACTCATCAATTAATAATGATCATTACATCATTCCAATATGAACAAAATGTTACATAGATTTCAATGGCTTTTTCGATCTGGCTAATGCTTTGACTCTTTCGATCATCCCTTCAATGGCTTCTTTTTTTTTTTTTTTGGCTTGATGGCAAAATGAATATTAATAAAGGGGGGGAAGAATACATAGGCATAAAGCCTCCAAAAGGAACTCAAAGATTAACACTACACAAATTCATAAACTAGCCAAAAAGAAAGAAGATAAACATGAAACAATTACTGAAAGAGTAAGAAAACACTGAAGAGGCCAAAGGCAAGGCTTTCCAAATTGGAAGAGCTAAGTGCCATTCATGAGGAATGGTTGCAGAAAAGGCACCATGATAGCTGAAGGCACTGCATGATAGAAGTCCATTAGACAATGTAGAAAAAGACACTTAACCTGATAGGGGAGATGAGTATAGAGAGGATTTGGAAGAAAATTGAAGTCATGCACTTTCTTTTGATCTCATCTAATTTAAGGGATAGAGCTGTCCAAAGCCCTACGGCAAAAGGAATCGAATGCTGAAGCGTACCGTAGACTGATAGAGTCCAATTCTAAAGAGGATTTGAGGCAAAGAAGATGTGATAGTCTGACTCTATTTTGGATTTGTAGAGAGGGCATCTAGAGGCCAAATTTATTCCAACTGATTGGGCCCAAGATTGCGTTGGAGTCTTGCAATGAAGGAGATGCCAAATGAAGCAAGCAGTTCCAAGGTGCACAAGCTTGCTCCAAACCATTCTTGCCCAAGGGACTGAGTTTGACCTTGAACGAACTTGCTGCCAGGTCTCTTTTGAATAAAAAGAGCCACTTGAATTACCTGTCTATTGCAATTCTTCTTGAAACAAATCCTCATATAGATGAATTGAATGAGCTTGCTACAGAAAAGTGAAAAGGACTGGAGGGAGAAAATTCGGAATGACCCATCTTCTACTTGAGATGATCGCTGAGAGAGAATCTGTATTGAAAAAACTGAATTGACGGAATCTAGAAGCTATTAGAGATAGGTCCATCCAGCGATGATGCCATATGCTTATCTTTGTTCCATCTCCGACTGATCATGAGCAATTTAATTGAAAAAAACATAGGCAAGAGACCGGATTTTCCTCCAAATACAAGATCCGAAATTAAGAGGGGAGAAAATGTCTGTAAAAATTAGTGAGCGTCATATTTTTAATCTTTTTCAGTGGTTGAACTAATATTTGGTGGCACAAAGGAGGCCTTAATCCGCTAAATCTAACATAATAGAGCTACATTAGAAGCGTTTTTATCGTGAGATATGAGCCGAAACCTAAAGCAATAAACAGACAACTTCATGGGTTGTGATGTGATGCATTATTTTTGGAGTGGGAGAGGAAAGGGTGTAGGTTTCCTTCCAAATATCAACATATCACTTGATTCCCTGTTGTTCAAACACAGGACACACATGCCATCACATATACTCCATGTTTGTTAGAATTATAGTACATAGAAATTGAATACAAATACTTCATATAATAAGTGATTAAAAATGAAGATCAATTGTGAATTTTTAAAAATGATCATCAATAACCTTTCCTCTTAGGAAAATAGAATAAAAAAATTGCAAATGAAAAACCAACGATCACCCTAGTAATTTATTTTCTATAATTCTTTCCTTCTATTTATCTAAAACAAAAGATTATTTGATGCTCATTTTTTTAAATTAATCTTTAATCCTCATTTCTATCCACCTATTATATGAAATATATGCAATCAATTCCTATGCATTATAATGAAACAAAGAAGCCCTTATGCAAAAAAATCCTTTTTCTTTAACCTTTAGTAAAATAAAGACATACGAGGAATGGATATTGTGTCGTGTCCCTCAAACCAACTCAACTAGGCCAATTAATTAGTGACTAGTGCGTACCTCTACGGGATGGAAGTGCAGCTCATGTTAGATCTAGTAGTAAAAAGAAGGAAGAGTAGCTCATGGTAGGCCAATTTATTGAAGTAAGTACCTCCCAATCGAAGGCCCGAGTTAATCAAATTGAAGACATCAACGTGAACTCATTAGAAGTTTAAGAGGTAAACATAAACTCTAAATTATTAGAGTGCAATTCATATTGAGTTACCGAGGCCCCTTCTTTTTTCAAAAAGAATATGTCATTAAACAAAAAAAGAAAGTAGAGCGACACAAAAAAACCACATAATAAGAAAAGAAAAAGGAAGGGCATTAGACCAAAGGAAATGACCCCAAAAAATATCCTGGTTCAAAGAATAGCTCTTGTTAGCTAGATAATGGGCAAAACTATTCATCTTCCTAGGATTAAACTTGATGTCAATAAAATAAAATTTTGAAACTTGAGCTCTGATCTCCAAAATTATTGGGTCAGGTAACACAATCGAAAACGACTTTAAGAGCTTGTACCATCTCCTTACCATCAGATATCACACAAATATTCTTGGAGAAACCTTTGAAATTTTCTTTTTTAACTATTAGGAGGATCGCCATTGTTTTGGGCCTCCTTTGATCCTTCAAAAGCTCTTGCAACCACAGGTGACAAATTGAATAGGCAGTGTGGACTTAACTTGAACCGCGCATTTTCATAATTCTTCTTTTGAGTGGGTTTGAAATGTAAAGGTGAATCAGCTTTCAAGAAAAGATGTCCAGCCTAAACCTTCAATTACTGCTAGGTTAGACACCTTTATTGGCATGAAAATTATACTTTATCATCTCAATGTGAGTCCAAGGAATCCAAACACCTCAAGGTGGAACCCGGTGATTCTAACCCACATATCATTATTTGAGGCCCATGGAACTATTGGAAAAATGGTTAGAATGACCCATTATTTTGGTCATCTTTGAGCCAAAATAAACGTGGGACCCACTTATCCTTTTAGGTGGGAATACATGGGAATATAATCTACTCTATGAGTAGTTTAATGACATGTATTGGGTTACTCTAATCCATTAAGATATGAATGAGAAATTGTCTCATTAACACCACTACTTGAACATGTTAAACATGGAAACAAAAGGAAGTGGTAAGCTTGCATCCCACATTGCTTGGGAGCAAAACCTTCCTTGGGTATAAATATACTTACCTTGGTAGTATAAGATAAGCCCCAAGGGGCACCCCACTTTTGTGGGAGAGGGAGGACCTAGATTAAGGTAGGGTCACCACCACACATGCGCGCGCGCCGCCCCGCACCGAACCGGGCCTGGCTTGGGCTTGGGCTTGGGCTTGGGCTTCACACGCAAGTTGGGCCTGGCTCGGCCCACTACCCATTTATAATTTTTTGGAGAAATTTTATTTAATAAAATATCTTTTTTCCAAAATGGGGTGTGTCCAAGCCAAGAGGTGTGTGCCAAGAGGTGTGCCCATTCGCATCTGAAAGGGTGTGTGTCCAAAGAAGAAGCATCTGTCAAGAAGAGAGAGTAATTATACACTGATTGGTTCGAAAGACACACAGTTTGTAGTGCTGCAACTGTTGTGATACAGATCATTGTATCCTGGGAGACAGACGCCATTGAAGCTCGTAAGCACCATTGCGGGGGCGAATTTTGTCTTAAGGACATAGTGTTTGACACTAGCCTTGATCAATTGCGAATCTCTGATCTACTAACTACAACAACAGAGTACTGTTTTCCTGCCTTTAAACAGTAAGTTCTTTTTACATACTGTTTAGTTTCATTTTAATATAAATTGCTCTCCTTAAATGTTGAAGTAGCTGTTTAGTTTCATTTTTACATACTCTAATACATCAACCATGAAATCTATCGGACCCAAATGGTTAGCCCATTGGTGATATCAAAGCTTTACGAAATTATTACTAAGAGCACCACAATCGCCAAAATCCTAGGAATTGGTTCTGTCAATGGCACCAGGAAATGGAAGTTTGGACTTAGTTAACACAAAAATTATATATCTAGGCTTATTAGGGGTTGCTGCTCCATTTTAAACACCATTTCAAGATATTTTAGGATCTTTCACAGCCCTCGGGGATTGACGTTAACAATTTGGGATCCAAATTATCTCGAAATAAGCCCATTTGATTCGTTTCTTAATTTTAATTTAGGGCTTTTAATCTACAAGCCCGCGGAGGGTCCAAATCCTATGGAATTGGCCCATTTAACGCAACATTATCTTATTTAGATCTATTAGAGGGTTTTTCCTCAATTTTGGATCATTTTGATATTGGCTAATAGTGTTTTTAGTCTATAGGTCCACAAAAATTAATATTGACTATTAGGGACTCAAACCATTTGAAAACAACACATTTGGATCATGATTATCCTCCTTGAACATATGAGAAGGTTTCTTTTCGATCTCGGGTCATGTTGATACTATTTTGGTCGTTTTGCTCCAAGGTTGCCGAAGACGTTACAACTCCACCTTGCCCATTTTCTTCTCCACTTACCCATCTTTCAAAGGAGAGTGAAGGAGAGTGGAGGGGATGGTCTCTAACTTATAAATATCCAATCCCTCGCCCCCCCCGCCCCCCGGGACCATATTAAGGACCATACACACTCTACACTCCTAAATATTCCTAGTACTTGCCCTTCCAAATTCCGTGAATTCTCCCACTCATAAGCGTTCAGTCCTAAGCCAACTTTCTAGTGAATTCAAAAGGCAAAATGAGCCATAGAAGGCACTTTTGAAATTTTGGAAGACCCTTATTCTTTTCTCTTTTTTTTTTACGAGGAACCCGTCGGTCCCCTTTACAGTTGATAATTGGTAAAACCCTGGATACACAACACCACCCACTAGTACTGTATATCGGGTCTCTTAAAAGTGACCCTCACTTTGAATTCACTTTGTACATAAATTACCAAATGGGTCCTAAGTGCAATAAAATAGGGAAAAGTAACTTTTTATCATTTTGTATCTTTTACTCTAAACTCCTTTCTATGTTTTTACTCTTGATTTAACACTTTAATTTACTCCTGATTTAACACTTTAATTTACTCCACTCATCCCCTCGTGCAAATGAACATGTCCAATGTTTAAGATAAGTTTCTCACGGCTAACGGCTAGCTTTTTTAAGGTAAACTTCCCATTTTTGGCTTCTCAAATTCCATTTTCGTAGGCTTTTTGTTGAGTTGATGAATTGGCCTTATATGACTCACAACCTTGCCTTGTATGGCTCATTTTGCTTTTTATGGCTAGTGTGGTCTTTCTTGCCCACCCATGATTTCATTTATGGTTATTTGGACTTTGGTGTCTTGTTGCTTATCCATTTGGCTTCTTGTGACATGCCTTTAGTGGGCTTTGAATGTATCTTTCATGGCCAGTATCATTAAGCCCACTATCGCAAAATGATTTTCATGGCTTATTTCATTAAGCCCAAATTGGTCTTTCTTGGTTGAATCATTTTGCCTCTTTGTGGCTTCGGGACTCGGTCTTTCATGGCCTACCGGTTGAGATCACTATGGAAATTGGTCTTTCATGATCAAATTGTGATGCCTTTTTATCGAAAAATAGTCTTTCATGGCCAAAAGTATCATGCCTTCTGTAGCTTTAGATTTTAGTCTTTCTTCCGTAGCTTCAGATTTTAGTCTTTCATGGCTTATCCATTGGACACTCGCCTTTCATGGCAGCCCCTTTGCCTTTCATGGACGTCCATTTGCCTTTAATGGCATACATTTGCATCTTATGGCAGCTGAATATAGGCACATCATATATAGTTCTGGTTCCGGTTCCGGAGCCAAGAAACCGATTCTGAAATGGTTCCGGGTTTGGATTCGGTTCCACCTTCTCCTTAACGGTTCCGGTATGTAATATACATTTCACAATTATGAATAGGCTATTATAGTTAATAGTTCGGGAATAACCAACTCTATTAGAGTGCTAGATTGGTATAGGTGTTAGGGTACTAGTATAACCCACTACTATAATACCCATATGTCACAAATAGCCTTTCATGGCACAATGCTAGCCTTTCATAGCAAAACATGCTTTTCATGGACCAAAATATAATTGCCAATATCCTTTCGTACTCCATTTCGGTTTGGCCTCCAAAACGAAAAATTCCGGCCCTTTTAAAATCTCGACAAAACTTTTTGGAATTACATTTCGAGAAAATATAAAAATAATGTGTAGAAAAATAAAAAATATAGATTTAATCCTTTCTAGTAAAACCTTTTGGAATTAAATTTGGAAAAATATAAGAAATATAATATATACATATATATGAAAATTAAAAAAATTAATTATGTAAAAATTCATTTTGGCCAAAATGTGATTTTTCGGCCGAAACTTAAAACAAAAGGTTTCATGCGAAAGTGGCCGAAACGAAAAATTTCAGCCATTTCAGCCGAAACAGTATGAAATGTATAACCATGCACCAAAGCCCTCTGTGGCACTCATATCTTTTGTGACGCTGACTTTTATAGCACATTGCCTTTTATGACTTTTATAGCTCAGTCTTTTTATGACTTTTACTTTCATTGTTTTGAAATGATGCTTGATTTTATGCAACTAAGTAGAAGACTTAAACAAAGATCCAGTGGAACCTGTTAATGTTCTACTCATGAACTTAATTGCCTAGTTGCATGGTGATTGGTGCTCGTTATGTTTAATTGCATTCTAGGGAGAGTTTCTTCTTGTCTCCTAAGTCTTTTGCTCGGGCTGTGGGCTAGGGGTTCAGCCCCTAATTACAGGGTGCTTCCCATTAGGTCATTCCCCTTCCCTTCCATCTTCTATGCATAGTATAGTAGGAAGCCATATATTTGGATATAGCTGGTCTCCTTACCAGCATTGAGTGGCTAAGAGTCGTGGTTGTCCTTCGTTGTTGTACTCTAATTTATTTTAATAGTAAAACTAACTTATCCTTTTTTTGAAATGATAATGAGTTTTCTCCACATTATGCACACTTTGAATTAAACTTTTTCAAGTCCATCTCAAGGTGGCTTTTCGGTTTTGAAATTACAGTATGAATCAATCACCAAATCCAAATTCCACAAAGCCATTGAAGGCGGTTGAACTTCTCATATAAAATAATTTCCAAAATGTTAGCATCTAGACGGTCCTCTATTCTCCCCAGTCTAATATCCTATCACTAGGCTGCTTTTGTAAAAGGGCGTTATATTCACCAGCATCTCGCTCTTTCCCATGAGCTATTTCAAAAGCTCAAATAAAAAATGATGGGAGGAACCATTTGTTTGAAACTAGACATTTCAAAGCCTTTTGATAAGTTGCAATGGTCTTTTTCTTTTTAGAGCTCTCAAGATTCTCAAAATTTCCGAAAAATGGATTGGCCTCATTCAAGAATTAATATGTACTTCTAAAGGTTTGGTGCTTATCAACAAGAGCCCCGTGGCTTTTTTTGGCTCATCCCACGGGCTCCGCCAAGGTGTCCACTCTATCCCTACCTATTTATTTTGGCTTAGGAGATTCTAAGTCTAAATCTGCAGTCCCTTCAAAGCCAATATCTTATCCACCCGGTTTCCACTACAGCAGCTTCTCTGGGCTATCTCTTCTATGCGGATGCCATAATGCTCTTCATGAAGGCTACAAAACGTAGTCTGGCATTTATGAAATCTCTATTGACAGAATATCAGGTGGCATCTGAGCAGGTCTTCAACCTTTCAAAAAGCCATCTCTTTATTAGCAAATGCAGTTCCCAAAGGCGGAGTGCTACTCGTTATATGGTTGACATTCCGCAAGCATCATCCCCATCTTACTATTTGGGAATTCCCTCTTTCCTCAGTAGTCTTAAGCATATGTATTTTTCCAGTCTTATTGATGCATTGCTCTCTAAACTTGAGGGCTGGAAAATGAAGTTTCTCTCTTTCGTGGGTAGCCTCATCTTGGTTAAACACACCTTAGCAAGCATGCCCCTTCACATTGCTCTAACTATCCCCCTCCTCGAGGAAACTTGTCATTAAATAGAATCCATGATGAGAAACTTTCTATGGTCTTTCAATTCAATCCAAACGAAAAAGAATTCGGTTAGCCGGAAAACTATTTGCCTTCTGAAAAATGAAGGTGGGCTGGGTATCCGGCGTATTTTTGAAGTCAATGATGGCTGTATGCTTAGGTTTGGTTGGAATGCTATGATCACTAAATCAATTTGGGCTAATTGGTTTAGAAACAAATACTTCAAGGATTTTTCATCTTCTCTTCTTCAAACATAAACAAATATCACTTTCAATATTTGTTCGATAGATTTCTCCTCCAAAGCTATATAAGAAGGTGAGGAAGATGAAACTATAACCATCATTCTCTTCTTCCACTCAACTAATCTTTGATTTAACCAAATATTCTAAGGTGCCAAGTGATCATTTTGAGGAAATAAAAGAAGAGGATGCCTTTTTCTCAAGATCTAATCCATTCCATGTCTAAACCTATGGGCAAAAGGGAGTGACTTGAGTGGCCTATATTGATGAAAGGTGGTGGGCCCAAGTGAAGCCCCACTTTGAACTATGAGTAAAAAAAAATAGTTCTCGGCTTAAAAAGGAAAAATCTTTAAATAAGGCCACAAGTTTTTATTTTATTTAAAAAAATGACATAAGTTTCAGAACTTTTCAAATAATAACCTAAGTTTTTCAGTAAGTTTTCAGTTGAGGAAAACCGGCCATTTAAAGGTATTTTTCTGGTGACCTTTTTTTCTCAATTTTTTAACATACCTAAAATACCTTCTTTTAAAGCCATGTCAAGTTTTAGGTAGCTACTTCATTCAACTAGGATTGCAAACGGGACGATTCTAGGTAGAAACCATACTCGACGCAGACCCGTTTCAAAATAACGGTTTCGGTTCCGGGTTCGGTTTTCACTCGGAATCTGTTTTGTTGGTTCTAAACTTAGTTCCGATAGGAAAACCCAAATTCAGTTCCGAAACTGGGTACACCTAGAGTACTAAAATCTCGTTCCAAAATTGGTTATAATTTCTCTTCACTTTTTTATTTTTCTTAAAAAACGATACCATTCAACTTATAACAGTGCATCAAGTCTACTACCTCTAGAATTATATATAAAAATGTCAAATAAATATTAATTTGAGGTACATTTTGCAATATTAAAGGTTCACGTCCACGGGTCAGAACCTATATAGACTCAAAACTGGACCCATTTATTAATTGGAACCTAAATTGGGTTCCGAACTCATTTATGAATCAGAACCTAAAATAGGTTCCAGATCTGTTTTTTTGCGATTGAAACTTTTGGATAATTGGAGAATTGGACACTTATTTGCAACCCAATTAACGTGTCGCCGATCGCTGTGGGAACAGTTTTTGTTGTTGATCATCGTGAAGATATGTTGGTGAGAAAGAGGAAGAGAAGTTGGAGAAAGTAAAGGATGACTTTCTCATTGAAGGATATTTGGGTATGTTATAAAATTAAGGTAAAATTTCATAAGAAAATAACTTTAAATGGTTGGTTGTCTTTAATTAAAAATTAACAGAAAACCTTTGCCCCTAAATTAAAAAGTTTTGAAACTTTTTTTTTTATTTTTAATAAGGTAAAAACTAAAATTCTTATTTGAAATCTTCCAAAAAAAGATCTTTCCCCATTGTTTCGGTACCCTAACGCCATCTCTGCAACTCCGCGATCTAGTTCGGACTTCAGATTCTGGGTCTTGCACGTTCCATTGTATCGTGGGGCCAACCATCCATCAATGGACCACCACGTCTCCAAGAAATCGGTGATGAGAAGAGCAATCAACATTTGGGTTTCATATCAATTTTTGTTTCTCTTTAAGAAACTGAGATTTGTGTACGATTGCTGGTTTTAGAAGATTGAAATTAGTCAAATCTTCAACTATGGGAGCTTTGCTCTCCGTGGACCCCCCAGATGGTCCCATCATGTCAATGTCATGTGCCCCACATTCCCTCTCTTCAATGGCGCTCTCTCTCTCTCTCGCTCTCTCTGTTTTGGTTTGTCCGATGAGATGCTTTTGCTTATACTGTCTTTACTACTACTACTTGCAGATGTATATTGCGAAAGCTGAGTATGTGGAATCAACCCTACAAAGGAAAGCTTCTATTCATGTGATTACATGTGAATTTGATTAGACTATATGCGGAATACTGCTGGTTGTTTTCTTATATCCCTTAATTCTGTTGTTGGGTGATCAACATGAAGCGCAGGTAAATCTGCAGCTCACTCTTCTATTATTTATTTCATTTTAGTAGATAGGGAAATTCTTAATCTGAATTTAGCTTATTTTGTCATTTTCTGCTTCTTTTTGTGTTTGGGGGGGGGGGGGGGGGGGGTTTACATTATCAATTGCAGTGCCCAACCAATTTGATTCTCAATTCTTTAGTTGCCCACAATTCCATTCCCATCTCTTCATTCGAACAAACTCATTTACAATTCCCTGTAAAAATGAAAGTTTTGAGAATCATGCATCGTGTAATTATAACACCCCAAATAGAGTTGGTGGTATTTCCTTTTTGTGTGTGTGTGTGTGTGTGTGTGTGTAGAAACCTTATATAATAGATTTAGAAACATGCCCATCCTTATCTTATAGTTATTAGTTATTCATAGTTGTTATAATGACAGTGGATATGAGGTTAGGAAGGTTGTTGCTAGCCCTTCTGCTGGTAATCAATCATTTCTCCATCTGCTTGATTTATGAATCAAGATTAATCAGAGGCCACTCTTATGGTATTGTCATTATAAATTGCGGAGGCTCATTACTTAACTAATGGTTAAGTTGATTCCATGAACCATTTGTGAGTGCCAGGGTACAGCCTAGCTGTTTCTTTTTCATTATTATGGTTATTTATCTCAGATTTCATGTGTCTTGAGAGTTATCGGTTAGAAGGGAGTTGTATCCGTCAGAGAGGTTTGAGTTTAAGAGTCCTTTTTAAGTCTTCTATCTACTGGTGTTATCTACAAGGAAGAGGAGGATCTTTGAACTTGGTAACCATGCCCTTCTGGTGTTTTCTCTTCGAAATCCTTTTATTGTGGGGTGGAAGGTATTTCGGGTGATAAGCCAGCTTGTTCCCTTGTTTGGAGGGGTTTATCTCCCAAGAAGGTGGAGGCTTTTGGTTGGCTAGCAGTTGCAGGGGAAGTGGCAATGGCAGACAATCTCAGAAGGAGATGAATGATGTCTGAGGGCATTTTTGTGAATCGGTATATTTCTCTTTATACGTTGCAATTTCTCCTTTGCTTTGTGGTGTCATTTTTTGGCCAAGTGTGGCATTGTAGAATGCTCTACTAGGGCCTTTACCGAGATTGATTGAGCCATGGGGATGGCTTCCTTCTTTGGGTGTGGCAATGTCATTTGGAGGTTTATTCCCTTTGTCATTTTATAGTCGGTGTGGAAAGAAATGAATGACAGGACTTTCAGGCAAGATTCTAAATCTGAGGATAAGCTCATGTCTTTGGTGGTTTCTAGATTGGCTAACTGGTTTCTTCGAGGAGTGAGTTGATAGCATTAGAATGGATGGGATCTTTCATAATTGTGGGGCTACTATGGTGAGTAGTCTGATCAAGATAAGGTTTTAAAGTGGTCTTCTGCTGAATATTTGACCAAACAGGGGGTGAACAATTCTTTTCCTTTTGTTGTTTGCTCTTTGTGTTGTAGTTTTGGTCTTTGGTATAATGCTTTTATACCATAGGCTCCTTTTATTAGCTCCTTGAGTGGAGTTTACTTTCTTCTCTTGTACTTCCTCTGTTTAATGAAGTCTTTTAGTACCGATCAGGAAAAAGAATAAAAGAATGAGTAGCCCAGTATGAATAATCTTAAATATCTTGAGTAGGATGACAATGACAATGGCATGTGATACTATCCAACAATCACTGACTGTCCAATTAATTAGGAAATGTCATCCAAATATTCTCAACAATGATGATAACGAACACAACATTGATAGTGAAAACTTATTCGATGTGATAAGGTTTTGATGATGATTAGCATTTCATGTGAACATTTGCAATATTGCTTAACGGTTAACCTTGCCATGCCAGCTTTACTTTCCAATTCTACCATGGTTCGCCATTATAGGGTAGCATGTGTCACCGTATGTTTTATTTCAAACTACTATCCAATTGGTGCCACTATGAAAGTTGGCTATCTTGTAGCAGCTTCACCTTTTGAAAATCTTCTTGCTACTGCATGGAAATCACCACTAACATTGCAACTCACACACTTTTAGCTAATTGAACTAGTGGCATGCTCAAGCAAGGAGGATTCTAAGAATGTGCTTAGTAATGTTTACATTCTAACAATTCTACCCTAGATGATTAGTTTCAACAATATTCGTCAATTTTTGGACCATGTGAAATTAGACCCATCATGAGATCAAATATTTTTTGTAAAGACGATGGCAATCATCAATCACCTCACTAGAATGACTAAAAGGATATCACCACCCTCCAGCAACAATACAATGGATAGAAGATAATTAATCAGTGAGATGCAATGCAAACGCTAGCCTTGAATAGAGTGAGGAGCATGTCCAAAGCTAACAAAAGGTGGTAGTTTCCCATAGGGAGCACGGGTACTTGAGCCTTGCTCTCAGCCTGTTGAAAGGCTTGCATGCTGACCAGCACATCAGTCTACCAAAAGAGTCATCTTACCCATGACCATGACAAACATCTTATTAAACAGTAAATTAGCCATACCATGCATTCCACAACATGCTCATTTTTTTCACCTTAATAGAGACTTGAAGTTGCTCCCTGGTACGCTAATGATCCCAACCAGCTGAGCTATGGCTGGAGACCATTGCACGTCATATCATTTAGATTATGTCAAATATTACATCAAACTGACATTTTTTTAAATTGGTATCAAACCAACATCATATGCATGATGCATTGCACATTTCATACAATGTCATTGTCCATTTCATTTTCGGTTCATTATGTATTAGAATTCCATCTTCATCTACAAATCTTATTGCCCATTTTGTACATATTTCATTCATCCCTTTATATGTCACATCAATCATCAATTTTATTGTTTGAGGCAGTCAGGTTGAACATCACAGCAAGCAAGCATCATGTGCATTATTACACATTATGCCACATACATTACGTAACAAGTAACTACACATGCGCAGACGTAAATACAAATTAAGCATAGTGTGCATTGAAGAAGAATCAAAATACCTTAAACCAACCCCCCCCCCCCCCCCCCCCCCCCCCCCCCCCCCCCACACACACACACACACACACACACTACGAAAATAAAATAAAAATGCCAACACATTCAATCAAAATCCTTTACGGGAGCATCTTTGTCATTTTTGGCTCATCACCATCCTTGTTGTTCACAGCTTATGTCACACCTTCGGCATTCGTGTCTCATAATTGACACATTAATTGTTTGTGGCTGATAGTTAACACCTTGGTCATTTGTGGGTTAGCATCGATATCTTCTCCATTTGCAGCTTATCATCAAAAGTTTCATGCGGCTCATAATCTATTATACCTGGATACTGCAAAATTATCAATGTATCATGTCATATCATATTCGATAGTTGACTTTTTGTATAAAACATGTGTACCTGCCATATTCATTATGTGACCCTGCCATATCCATGCCATATTTGGGCATCATAGCTCATCATTATCACACCTTTTCCATATGGGGCTTATCATCATCATCTTCTCCATTCTTGGCTGATGATTATCATGCACTACAAAGGTAACCATAATATATGACTTGGGATTTGTACTACCAGGGCATCTTTAGTACGCAGGCACACATGAAATGTCAAAAGCTTCTTCATTCAATAAGATGCACTCCATTCCTTAAGCCAGTAGATAGACAAGCACACCGCTATACTTTTAAGCTACTAGTGCAAACCTTGTATTTGCAGATTCTAAATGCTTTTTTTCCAAATTATTCCTAGCTTCCAGGCAACCTTAACTTGTGAGATTTTCACTACATTTTGATCCTCAACTACGAAGTCACTTCTATACAGCTTTGTTGATTTTCTTCCTATTTCATTACATTAACCAATACTTGGTGGTCTGAACTCAACAATGGACAAATTGCGGATTCTCCAGTAGACTCACATTAAAGCAGACCGCAAGTAGAAAGACCTTCTACCCTAAGTAATTCATCGAAATCACGGTTAGGCCATATATTGTGACCAACCTTGATGAGGAAGGCATAGGCCATGAGCATAAGGACTACTCTTGATCGAGCTCATAAGTTTAGCCAACTCCTATAAGAACCAGTGGAGGCGATGAAACATCAAAAGCATCCATGTCAATCCAATTGGTTATCTTAAAGGTCAAAGAAAGATAGGATCCACCCTGAGATTTCAGCTGCTTTATCTACTGTTTGTCTGGTAACAATAAACCCATTAAAATTTTGCCAACCACGTCTCAAAGTCTAGTGATGCACCTGTTAAGATTATGGGGACAAGGTTATCCATGTCTCTTGTCATGTATGACTCTTTGTTCCCTTTCCTTTTATGGTGTCCAGCTACTGATATCATAGGGATGGATGTGGCTCTGTACTTTTCGAAATCTAGGACGCGAACATGGATATGCTGACCTGATTTTTTTCTTTAGAGCATTTCAAAATTAATGAATTTATCATTGTGTGCATTCATTTCTAACTTTTTTTAGAAGAAAACTAATAGAACTATATGAAATAATGGACTTTTAAGTTGGATATGGTACAATTTTACCCTTGAAGAATCGGTACAATATCGAGCACCGATATGAGTGTTTTATCGGTCCGATACTAATATGCTAGGCATGTACTGATAACAGCAACTGATCCACAAGGCCCATAGGCCAACTCCACATACATCACGTGGGATATCCTGCTTGACCAATGATGCTGTAAATTATTTTCCTTCCATGTATTCCATGTACAAGATTTGTAACATATATACCTTCCATATGTGTAGATTGTAATTGCCTTTATTAAGGCTGGAAACATAATAAATAGAGCAAGGATGGATCAACAAGGATCATCCAGTTTTTTCAAAATATGTATTCTCTTCATTAAGGTGTCATGGTATCAGAGCATTTGGTCTCTTCTCAATGATCAGATCTCTCTTGGTTCCTCACTTCTGCATTCTGGGGTTCTGAAAGCAGAAGTCTTCTAAATGATAGTCTCGTCAGTAAGCAACTTATCTAGGGCCTACCTCAGCAGCATCAAAGAAAGACTTTATCTTGGTCGACTGATCAATCTGGGATTATTGGACATTTTTTCAGATTTTTTTGCACATCGGAGGTAGGAGTTCTGACCGTTACAGTAGTTTATGGTTTTGGTACATCAGTTTTCATCAATTTATTACAAAATCTTGGATCTGTACCTGATTGAAGTAAAACTTGATCTGTCCGATAAGAAAAAGTATTTTCCAGCCTTCCATCCGATCTGATTTTGTATCTGGTCATCAACTGGGCCCCACTATTCCTATTGGAACCTGAAAACAGGGTCGTGTGACCTGTTTTTTTTTTTTTTTGGTAAAAACAAGGTCGACAAACCCTTTCTTGGCTAAAACAAGTTGACAAGATCATTCTAAATTGATCTGAGGTCTGTGGATTCCAGGAATTAGACTAACAGTTTCAATCAAAGAAGATCTGACCTTCTGATCATCGTCTGATCATTAGCGGCCCACCAGCGGTCATCAAAATTCTCAGAGGAAACTGGTCCCTTGATGGTCGACTGGTATTCCTAAGAATTTTAGTGGCTTTTTCAGAGGTTTTTGAGCCATTGAGGAATGCTTTCTGGCAGACTTGGGTAGTGTCATCTTCTTGAAACAGATTTCATTTGTACCGTTCAAAAAGTCTGATATTGGGTAGCTGATCTTGCAATTCTGTCTGAAGTTAAGAGAACATAAACTCTAGCCAGAATTACTCTCTGATATGGGATCAGATCTACAGGTGGACCCCACCAAGGGTGTCGACACAAAATCAGTGACGTCTGGGTTCTATTTTTTGGACGTTCTGCACTTTTCATTCTGGGTAGCTGCTGATCACTTTGGAATTATTGTTGGAAATTATTCTATTCAGGGATTGTCTGTAGTTTTTGTTTCTATCAACTTGATCGTCATGGAAAAAGGAGAAATCTCCCTGATTAAATTTAATGGGACTAATTACACATCACTGGCCATCCAATTTCATATCTATTTGAAGGGGAAGGAATTATGGGGACAGGTTGATGGATCGGATCCCAAACCCACAGATGACGAGACTGATTCTAAGGCATTCATCAAGTTGGAAACTAAAGATGCCCAGATCATGACTTGGATTCTGGGTTCAGTGGAGCCACAATATATTCTCAATCTCAGGCCTTATAAAACGGCGAATGGAATGTGGGAATACCTGAAACAAGTTTACCAACAGGATAATTCAGCCAGAAGGTTGGTTCCATTTGGAACAAGAACTCTCGCAATTCACTCAAGGAACACTGTTTGTTCCGGAGTATTATTCTCAATTTATTCGTCTATGGACAGATTATACTGAGATCATCAATTCCGGTTTACTAGACGCTTCAATTACAGTGGTTCAACATATCCATTCGACCACTCAGAGGGATCAATTCCTAAGGGCCAGTTTGGTAACTCTACTAATATAGTCAAGTCAAGTAAAGTTTTTTTGAAGAAAGAATAAAATATAAGTGGGTTATGATGGTATATTGTTTTTAGTTGTTTGTTATGGAATCCTTTTGACATTTTGTATGGAAAAGTGGAATTTTTTTTTTGTATTTTAGTGGATAAAGGTAGTTGCTTTTTGACTTTTTGTATGAAAAATATGGAGGGAGTTTTGAATAAAGTGCATTTGATGTGACATCTTGTCTGGAAAATGGAGGCTTTACTTGACTTTGATTGTATTAGTAAAGTGCCAAACGGGCCCTAATGAAACTTCAACCTGAATTTGAAGAAATCCGTTCAAATCTGATGAGTCGGGTACCATCTCCTTCCATTGATACATGCCTATGTGAGCTTTTTCGTGAGGAACAACGTCTTGCAACTCAGATTGCTCTCCAATAAGCTATTATCAATAGTCTGGTAACTATTGCATATGTTGCACGAAACAATCCTCAGAACAGAGATATGACCAACGTCCAATGTTATTGTTGCCAAAAGTATGGACATGTTGCCACTCAATGTAATCGGAAGTTCTGCAGTTACTGCAAACGGAAAGGTCATGGCCTTCCTGAATGTCAGCGACGTCCTCAGGCTTCATCTTAGAAGGTTAATTTGGCAATTTCAGATGCTTCTTCTCTTGCTCCTGCTACTAAGACATTGCCGCATGCTTCACTTGCTTCATCCTCTTCCATTACCCCTGATATGGTTCAACAAATGATACTAAGTGCCTTCTCTACACTTCGTATCTCAGGTAAAACCCAAAAATCAACCTCCACATGGTATTTATATTCGGGGCTTCTAATTATATGAAAAACTCTTCCAAGCCTTATGATGGAATCTCCGAATCAATATTGCAGATGGTGGCAGTATACCCATTACTGCCATTGGAGAAATCCCGCATCCCTTACCTTTGAGTCATGTGTTCCTTTCTCCACAGTCATCTACCAATTTACTATTTGTTGGACAGTTAGTTGACCATAATTGTTCTGTCTCTTTTTCTCGCTCCGATTGTATTGTTTAGGATCAAGTGTCAGGGAAGGTGACAACGAAGGGACCTAAGCATGGATGTCATTTCCCATTACAACTATCTACGAGATATCAGAATTTGGTTGCTTCTGCCTTGTTTTCAAATTCTAGTTCAAATAAATGTCAACTTTGGTATAATAGATTAGGACATCCCCATTCTAAAACATTATTGTCTCTATTTAAGTTTGGCTTGCTTCTTGATAATAAAGTGTCCCTTAAAGATGTTTCTTTTAATTGTTCTAGTTGTAAAATGGGAAAAAGCAAAACCCTTCCTTTTCCAATCAATGCTTCTTCATCATTGAAATGTTTTGATATTGTACATAGTGATGTATAGGGTATCGCACCTGTGACATCACATTCTCTTTTTAAGTATTTTGTTACATTTATTGATGATTATAGTCGTTTTACATGGGTTTATTTCTTGCATTCAAAATCTAAAGTGTTTACAACTTTTTAAAGTTTTTTAGCTTATGCTGAGAATCACTTTTCTACTACAATTAAAACACTTTAGACTGATTCTAGTGAGGAATATATTTCTAAAGATTTTCAAAATTTTTTGCAACACAAAGGAATAATTTCTCAAAGAACATGTCCTTATACCCCACAACAAAATGGGGTATCTGAAAGGAAGAACAGACATCTCTTGGACATTGTTCTTTCACCTCTCTTAGAATCTTCTCTTCCTGCAAGATTTTGGCCTAAAGCCATATCTACGGCTGTTAATGTTATGATGAATCGGTTACCATCTCCTCGGATTCAGCATGACGCACCTTATTTTCATTTGTTCCAGAAGCAAACCTAGTTATTCTTATCTCCATACTTTTGGGTGTGTATGTTTTCCTCTTCTACCTCCAGCTGAACAAACAAAACTATCTGCTTAGTCTTCTAAGTGTGCCTTCTTAGGATATGCACATGACCAAAAAGGGTTTTTATGTTATGATCCCAAGGTAAACCGCATCAGGATTTCTCGCAATGTTGTGTTTTTTGAAAACCAATATTTCTTCCAACATCATCAAGATTATGACCCATCTCTTGTAATTCCATTTCTTCCCGACTTTGGAGACGCTCCTGTTTTGCCTACGGAAAGTACTAAGCCTATTCTTGTGTATGAAAGACGCAGACGGGAAAATACTACTATGCCTGAGCTTCCTGCCACATCTACTTTCTTTGCACTTGAACCAGCTCCTGCGCCGGACATCAGCCATTCCGTCCCTCTTCGCCGATCTTCTCGCATCTCACGTCCACCTGATCGCTTTGGTTTCACCCATACATCATTACTCGCTACGCTTTATTCTATATCACAAAATAACCAGAGACTTAAGCATGTCGCCCAAGTCGGTTAAGTGAGGCTTGATGAGATGAAACGCGTGTTTCAGGTGGTTACATCACGCGGTTTATTTCATGCTTTTGACAGAAGTAGGATGTTGAACTCTGGCTACCACATGCATGATCATGTTGGCTACGGACGACATTGATGCATGGAACTTGGTACATCGTCTGATTAGGTTGGCTGGTGATGAGGAGACGTGGAAGATGCGTGATGAAAGTCAGCAGGTAAGGAAGGTGGACGTGGTCACTTGGATCCGATGATCAGGTCGGCACAATGATGAGGTATGGCGTAGAGTTTTTTTTTTTTTCATGAGGTCGGTGTTGCCAATAGAAATTGCCCATATCTTGAAACCTCTGTTCTTCCTGCCTCTCTTTCTTAAGCTTCTCCTTGACTACCTCTTTCATTATTTCACCTCTCTTTCTTAAGCTTCTCCTTAACCACTTCTTTTAATGCACAAGAACATAGGGTTACGGTTTTCATTCCAACCACAAGAATTTAAGCGGGTTAAATGGGTCATGCAGGTCGGTGTTATAATATAAACGAGCATACAGAGAGAGAGAGAAGAGAAGAGTTTGGAGGAAAAGTGTATTCCTTAATGGAGGATCAACCAAACCATTTTATAAGAATTATCAACCCTAATTACATGTGTAATTACAATTAGATCACAATCAGATCAGAAAGAAAAAAAGAATGTAAATCCTTATACAAGGAAGTAAATCTATGAGATATCTACTCAAATACAATCCCACACGTGGGACAACCTACTTGGGCCTACAGTATACTTGGGCCTAGGTGGGCCTTTTTATGAGTTATCTTCTACACTCCTCAAATTGATGTGGGAGGACACGAAACATCAATTTGCTAGTAAGATCATCATGCCGTGGTTTAGGTAGAGCTTTTGTGAATATATCTGCCAACTGATGAAGGGTGGAAACATGAGGCAAAGTGATTTTTTCAGTAACATGTTGGCGAATGAAATGACAATCAATCTCAATGTGCTTTGTCCTTTCATGGAAGACCGGATTGTTTGCGATTCGGGTGGCATTGGTATTATCCCCATATAAAGTTGTAGAAGTGCCAACAAGCACAACCAATTCACAAAGAAGACGTCGTAGCCAAATGATTTCAGCACTAGCAGACGACATGACTCTATATTCTGCCTCAGCAGACAATTTCGAAACATTGGTTTGCTTCTTGCACTTCCAGGCAATTAGAGATTCCCCAAGAAACATGCACCATCCAGTGGTAGATCGCTATGTATCCGGACAGCCGGCCCAGTTTGCGTCAGCATAAGCGGCTAAGTGTAGAGAAGCACTAGAAGGGTAGAAAAAACCATGATTGAGAGTGCCTTTAACATAGCGGAGTATGCGCAAGGTAGCAGTAAGATGAGGCGTGTGTGGATTGCTAACAAATTGACAAACAATATGAACCGCATGAGAAATATCTGGTCTGGTCATAGTCAAGTAGAGTAGGCTACCCACAATTCGGCGGAAAATGGAAAGATCAGCCAGGGGAGAGCCATCATCCATATTGGTTTTGCTGTTTAATTCCATAAGAGTAGCAAAGATGTGAGCCTCATCAAGTCTAGTTGAAGCGATCAGGTCGGTTGCATACTTACATTGATGAACTTGAATGCCTGATTTGTTACGAATAAACTCAAGCCTGAGGAAGTAAGTGAGAGGACCAAGATCTTTCATTTGGAAACGGCAAGTAAGATGATGTTTGAGGGAAGTAATGCCAGCAACATCATTGCCACTGATAATCATATCATCAACATACACCAAGAGAAATGTGTATCCCTTCGGAGTCCATCTGAGGAAGAGGGAACTATCAGAATGACTCTAGCGAAAGCCAACTTGAAGGATTGCAGCCCAAAATTTATCAAACCAAGCCCGAGGAGCCTGCTTAAGACCATAAAGAGCTTTCCCCAGTTTGCAGACATGTTGAGGAGGACAAGCATACCCCGGAGGTGGCTTTAAATAAACAGTCTCACGTAAGTCGCCATGAAGAAAGGCATTTTTCACATCCATTTGTCATAGAGGCAAGCTGCAGCTACACAAAGGAGAGTGCGAACAGTGGTCATTTTATCCATCGGTGCGAAGGTCTCCTCATAGTCAATCCCATACTCCTGCTTATAACCCCGTGCAACTAATCTAGCTTTGTAGCGGTCAAGACTCCTATCAGAGTGAACTTTTATGAAATATATCTATTTACTGCCAATAACAGATGCATCTGCCGGGGCCAGTACCAATTCCCATGTTTTGTTTGCTTCAAGAGCAAGCAACTCCTCAGTCATAGCATCTTGCTAGTATGCAATCTTTGAAGCCTGTGAATATGAGGTGGGTATAGGAACACTATCCAAAGAGGTAAAAAGAGCAGGAAAGCCATATCTGTCAAGTGCAACTGAAGGACGACTAGAGCGTCGCAGGGGTATGACACTATCGGTAGAGGAAGTATTAATACCTGAAGGTGCAGTAGGCAGCATGTTAACAAAAGCCCATATAAGATTGGCCCATTCATGACCCACCTGCAAAGCCCATCATATTATAGACTTGTACAGCAATACATACTAAAATAGGAAGATTTGATTGACTGTAATTGTAGCCCAAGATTGGGCATTTCTGATCTATATAATACAAGGATGAATCCTCAAGGAGATGATCGAATCCATTTTCCATTCTGTCTTGTTTATGAGTTATAACTCTTTGGCTTATTTCTGACATGGTATCAGAACCATCTTGGTGCAATAGAGAGATTAAGAGCCATCTGAATCTTTCTTGTTTAAGTTCGTAAGAAGAGTTCCTGTAGGCTGACGGCAGTGTGTGTAGATCAACAGAGGCCAACCATCGACATATCAGATCTGATCAGAAGGTCACTACAGCCCAGGTCGCCTGATATTCTGGGTGTTTTTAGTGATTTTTTCAACATTTTTTGAAGATCAGAGGTAGGCTTTTTGATCACCACTTGGGTTTACAAGTTTTTGCAATCTACTTTCATCAAAGCCGTCCATCTTTAAGCACAAGTATCCGATTGTTGCACTCTTTTCTCTGTTGCTTCAATATTTTGGTAAAGAATCTATCTGATCAACCTGATCTGGTAGATTGAATCACTAGTGGGCCCCACCTACTGTTTTCTGCTGATTTTCTTGGTCACCTGGACCAGTTTTATGCATTTATTTATACAGATCTGAGATCTGTTGTGATTGGTTGATTCCGAATAGCTTCTGGGCCGTTCCTTATTTCTCTATTGCTGCTGTCACCTGTAAATTGCGCTTTCTGGGTTGTTTCTTGTTGCTGTTGCTGCTCTCTTTGTTACTGTCTGGTTACTATTGTCATCTGTGGGTTGACAATGGACAAGAATGAAATGCAATTGATAAAATTCAATGGAAAAAACTATTCTGCTTGGGCCTATCAACTTGAGTTATATCTGAAAGGCAAAAAATTATGGGGCCACATTTCTGGTACTATGAAAAAGCCAACGGAAGAAGAAAAATTGGAAGATTGGGAAACCAAAGAAGCACAAATTATGAGCTGGATGTTGGGTGTAGTGGAACCTCAATTTTTCCTACATCTTAAGCCATATAAAAATGCTCAAGATATGTGGGGATATCCGAAACGCATATATCACCAAGAGAATTCAGCCCGTCGGTTCCAATTAGAACATGAAATTGCTCAATATTCTCAAGGACAGATGGCTGTCCAAGAGTATTACTTTGGCTTCCTTGTCTTTTGGACTGAATACATGGATATTGCCTATGCCACTATCACCGGAGACGCTCTATCTGGGGTTCAGGAAGTTCATAAAAGTACTCAGCGAGATCAATTCTTAATGAAACTTCGGTCTGAATTTGAAAATGTTCGATCCAATCTTATGAGTCGACATCCATCTCCTTCTTTGGATGGATGTCTCAATGAAGTGCTCCGCGAAGAACAACGGATAGTCACTCAGTATCAACGATCCCAACAATCATCCACTGGTCCGGCTGAAGTTGCCTATGTGGCAAAAGGGAAACCTCCAAGACGTGACACTTCGACCCACGATTTGAGCGAAATTTAATGCTTCACTTGTAAGGAGTATGGACATTATTCTTCTCAGTGCAAGAGAAAAGTTTGTAACTACTGCAAAGCTAGCAGGCATATCATTTCTGAATGCAGGAAACGACCAGAAAATCGAAATTCACGTGCTTATTCTGCTATTGCTTCTTCAGATTCTCACTCTGTGGCACCTGCTTCTCCATCTTCATCTATGTCTTCACAGCAATTTGCACCCAGCCCTCCTATCAACCCTGAAATGATTCAACAAATGATTCTCCAAGCATTCTCCACCTTGGGCCTTTCAGGTAAAACCTTTCCTTCTCCTTCATTGTGGTATTTTGATTCTGGAGCATCAAATCATATGACTTCCTCTTCCAGACTCATGTCTAATATTCAATCATATGATGGAAAGCTCCAAGTTCAAACCGCCAATGGGGGTCATTTACCTATCACTGCCATAGGCGATATTCCACACAAATTGCCTTTGAATCATGTTTTTCTTTCCCCTGGCCTATCTACAAACTTGTTATCTGTTGGACAACTCGTAGATAATCATTGTAATGTGTCATTCTCTTCTTCTGGTTGTGTTGTACAGGATCAGGGGACGGGACAGGTGATCGCGAAGGGGCCTAAGTGCGGCCGGTTGTTTCCGCTTAGTCTGCCTATACAACCTAGGGATGAATCTACTTTAGCTTTTTCAAGTGTCCTTCAAAATAATGTGCATCTGTGGCACAAAAAATTAGGACATCCTAATTCGAACATATTGTTATCTTTGAAAAATTCTAGTTTGATTAATAAAATGCAGTTTTCTACTTCTGATGTCAATATTGATTTTTCTATTTGCAAATTAGGAAAAAGCAAAGCCCTTCAATTTTCTATGCATACCTCTATATCAGAAAAATGTTTTGATTTAATTCATAGTGACGTTTGGGGTATAACACCTGTTATTTCTCATTCTCACTTCAAATACTTTGTCACATTCATCGATGATCATAGCAGATTCACTTGGGTTTATTTTTTAAGGGCTAAATCAGAGGTGTTTGAGGTTTTTAAAACATTCTTGGCCTATGTTGAAACACAATTCTCCACCTGCATAAAGGTTCTCCGCTCTGATTCAGGTGGAGAATATGTGTCACACAGTTTTCAAAAATTCCTCCAATCTAAGGGGATTATCTCCCAACGAACATGTCCTCATACTCCACAACAAAATGGCATTGCTGAACGGAAGAATCGCCATTTGCTGGACATGGTTCGTTGCTTGCTACTTGAATCATCTGTTCCCCCTAGATTCTGGCCGGAGCTCTATCCACTTCCGTTCACCTTATTAATCGGCTTCCGTCTTCCAAACTTCACAATCAGTCTCCATATTTCCGTCTCTTTAACTCTCATCCTACATATACACATCTTCGTCCTTTTGGATGTGTTTGTTTTGTTCATCTTCCTCCTTCTGAAAGGACAAAATTGTCCGCGCAAGCTACCAAATGTGTTTTTCTTGGTTACGGAACTCATCAAAAAGGATTTGTTTGTTATGATCCATCTCTCAAAAGAATTCGTGTTTCTCGAAATGTTGTGTTTTTTGAAAATTTATATTTTTTTTCTCACACAACTGATTCTTTCACTTCACCTCCCATGGCTATATTACCACCTTTCTCATCCGATACTCCTTCGTCTTCTGTTGAAAGGTTGTATATCGGCGACGCACGGAACCAATCACTGCTACGATACAGCCCATTCCAGATCTACCTGATCCGGCACCTGATCCAACTCCCCTAGCCACTACATCAGAACAAGCTATCATGCCCACTCTTCGACGCACCACGCGTGTTTCTCGGCCTCCTGATAGATATGGGTATTCTCATTCAGCCTTTCTTGCCACTCTCGCTTCTGTTAACATTCCCACTTCCTACTCTCAAGCTGTGAAACATGAATGTTGGCGGCAAGCTATGTCCGAAGAATTAGAAGCTCTACAGACTAATCATACATGGGATGTGGTTACCTGCCCCCCTACAGTTCGACCTATCGGGTGTAAATGGGTCGAATCCATTTTCCATTCTGTCTTGTTTATGTTGATGACATCATTATTACTGGAACTGATTCCGCAATGATATCTAAGCTTCAATCCTCGTTGCATCAATCATTCCATATGAAAGACTTGGGTCCCTTAACCTACTTTCTTAGGTCTTGAAGTTCATCAAACAGAAAAAGGAATCATCTTGCACCAACACAAATATGCTCTAGACCTCATTGAACTAGCAGGACTCCAGCAATCAACTCCGGTTGATACTCCTCTTGAAGTGAATTTGAAGCTCTCAAAGGATAGTGGGGATCTTCTTCCCGATGCCACGCTTTATCGGCAATTGGTTGGTAGCTTGATCTACTTGACTCATACCCGCCCCGACATTTCCTTTGCGGTTAACCTGGTCAGCCAGTATATGACTCAACCAAGGCATCTTCATTTGACGGCTGTTCGACGAATTATTCGCTACCTTCTTGGTACGACTACTCGTGGTCTATTTTTCCCGGCAGGCTCCTCACTAAATCTCATTGCTTTCTCCGATGCTGATTGGGCAAGTTGTACAGACACCCGTCGGTCCACAACTGGGTGGTGTATGTATCTTGGTGATGCGTTGATATCCTGGAAATGTAAGAAACAAGATAAAGTTTCAAGATCTTCCACAGAAGCCGAATATCGCGCCATGTCTGCTGCCTGTTCTGAAATTCTTTGGCTTTGTGGGCTACTCTCCGATCTCGGTTTTCCACAAAGCTCACCTATACCTCTCCATGCTGACAACACTAGTGCTATTCGTATTACAGAAAATCCAGTTTTTCATGAACGGACCAAGCACATTGAAGTTGATTGTCATTTCATTCGTGATGAGTATCTACGGAACGTCATTTCCCTACCGTTCATTTCCTCTGGGCTCCAGATTGCGGACATCTTCACAAAGGGTCTCCCTCGCCCACGTCATCAATTCTTATCTAGCAAATTGATGCTTACTGATTCCACCGCATCAATTTGAGGGGGGGTGTTAACAAAAGCCCATATAAGTTTGGCCCATTCATGACCCACCTGCAAAGCCCATCATATTATAGACTTGTACAACAATACATACTAAAATAGGAAGATTTGATTGACTGTAATTGTAGCCCAAGATTGGGCATTTCTGATCTCATATTATAGACTTGTACAACAATACATACTAAAATAGGAAGATTTGATTGACTGTAATTGTAGCCCAAGATTGGGCATTTTTGATCTATATAATACAAGGATGAATCCTCAAGGAGATGATCGAATCCATTTTCCATTCTGTCTTGTTTATGAGTTATAACTCTTTGGCTTATTTCTGACACAGCATTGGGAGAGGATTAGGAGAAGGCGGCCCCACAGGAGGAACTGTGTTATGCCGGACAGACATTGGTAATAGGTGGTGGAGAAGTAGTCGTAGGGAATTGTGGTAGATAAGACACAACAACAGGATGGTTCGATGCTCCTGAATCTAGAAACCATGTGGATGGGGTGATGGATGAAGACAAAGATATTGAAGAATGAAAAGCAGGAAATGCTAGAGGAGAATGAGATTGATACCGACTACCATTAAAACCCATAGATGCGTAGGCTGAGGTCACAATGTTCTGAATCAGTTCTTTAATCTGGGTTGGAGTCATGAATACAGCCCTGGAAGAAGTGCTTTCCATATCAGGGAGAGGTTCTTGAACTTGGAATGCGGCTGGAGCATGTTGTCTGGGCATGGTGGAAGGATTTTGCTTTTGCTGGGGCCCATTCTTTCGCTGTAAGCTGCGGCAGTCATCAATAAGATGACCAGAGTGTTTGCAATATTTGCAAACCAATTTCTTACGACAGTTTTTGGCTATATGACCGAGGCCTTTGCACTCATAGCATTGAGCAGGCTTCTGATTGGGGGCTACCAGGAGAACAGAATCAGCCGGGGAAAGAGCTAGGAAGGCCTTTGGTTTTTCAAGAATGGCACGCTGAGAGTTTAGGTGAAGTTCTTTTCGAAGGACTTCTTGGAAGCATGTATCCAGGTTCGTAGAGACTTCTCTATTCATGAGAGCAGACCGAACAGATTCAAATTCGGGTATGAGATTCATAAGAAACTGGCTGATGTGGGTTTCCTCTTGTAATTTAAGAGCCTCATATAGAAACCCAGCAGAAACAGTCTGAATAATCATAGCATCCCTCTTAGTCCATAAGGTGAGAAATCCATTGAAGTACATGCCTGTACAGATTTATCGCCTTGACTGAATTTTGCAATTTCACTATCTAATTAAAATTTGCGAACTTTATTCATTTGATGATAAACATTCTTGAGATGACCCCACATATTAGATGCGGCAGTATATATTAGATTGAGAAAGAATGAGAAGAAGAAGATTGAAGAGAACGTGATACCTCCTTGGATGATCCCCTGCTCTATTTATAATCATGTTAGGCCTTAATCAAGGCACTAAGTATGTCAAGTGTACAAATTAGAATAATAAAAGAATAGAAAGAATCAATCCTAATCTATACAAGGAATACAATCAGAAAGAAATCAGGGAATACAATTATACACAATCTTTGACAAAATCAACCCACGTGTGGGAGTGGGATGCTGTAATGGGCCTTTGTTGGGCTGGGCCTTGGGCCTGTGAATATACAGCCTTGTTATCTTCTACACTCCCCCTCAAATTGATGTGGTAGGGCAGAAAACATCAATTTGCTAGTAAGATCATGATGACGCGTTTTGGGGAGAGCTTTTGTGAAGATATCTGCCAACTGGTTAAGAGTAGAGACGTGAGGCAGAGTGATCTTCTCAGTAACAACATGTTGGCGGATGAAGTGACAATCAATCTCAATGTGCTTTGTTCTTTCATGAAAGACTGGATTGTTAGCAATCCTGGTAGCACTGGTATTGTCCCCATGAAGAGGTGTAGAATTGCCAACAAGAACCCCGAATTCACAGAGAAGACGGCGTAGCCAGATGATTTCAGCACTAGCAGACGACATCGCGCGATATTCGGCCTCCGCAGAAGACTTGGAAACTGTAGTTTGCTTCTTGCACTTCCACGAAATCAGAGAATCCCCAAGAAACATACACCAGCCAGTGGTGGATCGCCGAGAATCAGGGCAACCAGCCCAGTCGGCATCCGCATAAGCCGAGAGGCGCAGAGAAGAGCTAGAAGGGTAGAAGAGACCATGGTTAAGAGTGCCTTTAACATAGCGGAGTATGCGCAAAGCAGCAGCAAGGTGGGGTTTATGAGGATTGCTCATAAACTGGCTAACCGTATGAACTGCATGAGAAATATCAGGCCGAGTCATAGTTAAGTAGAGCAAACTCCCAACTATCCGCCGGAACACAGAGGGATCTTCCAGAGGAGGACCATCATCCATACTGAGTTTGCTGTTAAGTTCCGTAGGCGTATCAAAAGTGTGAGCATCGCTAAGTCTTGCCGAAGTGATCAAATCGGTAGCATATTTACGTTGATGAACCCGAATGCCCGATTTGTTACGCAAAAACTCAAGCCCCAGAAAGTAGGTGAGAGGACCAAGATCCTTCATCCGGAAGTGGCGAGTGAGATGGTGTTTGAGATTTGTAATGCCAGTAGTATCATTGCCATTGATGATCATATCATCAACATAGACCAAAAGGAATGTGTAGCCCTTTGGTGTCCATCGAAGAAATAGGGAGCTATCAGAATGACTCTGACGAAATCCGGCTTGAAGTATTGCAGCCCGGAATTTATCAAACCAAGCCCTGGGAGCCTGCTTGAGGCCATAAAGAGATTTCCGCAATTTGCAAACATGCTGAGGAGGACAAGCATATCTCGGAGGGGTTTTTAAGTAGACAGTCTCTTTCAACTCGCCATGAAGAAAGGCATTTTTGACATCCATTTGCCATAGAGGCTAGTTGCGGGCTGCAGCAACACAAAGAAGAGTACGAACAGTGGTCATTTTGGCCACTGGTGCAAATGTCTCTTCATAGTCAATGCCATATTCCTGCTTGTAACCCTGCGCAACCAATCTGGCTTTGTAGCGATTAAGACTCCCATCCGAGTTAACTTTTACAGAGTAGATCCATTTACTGTCAATCACAGATGCTTTTGCAGGAGTCGGTACCAAGTCCCATGTCTGGTTTGCTTCAAGAGCGAGCAATTCCTCATTCATAGCATCCTGCCAGTAAGCTATTTTGGAGGCCTGTGAATATGAAGTGGGGATAGGAGCACTATCTAAAGATGAAAAGAGAGCAGGAAATCCATAACGGTTTGGGGCAACAGATGGACGACTAGAGCGTCGTAGAGAGATGGTATTGTCAAAAGGAGCATGATTACCTGCTGGTTCAGGAGGCGACACTGGTGGAGGATCAGGAGAGGGAGTCACCATAGGAGGAACCGTGTTGCGCCGGACATAGACTTTGGGAACCGAGGATGGAGAAGCCGATTCCTGAAAATGTGGTAAATAGGACACAGCAATAGGATGATGATCCAAGCGTAAAGAAAAGAAAGGAATTTGTTCCAAGAAGATCACATTGCGAGATATGCGCATGCGTTTCTCGAACTGATCATAACACAGAAAACCTTTGTGTTCATTACTGTAGCCAAGAAAAACGCACTTGGCCGCCTGTGGTGATAACTTAGAGCACTCAGTAGGAGGAAGATGAACAAAGCACAAGCAACCAAAAACACGTAAGTGAGAGTATGAAGGGGTACTACCAAAAAGAACTCCGTAAGGAGTAGTCTTTCCTAGAACAGTGCTGGGAAGACGGTTAATAAGATACACAGCAGTCTGTGCAGCATCACACCAAAATTTGGGAGGGACTAAGGATGCAATTAAAAGAGTACGAACAGTTCCAAGAATATGTTGGTTCTTCCTTTCCGCAATTCCATTTTGCTGAGGGGTATGTGGACAAGATTTTTGATGAAGAATGCCTTTATCAGAAAGGAAGGCAGAGAATTCATGAGACATGTATTCTCCACCGGAATCTGATCTAAGAATCTTGATAGCTCTCTGAAATTGGTTTTGGACCATGTTATAAAATTTTTGAAAAATGGAGAAGACTTCAGATTTCAAGCGCATAAAGTAAATCCAAGTATACCGAGAATGGTCATCGATAAAGGTCACATAGTACTGAAATCCCGTCCTACTCAAGGTAGGAGCAATACCCCAAACATCAGAATGAATAATGTCAAATGATGCTAATGCACGAGAATTATGAACAGGAAAAGGCAAAATGTGACTTTTACTTAAGCAACAAGTTTCACACTTTGATTGAGAGAAAGAGGACATCATTTTATTATCAATTTTAGAATCCAAACAACCAATCTTAAATAAGGAAAGCAAATGGGCATTGTTTACATGACCAAGACGGTTATGCCAAACAGTCCACAATTTATTGAAATTTTGAGAAGAAGAGGAAGCAATGAAAGAATGATGTCCAATGTCCGGCAAGAACAGGCGTCCATGTTTACTCCCCGTCGCGATCACCTTCCCAGTTTGTCGCCCCTGTATAACACAACCAGAAGAAGAGAAGTGAACAAGATAGCCATCATCAATAAGTTGTCCTACAGAAAGTAAATTGGCTGACAATTTGGGAACAAAGTAAACATTGGGAAGGGTGATGGATTGGCCAGAGACACTAGATAAGGTAACCGTACCAACTCCAGAAATGAGTAGTTGATCACCATTAGCAGTGGTTATTTTCTCTTTTCCAACGTAAGGGTGGGAATCTGTAAAGCTATGTTCTACAGATGTCATGTGATTGGAAGCTCCCGAATCTAAGAACCATGTGGATGAGGTGATAGGAGAAGAAAGAGAGGCAGAAGAATGGAATGCAGGAAAAGCTATAGAGGAATGAGTTTGATACCGACCACCAGAAAAGCCCATAGACGCATAAGCAGAAGTAACTGTGTTTTGGATCAGCTCTTGAATCTGGGCTGGAGTCATGGATATAGCCCCGGATGAAGTGCTTCCTGTATCAGATAAGGGTGCTTGAGCCTGAAATAAGGGTGCTTGAGCCTGAAATGCTGCAGGAATGTTCTGTCGGGGCAGATTGGAGGGAGGCTTCTTAGGCTGTGTCTCATTCCGTCGCTGTAGGCTGCGACAGTCCTCAATAAGGTGACCAGTCCGTTTGCAATATCTACAAACCAATTTCTTGCGGCAATTTTTGGCAATATGTCCGAAGCCTTTGCATTCGTAACATTGAGTCTGCTTTGGAGTTGGGGTTGCCAGAAGAGCCGAGTCAGCGGGAAGAGGTGCAAGGAAGGCTTTTGGTTCTTCCAGAATAGTACGCTGGGAGGTGAGACGAAGTTCTTCGCGAAGGACCTCTTGAAAGCAGTATCAAGATTAGTAGAATTTTCTCTATTCATGAGAGCCGACCTGACAGATTCAAATTCGGGTCGTAGATTCATAAGAAACTGGCTAATATGAGTTTCTTCTTGCAACTTGAGAGCTTCAGAAAATCCGGAAGAGACTGTTTGGATCAACATGGAATCTCTTTCAGTCCATAAGGTGAGGAAACCATTAAAGTATTCCTGCACAGATTTATCCCCTTGATTATACTTTGCAATTTCACTATCCAAGTGAAACTTCCGGGCCTTATTTCTTTGATGATAGACTTTCTTGAGATGAGTCCACATATCAGCAGCAGTGGTGTAGGCTTGAAGAGCCGTAGCAAGAGATGGATCAATGGAGTTAAGGATCCATGTGATCACTTTAGCATTTTCTTTGGACCAGGTGGCTAAGTTTTTGGAATCAGTGGTACTTGTAGGTTTTGGCTTAGTGATCGACCCATCAAGATAACCAAAAAGCCCTTGTCCTTCAACGAAGTTCTTTAAATGGAAAGACCAGGACATATAATTCTGCCCGTTAAATTTGATCGGGATAACATCATACTTTTCCATGGCACAGTGTAGACAAGAAAGACCAGCAGCAATTTGAAGAAGAAAGCAACCAGCAGCAGGTCAATAGTAGTTAGTGAGGAGTCCAAACAACCCCCAAATCCAAGACAGCACTTCAATAGTAGTGGATGAGGCTTCCAGTCTTACACAGCACACACAGGTGCAATTTTTCCAAAAAATCAAGCCAGAAACAGTCCAGACGAACTGGATTTGGAGGGCTGGATCCACACGTGGGACCCACAGATAGATCTGATGGATAATCAGATGAGAGGCTAGAAACCAGGATCAAAATCCTTTTCCAGCCGTGAAGGTCGCATCAAAATCCATTCAGAATCTAGGATTTTGTGCGGCTGTGATGAAAACTATTTCAGAAAGTTGAATAATCACAAGATAGATCAAAAGGCCTACCTCTGATCTCTGAAAAATTCTGGAAAAATCTCCAAAAAGACAAGATGAGATGGGCGACCAAGGTTGGAGAGAGACTTGTGGATTTTGTGATGATCGCAGGTGGGCCACTATGATCACAATGAGAAAACAGTGAGTTTTCACCCACGTTTTGCTTCTAAAAGATACAGATGCATGATCTGTATTGCTGTAGATGATGTCTCCAAGAGATTATGGCTCTGATACCATATTAGATTGAGAAAGAATGAGAATAAGAAGATTGGAGAGAACGTGATACCTCCTTGGATGATCCCTTGCTCTATTTATAATCATGTTAGGCCTTAATCAAGGCACTAAGTATGTCAAGTGTACAAATTAGAATAATAAAAGAATAGAGATAATCAATCCTAATCTATACAAGGAATACAATCAGAAAGAAATCAGGGAATACAATTATACACAATCTTTGACAAAATCAACCCACGTGTGGGAGTGGGATGCTGTAATGGGCCTTTGTTGGGCTGGGCCTTGGGCCTGTGAATATACAGCCTTGTTATCTTCTACAGTATATGCTTGAAGAACAATGGCAAGAGAAGGGTCAATGGAGTTAAGAATCCAAGTGATGACCTTAGCATTTTCTTTAGACAAGGTGGGTAGTGCTTTTGTGTCCGTAGTACTTGTAGTGGGTTTAGTTATCGATCCATCAAGATAGCCAAACAGTCCTTGGCCCTCTACAAAATTCTTCAGATGAAAAAACCAGGCCATATAATTTTTCCCATTAAATTTAATAGGAATAACATCATACTTGTCCATAGTAGAAAAGAAGCAGCAACAGTACTAACAGCAACAAATAGTAACCAAGGACAGCAAACAGCAGCTATGCAAACAGCAGCAAAAAGGACTAACAATGCCAGCAGCAATGGAAGAACCAATGACAAGTGACTTTAAACAGTCCAGTAGTCACGAGGGAACCAAAACAGTCCAGTAAAAGAGAAGATAGGGACTCAAACAGTCCAGCAGCAGAGAAAAGTATCAATCACAATTGATAACAGATGTAATCTGAGATGATAGTACTAACCAAACATGAAGGATGCAATTTGGATGGCTGAGATCTGCATCCAACAGGATTTTGCCACTAATCAGATAAAACAATGAGCCGGGTGACCTGGATTTTCTGTGCAGGAGATATGTGTGGGCCCCACAACACGGTCCAATCACAGATCAAATGACAGCATCCTGGAGGAGATCAAATGTGTGTCCTCTGGTCCAAGTTTGATGGGATTTGGATATATATCCACAAATCTGTACGGGTGTGATTAAATCCTTTTGAGAAAAAAGAGCCAACTTCGCCAGATGAAGTGGGATAACAACACCTATACGAATGATAAAAAAATCCAGAAAAATCTTCAAAATAACTCTGAAGAGTAGTCGATCATCACCATGTAGGTTGCTGGCTACAAGTGATGAATCAACAGTGGGCCACCTTGATCAGAGGTTCTCCAGGCTGTGTTAGCAGAGAAAAGAGAAGAAGAGATATCAGGGAGAAGCACTCGATGATGTTTGGGAAAGCTCTTAGACTAATGGAGGAATCTCTCAGAAACATGGCGATGTTTGGGAAAGCTCTTAGACTAATGGAGGAATCTCTCAGAAACATGGCTCTGATACCATGTTATAATATAAACGAGCATAGAGAGAGAGAGAGAGAGAGAGAGAGAGAGAGAGAGAGAGAGAGAGAGAGAGAGAGAGTAGAGAAGAGTTTGGAGGAAAAGTGGATTCCTCAATGGAGGATCGACCAACCCATTTTATAAGAATTATCAACCCTAATTACATGCTAATTACATGTGTAATTACAATTAGATCACAATCAAATCAGAAAGAATAAAGAATGTAAATCCTTATACAAGGAAGTAAATCTATGAGATATCTACTCAAATACAATCCCACACGTGGGACAATCTACTTGGGCCTAGGTGGGCCTTTTTATGAGTTATCTTCTACAGTCGTCCCTAGCCTGACCCATTAGATGCAAGACAGATTTTTAGGACCCGTGACCGAGCTGTATATATTGTGGGTCAGGTTTAGCATGTCAAATCCGGATCGGGTCAGGTTTTGCCACCCTACTTTACGTCACTGTCATGTTCTTATCCGTCAACATAGGTCCATGAATCATTCCTCTAATTTCTGCCAAAGCCTTTTCTTCTAAACCATATGTCATGAAGTAGATATTCCTACTCTTCATGGTAAGGTTGTCCATGGGGTATGACCTATCATACCCACTGTCATAATTAGATGAGATCTTGATGTAGACAAGGTGAGTTGGCAATCTTTCTACACTATTTTTAGTCAAAACAGTGGCCAGAAATCAAGATCAGATGTATCAAAAGGACTGCTGTCCAGCCATGTTAGTCTCATAAACATAGGATGAGAAATATCGTGTCAGAAGGCCATGAAAATGGATCACAAATCCATATGGAGGAGTGTGCCTGCAGTTTCAGAATTATGTCGGTTTCTGCCCTTCGCAGAAAAAAACTGTTTCTTTACAGAAAAACTAGCTACCTTTCTTTCAAGTGCCTAGGGAATCTTACACCAAATTTAGACATTACTGACCCATAATGCCATAACTGAATCTGATGAACTACCGAACCAAGTAGAGATAACTGACACATAACTGAATCTGGAACGCGGAACTATGATGATGGAGGGAGAAGCTGAGAGAGAGAGAGAAGGGAAGATTCTTGGAGTGCAGGCAGGAGGCTGTCCCACAAAGTGCCTCTTCCAGCACAGTTAAGGAAGATTAGGGAGGAAACCCACTCAAGTCTTTGTATCAAATCTTCCTCATCAGATATCCAAAGCTGAGATAGAAGCAGTCTTCTGGAGAGCAGGGAGGATACAAGATGTCTTCATACTTAAAGATAAGAGGGACAACAGCAATAGGGGTTTTGCATTTGTCAGATTTGCAACCCTAATGATAAGTGCTTAATTGTTTACAATCTAAGCCCTAATATTTGATATTTGATTTATCTTATGCTAATCATAGTTATTTTATTTGATTTTACATATTCTTTATTGATTTTTATGCAAAGGTAAAAAGGAGCAAAAATAGAAGAATTAAATCATTAATGAAGAAAAAGAAGACAACTCCAAAGTGTGTCACACGCCCAAGGGGGGCCCACAGTCATTGCGAAAGTAGAATTTCAGAATTTAGGAAGTCCTATTCAAGTTAAAAGAGGAGTTCAAGAATGGAGAAAAACAAGGAGAAAAAGAAGGAAAGTTAAAAGGAAGATTTCAAGTTAAAGATTGAAGTCCAAAAAGAGGGGCCCCACATTCATTGTGCACGTACCAAATATGGGCCCACTTTTATTCTCAAGTTTCAGATTTAATTCCTTGCGATTAAAATTCAGATTGGTGGGCCACATGTGAGGAATTGTCAAGAAGATACAAGTAAGATCAGAATTAGAAAGTGTTGCTAATTAAGAAAAGTAGACTCCTATTCTAATCTAATTAGGAAGCATACTTATAAAGAAAGATGGAGATCTAATCATACAAGGAGAGAAGCCTAAAAAGGAGGAGATTCTTCACAAAAGAGGGCTGTTGCAAGACTTATAAATAGTAAAAAAACCTAGCCACGTCCATCAATAATACCAGCCATAAAACATCACACAAACCATCCACAAATCAGCTACAATCAACCACAAACCCTAGCAGCCATACAACACTATTGGGAGCACCTTTGGAGCATCTTTTGGAGAGCTTTTGGAGAGAGGAAAAGTGAAAAAAGCTGCTGGCAGAATTCTTCTTCTTCTTCAATATTTAGAGTTCTTCTTATGGCTCTATTTTCTATTTTGTTTTCAATTCCAGACATGAGTGGCTAATTTTTTTAGGGCTAGGGTGTAGTTAAAACCCTAGCCTAATCTATGTAGTCTCTTTTGGCATCTTTTAATTCAGATTTCAGTTTTATTAGTTGAGATTCTAAACCATGTTATTAATTGATGAGTTGTGTATATGCCATGCCAACCATGCCATGTTCAATTAATTTTAAGAGTAGCTAACTTAATTTTGATTGATCTTGATGTTAAGCATTTAGGGTTTAGAACCATGAATAATCTAAGTATATGCTATGCTTAGACTCATGCATTTATCTTTCCCATTGTTTTTATGCATTATGTGTGTTTTGACTAGGACATAGGTCATGCTTAGTTTTTGCATTATAATGAATAATTCATGTAGTATGCCACTCATGAATTGGGTTTAGGGGAATAGTAATCTAGACGCATATGCCATGGTCTAGGTTGATAGATGTCACTAATAAAATCTGATTTTTGATTAAAAGATAATAAGGGACATGCATAGGATTGGTTAGGGGAGTAGATGAAACCATAGTTCATTCATTCTCATTGTTTTCAATTCTAATACTAGTTGTGTGTTTTAGATTAATTTCCATTTAGCTTTTGATAGTTTACTTTACTGTTTTTAGTAGTTTAATTCAACCTTTCATCATTCAATTGTCTCTTTTAATATTTTGATTTTTAGTTGCTTTTGACATTGTTTTATCACAAGTCTTCGTGGGATCGATCTCGTCCTTACAATTCACTACACTACATAGTGATCTTGTGTGCTTGCGAGTTTTAATTGTGTGCATGCTAGTAGCTTATTTCTAGGTTGCTTGGTGTATACCAAGTTTTTGGCGCCGTTGCCGGGGACTTGTTCGCATAAAAGAGTGTCAAAGCTTGTGTTTAGTGTAGTGTCATAGTCTAGTTTAGTTTTTAGTTCAGTTTTAAAGTGCTGTTATTATTATTATTTTTTTCCATAGAATTCTTCTAGTTCAGCTATTTTAATTTCAGTTTTTTTACCTTTTCTTACTTTGAGCACATTGCTTATTTAGTAAGTGTTTTCTTGCAGCCATAAAGCCTGTATATGCAAGGTAGGCAATCTCAGGACTTAGCAATCATTGTCTACGATCCAGAAACCGAACGAACCTTTAGACGATAGCGAAGGCAAGCTCAGAGGGCAAGATCCAATACTCAGCCCTCATCTGACTCCGAACTTGAAGAAATAAGTGTTATCGGAGATCAAAGTTCTGAAAGCAAGATGGCTGACGGAGAAGACAATCAAAAGAGACCAATGAAGGAGTCTTTCATTCCCTTGCACACTGAACAGCCGTCCACCATTCTTTATCCACCTAATACGACTGGCAATTTCACCCTCACTGCACAACTGCTGAACATGGTGCCACACTATCATGGGTTACCTAATGAAGATCCTTATCTTCGTATTAAGGAATTTTTTGAGCTGTGCGCGACACAACAAATACAAGGAGTTACCCCAGAGGGCATCAGGCTATGTCTTTTTCCTTTTTCTCTTAAGGATAAAGCTAAAATATGGTTAAACTCCTTGGATGCTAGTTCTATCACCTCATGGCAGCAACTAGCTAGTAAGTTCCTAAAGAAAATTTTTCCCTGCTCAAAAGACAAGGCAGTTGAGAAGAAAGATCCAAACATTTCAGCAGAAAGATGGGGATTAGTTCTGGGAAGCATGGGAGCATTTTAAAGATTTATTAGTGAAGTGCCCCCATCACAACTTTTCCAAAGATGATCAGGTTCAAGCTTTCTATGAAGGACTGAATGAGCTGAATAAGGGAATTGTAGACTCTGCATGTGGAGGAGCCCTGATGGAGAAAAATAGTGAAGAAGCTTATGAACTTTTTGAAACTCTTAGTGAAAACTCACAACAATTCTCTTGTAGGACCAGACAGATGGGTAAGAAGCAAGGAGTATATGAGGTCCAGTCTCAAGGAAATGTAACTGCCCAGATGGCAGCCATGGATAAAAAGATAGACATGATCATCAAAGCGATGGCTTCCAATAGCATGTTCTGACAACCATCAAAAGAAGTATGTGCTATTTGTTCACACACTACCCATACTACTGAATGCTGTCCCATGTCATCTTTTACAAATCAAGAACATGCCAATTATGTTGGTAACACATTCCCTAAGTAGAATAATCCCTATGGCAATACTTACAATCCTAGATGGAGGAACCATCCAAACTTTTCTTAGGGAGGTAATCAAAACAATCAAGGTAATCAGCAGCAGTATCAAGGACAACAAAGAAGCTACCAACACCCCTAGAATAAATTTTCTCAGAACAGTGCACAAAAGCCACCAGAAGATGAGTTCAAAAGTTTGGTGACCCAGTTTATTCAATCATCTCAGGCTAATTTCCAGCAACATAGTCAAGCAATCACAAATACTCAACAGAGTTTGGCAAAGTTGGAAGCACATGTGGGTCAGATAGCTAATGCCTTGAGCAAGAGGGAGGATGGTAAGTTCCCAAGTCAAACTGAAATAAATCCTAAAAATCATGAACATTTAAAGGCCATCACCACCCTTACCAAGGAGCTAGAGAAGGTCTACAAGAGAATGAGGCAGCATGGTACATCAATAGACACCAGCGTGAATGGGCCACATGAAAATCCAGAAACTATAGAATTTGAGCCACAGGACAGTGCAAGGAAAACTGAGACTGATGAGAACCAAAAAAGTGATAAGAATGGCTCAGACACTGCGGCCACTCCTATTCCGGTCACACCTTCTAAAGAACCAGAGAGAGTCTATAAGCCAGTTCCACCTTACCCTTAGTGGTTGAGACAAGAGAAGAAAAGTCAGTTCATGCAGGACATCTTCGAGACTCTAAGGAAGGTAGAGATTAACATTCTGCTGATTGATGCTATCAAGCAAATACCCTCTTATGCAAAGTTTATCAAAGAATTATGTACAAATAAGAGGAGATTCAGAGATCATGAAGAGGTTAAGTTAACTGAGGAAGTTAGTGCAGTTCTTTCAAGAAAGCTTCCTCCAAAGCTGAAGGACCGTGGGAGCTTTACTATACCTTGCAAGATAGGAGATCGTATATTTGAGAGAGCCTTACTGGACTTGGGTTCTAGTATCAATTTGCTGCCATTCTCAGTCTATGAGTATTTGGGTTTGGGAGAGCTCAAACCAACTTCAATTACATTGCAATTGGCGGACAGGAGTGTGAAACACCCACGGGGAATTCTAAAGGACATTTTGGTGAGGGTAGGAGAATTCATATTACCTGCTAACTTTGTGGTATTGGACATGGAGAGTGCATCATCGCCTCACCACCTTTCTGTTATACTTGGCCGACCTTTCATGGCCACTGCGGGTTTAAAGATAGATGTACAGAAAGGCACTATTGAAATGAAGGTTAATGGGCAGAAAATAGAGTTCAAAGTGTTCGAACCTATGAAAATGCCAAGAGATGAAGATTGCTTTTAGATTGAGGTGATTGAGCAAGCTATAGAAGAGGTGTTTCCAAGAGCACATGGGTGCAAGGAGGAGTTGGACACATGCATTCAGCAAGGCCTCATCAAATCTGAAATCATGCAAGATAGTGATGAACTGGAGGCAGCACTTATGGGGATTGTAAATCAACTAGAAGTACTCCCCTCCATCCCAAGCAAATATTCAAATTCTTATGAAATTCTAGGTTCTTCCACAAAGCAACCTGTTCCTTCTGTCATAAAAGCACCAGAGTTAGAATTGAAGCCATTACCTGCACATCTCAAGTATGCCTTCTTGGGAGAGCATGAGACCTTGCCATGTATCATAGCCAGTGATTTGAGTTCTGATGAGGAAAGCAAGTTGTTAAAAGTGTTAAAGGCTCACAAGACGGCATTGGGGTGGAGCATTGCAGATATCAAGGGTATAAGCCCAACCATGTGTATGCACCAAATCTTGCTAGAAGAGGAGTCTAAACCTACAAGGGAAGCACAGAGGAGACTCAATCCTCATATGAAAAAGGTTGTCAAAGCAGAAATTCTTAAGCTACTAGATGTTGGGATCATCTACCCAATCTCAGATAGCAAGTGGGTCAGCCCAGTGCAAGTTGTTCCCAAGAAGAGTGGTATGACAGTGGTAAAGAACGAACATGATGAGCTGATGCCTACTAGAGTTACCACTGGATGGAGGGTATGTATAGACTACCGGAAGTTTAACACAGCCACTAGAAAGGATCACTTCCCACTACCATTCATTGGCCAGATGTTAGAGAGGCTAGCTAGGCATTCACATTATTGTTTTCTAAATGGGTACAGTGGATACAATCAGATTCCTATTGCTCCAGAGGACCAAGAGAAGACCACTTTTACTTGTCCATTTGGGACATTTGCCTACAGGAGGACGCCTTTCGGACTATGCAATGCATCAACAACTTTCCAGAGATGCATGATGAGTATATTCTCCGATATGGTGGAGCGCTTTATTGAGGTATTCATGGACGACTTCTCTGTCTTTGGATCATCATTTGATAACTGTTTGTATCATCTGGAGTTTGTGCTAAAGAGATGTGTGGAATGTAATCTGGTGTTGAATTGGGAAAAATGCCACTTCATGGTTAAACATGGCATTGTACTTGGACATGTGGTGACAAGGAAGGGGATACAGGTGGATAAAGCTAAGATAGATTTAATCAGCAGGCTTCCCCCACCTACATCAGTGAAAGGAGTACGGAGGTTCCTGGGGCATGCAAGATTTTATCGCAGATTCATTAAAGACTTCTCCAAGATTGCACGCCCAGTATGTGCTTTGTTACAAAAAGATGTGGAATTTTTCTTTGATGAGGATTGCTTACGAGCATTTGAGCTGCTGAAAAAGCTTTTGACATCAGCCCCTATTATCATGACACCTGATTGGAGTTTGCCATTTGAGCTGATGTGTGATGCCAGTGACTATGCTCTAGGGGCTGTGCTTGGCCAAAGAGTAGGGAAGCTTCCACATGTGATTTACTACGCATCCAGGACTCTAAATGATGCACAGCTGAACTATTCTACTACTGAGAAGGAACTTCTTGCTGTAATTTTTGCATTAGAAAAATTTAGATCTTACCTTGTTGGGTCTAAGGTTATCATTTACACCGATCATGCAGCACTGAAGTATCTCTTAAGCAAGAAGGATGCCAAGCCAAGGCTAATTAGATGGGTATTGTTGCTACAAGAATTTGACCTTGAGATTAGAGATAAGGGCAGTGAGAATGTAGTGGCAGACCACTTATCCAGATTGCTGAATGAGGAAGCAAGCAGGGGGGACAAAATTCCACTCAATGAATCTTTTCCAGATGAGTAGCTATTTTAGCTTACCAAATTTCCATGGTTTGCGGACTTGGTGAATTATAAGGTTTGTGGTGAGTTCCCACTGCATTTTACCAGTCAAGACAAGAAGTGGTTGGTACATATGGCACGTTTTTATTACTGGGATGATCCATATTTGTTCAAGTACTGCTCCGATCAAATCATCAGAAGATGTGTACCGGAAGAAGTTCACAGCATCTTAGCACATTGCCACAGCAAGGCGTGTGGAGGACACTTTGGAGGGAAGAAGACAGCTGCTAAGGTACTTCAATCTGGTTTCTTTTGGCCCTCTATATTTAAAGATGCACATACTTTTTGTGCCAGTTGTGATAGGTGCCAGAGAATGGGGAACATTTCCTCAAGGAATCACATGCCACTAACAGGCATACAAGAGGTGGAGCTATTCAGCGTGTGGGGGATTGATTTTATGGGACCTTTCCCATCATCCTATGGTTATCTCTACATTCTGGTAGGAGTCAACTACGTATCCAAGTGGGTGGAGGCTATCCCAAGTAAGACAAATGACCACAAGGTGGTTTTGGAATTTCTGAAGAACATGATATTTGCTAGATTTGGGACACCTAGAGCAATCATCAGTGATGGTGGCAGTCACTTCAAGAATAGATCCTTTGAAGCATTAATGAAGAAATATGGGATAACTCACAAGATCGCAACTCCGTACCATCCTCAGACTAGTGGACAGGTTGAAGTCAGTAATAGAGAGATCAAGCTGATATTAGAGAAGACAGTGCAGCCAAACAGGAAAGATTGGTATTTACGGTTGAATGATGCACTTTGGGCATATAGGACAGCCTACAAGACTCCTATAGGCATGTCTCCTTATTGGTTGGTCTATGGGAAATCATGTCATTTGCCGGTGGAATTAGAGCGCAGGGCATTCTGGGCGATCAAGAAGTTTAATTTTGATATGAAAGAGGCAGGTGAGAAGAGGAAGTTATAGCTGAATGAGCTTGAGGAGCTACGATATGACGCATATGAGAATGCCAAGTTGTATAAAGAAAGAACTAAGGTGGTCCATGATAAGAAGCTCATGAGGTGGGACAGAAGGTATTACTCTTTGATTCAAGACTCAAATTATTTCCAGGAAAGCTGAAGTTTAGATGGTGTGGTCCCTTTGAAGTCACTCAGGTTTTGAGCATGGAGCTATTAAGATCTATAATCCCAAGAATGGTAACAAGTTCAAAGTCAATGGACATCGACTCAAACCCTATTGGGAGCAGAATTTTGACAAGGATGTGGATGTGATTACATTCACAGATCCCTCCTCCATTTGATAGAGAAGTACAGTCTGGCTGAAGACTATAAAGCAAGCACCTACTGGGAGGTAGCCTAGATCTTTGCAAGGAAACGTTAAGGATGGCGATACAGAGCTAGCGATGTGCTCCATATCCAGCTAAGTTCTTTTACCCTTTTCCTTGTCTTTTTATTTATTTTTCTATTAAGCTTTTAGTTTTTCTTTCTTACTTTATTTTAAAACATTGCGGACAATGTTTAGTTTTAGTTTGGGGGAAGAGTCTTAGTTAGGATAGAGTCATTAGAGTTTAAAAAAAAAAACCGAAAATCAAAAAATATTTGATTGTTTCTCTGAGTCATAGTTCCTTCCTACCACAATGATGAGAAATGATGATTTGTTTTGCATGGTTCATGGAACTTAATTATGCTGGTTCTTTATATTATTCAATTGCCATAAATCTCATTTAAGCATGTTTGAGCTATCACTGTGTGGATTACAATGCTGATATGGTTGAGGTTGAAAGCTCTTGCATAATTGAATGATTAGATGCTTTTGATAGAAACTTGTATAATCTAGTGAGCTTTGAGCTTAAATGCTTATTCTTGAGAGGCTTATATGGGGAGTGATTTGATCTTTCATTTCTTGATCTATTTGATGCAGTTGATTTCATTATCATTCTTTGATCACGTGTTCTGAATTTATATGGAATAACATGCTAGAACTCTCATTTTTTATCCGATTGAGGCATATTTCAACTACACGAACCATAGGATATGATTTTAGGCCATGTTTGACTAGTTTGTGCTTTTCTATCCATTCCCTTTGATGTTTATCACTAGTTATCCATGTTGAGCCTTAATTAAGCCAATTCTTGCACCCATACCAACTCTAAGTTTGGGGGAGTTACCTTACGTTATGTATAGCCTTACCCTATCTAAGGAAGTATAAAGATGAATTCAAGGTTCACTACAAAATTTGTGCAAGGCTCGAGAAAAGGAAAATAAAAGAAAGGTTGCCGTTACCCTGCCGCTCCATAGTTTCAGTTATGTTTTAAAAAAAAAAAGAAAAAAAAAGAGAGTAATACCATAAGGAGGGTATATGTGTGACTCAAGAAGGTGGAAATTCAAAATGCAAGCCTTAGCCGCTAAAATCAGAGGTGTATAAAGGAACCAGAAGTGTGATTCTATGCAAATTCCTTAGATCGTGTTATCCATTTCCCCTCATTCTTAAACCTTCACCCTAGCCCCATGATAACCCATGTGTAAAAGTCCTAATTGATCCTAGGTGAAGTGTAGTCCCAGTGTGGAGATGAGATGGAATGGGAGCCTATGGTGTGTGATTTCACTTCAAGCATGTGGTATTTTTCATGAGAGCATTGTTTGTTCATTCTTAGACAATTATTGAGTGTTTTATTGTGAGTGTATCTATGGTGAGGATTGCAGTTAAACTAATATGCAAATGATTGTTTGGTTGTGTGAAAGCCTAAACTGGAAGTTATGTTGGTATTGTTTTACACACGACCCTTTGAGCATGTGGATGTGAGCTAACTTATAAATTGAGTAATCTTTAGAACTGGTTGAGACTCCGGGGCTCGGCCTCTTTATCAGTACTTTTCATATATTGAATGATCTATCATGAATGCATGCAACATATAATGTTTATGTTCATATTAAGCTAATTTTGATCACCAAAGTTTTATGCTTAGGGTTAGGTCTCACCACAGTGACCCTAACAATTAAACACTGATATTTGGCTCTAATAGTACCATCATGATGTTTACATTACATATTGTTCAAATGTATGAATATAAGTGTCTCCCAAATCCCTTTTGGTGGTGATCAAGGTATTCCTAATTTCCTATTTCTTTCACTAACTCTCTACTCCCTTTGTCATTTCTAAATTGGTGTTGAATGTTGATTGTTGATCACTTCATAGTTCATTCACTTGATTGAATTTGAACCTTGAATGCTGAAGTATTGATATTTGATTGTTCAATGTTCACTAATGACCTAACTCTTAAGTCTTCTTAATTCTTATGCCGTTATTTCATGTTCTAATTTTTTTTCTATTTAGCTTTCCATTACTTTTTAAGTTAACATGACTAAGAAACATGAATACATGTGAAAAAACTAATCATTACTATTATTTTCTATTTATACAACGATACAGGACATCATATATTGAGGGGCACCGCTACGCCCCCTTTTCTTACTTACTTTTGCAAAAGAACCACATTTTCTTTCATTTTACAATTTTCTGGATTTTCTGGAATTTTTTCAGATTTTTTTGGCGATTTTTTAAAATCGCACCGCTACGCCGATACGTATCCCCGATACGCTACGTATCGCCCGCTTCGTATCGGTTTGGCGGCGGGCCGCTACGCCCGCCGCTACCGATATTTTCATCCTTGGTCCGAAATATAAAAAATTAAAAAATAAACTGGACACTCTTTTTTGCGTGTTCAACACGTGTCGGAGCGTGTCCGTGTCCGACACTCTGGCCCCGGAGAGGTGTCCGTGCTTCCCAGCTTCAAAGGTATGGGCATCATCAGTTGTTTTAAAAGTGGGTTCCATTAGAGCAAGTTGATCCTATAATGCAGTCATTTTGATAAAAAAAATCATGAATGGAGTCATTTCCTTGGTCTACATTTTTTATTTCCCATTCTAACTGATACCGGGGAGCAGCATTAGATTGAGTATACAATTTTGCTAAATAATCCCAAGCATCCTTAGGATAATTGAATTTAGCCAATTGATTCCCAATAGATGGATTTGACCGAATTGGCAATCCAAGAATTTATCTTCCCTACGGAAGCTTCCCATTCCTCAAAAGTGGCGTCTTTACTATCTGGTGTAGGGATCTGCTTGGTAATATATTTCCGCAGTTTTTGTCCTAGGAAATTTTGCATTAAATGGGACCAATAGGGATAATTTGTGCCATCAAGTTTGACAGTAATACCCGATACAGTTCGATTAGAAGACATTGGAACAGACGAAAATGCTCACAGACTGTTAGATAGGTAATCCAGCCCCAGAAATCAAGTTAGATCTAAAATCCAACCACAAAAACAATTTTCAGATCTGAAATCCCAGTGAAATAGGTCTAAGTGACCTTGGATTTTAGCACAGAGCAGTGCTGTGGGGCCCATTGAAGGATCAGATTTGAGATCACAGACACAAAATTCAAGCACACTTGAAATTTGAATAAAAGAGGCCCAGGCGACCTTGGATCTGAGTACAGATCAGCGCTGTGGGGCCCATTGGATGATCAGATCACACAGTGGTCTCTGTCTCTAAAATGTGAAACTCCTCGAACTAGAATTTTGATGAAAGCTTGAGAAACCAGAAAATTGAACAGTCTTGATGAAAACTAGTTGCTCAAAGGAGAGAAGTACTGATCGGAGAGAATGGCTACCTCAGATGATCAAAAAATCTTGAAAAAATGTTTAGAATTCTCAGGATAAACATGCGACCAGGATGGAGAGATTTTTCTGATGCAGGGTGATCAACAGGTGAGCCACCTTTGATCACAGCAGAGTGCAGTGCTTTCTCACAGCCGAATACAGTGCTCCTCTTGTCAGACGATCAGGGCTCCTCTTATGCTTGAATGGACAGATTGATGGGCCCTGATACCATTTTAGAATATCCAGAACCCATATCTTGAACAGATCACAGAAGCATACGAGGGAGAAGAATTGCAAGAGAATAATGTATTTCTTGTATTGACGATGGATCCTTTTATAACATAGTATTGCCTAGATTAGTGGATCTAATTACATGATTATAGGTATTATTAAGGAAACTAATATCTAGTGTCTAACTGTAAAATCATAAGACAACTCTACAATCTGTTGACTTGTTGGTTGACCCAATTCATGGGCTGTGGGCTGACCCATTAGGCCTAGCTGACCTATATGATTTCTTTCTTCAACTTGAAACCTCTCCCTTAGAAGGCAGAAACATTGTACCTCAAGGAACTGGAATACACTTGGCCACCCAGCCAATGGGCCAAGAAACAGCAGATATCGCAATACAAGAACACCATTGTCTCCAATCTAATCTCTCTGTATTTGCAAACCTCTGGAGCAACTCCACCATTACCACTTGGAAAATAATGGTCAGCCAAATGATCCCTATAAACAACCGGTTCTTGTGAATCCCCTTAAATATGTTCTTCCCCTCCAAATTCCTTGCATTAAACTCATTGAAAACCTGGCATAGAACAAAAGTATTGAAGATCAACGTTTTCTTAACTTTTTCATCTACACCGAATATGGAACGTCCCTTGAACTGTAATGTTAACAAAGCAACAATTTGGTACAGAGCTTGGGCAATGAGATTTCTCCACATGGCATTAGATATGAGTGGTCCTGTTTGGCCGACTGGCTTCTTCTCCATCAGATCTTCAGTAGGGCGCTCAGTGGCCAGAGCCAAAGCACCAAGTGTATCCATAATCAGGTTCACCCACAACAGTTGGACTGCTGTTAGTGGAACTTCACCTGAAGAGATCACTGCAACAGTGTTTATCACTAGAACTGAAGCATTCACAGTTAATTGAAACTGGATGAACTTTTGAATGTTGTTGTGAACACATCTACCCCACCTCAATACTGTGACAACAGAAGAGAAATTGTCATCCAAAATGACAATATCAGAGCTCGCTTTTGCCACTTCAGTTCCTTGAAACCCCATTGAGAGTCCAATGTCAGCCTCTTTTAATGCTGGGGCATCGTTTGTACCATCCCCAGTGACAGCAACTACTTCACCTTTTTTTCTCAAGCACTGTACCATTAAAAGCTTATCTGATGGGGAAGATCTAGCCATAACACGGATCCTATCAACCTTCTCCAATCTTTCATTGTCTGAGTAGTTTCGGAATTCTTCACCTTCCACAACTAACCCACTCAAGTCCTGGTTGGGTTTGAGTATTCCACATTCAACTGCTATGGCCCTTGCTGTGAAAATGTTGTCACCAGTTATCATTTTAATGCTAACTCCTGCATTTTGACAAGCATCCACAGCCTCCTTTACACCAGAGCGACATGGGTCCTTCAGTCCCACCAGCCCCAATAATGTCAGGCTGTCTTGTGCAAGTTGGGTCTTTCCATAATCATGGTCACAATCTTGAATTTCACTTTCTTGTATGATTTCCTTGTATGCAAAAGCTATGCATCGGAGACTTCGATCTGCCATACCCTTGATGATTTCCTTGTACTTCATCATTGTTTGCTCATCTATGTCTTTCACAGCACTGTCAATCCCGAAGTGAGCTGAGCACATCGCCAGTATCATCTCTGCTGCCCCTTTCCAGTGCACATGGATTGACTTGTCGCCAATCTTACTCATCAAAACCCCACTGCGTTTCTTCTCTGAATTGAAGTTTTCAACTTGATGGATGTTGCAACTTTTCTTCAATTTCTCCATATCCATGCCCAGCTTGTGCACAGCCCAAGAAAGAACCGCTTTCTCAGTGGGGCTTCCTGAAATCTCAGGCATAGAAGTTGAATTGGGTCTGAATATGCTGCCTGCTGTGTTCAAACCCACTCCTTGATGTAACAATTCAAGAATGTTTGGGCTGATTGCAGGTGTATCTACATTTACAGATTCTTCTCTGAGCCAGAATTCAGTGACCATCATTTGGTTCACTGTCAGTGTACCAGTTTTGTCAGTGCATATGGTAGTGGCTGAACCCATAGTCTCACAAGCTGCAAGTTTGCGAACCAAGGCCTGATCTGCCATCATTTTCTTCATTGAATATGCAAGAGTAAGAGTAACGGCCAATGGCAGACCTTCAGGAATCGCCACCACCACTATTGTAACTGCAGCGGCAAAAATACTCACCAATGAGTTCATCACTTCATCAATCTTTGTATTCTTGCCATTGAACTCTCGGTTTCCATTGTCATCTGCCGTGTTTCCAGTGAAGTAGCGGACCACCAACACAAGAAGGACTAGAAACGCAATGGCCAGACCGATCTTTCCTATGCATGAGGTGAGCTTGTATAGCCGAGCTTGTAGTGGTGTCTTCTCATCTGAATTGCGGTTTATTGAACTCATCATCTTCCCCCACAATGTATTCATACCAACAGCTGTTACTAGCATGTGTCCATTCCCATCAACCACTTTGGTGCCAGAGACCAAAAATGGATTTTCATTGCTACTGATGCTGATGTAGTCGCTCTCGCCCGTCATGCTGGACTCGTCAACTAGTAAGGAATGGCCGTTCAAGAATAGCCCATCTGCTGGAATTTGATCGCCAGTCTTTAAATAGACCACATCTCCCACCACAATATCAAATATGGAAATCTCTTGCCTCCGGCCAGTTCTCACAATCTCTACTTTGACAGCATCACTCTTCTTTGATAGCTTATCAAACTCTTGTTCCTGACGAAAGTTACTCCCAGCAGAGACGGCGACAACTAAAAAGATGGCCATAGATATGCTACCACCATCGTACCACCCGTCTTTCAAGCCATGCTCTTTAATTCCGAAGGCAAGAGAGAATGCAGCACAGACCAGAAGGATGAGGATTATGCTATCTTTGAAGGCTTCTAGTACAAAGTGGAAAAGGCCTCTCGCAGGCGGTCTCCTATATGTGTTTGGACCAAAGTCATAGCACCGAGAGTGGAGATCTTCGGCATTTCCGTTGATTCCCTTCTGGAGATCAGTTTCCAGAGCTGATGCAACTCCCTCGACTCCCCCAAGTTCTTGAAGAGAACCCTTATCCTTTTCCCTTACAATTTTGGCAAGTATTTCTTGGGAGAGGCCTCCAGCATAGCACATGCTGCTGTCATTTCCCTTGTTGCAATTGATGTCAATTGCAGTGTAAGAGGGAGAGCAATGGGTTCTAGGAAGAAGCCTTTTCTCCTTATTTGCAGATAATACCTCATCTAAAAGAGAACAAAGGACTCTACGTGAGTAGATGGCTGCACAAGCGATTCGCCATCTCTTGTGAGTTGGTCTCATGGTGTTAAGTAAGATAGAAGAACAGTCAGCAGCTTGAGACATGAAGATGGGGCAGTGATGAGTAGCAATGGCCATGTTAGAAAGCTGGTTTCTTGGGGTTGAAGTTCTGTTGAAGGGATGAAAAGGTGAGTCTGTGGAAAGACACAGGCATGTCACTTGTATATATATAAAGGATTCTAGCCCCCTTACATTTAGATGAAATTTCTTGGAGACCTATTTTACCTGGGTTAACCAGTCTGGCTTTTAACAAATATAATTGACTTTGATTGCTTGAAAATATATGTATAGGCAAGGCAATGGGTACCCATCTACTAGGACTTAGCCCATAATAGTAGGGGTTTAAACTGGTTCGGCCTAGTCTTGGTCCATGTAATTCCAAACCCATGGACCGAGACCTGGAACTGGACCCAAAATAGATCAGCGAGTATATATACTTTATGTTATATTATACTCTCTCTCTCTCTCTCTCTCTCTCTCTCTCTCATGGGAGCCACTTGGGCTTGGACTCCTCACTAATGTTATGTTATTTGGATAGAACAAACTGGCACACCACTGCCACCCTAGATGGATACTTGTACAAGCCCAACGTATCCATATCAGATTGATACGACACTTTGTATTGGTACCTGATACTGCACTGATACTTTTAAGGAACAAGTTTAACATATCATACTTATGAAGTTTTTTATTTCATATGGTTTTTTTAATATTTTTACTTCTCATCATAAAATATGCTAGAAAGGAACGAAAATAATTAATTTCATTGATTCAAAAGTGATCTAAAAAAAAAATTAGGACACTCATATCCGTATCTGTGTCATAGATTTTCAAAAGTGAGGAGTAGTAACCCCGATCCTCTATCAATGTCTATATTCATATCCGTATTTGGGCATCATAGTTGCCATCCAAACAATTTATGTAAAATAATATTCCTTTAAATTTTCTTTTTTCAATTTATCCCCAACTCTAAACTGCTATGGTGTTTTTTTTTCTTCTTTGTACTTTTTTATATTGTAATCGACAGATAAATAATTGTATTTTTTTATATAATTGAATAATAACTTTATAGTATGATTTAAAGGTGGCCGCGCCATTTTATCAGACCAGGTGGCTGATCTCCATTGATGCAAATGCATGCATGAAGCTCATCTTGATATTGGCAAAAGATCAATGTCCCAAGTCAGGTAATAGTTTGGGACGAAACATCAATTGAGTGCTGGTCAAGTCTTAAATAACAATTATAAACACTGCAGGTTCTGGTTTAAGAAAGACTATTTTTATGACCCTGTCCCTTTTGTATAAGAAATTTGTGCCTTGACTGACAAGTTATGGTGGACCTTATTCCAAATGCACACGTACCACAGGCGACGCACTTTCTGAATTGTTCATGGTTTTCTTTGGCATTTTTCCTGCTAGTAGTTTCATGGGAGTTTCTATATCAATATCAGCATTTACTTATGCATCTTTATTTGCTTGATTCAATCTACTCATGTCAGAATTTGTGATTTTTGGATTTCCACTTCAATCCGAACTACTTATAGAAACTGTTGGATTTATGTGTAAAAATATATTTAGTTATATTTATGGTTATATTTCTTATATATGTTTAGTTATGTTTATGATTATATTTCTTGTAGATGATCAATATATCTAATGGTGTATGTCACTCGTGCTTAAACGATATGAGATCGTTTTTATTAAAGCTAGGGTTGGTTACTTCTTGAAGTGTATCCTCAATTTCGTTAAAACTTAACCTCCACATATTAAAGAAATCGGAGACATGAAGGAAGAAAATGGTCATTTTATTGCTTGCCCTACACCCCTTCACCCATGTAATGGAATTCACTTTTTTTAAATATCACAAGGAAAATGCTAAACATGCCTACTCGTGCCTTGAGGACATGAAACAGAAAGACTCCTTGAATTCCCATCAGCACAAATATGATCACTCAGAACTATATATGGTGAGTTAAGAAAGAGCATGTCTGAGAGTAGTTGGAAATCCCATTCTCACTCAAATGCATAGTTTTCAATCCCTAAGTCCTCTCCATTGTATATGCAAGTGGTCATTTTCCCTGCGTCTCCAGTGGTCTTCCCGGCATGTGCCATAGTTCAGTCTCGTGTCAAAGAAAGAGGCTCGACTTGGAAGAAACATATTTTCTAAGCTTTTATTTTTGTACTACTTTTGCCTGAAAACTTTAATGAGAAGTGATGACAAGGAGATGCACTTCTTTAAGTTCTGATCAAATTAGTTACTTTCCACCCATGAACTTTCAAAAAGTTCCTTTGTAACGTGAATTTCTCCTTTTTCGGCAGGGACATTACTTTAGGGCCTGTTTGGCACTTTATTAATACAATCAAAGTCAAGTAAAGTTTTCATTTTTCAGTTAAAATTCCTCTATCTTTTTCATATGTACATTTTGGAAAATGTACAAGTAACAAGCAGAAAAGTGTATCAGTTATCAAAGGAAAAAAACTAAATTAAAAAGAGAAATTTTCAAAAAAAAAAGTACAAAGTTTTGGCTCATTTTCAAAAAGTGCATGAAGATTTAAATATTTCAAAAAAATTATAAAAGTTTTCCATATTTATTTCAATTGATTCCTCTCCATAATTTTCTTTTTTTTTTTAAAGATGACAAAAATATCATTCATTGTGATAGATTTTTATATTTTCTTTACCTCTTTCCACTCTAAAACTAGCCATTTTGATTTTGATGGTCATACCAATTTAATGAAGCAAGTTATTTAGTCATTTGGAATCTCCTTTTCTTAACCATTCGTGCATAATGATAGTGAGAGTGGGTCATTTGGGTTGGACTTGATCATTTATCTTAAATGAGTTACTAAAAGAAACTCTTGAAGAATGATATTAGGGAGGTTTGTCGGTTTTCAAAAAACTGATGGAGAGGGCTTGATTGAAAGAATTATGAAAATTTTTATACTTTTTTGAAATAATTAAATTTTTATGAACTTTTTTAAAAATAAGATAAAAGTTTTATACTATACCTTTTTAAAATTCTCCCATTAAAATGACCCCAAAAGAGTAAGTCCATAGGGTGTTTCCTGGTAACTGCATGTTTGACCACAAGGTCCTTTCCGACCAAGCCTTCAATATATCTATAATATGATATGTGCTCGTACCATTATAGGAGAAAATTTTATTAAAAGAGAAATGAAAAGATCACCAAAGTCCAAACAGCATTTACTTTCTTGACTTTTGCGAGGAAAAGTTGGTCGAAAATACAGATTCCTGTCCTCTTTTTTTTTTACACGTTGGTGACAACAACAATTTTGGAGGATTTCCGTCCAAATGAAGTGAACTTGCTGGGTATCTTTTTGTTAACCCAGGCAAGGGGTTGGGACCCCACACACCGAAAGACCAGTGTAAAGCGGGAAAAAAGGTTCATACGAGTGGAAAAGCAGTCCGTACAGGTGGATAAAGACATTTATCAAAGTGGAAAAATGTGGCTTATTTATGTTTGGAACTTATACAGCTAGTTGAGAACTGCGGCGAGTTACCTCTATGGTCGCCTCTATGGTAAGTGGACATTCTCGTAAGCTAAGTTGCTGTTAAGATAAGCCATGACTAAGGAATCAGTAGGTTGGATGATATTAGCCACAGTAGGCAGTCCATAATTTAAACTCATGCAGTTAAAGGTCATTTCTCACACATTCTTGTACCTGAAATGTCTAATTTACCATTTCTTTGAATCATATCCCATGATTTGTGAAATATCCCATTAATAATTATTAACTATCCTTTAATTAGTCATGATCAATGGAATTACATTAATGAGATTTTCAAATAAAATCTATAAACACACAAATAAATTTCAAAATAACCAAATAAATTAAAATTTTTTTTTTCAAAAAACATAATAAATAAAAAAGCAATATATTTCAAAATAACGAAGATAAATTTAAAAATATGCAAATAAATTTCAAAAGATCCAACTAAATTTCAGAAAATGTAAATAAAATTTAAAAGACTCAAATAAATTTCAAAAGATCCAAAGAAAATTAAAAAAATGCAAATAAATTTCAAAAGCCACAAATTAATTTCAAAAGATGCAAATAAAATTAAAAAACGCTAACACATTTGCCAAAATTAAGATAAATCAATTTTCTAAATTTCTGAAAAATTTGCCAAAAACTCGGATATTTTTGCCAAAACTCAATTAAGTTTATTTCAAAAAATGCAAATAAATTTCAAAAGACACAAATAAAATCCAAATACACAAATAGATAACAAAAATGTAAATAAATTTGCCAAAAAATAAAAAAGAATCATTCAAAAACTCGTTTAAAATTTTCAAAATGGAGATAAATTTTTCAAAAACTCAGCTATATTTTTCAAAAACTCAAATAAATTTGCCAAAAACTCGGATAGATTTGTCCAAAACTCAGATAAATTTGTTCCAAAACTCAGATAAATTAGCCCAAAACTCAGATATAGTTGTCCATAACTCATATAAATGTGTTTTAGAACTCAAATAAATTTGCGCAAAAATCAAATAAATTTGCGCAAAAATCAAATAAATTTGATAAAAAAAATGAAAAACTTAGATAAATTTGACAGAAATTCATAAATTTGTCAAAAACTCAGATAAATTTGATAGAAATTTAGATAAATTTAACAAAAACTCAAATAAATTTCGTAAACCAAAACATCAGTGTGTTATTAGTTGGGCTTTTTGCTTCATGGGTTAGGCTGAACTGACACGAACTTGAACTTGGCACATCAACGTGTTATTTGTTGGGCTTTCTGCTTCACGGGTTAGGCTGAACTAACCCGAACCCGAACCTGGCCTGGCCTGGCAACTAGACCTCTTAATCCTCTTCGTTTTTGGTTTCTATAACAGAAATAGGTAGGCAGAGGCAGGGATTGATATGGTGTTTTCAAATCGAGTTTCAGACAGAGAAGAAGGTTCTATTACGATCCCAATAAGTGGCGCCAAACTGTCATGCTCATCGTCGCTGAACCGAAGAAGGGAATCGCCGTAGGTTTTGCGCTGCCATCATGCCACATCGCAAATCATCGAAGTCTCACTTCACCATCGTCGGAAGTGCTTCAGCGTTGTCGGAGAAGACAACCACAGGGAAAGCAAAGACAGGGAAATCCAGTTCGTTGCAGCGAAACAGACTTGGGTTCTTGGGATCGCACGATCCTGGGGAAGAAGACCGGAGCCTTCCCATCGCGGCCGGAGCTAGTTGCCGCCGCAGCCTTCTGCCACCAGTCACTTGCGTCGGAGAAGGGGAGGAGAAGAAGTCCTGTAGCAGAGTCTCTGTTTTGTAGCAAAGAACAGAAATCGATTCGAAGAAGAGGACGTCCTCTCCGGCAACCGGATCTGGTTGTTGTTCTAGATCAGATCAGAGAAGATGATCGCAGAAGGATGGTGGTGTTGAGTTCTATGCGTAGAAATAATAGAGAGAGAATACAAGATTCGAAAATTTAAATTTTAAAATTTTATCCCTAAAATGGTTGAAAGGGCAAATTAGTCTTGAAATATGTGATCATGTGGACATAGGGACTTATGGCTGCAAATTGTTTAGCTGAGTGGATCAGAACCCTTAAACAGAATTTGCGTGGACCAGAGGCTGGATACATTCCACTTTAGGGACATTTTGCTAATTTACTTTAAATTAAGTCAGTATAGATGTCAATGGGCAGTCCAACGTACGCCCAAGCCCAATTAATTTAGTTATTCCCACTGATTATTTTTGTCTGGATTTAGCAAATGACATGAAAGTTAGAACTTGACCCGGCCCATTTGCAAAATAGCTATATCCCTGTGCACAAAATAAATTGCAAGTGGATGGGCCATGCCAGTTAGGATTGTTCATGTCCGGCATGCAAAACTATCGTGCCAGGAATGTGACCCGGATTCAGACCATGCACCTAAAAACAAAGCTCAATCCAGGCCAAGGTGGGCTAGGCTTTGTGTTAATCAGCCCATGAACATCCCTGTTTATCTGTTATTTGGAGTTCTCTTGTTTGGGTCAACGCACCGAACCCACCCACACCTGTCCCAACACCCAACCAACTAACTACCGAACCCACCCTAATAGGATCAGGTTGGCATGGGTCCCCAATTAAACCCAACCAGCCATTCCCATCCCAAGGTTGCGTTCAGGGTGATCAGGGCGAACCCGTCTGTATCAACCCAAAAAGGGAAAGAAGAAAAAAAATGGATTAGCCTTCTTTGGGTTCAGGCCGGGCTCAGGCCTTGAATTTTCAAACCCCAATTGCAATTTGACTCGGGTTCGGGTTTGGGCTTTAGTTACCAAATATAAATCCACGTAACCCGATTTGTATATCTGTTTGTGAGAAAATTGCCCATCCCTCAATACACACTTTTAATGTGGTTCACCGGGATGCATGACAATCAAGCGAGGCAAGAGAATAAAAAGAAAGAAAAAAGTTTGGATGTGGATTAGGGGAATATGAGATATCAATGTGATAAAATGATCCTAGCCCTTGGTTTTAAATATATATAGCCAAGAAATTCCCGTGGAAGCAGATGGCTTCGAATCAATGAGTCTTGTGATTGATCAAGCCCTTGATTATTTGGATCCATTTGATCGATCATTTGGGGTCTTGGTCCATCTTAATAACGGTCAATATGAAAGATCTACGTTCTGGATCTAAAGATATATTAGGGAAGCCTGGACAGTAGGATATTGTTATGGGATGCCGACGCTCATATTGGGCCCATAGCCCTCTCCATTTGATTTTAAAATTTCATTTGAATTCGAATTTGAGTTTGAACTTAAATTTCAATTCGAAATAATAGAATGAGATTTTTATGGTTTAGGAGTTTTGGTTTTAGAAGAATTTTACCAGTGTTTTTGGAGTAGTAATGAAAGTGTCTTAATAAGAGTCTTAGGGTGTGTTTGCCATCATGCAATTTGGACATTCCCACGAGATCAGATCTCAGAAAATATGTTTGGTTAGTGTAAATTACTGTTCCGAATTTTAATCTTACTGAGCAAACTTCAAAATCTTAACCGGCTAGAAAAGGAAAGTTAGAACGAAAAACACTTCATTATTTTTTATAAAAACAGTTTGTTGATGTGAGGAGTAACAGACAAGAGCTACGCCCTTCAAAGTTTTCTTGTTTGGATAATGTATCTAGTTAATTTTGTTTGCTAATTGTAGCGGTTGTTCTGTTCAGTAAAGTCCACCTTTTTAGCAGGGGGAAAAAAAACCATGTTGGACAATGTTTCCTACTCATCTCCTACCTTATAAGAAAAACCATAGGACTCCAAATCCTCTCATAAATTCCAATCACATGTTCACTCTTTATTTGGACCACGTTGTACTTCTTAAATGAAGACCACATGTTTACCATTATAAAATGTGCACCCACATTATAATTCCTATAAAGGTTGGTCCACATTGTAAATCTTATGAAAGTAGACCCCAATATTATAATTTCTAAAGACACTACCACATTGAAATTTCTAAATGTGGGTCCCATGTAGAACAATAATACATTTAACTTTTAACAATTTTTCCAAACATGATTCTCTTGATCATGCTTGTTAGAACAAAACTATTATAATATTACAAAGAGGTTTTGCACGGCATATTCTCAAAAGTTTTGGTGAATCAAAAGTCTCGTTTAATTTCGAGTGCACCAAAGGAAGCTAATTGCTCTAATCTCCTGATATTTAATGAGTACCATTATGATAAGTGTCATTAGGACTATCAAAGGGTCAGGTTTGAGCCATGCAGGGCTGTGCCTCTTCCTCAGGGCTCTCCTAAACTGCAGCTTAACTTATCCTAAGTTGAAACGGTGTTGGTCTCACAAATTAAAGTTTATTATCAATGTTTTTGGCATGTTGGAAGTGGAAAATCCAGTTTTGATTGGATTTGTCTTGATTTTGGAGACGATCATCATGCTTAAAACAGAGATAAGCAACTTTAATTTATGAGACCAATACTATTTCAGCTTAGGATAAGCTAAGTTGCAGCTTAGGAGAGTCTCCTTATATATATATATATATATATATATATATATATATATATATATATATATGAGAAGGGCTCTCCTAAGCTTAAGCTTAGGAGAAAATTAATTAAGCTCATGCTTTGTGGGGCCCACCTTTGGTTCATCCAAATGAATCAAACACATAACCCCCCTAAATTTCACATGTCCACCAACTTTCGGTCAAATCCGAATTTACTGGACCGTTGGATCGACTAGGTATCGATCTGAATAGACTATTGACCATTAAACTTTTGGGCCCATATGGAGATGATAAAAATCACGGTTGGGGCTAATTTTTTTGTAGATAAGAGGATCCCATGGAGTCCTTGAAATCCCCCCCATCCACATCCTCATGCGGGGTCCCAAGTGGGTTCTACCACACACTTGAGCTTACCTTATCCTAAGCTTGAACTTAGGAGAGCTGACCCCATATACATACATACATACATACATATATATATATATATATATACACACATATATTTTAACACCACCATCATCTGTCAGCCTAATGCTACCCAATGTAAATTGTTGTTGGTAATTCCGACATGGTGTAAGGTCATGGGGCCTTTGGGACTTACTGTGGGGAACTCATATGAAAAAACTGATCAAATATTTTTCCAAATATGTAACTGTGTAAGGATATTTTTAGAATAAATTTTCTTAAAAGTAATGGTAGTAAACTCAAACCATGATTTTTTTGCGGTTGTTTGTTTGCATCCATTTACATATATAAATTTTACACACGTCCAACACTTATGTATGTGGAGCCCACACGTCTCACACTTATGTATGTGAACCCCCCACCCCCCCGGCCCTATGTATGGTGATAGAGGCTCGGATCATCACCGGTCTCACTTGATCCACAGCCAACAAGTTTTCACTGTCCAAAAGCGAGTGCACACTCAACCCAATGGTCCTATATATTCGGATGGGCACCAAACCACAGGACCCATGGCCATTAGGGGGAGTACCTGTTTTATGGTCCACTCGGATGGATCAAAATGCGGCCACATGTTCTAGAACACTGCCGCTCTCCATCAGGCGAGTGCCGGCACTAAGTTGAGGTTGGCCCATGTATGTGAATGTTTGTTTGCACTCATTTATTATCTAAATGATGCATATATGTAAATGTTGGTGCGTTAATGACCCTCCTTTTGTATTGAAGTTTTCATACCTCATACCAAACAAAATGATTTAATTACGAAAGGGATGCATTTACATTATACATCCATTTGAGCGTCGAAAGCAATGTACAGCATGTTCATCTCCCAAGTAGACAACTTTTCGGTAGTATTTTTTCCCTATTTTAAAATATGCATTCAAATGGGCCTTATCAAATGAGCCCATTTGTTTGTATGGAATTGAAACCTTTGTACTCAAACAAGCCTGTTTGTTTGTATGGAATTAGATCCATGAGCATTTATTGTCAAGTAGGCATGTTCGGTTGCATGGAATTGGAGTATATAAGAATTAATGTGAAATGAGCTTGTTTATTTGCTTGGAAATGGAATGCATAGGAATTCATTGATGGAATAGGCCTGTTTGATCGCATGACAATAAAATACATAGGAAGTAATTGATTCAAATGGACCTATTTGTTCGTATGGAATTAGAATACATAGGAAATAATTGATTAAAATGGGCCCTTTTGTTTTGTATGGAACTGGAATACATTCAAATTCATTAATAGGATGGGCCTATTTGTTTACATGAAATTGGAATATATAGGAAGTAATTAATTCAGATGAGCCTATTTGTTTACATGGAGTTGGAACACATTTGAAATAATTGGGTCATATGGGCACGATTTTGCTTGAAATTGAAATACATAGGAACTCATAGTCAAACGGGCCTTTTTGTTTGCATTAATTGGAATACTTATGCATTCATTGCTTGAATATAATGGGCCTATTTATTTACATGGAATTTGACTATAGGAAGTAACTAATTCAAATGAATCCGTTTGTTTGGATGGAATTGGAATACATGACAAGTAAGTCATTCATATGTGACTTTTCCTTTGCATGAAGTAGGAATTTGTGGGAAGTTTATGACTCAAGTGCATGGATTTAGGATGCATAAGAATCCATTTTTAAAGTACGCCTAGTTTGTTGCATGGAATTGAATACATATGTAGATAAAAAAAAATACCTACATTCATTTAATATAATTACTAAAATTATTTTATTTTCACACATAATGAGAAAATGGCATATACACACATATTTATGTAATATATCATATATATATTAAAAATATTAATGGATAAAGGACCAAGCCTGGCTGGGCTTGGTTTTACCCTTACCATGCCCTTAAGGTAGTGGGCTTTTCAAATTCAGGCCCTACCCCACCGTCAAGCTTTGGGACAAGAAAAAATGACTTTTTTTTACAGGTTTTATCAAGCTAGCCCCACTCGTCAAAGTGCTTGATTTTCAAGGTTGAGTGTCGCCAAAGATGTGAAGAGCCATAAAGAAACACTTGTTTTGGACGCAATTATAGTTGTTAACTATCTAATCTTCAACTATTATCAAGATTATCAATAAGCAACTACAATTATCAATGATGATAAAATTGACCTATTGGATGGAGTAGATGTAGCAAATTACACTTTTGACGGTGTCAATCTGACTAATGTTGTAATGGAGGGTGTCAATCTTACAGATGATCATTTGAAGATAACAAATGAAATTGATTATGCAGGTGATGAAAGAATTGATTTGAACATGTTAGGGTTGGCAGAGGTAAAACAAATTGAGCCCTTTTGAGAAGGGATTCAATATCGACATCTATAGCAAATCAAGCTACAATCACATATAGGACCTGTTTGTTTACCAAGCATTTCTGACCGGTGATCCAGTGGTCGGGTATCCCCTGGGTTTTATATGAAAAATGCTTTGTTTGTTTATATTGGTATTTGGAGTGCTAGAGAATGGACAAGCATTTGGGGTTCAGAGAAGAGGAGAATTCCGGTGGGAGTTCCAATTCCTCCGATGGTCATCTTCCAATTGAGATTCCAACCAAAAAACCAGTGATAAAAGGTGTTTTTTCAGTTCTTCTCTCTTCTACCTTCTGTCACGACCTGGGCCCGAATTATGATAACCACAGACCGTGAGCCCATACTTACTCCCGTAAACCCCGAATTAACCGAAGTTAAAACGGAATCCACAAGGGATAACATTCTCAATAAGCCTGTCAAATATACAATAACGCGGAAACATATATATATATAGTTGACAATATCAAATTTCGATTTACATGTATACAAAAGAATAAGGTCCTTATACATGTATCATTTCCATCATTTCTTGTCAATCGGTGTGTACCCAAAACACCATGCAGTAACAATTAATTACATCCAAAAATGGTTAAACAAAAATACTTTTCAAACGTTTCTCAAAAAGTTATAATTCTTTTTTGCGCTCAAATACCCATATCAAACGGTATTTCGGCCGTTCCACTCGTTCAATCCTCCTGGAGGAACCGGAGCGGTCTCCTCCGCTGGCGCCGGGGGCACTGCTGCATCGGCAATGGCAAACGGGCTTGTGATGTCATTAATAACACTAATGAACACGACGGTTCAACAATGTATAAACAGATCTTGTAATAGCACATGTTAATACATATACTAAATTCATTTAATTCATTTGGTAACAATTACCATTCTAGACAAATCTAGATAATTCCTACAATGACAATGGATAAACAAAAGAGTTGATCAATAGGCATTCATTATCATAGCTTTCATTCATGTCATTTCATTTCGTTTCATTTCATTTCATTTCATTTCGTTTCGTTTCATTTCATTGATTTATTTCCTTTCATTGATTTACTATCTTCCCTCAAATGAATGATTCATCTTCCAAATGGAAGGCATCAATCAATATCCCTAGATACGATCAAAATATGTGGGACTTACTAGTGTCCAGGCCAGGGACAACTAGCATCACCACGGAGCTCCGGAACGCCCCCAAATCCATCTGCTGCAGCAGGATTATTCATTTCATTGTTACCTTTAGTAACTGTTCATTCATCAAGTCATTCATTTATTGTATCGTTCAGTTCAGTTCAGTAACGAGCTTAAGGAATTACTAAGTAGTGTTTGATTCGGAAATCGCACCACATTTTTAAATTCTATTCAAGTTCACCATCAAAATTTCTAAACCAAACAAATGGGTGAAACGCTGGTTATTTAATGTACGTGTTATTTTTGATGAATATCACTTTTGATAGTGGTTTGTACATTCAAATAACCTAAGCTAACACTTATGCAGGTTTAGACAACACATTTGAAGAATTAGTATTTAATTCGTCACCATTCTTTTCTTTTAGTTTTCCTAATCTTGATAATCTTAGATTAGAGCATAATTAGTTCTCACACTAATTTATAGACCACTAATGTTCATAGAAAGCATATTTTGTTCCAAAAAAAATATCAATTTCCACTGACGGTCCGATCAATCGGCTCGAATTATCTCCCAGTTACGAGCCTATCCGATCGATCGGCCCGAAAAACCTCCCAGTTAAATGACAGTCCGATCGATCGGACTACATGTCCGATCGATTGGACCTGGACGAGTTGCAGGTCCGGGAAAACCTGATTTTCTTCTCTACTTTTCATTCCATTCTTTTCTACATTCAAATCACTTCCAATCCTATAAGAAAATGGAACTTCATGTTCCCCTTTCATACATCATCCATTACCCATTTCAATCAATCCAAAAACAAATTTCCAAAACTTAATGGAAAATACATAAACTCCAAATCCATGGAAAACTTAATGAACTTTTACAAAGATTTGCACTAATCACAAGCAAATGTTTATACTTGCCTCTTATGAAGCTTAATAGCAAAAGCCCTCTTTCCTTAGCTTGGCTTTGAGATGAAAACTCCCAAATGAAACCCTAACTCCATGAAAACACAAAGTACACAAATCTATAAGCTATTTGTGCTAGAAATCATGCCTAAGCACTCCTTATGACTTGTAAACTCATTAAAACTCCAAGCACTTACTTGTAGTTCAACTAGAGGAGCCCCCTAGCTTTAATGAAGAGAGATTTGCACTTCCTCTCCAATGAACCAAAAGGGAAGGTGAAGAAGATGAAGTTGGTGAAGCTAGCACCCCTTTAATCACACACACAAGCTCCCTTCTTGATGCTTGATAAGGAAAATGGAAGAAGATGAGAGGAATGAGTCTAGGGTTTGGTTGAAATGAGGGAATGACTCATTCCATTCTAATATAAGACCCTCTTACACAAAAAACCCCTCTTAATAAGTCAAATTACATTTTGGGTCAAATGGAGTCTCACTTGATCCATTTGAGGTCAAATGGAGTCGTGTCTATTATGAGAGTTAATGTACTACTCGAGATACACACGCTGATATCAATGATTTCCGTATTTGATGAAATTCGTGAAAACTCGTATTTACGGAAAAGTCCTTAGCCTAACATGTTTGAGTCTAAACTCATTTAATCAACATAATTCCATTCAAATCCATTCCATTATGCTAAATGCATCATTTGAGACTATCTTGTCTCTTTGGTCATTAACCTTCATTAATACGATTATTCATGCTTAATTAGCATTAATCTCAATTAATTAATCTTAATCGTGATTAGTTCGGGTCGGGGTGTAACACCTTCTCTATTCTCTTGTTTTCTTTTCATTTTCTGTGTCTAGTACCATCGGACTAGTGGGGTTCTTGAGAGGGGATTTGGATTTGGGGTATTTGCAGACAAATATAGTTGTGTGGCTTAGACATGTAGTTCTTTTAAGGGCTACGAGATGGAAAAGGGCTTTGTCTTTGCCTTAATGTAATGGGATTTTGCTATTTTTGAAGATGTGTTTTGATGGTGACATGGGTGGTGGAAATGGGACATATTGTGGGGATGGCTGGTGGCAGAGAAGAAGATAGTGGGATGGAGGCAAAGGAGGAGAGTGCAAAAGAGCAAAATGGGAAGTGTAGGGAACATTGTTATCATCATCTTCACTTTTGTAGGGAGTGAGGGAGAAAAGGGGCTTGGGTTATGTGAAAGGGTGGTTATTAATATCATGGAATGGGGTCCTCAAAACTTGTCCCGGCCGGAGATAGTGAGGATATTTTAAGGTTATTGTAAATCTATGATTCTTGTTCTACACTTGTCAACTTATTTCGGTATCTTCTATCAAGTGATGTTGTAAAAAATGGAAGCACATTTTCACTTTATGAGAAGTGGCAATAGATCCAAATGCTTAGCCATTGACAATGGTGTCAATGAAGGCCTAGAGTTTAGCTCTGATCTTTGAATCAAAATGCAACAAAACCAGGGAACCTAATATAATCATCTTTTGGTAATCACAACTTGCACAATAACATGAAATGGTCCAATTCCTTTTGCAAGGATACACGACTCTCACAATGAAAGGAAGTGTGGAGATATTCTCAGAGTTAGCTACCTTAAGTACATCCATCGTTGGTGTGTGGCTTGTAATGTTCCAGTCTTCACAAAAAGAAGAGGTACCAGTTGACATGCTCTCATAGTTCAAGAAACAAACTTACTTTGGATAACATGTAGGGTATCATTTTTAATAGTTGGGATTTTTGCCTGCAAATAGAGCATTTATGGATGTATGGTTTTATGGATTTCCTTTTATAGAACATAAACATATGCTATTCATTGTTATTTAACACATATGTAGGGTCCACTTGGAAGATTAATATTTTGTGAATAACATGGATGTGGCAAAATATATAAAAATATTAATATGAATTTTAGGCTTGGTTTTGTACTAATGTCACATGGTTCTTCTTATTTTTTTTTCCAGAAATCCTCGTAAATTATCAGTTGAATTCTCAGGCTTGCATTCTTGGACGAATCAAACAAAGAATTGGAATTTAGGACGAGTTTAGCAACATTTTGAATTCCAGCATTCCAAATTCTCCAAATCCCACTAGAATTGAATTCTCCAAATTCTTGCAACCAAACGGGACCATAGACTGCGGTGTTCCATCATTGGAGCCCATTACACTTCTCCAAATATTAAAATCGATCAAATGCGTGATTTGAAACCACAACGGACACTACAACAAACTACACCTTTCCCGACACTATTTGCCGACGTAGTGAAAATTTGCGTTAGCAAAAGTCTTATTTCCAACGCATATTTGGATTGTGTTGGCAAATACTGTTGGGAAATGCTACTTTTACTGATGCAAATAAGACTGCGTTGGCAAAAGCTATGGAAACCACATTGGCGCCGACAAAAAACTCCCCAAAAGAGAGGGAAAGTTTTGCCAACGCGTTTTTTTTCTAATGGTGATGCAATAATGCGTTGGCAATTATCTTGCCTACTGGCGACGTACTAATGTGTGTTAGGAAAGGTCTATTATTCATACCATTGCTAACATATGAGTTGCGTCCCCAAAGCCCCATTTATGACAAACTTACCTTTATCGACACTATTTTCTGACGAAGTGAAAAGTTGCGTTGGCAAAAGTTATGGAGAATTGTTGCTTTTACCGACTTAGGTAAGACCGCGTTGGCAAAAGCCAAGGAAAAACTTTCCTGACACTATTTGCCGACGCAGTGAAAATTGACGTTGGCAAAAGTCTTATTTCCGATGCATATTTGGACTGTGTTGGCAAAAGTCACAGAGAATTGTTACTTTTACCAACACAAGTAAGACCATGTTGGCAAAAGTTGTGGAAAACATACAATTATTTTGCCTACTAGCGATGCACAGGTCTATGTCCGCAAAGCCCCATTTAGTAAAATTCTTTTTTGCCAAAATAATATGAGAATGCACTCCGTTTTAATCGCTTTGATTTAATCCCAACTCTCAGGCTCTTTCATGGGTTTTTATTTTTTTATTTTTTAACTTTTTATTCTAGGGGCAACTACATGCAATAGCTTCTAGCGGAGTATGGCAGAAACTTTTTTGGATGGGTCCTACTCGTGCCCATATATGGATAATCAGAGTCGTTCAAAATGATCAAACACATTTAATTATGGGGTATCCCAATTTTTTGTTTAGAATTGAGTTGGAACCACTATAAGATTGACCAAATACTAAAAAAATGTTGTTTTATTAACTTTTGTTTTTTTTTGTTTTGTGTTCAATCGTACGATGAGATAACTTCCATTCAAAATGAGTTTTGACGATACCTTATAAATGTATGGTAGTTATTCATGCATCGAGGGTCAGACTCATATATACGGAAATGAAAGCTCTGGGATCCGAACCCTAAAGGGGGGGGGGGGTGAATAGGGTGAGCTTCAATTTAGTGACCAATTTTAACCAATTTTAACTTCTTTAAATTAAACTAGTCACAAGTGGTGATTAAGTAAATAAATGCGGAAGCTTACAAAAACAATCACCACAAAGCATGCACCATCACACAAGGATTTATAGTGGTTCGGCCTCAATGCCTATATGCACTATTGGCTTGTGATCCAACACTCCACCGGATTTCCACTATTTATGCTTTTCAATAGGCTAAGCAATAACCTTTACAATATGCTTTTCAAGGCTAAGCAATAACCTCTACACTATGCTTCTCTTAGGCTAAGCAATAACCTCTTCAACCAAAAGGTTGGTTATCTCTCTAAGTAGTGTCTATAATACACTTAATGGAGATATAATTAATAGCTCATTACAATGCCATTTAATTAGGCGGATATGAAAGTGAAAATCTAATTCACACACACACATTATGAATGCAAAGATGAATGCACAATGTGTATGTATGATGTCTTCAATCAATTTTAAAATGAAAGCTCATAAATGTATGCCTAAGGCTTTTGAAAGTTTTAGCTCATAAAAACATTTATGATTGAGGAAACAATGCTAATCACATGTTAAAAATAACTTGTAAAAGATATACATATGTATTCTAAACAAGTTGTGAAATTCTAAGAACAAAACATGTGATGCATAGGGATGTCAATCAAATTAACAATGTAGCTCAATATGTGTATGCTATAAGCATAAAACATAAAAATAGATTTGATTGAAATTAGGGGACAAATCATATGTAATTATAAATCCAACTTGAAAATTATATACCTATCAAAGCAAGGCAAGTTGTGAAACTTTAAAATAAAAGTACATATGATTTGTGAAGTTGTTGAATCCAAAACATAAGATAGATTTGAAAGAGATTTTCTTATGATGAAAAACAACAACCATAGATTCAACCAAGTATAGGAATCATGTTACATATAATTTCAAAGATGTTTTCATTAACATGATTTACTTAGATATACCAATTTAAGTACTACTTGGATTGAATCAAGGTGATGCATCCAAAACAATAAATCAATTCAAAACATATACATGTTAAGGACACAACAAAATATAGTTTATCATGCTAGAAAAGATTTACCAATAATAAAGCAAAGCATGACAACATATGGTTAAGAAAAGTAAAGCTTACTTAGTGATTTAACTCAATGGAACCAAGCTTTAGCTTTCCAAAAGACCCCTTTCATCCCTTAGCTCATTCCCCTTTGATTGGCCTAAAAAAACACCAAGGAGGGCCTCTTTTTTCCTCAAAATTTCTTTAGGAATGAGTTTCTATTTATACTAAAAATTGCCCAACGGCTCTTCCCCGGTCGACCTGGCCTTCAACGGTCATAAAACTGACTGTATGAAAAGAAGCCCAACGACTCTTTACCCAGTCGACCCGCAGTGGGCTCGGTCGACCGGGTCCATGGGCTCGGTCGACCGAGCACACTATAGGTCGACCCGGGCCCAGGGACCAAATTCCCTAAAATTGCATATTTCAAAGTATTTTCTTGTGGAAACTTTTGGGCCACTGAATCAAGCTTGGAAACATGTTTTAAATCAATCTAAGAGGTTTAAAAACATGAAACATAAAAAGCCTAAAATGATTTGAAAGATTTATAACTCATAGGCTTGCTTGATTCATAAAACTTCTTTTCAAAATAAAAATGCATCTAAGTTAAAAATCAAAACATGCATAAATCAATATTTCTAACAATGCATGTGTAAATCAAGATTTCAAGTTTTTCTAAAACAATGCATGTGTGAAAATTCAAATGATGCTAGAATGATAATGCATCCATCAAATTGCAATACACAAAATTCCTAACAGGAAAGCCTCCACCCAACTTGAAAAAAACACATAAGGCCTATATTTTGAGTCCGTAAGTCAATTTTAATTTACTTTAGCAGCGCTCGTAGCAATGGTTGCCTGTATAAATCCCACTCTAATGGTGCCAAATTTTGGTGGAAATTAATTTTTTTTTAGTTTTTAGTGTCCAATTTTTTGCGGCGGCCTATGCTTTTGAGGCTAAAGATAAATTTTTAGTGGCTAGTATTTTATTGGGTAACTAAACCTAATTTTTGGTGGGCCATAGGATCTCCTGCTAAAAGTTCCAGCATTATAAAAGACTCATGCTGTGTATTCTAATGAGAAGAGAGGTCATCCATTCATTATTATTTTTTTTTTGCTAAATGGCAAATTTGAATTCAGAAGGAGGAAAAAGGCCACAAGAGGAAAAGAAAGACAGGCCCTGACAAGGGGAAGCCCATACAAAGAGAACCATACAAAGAAGCAAACAAAGAGGAGCCTAAGAAAAAGCCAAAATTACATCATCTGCCCCATAGAAAGGAGAATTGGATGAGAATAAGAATTGGAACCTGGAAAGGAGCTTGACTGACCTCTCAATCGATCCATACAAAAGAACTTAGCTCTGGCCAGAGAAGGCTTCAAGTCACGGTGCTTAGAATCATTCCGGAGAGACCAGAGAATTGAGATAACTTGGAAAAAGATAACTGCAGCAGCTTTCCTACCAGGAGCATCTTCACCTTGGGCAAGGGAGGACCAAATAATTGGTACAGATAGAGGGAGGGAAGGGAAGTGAACTCCAAGACTCAGGATCCATGTCCATAGCTGACGAGCCAGCGGGCAGAAGAAGAAGAGGTGGAGGTCATCTTCTTATTGGCTGAGACAGAGGCAGCACCTGGAAGCCAATGCCCAACCTCTCTGCTTAGCCTTGTGATCAGTAGGAGTTTTCCTAAGGAGGAGGCGCCAGCTGAAGCAGGCCAGCCTGGGGTTCATCAACTTATTCCAGACCAGACCAGACTAGGGCACCTCAGCTTGACTGGGTCTAAGTAAGTTCCAGGCTTCTTTGAGAGAGAGGCTCCCTGAAGGACTGCCTTTCCATAGGAGAGAATCTGAGACTGCTGAGCCCCTTAATGGGATATGACTTGTTGAATGAAAAAGAAAGCCATAGATCTCAGATGGAAGATGAGAAGAAACTCTCCAAGAGTTGTTATACATGATGTCTGCCAGCAGATCCGAATCTGAGAAATGAAGGTAGGGAAATCTGGAAGCTATGGATTCCATACCCAACCAGTTATCAAACCAATTACTGATGGATAGGCCATTACCAATTATCCACGAGCTGCCACTTTGAAGATGGATAGCCAGGGCCCTGATCCTCTTCCAGATGCAGGATCCTCCTCTAGAGGTGCGAGAGGACTAGATAGAGGAGCTTCTCAGATATTTAGATCTAAACGAAGTGGCCCATAGGGAGATAGAAGAAACAACAGACCAGCCAAGCTTTAACAAACATGCCTCATTAAAATCCTTGACTCTGCGCAGACCAAGGCCTCCTTCAGATTTCGACAAGCAGACCTGGCCCCAGTTCACTTGGCTGCTAGACTTCTTTGGACTAGCTGACTAGAGAAAGTTTCGCATCAGACGCTCCACCTGAAGAAAGGATTTGCTAGGAATAGGGATGGCAAGGGAGATGTGAAGGGGGATTGCTGAGAGCACATGCTTGACCAGAATTAATCTGCCTGCAAAAGAAAGGCATTTGGATTTCCAGCCAGCCAACCTCGATCTGATGGAGTCCAAGATCTGGTTGAAGTGAGAGTGCCTGGAAGTACCCAAGAATATGGGAACTCCCAGATAGGTAGAGGGAAGAGTAGCTTGGGGGATGCGAAGAAACTCTGAAGCCAGATGGGCTCTCCTGGAAGGGCACTTTCCAACGAACAACTGACTCTTCTGGAGGTTGAAATGCTGACCTGAAGAAGCTTGGTAAGAGGCAAAGAGCTCACTAACACTTCTCAGACCACGCTTATAGGCTTTGATGAAGATCAGAATATCATCATCATAGAGAAGATGGCAGGGGGGTGGAGGGAACCAATGAAATTGGCTCAATAGCTCCTGTCTTTTGAAGAGCTTCAAGCTGTAAACTAAGGATCTCCTCAGCTAAGATAAACAAGTAGAGAGATAACGGATCTCCCTGGCGCAGGCCACAAGAAGAACTAAAGAAGCCACAGGGACTGCCATTTATCAGGATAGATCCTTTGGTGGAGCTGATCAGGTCTTTCACCATGTTAATCCAAGCCGGAGAGAAATTGAAGAACTTTAGAGCCTTGGAGAAGAGAGGTCATCCATTCATATGCTAACTACATTATCTATTACTTGTAATTTTCAGCGCAAGTCACAGAGGAATTCAGAGAGCCGGAGCAAAGTGAAGACACTTCATACATCTGGATCTCGATCATTTGCAACCCAGTTCTCGATCATGCAGGCAGATGAGCAACAGGCTCCTCCATCTCAACCTGATTAATATCGACAATGACACTATAACAAGAAGAAGAACAAATGGATCACAGATCATGCCGAGGAGACACATGAGTTGTTTCATTAACAATATTGTAGACCCCAGTTTATTTTAGTTGCCTAACATATATTAATTACATGACATATTTGAATGCTTTGATAATGCAGCGAAGAATGGAGACGGCATTGTCGCGGCTTGAAATTAACTCTCCAGTGGCTGAGCAACAAGTGATTGAGAATCTGCTAGGGAAGAGGGTCGCAAGGAGGCAAGGGTACCGCTCGAGGGGCCCATCATCATCTTCTATTGGTATCTTGTTGTCTTCTGAGATAAGCACCCTATGGCAACAACTAGCTGATTCATTGAAAGCACAAAAAGAGTTGAGGGAAGAGTTGAAGCAAATGCAAGATCAGACAGCTATGCAAGTTCACATGCAGAGTCAGATTCAGTTGTTGCTTTCCCGAGTCGGTATGGATGGTTCGAGCTCCTCCGAAAGATAAGGATTTAATGGTTTTATGAATTGGCATGGGTCATCCCTCTAACAAGTTCATTTTGCTCCTTATTGGCCGTGTTTCAGGGTGTACTTTGGATATTTGATGATGATTAGATTTTAGTTGGGATTTACTTTATTGAGATATTTGACTTTTTTTGACATGGGATATTACATTTTATGTGGCATGGACAAGTTTTATGATTGGTTTTAGTTTATTGGTGACTCATTAGTTTTTATTGCTACATGATGAATGTGGGATTATTTGTTGTTTATCAATGCTTCTTGTGCAATGTTGAAAATGTAGATTTGAACAGGAAAATATTGTACAAGAATTTTTCCTAATTTTTTCAATTATTTCTTAATTGATAAGAAAAGCTATTTCCCAACGCATTCTTTGCGTCGCCAAAAGTAAATTTCCTGCCCTCGTTAGAGACATTTCTCGACGCGTCAACACGTCGGAATATGTATGATCGGCACTGTGTATGCATCATCAAATTCGTATTCCAACGCTAGTATGTGTGTTGGCAAATGTATAACCGACGTTATTATGCGTTGGCAATGAGGTAAATCTATTTCCCGACGCACTCTTTGCGTCGCCAAAAGTAATTTTCCTGCATCGTTAAAGACATAACCCGATGCTTCAACACGTCGAGATATATATTATCGACATTGTGTATGCGTCATCAAATATGTATTCCGACGCTAATGTGTGCGTTGGCAAATGTATAACCGATGTTATTATGCGTCGGCAGTTAGGTAAATCTATTTCCCGATGCACTCTCTGCGTCCCTAAAATTAATTTTCCTGCATCGTTGAATGCATTTCCCGATGCTTCAACACGTCAGGATATGTATTATTGGTGTTGTGTATGCGTCGTCAAATATGTATTCCGACGCTAGTATGTGCGTTGGGAAATGTATAACCAATGTTGTCATGCGTCGGCAATTAGGTAAATCTATTTCCCGACGCACTCTTTGCGTCGCTAAAAATAATTTTCCTGCGTCGTTGAAGACATTTCACGACGCTTCAACACGTTGGGATATGTATTACCGGCGTTGTGTATGCATCGTCAAATATATATTCTGGTGCTAGTATGTGCATCGGCAAATGTATAACCAACGTTGTTATGCGTCGGCAGTTAGGTAAATCTATTTTCCGACGCACTCTTTGCGTCGTTGAAGACATTTCTCGACGCTTCAACACATCGAGATATGTACTACCGGCGTTGTGTATGCGTCATCAAATATGTATTCCCACGCTAGTATGAGCGTTGACAAATGTATAACCGACGTTGTTATGGGTCGGTAGTGAAGTGAGGTTGACTACTAAGTTCGATTTCTTGCCGATGCTGTTGACATTGCCGACGTTTGGAACGACGCACCATTGCTTGGGTGAATGGCCCTTTTTAGCTGACGCTAAACATTATTACGTCGGGAAATGGTTTTCCAGGCATTAGGTTGCTGACGTGGTGCTGACGCATTGTACTACGTCGGTAAAGCCCGTCCCAATGCAATTCTAATTTTTTCAGACGCGGTGACTGCGTTAGCAAAATTGTATTTTGTTGTAGTGGAGGCGGAAGAGGAAGTTGAAAGGAAGCGATGGGTAACAAATACAGACTTGGGGTTGAGTCCTTTTCAAGCGGGGGAGTCTGAAACAAAAGCATATAGCTTAGATTTAATGTATCTTGTAATTGATTAGGCTCTTGATAATTTGGATCGAACTGAACCAACAAATGGGCCCCAATCCATCTTAATAAAGGTCAAATCTGAAAGATTTACGATGTATATCTAAAGATCTATTAAGGATACATGTATAGTAGGATTTTGTGATAGGACCCCCATAGTCGACCCATAGTCCACTCCATCCTTGGATTAGAATCTACATTGTATTCTAGTTTGAACCTGAACTTAAATTTGAGTTTGAGTTTGGATTAAGGTTTGAGTTTGAATTTGAAATAATAGGATGAGATTTACGGTATATGAATCTCGTTTTTAAGAGAATTCTAGAAATGTCTTTGTAGGAGTCTTGGTCGTTCAATCAACTATTAGTAAGAGTCTCAGTTGTAATATAATATTAATAGGGAACCCCTCCTCCCCCCACGTGCACACACACACACAGGACTTCCATGCAAGTTGTTCATATTTCAGAATTGTCAATAAAATCTTAATGTTATTTCCTATTCTATTGCACATATGGTATGACTTCTGATCAAGATCTCCATTGGTCAAGCAAATGGGTTTCCAACTAGATTGACTAAAATTCTACAAATTGCAGGTTCGTGTGTAGAATGTTGTTTTTCATTATAAGTTTTGAGTTTCTTTGGACTCTATAGGTTTTTTTTATTTTGTCAATGAGTGCCCTTGACAGTCTAATAAAATTCGTTAGGACTGCATCAAAATAAATAAATGAAACATTTGTTGAAAGATGAAATCTATATATATATATCTCAATTTCTTCATATTTTACGGGCATTTGTCACTCTAAAGTTAAGGAATAATTATTTTTCATTAGCTCGAGCTCGAGCCAAGCCTGTGCTACCTGATCATTTTCGAAATTAAGCTGAGCAATTAGGTCGAGGTTGACTCACGGAGCTAGTGGCTCAGCTAGGCTCTAGCATTGCTCTTAAATATCTTGGTGTGAAATGTACGTGCTTGGGTTGGGGCCCACCTAGGAATCCATCCGAGTGGACCCAACCACCCCCCATTTACATGGGTCCCAACTGAGTTGTGCCCATCTTAATGGACTTTACATCACTAGATCGATACTAAACTCAGCAAATGGACTGTACACCGTTAAAATTTCGGGCCCCGGATGGAGATGATAAGATGATCGGTTGGGGTCTAATTTTTTACAGAGATGTGGACCCCACGACCAGGCGTTCAAGAAGCTCGAATGCGAAATTCACACGCTTGATGACTTATATATATAGGATTTTTCAAGTGAGTACATGCTCAAATAGCCTATATATGCACACAGCCAATGAGGTGCAAGAGCATGTGTCACACCCTTTGGATGATATCATCTTATCTAAAAGGGGCAAAGCATTATATATATATATAGAGAGAGAGTGAGTGAGAGGAGCACTAGAAAACTCCTTAGGGAGTTTCTTTGGAAAAGGTCCCTCCCAATAGGGCCCACTATAATGCATGACAACCATGTAATGTCGTTGGATGGAAAGATTTAGATAAGACCTACCTGTGTGCTGCTAAATTTCAACTCCATTAGATCATCTCAATCCCTTGATCTATGACCCTAAAGTTTAACGATTTTATGGACATCAGTTTCTTAGGATTTCAATCCATTTGTGAGTAAAAGTTGGATGACTGTCAAAGTTGGACTTGTGACAACTCATGGGGGGCTAGTGTGTGTGAAGAAACTAGATTGGCTGAAGATGGGCTCTACGGCCCAAAAAAATAGGGGAGCAAAATGGGGCCTTTGTTAAATACAAAGTTTTCTGATTTCATTTGATACCTTTCATGCTTATAAGAAGGCTCTTTTTATAGATCTTTTTTTTTTTTTTAACAAAAACTGTCAAAAGAAAAATGATTACAATCAACAAGATGAAACAATAGCAATGCAATTATTTGTCGACAAGGACCACGTGACTGGAGATAGGATGACTCATAAAGCAAGCTTATCTGATTACTATGCACCATGTGAAGAATTGATCCCTTTTGGCATTTGAAGGCATTTCTTTTCTGTCTGTTTGCATTCAATTCTTCTATAGTATCTAGGTATGCTTTTTCATGATGTTGGCACAATCCTTTCACACGCTTTGTACAATAACAATAGGTGCAGACCTCTTGGAGGTATAAATCAAGTTTTTTTTTATGCAAATGGGTGCCTTTTCTACAATGTTGATCTCTATCAGAACCTCATCCTAATAATAGCGAATCCCCTTGGGGTCAGTGTAATTGATTCCCTAAAACTAGTGGTGGAGTGATTTCTCTCAATCGTTTCTTCTTAATAGTTTATTGAAGAGTTCTCTAGATATGGGATTAGTGTAGGGTTGTACATCGTCTAAATAATAAAATATCATCAAGCACTCCCTTGGGCAATAAGCCAGTTAAGAATGGTAACCTCCAAATCAGACTATATTAAATTGTGAACTGTTACACTAATTCTATTAGAGGAAGTATAAAAGCAATCAATCTTAGGGTATTCTCTATGCAAAGCACTAATATGGCATGGTGTATTCCTTGGCACCAAAGGAAACGGTCATGTGGAGCGGTTAAGGACCACTCGGTCCAAATGTATTTCTAGGCTTTAAACATTTTCATTTCTCTTGTGAAGGCATTTGGAAGATAATGATGCTTTTCTAAGACCATTTTAATAATAAACTTATCTTATATTGAGATAACCGATATCGCCATTGATAAGTCCCCAAAATTGCACTTTAATTCATCAGTTTTTGTAGAACTGTGGACTTAAATAGGGCCAATTTCATTCAATTTCAAAGAATTTCATCATTTCATGCATATGAGTATCAAAGTTGAAATTCCAGTCAAAATCATTAATCTTGCATGAATTTTATGAAATCAATGATTTGCATCATTTAATTGTCATACCAATTAGACCGTTGATTGTGAACAATATGTATCAATTTTGGCACCATTGCATGGTTCATTAGGTACCATAATACATTGAGTTGGGTCCCATGAATGACGTGCAAGAATTTCATACAATTAATTATCATTGTGGTAGTCTTTTTTTTTTTGTAGGAAATTATCACAAACTCAGGGCTCACTTGGAGAGAAACTGAGAGGAGAAGAATAAAAGAAAGAAAAAAAATAAAGTAGGGACCACACCCTTATTAGGCTTGAATCCCAATGCACACGCCAATAAGGGCTCACTTGGATATTTTATTATTTACACAACAACTCTATATCCATAGAATTCTTCAATGAACTACTAGGAAGTAATGAACGGGAGAAATCACTCTGCCACGAGTTTCTGCGAATCAATTACACCGACCCCATGGAGATTTGCTATTATCAGGATGAGGTTCTGATAGAGATCAACACGATAGAAAAGGTTCCCACTTGCATTGAACAATTTGAATTATTGCTCCAAGAGACCCGCACTTGACGTTATTGTACAAAGCATGTGAAAGGATTGAGCCATCATCATGAAAAAGCATATCTCGATACTATAAAAGATCCTGATGCAAACTGTCGAAAAAGAAAGGCCTTCACATGCCTAACAATCTCAACTCTTCACATGTTGCATGGTAATCAGACAAGCTTGCTTTTTCTGTCCTCTTGTCTCCAGTCACATAGCCCTTTTTGGCAAATAATTGTATTGTTATTGTTTCATCTCGTCGATTGTAACCATTTTCTTTTGACTGTTTTTTCGATTGAAATCATTTTCTTTTGACTATTTTTGTAAAAGAAGAAGAAAAAAAGCTCTATATAAAGAGCCCTCTTGTAAGAATCAATGGTATTGAATGAAATCATTTTGTGTTTGCAAATCTCTTCTCTCTCCTGAGTGTTAGAAAACTCTTAGGTAGGTTTTCTTTTTTCTTTTTCTTTTTTTTTCTTTTTTTTTTTACAAAAAAACACCCCTCCCAGTGGGGCACACCCATGGAATGCCGCTAGATGAAATAATCTAAATGAGATCTACCTATGTCAAGGCTTTATATGCTCCATTAGATCATCCTAATCCATTGATCCATGGCCCCAAACTTTATTGGTTTTAGAAGAATCATTTTCTTGTGATTTCAATGTAAAGGTGAGTAAAAGATGGATGAGTGTCAAGTTTGGACTTTGCACCAATTCATGGAAGATAGAATATGTGAAATGATTGGATTGGCTCAAGGTGGGTTCCTTGCCTTAAAAACATAGAGAGCAAAAGGGGGAGTTTTTAAGAATCAATATATATATATATATATATATATATGTTTCCACGTCATCTGTCGATGCACCTGAATATCTTCCATATATATAGCGCAAACTAGAGTAGAATGTTGGCCAATTAAAAAGAAACATATGCACAAAATAAGTATAACAGAGATTAGAATATTAAGATGGATGTAAGGTCCTCAACCTTACTGGTCAGTTGGGCCCAATAATAGGCCCGTTGACCAGTTTATTTTTTAATTATTAAAATTAATTGTATTTTAGATATTTAAGTGGGTTTAGATCTTGAGCGATCTTCTTTTAGTGTTAGAATAGTGTCTGCGAAGTTTCGTACGATTTCGAGCGTGTTTGACCCTAGCAGGGGGTATTTTGCAATTTAGGAAAAATTGAATGTTTTTCCGAAAAATTCCAAACACCGTAATTTCAGATTTGTTGGAAAGGTCTCGTCGTGCTGATCATTTTTATCTCTTGGCTTTTAGCGATCCGGTGATCAGAAACCTTTCAAGTGGTCCATTCCTTTACCGGGCCCACTTAAGGGCAAACTTGTCTTTTTCCCCTTCTCTCCCTCTTAAGTAGGGGTTAACCCTAATCTCTTCGTTATTCTCTGCAACAAAATTTCCAACAATAGCCCATTCTTCTTCCTCATTTCTTAAGACTCCAGAACTCTACTCAAGAGAGTTCATCTCCACGATCCAGACTGTTTATCTTCATCCTTTCAATCTCCTCTTTCTATTGGTCAAGTCTGGTAAGGCCTTTCCCACCGTCAACTTTTCTTATCATCTTCTTTCAGTTTGGATCTAGGGTTGATCTTGATCTTTTCCTTCCTTTCCTTTTCCTTTGTGTTTTAGGTTGTGTTTGGTTTGGTTAGATCGTGGTTTTCGCGGTAGAAAGCTTCTCCTCAAGTTTTTCCCAATTTCATCTTCTTCTTGGTTGAGGCAAGTAGATATGCAATTTATGATTGAATATGAATGTATGGTTTTTTTATTGTTAATGATCATATGCTAGATTCCCTAAACTCCAAGCTTGTCATGGTTAATTTGATTTATACGCTAAATTGGGTGTCATGGGATGAATGGACTTTAATTGATGGTTAATTGATGATGGGGATATGACTTGATGGATGGAATGGATTGTGGTTTGGAGGAGAGCATGGTGGCTCAATCTTGTGCAAATTATAGCCATTGGAAGGGTTTAGAACGGAGTGGAGATGGTATGGAACTAATAGAACTCAAAAATTTAATAAACAACATTTCCCGCACATGAACGTTTGAACTCTCCTCCCGAACATTCGAACTCTTGACCTCTTGGGTGAATGGCTTGGGACGAACTCTCCTCACGAACGTTCGAACTCTTGACCCCTCGGGTGATTGGCCTGGGATGAAAGTTCGAACTCTCCCCCTGAGAGTTCAAACTCTTGGTACTTGACCAATTTTAAGCAGATTTCCAACGGCCATAACTTTTGATCTGTTCATCGGAATTTCACAAGCTATATACCGTTGGAAAGATCTTAGAACGTAGAATCCAATGGTACTAGTTTCGTTATGATCAGAGATCGGGAAGTTAGGTAATTACTCGGATTAATGACCCAGTTTATGTCTTTACTAGAAACGAGACTGTCAACCTAGGTTTGGGCCTTAGATGTGGGAACCCATGAACCGACCCTCACATGACCATTAAGGGGGTTGAAATCGAGGCACGTGGCTTGTTGTGCGTCAATGGGTTGTCTAGGTATTCATGTATTACGCATGGTATAACCGAATGCGTATGTAAGTGTTTTAATAGATGCTTAACATAATTGTGCATCAAGGGATTTCCTTAGAAGCATCGTTTTTCGATTCCACACGTACTCCATTAGAACATGTGGGGTACATGGATGAAACCACTTTCCTAGGTTTAGATTGTAAGTCCTCCTTGACTTGTTAATTGTATCCGTCGATATTGTTCCTTGTACACTCTCTTAGCATAACACACTTAACTAATTAAGAAACATAAATCCTTGTAGAATTAGGACTTGGAACTGACTTAGAGTATACCTTAAGTCCCTCTGTCATGTAATTGATAAACATGTGTGGCTAGATTGTAAGGGATTATCATGTGGTTGGACTTGTCTTGTATTTTGGCTTGAATGTGATAATCCCTATGAGCATGTCTTGTATATTGAAGTAGTAAGACTTGCTTGTCTTGATTTCCCCTTGTGTCAACACCACTTCGTATTATTTGCATATTATGGCCAACTGCAGTTTGGGGTTTTATTGATGGGACGACTACTCGGACATCGGGATGGGCAATCGGCGTTGGACGGTGTCCATGGCGTTGAATAGCTGGGAGAGGGCTAAGACCGTGCTGCTATTTCCAGGACCGGGAGCTAGGATCCCCCTGGAGACGGACTTTGGTATCAGTAGTCTGTTTTGGATTGTTACTGATACCTCGTTAGGTGGGTAGGACACCCTTGGAGTCTCCTTCTTGATACTTGCATTGCAGTGCATGGATAGTTGTTATTGCTAGATGATGTTAGGATTCGTGATACTATTTCTGATTATGATTATTCAAGCTTTCATGCCTAGCTTTGTTTTCCTTGTATTCACTAAATTATGTACTTTTCATTATTCTTATACTTGATGCATGCCATGTTCATTTATATCTTGCTTATCCATTGCTCAACATGTTGTTGACTATGTTCCTTAGTGCGCAGAAACCTCAGGTGAGTACCGTGAGGAGTAGGCAGGTAAGGAGATCTCAGAGGATCTCCACCCAGCAGAGGAGGAGCGAGAGTGGCGTGCCGATGACGTTCATCACTCTCAGCAAGAGAGAGACTCACATTGGGACACTCATTAGAGTTTAATTATTCATTTTATTCCTCGTTGGACCTTTATTTCATTGACTTTATGTTGTTTAATGGCCTTGGTTATTGGGATGGCCATTGTTAATAATTTAACTCCTTGATTAGTTTCATTTATTTCTTTGTGCAACTTTAAATATTAATGAGATTATTATTCATTGGTTGATATCCAAATGTGCCTCGAATTGCATAAATTCCGCAGTTTTTATATTACTTGAGGTTTGAAATGTAATATCCTCACAGTGGACTTACGATCCTTGGGCCTAAAGGGAAATTTTTTTAATTAGCCCTAAATCTCACTATCCGGATCCGGTTTATTCTCTAATCGGGTTCGGGGGACATGACAATGGATGTGTGTTAAAATTAGAAAAGATAGATAAAAAGTAAATGCTTTCAAGAAAATCTAACGGTAGCATCAATAGGAGATAAACAAAGAGAGGCTCATTTGATATGATTTGGGCATGTCTAACGTACACAGGCAAACAACCACACCGTTGAAAAAAGATTTTCAATATAGGTTGATAGCCCACTAAGGAAAAGGAGTAGTCAAAAGAGGACATGATGGAACTCTTACTCATGATAGTATGAAGAAGTGCAACCTATCCAAGGATTTGACTTAGAATAGATGGGAATGGACAAACATAACTCATGCAACTATCCTCAACATAGATAGGGTAAGGCCTAGATGATGATGATGGTGAATATAACACAAGCACATCATTGTGATCTATTGCAACATTTTGTGGGAGGGCATCACCTCTACAGTGGCCATGTTAGGACCCCATTATAATGTCTCTTCCCTTTTTCCCATCATACATCCCCAATACAACCAAGATATCCATTTTTTTCACTTTTTTGACTCTATACATGGATCTTAGATCAAAGATATTGACCATTAATACACACAAATGAGGCTATGTTGTGAAATAGAGCCCCGTTCAATGGAGCCTACTAGGATGAATCAAAATTAAAGCAGGCACGACAATGAAAAGAATTTGGACCTAGATGATAGGAACATTGGCTATGCACCATGCAAATTTGGTGTAGCATAAAACTTGGATCAGTGCCTATGTAAACAGATTCTATGTGAGAGAGAGAAATTTTGTTTTGACTTCTTTCCTTTATAATCCCATACCCTTCCCCGCAACCCAATCCCCAAACTATTTAAGTTTTGTTCATCCAGGGACCAAGTTTTAATATGAATCACAACAGACTAGAGCAATATTGAGTTGATTGGGTTCAAGTTGGGTTGGACTCATGTTTTGGCCTGATCTGAATCATTCATTGAAAACAGACTCAAATATGAACCCAGGCACAACATGGGTCCACAGTACACGATCCAAACCAATGTACCCATACCTGAATTTGACTTAAGGACCCCAAACTGGATAGAGTGTCTACAACCAACCCTTGATTGCGATTGCTACTGGTCAAGCCACCTCATTTTGAGTTTCCATAACCAGGCTTCTGCTTGCTTAGAGTCAATTTCGACTCCAATGCTTGTTCCAAGACCATAGAGCCACTAGTCTTCTGCATTCATTACTTATGGACTTGGAGTGAAACCTTCAGTTCTTCTATTGAGAGAGTCTGTAAATCTTTTGGCTCCTCAATGGACACAAGAACATGGTCAAACTTGGTTGTGAGGGATCACAAAGCTTTCTCTACAATTATCTTCCATATTTTCTCCATTTCTCTTTAATTGATTGACAATTATAAGTAATCGGGAAAAATAATAAAAAATACACTCACCTTCCTTCATGTGGATTGCCTCAAATTCGGTTAGGAGAGTCTGAAGACGGACCCTCTTGACACGATCTACTCCTTTGAAGATGGTGGTCAGGATCTCCCATGCCTGCGCACTCGATGTTGCTCCAGTAATCTTCTCAAAGGTTGAGTCATCCAACCCTTGAAAGAGAATGAACAGGGCCTTGTCTTTCTTTCTTTGATCTTTCAGTGCATTCTTCTGCTCCGTGGTGTAGGCAGCTTCTTCCTCGTCAGTGGGCTCTACCTACCTACCCATCGGTGATGATCTCCCATAGGTCTTGCGATCCGAACAATGCTTTCATCTGAATGTGCCAATTCTCATAATTTTCCTTCGTCGGTTTTGGGATTTGGGGTTGCACCAGGCTAGAGGCCATCTCTTATTTTGAATGAGAGGGACCTAACTTTTATACCACTTTGTAGGAAATGGGTGGACCCACAATAAGATCACAACAAGAGACACTATAATTATTAGAAAATTTTCTTCACTTTCACTTGATACAAAGCAGTTTCACCCAACCCTTATAAAGCACTCAATGTATGCCCATACATAAAACTTTTTAACTCAATGCACTCGTTCTTTTTTTTTTCTTCACCTTTGAAGGTTTAGGGTTCGAGATCTCTAGATTGGTCCACCTCAATAAATCAGCCTAATAGTGTACAAAAATAATAAACTATATGCAACGGAAAATAAACTCAACAAGCACACACCACAAGGACACCAAATATAACGTGGAAAACCTAAGCGGGTGAAAAACCACTGATCCGAACTAGATCAACAATAAAAAACTATGAATCTCGCAATTACAAGAAACTCAGATTTCCTCTCTAGATATCCCCTACCTAAGGACTGAAGTTACCTTGTGTCGCTTCACGCTTCAATGACTTCACACTATTGATTACAACAGACTCAATCCAATGCTTGACTCCTCAAATTTTCTACGCAAGAGGAACTTGGCTCTCTAGAGTACTTGGTAGCACAACTCTTCAATAAATCTCTAGAGAGAATTTCTCTTAATTAGATCACTAATTCAGAACTTGAGAGATGATCTATATTTCTTTGGGTTGTGAGAAACTCCCAATATATAGCCCAAAATCCGTGCTTAAGACTCCTAATAATAATACAATCAGAATATCAAGTTAACTCAAACTTCCACTCAAGAATTCGGATCCAACAGGCATACTGCGCCACTCTCACTATAGTGAGATACACCCTCGCTATAGCAAGATGTGTCTCTGGACGTGGGATCAAATCTTGATAGAAATTCTGTCTTTTGTCAACTTCTGCCTTCTATCAACATAAATATCCTTACATTCTTCCCGTTTTGGCAATTCTTGAACAAAACTTCCTAGAACAATACAATATGATCTAACCAAAAGAAAACTAAAAATACATTGAATTTTAAAAAATATCAGCACTATAGATCTTGAATTGCCTTTGCTTGTAAAGCTCCCCCTGGCTTCATTCTTCTCCTCATATATTTGTCCATAATTGACAAACAAATATCATCATGCAGCTTCTATTAATCTGGATGCAATAGTAACTCCCCCTCAATTTTGACTCCCCCTCCCTATGATCTTTGTATCAGCACTCAGGGTGGGAGCTTGACCTCCTTGATCAGGGCTTTTTATTATTAGCCACCTACACTTGTGCAGTTTGATCTATCAGCATAGTGTGAGAAAATTCCTTAGGTAAATCAGACTATCTAAACCAAATTGGGGTTGTCTTGGGTGGAGGAAAATTCTTTAGCCATTGCTTGATCTTGGATAGACTTTGCAGCTTCTTGCAATGGGGACAAATGTATCATTTCTTTACATAATGGAGACAAGTGGATGTACGTGTAGCTCGTGACACATTCTTTTCATGAAACTACTCGACACATTATTTGAAAGTGCAGTATGTGGAGTAGCATGTGCAACACTTGAAATAAAAACTGTTTTACCTTTAGCATTTGAAGTGGATGCACCATGATCATAACCGAGGCCGTGTTGACACAAAAAATGTCACTTTGCCTCTTCAACATCGAAAGCTACATGAAGTCGCATCCTACCACAAAAAGGCAATGCCATTACAAGCATGAAATCTTGTTAGAACCAGACAGAAACTGCAAGATTCTTCAAGACAACCAAAAGAGGGGTACACCTGAAGTTTCGGGCCATTTCAACATTATTTGACCCAACTTCACTCCTCCAGCAGCTGAAAAGGAGCTCTCGGCGGCGGTGAAGCCAGAGACCCTGACACACAAAAAAGAGCACGCAACTGGCCTCAAAATGCCACTAGGAGGCTCCATTTGAAGTTTCGGCCATTTCAACATCATTTGGTCTAACTTTACTCCTCTGGTAGCGGAACAGACGCCCCTGGCGGCAATGGCGTCAAAGACATCAAAATTTCAATAAAAGCCTACGGATGGTTCCAAAATACCCCCAAAAGGCTCCATGTCAAATTTCAAGTCAAACCGACAACGTTTGACCCTCCATCAACCCTCGAGCAATAAAATCAAGCCTCACGGCGACAAGAACCACCGAGGCCACCACTCATCAAATAGAACACATGAGCGACTTCAACATGCTTCCAAAGGGCTGTAAGTCAAATTTCAGGTTATTCTGACAACGTTTGACCCGACTTTGACGCTTTGAGACAAAATCAAGCCTTTCGGCGGTGGAGTTTCCCGGAACCATGAAATCCAAATCCGAGCTAATGGATCGTCTCAAAATAACTCCAATAGGCTCCTTGTCAAATTTTAGGACAATCGGACATCGGTTGACCGCACATCAAAGCACGACATCTTCCTCGCTGCAAAATCAAGTGTACAGGCGACGGGAGCCCACATAGCTTCAAAACTCAAATAAAAGCCCATGGTTGGTCCTATCTACTGCTCAGGAGGCTTCACCTCAAATTTCGGGTTATTCCGACATCGTTTGACCTAGTTTTGACTCTTGACGGAAAATCGGATACAAAGTCTTTGGCTTTTCCAAAAAATAGGAAACTTTGTACTCTGATTTGCACGACTTCTCGTCAGGTTCTCTTCGGGAGAATCAAACCAATAAATGATGAAAAATCTCAAGAAAAATAAAGGAGAAAATAGAAACAAAAGAGCTTGAAAAACGGCTGAGAAATGGAGATTGGAAGGGGAAAAATCCCCATGGTCGCCGGCGACCTTGGAAGTCCGGGTCACCGGATTTTCCGCCAGATGGCCCGTTTTCTGACCCTTTTCGCGTTTTGGGAATTCCAACCTCTGTGATTTTTCGAAAATCTGATTTTTATGCTTAAAATTGACTAATCTCCATCAACATCTCAGATCCGCCGTCAAGAGCATGAAATCATCATTGATCACTCCAAGATCGCAAACCAGCTGACAAAAAAAGTACACTTTCTGTACGACCAATCGAGAAATCTACAAGACAGATGTCACTGGCCCACTGATATTAACCAATGTCTGAAGTTGCATCGCCATCCGACATCAAACAACATGTGAATCCATCGGCGATCGTCACAAGAAGAATTCCAAAAGACGCGGCATGGCCCATGCCCTGGCGACCACTAAATGCAGTTAATTGACCCATTTTATGGCAACTTAATGCAGTCATTAACCCATTATTTTGGACTGCCCAATCAAAATCAAGCAAATGGGAGTTACAAATCCAAGCAATCATGGTATTAAAATCATGAAACTCCCCTCATCATGGAGATTAAGGGTGATTAAATGCACATCATTCTCCATCGGCCAATCATATTCATGGAAAGAGGAGTTACAAAATCAAAGAATTAAAACTTGTAACTCCTCCCATTAGAGAGCGTCAATGCCATCAACTCTCTCATCATGGGTCATCAATGCCATAAATCACCCCATGGCTACCAAGAGCCTATAAAAAGGGGTCATTCCAAGAGGAGGAGAGAGACAGACACACATAGAAAGAGAAATCCATACACACAAGCAAGAAAGAAAAACTCTGAAGAAATCCTACTACTCTGCTTCTGAAACACCACAAGGTGATCGAAGTCCCTTGGGGGGCCACCCCCCCAAGGTCCTCTCTCCTTCTGTCCAACATGGCCTAAACGCGGCTCTTCAGCCTGTTTACTTTTTTTTTATATTGGATATAGGACTCCCCTTGGTCTTTATCCTCTAAAAAACTGAGGTCCAACCCAAGCCAAAGAATTAAAGCATCAAGCGTTCTCATATGAAGGACGATGGCGAAGTCCATACATGACTTGCGACCGTCGATCTGAACGAGTCCCGCAATCTCCTGAGAAGTTAGATTCCTTCTCTCACTTTTCTATTGTATTTTGTATTGTTTGTAAAGATACAAAAAAATCACATTTCTTGCATTTCATTATTGATGAGATTTGTAAATGGCCTTCTAAGGCAAAATCGCCTTTCACGACACAAAACTGCCTTTCACACCAAACAAGAACCGCCTTCCACTACAAACAAAAATCGCCTTTCACGACAAACAAAATGAAATTGCCTCTTACGGCATTAAAAAAAAATTGTGTCTCTTTCTTAAAATATATGTGCAATGGACAGTTAGAAAAAAGAATTGATTTCCTTTCTACTTGTGAAGGTGGATCTCCGGATCACCACTTCAAATTCCAAGTAGAATAGAAAATTTAACATACCCGTACAAAAATGTTGATGACTCGCTTTTGTCCTTCGCGGGACCCCGGCAGCCCCGGGGCGGAAGGAGAGGACGAAAGCCGGGTCCATCAAGTTGGCACACCCGGTGGGACTTGTTCATTTGAGAACGCAATGCTTAATTCTTAGGCTCCTTTCTAGTTGGTGGCCTGTGTTGGATCTTGCCTCTAAAAAAAATATGAGATGGGATTTTTGGAAATTTCTATCTTTGAATTTATTTCCACTCTCTCATTTAAAAAAAAATCTGATTTCTCTTTCTTGGATTCAATTTTGAGAAACTTTGAACATCTCCTCTTCGAATTTGATAGCTCACAGAAATGTTTGCAGCTATTGTTCGTATCGGGGAGTGGGCCATCTTTTTTCTTTAATGAGTTCGATAGGGATTTTCAAAAAAGAAAAAGAAAAAGAAAATCTTTTCAAACTCTCCAGAAAAAATCAGTTTTTTCTCTTTTGGATTCAGATTTGAGAAACTTTGGTTTCTTCCTTTTCGGACAATAGCTCGGGGAAATCGCTTGTAGCTAGCGTTTAGATTTGAAGGGACCATTCGCTCTCTTTGATGAGTCCAAAAAAAAAAAAAAAAGAAATCTCCCAAAAAAAATCAATAAAAGAAAAGTTCAAAACCCACTGAGGTTGCACCAATTGCGTTCTTTGACCAAAGTGGATCTAAGAAAAGCATCGTCCAGAGTGTGGAGGCAGCTAGACTGTTCGAGGTAAGGGTCCTCCAAACGGGTTCATTAAGTAATCCTACCCTTACCTGGGTGCTGATCTATCTACTAAGGTTTCATAAAAACGAATTGGAAACCTATGTGTACTTCTAAAAAAAATCTTCAAAAAAAAAAAAACTATTCAAAAGAAAGAAAACTTCTGTCACTTTTGAATTCAGATTTGAGAAATCTTGGTTCTCTCCTTTTTGGATTTAGTTCTCGCAGAAATGTTTGAGCCTATGTTCGGATTGGAACACCATTTGCTCTCTTTGATGAATTCAATCTTGACATTTCAAAAAAACAAAAAAAAAACTTCCGTCACTTTTGAGTTCAGATTTGAGAAATCTTAGTTCTTTCCTTTTCGGATTTAGTGTTCGCATAAATGTTTGAGATAAATGTTTGAGCCTATGTTCGGATCGGAACACCATTTGCTCTCTTTGATGAATTCAGTCTTGACCTTTCAAAAAAAACTTCCGTCACTTTTGGGTTCAGATTCGAGAAACTCTGGTCCCTCCTTTTCGGACTCAGTGCTCGCAGAAATGTTTGAGCCTTGTTCGGATTGGAATACCATTTCCTCTCCCTTATGAATCCAATCTTGACCTTTCAAAAAATCCCATCTCATGTCCTTTACATGGATACGATTTACAACATTTTTGCCTAGCAGTGTTAGTACGCCCTTTCGGGTCGACTATATTCGTGACCGACACATTTGTACCTCCAACCTTATATCATCTTACTTCGAGTGAGCCTTGTTTCTCGGTAATTTGAATTAAGGTTTACAATTGCTTCTAGCAGTCACTGGAACGCTCACCCTGAGCCTACCATACTTGCATTTAGAACAATTGTACCCTCTGTGGCTTTCTACCTTCTTCATCTTGCTTGGGCTGGGCCATATCCCCTAGATCGATTTGAAAAGACAAAACCATAGTTATCTTCCATTTATGATCACCATATTCTTGTGATTACTAATGGATCTGGTCTTGTTCAGAGGTTTTCCAAACTAACAATGACAACTTCATTAACCATCACTTTCGATAAGAACAAGTACCAACTCCTGCTTCAAAAAAAGCAAAGCAAGCGTACTCACAAGCGCCCTAGCAACTGCCAAAGCGTCATCTCCCTCGGCAACTCTTAAAACACCAGGTCGACCTCTACTCCCCGGACCATCATCTTCGGGTCATTGGGACCATTCCCACTCCCCGTAGAAAAAACTGTACATGCCAAGAAGTAGAAAACCACCCCTGAACATGTCACCGCTCTAACACCAAGGGCAACAATCAAAAAGTCTAAAGCCTGTGGCAACCCCACGAAGCCTCAACTTGCAAGAAACTAGGTGTACCCCAAGATTTGGTCCCTGAAACCCTCCCCAAAGCAAAGGAGGTCCCAAACATCTGCAAAGCCAGCGTACCTGACCCCTCTCAAGGAGAACCGGTTCTACCCTCTCTCTCACATGAAAGAGGAGAAACCTACCCTCCACCAAACAAACAAATCAACTCAGCATGAGCCGGCTTGCTCTTACAAGCCCAAAATCAAGTGATGCATCACTAGGCCAATGCAAGAACCTGTTAAGGCCTACATTCCTACGAGTCTACCATTCATCTCAACAGGGGCCGAACTTGCAAAATTCAAAGCCTCATTGCGACAAGCAAAGGACTGCGTCTGAATCCTATCCATGCCTAGCTTCAAAGAAGACAAGCTTGGCTGCTGCGCACGGGGGACTACCTCCTTCATTGCCAGAGCACAGCCAGAGCTGACCGAAGCTCAAATTTACTGTCGTATACGTCGTCACACAACAAATCGACAAAAGATACTAGAGAAGCAAAGAACCCAGCATTCTACCATTCAGGTCTCTAAAAAATGGGTCGAAAAAGAAAGACCCGACCAAGTTGTTGCTGTCTATATAGTTGACAAAACCAGAAGACGACAGAAGTCGGCAACCAAAATTCATGTCAGACGACTGGTGACTCGCAGCGTCTCCTGGACACGAAGACATCATGAGGATTCTCCCGTTCCTTCAAGCTAAGGACATCGGAGTATCCACTCCTCGGACTCTTCATCAAAAGAATGAGCTCTGGCTTAGTCACCAGGACCATATCCTCATTCGATTATTGAAGGATGAATGTCCTGGCTACAAATGCTCAGCAACCTCCACCGCATGATGACGTAACAGCACGCATCCAGTAGTTGGAGCAAGGACAATAGAGAATTGAGGCTCTAATGGAGAACCTCCTTCTCACTTTCCAACATCCACCGAACAATGAAACTCCTCCAAGTCATCAAGATGACGAGGAAAACAATGAGTCACGTGCCCTTACCAAAAAGGACGTTGACAATATCCTCGCTAAAGCAAAAAAAGAGGATACACTAGAGGAACATGAGATCAAGCCGTCATATCCCTTATGGATGGACTCGGTTCCGTTCCCTGCAAAATTCAAACAACCTACTCTCCAAACATATACAGGGAAAGGTTTAGCCAGACAGCATGTCATCTACTTCAAGATCCTGACGGGAGCTATTACGGATCAAGATGCCCTCAAGATCCGTCTCTTTGCAAGCACCTTAAAAGGTACGACCTTTGATTGGTACTCCACTCTGCCGGAGGACTCCATCCAAAACTGGGCCATGCTGGAGACACGCTTCCTAACCCCACTTCAAAGGTGAAGATCATCTTGTTACTATGGCACAGCTCTGCAGCCTATAACAGGGAGAGAATGAGTCAACATACGACTTCATTCAGAAGTGGAAGACAATGACGTAGAAGTGCTCAGATGTATTGCCACAAGCGTCGCTGGTCGACATCTGCTGTAACAACATGAGAGCAAGGATCCGCTCCATGATTATCGGCAACAAATAAAAAAACTTGGGAGAACTCCTGGAAGCAGCTATGGAGGCTAAAATGGTGATCAAAGACCTCAATAGTCAGAAATTATCAAAGAAAGAGCCGACTACCATTACGACCTCAAAACCAAAGAAAAAAGAGGTTCTTAATGGGCAAACCAAGTCAGCCCCTTAGTAGCCAAAGAATGTTGAAAACAAAATTGCAGGTAAGAAACCTGAACTCTCTGATGCCTTCAAAGAACGAGTAGAGAAGAAATACCCGTTCGATGAGGATGTTGAAGAAATCCTTAAGGCTCTCATAGCAAACGGTAAACTCACCTAACTTGAGCCCAAAAGAACGGGAGATGTTGGCAAACCAATGATCCCCGGTATTGTCCATACCACTAGATGGTCTCGCATACTCTCAATCAATGCTTTGTAGTGATGTGATATGGAAAAAAAGAGTCATCACCTTTGACAAAAACCATAGGTCTGCCTCCGTCAACATGGTGTCATATGGACAAACTTCCAAATCACCAAGGGAAAAATCACCACTTCCTTCAAGGTGATAAAAATGACTCAGAGGTCCCAAGAGTTGGTTCCTTATCCAACATCAGATGAACAACCCATATGGGTGCATCCCGATCTCCTAGAAGATGAAAATTGGAAGATCGTCAAAACAAAGCCTACCTACCGCTCAACAGCGAAGGCAAGCCAAAAACCAACCTCGCAAGCTCAAACAGCAGGAGAAGACTCAATCAAAGCAAGAAGTCCCTGAAAAGGCAAAGACCTCTTCCACTGCTTCACTAGCGGCAAGCGAGGAGTCCCTTCCTAAGTCTTCAAAGGTGGTAAGAAAATTCACCCTTGGCGATTTCATGCCACCTCATTACAGAGATGAAACTGCACAGGGGGCATCATACTCTTGCAACTCAGTAATTGGATTCTCCATGGATGGATACGAGTCCAGTGATACTGCCAGTGATACCGATGAGTGGGAGGAATCCCTTGAAACAGGAGAATACCTCTTTGATGAGGAATGGATTCCCGATTCTCATCTTATGCCAGTAATTTGGTATAACCCATTATAGCCACAAGGATCCTCGTCTGATGATGAAGAAGACCAAGAGGCCATTCAAGAAAATGTTGTTGATCCAACATAAGCAAGCGCTCCAGTGGAACCCAACATTGATGAACCATAAGGAGCAGATGACGATGAAGATTTGGCTCATATGCTCGATCTTGAAGAATATGCAAGAATTATGCAACGTCTTGTCATAGAGCAAGGGAAGGATCGCATTAATGAGCTTCGTCATAATCAGAATCCAGAACCAAAAATTCAGGAAAATTTACAGACATCTCCTTCGGTAACCCCGGAAAATGAAGACAACTGCTGGATTGATGATCCTTTCACATCTGAAGACGAGTCTGAGTCTCAACAGTGCATTCTAAAGGCATCTCCTATCATGATTGTTTGCAATGCGATAGTTAGGGATGATGGCGCCTCTGAAGCTTCGTCTGCTGAGGCCTCAGATTCTTAGACTACGTCCGGTAACATATCTTCTGGAACTACATCTCCTTAGGTGACTTCCACAGAGATATCATCTTCTCAGCCTTTGTCTCCTGAGATTGTGACATCGGAACTCAAGCCTTTTCCGACTGATCATCTTGAAGAAGCTCCTGCTAATGAAGTCTTCTTCAATGAAAATCCGGTCAACTGGTCCTAGGTACCGACCTCATAGGTGATGTCTGGACCGATAAATTACTCAACAAAGAAGAGAAGTTGCTAGCTGCTGCTCAGGACTTGTTCCTAGAAAATGCTCCGTGCAACGCAATCACTGAAGAAGACAGTACTGCTACAGAGACATCTTCAACAAATGACAAGGATCAACCGCTTGATCCCGAGAGTGATATTCCACAAGAAGACCCTTCTCTAGAAGCTCTTGAAGTTGGTAAAGGTACCCGCTCTGGCCGAGATTACCACAAAAATTACAACCAACCTTCTTCTTCCTATGTAAATCCTTCAGGAAAACAAATTCTAAATGCCCCAAGTGGCAACAATAATGAAAATGCAGGCTCGATGGAGGCTTTCAAGTACGACTTGATTGAGCACTTCAAACACATACCTGCACGACTGCACATCCTTGACTTATTATGAATGCCTCCGCACACTAGTCTCATTTCAGAACTGCAAAGGCTGAATGCGGATGTCGACAAACATGCCCCACAAGTCCTACAAATTAAAATGGACTATATGGTAAAAAAATCAAGTACTTCCTCAAAGGGAGAAAAGAAGAAAACTGATGGATCAACCATTGAATGCCTCTCGGTTCAGAAAGCAGCAAGTGCAACAATTGCCTTTGATAAGGATGACCTCCTGCTAGGCGAGACAAAGCACAACCGACCCTTATACTTCACAGGATACATCAAAGAAATGCCAATACACAGAGTCCAGATCGACCCAGGTTCTGCACTCAACCTCATCTCTACTTCGGCACTCGAAGAGCTGGGCATCCCACCTAGCAAGCTGAGTCACATGTCTGTATCCATCTTTGGATATGATGAGAGCGCTTAAAGGCCTATCGGTAAAATCAGGTTCAAGTTGAAAATTGGTGACTTTATCTCTGAAGTCTTTGTGTATACGATAAGAACCCCTTCATGCTACAACATCCTTTTTGGACGCCCCTGGATACATGAGAATGGTGTCGTCCCTTCAACTCTACATCAGTGCATCAAGTTCGTTGGCAACGACGGCTTAATACATCAAGTGTTTGTAGATAAAAAGCCCTTCAAAGACAAAGATGTCCATTTTGCAGATGCTCAGATGTATAAAGATGAAAAAGAAGAAAAAAAGGAAGAAACCACACCCTTTGCCGAAAATCTCCAGAAAGATAAGGGCAAGGCTCCTCAGCAATCATCGGAAGAAAACAAACCTTCCAACAAATCCGAAGAGAGCAATCATTCTCCCTTCGTTGTCTCTCTCAAATCTTCAAAGGCTTTGGTAATCACCACCAAAGCAAAGAAGACAAAACAAAAGGCTGGGGGCAAGTTCGCTGTCTCCTTCGTGTCTATTATGCATGATGCAGATTCGAATTCAGAGCCAGAAGACGACACAGCGTCAAGCCAAGCTGATACTCAGCAAGTTCAGCCCACTCTCACTCCATTGGAGACACCTGCTAACATAGAAGACCCTACGTCTGCTTCCTTCATCGGCAGAAGAAAAAACATTATTCTTCGACAAATCAGAAGACTTTCCATCAAATTCTTCGCTTGAACCTTTCCAAAATGAAGACCCCAAAATAGAAGTCCACAAACTCAATCTGCAAAAAGATACCAACCTTGTCAAACAAGGCCAAAGAAGGTTCCGTCCTGATGTGATGGACAAAATTGAACAAGAAGTTTAGAAACTCAAAAGCGTTGGCTTCACCTGCGAGGAACAGCGTCCTGAATGGTTGGCCAACATCTTCCCCGTGACAAAGAAAAATGGGCAGATAAGGGTCTGTATTGATTACAGAGACTTGAATAATGCATGCCCTAAAGACGAATTTCTGTTCCCCATACAAGAGGTGATGATCAACAACACTTGCGAATTTGAGCGAATGACATTTATGGATGGCTTCTCTGGCTACAATCAGATAAAGATGAATCCTGAAGATGGAACACATACATCATTTCGAACTCCATTTGGTGTGTATTGTTACACTGTCATGCCATTTGGTCTGAAAAATGTTGGTGTAACATATCAGAGGGCTATGATGAAGATATTCCAAGATATGCAGCACAAGACGGTCGAATGTTACGTTGATGACTTCACTGTCAAAAGTGGAAGAAAAGAACATCTTAAAGATCTTCGAGAAGTCTTTCTCCGACTTTGCAAACACAAACTACGGATGAATCCACTAAAATGCTTCTTCGGTGTATCATTGGGTAAGTTCCTCGGATTCATAGTTCGGAAAGCCGGAATAGAACTTGACCCCACTAAAGTCAAGGCTATCCTAGAAATGCCATCTCCAAGAACCCTAAGAGAACTAAAAGGGCTTCAAGGAAGGTTGTCATACATTCGACGGTTCACCTCCAATCTGTCAGGGAAGTGCCGTCCATTCTCTCGCTTGATGAAGAAAGGTGTGGACTTTGTTTGAGATGCTGAATGTGAAGCCGCATTTCAAGACATCAAGACATACCTGACCCAACCTCCAGTGTTGGCTGCCCCCACAACTGGAAAGCCATCATCTTGTACACAAGAGCTCTCGATTACTCTTTAGGCGCTCTACTGGCACAAGAAAACGACGAGGGAAAATAAGCTGCTCTATATTACCTCAGCCGCATGTTGACAGGTGCAGAGCATCGTTACTCTCCAATCGAAAAGGAATGCCTTGCTGTAATGTTCGCCGTACAAAAGCTGCGTCACTATCTGTTGTCCAACACAATATACCTGATTTCGAGGATCAATCTCTTAAAGGTCCTTGTCACAAAAGCAGGTTCTCTTAATGCCCAATTGGCAAAATGGTCCATCCTTTTGTCGCAATTTGATATTAGGTATGTACCACAAAAATCAATCAAAGGCCAAGCTTTAACAGACTTTCTGGCAGAGCAACCATTGCCTAAGGATTCTCCATTGAAGGATGATCTCCTAGACGAATCTGTCTACAATGTGGAAACTTCCTTACCAAATGCTTCATGGGACATGTACTTTGACGACACAACCAGGATAAATGAAAAAGAAAAGCAAATATTGGGAATTGACATTCTCTTTGTTAGTCCCAAAAAATACATGATTCCACACGCTTTCTCGCTACTAGAACCATGTTCAAACAATGCAGCTGAGTATCAAGCCCCGATTGTGGGATTGGAAGTCACCCTCGAATCTGACATCACCATGCTGGAAGCGTTGGGGGACTCTCAACTGATCGTCAACCAGATGAATCAGAAATTTGAAGTTAGGAAGCCCGATTCTGTTCCCTAACTACAACAAGGCATAATCACTTCGGCAAAAGTTTAATATTTGTCACATCACCCACATCCTCAAAGGTGAAAACATCCGTGCAGATGCCCTAGCCGGACTCGCCGCATCTAAGGCAATCCAAAAAGGGGAAAACGTGTAAATTACAGTGTAACAAAGAAGGATTCTGCATCCTTTAACAGACACCAAGCAGTTGCTGAATGCCACCGAGTTGTTGGAAGTCGGATGTCCATCCTTAAACCTCCGATTGGCAACTGGAGGGATCCGTTCATTTATTACATTATGTTCGGAGTCCTACCTGAGGATCTAAAAGAGCAGGTAAGCATTCAAAGACGAGCCCCAAACTTTCATTTGGATATTCCTTAAAAAATGCTTTACAAAAAATCCTTCAACATAGTACTTCTACCCTGTTTATCACAACATGAAGCCGAGGAAACTCTCAAAGAAATACATGCTGGTCTTTGTGGAGCTCATCAGGCTGGTCCTAAGCTCTACGATAAAATAAAAAGGTCAGGTTATTATTGGCCTACCATGGTAGATGACACAATACAATTTGCTAAACGCTTCCAACAATGCTAAATTCATGGAGATTATGTCCACATGCCTCCGGAATGGCTACACCCCACAGCGATCTCATGGCCTTTCGAAGCCTGGGGTATGGACATCATAGGTTTTATCTCTCCCCCACCAAGCAAAGGTCATCGCTTCATCTTCGCCGCTACTGATTATTTCTCCAAGTGGTTAGAAGCATTTGTGCTTAGCGAAATGAAGACCTCATCAGTCTTTCAATTCTTGCGCACCAACATTATCTATCACTTCGGCATACCTAAAAGATTCATCCATGATAACGGACCACAATTCCATCAATCACAGATTCTACAGGTTCTGCGACAAGTACAAAATCCAAAGTTGTCCTTCAACTCCATATAATCCGGCAGCGAACGAATTAGCTGAAGCCTTCAATAAGACACTCTGCAAAATTCTAAACAAAATGGTCTCTAGTCACAAAAGAGACTGGGGCGGCAAACTACCTGAAGCTTTGTGAGCTTATCGAACCACCGTTCGAGGACCAACCCATAGTACGCCATTCTCTTTGGTCTATGGATGCGAAGCTGTTGTCCATTTGGAAGTACAAATTCCTTCCTTAAGAGTATCTTTGCAAAATGACATAATGCAAGAAAGCAATGTCAAATTGAGACTCCAAGAGCTGGATAATCTCGATGAAAGACGGCTTGAAGCTCTACAAAGCATTGAGTTGTACCAAGCACACATGGCAGGATCTTTCGACAAGAAGGTTAGGCAATGCGCCTATAAAAATGGTGACTTGGTTCTTGCAATAAAAAGACCAATGGTTTTCGCCCACAAATCCAAAGGGAAATTCGAACCAAAATGGGAGGGACCATTCGTCATCGACAAAGTCCTCTCCAATGGTGCATATACTCTCCTAAACATGGAGGGTGACAGCGCCCATCAACGACAAATTCTTGAAGCGGTACTACCCTTGAAGACTTACGCCACTAGGTCAGAGCAATGCCTGCACGGTCAAAGCCTATTCCCAGGTACTTGATCCTCAAACCCACTCCTCTTGGAATTTTCATCCTTATGTCGAAATTTCTAAAAAAAAAAAAAAAAACTCTAAAAAAAAATGCTCACTTTCATAGTTTCATTGTTAAAAAAAAAAACCCCAAAAATCCAAGTTTAGGAGCCTCTTCCCGGACTTAACCAAAACTTTCAATCCTTGAACCCAAAATTCATGGCTTGAAACAAAAATCAAGACTCAGGAATTTCCACCCTAGTCCACCCCGACTTTTACAACAAAAAATGGTTGTGAGTCAAAATTTACGACCCTCGTGTCTTTAAACAAAAAATAATTTTTTAGAAACTGCGGGGAAGCGACGCTCAGTTGATACTCGCAAAGCCCAAAAATCGGAAGGATGCGAATCGCATTCGATACTTCCAAAATCTCAAAATCGCAAGGAAGCGACACCTTGTCAATACTTGCAAATTTTCAAAAATCGTGGAGATGCGACATTCCAGTTGATATCCATAACCTAAGGTTTCAAATTTCAAGATCGTGGAGATGCAACATTCCAGTTGATATCCACAACCAAAATTTTCGAAAAACCTCAAATTTCAAAAAAATCGTGGGGAAGTGCGACATTCAGTCGATACCAGCAAAAACAAAATTTTTGAAAAAAGCAAAGAAGCGATGTTCAGTCAGTACTTGCACCGCAATTCGTGAGGAGGCGACATTCCATCTATACTCGCAAACCAAATGAGCAATGAGGCGACATTCCATCGATACTTGCAATACCATTCAGCAGGGAGGTGATCTTTTGAGTCGGTACTTGCATTTTTGAAAACCAAAATCGGCTTTTATGCCAAAAACAAAAATCCGGCTTTCATGCCAAAAACAAAACCTGGCTTTTCGGCCAAAAATCAAAATCTCGGCTTTCACGCCAAAAACAAAACCCGGCTTTTATGCCAAAAATCTAAAATTTGGCTTTCACGCCGACAATACAAAATTTGGTTTTCAAACATCTGGCTCCTATGCCACAAAATTTCGGCTTCCATGCCAAAAACAGAATTTCGGCTTCCATGCCACAAACAAAACCGGCTTCCATGCCAAAAACTAATTTTGACTTTTATGTCACAAACAAAACCGACTTCCATGCCAAAAACTAATTTCGACTTTTACGCCACAAACAAAACTGACTTCCATGCCTTTCCAAATCTTGGCTCTCATGCCACAAATCCAAATTTTGGCTTTTACGCCACAAAATTTGGCTTTTTACGCCACAAAATTTTGGCTCTCATACCATCCCAAAAAGTCAGCTTTCATTCCATCTCAAAAATTCGGCTTTTATGCCATCTCCAAAAATTTGGCTTTCATGGCATCTCAAAAACTTTGGCTTCCATGCCACAAATTTTTTTTGGCTCTTACGCCACTAAATTTGGCTCCCAGGCCTTCTCAAAATCCAGCTTTCAAGCTATAAAAAAAATAAATGGGCTTTTTCGACAAAAACTAGTTTTCATGCCCAAAACAATCCTTTGACAAAAGATTTTCACAAAATGACAACCTTTTGGTCAAATTTTCAAACAAACATTCTCATCCAACTTTTGCTTATTTTCATTAAAAAGAATTTGAGTAAAAAGTATATAAAGTACCAAAAATGTTTTTACATTGAGGTATCAAAAAAAAAGAAAAGAGAAGAAAAAGAGTTTGTTATAAAAAAACAGGAGCTTAGTCTAACATGGTATTCAACCAAAGATTCAACTCCTCAAGCAGACTCTTGGCCTTAGCTTCAAAAGCTTCAGGCCACGCTTCTTCAAAATCTTTCCATAAAATGTGGCAAAACGCCGCGACCCATCTGCAGCACGGGGAAGTTCTTCCCAAAGAATCAGAGTCCCTTCTCTAGCATGAGCTTCCACATTGGTAGTCCATTTCGCAACAGCTTATTCCTCCAATAGCTCGAGACGCTGCCTGGTCTCAACGTCCTCCCTATCAAGACGGCGCAGGTCTTCTGTTAACTTAATGATGGCCAACTCGGTGACATTCCTCTCCTGAACGAATTGCTTACAAGTCTGCGAGATCTCGTTCAGTTCAGAGTTGACCTCGCCAGAAGGCTTCAAAAATATCTCATTGAAAAAGTCACCGCTTTGGGAAGCTCTTAGTCTCATTCCATTTGTTGCCGAGAGTAATGACTTCATCAACAAAAGTCTTCGCACTTGAAATGTCCAGACCGACCTCTTCGCTATCAGCAAGGATGTCTTGTACATGCTTGATCATGCCAAAGCCAGCTTCCAAATGGCCAGAAGAAAGAGTTTCGACCCAGGAGCTCAAAACGCTCTTTAACACTTTCTTCGCATACTGAAGAGATGGCTCGGATGAAGGCTCGCCCCTCTCCATTGGTTGATTGCCCTGTCATGCCCTATTGGAGGAGTGATCATCAGACTCTTTCTAATCGGAGACATTGGCGAAAGAATCTCCTCAGAAGATTTCATCTCTGCCACATTGAAACTGGAAGAAGAAGTCCCTACTCCTAGATCAACTGCAGGCATCCCCTACTCTGGCCTTGAGAAAGACGGAGGAACTTTTCCCGTTACCTCACAACTTGCCAGCGAAACAAAACAAAACAAAAGGTATGAATATGATTCTGTTAAAAAAATCATTATCATCAGGGTTATTGTTACAAATACCTTCTTCGACGATCGGTGAGATACTTTCTGCCTCCATGAGTTCATCCGAAGCATCGCCAAAGATCGCGTCCATGGATGGCTCGAAATCGTCGAAATCCTGTCGTAAGTCAGCTGACAAGAAAACAAGCAACATGTTAGCAAATGACAGCACAGACAAAAAAGAAAGAGAAAAAAAGAAAATACAAAGAAGTCATACCAGGTGAAGATTCTGGAATCACTCCAGAGTCCCTCGGTTCTTCTTCAGATGCCATGATTGGATTCGTCATTGCCTCATCGGACGGAACCTCAGGCATCACCAAATCATCATCTCCCACTGAAAAGGGAGAGAAGGGAATTCAAAAGAAGAAAATTTCAATGGAAGAAATGGAAAAAGGAAAAGGAAGAATCATACCTTAATTAACGGTCTCTTCCTCTCGGCTCCTCTTTTCCGGAGGCTCATCAGCATCCCCTGACATCTCTTCAGCAATGGTCAAAGGGACTTCTAAATCAGGAGAGTCCTCATGTCGCCTCTTATTACTACACTGCCCTCTCTTCCTCTTACTTCTATGGGCCGGTTTGCTTGAAGTACCCACTCCATCGTCAAAGTTAGGACCTTCGCTTGACTCCTCACCGGATGGTTTGCTTTTCCCAGTGGACTCCAAGGAAGTCTTCATTCATTCTGCTTGCATCCAAGCATCTATCTTGGCCTCCTCCTCTTCTAGCTGTTTCAAGACCTCACCAGGTATCTCTTGTACAACTCCTAATCTGATGACGTCCTGTTCACCGAGAGAGCCTATCTTGTGCTTCTCTCCAGAAAGGAAAGCCATAACTTCCTCTTGTCGGACTCCATCTGATCTGCCAAGACCCTTCCCAGAAGATTGCTTCACATCGAGCTCCTTCTTGGAAAGCCCCCGGTATACCAAAAAGCTCTCTACAGACCATTTCGTGAAGCCAACAGTCCGGAAAGTGGGCAACTCAGGATAGGAAATCATGGCGGTAGTGTCCTTCGCACTGTGAAAGGCCCATGCATTCCTCCCGTCATGCAAACCTCCGAAACGCTTCACCATGCTCGAAGGCGCTCCAACAATGACCTAAGAGAAGCTCAACTGTAGCGCAAAACGCGATGGGACATACGGCTGGATATCAACAAAAAAATGTCTATGGTATACCATCGTACCAATGCATATGTTGAAAAGCCACCTCTTTTCTGCGTTTGTCAAAGAATAGTGTCTTCCCGACCCTGCCTTGCTGGAATCACGGGAGACACCAAAATCAAAAGCCTTCTTCTGCAAACCTGGAGAAAGCTTCACTGAAGATTGCCCAATCTCGACGTCCCTGAATCGTCGGATCCTCAAACGGGCAGACAAAAGAGATTCGGAAACAACTGTCCCTCTAGCCAATCGAATCATAAAGGTTCATCATCCTGTGCAACTCCTAATCGATGGGAGCCGGGACAGTGGTACATATACCACGATTAGAAAATATGGGTTGAAAATACCCTGTTTATAAGGAGTCCAAGCTGAACTAGAAAAGCAGCAGCCTGCAATTCGATACACAGATTGGAGTAAAGAGCAGGCACTAAAGCAAGCTGCTCTCCAAAAGCCATCTGACAAGCCGGAAAGATACAATGCGGCATGATGTGTGTTCCAACTCCTCCAGCAAAAACAGCCTCACTCAGCCAGTAAGTGAGGTATACAGTGAGATCCCTCTGCAGCGTAATGCCAGAACAAATGGCATCTGTGCTCATGAAGAAGTCCTTCAAATCTTCTCGCGTGAGAGAAGTCTTCTTCGAACCTGGAGTCTTAGCTCTGGCTTCCCGGGTTGTGCTATCAGAAGACTTTCTACTGTCAAAAAAGTTGGGGAACAAAGAGCCAAAATTCCTCCAATTGCTGGACCTGACTTTCGAGCCCTCCTTCTCCTTCAAAAAATCACAGAAGGCAGCGAGCTGAAAGTATAAAAGCCTGAACTCCTCAGACTGCTCCTCAAGGACGCTGTCAATAGGTATGAACTCCTCATAAAGTTTGCCGAGGATAGGCAACCTGATGATGGCACTCAATTCCTTCAAAGAAAAACGAATCTCACCATTTGTGACAATGACGGTGTTGGTTTGTGGAAGGAATGGCTCCAACATGGCCATGAAGGCTTCATCGGAGAAAACCACGGTTTGTCGAAAAGCGCGAACTGCATCTAAGATCTCGGCCTCCTTCAGAATGGCCCCGCCAACCTACAGGATGTGATCAATCCATCACTCCCAGCTTGAGTCAATGCTAAAACGACCACGAAGTCGAAAAGGCTTCACCCAAGTGCTACCGTAACCCTGGAAAATGCCTAGGCTCACCGGTCTCAAATCAACCGATGGATGATCAGAACCTTGGTAGCCGCTGGCCGGCATTAACTTGTCCATGCGGACAGGCGACTTCTCTGCATAACCGGAAGCGCTGCCAGCAAAAACCCTGGTCTTGATTACATTAGTCCTCTTCACCCAGCTCAGAGGATCTTCCCTCTTAGGGCATCTAGGAGAAAGGCTCATAATCGAGAGGCTCATGATCGAGACAGTGGGATCAAAGGTTGATCGAGTAGAAATAGTTCTATGCTGTGTAAGAGAACTGAAAACATCTCCTTTGGTATGTCAAGTCGTCAGGGACTGTGTCACCAAAGAAGAAGGTAGGCTTGGGCACAATGCTCTGATCGTCCATGACCTAAGGACAATTGCTTACCATAATCTTATAAAACTCCTCATCCTTGAGAGCGATCAATCGTTATCTCATCTCATCACGATTGAGGGAGTCGCACTCTTCCAAGTTTCTCTCCACAAACTAGACCTTCTCCCAGGCTTGCTGAACGGCCACATTAGGAGACCTGGCAGACCAGCGAGGTGCATCAGTAACAGGCTCTTTGCCCTTGTTCGTTCTGGAGGAACTACCTGCAAAGGATGGAAAAGAAAAGATCAATCATCACCAAAGTGACAAAATTCTGTAAAAAAAAAAATCTAGTGAAATTTTGGCATGGTTCCAGGGCAATTCCGAAGAAAAGGGAAACACCCAGAAAAAGATAGGAAGCTTGAAGATGTGCTCAACACCACTGCAAGTTCATGGTCAATGAAGCATTCTCAAAGAAGGTTTGAACTCAAACATTGCTGCGAGATCAAACCAATCTTATCAAATCTTCACGAGTTTGAAAAAGGGCTCAACATTGCCGCGAGCTCCGAACTCCAAGCTCCTCAAAATCCCACAAGACTAAGAAAGGGCTCAACATTGCTGCGAGCTCCAAATCCCAAAACTTGCAAAAGATTTCCAGGTATGCATCATCATGCTCCCAAATCAATTTACTAAAAATCATGCATCAAAGAAAATCATCATGCATTAGATGCTAGGAAAACCTTAACCAAAGTTTGACCAATTCCAACCCAACTTGGTCAAAACCAATCAAACATTGTCCAAGTCAAAAATCATGTTGGCTTGACCTAGAGACTCTAGCCTTCTATCTTGATGCATCAAAAAAATAAAAAATAAAAGAGAAAATGCATGAGCATCTTGGATTGCATAAACCTCATTATCATGGTGAGCAAAAAGAGGGAAACCAAAAAAGAAGAAGAGAGAAATGAGAGAAATATGTTCAAAAAAAGAAATATCCTGGCCTGGCCCACAGGCCATGGCCCACTACCACTTGGATGTACGGACAAGTCCATACAGAGAAGAAAAAAAATGAAAAAAAAAGAGAAGAAAAAACTGTGAGAAAAAAAAAAGAAACAGCATGTGTAAAAAAAAGAGAGAGAAGAAAGAAAGAAAAAAGGGAAGAAAGAGAAAAAGAAAAGAAAATGAAAAGAAAAGAAAAAAAAGAAACATTTCCTATTTCTACATGGAGTTTCTTGTGAAGGAAGAAAACTTACTTGAAACCATGGATGGAGAAGAAGAAAAAGAACTTGAAGATTCTTGAAGAAGAAGAGAAGTTTTTGATCCTGGAGCACTCTTGAAGACTTTTGCTAAAAGAAAGCAATAAGGGCAAGAGATCCAACCTCCTTTGCTTTTATAAAGGAGAGCAAGCCAAAAGAGAAAATAAGGAGAAAACCAAGGAGGTAAGTGCTAAAAATTATCAACTTTCCCAAAAGAAAGGAGATTTGAGATATTCTCTCCTAAGAGAAGATTCTTTGATAAATTCTCTCAAAAAAGAAAGGAAATGAGAAATATTCTCTCCCAAAGAAAGATACTTCGAGAAAATCTCTCCCAAAATCAAGAAAAATGAGAGACTCTCTCCAAGTAAGGATATTTTTAGATATTCTCTACCCACAAGAGATATTTTTAAATATTCTTTACAAAATGACACCATATGAGATCTAAGCCATCTTCTAAAGCTTAAGATCCCTTAGGTTAGTTCAGATGAGTCAGGTTTGACCACCTAGGCACTAAAAGGGGTTTCCTATAAAAAAATCTCCTTTACCAAGAGCATACAAAATGGTTTCATGCCTCTTTTGAGTTGATTGAACCATTCAAAAATAAATAAATAAAATAAAAGCCTCATGAGTTTCCAAAAATCCAAACCATCCAACCTCATGAACCAAATTAAGCAAAATCTTGAAATTAACATTCCATAAAAAATCCAAACGCTGGTCCCCTAACACGCCACATACAGCTTATTAGGTTACAAGCCAAAACCAAAAAACCAAACCTGACCCCCTAGCTAGCCACATACAGATTGTTAGGTCACAAGGTCAAAACCAAAACCAAATTTGACCCACCAACTTGCCTCATATAGCTTGGGTCATAAAGTCAAAATAAAAAATCAAACCCTGACCCCCTAACTTGCCACATACAGCTTGTTAGTCACAAGGTAAAAAAAAAACCAAAAAAACCCTCTTGACCGCCTAATGCGCCACATACAGCCCTTAGGTTGACAAGGTCAAAAGGAAAACCCAAAATCCAAAAATCCAACTCCCCTATGTCATTTTCAAAATTTTGCCTTGAGACGGTACGTGATCTCTCTCACCAAAAAGTCCCTTTGGAAACTCAAAAAAAATATGAAATGATGCTCAAACACTCTTCGTCAAGTCAGAAGCTCTCATTCAAGTTTCTCTTCGAGGCACATCGACTCCAAAAGTTACTCGTCGCTGTACCTCGAGGGGGCATTTGTTGACACAAAAAATGTCACTTTGCCTCTTCAACATTGAAAGCTACATAAAGTCGCATCCTACCACAAAAAGGCAATGCCACTTCAAGCGTCAAATCTTGTCAGAACCAGACAGAAACTGCAAGATTGTTCAAGACAGCCAAAAGAGGGGTACACCTGAAGTTTCGGGCCATTGTAACATCATTTGACCCAACTTCACTCCTCCAGCGGCTGAGAAGGAGCTCTCAGCGGCGGTGAAGCCAGAGACCCTGACACACAAAAAAGAGCACACGGCTGGCCTCAAAATGCCACTAGGAGGCTCCATTTGAAGTTTTGGGCCATTTCAATATCATTTGGTCTAACTTCACTCCTTCAGGAGCTGAACAGGAGCTCCTGGCGGCGATAGCGTCGAAGACATCAAAACTTTGATCAGAGCCTACGGATGATTCCAAAATACCCCCCAAAAGGCTCCATGTCAAATTTCAAGTCAAACCGACAATGTTTGACCCTCCATCCCCCTCGAGCAATAAAATCAAGCCTTTCGGCGGTGAGAACCACCAATGCCATCACTCATCAAACAGAACACATGGGTGGCTTCAACATGCTTCCAAAGGGCTGTACGTCAAATTTCAGGTCATTCCGACAACGTTTGACTCGACTTTGACGCTCCGAGACAAAATCAAGCCTTCCGGCGGCGAAGCTTCCCGAAACCATGACATCCAAATTGGAGATAATGGATCGTCTGAAAATGACTCTAATAGGCCCCCTGTGAAATTTCAGGACAATCGGACATCGATTGACCGCACATCAAAGCGCGACATCTTCCTCGCGGCAAAATCAAGTCAGATGGCTTCAAAATTCAAAGAAAAACCCATGGTTGGTCCTATCTACTGCTCAGGAGGCTTCACTTCAAATTTCAGGTCATTCCGTCATCGTTTGACCTAGTTTTGACTTTTGACAGAAAACCGGCTACAAAGTCTTCGACTCTTCCAAAAAATAGGAAACTTTGTGCTTCGATTTGCAAGGCTTCTCTTCAGGTTTTCTTCAGGATAATCAAGTCAATAAATGATGAAAAATGTCAAGAAAAATACAGGAGAAAAAAAATAAAAAAGATCGAAAAATGGAGACCGGAAGGTGAAAAATCCCCATGGTCGTCGGCGACCTTGGAAGTCCGGGTCGTCGGATTTTCCGCCGGATGGCCCTTTTTCCAATCTTTTTCGCGTTTTGGGAATTCCAACCTTTGTGGTTTTTTGAAAATCTAATTTTTTATGCTTAAAATCGACTGATCTTCATCAACATCTTGGATCCGCCGTCAAGAGCATGAAATCATCATTGATCGCTCTAAGATCGCCAGTCGACTGACAAAAAAAGTACACTTTCTGTCCGACCGATCAAGAAACCGACAAGACACGGCTCGCGACTCTTCGAATGCCCTGACGACCACTTAATATAGCTAATTGGCCCGTTTTATGACAATTTAATACGGTCATTAACCCATTATTTTGAACAGTCCAATCAAAATCAAGCAAATGAGAGTTACAAATCCAAGCAATCATGGTATCAAAACCATGAAACTCCCCCTCATTATGGAGATTGAGGGCGATTAAATGCCTATTATTCTCCATCGGCCAATCATATTCAAGGAAAAAGGAGTTACAAAATCAAAGAATTAAAATTTATAACTCCTCCCATCATGGAGCATCAATGCCACACTACAAGAAATTTGGGGTTTAAGGACGACACAAATTTGTCCCAAAATGTACATATTTCGTCACCGAAACTAATTGAGATGAAAAATTTTCGTCACCCATTTTGTTGCCAAAGCCTTGTGGCTAAAAGGTATCGGAGACGAAAAAAATTCGTCATTGAAAAAATAAATTTGTGACGATTTTTTTTTCTCCAATACACTCTGTTGAAAATATACTTGTAAGTAATTTTTTTTTTGTCTCCAATACACTCTGTTGGAAACATACTTGTAAGCAATTAGTGACAAAATATTTTGTCATTAAAGGAAGAAATTAGAGATAAAAATATTTTGTCATAAATATAAGAAATAGAGACGAAAAAATTTTATCGCATCCGCCCAACTCAAGAACTTCCCAGGATGTCACCCATCATAGTACTGTTCCCGCCCGAGCACGCTTAACTTCAGAGTTCTTACGATTTCCGAAGGCACACAGTTTTAGAAGTCCTCATGCTAAGTTAATACGGGATTTGACTTATAAGCCCATGGTCAAGACTTGGATATTTCCGATGCGGGCTAACGGAGACTCATCATTTGAAGCCCGTGGTTAAGGGTACCGCCCGGACCAAGATCTCACATTTTCCCCCACTAGAAATAGAGCCGTCCTCGGCTCTAATACCAACTGTCACAACCCCGCCCAACACAGCATGAAATTGTCCGCTTTGGCCCACGTGCACGCGCGAGGACTTCCCAGGAGGTCACCCATCCTAGTACTGCTCTCGCCCGAGTACGCTTAACTTCAGAGTTCTTACGATTTCCGGGGCCACACGGTTTTAAAAAGCCTCATGCTAAGTTAATATGGGGTTTAACTTATAAGCCCATGGTGAGGACTTGGATATTTCCGATGCGGGCTAATGGAGACTCGCCTTTTGAAGCCCGTGGTTAAGGGTACTGCCCGGACCAAGATCTCACATTCTCCCCCACTAGAAATAGAGCCGTCCTCGGCTTTGATACCAATTGTCACAGCCCCGCCCAACTCAGCATGAAATTGTCTGCTTTGGCCCACGTGCACGCGCGCGGACTTCCCGAGAGGTCATCCATCCTAGTACTGTTCCCGCCCGAGCACACTTAACTTCGAAGTTCTTACGATTTCCGGGGACGCACGGTTTTAAAAAACCTCATGCTAAGTTAATACGGGGTTTGACTTATAAGCCCAAGGTCAGGACTTGGATATTTCTGATGCGAGCTAACGGAGACTCACCGTTTGAAGCCCGTGGTTGATACGCTACGCCCCGTGGTTAAGGGTACCTCCCGGACCAAGTTCTCACAGTAGCAGAGACTGAGAAAGGTAGGTGTACCTGGCGATGGCGGACTCCTGGATGGAGGATGATGGGCACAGATGATGGTGATTGGTGATGGTAGCTGTGTCTGGGAGTTCTAGGCGAGAGAGACTGAGAGAAGTAGAGATGAGAGGGATCACTGATCAGGGATGGGTCTGCACTGCGTGTGTTGATGGAGGGTGATGATGATTGATGGGGGCCAATGGGCCATGGGGCTGCTGCCTGAGACGATAGGTGGGAGATGTTGGAAAAGGATTTTGAAAAATTAGGAAAAGGGTTCTTCTCTCCTTTTCTGGAAAAGGGTTTTGGAAAAGGGGGAAAAGGGTTTTGGAAATGAGAGACTGGGATAGATGGAGGGAAAAAGGGGGAAATGGGTTTTGGAAAAGGGGCGTTGGATTGGGGGGATGGATGTTAGGGCCAGGGGGCCCATTTTAGTCATTTTAAAGGCTTTTCCAAAGCAATACTTGTAAGAGAGGAATAGGCTCAAGTGCGAATAAAATTGGCGCCTTATTTTGTTGGCCAAAATATTTTCATTTTCCATAACTTATCCTTATTAGTGACGAATTACGTTCGTCGCAAAAATAAATTATATTTTGTGACAAAAATTTTCGTCTCCAATGAGCTAAAATAACTCGCGCCCGCAAATGAAATTGGCGCCTTATTTTGGTGACGAAATATTTTCGTCTTCCATAACTTATCCTTATTAGTGACGAATTAAATTCATCACAAAAACAAATTATATTTTGTGACAAAAATGTTCGTCTCCAATGAGCTAAAATAATCCGAGCCAAAGCAAATGAAATTAGCGCCTTATTTTGGTGACGAAATATGTTCGTCTTCCATAACTTATCCTTATTGGTGACGAATTACGTTTGTCGCAAAAAAAAATTATATTTTGTGACAACAATTTTCATCTCTAATGAGCTAAAAAAATTGGCGCCAACACAAAACAAGTTGGCGCCATATTTTTGTAGACGAAATTTTGTTTTCGTCTCCTATACTTTTGAAAAAAATGAAAAAAAATGACAAAATTTAGATTTCGTCCTCTTTGGGTGTTCTTTTAAGACAAAAAAAAAAATTCGTCATCAAATTTCGTCACAACAGCCTATATTTCTTGTAGTGTCATCAACTCTATCATCATGGGTCATCAATGCCATAAATCACCCCATGGTTACCAAGAGCCTATAAAAAGGGGTCATTCCAAGAAGAAGAGAGATTGACACACACATCCATACACACAAGCAAGAAAGAAAAACTCTGAAGAAATCCTGCTACTCTGCTGCAGAAACACCACAAGGTGATCGAAGTCCCTTGGGGGGCCACCCCTAAGGTCCTCTCTACTTCTATCCAACATGGACTAAACTTGGCTCTTCAGCCCGTTTACTTTTTTTTTATTGAATATAGGACCTCCCCTTGGTCTTTATCCTCTAAAAAACTAAGGTCCAAGCCAAGCCAAATAATCAAAGCATCAAGCGTTCTCATCTAAAGGATGATGGTGAAGTCCATACATGGCTTGCGACCGTTGATCTGAACGAGTCCCCGCAATCTCTTGAGAAGTCAGATTCATTTTCTCACTTTTCTATTGTATTTTGTATTCTTTGTAAAGAGACAAAAAAAATCACATTTATTGTCTTTCATTATTGATGAGATTTGTAAATCGCCTTCTATGGCAAAATCGCCTTTCATGTCACAAAACTGCCTTCCACGGCAAACAAAAATCGCCTTTAACAGCAAACAAAATGAAATCGCCTCTTACAGCATTAAAAAAAAAATTGTGTCTCTTTCTTAAAATATATGTGCAATGGAAAGTTAGAAAGAAGAATTGATTTCCTTTCTACTTGTGAAGGTGAATCTCAGGATCACCACTTCAAATTCCAAGTTGAATAGAAAATCTGGCATACACGTACAAAAATGTTGATGACTCGCTTTTCCTCCTCTGCCAGGCCCCGGCAGCCCCCGGGGTGGGAAGGAGAGGAAGAAAGGTTGGGCCCCCATTAGGCTGCTCCTATTAAACTGAGACTTCTTATTGCACAAGATGTTTGTAAGAGTCTTCGAACCATTGTTCATCTTGTTTACAGAAGCTTGTGTTACTTTTTGCTCAGACAGAGTGATCTTCAATCTTCCTTGCAAATCTTTATTTTCAGCTTTCACCTTCTGTAACTCTATTTTCAGGGTCTCGATCTCTTGTTTAGCCTTCTTGAATTTTTGACCATCAGTAGTCAAATTTTCAGCTATGCAGTTCTTCTGACTTTCCAAGAGATAAACCTTTTCAGTTGCTTGATCTAATTTAATCTTCAATGCAAAATTATCTTCTTGAGCAGCCATAAACTTGATAGTAATCTTGTTGCCATACTTTGTCACGCAATCAACTTATGTAGTATGATACAACTCTTCATAATCTTTCTCTTGATCTGATATCTCATCATCATGATCTTCATCAGTATCATTGTCAGACAGAGATTTAGTCATGAAAGCTACAAACTTGCCATTCACAGTTTTAGAAGTATCAATTGAAGGTTCTTTTTCTTCTTCTGAAGACTCTTCATCCCAAGTTGTGTTGAGAGCCTTTTTCATTGTACCTTTTTCTTGTTGGTGCACTCATTAGCATAGTGACCATAGCCTTGGCACTCAAAACACTTAGTTCCTTTCGCAGAATCCCTCTTTTCAAATTTAGAAATTCCTTTCAGGTTTCTTTCTTGATTCTGAGCTGGTTTTCAAAGTAATACCTTGCTCTTTAGACTTCCCTTTATCCAAACGATTTGTTTCAGAGGTCTAAAAATTTCCAATCAGCTAATTTACCTTTAGGGTATGTAGATTGATATTTTCTTCAATAGCACCAACTTTAGAAACGAACATTAAAAATAGAGACCTCAGAATTTTCTTGACAATCTTGTTTTTTGCTATTTTTTCATCTAGATTGAAAACAAAATTGACAATATCATTCAACTTAGCATAGAATTGATCAAAGGTCTCATTTTCTTCCATCACGATGGTTTCAAATTCTTTAGTCAGCCTTTGCAATTTAGATTGCTTCACCGTGTCTGTACCCTCATACACTGTCTGGAAAACTTCCGGTGCTTCTTTTGTAGTTTTACAAGTAGACATCCTACGGAACACTTCAGTAGACACTCCATTGTATATTCCATTCACCGCTTTGTTATTACAATTGGAGGCATGCTTCTTATCCTTAATCCATTGGGCTTTAGGTTTAGTAATAGTTTTCCCATCAGCCACAATTGTTGGTTTGGAGTAGCCCTCTTCAACAATATCCCAAAAATGATCATCAACGGACTTAAGGAACCCAATCATCATTTGCTTCCAATATGCATAATTAGAACCATCTAGCAAAAGAGGCTTAGAAGTTGACGTCCCTTCTCGATTGAGTACTATTTTAGAAATCTCTTAGGATCAAATACTCTAGCTTAGTGCAACCCACTCTGATACCAATTGAAGGTTTAGGGTTCGAGATCTCTAGATTGGTCCATTCAATAAATCAGCCCAATAGTGTGCAAAAATAATAAATTATATGCAACAGAAATTAAAGTCAACAAGCACACACCACAAGGACACCAAATATAACATGGAAAACCCTAACAGGTGAGAAACCACCGATCCAAACTAGATCAATAATCAAACACTATGAATCTCGCAATTACAAGAAACTCAGATATCCCCTACCTAAGGACTGAAGTTACCTTGTTTTGCTTCACGCTTCAACGACTTTACATCGTTGATTGCAACATACTCAATCCAATACTTGACTCCTCAAATCTTCTACGCAAGAAGATGATCTGCTACAAGGGATGCATAAGAACTTGACTCTCTAGAGTACTTGACAGCACAACTCTTCAATAAATCTCTAGAGAAAATTTCTCTCAATTAGATTACTAATTCAGAACATGAAAGATGATCTATATATCTTTGGATTCCGAGAAACTCCCAATATATAGCCCCAAATCGGCACTTAAGACTCTTAATAATAATACAAGCAGAATATCAAGTTATCTCAAATTTCACTCAGGAGTCCAGATCCAACAGGCATAGCGAGATGTGTCTCCTGTCGTGGAATAAAATCTTGACAGAAATTCTGTCTCCAGTCTCCTGTCAACATAAATATCCTTACAACCTCACCACTACACCTTGCACTTGTATTCTGCACTCATAAACATTTCACTCCATATATCACAAAATAATCCAGAGACTTCTATTTGTAAGCATGTCACCCAAGTCAGTCAAGTGAGGCTTGACGAGATGAAACGAGTATTTTAGGCGGTTACATCACGCGGTTTAATTCATGCTTTTGATAGAAGTAGGACATGGAACTCTGGCTACCACATGCATGATCATGTCAGCTACAGACGACATTGATACGTGGAACTTGGTAAATCATCTGATTAGGTTGGCTGGTGATGAGGAGACGTGGAAGATGCCTGATGAAAGTCGGCCGGTAAGGATGGTGGACGTGGTCACTTGGATCTGATGATTAGGTCGGTACGATGACGAGGTACGGCGTGGAGGTTGTTTTTTCATGAGGAGATCGGTGTTGCCAACAGAAATTGCCCATATCTAGAAACCTCTGTTCTTCCTACCTCTCTTTCTTAAGCTTCTCCTTGACTATACCTCTTTCATTATCCCACCTCTCTTTCTTAAGCTTCTCCTTAAGCACTTCTTTCAATGCACAAGGACAAAGGGTTACGGTTTTCATTCAAACCACAAGAATTTAGGCGGGTTAAATGGGTCATGCAGCTCTGCCCTAGCCTGACCCATTAGATGCAGGACAGATTTCTAGGACCCGTGACCGAGCTGTATATATTGTGGGTTAGGTTTAGCATGTCAAATCCAGATCAGGTCAGGTTTTGCCACCCTACTTTACCTCACTATCATGTTCTTATCCGTCAACATAGGTCCATGAATCGTCCTCTAATTTCTGCCAAAGCCTTTTCTTCTAAACCATGTGTCATGAAGTAGATATTCCTACTCTTCATGGTAAGTGACCAATTCTAAAACAAGATTGTAAATATAATTTATTCTCAGCTAGTATCTCTGCTTGAAAAAGCAGAGATGTTAACCGAGTATCGTATCCACTGGGACAAAGAGGTTAAGTTGTGTTGTTTCCTAAATTCTTAAACTAATCCTATTAGAAAACGAAGTGTTGGGTTAATTGGTTTTGATTTCTAAATTAACAAATTAAAGACAGCTTTGATTCAATCAGAGAAAAGATCTAAGGGTACGAATTCACTCCAATCTCGCACAATGGCAAGTATAAGCCTAGGGTTTCACTGTCAACGCTATAGAGACTCGTTCTGATTATAAACCTTCAGAGTCAACAAATAAGGGATGTGGATGCAAATCGGGGCATAACCTATCTCTATGGCATAAATTATCCTAAATCTAACAAACACATTCATTCAAGCATATTATATGACTTAGTATTCAAATCTACAAGATTAAAATACCAAAGGAAGAGATATTGCATTCATAAAATTCAATCAATGGATTAACATCTTGTCATACAACCAAAAGCGTTTAAAATAAAACTATAAACCTATACATCACCATAAATAAGAGATTAGGGCTTCATCGCAACCCAAAGATAAATGTTTAGTTACGCATGGAAGACGATTGGCGGAGAATCTCTGATGAAATCCCCATTGACGCGCTTCCAAAAGCTTCAAAACCTTGCTCCAGACCTTCCCCCAAGATGTATATCTCCAAAAACGAGTTTGAACTCTTATTTATAACTTTTGGGATGAAAATCCTCTTCAAAACGAGCATGTGACGGACTCTCATACGGTCCGGGCGTCCGGATGCTCGGAGGCAGTGGCTTTCGGGTTTTTTTTCAGTGTCCGGGCATCCGGACGCCAGGACACAGTATGCGCTGGTCATCATAGCGAAATTCTCGAACTCATATCTCCCTCGATATAGCTTCGATTTATACAATCTTGGACTCCACGGATATCTACTCGAAAAGAGCTTTCCAGCGGTACGTAGATTACACTAATCCGACACTCGAGTTGAAAGTTATGACCATTTCAAGTTGCTGCCCATGAAAATTCCGAGAATAATGGTGCAATTAAAAGAACTTCCATGTTGGCATGCTATGGGGTGAGTGGGACCCATGTTGGACGTCCAAGGCATGTTTGGACTCTTGCTTTGCTTTCTTATTTGAGTCTCTTCCCATATTTGACACGCTTTCTTACTTGCAACTCCGGTTTGTCATGCTTTGTGAGATTTCTTCCATTTTAGCTTTGAATTTCGCTCCTTGCATCTGTAATACATACAAACAATAAAATAACATAATTAAGCTAATTAATCTCTTCGGACGGTATAACCAAGTCCTCACTAAGGGGCTTAAAATGTATCTTTTAGGCTCTCATCACACCCCCCAACTTACACTTTGCTAGACCTCGAGCAAAGCTACAACAAAAGAAAGACTAACTAAGGCCGCTTTCGTAGGGAGCACAGCTGCACTTAGCATTTGCAGCAAGCCTTTAAACCTCTAAGTTCCCCCTAGAGGACGAGTTATAGTCTCGTGAGGGTTTGCAGTGAATCTACCCACAAAATTCCTAAAACATAAAAGAAAAACAGGGAGTATTTTCCACCAAGGTATCTACGAACACCGAATATTCCAAATTTTGGGGTTTTCAATACGCAACTCACATGTGGTTCACAAATCCTATCTTTTGGTCAGAAATCCTCAAAATCATTCTGGAAAAATTGATCGTGCACGGTGAAAATTGTATATATATATAGAAGCATGACAGCATAAAACGATCCACTAACAATTTCCGTGAAACACATCTTTTTTTTTTCAAAATGCTGGGCCACCGAACCTCAGTAAAAGTTAACATGATTCCTCTCAAAGCATTTGTGGTGGCTTTCACACTATTGTTTTTCAAAGGACGTGACAACACTATTTTGATTTTTTTTCTCTTTTTTTTCCTTTTTTTTTTAAAGAAATGACTGTGCAGTGCCTAGGTCCCTTAAGCTTTCTAATTAACCCATGTAACGAGCATTCAGCCAATGACTCCTAAAACAGATGTCTTTAGGGCACTAGGTATGACAATACCCCTATGGGCTTACTGGCTCGGGTTAAAAAGGCTACGAATCCAAACTAGTTACAACTTTTTTTTTTAATACGGTCCCCAACAATAGGTAGCCCTTTCCATATGCCCGACTTAAGTATAACCGAGGGTCAGCTTTCCATCACAATTGTTCTGAAGTTTTCACTAGTATGGGAATTATAGTTTTACATTTCAAATTGTCTATATAATACGTGTTAAGTGAGAGATCAATAATTCAATAATTTCTCAAAAACTCTTTCCTAAAAAAAGATAGTGAACCATTTTTCTCTTTTTCCTCACAAAAAGTTCCAAAAACAAGGTATCTTCGTTTCATAAAAACCCGGTTAGAAATCTTCCGAACGACTAGCAAAACTAGCACAAAACCTCTCTCTGTTTTTTTTTTTTTTAGAATACGAAAGGAAAAGACGACAAGTAAAAAGAACTAAAAACTGCTAAAAACTACCCCTAGACTACTCCAAAGGTTAATACCCCACCCCCAACTTAACCTAACATTGTCCACAATGTTAAAAACAAAATAAAAGATAAAGGACAAGGAAAGTAAAGGAAAAGGAGGGATATCACCTGGGTACCGCTTAACAAGAAGTGGAAGGAAGGAAATCGGGGAGGACGCCCCCTAACCCAGACCAAAGTACCTACGAAATGTTAGCGGCAAGCACAACAAACAAAATCAAAGAAAACCTACGAAGTACAAACCAAACCTGCATAAAGACATGACTCGACACTTCTTTCATGTCTACCTCCTCCAGGTTAGGAACTAAAAATTTCTGCGTATCTCGAGAATGTATAAAATCAGCAATGCAAGGAAGACGGGATATGCAAATGGAGGAATCAATATCTTTCAACTCAGCAACTGAACAACCGAGTGCGTTCTTGCGCAAGTCCAACACATTCAAAATGTGAGCTTCCTGACCATCAGACAGATCAGGAGCAATGACAGCCGGCAAAGTATCCTCAGGGTGAAGAGCGTTTTCTACGAGCTCATCAACAACATTGACTGCAAAGCAGTCATCCTGGTCTGGAGGTTGATGAGAGGCCCTAAAAGCATTCAGCCTCACTTTCATATTCCCGAAGGAAACATCCATAACTCCGATTCGGCAATTAATGTTCGCATTGGCCGTGGCCAAAAAGGGCTTCCAAGAATGACAGTAGTGTGTTTCCGTGAATTCTGCACTGGTTCAGTGTCAAGGACGATGAAATCGACAGGGAAAAAGAACTTGTCGACCTTGACCAGAACATCCTCAATTATTCCCCGGGGCACCCTAACAGACCTATCAGCAAGTTGTAAGGTAACCGGAGTGGACTTTAAGTCCCCTAGCCCAATCTGCTCATACACCGAGTAAGGCAAGAGATTGACACTCGCTCCCAGATCCAACAATGCATGATCAATAACGTGACTCCCAATTGTGCAAGTAATGGTGGGAGTGTCAGGATCTTTCAGCTTGGGAGGAGTGTCATTATGGAGAATTGAGCTCACTTGCTCGGTAAGTAAAACCTTCTTTGGCACATGAGATTTAGATTTGCGTTTTTTAGTGCACAAATCTTTCAGAAATTTAGCATAAGAAGGGACCTGCTTGATAGCATCTAGCAAAGGCAGGTTAATCTTTACTTGCTTAAACACCTCCAACATTTCATCCATGGTTGCTTTCTTTTTACTAAAGGGAGAGAGTGTGTCAAGACAAGTGGGAAACAGGGCTTTAGGCACATATGTGGGTGCCTCATTTCCCTTAGAAACCATGTCAGCCCAAGAGCTCTTGGGATTGGCCGTGGGCTCTTTCACATCTTGCCTAGGCTCCTCAGGCCTAGTCTCAACCTTATGCCCATTCCGTAATGTGACAACCATTTTCGCTTGCTCATGATAGGTATCATTATGTTGCGAGCCACTACCCACCTCAAAAGAATTCTTAGGGTTAACCGTGGGTTGGCTAGGCAAGCGTCCCTCCTCTCTTTTGTTAAGAGCATTAGCTATTTGTCCGATCTGGACCTCAAGCTTAGCTATGGACTGAGAGTGGGAATGGACCAGCTGAGTGGTTTCTTTGAGCTCTTTGAGCTCTTACAGCACTGTCTCCTCAAATGATGGAGTTCTTTGAGGTGGTTGAGGGTTGGGTTGCTGGTAGGATTGTTGGGAACGATAGGCCGCAGGATTGTATTGAAAATTAGGCCCATTTCCCAGTTGAGAGAATGAAGTGCCTTGACCGGGCGACTTCCATGAAAAGTTAGGGTGATTGCGCCATCCCGGGTCAAAAGTATTCGAAAATGGATCATTACCTGGTTTGGAGAACCCCTGTGCAGCATTCACCTGCTCTTGCACAAATTCAGGAAACTGAGAGGTTGCAAGACAATTGCTCACAAAATGAGCGGGACTAGAGCACAAAGCACAACCACCTTGAGAGGGTGGGGATTGGAGAGTTTGACCCACAGATAATAACTGATCCAATTTTTGGGTCAAGGCAGCCACTTGAGTGGTGAGTTCATTAGAGGGTTGAATTTCAAACACACCTCTAGGTTTTTGCAAATTATAGGCTGCCGGCCTCTCTAATCTAGCAGTGGAAGCATGGTGCTGAAAGGTCTCACTCATATTCTCAAAAAGCTCCCATGCCTCATCCTCATTTTTCAGCATAATTGATCCCCCACTGGCGGTGATTACCATGTTTCGCCATTCAGGAGACAACCCATCATAAAAGAACTAAACCAATTGCCACTTGCAATTTGGTGATGAGGACATTTTCTAATGAGATCCTTGAATCTATCCCATGCCTCATGAAATTGTTCATTGTCAGTTTGGGCGAAGGATGTGATAGATCTCCTGTACTGATTTGTTTTGCCCACAGAGAATATTTGTCTAAGAATTTTTGTTGTAGTTGGGCCCAAGAAGTGATGGAGTTTACAGGTAAGGTACTCAACCAATACTTGGCTTTGTCCTTCAATGAAAATGGAAAGAGAAACATTTTTAAGGCCTCACTACTAAAACTGTTTATCCGCAGTGTGGAGCAAATAACCAAGAACTCATCAATGTGGTTGTATGGGTCCTCATTGTTCAAGCCATAGAAAGAAGGAATAAGATTGATTGTGCTAGGCTTGATTTCATATTGAGCTGCATGTACAGTAGGCAGCTGAATACACAATGGGGACGCGTATTTTGAAGGAGTATAGTGCTCCTTCAAGGGCCGGAGAGGTGGAGCCACAGGAGCCCCATCTTCTTTTCTTGCCTCGGCCATTAGTGAATTTGTGTGTGAGACAGCAGAAGGGTGTTTAGATGATCTAATTTTTCTAAGGACTCGCTCTAAATTTTGGTCTAAAGAAACCAAATCTGGATGACAAGAGCGACGACCAAGATGCACACACAAAACTTACTGCAATTATATAAACAGAATCAGAAGGTCTAGGACTTACCTTGCCTTGGGAAGAGAAGAGAGATTTCTGTTGAGTAAAACTTTGTCCTTTGTGAACTCTCTTGGATCCCTGCACAAATTCTAGAAATCTGTGTTAAAATCAATGCCCTGCAATAAGGATAATAAACAATGTGAATAAAGCTGAAAAAGCAAAATAAATTAAATTAAATAAACTAAACTAATATTAGAATTAAAAGAAACAAACAACCGTGCTAATCGTCCCCGGCAACGGCGCCAAAATTCTGACCAATCCTAAAACAGGGTTGCAAATCGTCCCTGTAAACGGCGCCAACTCTTATTTATAACTTTTGGGATGAAAATCCTCTTCAAAACGAGCATGTGACGGACTGTCATACGGTCCGGGCGTCCGGATGCTCGGAGGCAGTGGCTTTCGGGTTTTTTTTCTGTGGCCGGGCGTCCGGACGCCAGGACACAGTATGCGCTGGTCATCACAGCAAACTTCTCGAACTCATATCTCCCTCGATATAGCTCCGATTTATATAATCTTGGACTCCACGGATATCTACTCGAAAATAGCTTTCCAACGGTATGTAGATTAAACTAATCCGACACTTGAGTTGAAAGTTATGACCATTTCAAGTTGCTGCCCCTGAAAATTCCGAGAATAATGGTGCAATTAAAAGAACTTCCATGTTGGCATGCTATGGGGTGAGTGGAACCCATGTTGGACGTCCAAGGCATGTTTGGACTCTTGCTTTGCTTTCTTATTTGAGTCTCTTCCCATATTTGGCACGCTTTCTTACTTGCAACTCCGGTTTGTCACGCTTTGTGAGATTTTTTCCATTTTAGCTCTGAATTTCGCTCCTTGCATCTGTAATACCTACAAACAATAAAATAACATAATTAAGTCTCTTCCGACAGTATAACCAAGTCCTCATTAATGAGCCTAAAATGTATCTTTTAGGCTCTCATCAGTAAGGTTGTCCATGGGGGATGACCTATCATACCCACTGTCATGATTAGATGAGATCTTGATGTAGACAAGGTGAGTTGGCAATCTTTCTACACTAGTTTTTAGTCAAAACAGTGGCCAGAAATCAAGATCGGATGTATTAAATGGACTACTGTCCAGCCATGTTAGTCTCATAAACATAGGATGAGAAACATCATGTCAGAAGGCCATGAAAATGGATTGTAAATCCATATGGAAGAGTGCTGCCTGTAGCTTCAGAATTCCCTTTGCAGAAAAATCAGTTTATTTACGGGCACATTTGTGTAGTCCATAAATCCCTTGTTTTATGCTTTTGGTGCGGTGATTTTCTACGAAATTACTTTTCTACCAGGTCAGCAATTTCCTTTCTAATCCTGAAAATGGACTTCACCGGGGGGGGGGGGGGGGTGTTATTTCCTCATAAAACTTCACCCCTTTATAAGCTTTGTTTCTGACCCCATTTCCGTCCCTATCCTCTTCCATTCATTAAAGCTCTGGTGAAAAAAAAAGCCTGCTAAACTTTATCCCATGAACTGCTGCTTCTTCATCTTCTTCAATCACCCAAAGCTACCAGAATCTCTCTCTGTCCAGCGAAAAAAACAGAAAGCTCTTCCATGGCATCTTAGCTTATCTCCATCTCCCTTTCCCTTTCTCGACCATTCCATCCCTCTCTCTTTCTCAATGATCCATCTCCATCTCTCTCTCACAATGTACCATCTCTAACCCTAATCTAAACCCAAATCCCATTGACATTATTCAGTTTCTGTGCCCTAATAGTAAAAACCCAAATCCTAGCCCTCATCTAACCCAAATCCAAGACCCTAACCCTAACTCAATTCTGATCCCATTCCTTGCCCCACCCCTCTGCTCCAATTCCCATGGAAAGAGGAATTACTCATATTTGTTTGGACATTTGAGAACTCATGTAGACACCAGAGAAGATGATGTGTTTGAGGTGGGAGCATGGAGGATGATGGGTGTGATTGTCTTTGTATTCCTTGTTGCATTGTTACTACTTCCTTTTCATGGGATGAGCTAGTAGAGGAGTTTCGTACAGGGCTTGTAACTTCATCATATTCTTCTTGTGTATAAACTGGCCACCCAAAATTATCATATTCAATCAATAAAAAGGCCTTTTTTTGGGTGTTTCTGTAAATGATCAGTATATCTTCATGGAACTGGATTACTTGTAGCTCTTGATTTTTTTGACAATCCCTTTTTGTTCCTTCTCAGCATTCCTCTATTAAATAAATCAAGGCAGAATTTTATTCCATGGAAAAACTGCAACACCAAACATGAAAAGTACCATTTCTGCAAAGAAAAATATTTCGGTCCAAACATAGATTTTCAATTTCTATGGAAGACCTTTTCAATAGATTCTAATTACCATGAATTTTGTTGACGTGACAGTTTCTGCATTCCGCTGAAATGGCTTGTACAAAAATGTGCCCTACAGAAAAACTAACTCCCTTTCTTTCAAGTGCCTAGGAAATCTTACACCAAATTTAGACATTACTGACCCATAAGGTCATAACTGAATCTGATAAACTTCTGAACCAAGTAGAGATAACTAACACATAACCAAATCTAACTAAAATAAATAAATAAAAAGTCTGATAAACTACTTGAGCCCCTTTTATCTTTTGGACTTAAATGTGGGTCTGGGTTCCTTGTCCATGATATTCGATGAATCCCATGGCTTGGGCCACGATGCAATCCCCCTTACCTCACTACCCACACCAGATCTGAAGCTTTTTCAGGCTAGTTCCTGACATACATAGTCATCAGCTTCTTCTACTCTAGTGGTTTTCTCCTTGACTTGATTTCTTGGTATTGTTGTTTCCTTGTGATTGTTCCAAATTACATCCTCCCTAAGCTGCCTCTATATCTTCAGGAAAAACAATGAACCGAAGACACGTTCACCCTCCAGAACTGAGTGCAGGAAGGCGGCCATTCATAGAAGACACCATCCAACAGAAGATTTCTATTGTCGGTGGTAGGCTCAGGTAGTCCAAGGTGATGCAGGACAGCCATGGGTCGACCAGCCTTTCGGCCCAATCCATAGGCCCAACAGTACAACCCACTTATCTGATTGGCTTTTTTTTTTTTTTTTATTTGGATTTATTTTATGTTTTATGTTTTGAGTTAATTAAATTTAAGAAGATGTTCTAATCTCGACCGTCAATTTGTTTAGATGGTTGAGATTAGCTTTTGGGTTTTTATTGTTTATATAATGATGTAATGCCTCTCTTTTGAGTAAATGATCAATGAAAATAATTTCTTAAGTGCTTTTGCTTTCGCCTGTGAGGAGTGGTGTGAAGCCTAGCAACATTGGGGATAAAGCCTTGCGACTCTTCCATACCCACTCCACATCAATTGGGATTAGTGCCAAACGAACCTCTTCAATTGGCTGATCAAGTAATCAGTTCCTCACTCCTTTCCTCCGAACCCATCATCGATCATCCCCACTACCCTATCACCAAATCCTCAACCGGTCTCCTCACAGCCACGATCCTTAAATGTAACGGGGATTCAGCGACGGATCCCTAAACATTTCATTTTATTGCATTAGGTCCACATTCTTTTTTAATAGTGTGATAAGTCATTTTTTCAAATTTGAAAACCTAAAATGTCTAACTTACCATTTTTTCAAATCATATCCCATGATTAGTGGGATAAGCCATTAATAATGGTCAACTACCATTAAATTAGTCACGATTAATAAAATTTCACTAATAAGATTTTCAAATAAATTTCAAAAAAATACAAATAAATTTCAAAAAATAGGAAACAAATTTCAAATAAATTTAAAAAACACAAATAAATTTCAAAAGAACGCAAATAAATTTCAAAAAATGAAATTAATTTAAAAAACTCAAATAATTTTCAAAAGAAAGCAAATAAATTTCAAAAAATGAAATAAATTTCAAAAAAGACAATAATTTTCAAAAGAACATAGATAATTTAAAAAGACGCAAATAAATTTCAAAAGATCCAAATAAATTTTCAAAGAGGCAAATAAATTTCAAAAGATCCAAATTAATAAAATTCAAAAAATATAAATAAATTTGAAAAGACGCAAATAAATTTCGAAATACTAAATAAAACTAAAAAAAGGCAAATAGATTTGAAAAAATGAAAATAAATTTTTGAAAAAAATCAGATAGATTTTCCAAAAACTTAGATAAATTTTCCTAACACACAAAAAGACTTATTTAAAAACTCATCTAAAATTTCCTAAATGAAGATAAATTTGTCAGAAACTCAGATAAATTTGTTAAAAACTCAAATAAAATTTCCAAAAGCTCAGTTAAATTTGTCGGGAACTCATATATATTTGCTAAAAACACAGATAAAGTTTTCAAAAACTCAGATAGATTTGCTTTTGGGCTTTTGAAAACCAGGTCACACTTGACCCAACCTGACTTGGATTAGAACCGACCCTCTGGGTCATATTGTTCCTCCTCTTGTTCTCATGTTCATCATTCTCCGAGGACCGGCTAACGGCAGCGAAATTGATGCTGGCGGCAAGAAAGGGAGTTTCGAGCTGTATTATGATGACGGTGCAGGATCTGGTCTCCGCCCGCTGCTGCCGAGCATGTCGGAGATCTTGATGGGATCTGGATTCGATTGTCTTCTGGATCAGCTGTCGCAGATCGAGATAAACGGCGTTGGGCGATACTAGCATCCGCCAGCATCGAAGGCCACCGTGGAGTCGATGCCGACGATCGAGATCACCATCGGCCACATCGTTGCGGAGTCTCACTGCGTTGTCTGTATGGAGCAATTTGAGCTCGGATCCGAAGCACGGAAGATGCCCTGTAAGCATATCTACCATCCAAATTGAAAATCCGTTCTACTGTTCTTCCTTTTGATCATTCTGTGATTTTGAGCACAGTGATGGCCCACTTGTAGATATGCACACCGATTTCTCGTCTTCCCTGAGTCCGGCGCAACAGTAAGAGCAGCACTGGGCGAATCCAGATCCGGGTTCTCTGTTCCTGTTGTCTTCCTTGGCAAGGAGTCAGGAATCCTCTACGTTCTTTGCCACAATTCCAACACAGAAATCAACGATCTTCTCCAATCAACAATCGTAAATCAACGATCTTCTCCATTCAACAATTGTGGATCCTTGTAATGAGGGGGAGAATGGAAGATTTGAAAATTTAAAATTCAAAATTAGATACCTGAACAGTTGAAAGAGAGCAAATTAGTCATGTAAATTGTATCCAAGGACCTCTAGCTGCAAACAGTCTACCTTAAAAAGAATTTGTCTGGACTGGAGGCTGGATAGATTCAATTCTAGGGACATCTCGCTAATTATCTCTAAATGTAATACTCCCTGCACACGATGAACCTATCCCACCCCATCTACATCCCAAGCCCCTTCCAAACTCAAAAACCCCACCGATTCAACACCTCCACTGTAAAAAAATTCATCACTTCGTCGAAACCCACCCTTGGAAAACGTGAAGAGAGCTTCCACCATTCTCATCTTTCATTGGTATCATTGGTATCATATTGGCTCAGTCCAAACTTACAATCATCAATACCAAGCCATCCTAACTTTGATTGAGGATCTGTTTTCGCTTGCTTACTCAGCCAGATCTACCACAGGTTAGTCCATTTTGGTAAGAGCACTTTATTTTATGCTCTCCATGCATCCAAGTCAATATGCAAATCTTTGGATATTTCTCCACTGCAGCTCAAAGATTTATATATGAATATAAATATGAGGAATGGTAGTTTGAGAATGTAGTCTACTTTGATCCTTAGTTTGAAACAAGAAGACTTGACAGTTGATGAATATGTCAATTTCCAAAGATACAATATTTATGTGAACTAGACGAGAGTAAGACACATTATTTAAATAGTTTTATTAGAGGTTTGAGACCGAATATATTGGAGAATATGAATGATTACAAAACCATTGAAGAAGCATATAGAGAAGCAATCTGTGTTGAGCATATACAATCTAAGTCTCGAGAAGGAAAGTCTTAGCAAATAACACACTACACCAAAAACAGGAAATTGGAACGGATTACCGTTCCTAATCCGTTAATCCGTTCCAATTTCCTATTTTTGGAACGGATAACCGTTCCTAATCCGTTAATCCGTTCCAAAAATAGGAAATTGGAACGGATTAACGGATTAGGAACGGAAGGATTAGGAACGGTAATCCGTTCCAATTTCCTTTTTTTGGTGTTGTGACAAGAGCCCATGTTGTGGAGCCCATGGCAGAGGATCTTAAGAATGACATTGAGAAACAAGAAGAAGAAATAGAAGATTCCATTACAACCTTGAATAAAGTAGCATGCAAAATTCATGATGAATATCATACTTTGGAAGAACTAGACGACAAAGGGACTGACAACATTGATCAAAAGATGCAAACAACAAAGGAAGAAGAAACAAACATTGACGACTTGAATATGGTTAGCAATGAACCTGATCATCTGATGGATATCATTGTAATCCCAACCCCAAAAGGCCAATTTGATCATCAGAAGAAAAAGCTATTGCTAAAAGGGTTGCAAACAACAATCAAATCATTGAGGTTCCGTTCATTGAATTCATCTGCGGGAATCGACCATTGACATTAGAAGATTATAGTCAACATTTGAAGCATCTAATGATCAAATTAAACATCCAAGCTAAATCCCAACTTTAGAAGAAGCAACGACTCTGATTGGCTTTTTGGAGTAAAGGATGGTGTCAAGCTTTGAACTCATGCAAAGAGAACAAAGATCAAGAACAACATCGGAAAGTTGAAGGCTTGAATTTCAACCCAGGAGGACATTTATAGAATTCGAGGTTGAGTTGTCTCCATGATGGGGAGAGTTGATCTAGGACAAACATGGGTCCATTGGTCGACTAGCCTTTGGGCCCAGTCTATTCCCACAACAGTACAACCCACTTATGTTATTGGCTTTGCTATTATTATTATTTGGATTTATTTTATGGTTATGTTTTAAGTTATTTAAGTTTAAGACCTGATGCCTTTCTTTTGAGTGAATGATCAGTGAATAGAATTTATTGGGTGCTTTTGCTCTCTCATGCGATGGAATGGTGTGATGCCACTGGGTGTAAAGCCTAGCAACATTGGGCATGAAGCCTCGGACTCTTCCCCTACCCACTCCGCATCAAAGAGATTTGCTGACACAAGGTCTAGACACCCAACAGGGGGCCATGGAATGTTGATGGAGAGTAGAAACAGACAGGACTTAAGATGATAGTTGAAATTTTACCCGAGGGATGGGAAAATGGTGGTCATCAATTTGTGAACATATTACTCTTCAATATTGTTTTTATGCAGAGAGCTATTAACTCTAATTTGGACATTAGTTCAGATTTGAGATTCAGGTTTTATCCTATGTTGTAGTTCTCATATTCTCGGTTAAGATTATTTGGTGTCGTGGACAAGGTGGTTGTTTGATATAGAATGAATTTTGTGCAATCTTTTCATTTTCATGGTTGAGTGGTGTTGGCATGGTAGTTTCACATAGATGCCGGAGAATCGATCCCGAGCTCCTTTCGTTAAAAGTATCACTCTAGACCAGTAACCCAATATGAAAAAAAAAATCCAATCTTTGGACAAATACAATTAGAATTGTTTCTTTACCAATGTTTTCATTATCATCAAGTCTGTACAATTCAAGAAGGCTTCGTTTCAATGTATTCATGATCATCATCATCAAAGCCTTGTCCCATAACTATTTTTGGGTCGGCTACATGAATTCTATTTCTTCATTTCAATGTAATCAGTGTCATAAAATCAATGGACAGATACACGTGGATAGACCTAGAGGAACAATAATTGAATCAATGTTGATGTTAATGCTGATATATGAAGTAATAGAAGACAGAGATGCTGATAGTATATCATTTCTTTCTTCAACTTGAAACCGCTCCTTTAGAAGGCAGAAAAATTGTACCTCAAGGAACTGGAATACACTTGGTCACCATGTTAGAAGTAAGCTAGATTCAATGTTTTGTTCACTGCTCAATGCAACTGCATGAATTTAATATTGCTCACTGCTCTATGGAGACTGTCTCTTGGCTCTATATAGCATCATTGTATCTTAGGCATTTTATGTGTCTTTTGGTTTATTCAGGCATTTTCATTATTAAGTTGTTTGCTTAGGAAATTGTAAGGGATTAATTATTGTTCAATCCCGGTTTAGAAGTGAAGCTATGCATCTGAGACTTCGACACTACAACAAAAATCATTTTTCGCGGCGAATATTTCGCGACGTTTTAAAATTTTCTCACTAAATATTGGTTTTCACGACGGAAAATTCATTTCGTCGCCTAAAACGGAAATACAAATGATTTAACGACGATAATTTTTAATCGACGCTAAATATTGTCGCGAAAAGTTTGGCGCCAAAAAATGGGACTGGCGCCATGAAGAGGTATAAATTTGGGGACGAAATTATTTATTTTGCGACGAGTTTATTTCATCGCTAAATCATCCACACTGTATTTTATTAAAGAAATTTTGCGACAAAAATATTTCGCCGCAAAATCCCTTTATAATATTCCGCAACTAATTTATTTCGTCGCGGAATGCATAAATTTTGGGACGCGCGGGCTATCTTTGCGGTTTATTTTTTGAGAGCTATTGGCGACGAAATGAAATATACTGAAAAGAAAGAACAGTGCTATTGGAAAGAAAGAACTCTTCCATTTCTCTCACAGCGGAACGAACACGCAGACATCGCAGCACCATCACCTCCTCTCCCTCTCGATCTTGGTCCCCCCCTCTCTCTCCCTCTCTCCATCTCGCAACCCCCTGTGCAGACCCATCTCAGAGGCAGCCCCCCTCTCCAGTCTCTCTGCTCTTCATCTCTCTCACGCCCACGGACTATCGCCCCTTCTTCCTCCAAGCGCAGACCACACCACCAGCAGCAGCGCAGAGCCCCATCATCTCTCCCTCTTCTCCCTCCACGCGCAGAACTCATCTCATTCACAGGTAAGAGCCTCTCTCCCTCCTCTCTACACACTACGTCAAAATCGGCTAATAGCACACAAAGAAGGCAGGCAAAACGATTGATTTGGACTCTGGCATTTTTTGGCACTCGTATTTTCATAAACCGTCGCTGCTCTCTGTGGTTGCTTTTGTCTAAAAAGAAGACCTAAAAACTGTACCCCGCTATTCCTCTCCCGCCCTCTCCCTTCTTTCCCTCCCGCCCTCTGCTCTCTTTACGGTTTTAGGTTTTATTTTGCAACGATCCTCTCGTTTTTTGTTCCGATTAGCTACAAAAAGAACTTTGTAGCTATGGATGCTTAGAGAGCTTTACTTGATGAGCTAATGGGTGCAGGTATTTCTAATCTCCCCTTGTTTTTTTATTTTATTTGGGTCTTCTCTGTATTTGGGGTTTTCGGAGACTACAAGAATCCCAAAACCAGAAATGATATTTCAACAATCGATTCGAATCGATCAACGCATTTGAATCGATCGAAAGGCGCCAGCAGTGGCGACCGCAGCCGAACACGCAGAGAATCTGAGACAACTTGGCAAAACCTTCTTCGCAAAAAGTAAATTCGGGGCCGCCATCGATGCTTACATAGAGGTTAGAAAAAACCCCGTTACAGAAATCATCTTTTTCTATCGTTTCTCTCTTTCTCTCTGTCGATTTCGTTCATTTCTTCTTCTTCTTGTTGTTGTTTGTTTGTTTGTTTTTTTGATGGGTTTCTAGTTTTTTGTATTGGGGTTTCTTAGGCGATTACTCTTTGCCCAAAAGTGGCCGTTTATCGGACGAATCGGGTGCTCTGCTTTCGGAAGCAAGAGTGAGTGAGTCCCTTTTCTTCTTCTGCCCATTTGGTTTGGATTTGCTGTTGTTGATTGACATGGGTTTTCTGTTTCTTCTTATTTTTTTTTTGTTGGGTTTTTGCAGTGATTGGACTAAGGTTGAAGAAGATTGCTGGAAAGCTCTAGAACTGGACAGCAGTTCCGTAAAGGTATCGATTGCTCTTCTATGTTTCTCAATTTTATTACAGGTAATTTGAATTGGGTTTTTTTTTTTCTGCAATGGAGTTGAAAGGATTCATGTTGGATGGATTCATATGGTTTCTGTTTAGGTTTTCTTTCCCCTTTCTCCAATTAGGTTCCATGTTTCTTCAATTTTTCTCTGTGTGCCTTTTGGTTCAGAATTTGATGTTTTGTTTCTCGATTTGAATAGCTAAAATCTGAACTAGGGTGTTTCTGGAATTGATTTTGAGAGGGATTTTTTTTTCTTTTTTTCTTTTTTTTTTCTTAACAATTTGATGAATGTAGAAGCTTATTGGTGATCTAGGTCTTATGTTTATATTACTTGGGTATTGTTTGTATTTGATTTTATTGGTTGGGTTTTGATTCATGGATGATTGTAGCTGGTAATCTTATGTTTATCGGTTGCTTTCATAATAAGAAGTCAAGGTCGTTTGCTAATAGGTATTTAGACTCTTTGACATGGTGTTTCTTATATGTTTGTATTACAATGTCCATTGAATTTGCATCTGCCTTATTTTATGCTTTTCTTTTACTGATTTTTAGATCTTCATATCATATAAAAAAAAATGGACTCCATGAAACAATTATTATCAGGGATGGCAGGCCTGTGTGGATCACCTGGTTCCTCTACTGTGATCAATCTAACCATTCACAATCACTACCTCCACCCATGTCTATGAATTGTAGACATGAGATGAATATGGTAGGGTCACTGCACATATATTTACATTATAAAAATGAAGTATTTGATATGATATAATAAGTAGCCTATTTTGCCTGGCATTATAGTTGATCATGCAAATTTTGACACATATCTGACTTGATCTAATGGTTATGATCTAGGCAATTTTGAGCACCTCAAAATAGTACCTCCCTCGATCGGATGATTCCTATTCTTTGCACAAAGTCAAGGACAGGGTCATAGGGAAAACTTTCAAACCCTCATCCTCTCATGCTTCCATGTGGTTTCCATAGCTTGGCCGTTCCGACCTTAGGAATTGTGAGCTCCTTCCAAAAGTTGACTCAATGAATGGGGCATGAATGAATTTTTAGTGCCTTCCACAAGTTTAGGCATGTTTGCAGGCTGGGATGGCCCAGGCAGAAGCTTTTATACATGTCAGGAACTTATTGGACCTAATATTCAGTATTGAATCCGGCCCACGGGCCTAAGTTAGGCCTGTGTCCATCCCATTTGCAAAACACATTTACACCACTCTGTTAAATGTGTTAGGTTGAGCCTTGACGGGGCCCTCTGTGTGCATGCATGTGTTTTCACACTATGAGTGGATCATGAATTGTTTTGGTGACAATGAGGAGAAGAAAGCATGTGAAAGAAAAAACATAAAAGGCGACACTCCAATTCATAATTACCTACAGCACGCATCCCCTATTTATAATCATCCTTTCTTTCTAATGCTGGTTATTTTACACTCAGACTTCACAATTCTTCATCAAGGATCATTAACATCATCATCATCGTAGCCTTGACCCATCTATCTTAGGGTCATTTCTAAGATTTCTAATTTATGACACCTATCTTTGTCTCTGACTGGCTGGTATAAAAACATAAATCTAAGAAAGTGCCACATTATCATCATTCCGGCATCTTTATTTGTATAGATTATATGTAGACCTCTGAGCCCTATTGTTTATTCATATTGGATGCATATTTAAATGTTTTTGTGTACAGATACCAAAACACATGTTGGAGAAGCATGCTGTCCTTGCATCATTTGGTATAATAAATGGTACAGGAGATAAAGGATGTCATACGTTCAGTGTCAAAGGATTAGAATATACAATGGAAACTAGGTTTAATTCCAATTAGATAAAAGGATTTTGGCAATTGCCATTGCTTGGTGTGTCTAGAAAGAGAGGAGTGAAAGGATCTTTGAAGGTGCCTCTTAAGGCAACAGTTCTGGCAAGTGTTAAAACTTTGTTAACTGTATTCAAGCCAATGAATCCTGAGGACTTTCTATCTCCAACATTGAGAGAGACTGTCTTTGTGATAGAATCTTTCATTGCCTTGGTGGTAGCTTTCATTTTATTGAAATCTTTTTGTCAGCTAGGAGAGAGACTATGGAAGTGAAATCTCACCATACTTTTGAGGTAGACTAAATATAGCCAAACAAGAGGACAGAGCTTGCTTGTACGTGCATCTGATTTTTTTTATTTATTTATTTTATTTTATTCTGAGCTTTCTTTCTCGTACTTCCTCTCAGTGCTGAGAGGGCTCTCTTTTCATAGTATTGCCCTGTTATTTCTCGGGCTAGAAGACGGACACCTATAATGTTCCTTGGTGTGATTAAATTATATTTTCAAGTTCAAACCTCATGGACTGATAGAAAGTATACTGAAATAGGAAACATAATTTATTGAGTAATTTCCAAATTCATATTGCAAATGGGCACATTAAAGAACAAATTGAATGAATTGATCACAGAATCGACATAGTATGACAAGAATGAAATTGCAAACTGAGTCGGATACCATTTAATCAAAGCATGGAAGTCAGTTATCTTGTCCTTGAGTACACAATAACTAAGAAAAGTTGCTAAATTTCTGGAAACTCATTGGTAGTATAATTTTTTTACATCATAGCATCTATTTTATGCCTACAGGATCCAAGAGTATAATGCAAGGTAGCCATGACATGTCATGCTTTTTCATTTTCTTTCTGCACCTTGATCTCCAATATCAATCTGTCCAATGCAATTGCACTATTTTTTTATTATTATTATTAATGCCGATTTATTTATCTGCTTCGTGTCACTTTTAGCATATATATTTTTGATTGATCATACGAGCACATTTTTTTTCAGTTATTTGAGTATGCACTTTAGGATTAATATGCTAAATATGCTATCAACTTGATGTTGCTTTTCTATTTATTTTATAGTTTCACATTTTTATCTTATTTGTTATTGTTTAGCCTTTCCCTTTTTCTGAAGGATAACCTATTTTATTAAAAAGAAGCAAGACAGCTTTAGGGGATGTGATGCCTGAGATGGGCTTAGCACTCCCACCCAATACCTCACCGAACTAGGACCGTAAAGAAGACAACTACAAACCCGAGAAAGGCATGTTGAAAATGCTGAAAAAAGAACTCTGGATCCCTCCTTTGGCTAATTGATCTGCATTGGAGTTGGTTCCCTGAGAACATGAGAAAGTCGAAAGTTTTGCCTGCCTTGTTCCTTTCTTCTCATAGTATTGTGAGTATTGCTTTAGCCATGCCTATTGGGAACCTTGAGAAACCATGGACTTTTTATTTATTTTTTAAATCCACATTTAGCTAGGCCCCACTATCCAGTACATAAACTTCTTGTCGTTTGGCAAGGCTGGTACTGAAACTCTTGAAATTCTCTCTTAATTTTCAGCTTGTCCATTGTGTTTTCTGAGGCTGCATGTGTTGATCCTAACTTCCTTGCAGGTGATTGGAATTGATCTCTTATACCAATCGCTGTTACCAGCCATTTTCGAGCTTGCAGAAGATAGGCATTGGAGGGTTAGACTGGCAATAATTGAGTACATCCCTTTGCTGGCAAGCCAGTTGGGTGTGGATTTCTTTGATGATAAGCTTGGTGCTCTGTGCATGCAGTGGTTGGAAGATAAGGTTTAGATTATTATATTACACCATTCAAAAATTTTTTATTATATTACTTCTTATAACATGGCTAATCTTTTGATGATTCTGGAGGGTTTTTTTTTCTCTGGCTTTATCATGTTGCCTTCAATTCTTTCATTTTTTTCCCTCTTGTTGACGTATATGCAGTTCGTTTTTATTGCTCTAGTTAGTTTATTGGTTATTTGTGCTTGCCTTCACCTGATGCCAATTTTTTTTCTTCTTCTTAACAACTTCTGGTTGCACTCAACCAAGTAGAAAGTGAGAAAATATGAGTATGCTGACGTGATAGTAGTGTCATGTGAGTCAACCACAATACGTATCTTTAGGAAATAAATGAAAGTAAAGAATACCATTTGGGGGAAAAAGACATTGAAGAATCTCAAATTGTTCTATTTGTCCTTTTTTCCTGGGTTAGTCCATATGACTTGGGGCTTATTTTGGAAAAGTCTATTGACTTTCGGATGCATACGAAAAGGGTCATGCTCCTCAACCCTTCAATCTTTAACAGATCAGTTGATACTTCATAAGTATCTGGATTTAGCAAATTTGTATTAACTTTGTGGTCCATTTTGTAATAGAAATCTCACTCATTTCTAAAAGATAAATCTTTACCTATTTTAGACTAATACATGTATTGAAAGATGAAAGTTTCATGTGATTATCACAAGAGAACAAATGTTCCAGCCCTTTCTCTCTCTTTTTTTTTCCTTCTCTGTTTGAAATTGTTTCCTGAGTCATGTATCTAAGAAAGTGGAACTTGTGCATATGAACATAAAGCTTATAGCCTTATACAAGAGCTTTACTTCCGTGAATTCTGTTCCATTTTTGTGATGATGTTTCTTAAAGTTGTACTCTTGTGCTACATGGACACACTATATATGGGCAATTTAGCAATATGAATTACTTCATGCCACAAACAGCACATTCCCAATGCCTAGGTGGGTAGCTTAGGTTGTATTCATAAGCTTAGAGCTTTATAATAGGTTGTATTCATGTCAACCAGATGGGTTCCATGGCTGCAAGTGCAAGCAGATGGCCATAACCTTAATTAACTCATGTTAGGCAGATCAAGATTTTAAATAGCGGACAACCTCTTACAAAATAAGTGTCTCAGGCTCCTCCTGCATAAAAAGAAAAGCAACTTTTTACCTCAGAGTTCTTTTCTTTTTTTAGAATTTGAATGGCAAGGAAAAAGCATATTTTCTTCTCTAGTTTTTCCTTTTACCTAGCTTTTCCACTCGGTAGGTAATCTTTTCTCCAATGAAATGTGTCATCTTACCTCTAACAGAGAGAAGTGTGGTTTAAAAGAGGTATGAAATGGAAGTCGTCTTTTCAACTAGTAGATTTCATCTCTCTCATGATCCATGAAATGTTCTTGGATATTGATGTTGGGCAGAAAAGCCAGCAAAACTGGGTCCAGCATGATGCAGATTATGAAATCCATACCACCCCAAAACTACAACATTATCAGATGGCCATTCACAGTCTACAGGAAAAGCCTCAGGGATCCATAAAATTAAATTGGCATTGTGAGAGGTGAGTTGGGCCCAAATGCAGTTGTTATTTAGTACCATACTGAACTTGCTGCAGTTCCTGAAACAAAGGTCTAATAAAATCATTGAGAGATGTGATTACGCACTAAGCTCTCCTCTAATCAAAGTATTGTACTTTCATAAACAAAATCATTGTAATGTTTGATGATCTGGATGTTCTCGTGTACAACATTTCATGTAGGAGAAAGCCAGCAAATCACTTTCATTGATGATCCTAATCATTTTAATTACTAGCGTCAAAAGTGATGGTTGAAATAAAAAAAAATTATAATCATTTTGGATTCATTCGGTGTTATTTGATTTTCTTGTAAACTCTGAGCTATGGTGAAGAATAGATCTTCACTGCTCAAAGAGGAAAATAAGAAGAAAAATTTGATCTCAGGTTATTGAAAATATTAGCTTTCTATTACAAGAAAAGGACCAATGAAGTTTTTTTTTCTTTTTTTTTTTCTATTACAAGAAAAGGGCCAATGTTTGGATATCCTAATTAACCTATGAATTACTAAATATCGTTAAACCTTCTCTAATATCATATATTGGCAGGCCACTAAGATTAGTATCAGGGTTGATGTATGCATGACCTATGAAAGACATTTCTATTTCAACCTTCCAGCGGTTCAACAGGCTCTTCATGCGAACAGAACACATTTACCGTACAGTTCGTCGATGTGCAGTGGGTAAGTACTCTTATGCTTTTACAGATGAATGGTTGTCCTGATCTTTTATCCCTTATGTTTATGGTTGTCCTAAATTTAAAATATGTAACTATCACATACAACAATCAAGTGAGACATTAACATAAGATGCTTAATGGTACACATAGAAACCATGGTGTTGGCCAATCAAGTGAGACATTAACATATGTCAGAAAAGAGAAATCTAGAACACTCCTTAGTGGTAATAAGATAATGGCTGCTTCTGTCACTGTTTCTAATTTTATTATGATGACAACTGGTGTTAATATTCCTTTGATTGATGAGAGCCTGTTAAATATCTTGTTCAATTGATGATGCATAAGAGATGAATGCTTTGGTTGTGCCCCTTTTGTCATACAGAGCTTTTCTTGAGAAGGGATCATTTAGACATCTGTTTTGAACCAATTGTCATGTTTTAAGTTTTCATACTAGCACATCTACAGTGGGTTCATAATCATTTGTGATTGTAAGTGAGTGGATATATAGCATTTTGGGTGTAATGGTAACAAGTTGAGAAAAACAAAGTGATGTAATGGGGCTTCATATAGTTATAAGTTGAATATAAATCCCTAGTTATAAGAAACAATCTTGCCATAGAAAACATCATAAAATGGTCTGGGCAGGGCACGTAAGTTGGGCGGGGCACATGGGCACTTGGAAGATGGTCTAAGAAGGAGGAGCTTAACAGAAAAGGCTTTCCCCAAGGTTTCATATTTGGGACTGCATCTTCTGCTTATCAGGTCCTTCTCTTCTTTCTTTCTTCCTTTTTTACATCCATCATTCAATAAAATATACATGTATTGATAAGTTCATAGGTTCTCTGATTTACAATGAGAGGCCAATTGTGGTTTTTTCTTCAAAATGTCAACAATTAAATTGTTAGCTTTCTCCATTGTCTTCTTTAATTCATCTTCTGACGTTTGATACTTGTCTTTTGAGGTGTTATACGATGCATATCCTGAGAAAAATTAGGGCAAGCATTCACTTTTTCAGTGGAAAGTGGAAAACTGAAGATTTTTTTTTTCATGCAGGAAGATGTTGATCTCATGGGGAAGTTGAACTTTGATGCGTATCGCTTCTCAATCTCATGGCCTAGGATTTTCCCATGTAATACAAATGACATGTTGAATTTTTATTTGATTTGGATAAATGGGATTCCATCTTTCATTCACTAATGGCAAAATGTATTGCTTCTTATGAACAAATCCATATCAGAAATGTTTGTGGCCCATCTTATGTAGATGGGGTGGGGAAGGTAAATTGGAAGGGAGTTGCTTATTACAATAGGGGCTGATTGATTACTTGATAGAAAGAGGTAACTTCCCAGAGAACATAAAATTGTCAATCTTCATGTTATCATTATTTTCGTTCAAGTCACTGATTAGAGATATCTTTGAAATTGGAATTGCAGGCATTACACCTTACGCAAACTTATATCACTATGATCTTCCTGAAGCACTTGAAAAGAAACACAAAGGACTGTTAAGTCGAGAAGTTGTGTAGGTTTAATTTTAAGCTCTAGAAAAAAAAAATTTCACCCCACATCTATGTCCTCTGCATTTTTTTTTTTTTTTACTAATTATGCTCCCCTTTTCATATAAGGACATATTCATATACAACTTACTTTAATCTGTTTATCTTTTCTTGCCATGAAAGTGAAGGCCCTTTTCTAGTTCTTCATCACCATATGAGATATATTTATGATATCGATTATAATCTTTGAGATTGTAACTCAGGAATATTGTTACTATAAATTTGGGGGTGGATTCCAATTTGAATGATCTCACTCACTTAGTCATATCATCTCCTTCATTCATTTTTCTGCTCTTTATTTATTTACTTATTCTCTTTAGTAATCTATTTCTCCTAAATCCATTGGTTATATGGTTGGAAAGACATTAAGTTCTCAGGCCCTTAAACCAAGGATTAGGATGATTTGAGAGGACTAATTTTTGTGCACTCATAATCCACATCATGACATTCCAATTGACCCCTTCCCCATTTCTGGCATGCATCCATATGGACCCCTAAGGGGTTGCAACTTACCAATTTGAAATCTGCTCACATTTGAAAATGCCCCAAGTGTATTTATTATATCCATTTATCATGTTATGTCAGTGTTATGAAAATTTAACTGTTCAATTGTAATTTGAAAGTAAAACATCTCTATCTTTCAAGAGTCAAAGCTTTCCTATCATTATGAAATTACTTGTTTCCGCTTGATATTTAATGTGAGTTACAACTATGTTGTCTTGTGTCTGGTTTCTTAATTTCAAATCTTATTGTTCATGTGAAATGTTTATGCCATTTACTTTGTATTGAAGTAGTTGTTCAGTTTATCGTGTCCCATCACTGTTTTTAGCTGACAAACCATTGTGTTCTAGATATATGCTTTCTGCTTCTGTATGTTGGCTGCCCACCACTTTAGAAGTCCTGTTGTGACTTTTCTCTTATCATGCAACAATATTGTTGAGTTGTAAACTGCATCATGGTTTATTTTTTAATTTTCTCAGGATTTTATTTTGTCTCACTTACTTTGCTTTTGATTCCCATGTTTAATTCCTAACAATTTTTTTTTTTTTTTACCACAGGTTGGGACTAAAGATCAATGTAATAGAGGCCAAATGCTTGAACATCTTTTTGTTTTTCATAAGAATATTGTACTTACACTATTTTGGATGCTACATTTTTACTTGAATTAGCAACGACAACGTGGCTAAACTTGTGGGTCATATTTAATAGTTATATGTTTCCTAATATGTTGAAGGAGCATGTTTTGTACATTTTTCATTAGTTAAATGAGCAGACTTTACTGTACATTTTGTTTGAGTTGAATGGCCATGTTTTATTGTACATTTTATTTTCGTTGAATGGGAAGGTTTTATTATACATTTTATTTTAGTTGAATGAGTAGGTTTTATTACATTCAGCATAAAGGAGGTTTTTGAGGTAGCATGTGGTAATTTAAAAAATATATATTATTTTTAGCGACGAATTTTATTTGTCTCCTAAAAGGAATAAATATATTCCCGACGTATATAATTTGTCGCCTAAGAGAAATTGTGGCAAGGTTAAATATTGGGCAAAATGTCTACAAACTATGCGTGACAAAACTAATTCGTAACCTATTATAATTTATGGCAATTCATGCACTATTTGGCGACAATAAAGTTTTGTCGGTAAAAAACTATAATTTAGCGACGACTAAATTTTGTCGCCAGATTCCTTTTTCACCATTTCTTATCCATTTTCTCGTAATGAATTATGGATATTTGGCGACAAAAAATATCATTTTTGCCGACATAATGTGTTGTTGTAGAAAATTGATATTTGGCGACGATAATGTGTTGTCGCAGAAAATCATTTTAGCGACGATAATGTGTTGTTGTAGAAAATTGATATTTAGCGACGATAATGTGTTGTCGCAGAAAATTGGTATTTAGCGATGATAATGTGTTGTCGCGGAAAATTGATATTTAGCGACGATAAGGTGTTGTCGCAAAAAATGTATATTTAGCGACGATTAATTGTGATCGTCGGCAAAAACAATCACTGACAAATAATGGACGACGAACGAGCGACAAAAATTGTTTCGTCGCAGAATATATCTTGCGACGATTTTATGGTTTTCTGCGACAAATATTTACGTCGCGAAAAATGATTTTTGTTGTAGTGCGATCTGCCATACCTTTGATGATTTCCTTGTACTTCATCATTGTTTGCTCATCTATGTCTTTCACAGCACCTCAATCCCAAAGTGAGCTGAGCACATCGCCAGTATCATCTCTGCTGCCCCTTTCCAGTGCACATGGATTGACTTGTCGCCGATCTTATTGATCAAGACTCCACCGCGTTTCTTCTCTGAATTGAAGTTTTCAACTTGATGGATGTTGCAACTTTTCTTCAATTTGTCCATATCCATGCCCAGCTTGTGCACAACCCAAGAAAGAGCCGCTTTTTCAGTGGGGTTTCCTGAAATCTCAGGCATGGAAGTTGAATTGGGTTGGAAAAGGCTGCCTGCTGTGTTCAAATCCACTCCTTGATGTAACAATTCAAGAATGCTTGGGCTGATTGCAGATGTATCTTCATTGGCAGATTCTTCTCTGAGTCAGAATTCAGCGACCTTCATTTGGTTCACTGTCAGTGTACCAGTTTTGTCAGTGCATATGGTAGTGGCTGAACCCATAGTCCAGACCAAGTGGGTTCATGGTCATGGGTATTTTGGTAATTGTACCGGAACTTTCTTATTGACTAAGATAGAGTTTCTTGGGGAATAAGAAAGAGAGCATTATATATATGATGTAATGTGTAACCCATGAATATACTGTACTTATCATACATGGAGAGTGAACTCAGAGGAGAGTCGAGTTTCTTTCCTGTGGACTTAGGCAAGATTGTCGAACCACGTAAATCTCTTGTGTTTGATTGCTTGTTCTTTTGCGGTTGATTGATTGCTTGATCGCATTGATTCATGTTTCCATATACACGCACACAACAAGTGGTATCGGAGCCTAGGTTTGCCAGGGTTGGATTGTGCTGCGTTTTCGATTGACGAATCGAATCAAGGGTATTCGGATTTCTGCGCGTGGATTCTTTGTCGCAGAAAAGAGAAATCGTTTCCGATCTTGAGTAGGCCACATTGATTGGGGTTTTTTCCGTTGAGGGGAGATCTCCAAGAAGAAGTCAGAGAGGCTGTGTTTGATTCCGGTTGTAGAAATCCTTGTTCCGGGTACTGATCGCTTGGAAAGAAGGTTCAACTGGAATTGGAGCAGAAACAAAAGATCAAGAGGTTTTGAATCGATTTGCTGTTTTTTTATTTCTTCTTTTTCTGCACACAGAGGGCTGTTGCCGCCATCGTCAACAGACCGAAGGAAGACCACATCTTCGCCGGTCGGAATCACCGCGCTGTTGCTCGCTGCCGTCCCCGCCGCCCCATCTTTCGTCGGTTTGCCTGATCCGGAGAGGAAGAAGACTCTCACATAAGAACGCAGTCGTAGGCTGCTGTCCTTTTTCTGGTCGTAGTAACCAGGAACAGAACGAAGAAGACGACGATTTGGGCTTGGGTTAGTTCTGACCTGATCTGCTACGAAGCCCAGCCCACATACTAGACTAGGTCAAGTCGGTTTGGGTCAGTTCAGCCAGACCCGTGAAGCAGGAAGCCCAGTCCAGCAGATGCTGACTTCAGCGCCACGTCAGCAAACAGTACGGTCAGCAAGGGTTTGATCGGGAATCGACACTAGAAACTTGTTTCGTCGATATCTTGATCATCCGAGGTCAGATCAGAGATCCGTTTGCGCCTACAGACTCGTTACGAGCAAATCTAAGTAGTTGTGGAAGAAGATTGACAGTTTGACGATCAACAAAAAAGTTTGACTAATAGAAGCGCAGAAAACAATTTTTGCGATATCGGAGCCATCTAGTGTCAAATTTTAGAACCGTTTCTTCCAGCATGCTCGTGGTGACGAGATCTACAGATTGGTGCAGAAATCGAGGTTAATGAAAGTTGTCTATTTTTCTTGATTATTATTCAATTGAGATGGAGAACAACACTGTGAACACTACCATGATTAAACTCAACCATTCCAATTGGTTGATTTAGAAACCTAGGATGGAGGATATCTTCTATTGCAAAGACCTCTATGATCCCATTGAGGGGGATAGTGCCCGACCAAAAGAGATGTCGAATTCAGATTGGAAAAAGATGCATACAAAGACCATTGGTCACATGAAATAGTGGGTGGATAATAGCATATTTCATCACGTGTCTAATGAACCAATGCGAATACCCTTTGGAAGAAGTTAGAAGAAAGATATGAAAAGAAAACTGTAGTGAACAAAACTTTTCTGATTAGAAAGCTTGTGAACATGAAATTCAAAGAGGGTGGTAAAATTGAAGATCACATAAACGATTTTCAATGTATCGTGAATGAGCTGGCTACAATGAAGATGGTCCTTGATGATGAGATGCAAGCTTTATTGCTTTTAAGTTCTTTGCCGGATACATAGGAGACATTGGTTGTTTCTATTAGCAACTCTACTCCAGATGGTGTGTTATCAATGAGTCAGGTTACTAGCAACTTGTTAAATGAAGAAACAAGAAGGAAAACTGCAGGGACAGATAATGCACAGACCTTTGTTAAAGAGAAAAGGGGGAAGAGTAAGAGTAAGGGACCAAAGGGGGGTCTTGGCAAGTCTAGAGGTGGATCACAGACTAAGAAAAAGTCTGAAAAATGCTTTCATTGTGGCAATGAGGGTCACATTAAAAAGAATTGCTTTACCTTGAAGGAAATGAAAGAAGCCAACAATGAGCAAAATAATGACACTAACACTACAGCTACTTTGAATAATGAAGTAGTGGTATTAGCTGTGAAGATGAAGAGTGTTTGAGTGTTACAGATGATCAGCTTGAGTGGGTTGTTGACACATCAACATCCTATCATGCTACTCCTTTTAAGGAGATGTTCAAACGTACAAAGCAGGGGACTTTGGCACTGTGAAGATGGGTAACACAAGTCATTCAGATATTGTTGGGATCGATGATGTCTGCATTCAAACCGATATTGGTTACACAATGACGCAGAAAGATGTGTGACATATTCATGATTTGCGGTTAAATCTAATTTCTGGAGCTTCATTGGATCGTGCAGGTTATGAGAGTTACTTCAGAAATGGTAGGTGGAAACTCACTAAAGGGTCTCTTATTGTTGCGAGAGGGAAGGCGTGTAATACGCTGTACAAGACACATGTGAAGCTATGCAAAGGTGTGTTGAATGTTGTTGAAGACAGATCCTCTCCAAATCTGTGGCATAAGAGAGTGAGACATAAGAGTGAAAAAGGATTGCAGTTATTGGCAAAGGAAGATTGAATTCATTACTCCAAAGGTACACCCTTGACCCTTGTGATTATTGCTTGTTTGGTAAAAAATACAGGGTATCTTTCTCCAAAACATCAATGATAAAATCTTATTTGTTGGATTTGGTATATTTTGATGTTTGTGGTCCCATGGAGGTGGAGTCATTGGGTGGCAATATGTTTTTTGTCACATTTATTGATGATGCATCCAGGAAAGTTTGGGTTTATGCGTTGAAATCGAAGGATCAAGTGTTCCTGGTATTTTAACAGTTTCATGTCATAGTTGAAAGAGAAACTGGAAAACTCTTGAAATGACTCCGCACAGATAATGGTGGAGAGTACACATCCAACCAGTTTAAAGGCTATTGCTTGAAGCATGGTATTCGACATGAAAGAACAGTTCCTGGTACTCCACAGCACAATGGTGTGGCAGAGAGAATGAACCGCACTATTCTTGAAAGGATGAGATGCATGATTAGAGTGGCATAGCTACCCAAGCCATTTTGGGGTGAAGCTGTCCTGACTGTCGTTTACCTGATTAACAAGTCTCCCTCAGTTCTTTGGATTTTGACATTTCGGAGAGAAAATAGACGGGTAAAGATGTTTCTTTTTCTCATTTGAAGGTGTTTGGTGCAAGGCTTTTGCACATGTAATAAAGGAGGAGTGTTCAAAGCTGGATGATAAGGCAGTATGTTGCATTTTTCTTGGCTATGGTGGAGCTGAGTTTGGTTACAGATTATGGGATCCAGATAAGAGAAAAATTATCAGAAGTAAGGATGTGGTGTTTCATGAAGACCAGTTCTTTGGAGATATTGAGAAGACCGACATGCCTAAAGAAATTGTTGATGGAGTGGTTAATCTCACACCGACTCCTTCTCCAGTGCAGCCTATAGGTGGAGAAGGTGGACAAAACGATCCGGATTATGATGAGGCGCAGGGGTTGCTAGATGAACAGGGGGAGCAGTCTCCTCAGTTAGAAACCACAGAACCTCAGGTTAGGAGGTCTACTCGAGAGCGTCAACCATCAACAAGATATCCTGCAACAGATTATATTTTGCTTACTGATGAGGGGGAACCAGAGAGCTACTCAAAAGCAAAAACTCATGCAGATAAAGATGAATGGATGAAGGCTATGCAGGATGAGCTGAGTTCTTTGAAAAAGAACAATACTTATGAGTTAATGGAACTTCCAAAAGGCAGGAAAGTTTTAAAGAACAAATGGGTGTTCACACTGAAGAGAGATTTTAGTGAAAAACTAATAAAGCACAAAGCACGACTAGTGGTTAAAGGCTTTGAGCAGACGAAGGGTATTGACTTCGATGAAATCTCCTCTCCAGTTGTTAAGATGACTTATATCAAAGTTGTCTTGGGTCTAGTTGCCAGCATGGACCTTGAGCTTGATCAGATGGATGTGAAGACTGCATTTCTTCATGGTGATCTGAAAGAAGAGATCTACATGACTCAACCGGAGGGGTTTGAGTTAGAAGGAAAAGATCAGTTGATTTGTAGGTTGAAAAAGAGTCTTTACGGGCTGAGGCAAGCACCAAGGCAATGGTACAAGAAGTCTGATTCATTCATGGTGAGTCACGGGTACCGGAGGACAGTTGAAGATCACTGTGTTTATGTTCGTAAATTTGGTAATGGAGAATTTATCATCCTTCTTTTATATATAGATGATATGTTGATAGTTGGACATGATAGTAACATGATTGACAGACTGAAAAGGGATATGTCAAAGACTTTTGACATAAAAGAGTTGGGACCCGCACGACAGATTTTGGGAATGCAGATACGTCATGACAGGAATGCCAAGAAGCTGTGGTTGTCACAGGAGAAATATGTTGAATGGGTCCTAGCAAAGTTCAACATGAAAGATTCTAAGCCAGTTAGCATGCCTTTAGTCAGTCACTTCAAGCTCAGTAAGAGACTATGTCCTACTACAGATGAAGAAAAGGAACGGATGATGTCTGTTCCATACTCCTCAGCAATTAAGAGTCTTATGTATGCCATGGTGTGTACACGGCCAGACATTGCTCATGCAGTGGGTTTATTGAGTAGATTTCTTTCTAACACTAGGAAAGAGCATTGGGAAGCAGTGAAGTGGATCTTCAGATACTTGAGAGGTACATCAGATATTTGCTTGTGTTTCGGAGGCTCAAAACCAGTACTTGAAGGCTTCACAGATGCTGATTTTGTAGGCGATCTTGATCGTCAGTTGTCTACTTCTGGGTACTTATTTACTTTTAAGGGGAGCTATTTCCTGGCAGTCTAAGTTACAGAAGTGTACAACATTGTCTACAACCGAAGCAGAATACATAGCTACTAATGAAACATTGAAGGAGATGATTTGGTTAAAGAAATTTTTTTTAGAACTGGATTTGAAGCAAGGAGTGTATGTAGTTTACTCTGATGTCAGAGTGCTATGGATCTTAGCAAAATGCTACATACCATGCCCTCAAGAAACATATTGATGTGAGATACCATTGTATTTGTGAGGTCATCGAAAAGAATCTCATGAAGCTGAAGAAGATTCACACTGACAAGAATCCCTCGGACATGACGACTAAGGTCGTGTCTAAGGGAAAGTTGGAGCTATATTCAGAGTTGGCAGGATTGGACTCCTAGTAAGGGGGTTCAGAGGCGTCTTCCCCATGGTCTGGAGGGGGAGATTGTTGGCCTAGTGGGTCCAGACCAAGTGGGTTCATAGTCATGGGTATTTTGGTAATTGTACTGGGACTTTCTTATTGACTAAGATAGGGTTTCTTGGGGAATAAGAAAGAGAGCATTATATATATGATGCAATGTGTAACCCATGAGATATACTATATTGATCATACATAAAGAGTGAACCTAAAGGAGAGTCGAGTTTCTTTCTCGTGGACGTAAGCAAGATTGCCGAACCATGTAAATCTCTTGTGTGTGATTGCTTGTTCTTGTGTGGCTGATTGATTGCTTGATCACATTGATTCACGTTTCCGCATACATGTGCACAACATAGCCAAGCTTGTAGTGGTGTCTTCTCATCTGAATTGCGGTTTATTAAACTCATCATCTTCCCCCCACAATGTATTCATACCAATAGATGTTACTAGCATGTGTCCATTCCCATCAACCACTTTGGTGTCAGAGACCAAAAATGGATTTTCATTGCTACTGATGCGGATGTAGTCGCTCTCGCCCGTTATGCTAGACTCGTCAACTAGTATGGAATGGCCGTTCAAGAATAGCCCATTAGATGGAATTTGATCGCCAGTCTTTAAATAGACAACATCTCCCACCACAGTATCAAATATGGAAATCTCTTGCCTCCAACCAATTCTCACAATCTCTACTTTGATATCGTCTCTCTTCTTTTATAGCTTATCAAACTCTTGTTCCTGACGAAAGTTAGTTCTAGCAGAGACGGTGACAACTAAAAAGATGGCAATAGATATGCTACCACCATCGTACCACCCGTCTTTCAGGCCATGCTCTTTAATTCCGAAGACAAGAGAGAATGCAACACAACCCAGAAGGATGAGTTATGCTATCTTTGAAGGCTTCTAGTACAAAGTGGAAAAGGCCCCTCACAGGTGGTCACCTATATGTGTTTGGACCAAACTCATAGCGCTGAGAGTGGAGATCTTCGGCATTTCTGTTGATTCCCTTCTAGAGATCAGTTTCCAGAGCTGATGCAACTTCCTCGACTCCCCCAAGTTCTCGAAGAGAACCCTTATCCTTTTCCCTTACAATTTTGGCAAGTATTTCTTGGGAGAGGCCTCCAGCATAGCACATGCTGCTGTCATTTCCCTTGTTGCAATCAATGTCAATTGCAGTGTAAGAGGAAGAGCAATGGGTTCTAGGAAGAACACTTTTCTCCTTATTTGCAGATAATACCTCATCTAAAAGAGAACAAAGAACTCCACGTGAGTAGATGGCTGCACGAGCGATTCGCCATCTCTTGTGAGTTGGTCTCATGGTGTTAAGGAAGATAGAAGAACAGTCAGCAGCTTGAGACGTGAAGATGGGACAATGATGAGTAGCAATGGCCATCTTAGAAAGCTGGTTTCTTGGGGTTGAAGTTCTGTTGAAGGGATGAAAAGGTGAGTCTGTGGAAAGAGAGAGGCATGTCACTTGTATACATATAAAGGATTGTAGCCCCCTTACATTTAGATGAAATTTCTTGGAGACCTATTTTACCTGGGTTAACCAGTCTGGCTTTTAACAAATATAATGGACTTTGATTGCGTGAAGATATATGTATAGGCAAGGCAATGGGTACCCATCTAGTCGGACTTAGCCCATAATAGTAGGGTTTAAACTGGTTCGGCCTGGTCTTGGTCCATGTAGTTCCAAACCCATGGACTGAGACCTGGAACTGGACCCAAAATAGATCAGTGAGTATATATACTTTACGTTATAATATTATACTCTCTCTCTCTCTCTTCATGGGACACACTTGTGTTATTTAAATGGACCAAACCGGCACACCACTGCCATGCATCCAAACAATTTATGTACAGTAATATTCCCTTTAAATTTTCTATTTTCAGTTTATCACCAACTCTAAATTTCTATGGTAGCATTTTCTTTGACTTCTTTGTACTTTTTTATATATTAGTAGATAGATAAGTAATTGTATTTTTTTATAAAATTGAATAATAATCAAACTTTATAGTATGATTTCAAGGTGGTCGCGGCCTCTTATCAGACCGGGTGGCTCGTGTTAGGGTCGAATGATGCAAATGCATGCATGGAGCTCATCTTGATATTGGCAAAAGCACCACAGGTGAGGTACTTTCTGAATTGTTCAGGGTTTTCTTTTGATTTTTGGTTAGACCCTGTCCCGAGTTAGTCGAGATTAACTCAAATTGATTGGAGTTAATGCTAATTAATCATGCTTAATTAAGCTAATGATGATTAATGACCAAATAGAATTGAATTAGCCTCAAATGATTAGTTTGGGCTTAATGAAACGAATTTGACTGATATTAAGGAAATTGAATGGAGTTTAGACTCAAACAAGGAAACTAATGACTTTTCCGTAAATATGAATTTCCGCGTATTTTTTCGAATACAGAAACTCATGATACCAATGCGTGTATCTCGACAAGTACGTTAACTTTCATAAAAGACTTGAACTTGTTCGACGAAAATTGGATCGAATGAATAGTAAATGAGATAGCAAGTGGAGGGCTTAAATGCAAAAAAGGCCTCTTATATAAGAAAGAGATAGGCTTCAATGAGCTCATTCAACTCATTTCCAACCCAAGTGTTGGAGAACTCAAGCCCTAGACTCCCTTTTCTGCTTCTTCTTCTATTTCTCTCTATCTAGTGTGAAGATTGGAAGCTTTGCAAGTGATTGGAGTGAAGTTGAACTACTTCACCTTCTTCATCTTCTCCTTTGGTTTCTTAAGAGATAGAGACTGAGAGAAAGCTCAAGGATTCTCTTCAAGAGACTCCAAGTAAGTGTTTTGAATCCTTTACAAGACTTTCAAGTTCTATTGAGTGTTTATGAATGATTTCTAGCTCAAATAGCTCATAGAACTTATACTTTGAATGTTTTCATGAAAATAGGCTTGAAAGAGGGTTTCAATTGGAGATTTTTTCTCAAGACAAGCTAAACAAAGGGGTTTTTCTTTTAAATAATCTTCAAGAAAGGCAAGTATAAACAATTTACTTATGATCTCATGCTAATATATGAGTTTCTTTGATTTTGTTAGAATTGTGGTTTATAACCCTACCTATTGATTTAATTTAGAACTTGGAATTGATTTGAATGTTTGGAATCATTGGATGAAGAAGATATGGATGTAGGTGAATGGTAGTTGAGGTGGGAATAGGAGGTTCCATTTTCTGTGTAGGTTGCAAGTGAATTGAATGGAGAAGGGAAAGGAAAGGGATTAGTTTCAGTTCTGAAACTGAAATCCGTAGCAGTTCCAATCGATCGGACCTGACATCCGATCAATCGGACAGGTCCTAACTGGGATATTATTTCAGGCCGATCGATCGGACCTTTTGGAATTAGTTCTATTTGAATCAAATACTCTTTTCATGAACATAAATGTCTATAAATTAGTCTTTGGACTAATTATAACGTCATCTAGGATTATTAAGGTTATGGAAAAACAAATAAGAGAATGTCAATGGGTTAGGTATAGTTCAATTATGTATTAATCATTCATTTGTGTTAACTGAACCTTCATAGGTGTTAGCTAAGGTTATCGGAATGTACAAATTACTATTTAAAGTGATGTTCATCGAGAATAACACGTACATTCGATAACGAACGTTTCACTCAATCGATTGGTTTAGAAAGTTGACTAGAGATTTGAATAGAATTTATTGGATTGAATTGGCTCTCGAGTCTAGTACTATATAGTGGTTTCTCTAGCATGTTTAGAGCTTAAATAAATTAATGCAATGAACTAATGAACAATTACTAAATGTAACAATAAATTAATTTATAATCCTACTGCAATAGATGGATTGGGGTGTTCCGGAGCTTCGTGGTGATGCGAGTGATCTTTGATCAAGACACTGGTAGATCCCATGTTATTGAATTGTCTATAATTGTTTAATTGTTGAATTGAACAGAATTGTTGAGAAGATAGCATGCACTATCATAGATTTGTTTAAACATTGTTGAATCGTCGTGTTCACAGTGTTATTGATGACATTACAGGCCCAATTGCCCGTTTTAGTCCTGCAGAGCCTGTACCGCCAATGGAGGAGGCCAATCAGATACCTCCAGGAGGTTTGATTGAATGGACGTGAACAGAGAGCGAATAAGAGTAGAACATTTTGGAAATGTTGTAATAGATATTTTGTAGATTCATTTTAAAGTGTAATTATTAGTCACATGCATTGCATTTGAATGTGCAGTGGTTGACTTATATAGTAGGTTGAAACAAGTATATATGAATTTTACTTTTATTGTAAAGGACTCGTACAGATAATTGTTTCGTCAATGTATATGTGTATCTATATTCCGCGAAATGTACATTTGACAGGTTTGAATGTTTTGTTATCCCTTGTGAATTTCATTTTAACTTCGGTTAATTCGAAGTTTACGGGAGTAAGTATGGCAGTGAGACTCGGGGCTCGTTCGGATTAATTGGATCTCGGGCCTGGGTCGTGACATTTTTCCTACTAGTAGTTTCATGGAAAAGGAGAGAAAGAACTAAGATTATTCATAAGAGAAATGATTCTATGCTGCTATATCAATATCAGCATTGTACTAATGTACCTTTATCTCCTTGATTCAATCTACTCATGTCACAGACCTTGTGATTTTTAGATTTTCACTTTGTTCTGAACTATTTATAGAAACTGTTGTAGTTGTGTAAAAATATATTTAGTTATATTTATGGTTATATTTCTTATATATATTTAGTTATGTTTATGATTATATTTCTTGTAGATGATCAATCTATCTAATGGTGTATGTCACTTGTGCTTAAGCGATATAAGATCATTTTTAATAAAGCTAGAGTTGGTTACTTCTTGAAGTGTATGCTCAATTTCGTTAAAACTTAACCTCCACATATTAAAAGAAATCGGATACATGAAGGAAGAAAATGATCATTTATTGATTGACCTACACCCCTTCACCTATGTAATGGAATTCACTTTTCTTAAATATCATAAGGAAAATGCTAAACATGCCTACTCGTGACTTGATGACATGAAACTAGACTCCTTGAATTCCCATCAGCGCAAATATCACTCAGAACTATCTATGGTGAGTTAAGAAAGAGCATGTCTTAGAGTGGTTGGGAATCCTATTCTCACTCAAATGCATGGTGTTCAGTCCCTAAGTCCTCTCCATTGCGTATGCAAGTGGTCATTTTCCTTGTGTCTGCAGTGGTCTCTTGCCCGGCATGTACAAGAGTTCACTCTTGTGTCAAAGAAAGAGGCTCAAATTGGAAGAAACATATTTTCAAAGCTTTTATTTTTGTACTACTTTTCCCTCAAAACTTTAATGAGAAGTGATGACAAGGAGATGCACTTCTCAAGTTTTGATCAAATTAGTTACTTTCCACCCATGAACTTTCAGAAAGTTCCTTTGTAACGTAAATTACTCCTTTTTCGGCTGGGAGATTACATTAAGAAAGAGCATAGTTCAAAAAAGAGACCAAGTTGGCTTTATCCTTTTAGCTGAACATATTTTTATTTGAAGTTAATTCAGTAGTTCGACATTTCAAGCCTACATAACAAAACAGGCTTTCTTTCTACCAAAAACAAAACAAAAAAAGGCAAGCTTTCTTAAAGATGAGTCCCTACTACCTATTTAACTCGCCAACTCAACCTGAGAAATTGCACTCGATCTGTCAACAATTTGGGGTTTGAGTTGATCTTTTCAACTTATGGTGAGTTCATGTTGATGTTCCAATCTGATTAATATATAGGTTGGGCTTCAATTGGGCTCATACATGTCAACAAATTGAACCAGTGTGACCTCCAATAAGGCCTTCTCTTTCTAGGACATTCTCGGTAGCAACATTTGTTGGAAGTAGGTGAGCCTCATGGACAGATTTTCAAAACTTTTTGACCCACTTGACTCAGGGATCAAGTGCCCATAAGGCCATAAATCATACCCAGTACACAATCCCTCCATCTCATCAATCATGTACAGCAATAAAACCTATCTAAAAGATAGAAATCAACAACACCATGCAACCAAAATAATCCACAACAAATAGAGAAGCAGATTATACCTTTGGATCCTGCTAGTGTTCTAATGGAGAAGAAGACAATCAGCTAGAACAAGAACTCTTCTTGAAGCAAATTAGGATCTCCAGGACCTTGTTGTCTTCCACGCAATGACCCACTATCAAATCTCTTTTTTCAAGAAGATTGGTGGAAACTCCAAGCGAAAACCCAACTAGAAACTCTAAGGAACTAGAAGAGAATTAGAAGAGAGAAGAGTTGTGCAACACTTGCACAAAGGGGCTAGACTTGTTCTCCTTGTTATGGACGTCCAAGGGGGTGTATTTCCTCCTTTTATATCACAAAGCAACCCCTATTACTAATTAAAATAGAAGTCCAACTCCCATTAAGAATCAATAACTCTCTCCTTTCTAATTACTATAGAAGTCTTACTTCTACAACAACTAGTAACTTACTATTACTACTATTAGAAGTCATACTTCAAATAGAAACAGTAACTTTCTAATTCATTCCTTTTTGAGTTCATGTAGGATTAGTATATTTCTAATAACCTGGGCTAGCGTGGAGACCACTAGGGATTCCATAGAAAGTTGACTCCAACTGGGACACCGCGACCCTACATCTCATGTGCAATCCGGGCCCACAGTTAATTGAAAAAAACACCACTATATAAATGCAATTGCACTCCAGTCTTAAGAATAAATTACAAAGAAGACCCTAAACTTCTCAATTACCACAAGTAGGCCCCTCTATCAATATCCATGGATCAATTGGAATAAATCTATCTCATCCAATCTTAGATCCACATCTTATTGTCCTTGAGCCCCAATTAATCACAGTAATCATCAGTACCATCCAATTAACTCTTAATCAAGATGGGTGCACACTTACTAATGACAAATTCATTAATTGGCACAAGGGGATAATATAGATAGTTTTCATCTTGACCACTGGATGTTCCCACAGTCCTGTTACCACATACCCAAGACACCGAGGTGTTGACCTACAGCTGGCCTCACTCATTGGTGACTCAAAGCAAATGAATAGATAGAAACTTGAGTTCATCAATGTCTCAGGATTGAGAGCCTATTGCTAGGGAATCATGAGAGCAAACCTTAAAATTGAGATAATATTCCATAAGATGCTTCTCATGGTCCTTTAATACATCCAATGTACCAGCACCGTGATCCAGAAACTTACATTCTAATGATCGAGACAAATCACACTATCTCATAGTGATTAAAGTGCTGCAACCTTATCAGATGAGATGCCAAGTCTCATCACTGGTTGTGAACATATTTAAGTATAAGATTTGTGACACATGTCTCCCATATGTAGATCTCATCCATATACATATATTACATCTAATATACTAGTGGAACCCGGTTCATCTCATGAACCATCATGTCATATATATTGGTCATGTGCATTAAGTAATAAAACATCATTCATCTCATGAAAGGAAAGCATGATTTTATTGATAAATAAAGAAATTAATCAATTTATTACATCATCTGATGGATTGAAACCACGTAATCTAACAATCTCCCACTTGGGCTCATTTCCAGTCAGGGTTGCATCTTATGCCCATCCCATCTACATGCTGCTCAAAGACTTTGGTAGTCATAGGCTTAGTAAATGGATCTGCCAGATTGTCCGCAGAGGCTATATTGGTAATAGCAATATCACCTCTCTGCACAATCTCTCTGACTAAATGATATTTCCTCTATACATGCTTTTGGCTTTTATGGCTTCTGGGCTCCTTGCACTGAGCAACTGCCCCGCTGCCGTCACAGTAAACTGTGAGCGGTTGTCATGCCAAAGGTACCACCCCAAGTTCCATAAGGAATCTCTTGAGTCATACTGCTTCCTTAGCTGCTTCACAAGCCACTACATATTCAACCTCCGAGGTGGAATTAGCAGTTCATTCTTATTTTATATTCCTCCAGCTGAAAGCTCCGACACCAAAAATAAACACATAACCAGAGGAGGATTTTGTGGAATCCTTATCTGACATGAAGTCAGAATTTGTGTAACCGACTGGAATCAGTTCATCATTGTCATAAATCAACATGTAATCTCTAGTCCTTCTCAAGTATTTGAGAATACATTTTACAACAGTCCAATGTTCCAGTCCGAGATTAAACTGATATCTGTTGACTAGGCCCACTGCATGAAAGATATCTAGTCTAGTACATAGCATAACATACATGAGGCTACCAATAGCCGACGCTTATGGTATCGACCTCATTTGCTCCTTTTCCTCAGGTGTCTTAGGACACTGATCTTTGGAAAGGTACACTCCATGCCTGAAAGGTGTAATACCCTTCTTGGAGTTTTACAGAGCAAACCGTACTAGTACTTTATCTATGTATGCAATTTGGGATAAGCCAATCATATTTTTCCGGTCTCGATGGATTTTGATCCCTATGATGTAGCTAGCTTCTCCCAAGTCCTTCATATCAAAAGTCTTGGCCAACCAAACTTTCATTGTTGACAACATTCTTATGTTTTTCCCGAGGAGTAGGATGTCATCGACATATAAAAGGATAAAAACTACCCTGTCACCTTCACTTTTCATGTACACACATGACTCATCTGGAATTTGACAAAAACCAAATGACTTGATTGCCTGGTCAAAATGGATGTTCCAGCTTCGGGATGCCTGCTTTAATCCATAAATAGACTTCTGCAGCTTGCAAACTTTTTGCTTTTGGTTTTTAGCTATAAAACTGTCTGCCTGCACCATATAGATGTCTTCTTCAAGATGGCCGTTGAGAAACGCTGTCTTGATATCCATTTGCCAAATCTCATAATCGAGATGAGTCGCAATGGATAAGAGTATCCGGATGGACTTGAGCATGGCTACCGACGAGAAGGTTTCCTCATAATCGATATCCTCTCTCTGAGTATATACCCTTTCACAACAAGCCTGGCCTTAAACTTCTCCACTCTACCATCTGGTCCTCTTTTTCTCTTGTAGACCCACTTGCACCCAATAGGTTTAATATTGGTAGGCAAGTCCACAAGTGTCTAGACCTGATTGGAGTACATAGACTGCATCTCAACTTTTATAGTATCTTGCCAACGTCCCGAATCTATGTCATTGATTGCTTGATCATAGTTATAGGGATCTTGTTCTGAAATTGCCTCGTAAGACTATCGCAAGAACAAGAACCTGTCAGGGGGTCTAGCAATCCTCCCACTACGATGAGGCACTGGTGTAACTACTGGGTCTGGTAAGCGTGGTTCTTCCTCAAGTTCGGTCATACTTGGATTTGGAATTGATTGCTCTTGAATTTCTTCCAAGATCACCTTTTCTAAAGATTTCCAGTCTGTCATATAATCTTCCTCCAGAAAAACCGCATTAGTGCTCACTAGCATTTTCTGCTCTTTGAGATTATAGAATAACCAACCTTTGGTTCCTTTAGGATATCCTACAAACGTGCATACTTCCAACTTCGTTTCCAACTTATCCGTGTTAACCTTTAGCACGTGTGTCGGGCCACCCCAAATGTGTAAATGTTGTAGACTAGGCTTTCACCCGGACCACAACTCCCGGGGAGTCTTAGGTACAGACTTAGATGGTATGAGGTTTAGTATGTACATCGCAGTATGCAAGGCGTATCCCAAAAGGATATAAGTAATCCTAAGAAACTCAACATAGACCTGATCATAACTAAAAGAGTCTGGTTCCTTCTTTCTTCTACTCCATTCTATTGATGCAACCAGGAGCAGACAACTGTGATAGAATCTCATTTTCTGATAAGTATCCCATAAATTCAACAGAGAGATATTTCCCTCCTCGATCTGATCGAAGAGTCTTGATACTCTTACCTAATTGCTTTTCCGCTTCCGCTCGAAACTCTTTGAACTTTTCAAAAGCCTCGGACTTGCAGTGCATAAGATATATATATCCATATCTTGAGTAATCATCTATGTAAGTGATGAAATACTCATATCCTCCTCTGGCCCTGACATTAATGGGTCCACACACATCAGTATGCACTAATTCCATTAAATCTTTGGCCCTATTGCCGTCGGATGAAAATGGTCTTTTGGTCATTTTGCCTTCCAGACAGGACTCGCAGACATGTATTGGTTCTACCACCAATGAAGGCAAGATACTATCTTTCACTAGCCTGTCAATCCTATCCAGGCTTATATGACCTAGCCTCAAGTGCCCAAGTTTTGTTGGATTAGATGAAGGTAGCTTCCTCTTTAATGATGGTCTATTAATTGTTTCAGTATCATGTATCTCATACATCGTGGGAGTTAACAAATAAAGCCCATTGGTTACCTTGCCAGAAGATATAAAAGTACAATTCCTCTTTATGACAACTTCAGTACAAAAGTAATAGAATAACTTTTATTCACCAAACTATAAACAGAAATTAAATTCCTCTGTAAAGACGATACATATAATGTGTCTGACAAAACCAATTTATTATTTAAAAAATATAAAGTAATAACTCCCACTAAAACAGCCTCCCCCTTAGTGTCAGATCCCAGGTTGACAATGATTTCTCCTTCACTTAGCCTTCTGGTCTCCTTGAACACCTGCAACGTATTACATATGTGATTAGTTGTCTCAGAGTCCACACACCAAGATTCTGGAGTACCAGTTTCAAAACTAACTTCAGAAATAAGTGACTCAATCATACCTGAGGTCTTATTCTTAGACAGATAATCTGGATAATTCATTTTCCAATGTCCTGTCTTACCACAATGGAAACACTTTCCTTTTACCCCTAAACCCAGCCTTGGCCACGCGACCACTAGAACCATTTTCCACCTTAGGACCATTTGGAATTGATTTCTTTTTGCCTTTCCGCCCTTTGCCTTTCGGCTTAGACTTGGCATCTGACTTTCTGTCATCAGGGCAGTTGGCTTCTTCTTCATAATCCCTTCAGTCACCACCAGCTGGCTAGATAGGTTAGCTAGAGTCAGATTCATCTTATTCATATTATGATTAACCTTGAAATTGTTGAATGACTCTAGTAGTGACTCAAGGATTATGTCAATCTGCGATTCTGCATCAATCGCAGCCACCGGTACATCTAACTCATTCAATGAGTCCATCATTTTCAACATGTGTTCCCATACTGATGTACCTTTAGCCATTTTGGTGCTAATGAGCACCCTCATAGCTGCCTGTTTAGCAGGCCTGCCATGTTCCGCAAACATCTCCTTTTAGTTTAATATAATATCATATGCAGTCTTATAGGATTGATGTTGGTGTTGCAGAACACTAGACATGGATGCCAGAATGTAACATCTAGCCATCTCATTGTCTTTGGCCCATTTGGTGTAAAGTTTATTTTCTAATTCTGATGCATCCGCGTAAGGCTCATCAAGGGGGGTTTTGGTAAGGATATATTTATATCCTGAAGTAGTCAGGACAATATCCAGGTTCCATTTCCAGTCGACAGAGTTGGATCCCACCAACTTGTTCTCGTTGAAGATGGTCGCAAGTGGATTAAAAGTATTTGAATTCATGCTTGAAATACTGTTGCACATAACCATACATTCAATTAATGAATATAAATGACATCAGGGTTTAGTATTCTACCAAATTTATGTGGAAATCCTCATAACCACTAAATTCAGAATACATCGAAATTTCAATCCCCGGGGTTTGCCTCCTTGGGGAGTGTGAATACCGCCTAGATTGGTGCGGATCAAAGTTGGTCAAAATTAGGATTAAGACTAACTATCCATGATCCCCATCATTCATTATTATCTAGGTATCTTATACCAAATAATGTATGATTCCTGATTAGCTTTGGTTTCTAAAATACATGAGGCAAATCCTTGGGGATACTACATCATTATTTTAGTTAAGTGTGACCCACCAACTAGCATTGCATGACAACCGTTGCGAGCAGCTCCTCCTTAGGGAGTGAGCCCCCACCCCATCTCACCAACACTATCCATAGGAGATCCATATCTAGTAATCAGACAAGTAAAAGCCCTCCGTGGGGAACAACCATTCTCAAGATGGCGCAAGGCTAATACTTTCCTTACAATGGACCTATGGTAGAAAACCATGAGGATTTCTAAATATAAATGCCCCACTCCCACTTAATATTTTTAGAATTGAGGATTTCCTTATAGGTATATGGACCCACATATATAGACATCAAACCATCTCATGTTATGACCAATAATTGGTTCCAAGTCAAGTTATTTTAAGGAAAGTCCAGTTTCTAAGACTAGTGTTACCAATGGATCCATCTCATAGGTCCACCAACACTAATTAGAACTCTTTCCAAAAATTAATTTGATTTGACCAATTTTGGAAATTGCTATGTTCGGATCAGATTTGGAGACTTTCTAAAACAAGCATTCATCCATAAATAAAAAGTGCTAAAATTAGAAACTAGTCATCTCCTCCACATGGCCCAAGCGGAATAGACTTCTTGGACTTCTAGACTTTCCAAAACTTTGGGATTCCTCAAACTCTTTGGGCATCTCCAAAACGCTTTTGGTAATCTTAAAACTCTTTGATTAGTAGTCCAACTTCACTTTCCTTCTTCATCTCGAACATCATCAAAATTTACAAATTTAGAAAAATTAAATAAACTCCTATGACTCAATTATGAGACTTACATGGTAATTTAAACATGGAAATAAAAGGGCTGTAGGGAAATTCACCATGCCTTACCCTTTCATGGGAAACCAAGGAAACCATGATGCCCTTTACAAGTTGCCCAAAATAACCATCAACCATATAAAGAAAGTAAAAGACTTGTAGGCCACACGGAGAGGACATGAAACTGCATGGCTAGTATCAAGAACATAGCAGGAACTAGGTCTAAAAGGATACCATTCATCATCTCATGACGAAAATCCCAGACTATCAAAAGAAAGATTTTACACATTGTTCGCTCGAGCGGATTGGGATTCGCTCAAGCGGACTATTCCAAACCTGGTCCACTCGAGCGGATGAAGGTCCGCTCGAGCGACCTGCTCGAAAAACTACAGAAAAATCCCTTTTCTTGTCCGAACCAACCAAGCATTCATACCATATACAAAAAGCACACAATCATTAAATCTGATCCTTACAAAGCCCTAGGTCTATCCTCTTCGCATCTCATGCAAACATTAGACCTAGATCGCTGATCTAACATGATTAGAGATGAGGTATGGCTCTAATACCAATTGTTGGAAGTAGGTGGGCCTCATTAACAGATTTTCAAAACTTTTTGACCCACTTGACTCAAGGATCAACTGCCGATAAGGCCATAAATCATATCCAGGACGCAATCCCTCCATCTCATAAATCATGTACAGCAACAAAACCTATCTAAAAGATAGAAATCAGCAACACCATGCAACCAAAATAATCCATAACAAATAGAGATGAAGATTATACCTTTGGAACCCGTGCTCTAATGGAGAAGAAGACAATCAGCTAGAACAAGAACTCTTCTTGAAGAAAATTAGAATCTCTAAGACCTTGTTGTCTTCCAGGCTGTGACCCGCTATCAGATCTCTTTTCTCAAGAAGATTGGTGGAAACTCCAAGAGAAAACCCAACTAGAAACTCCAAGGAACTAGAAGAGAATTAGAAGAGAGAGGAGTTTTGCAACGCTTGCACAAAGGGGCTGGACGTGTTCTCCTTGTTATGGACGTCCAAGGGGGTATATTTCCTCCTTTTTTATAGCACAAAGCAACCCCTATTACTAATTAAAATAGAAGTCCAACTCCCATTAAGAATTAGTAACTCTCTCCTATCTAATTACTATAAAAGTCTCAATTCTACAACAACTAGTAACTTACTATTACTACTATTAGAAGTCATACTTCAAATAAAAAAAGTAAACTTTCTAATTCCTTCCTTTTGTAGTTCAAATAGGATTAGTATCTTTCTAATATCTTGGGCTAGCAAGGGGACCACTAAGGATTCCACAGAAAGATGGCTCCAACTGGGACACCGCGACTCCACATCTCATGTGTAATCTGGGCCTACAGTTAATTGCAAATAACATCACTATATAAATGAAATTGCACTACAGTCTTAGGAATAAATTACAAAGAAGGCCCTAAACTTCCCGATTGCCACAAGTAGGCCTTTCTATCGATATTCATGGATCAATTGGAATAAATATGTCTCTTCCAATCCTAGATCCACATCTTATTATCTTTGAGCCCCAATTAATCACAGTGATCATCAGTACCATCCAATTAACTCTTAATCGAGATGAGTGCGCACTTACTAATGATAAATCTATTAATTGGCACAAGGGGATAATATAGATAGATTCCATCTTGACCATTGGATGTTCTCACAGTCCTACTACCACATACCCAAGACACCGAGGTGTTGACCTACAGTTGGCCTCACTCATGGGTGACTCAAAGCAAATAAATAGATAGAAACTTGAGTTTATCAATGTCTCAGGATTGAGAGCCTATTGCTAGGGAATTATGAGAGCAAACATTAAAATTGAGACAGTATTCCATAAGGTGCTTCTCACGGTCCTTCAATACATCCAATGTACTCAACTTATGGTGAGTTCATGTTGATGTCTCCAATCTAATTAATATATAGGTTGGGCTTCAATTGGGCTTATACATGTCAACAAATTGAACTAGTGTGACCTCCAATAAGGCCCTCTCTTTCTAGGACAGTCTCGGTAGCAACATCATGTACATTTTGGAAAATATACAAGTAACAAGAAGAAAAGTGTATCAGTTATCAAAGGAAAAAAAATAAATTTAAAATAGAAATTTAAAAAAAAAGTATAAAGTTTTGGCTCATTTTCAAAAAGTAAATGAAGATTTAAATATTTCAAAAATGTATAAAAGTTTTTCACATTTATTTCAATCAAGTACTCTTCATAAAAACTTTTGACAGATGACAAAAATACCCTTCATTGTGATAGATTTTTGTATTTTCTTTTGATTTTGATGATCATACCCTTTTAAAGAAGCTAGTTATTTAGTCATTTGGAATCTCCTTTTTTTAACCATTCATGCATAATGGTAGTTGAAGTGGGCCCTTCTAGGTCATTTGGGTTGGACTTTGTAAAGTTTTTAGTTGCCTAATTCATAGGTTATTGGACAAAACTATGGTTCCTTAATTTTGTATAGTGTTTAGGAAAGGACTGCTCAGTGCTCTAAATAGAAAGAATCCTAAGAATTTTGGATTCTGAAGACTGGCAGAGGTTGCTCCAGCGAACCTCCATTCGCTCGAGCGAACCCTTCACAGAACTGTCTTCGCTCGACCCACCATTATGTCCGCTTGAGCAAACCTGAGAATTCTAATTTTGGACAAAATTCACTTTCCATATTCTTCATGGAAACTTTCCATTCCTTAAGCCTTTGAGACACGAATTGAGACTTATAAAAAGGTTTTATCTCTCTTTTCTCTTTACAACTCTTATGAAGAAGATATCCTTGTGAGAAAGAGTTTGAGAGATCCATCAAGTTCCCCATAAGCTTCTAGTTTTGCTGCGCTGAAGGTCAAGTTTTGGGTTTAATTCCATCGTTCTTTCTTAAAGGTGGCTCGGCTCAAGCACGGTGAAGATTTGTGACGAGTTGTCAACAAGATCTGAAGCAGCCCTTAGCTTGAGTCAACAACTAGGAAAGGGTTATAAGTGTTCTTGTAATCTTCAATTTTCATATAATGCTTGGTTGTTTGTTGACCTAGACGGTAAGGCCCGTGGTTTTTTCCCGAGCATGGTTTTCCACGTAAAAAATCGCTTGTCCTTCTCTCTTTGTGTTTTGATTGATTTCTTAATCTGAATTAGGGTTAATCACTAGTTTAATCACGTCTAATTGATATTCAATTGAGATCTAGTTATTGGGACCTTTGCCTGTGTTAAGGTAAGAATAATATTTTTCAATTGGTATCAGAGCGGGTTGCACTAATCTTTGTGTGATCAATTTACTGATCTCTAATGGATATCAATAGAGAAGGAACATCTACCAACAAGCCCCCCCTTCTAGATGGATCCAACTATTCTTATTAGAAAGCAATAATGATTGCTTTCCTAAAGGCTATTGATAATAAGGTCTAGGATATTGTAGTTGAAGGATATACCGAACCCACCGTGGTTGTTGATGGGCAAACAAGACCGAAACCCAAAACACAATGGACTGTTAATGAAAGGACCAAGTCAAATTGCATTAATAAGGCCATTCATGCTATTTATAATGGAGTTACTCCAACTGAGTTTCATAGGGTTTCTGCTTGTTCTACTGCAAAGGCCGCCTGGGATCTGCTTCAAACTATTCATGAAGGAACAGATATTGTTAAGCAAACAAAACTCTAGAATTTGACAACTACTTTTGAGGCGATACACATGAAAGATTCTGAAACCTTTCATGAATTTAATACAAAACTGTCCAAGATTGTCAATTCTTGTCATACCTTGGGAGAAACTGTTCCTCAATCTAAAGTTGTTAAAAAGATTTTGAGGTCTCTCCCAGAACGATTTTGTCCAAAAGTAGTTTCCATTGAGGAGCATCAGGATCTGAAATCAATATCAGTTAAAGAACTCGTTGGAAATCTACAAACTTTTGAGGCAAATCACTATCCGCAGAAAAAAGGGAAGGACATTGCTTTAGTGTCCTCAAAATCAATGGATGATCCTGAAATTAGTGATCATGGCAGTGATATAGATGATGAAAAGTTTGAGGTATATCTTGCAAGAAAACTTTAAAAGATCTGGAAGAATAGAAAGGCTTTTAACAAGAAGGATACATCAAATCCCAAGGCTCCTTCTAAAGAAAAATTTGTACCCAAATATGAACAGAATCGATCAAAGGGTACAACCAAGCCAATTAAATGTTTTGAGTGTCAAGGATACAGACACACCGCCTCTAAATGTGCAAATCGCAGAGAAAAGAACAAAGGCAAGGCCTTAAATGTTGCTTGGGATGAGGAATCTGATGAGGATGTATCAGAACCTGATTCACCTTTGAGTGAGTTTGGAAAATATGTTGCTTTCATGGCTTTGTCTAACATCTCTTCTGTACAGGAATCTAAGTCTGAAGATGATTTAGATATTAACGAGATTTCTGATCAGAACGGGAGGAATATGAAAACTATCAAAAGTTGTTGCATGAATCTCTCAGAATGTCAAAAATTAGTGAAAAAAGGCCCTTGAAATTGAAGGCAATGGAAGAAAAGAATACATCTCTGCAAGAAACTTTGATAGACTCTCAGTCAAAGGTAAATTGATTCTTGCAGGTCAAGACTACAATCAACTTCAACAGAAACATCAAAAGACTGCGTCTGAATTGGAAAACTTGCGAAACGAGTTAAATGTTTACAAATCTAAAAAAGAAAATCTTGCTGGAAAACTAAGGATGGCTCTTGCTGAGTTGGAATCTGCAAAAGCTTCAATTACCCGGATGAACACTGGATCGGTGAAGTTGAATGAAATCCTGGAAAGTCAACTGCCTCCTCCTTCAAAAACTGGACTTGGATTTGTTCAAGGAGCCTCCACATCGAAGAACAAAGGTAAAATTGTTTTTTTTAAGGACAGACTATGACAACATTGCCTCTTGTCTATTCAAATGCCACATATTCAAAGAATTATTATCCAAATTCTGTGTCTAAACCAAAATTTGTTCCCATATGTCATTTTTGTGGGATTACTGGACACATACGACCACACAGAAATAAATTGCGAAATTATAATAGAAATCAGCATAGAAAGCAAAATCCCTCTCCTTATCAGATTAGGACCAAACCTGTCTGGTCCGAAAATCTGATCTATGTTGTAATGTGGTCCTTACAGCACTCAGTGCTATAGATTCGGATGTGTGGTACTTGGATAATGGTTGCTCGAGACACATGACAGGAAACAAAGCTTTGTTTACCTCCCTTGAAGACTACAATGGTGGAAGTGTTTGTTTTGGAGATGGAGGTAAGGCAAAAGTAATTGTGAAAGGTACTGTGTCTATTTCGTGTATGTCTCACTTGAAATATGTTTATTTAGTTGATGGGCTTAAGACAAATCTTTTGAGCATAAGCTAGTTGTGTGATAACAATCATGAGGTTCATTTTTCTGCTAAAGAATGCATTATTGTGGATAAAAAGGGAAAAACAATGACCCATGGAATAAGGAATTCTGGAAATTGCTATGTGATCTCTTCAGAAAAAGAAATGACTTGTAATTCTGCAATGATGAGTGACATGGAATTATAGCATCAAAGGTTGGGTCACGTCAACTACAAGGATTTGGAAAAACTGTCAACTTTTGAATGGGTTCGTGGGCTTCCCTGTGAGAACCCGACCCCTAATTTCCTAGATTAGTGTTGTTTTATTTGTGGATTAGTTTCTTTTAGTGGGATTAGTATTTGTTGGGTTTAGTTAGTGAGTTAGAATGGTTTTTCACTAGTTTTTGGGAGTTTTGAGTGCCTTTGTGATTAGTGGGACCCTTTGGGGGTTCTTTTAGTGACCTTGCGCGTGATTGGGAGATTATTTGAATTTCCGATAATTCTTTTTTTAGCCTCATTTGACTTATGTTGTTATTCTCTACACCTTTCGTGTTGACTTCGTCCCAGTTCAAGACCCCGAAACCCTACTTTCCTAATGTTAGGGGCAAAACAGTCTTTTCACACCAAATCTGGACCCAAATTTTGAGACCCCAAAACCATGCCAAAATTATACTTTTTGAAAACTAGATTTTATGAGAAACATTTTCCTCTTCTTCGTCGATCGCATCCGAGGCCCAGAAATTGATGTTTTACCCTTGGCAAGTCTTAAGTGTGGTGGGGCCCACACCCACCCATTATAAAAAGATAACTCTCCCCTCTTCTCCCTCATTTGTTACAGTCCAAAGGGGGAGCTCTGCAACTGAGCCTCCCCTCCCTTTTCTTCTTGTTTTCTCCTCCCCATTCATGGACGGAAACCCTTGCCATTTGGAAACCCAACCATGCCATCTTCTTCCCCATCTCTCTAGCTTCCCATGGATGCCATTATTGTGCAAAACCAAGGTGGGCAGCCCCTATTTCAAGCTTCTTCTTGTTGATTGATGACCCTAGAGGTAAGGACTTATTTCCATCTTCTATTGTTGAGCTATGGCTTTCCCTTAAGTTCTATTTCCTAGTTTGGTTGGAGCCCATTCCTTGTCTTTCTTGATTTGCCATTTTAGGGTTCTAAATGGGTTTGTTTTTGGGGGTTTTTGGCTATGCTTGTAGGGTTGCTTGAGAATGTTTGGAGAGCTTGATTAGCTAATTGGAACCCAAGGCAAGTGGATGAATGGATGGTTTGAATGTCATCAAGTTTTATGAGAAAATCCTAAATTTTGTTACTTGTTCTTGATAATTTGATACATGTTTTCATAGATGCTTCTTGCCACATTTCTATTGATTTCGAAAATGTATATTAATGGGTCTTTCCCTCTTGTTAAATCTCTTGGAAAGGTATGCATTTTATTTGGTCAAAGTTTGTTCATATGGTTTTATAGAAATGTGGTTGACTTTATTGTTTTTCCATACATGCTTATTTATCACTTTGACTTGAGATGAATGCTCATGAAGAGCCTAGATGATGCATTTATTGTCATAGAGATGTATTGGTTCATAGCATTTAACTTTCCCTTGTTTTATCTCAAATGTATTCTTGTGTGTAGTGGTTTCCTTCCCTTTATTCATTGTATTTGAATATGATATTGTTAAAGGAGGTTAGAATGCATGTTGTTGGAAAACTTATGTTGATTTGGATGAAGTTTTGAGCCCCTCTTGTGGTGTATATAAAGGGGTTAAAAAGAGGTTGTAGAAGGAAGAGATAGAGAGGAGCTGAACTGGTCCGGAATCAGTTTCTGGACAGTTCGCTCGAGCGAACATGACACTTTGCTCGAGCGAACATGACACTTCGATCGAGCGAAGTGTCCAGAAAAGGGTTCGGAGCATTCCAGTAGCTTGGTCGCTCGAGCGGACCCTCGGTCGCTCGAGCGGACATCCCAGAACTTGTTCAAGAGAGTCGTTAGTTCGAACGCACTTAATAATTCGCTCGAGCCAATGAGTTCGCTCGAGCTACCTTAACTTCGCTCGAGCGAACCCACCCAGATAACCATTCCAGAGAGCTCCTCGCTCGAGCGAACTCTCCGGTTCGCTCAAGCGATGAGGTTTGTCTATCATAGGCTATGTTTGGGATGAAGATGAGTTGTTTAAATGTTTTGGGACTATCCATTGAGAACCCCTCTATGTCAGGGAGATTTACTAAGAAATGTATGAGGCCATTGGGGAAAGAAACCACATCACGAAGATGTCGTTTGAAGTTTTGAAAATTCAAAGTGTATAAGGAGCCCGGAATGTCCCCAAACTCAAAGAGTACCAAATTGTTATTAGATTGACATACGGGATCCCTATTCACTTCAAATAAATCTTGAACCGACACTTTCCCGAAATCTCAATTGTTTATTGTATTTCACTGTTCCCGAGATTTATATTACATGACTTGTTTTCCCGAAAGCATCGAAGTTACACTGGTAACAGTTACTTGTCCTGAAATGTATTGCTCGACATGAAATGACAGTGTGCCCTTGAGCACCCCCGTACTGCCCGTTTACTTATTTGTACTTGATTTACTTGCACATGTCTCGAATTGTTATTTGACCTATTAGTCGGCACCACTAAGCTTGGATAACCCTGTTGGTCTGATCCACCGACTTGGAGATCCCCCTCTTGTCCCGCCAGCTGCAGTTTGGATCCCGCTACCCGGTTATTACCGTGGTCTTGTCCCGATGCCGCAGATTGCTACTGTGGTTCCCGATGCCCGGCTCGCTACCGTGGTCATGTATAGTATATGTATTTATGAGATCCATTGTTTCTCCTCACCTCGAGTGACTGAGATCAGTGCCTAGTATATGTATATGTATTTATGAGATCCACTGTTTCTCCTCATCTCGAGTGACTGAGATCAATGCCTAGTTATTGCTCTGTCACTTTAGTGATAGAGGACTTAGCTTCGTGTGGTTGCCATCTTGCTAGTTCCCGATTCCTTGGATACCCTACATGTTTTATATTGCTTATTTGTTTTCCGGTAAATGATTCATTTCTTTTATGAAAGTTATTATTTAAACAGGTGTTAATATTTTTCATGGTAAATTCAGTTATTGTTATGTTGTTTGTCGTTCCTTGTACACACACGTGCTTTTAAATAGGTTTTACATGACACTTGTTTTGCCAGATCCATATGGTTTTACATGTTTTAAATGAATACCCGATCTGTTAAATATTCGTGATTTTAAATATGTTTTACATGACACTTGTTTTGCCAGATCCCTATGTTTTTACATGTTTTAAATGAATACCCGATCTGTTAAATATCCGTGCTTTTAAATATGTTTTACATGACACTTGTTTTGCCAGATCCCTATGTTTTTACATGTTTTAAATGAATACCCGATCTGTTAAATATTCGTGCTTTTAAATATGTTTTACATGACACTTGTTTTGCCAGATCCCTATGTTTTTACATGTTTTAAATGAATACCCAATCTTTTAAATATCCGTGCTTTTAAATATGTTTTACATGACACTTGTTTTGCCAGATCCCTATGTTTTTACATGTTTTAAATGAATACCCGGTTTGTCGAATACTCATGCTTTTACATATGTTTCAAATGAACGTTTGTTTTGTCAGACCTCCATATTTACACATGTTTTAAACGAACACCCGATTGTCAAATATCTATGCTTTGATAGATGATGTAAATGAACATATGTTTTGTTAGATCCCCATGTTTAACTCATGCTTTAAACGAATACATGTTTTGTTAGAGATCCACGATTTTCCACCCGCTTGATTATATGCAGCCTTTGATTAAATGACATGAATTATCATATGTTTTAATTCTCAGCATATTTAGTTTCTTTTCATCCACTTGCCAGACCGTCGTGTCTGACCCACTACTTTTGGTATTAAGGTCCAGACTTCTTCGTCTCGAGATGAGTGCTTTTGTTGGCTGTGGAGCCATGTTTTGCAGGTTGTTTTGTCGGCTATGTCATGTAGACATTGAGCTTGACTTCGGAGCTACGTCACATATGGGTAGTGGTTATTAACTTGTTATTGTATGGCTTTATTAGCCTTTTCTTGGGATTCTTAATTAATGCACATTGATAATTGTAACTGGAATACATATGGAAACGTAATATCCTGTTACTGTCAGCTCTGTACTTTGTTATGATGGTTACTCCAGTCTGATATGGTTCTTGATATAATAGCTATATGCTAGAGGTTGAGTGCGACGCGGAATCCAATGGCCACGGACTTCAGGTCGTAATACCCCGAAAGCTTCCGCAAATATTCAGAGTGTATTGAAATGTGTCGTCTTCACACACGCGGATCTTGGGAGAAAGAAAAACATATTTATGCTTAATCCCATTCGCGCCCCCGAGGTTCTTGGTTTGGGGGCGTGACATTCCCAAACTCAAAAGAGCCCCGAATAATGTTTGTGGTCCTTGCCAAATTGGTAAACAAATTAAAGCTCTGCACAAAAAGGTTGATTCTTTTACCACTAAGAAACCTTTAGAGCTTTTTGCATATGGACCTTATGGGACCAACAAAGGTGGAAAGCATTGGTGGTGAAAAATATATATTCTTGACTGTTGATGATTTTTCAAGGCTAACTTAGGTGCGTTTCTTGCGTGACAAATCAGAAACTTTTGTTGTCTTTAATGACTTGTGGTCTTTGCTTATTGCAGATAAATGACAAGAATTCGGAGGTGTTTCTAGGATACGATCCAATCATGGCACCGAATTTCAAAATTCTAATTTCTCTACTTTTTGCACCAAACATGGGATTAAACATGAATTTTCTGCACCAAAAACACCGCAATAGAATGAGGTAGTGGAAAGGAAAAATCGTGTGGTACAAGATATGGTACGAGTAATGTTACATAGCAAAAACATTCCTCAAAGGTTCTTGGCTGAAGCTGTAAACACAGCTGTCTATGTTATCAACCGTGTCTATCTTCGTCCCATATGAGATATGGATTGGAGTCAAGCCAAATATTAAATACTTCCGAACTTTTGGCAGCAAGTGTTACATTCTTCGAGATAAAGAGCACTTGTCAAAATTCGACTCCAGGAGTGACGAAGGAATTTTCCTCGGTTACTCACTGACAAGTAAAGCTTATCGTGTCTTTCACCTGAAAATCTCAATTGCCATGAAGTCCATAAATGTGGTTGTGGATGATGCAGGAACTTCGGACTATTTTTCTGATGATGAAAAGGGGTTAACATTTTCTCCATCTTCTGAACAGGTTGAAAAATTAATTGATTATCAAGTTGAACCTGATGAATAAGAAAAAGGATGCCATTACAACTGCTGAACTTGTCAGTCCAAAGAAAACTTCTTCTAAATCTAATGTGCCTGATATCATTCGATAATTTGACGAGAAAAGTGCATCTCCTCTTGTTGTTCACCCTCGATCCCAAAGAGACCAAGTAATCAAAGACCATCCTCTGGACACTATTATTGGTGAGATTTCTACTCCTATGAAAACCAGGAAACAGGTATGTGATGAGGTAAGCCATGTATGTTATGTTTCCACTTAAAAAAAAAAATGTCAAAGATGTACTTGTTGATGATTCTTGGATAAATGCCATGCATGAGGAACATGCTCAATTTGAAAGAAACTATGTTTGGGAGCTTGTTCCTAGACCCTCTAATTCTAATATTTCAGAAAACAAGCAATAGCAAGTACCAAATGCACCGATTCAAGTCTAGTAATAGGGGCAAAAGTTTCATCAAAATCAATACCTTCAACTTGGGTATACCCCTGAGCTAATAGACGAGCTTTGTTCCTAATCACTTGACCAGACTCATCGATTTTGTTTTTGAAAATCCATTTTGTACCGATCACATTAGAATTAGAGGGTCTAGGAACAAGCTCCCAAACATAGTTTATTTCAAATTGAGCAAGTTCCTCATGCATGGCATTTTTCCAAGAATCATCAACAAGTGCATCTTTGACATTTTTTTTGTTCTAAAGTTGAAACACAACATACATGGCTTACCTCATCACGTACATGTTTCCTGGTTTTCATAGGAGCAAAAATCTCACCAATAATAGTGTCCAGAGGATGGCCTTTGATTACTTGGCCTCTTTGGGATCGAGGGTGAACAGCAAGAGGAGATGCACTTTTCTCTTCAAATTGTCGAATGATATTTGGCACATTAGATTCAGAAGAAGTTTTCTTTGGATTGACAGGTTCAGCAGTTGTAATGGCATCCTTTTTCTTATTCATATCAGGTTCAAATTGATTATCAATTAATTTTTCAACCTGTTCAGAAGATGGAGAAAATGTTAGTCCCTCTTCATCATCAGAAAAATAGTCCAAAGTTCCTGCATCATCCACAACCACATTTATGGACTCCATGACAATTGAGTTTTTCAAGTGAAAGACACAATAAGCTTTACTTGTCAATGAGTAACCGAAGAAAATTCCTTTGTCACTCCTGGAGTCGAATTTTGACAAGTGCTTTCTATCTCGAAGAATGTAACACTTGCTTCCAAAAATTTGAAAGTATTTAATATTTGGCTTGACTCCAGTCCATATCTCATATGGGGTGGTTTTTGTTCCTGGACGAAAATAGACACGGTTGACAACATAGACGTTATGTTTACAGCTTCAGCCCAAAACCTTTGAGGATTGTTTTTTCTATGTAACATCACTCGTGCCATGCCATATCTTGTACCACACGATTTTTCCTTTCCACTACCCCATTCTGTTGTGGTGTTATAGGTGCAAAAAATTCATATTTAATCCCATGTTTGGTGCAAAAAGTAGAGAAATCAGAATTTTGAAATTCGGTGCCATAATCGAATCGTGTCCTTGAAACACCTCTGAATTCTTGTCCTTTATCTACAATAAGGAAAGACCACAAGTCAGTAAAGAGAACAAAAGTTTCTGATTTGTCACACAAGAAACGCACCCAAGTCAGGCTAGAAAAATCATCGATAGTCAAGAATATATATTTTTTACCACCAATGCTTTCCACCTTTGTTGGTCCCATAAGATCCATATACAAAAGCTCTAAAGGTCTCTTAGTGGTAAGAAAATCAACCTTTTTGTGTAGAGCTTTAATCTATTTACCAATTTGGCAAGGACCACAAACATTATTCGGGGCTCTTTTGAGTTTGGGAAGCCCACGAACCAATTCAAAAGTTGATAGTTTTTCTAGATCCTTGTAGTTGACGTGACCCAGCCTTTGATGCCATAATTCAATGTCACTCATCATTGTAGAATTACAAGTCATTTCTTTTCTGAAGAGACCATAAAGCAATTTCCAGAATTCCTTATTCAATGGATCACTGTTTTTCCCTTTTTATCCACAATAATGCATTCTTTAGTAGAAAAATGAACCTCATGATTGTTATCACACAACTGGCTTATGCTCAAAAGATTTGTCTTAAGCCCATCAACTAAATAAACATCTTTCAAGAGATTCATGTTGCAACTTTTGAACCCCAGATGGACAAGATTGATCTTCTTGCTGCACAAGTCCAGGGATTAAGTGCGAGACTTGATGCGGGTCTTGGTGAAGTGGCCGGCAGATTCAACTCTATCGACCAAGCTCTTGATTAGATTCTAGCTAGACTGGGACCAGGACATCACTGAAAGACCTTGTTGCTGACCCTTGCTTTACTTGTTATGTTGTTGATTTGTTGATGAACTGGTGCTAAACTTCTTTTTCATTAGTCTAACTGTTGCTGAACTTCTTTCCCATATTAGTTTTTGTTTTAACATCTCATGTTCTTTTTGCTGATACTTTTATATGTTCTGATATTTGCCAATTTATATGTTTTGATCTTTTATATGCTCTCCTTATGTTTCTCTTTACCAATTTATGAACAAAAAGGGGGAGTTAATCTAATTAATTGTTGTGCTGAATTCTTCTATCCTTTTCTATGATTATGCACTTGATCCTTAGTGAAAGACTTTGCAGGTACTCAAAGATTCAAATCATTTTCAGAGTCCAGTTGAGATTGAGTTTTGCTGATTGATTGTTTGGGTAGAATTTTCTTGTAATAGGAGCTTTTTCCATGAATTTCCAAAGGGGGAGATTGTAAAGTTTTTAGTTGGCTAATTCATAGGTTATTAGACAAAATTGGGGTTCCTTAATTTTGTATTGTGTTTAGGAAAGGACAGATCAGTGCTCTAAATAGAAAGAATCCTAAGAATTCCGGATTCTAAAGACTGACAGAGGTCACTCGAAAGAACCTCCATTTGCTTGAGCAAACCCTTCATAGAACTGTCTTCGCTCGACCCACCATTATGTCCGCTCGAGCGAACCTCGGAATTCTAATTTTGGACGAAATTCACTTTCCATATTCTTCAAGGAAACTTTCCATTCCTTAAGCATTTGAGACACGAATTGAGACTTATAAAAAGTCTTTATCTCTCTCTTCTCTTTACAACTCTTATGAAGAAGATATCCTTGTGAGAAAGAGTTTGAGAGATCCATCAAGTTCCCCCAAGGCTTCTAGTTCTCATGCGCTGAAAGGTCAAGTTTTGGGTCTGATTTCATCGTTCTTTCTTGAAGGCAGATCTACTCAAGCACGGTGAAGATTTGTGACGAGTTGTCAACAAGATCTGAAGCAGTTATTAGGTTGAGTCAACAACTGGGAAAGGGTTGTAAGTGTTCTTGTAATCTTCAATTTTCATACAGTGCTTGGTTGTCTGTTGGCCTAGACGATAAGGCTCGTGGTTTTTTTCCGAGCAAGGTTTTCCACTTAAAAATCGTTTCTCCTTCTCTCTGTGTTTTGATTGATTTCTTAATCTGAATTAGGGTTAATCACTAGTTTAATCACGTCTGATTGATATTCAATTGAGATTTAGTTATTGGGATCTCTGACTGTGTTAAGGTAGGAATAATATTTTTTAGACTTGATCACCTATCTTAAATGAGTTATTAAAGGAAAATCTTGAAGAACGGTATTAGAAAAGTTTGTCATTTCTCAAATATATTATGGAGAGTGCTTGATTGAAGGAATTGTGAAAAAAATTTATATTTTTTTCAAATAATTAAATCTTCATATACTTCTTGAAATAATTAAATCTTCATATACTTTTTAAATAAAAGTTTTATACCTTTTCTAAATTTTCCCCTAAAAATAACCCCAAAAAAGTAAGTCCATAGGGTTTTTCCTGGTACCTGCATGTTTGACCACAAGGTCCTTTCCAACCAAGTCTTCTATATCGATGATATGTGCTCGTACCATTCTGGGAAAGAAATAAAAAAAAAATGGGGGAGAAGATCACCGAAGTCCAAACAACATTTACTTTCTTGACCTTTACGAGGAAAAGTGAGTCGGAAAGACAGATTCCTGTCCTTTCTCTTACACGTTTGGTGGTGATAACAACCATTTTCCTTCCAAATGAAGTGAACTTGTTGTGTTTCTTTTTTGGGCTGTGACCCGTGAGACCCGTACACGCTGAAAGAACACCCACATAAGAAGGAAAAAGCCCGCACTAACGCGAAGAGGTGGCGTTTGCTGTTAAAATAAGTTAAGATTGAGGAATCAGTAGGTTGGATAAACTCTCTCGCATCTTTAAAGGCACTTGTAGTTGTCTTAAATTAAATCAGTATAGATGTCAATGGGCACTCCAAATTTCGCCCATTGACCCAGCATGAAAGTTAGAACTTGACCCAACCCATTTGCAAAATAGATAGATCCCTCTACACAAAATATTTAGCAAGGGGATGATGGGCCATGCCAGTTAGGATTGTTCATGTCCGGCATGCATAACTATCGGGCCAGAAATGTGACCCAGTTTCAGAACATGCACCTAAACACCAAGCTCAATCCAGCCCAAGATGGGCTAGGCTTATGTTAACCAACCCATGAACATCCCCTTTTATCTGTTACTAGTTGAACCCTGCAGTCCAAGGCATGTGCAGTGTCCAAACATAGCTAACACCACACCTAATTTTCAACAATTCCAAATTATCCAATGCCCCACCATTAACAATGTCTTGCACTAAAATCAAACTTCAAAACCACAAAATCAGTAGATTCAAAGAAGAAAAGGAAAATGAAGTGGATAAATCAATAGAAGAGAATCAAGAAATTCCAGCACTTGCAGTTTGTAGATGATACCATTCTATTGAGTTCAACAAAGAGCGATGAGATGATGGCTCGCTTTCAGTTGACTTCAGGACTAAGAGTTAACATATCCAAGAGTCTTATGGTGGGGGTTGGATGCTCTAATGAGACCACTCGATCTTTGGCAACCATGATTTGTCGTAAATCAGGAAGGCTTCCATTTTTGTATCTTGGCCTGCCTATAGGGACAAAGCCGAGATCTAGGGTGTTGTGGGATCCCGTCATTGACAAGTTTGAGAAGAAATTGTCTTCTTGGAAGAGACAATACCTATCATTGGCTGGGAGGATTACCCTTCTAAGATCTTGTTTGTCAAATCTTTCGATTTATTATGTCTCTTTTTAAGATGCCTAAGGTTATGGTGGGGAGGCTAGACCGTATTCGTAGGAATTTTTTATGGGAGGATCCGAGCGATACAAGGAAGCTACACTTACTGAAATGAGTGAGGTCATTAAACCTAAAAGGAGTGGTGGTTTGAGTCTTTGTAGTTTGGAGAATAGGAATGCGGCGCTTTTGGCTAACTGGTGGTGGAGATCTGGAGACGAAAGGGAGGCTTTATGGAAAAAGGTCATATCTACCAAGTATGGTGAGGACAAGTGGGGATGGTGGCCTAATCCAGGTCCAAAGCATCGTAGGTCGGGTATGTGGGGTGCCATTACATCGGTTGGGCATGTATCAACTGATATGGGAAAAATCTTATCCAAAGGGGTGGATTTAAGGGCGGAACTAGAGGGGGGCTGGCAGGGGCCATGGCTCCCCCAAAATTTCAAAATCCCCCCTTTTCTTTAAAAGGATTTTATAAATTTTTAAATATGCCCCCCCCCACCCCGCCCCCCCAAAAAAAATCAGAAAAACCCTTATATGTTTAAAAACTACATTTATGTTTTAATCATGGCCCTCCCAAAATAGTTTACTTACAAAGTGCGCCCCCCCCCCCCCCCCCCCCCCCCCGCCAATAAAGAATTTTTGGGTCCGCCCCTGGGTGGGTTTTGTGGTGGGAGATGGAAGAAATGTCAGATTTTGGTTAGATGATTGGGTGGGGGCGGTCCTCTATGTGAGTTATTTCCTAGAATCTTTAGAGTGGTGTCTATCAAGGAGTGTGTTGTCAGTGATTGTTATGAGATGCAGGATGATTCTATGGTGTGGGATGTGTCCTTTAGAAGGTGTCTTCGTCTGTTTGAGGAAGTTCGGCATGAGGAGTTGTTGAGGTTTCTTGCTAACGTGTTTTTGTGCAGGAACTCCAAGGATTCTCGGATTTGGAAGCCTTCCATATCTAGGGAATTCTAAGCAAAATCTTTTTACTTAGCCTTGGTGGGGATCTAACCTTCTAGCTCCTTCTTTCCTTCTTTGGATGGGGCTAGCTCCTCCTGGGTGGAGGCTTTCTGTTGGCTGACAGTTGCAGCGAAGATCTCTACTGCAGACAATTTGCGAAGAAGAGGACTTTTATCAACTTCCATCTCCGATATTTGCGTGATGTGTCGAAAGGAGGCAGAAACAGTTAATCATCTTTTACTTCATTGTGACTTTATGACCAATGTTTAGGGTCATTTCATTAGTAGATGCGGAGTTGCTTGGTGTTTTCTGAGGAAGATTGAAGAGGTTGTAGAGTCTTGGATGGAGATCATTTTGTTGGATGTGGTTGTACTCTTTGGAGGTCGATCCCTTTCACTATTCTATGGTCAATTTGAAGAGAAAGGAATGATAGAGTTTTCAAAGGTAAGTCCTCCCCAATGGATTTGATTGCTTTAATTAACATGAGGATATCAAAGTGGGCTTTGATTAGAAAAGAGTTCTCCAATTTTAGTTTAAATGATATTATTTATAATTGGGAGGCTTGTATGGGATGTGGCCCCATTAAGGTAAAAAATTTTGTTTTTTGGTCTCCTCCCGCCCTTGGAGTGTTTAATTTCAATGTTGATGGTTCTGCAAGAGGAAAGTCAGGGCCGGCGGGAATTGGTGGTGTTCTTCGCAATAGTAAGTGTGACGTCTTTTTTATGTTTTCAAAGCATATGGGTGTTTGCGATTCTAATAAAACTGAGGTGTTAGCCATTTTGGAGGCTCTTCGGTGCTTTTCGAGGAACATCCTTGAAAATCTCATTGTGGAAAGTGACTCTTCTAGTGCGATTGCTTGGACATCTAAAAAAAAGGTCAACCCTTGGAAATTTCAATTCCTATTCAATGAAACTCGGTCTTCATCTACATGTTTTAATGTTATCTTTCATCGTGTCACTAGATCGGCTAACTCTATGGATGATGCTTTAGCTAAGTAGGGGGTTGAGAGGTCTTCTCCTTGGGAGGGTATGATTATGTAAGTTTTGGGAGGTGCCGTTTGTTTGTGTTTGGTGGGAGATGGTACAATACTCTTGTACCTTTTCTTCCCTCGTTGTATTCTCATTTTTTAAAGAATGAATGTTTTTGTTACTGATAAAAGAAAAGTACAATACAGACTTTAAATGTAGTCAACTAGAATGTATGACAATCAAGGGATGCAAGACAATAAAAAAAAAAAAGCTTGGATGTGGATTAGGGGAATATCATGAGATATCAAGGAGATGAAATGATCCTAGCGCTTGATTATTTGGATCCATTTGATGGATCAATTGGGGTCTTGGGGCCATCTTAATAAAAGATCAATATGAAAGATCTACGTTGTGAATCTAAAGATATATTAGGAAAGCCTGGACAGTAGAATTTTGTTATGGGACCCTCATATTGGGCCCTAGTCCTCTCCATTTTGAATTTAAATTTTCATTTGAATTCGAATTTGAGTCTGAACTTAAATTTGAGTTTCAACTTAAATTTAAACTGAAATTTGAAATAATAGAATGAGGTTTTTATGGTTTAGGAGTTTTCTTTTTAGAAGAATTCTACTAGTGTTTTAGGAGTCTTAAAAGAAAGCTAATGAAAGTGTCTTAGTAAGAGTCTTAGGGTGTGTTTGGCATCATACAATTTAGCCATTCGCACGAGATAAGATCGGAGAAAACTTGTTTGATAAGTGTAAATCATTGTTCCAAATCTTTATCTTGTTGGAACGAACTTTAGAATCTTAACTCGCTAGAAAAAGAAAGTTAGAACAAAAAACACTACATTTTTTTAAGAAAAACAACTTGTTGTCTGTTGATGTTATGAGCTAAGCCGTTCAGAGTTTTCTCAACCATTTTTAAAGTACGCCTAGTTTGTTGCATGGAATTGAATACATATGTAGATAAAAAAATACCTATATTCATTTAATATAATTATTAAAACTATTTTATTTTAACACACACATTTGCATAATGAGAACATGGCATACACACATATTTATGTAATATATCATATATATATATATTAAAAATATTAATGGATAAAGGACCAAGCCAGGCTGGGCTTGGTTTTACCCTTACCATGCCCTTAAGGTGGTGGGCTTTTCAAATTCAGGCCCTACCCCACCCTCAAGCTTTAGGACAAGAAAAATTGGCTTTTTTTTATGGGTTTTATCAAGCTAGGCCCCCTCGTCAAAATGTTTGATTTTCAAGCTTAAGTGTCGCCAAAGATATGAAGAGCCATAAAGAAACACTTGTTTTGGACCCAATTATAGTTGTTAACTATCTAATCTTTGATTAATATCAAGATTATCCATAAGAAACTACAATTCTCAATGATGAGAAAATTGACCTATTGGATGGAGTAGATGTAGCAAATAACACTTTTGACGGCGTCAATCTGACTAATGTTGTATTAATGAAGGGTGTCAATGTTATAGATGATCATTTGAAGATAACAAATGAAATTGATTGTGCAGGTAATGAAAGAATTGATTTGAACATGTTAGAGTTTGCAGAGATAAAACATATTGAGCCCTTTTGAGGAGGGATCCAATATTGACATATACTGCCAATCAAGCTACAATCACATATAGGACCTTTTTGTTTACCAAGCATTTTTGATTGGTGATCCGGTGGTCGGGTATCCCCTAGGTTTTATATAAAAAATGGTTTGTATGTTTATATTGGTATTTGGAAAGACATTAATCCTGGCATTTGAATTCCTCAAAAAGTAAGCATTTGAAATGCTAGAGACAAGACGAGCATTGGGGTTTAAGAGAAGAGGAGAATTCTGGTGGGAGTTCCGATTCCTCCGACGGTCATTTTCCAGTTGAGATTCCAACCAAAAATCAGTGATACAAGGTAGTTTTTTAGTTCTTTTCTCTTCCACCTTCTTTATTCTCTTGTTTTCTTTTCAATTTCTGTGTCTATTACTGTCGGACTTGAGGGGTTCTGGAGAGGGGATTTGGATTTGGGGTATTTACAGACAAATATAGATGTGTGGGTTAGACATGTAGTTCTTTCTAGGGCTACGGGATGGAAAATGACTTTGTCTTTGTCTTACTGTAATGGGATTTTGGTTTTTTGAAGATGTGTTTTGATGGTGGCATTGGTGGTGGAAATGGGATAGATTGTGGGGGCGGCTGGTGTCAGAGAAGAAGAGAGTGGGATGGAGGCAAAGGAGGAGAGTGCAAAAGAGAAAAATGGGAAGTGGAGGGAATATTGTTATCATCTTCACTTTTGTAGGGAGTGAGGAGAAAAGGGGCTTCGGTTGTGTGAAAGGAGGGTTGTTAATATCATGGAATGGGGTCCTCAAAACTTGTGATGGAGAGAGTGAGGATATTTTAAGGTTATTGTAAATCTATGATTATTGTTCTACACTTGTCAACTTGTTTTGGTATCTTCTATATTAAGTGATGTTGTACAAAATGGAAGCACATTTTCACTTTTTGAGAAGTCGCAACAGATCTAGATGCTTAGCCATTGACAATGGTGTCAATGAAGGCTTAGAGTTTAGCTCTGATCTTTGAATCAGAATGCAACAAAACCAGGGAACCTAATATAATCATCTTTTGGCAATTACAACTTGCACAATAACACGAAATGGTCCAATTCCTTTTACAGGGATACACGACTGTCGCGGCAGAGGAAGCGTGGAGATATTCTCAGAGTTCGCTACCTTAAGTACATCCATCGTTGGTGTGTGGCTTGTAATGTTCTAGTCTGCACAAAATGAAGAGGTACCAGTTGACAAGTTCCCATAGTCCAAGAAACAAACTTACTTTGGATAACATGTAGGATATCATTTTTAATTATTGTTGGGATTTTTGCCTGCAAATAGAGCATTTCTGGATGTATGGTTTTGTGGATGTCCTTTTATAGAACATGAAAAATATGGTATTCATTGTTATTTAACGTATATGTAGGGCCCACTTGGAAGATTAGTATTTTGTGAAAAAGATGGATGTGGCAAAATATATAAAAATATTAATATGAAGTTTAGGCTTGATTTTGTAATAATGTCACATGGTTCCTTTTTTTTCCATAAATCCTTGTAAATTATCAAACAGAGAGTTTCAGAAATTTAGGGTGGGTTGAATTCTTAGGCTTGAATTCTTGGACGAATCAAACTGGGAATCGGAATTCAGGATGAGTTTAGTAGTATTTTGAATTCCAGCATTCCAAATTCCACCAGAGCTGAATTCTCCAAATTCCTGCAACCAAACGGGCCCATAAACTGCGGTGTTCCATCATTGGAGCCCTTTGCACTTCTCCAAATATTAAAATCGATCAAATGCGTGATTTGAAAACACAACGGAGGCGAAAGAGGAAGATGAAAGGAAGCGATGGGTAACAAATACAGACTCGAGGTCGAGTCCTATTCAAGCGGGGGAGCCTGAAACAAAAGCAGATAGCTTTGATTTAACGTATCTTGTAATTGATTAGGCTCTTAATAATTGGATCAAGCTGAACCAACAAATGGGCCCTAATCCATCTTAATAAAGTTCAAACCTGAAAGATTTACGATGTATATCTAAAGATCTATTAAGGATACATGTATAGTAGGATTTTGTGATAAGACCCTCATAGTTGACCCATAGTCCAGTACCTGAACTTAAATTTGAGTTCAAGTTTGGATTAAAGTTTGAGTTTGAATTTGAAATAATAGGATGAGATTTATGGTATAGGAATCTCATTTTTAAGAGAATTCTAGAAATGTCTTTCTAGGAGTATTGGTGTTTCAAACAAATATTATGTACTAGGAAACAAATAACACCCCACACACACACAGGACTTCCATGCAAGTTGTTCAGATTTCAGAATTGTCAATAAAATCTCAATGTTATTTCCTATTCTATCGCACATATGTATGACTTCTAATCAAGATCTCCATTGGTCAAGCAAATGGGTTTCCAACTACACTGAGTGAGATTCTACAAATTGTAGGTTAGTGTACAATTCTGTTTTTCATTATAAGTTTTGAGTTTCTTTGGACTCTATAGGTTTTTTTATTTTGTCAATTTGTGCCCTTGACAGTCTAATAAAATTCATTAGGACTGCATCAAGATAAATTAATGAGACATTTATTGAAAGATGAAATCTATATATATATATATATATATCAATCAATTTCTTCATATTTTGCGGGCATTTGTGGCTCTAAAGTTAAGTAATAATTATTCTTTATTAGCTCAAGCTCAAACCAAGCCCATGCTATCAGATCATTTTCAAAATTAAGCTAAGTTTGAGCAATCAGGTCAGGGTTGACTCATGGAGTGGCTCTAGCTTGAGCTCCAGCTTTGCTCTTAAATATCTTGGTGTGCAACGTGTGTGCTAGGGCTGGGGCCCACCTAGGAATCCATCTGAGTGGACCCAACCCCCCTATTTACATGGGTCCCAACTAAGTTATGCCCGTCTTAATGGACTTTACACCACTGGATCGATCGCAAACTCAGCCAAATGGATTGTACACCGTTAAGATTTTGGGCCCCGGATGAAGATTATACGATGATCGATTGGGGTCTAGTTTTTTGCAGAGATGAAGGACCTAGGGAGATCTTGAAATCCCCCCATGTCGTAGCCCTAGGTAGGGCTCACTGTGGACCCCACGACAAGGCGCTCAAAAAGTTCTGATGAGCAAGTCACGCACTTGATGACTAATATATATATATATATATATATATGGGGGACGTTCATGTGCATCCATCAATCGACATAGGGTGAGGGACACTTACATGGCTTTTCCTCTTTGCACATGAACATTCTTTTTCTGTATATGACCATATATGACTTTCCCTCTTTTGCACATAAATATTTCCAATTATGTAAGTGTCTCTCACCTTATGGTGAGGGATGAATGCATATGAATATTCTTCTCAACATATATATATATATATAGGATTTTTCAAGTGAGTACATGCTCAAATAGCCTATATATGCACACAGCCAATGAGGTGCGTGAGCATGTGTCACCCCCTCTGTATGACATCATCTTATCTAAAAGGGGCAAAGCATTATATATATATATAGAGAGAGAGAGAGTGAGTTAGAGGAGGCTAGAAAACTCCTAGGGAGTTTCTTTGGAAAAGGTCCCTCCCAATAGGGCCCACTATGATGCATGACAACCATGTAATGTTGTTGGATGGAAAGATCTAGATAAGACCTACCTATGTGCTACTGAATTTGAACTCCATTAGATCACCTCAATCCCTTGATATGTGGCCCTAAAGTTTAACAATTTTATAGACATTATTTTCTTAGGATTTCAATCCAATTGTGTGTAAAAGATGGATGACTGTCAAAGTTGGACTTGTGACAACTCATGGGGGCTAGTGTGTGTGTGTGTGAGAAAACTAGATTGGTTGAAGATGGGCTCTATGGCCCAAAAAAGTAGGGGAGCAAAATGGGGCCCTTTTTTAAATACAAAGTTTTTTTATTTCATTTGATACCTTTTTTTTTTAATCGAAGGGTTCCCAACCCTATGGGCTGGCATTTGATACCTTTGATGCTTACAAGAAGGCTCTTTATATAGAGCTTTCTTTTACAAAAACTGTCAAAAGAAAATGATTACAACTGATCAGATGAAACAATAGCAATGCAATTATTTGTCGACAAGGACCATGTGACTGGAAATAGGATAACTCATAAAGCAAGCTTATTTGATGACTATGCACCATGTGAAGAATTGATCCCTTTTCGCATGTGAAGGCCTTTCTTTTCTATCTGTTCACATTCAAATCTTATATAGTATCTAGATATGCTTTTTCATGATGCTAGCACAATCCTTTCACACGCTTTGTACAATAACAACAAGTGCAGCCCTCTTGGAGCTATAAATCAAGTTGTTTGATGCAAGTGGGCGCCTTTTCTAGAATGTTGATCTCTATCAAAACCTCATCCTAATAATAGTGAATCCCCGTGGGGTCAATGTAATTGATTCGCTAAAACTAGTGGCCGAGTGATTTCTCCCGATCATTTCTTCCTAATAGTTTATTGAAGAGTTCTCTAGATATGGGATTAGTGTAGGGTTGTACATCATCTAAATAATAAAATATCATCAAGCACTCTCTTGTCAATACGCCACTTAGAATATTGGTATTCCAAATTAGACTATATTAAATTGTTAACTGTTATACTAATTCTGTCAGAGGAAGTATAAAAGCAATCAATCTTAGGGTATTCTCTGTGCAAAGCACTAATATGACATGGTGTATTCCTTGGCACCAGAGGAAACGGTCATGTGGAGCGGTTAAGGACCACTCAGTCCAAATGTATTTCTAGGCTTTAAACATTATCATTTCTCTTATGTAGGCATTTGGAAGATAATAATGCTTTCCTACGACCTTTATAATAGTAAACTTATCTTATATTGAGATAACCGATATCGCCACTGATAAGTCCCCAAATTCTCACTTTATTTCATCATTTTATGTAGAATTGTGGACTTAAATAAGGCCAATTTCATTCAATTCAAAGAATTTCATCATTTCATGCATACGAGCATCAAAGTTGAAATTCCAGTCAAAACCATTAATCTTGTATGAATTTTATAAAATCAATTGTCTGCAGCATCTAATTGTCATACCAATTAGACTTTTGATTGTGAACAATATATATGTATCAATTTGTGAACAATATATATGTATCAATTTTGGCACCATTGCATGGTTCATTAGGTACCATAATGGATTGAGTTGGGTCTCATGAATGACATGCAAGAATTTCATACAATTATTTATCATTGAAGTAGTCTTTTTGTCTTTGTAGGAAATTATCACAGACTCGGGGCTCACTTGGAGAAAAACTGAGAGGAGAAGAATAAAGGAAAGAAAAAAAAAAGTAGGGATTGGACCACACCCTTATTAGGCTTGAATCCCAATGCATGCCCAATAAGGGTGGGGGCCACTTGGTTGCACAATCTCAACTTTTCAAACTTTGGGATCTTATCTTATGGTGTTTCCAAAAATTCAAAAACCCCTTTCCTATCTCAAAGATTTGAAATTCAAAGTCAAGTAAGAAGATTTGAAATTCAAGAAGGGAGTGGATCAAAGGAGATTTGAAATTGTGAAGATAGAGTTCTAAATTGAGAAGGAGATAGAGTTCAAAAGGAAAAGAGGATCAAGAGATGAGCCAAAGAAGGGAAAACCAATCAAGAAGCAACCAAAGAAAATCCACACATGTTGGATATATGTCCACAAGGGAGGGGCCCACACTCCAATCCACACCTAAAAAGGGGCTGATTTTATCTCTAAAAAGCTGAATTTTCATGGAAGGATTTATCTTTTGCCACATGGAGATCTCCGATTGATTCCAAGATGGAAAGAAGTGCACAACAAGAGGCTAAGCCTGGCAAGAGATTAATCTAAATTCAAATAATCAATAAGATAAGAGGATTGCTTGGAGTGTAAGCTAAGCCAAGAGAGTCCAATTGAGAAACAACTGGTGCCAAAAAAAGGTGAAGAAAAACTATAAATAGGGGACCTCCCCTATTGGATGTCCCATGCAGTAGACATGCCCTTTTCTCCTTAGGCTTTGACGTCCCACACCCCCATCTCCTCTCTAGCTTCCTCTTCTTCTCTTCCCCTCTCTTTTAGATCTAGGTCTAGTTCTCCGCATTTTTCTTTTTATTTTCTTAAGGTAGCTTTGGGCCTTGTCCAAGTAAAATTAAGGAGAAGACTGTAAAGAAGACTATTTTAATGACAAATCAACTATTCGCCTAGCTAGATTTGCTTATTGGGGCTTGGATGAAAATAAGTATTTCTCCCTTATTTATTTAAGTGGTTCTTTTCTTGTCCCATATGTTTATGATTTGAATGTTTAATAGGCTTGTCATCATACCAATAGGTAACTTCCATACTTGATTTCTAAAAATTAAAATCTGATTTTTTATTATCCATGCTTCGCTTTGATAGGTCATGCTTAGAACTAGATTTCGTTGTTGGGTTACGCTTACTTTTAATGGGTAATGCGTAAGTGGCTTAATTCTTTTATGAAGTGAAGGAGGTCTTGGTCTTTGAGAGTTTTATTGATTGAAAGAAAAAAGGGACTTTAGAGTTAAACTATCCAAATCAAAGTTGTCTTTGACTTGAAGAAAAAATTGGAACAAGTCAGGGTTCTTTATAAGTAAGGTGTTAAGAGCATGTTTGGTAATAGGCAAGGAATCCATAGATCTGTTGATTCTTCACTACCTCTAAAACAAGGATTCCTCACTAGGAATTTGTATAGTTGAGCATTTCACATTGATATTGGAGTGTATCGATGCGTATAACTGAGAAAAATAGGGTTGGGTGTGCAAATCCACTTAAGTGGAGATTTTCAAATCTTATGGGTGGTGGTCTGATCTGAAAATCCTAACAAATAAAGATTTCCATCAGTCCAAATCCTTAGGAATTTACGATTGCCAAATATGGATTTACCACAACATGAGGGAAACCGAAAATCTTTTCCCTAAAAATTTGGTTGCCAAATGTGACCTAAAAATGCCTATTGGATTTCTATGCTCTAATCAATCTCAGTAATTAGTAGTTTTTGTTTTTATTAGTTACTTTCTTTTATTGTAAGTTACTTGAATTTCATATTCTCAAATTCAACTTCTTCATTAAGTTAGTTTCTTTCATTAAAAGAATTTCCTTAAATAGCTCGTTGTGCATGCCACTGTCTCAAAAAGGCAGTCGTGCACTTGCAGTTAATTACTATATTAAAGATCGCACAAATAACCACCATGTTATCTCAATATAAGTTTACTATTGAAACGACTCAATAAAGCATTGTTCACATGGCCATTTCCTCTTATGCCAAGGAATACGCCCTGTTTATCCATAGCATGCTAGCGCTTTGTGTGCATAATACCCTAACATTGGTAGCTTTTATACATCCTCTGGCAAAATTAGTGTAGCAATTAACCATTTAAAATGGTCTGATTTGGAGGTTAGCATTCTTAACAAGCTCATTGCCAAGAGAGTGCTTAAAGATATTTTATTATTTACACGACAACTCTATACTAATCTCATATCCAGAGAATTCTTCAATGAACTACTAGGAAGTAATGAACGGGAGAAATCACTCTACCACAAGTTTCTGCGAATCAATTACACCGACCCCATGGAGATTCGCTATTATTAGGATAAGGTTCTGATAGAGATCAACACTATAGAAAAGGTTCCCACTTGCATTGAACAATTTGGATTATTGCTCCAAGATGCCCGCACTTGATGTTATTGGACAAAGCGTGTGAAAGGATTGTGCCATCATCTTGAAAAAACATATCTATATACTATAAAAGATCTGAATGCGAACTGGCAAAAAAGAAAGGCCTTCACATGCCAAACAGTCTCAACTCTTCACATGTTGCACGGTAATTAGATAAGCTTGCTTTTTCTGTCCTCCTATCTCCAGTCATGTAGCCCTTGTCAGCAAATAATTGTATTGCTATTGTTTCATCTTGTCGATTGTAATCGTTTTCTTTTGATTGTTTTGTCGATTGTAATCATTTTCTTTTGACCGTTTTTGTAAATAAAGAAGAAAAAAGAGCTCTATATAAAGAGCCCTCTTGTAAGCATCAAAGGTATCGAATGAAATCAGTTTGTGTTTGCAAATCTCTTGTCTCTCTTGAGTGTTAGAAAACTCTTAGGTAGTTTTTTTTTTACAAAAAAAAAAAAAAAAAACCCTCCCAATGGGGCATATTATGATGTATGAAAACCATGGGATGCCGTTAGATGTGATAATCTAGATGAGATCTACCTATGTCAAGGCTTTATGCTCCATTAGATCATCTTAATCCATTGATCCATGGCCCCAAACTTTAATGGTTTTAGAAGCATCATTTTCTTGTGATTTAAATGTAAAGGTGAGTAAACGTTGGATGAGTGTCAAGTTTGGACTTTGTACCAATTCATGGAAGTTAGTATGTGTGAAATGATTGGATTGGCTCAAGGTGGGTTCCACATCTTAAAAGCATAGAGAGCGAAAGGGGGAGTTTTTGAGAGTATATATATATATATATATATATCTATTTCCACATCATCTATCGATGCACCTGAATATCTTTCATATATATATATATATATATATATATGGGAGATGCACCTATGAGAGCATCTCTCACCTTACTATGAGAGATAGGGTGGGGGCCCTCACATTTAAGTTGTTGGCATTGGATATGGAGGTGAGGGCCCCCACATCATCTCTCATAATAAGGTGAGAGATGCTCTCATAGCACAAACTAGAGTAGAATGCTGGCCAATTAAAAAAAAACATATGCACAAAATAAGTATAGCAGAGATTAGAATGTTAAGATGGATGGATGGTAAAATTAGAAAGGATAGATAAAAAGTAAATTCTTTCAAGAATATCTAACGGTAGCATCAATAGGGGATAAACTAAGAGAGGCTCATTTGATATGATTTGGGCATGTCTAACGTACGCAGGCAAATAACCACACCATTGAAAAAAGATTTTAAATATAGGTGATAGCCCACTAAGGACAAGGAGTAGACAAAAGAGGACATGATGGAACTCTTACTCATGATAGTATGAAGAAGTGCAACCTATCCAATGATTTGACTTAGGATAGATGGTAAAACAATGAGTAGAGATAAGATGGAAATGAATCTTTCTGTTCAACGGTAGAGAGAATGGTCTATTGAGTGATTATTTTTCATCTTTTACATAGTCTAAACATAGTATGATATGTTGTACAGAATATTATTACATGGTATTGACAGATACAGATATACAGTATGGGTTGGCAAGGATCTCCCGAATAAAGGCAATAGATATATGTGGAGGAGAGAATCCAGCCCAGCGGTATCAGATGGTAATCGTAGGTGGGTCCAGACTGTTACACCCCCTCAAGCTGACGGGCCACTGGTGAACAGAGAGCTTGTTTTGCATTAGTTGGAATTGAGTTGACGGAAGGCCCTTTGTAAAGATGTCTACAATTTGATCTTTGGATTGTACAAATTTGACTACAAGATCATTTCTGACAACTTTTTCATGTATGTAGTGATAATCGACCTCCACATGCTTAGTGCGAGCATGGAATACAGGGTTGGAGGCAAGTAATATGGAACTTATGTTATCTCACCAAATGAGTGGCACATGATGAAGGAATATGTGTACATCGCGGACTAGAATGCGAAGCCAAGAAATTTCAATGGCAGTGTGGGCGAGGCAACGATACTCTGCTTCTGTTGAAGAGCGGGCCATAGTAGCCTATTTCTTTACGGGCCATGAAATAGGATTGGGCCTAAAATAAACACAATAGCCACTTGTAGATTTTCGATCATTAGGGTGTCCTGCCCGATCAACATCACAATAAGCAATGAGACGAAGTGGGCCGAGACGGAAGTATAGGCTGAAGGTGATTGTGCCTTTCAGAAACCTGAGAATGCATTTAACCGCAACCAAATGAGATGTGGTTGGGGCATGCATGTACTGGCATACTTGGTTGACAGCAAATGTAATATCCAATCTTGTTAAAGTGAGATACTGAAGGCCACCAACAATATTACGATATTTTGTGGGGTTGATCAGTGGATCTCCTAAGGAATGACTTAATTTTGCTTTGGAGGCGGCTGGAGAAGAGATTGGCTTGGCTCCGGTCATTCCGGCTTGTGTGAGGAGATCCATTATGTATTTGGCTTGAGACAAAAATATACCTGAAGAGGTGCGAGACCTCAATGCCTAAAAAATAACTGATGGGCCCATGATTCTTCATGGTGAAATGTTGACCCAAATGATAAATTAAACGCCGCAAAATGTTGTTATTGTTGTTGGTTAAAATTATGTCATCCACATAAATCAGAAGGTAAGTTATAGACCCTTCATCAGATCGAATGAATAGAGAAGTATTAGCATAGGACCCAACAAAAAGCCCAGCTCAAGTAATTTGGATGTGAACTTCTCAAACCATGCCCTTGGGGCCTGTCGAAGCCCATAGATAGACTTATGCATGTGACAAACATGAGTTAGGTACATAGGATCCACATATCCTTATGGTTGGGCTATATATACTTCTTCATAGAGATCACCATGCAAAAATGCGCTTTCAACGTCCAGTTGTTGAATTTGCCAATTAAAGTGAATGGCAATGGAGAGAACTACTCTTATGGTAGCCTGTTTGACCACAGGGCTGAAGATCTCAAAAAAAATCAATACCAGGTTGTTGATGAAACCCTTTTACGACGAGGCGCACTTTATATCTTTGAATGGAGCCATCGGAGTTCTTTTTAATTCGGTATACCCATTTACACCCAACAATGTTCATATGTTGTTTATAGGGTACCAATGACCAAGTGCCACATCTTTGTAGAGTACTAAACTCATGATCCATAGCATGGCGCCACTCAGCTAACTTGTTAGCTTGTGTGTATGAGGTGGGTTCAAGACTCTCAACGGTGGCGATCAGTCCTTTGGGTAGAGGATGCTTGGTTGAGAGGAAAGATTTTTTTCTTGATAAAAACATCCTTGGCACGAGTGGTCATGGGGTGTGTATTGATGGCAGGGCCAGGTCCACGAAATGAGGGAGTGGGTTCATGAGTAGGTAAAATAAGTTCAGCAGTAGAGGAGTCTGGTTGAGTAGGTGAGGTGTTGGGCACACATGGGACGATGCTAGGTTAGGTGGTGCCAATAGAAAGGTGAGAGGATGAGGAGATAGAAAGGGTAAGATGTTTGTCCATGGCAACATCGTTCTGATGGGCTGGGTCCATTGGGGTGATGACATGGTGTGGGCCTGGTTCCGCAGCATGTGGGGTGACGGATGGTCAACGTGTGATGATTTGATGATTTGTACGTGTTGTCGTGAAAGGAAGTGGGCAATCAATTTTAAGGACAGGCAGCCATTTAGTTAATTGGCCAAACTCCATCAGGTCATCTTTTCCTTGATGCAGCAGATGAAACGGGACCAGGCTTGATCTTCTGTGGGAGAATAACTTGCAACCATGGCAGTGAGGGTGTGGGGGCGTAATCTTCCTTAATAGGCATAATCCATCCAATGATGGCAATCGAAGGCAAGGTGACCAATGCGAATGCAGATCTAACAAGTGGGCCGATTGGAGAGCCCGGATTGACTTGATGAGGTGGGGCCTCCACGGCCAAGAGTTCCACGGCTTGATCCGCCTCGTCCAAAAGCACCACGGTTTTGACCACCACGATGAGGGCCACCTGATCCACCTCAATTGGAGCCCCCACGACCTAAACTTCCACAGCCACGGCCCGAGTGTCGACAAAGGCCGTAGTGGGCTCAGGGGTAGGTGGTGGGACCTTTGATTCTTTAATGCTTAATTCCTCACATATAAGAAGAGCATGCAATTCTTCGAGGGACGTTGGATCTGACCTCAAGCTAGTCCGGATGGATGTCTGGAAGGGGCGATATTCACTAGGCAACCCATCTAAAATGTGAAGGATGAGATCATATTCACTAACAGGGGCTACAAAGGCAGCGAATTTGTTCGCCAAATGCTTAATCTGCTGTAGGTAATCCTAGATGGAGGATGTCCCTTTTCTTCACAGTTTGAAGTTGCTTCTTAAGTTGTATGATATGAGATCGGGATAAAGAGGCACACCTCTACTCAAGGGCATCCCAAACTGCCTTTGAAGTATGCAGTCCAACAATATAAGGGAGTACATTTTCTGATAACGTGGAGTTGAACCAGGTGAGAAGGTTCTGATCTTTTATTATCCACTTTGTGTAGAGTGTATTGACAGTTGTGGAGTGTTTGTCGCTATCATCGAGTGAATGCTGTGGAGGGCAAGAAGACGAACCGTCAATGTATCCCATGAGGTCATGGCCTCGCAATATGGGAAGGAAGAGAGATTTCTAGAGAAGGTAGTTGCCTTGGTCAAATTTTATTAGCACAAGATGGGAGATGTTGGTGAGGACAAAGGTATTAGAGGTTGAGGCAGCCATGATCGTCTATGATGTAGGTCGGCAGCTCTGATACCATAAAACAATGAGTAGAGATAAGAAGGAAATAAATCTCTCTGTTCAACGGTAGAGAAAATGGTATATTGAGTGATTATTTATCATCTTTTATACAGTCTAAACATAGTATGATATGCCGTACAGAATATTATTACATGGTATTAACAGCTACAGATATACAGTATGTGTTGGCAAGGATCTCCGCAATAAAGGCAATAGATATATGTGGAGGAGAGAATCCACCCCAGCTGTATCAAATGGTGATCTTAGGTGGGTCATGACTGTTAGATGGGAATGGACAAACATAACTCATGCAACTGTCCTCAACATAGTTAGGGTAAGGTTTTGATGATGATGATGATTAATATAACACAAGCACATTAATGTGATCTATTGCAACATTTTGTGGGAGGGAGAGCGTCACCTCTACAGTGGCCATGCTAGGACCCCATTATAATGTGTCTCTTCCCTTCTTCTCATCATACATCCCCAATACAACCAAGAGATCCATTTTTAGCTTTTTTGACTCTATAGATGGATTTTAGATCAAAGATATTGACCATTAATACACACAAATGAGGCAGTGTTGTGAAGTCGAGCCCCTTTCAATGGAGCCCACTAGGATGATTCAAAATTAAGGCAGGCACAATGATGAAAAGAATTTGGACCTAGATGACAGGAATAATGGCTATACACCATGCGAATTTGGTGTAGCATATATTTGGATCAGTGCCTATGTAAACAGATTCTAGTAGAGAGAGAGAGAGAGATCTTTCCTTTATAGTCCCATACCCTTCCCCGCAACCCAAACCCCAAACTAATTAAATTTTGTTCATCCAAGGACCAAGTTTTAATATGAATCACAATAGACAAGCAATATTGAGTTGATTGGGTTCAAGCCAGGCCGGGCTCATGTTTTGGCCTGATCTGAATCATTCATTGAAAACAGATTCAAATATGAGCCCAAGCATAACATGGGTCCACAATACATGATCCATACCAATGCACCCATACCTGAATTTGACTTAAGGACCCCAAATCGGATAGTGTCTACAGCCAGCCCTCGATTGTGATCACTATAATTAGTCTTATATGATTTACTTAATGTATAGTATATGATATGTGTGTTGTGCGCGTGTATGCGGAAACATGAATCAGCGATCGAGCAATCAATCAACCACATAAGAACAAGCAATCACACACAAAGAGAATTACGTGGTTCAACAAACTTGCCTACGTCCACAGGAAAGAAACTCGACTCTCCTTTGGGTTCACTCTCTATATGATTTGTTCTGTTACATCATGGGTTAAACATTACATCATATATATAATGCTCTCTTTCTTATCCCCCAAGAAACCCTATCTTAGTTAATAAGAAAGTCCTGGTACAATTACCAAAATACCCATGATCCTGAACCCAATTGGTCTGACCCACTAGGCCAACAATTGTTGTACACTTCTGCAACTTACACTGCCAGGAAATAGCTCCCCCTGCAAAAGTAAATAAGTACCCAAAAGTAGACAACCGACGATCAGGATCGCCTGCAAAATCAGCATCTGTAAAGCCTTCAAGTACTGGTTTTGAGCCTTCGAAACACAAGCAATAATCTGATGTGCCTCTTAAGTATCTAAAGATCCACTTCACTGCTTCCCAATGCTTTTTCCCAGGGTTAGAAAGAAATCTACTCACTAAACCCACTGCATGAGCAATGTCTAGCCGTGTACACACCATGGCATACATAAGACTTCCAACTGCTGAGGAGTATGGAACAGACATCATATATTCCTTTTCTTCATCTGTAGTAAGACATAGTCTCTTACTGAGCTTGAAGTGACTGGCTAAAGGCATGCTAACTGGCTTAGCATCTTTCATATTGAACTTTGCTAGCACCCGTTCAACATATTTCTCCTGTGACAACCACATCTTCTTGGCATTCCTATCACGACGTATTTGCATTCCCAAAATTTGTCGTGCGGGACCCAAGTCTTTCATGTCAAAAGTCTTTGACATGTCCCTTTTCAGACTATCAATTATCTTACTATCATGTCCAACTATCAACATAACATCTACATATAAAAGAAGGATGATAAATTTGCCATTACCAAATTTGCGAACATAAACACAGTGATCTGCAGCTATCCTCCGGTACCCGTGACTCACCATGAATGAATCAAACTTCTTGTACCATTGCTTCGGTGCTTCCTTCAACCCGTAGAGACTTTTTTGAACCTGCAAACCATCTGTTCTTTGCCTTCTTCCTCAAACCCCTCCGGCTAAGTCATGTAGATCTCTTATTTCAAATCACCATAAAGAAATGCAGTCTTCACATCCATCTGTTCAAGCTCAAGGTCCATGCTGGTGACTAGACCCAAGATAACTCTGATAGAAGTCATCTTCACAACTAGAGAGAAGATTTCATCGAAGTCAGTACCCTTCGTCTGCGCAAATCCTTTAACCACTTATCGTGCTTTGTGCTTTATCAGTTTTTCACTGTCATCTCTCTTCAGCTTGAACACCCATTTGTTCTTCAAAACCTTCCTACCTTTTGGAAGTTCCACCAGCTCATAAGTAATGTTCTTTTTTAAAGAACTCATCTCATCCTGCATAGCCTTCATCCACTCATCTTTATCTACATGAGTTTTTACTTCTCGGTAGCTCTCTGGCTCCCTCTCATCAGTAAGCAAAATATAATCTGCTGCAGGATATCTTGTTGATGGCTGACGCTCTCGAGTGGACCTCCTAACTTGAGGTTCTGTGGTTTCTAACTGAGGAGACTACTCCCCCTGCTCAACACCCTGTTCATCCGGCAACCCCTGCGCCTCATCATGATCCTGATCGTTTTGTCCACCTTCTCCACATGTAGTCTGCACTGGAGAAGGAGTCGGTGTGAGATAAACCACTCCATCAACAACTTCTTTAGACTTTTTAATTTTCTCAATATCTCCAAAGAACTGATCTTCATTGAACACCACATCCCTACTTCTGATGATTTTCCTCTTCTCTGGATCCCATAGCCTGTAACCAAACTCAGCTCCATCATAGCCAAGAAAAATGCAACATACTGCCTTATCATCCAGCTTTGAACGCTGCTCCTCTAGTACATGTGCAAAACCCTTGTACCCAAACACCTTCAAATGTGAATATGAGACATCTTTACATGTCCATTTTCTCTCCGGAATGTCAAAATCCAAAGGAACTGAGGGAGACCTGTTAATCAGGTAAACGACAGTCAGGACAGCTTCACCCCAAAATGGCTTGGGTAGCTGTGCCACTCTAATTATGCATCTCATCCTTTCAAGAATAGTGTGGCTCATTCTCTCTGCCACACCATTGTGCTGTGGAGTACCAGAAACTATTCTTTCATGTCGAATACCATGCTTCAAGCAATAGCTTTTAAACTGGTTAGATGTGTATTCTCCACCATTATCTGTGTGGAGACATTTCAAGAGTTTTCCTGTTTCTCTTTCAACCATGACATGAAACTGCTGAAATACTTGGAGTACTTGATCCTTCGATTTCAACGCATAAACTCAGACTTTCCCGGATGCAACATCAATAAATGTGACAAAAAACTTATTGCCACCCAATGACTCCACCTCCATGGGACCACAAACATCAGAATATACCAAATCCAACAAATTAGATTTTATCGTTGATGTTTTATAGAAAGATACCATGAGTTATTTACCAAATAAGCAATAATCACAAGGGTCAAGGGATGTACCTTTGGAGTAATGAATTCAATTTTTCTTTGCCAATAACTGCAGTGCTTTCTCACTCATATGTCTCAGTCTCTTGTGCCACAGATTTGGAGAGGATCTATCTTCAACAGCATTCAGCACACCTTTGTATAGCTTCACATGTGTCTTGTACAGTGTATTACATGCATTCCCTCTCGCAACAATAAGAGACCCTTTAATGAGTTCCCACCTGCCATTTCCGAAAAAACTCTCATAACCTACACGGTCCAATGAAGTTCCGGAAATCAGATTCAACCGTAGATCAGGAATAAGTCGCACATCTTTCAGCGTCATTGTGCAACCAATATCGGTTTTAATGCAGACATCACCAATCCCAACAATATCCGAATGACTTGTGTTGCCCATCTTCACAGTGCCAAAGTCCCCTGCTTTATACATTGTGAACATTTCCTTAGAAGGAGTAGCATGGTAGGATGTTGTTGTGTCAACGACCCACTCGACATGATCATCTGCAACACTCAAACACTCTTCATCTTCACTGGCCAGTACCACTACTTCAATATTCAAAGTAGTTGTAGTGTTAGTGTCATTCTTCTGCTCATTTTCGGCTTCTTTCTTTTCCTTCAAGGCAAAGCAATTCTTCTTAATGTAACCCTCCTTGCCACAATGAAAGCATTTTCCAGACTTTTTCTTAGTCTGTGTCCACCTCTAGACTTGCCACGACCACCCTTTGGTCCCCTACTCTTACTCCTCCCCCTTTTCTCTGTAACAAAGGCTTGTGTATTATTTGTCCCTGCAGTTTTCCTTCTTGTTTCTTCATTCAACAAGCTGCTAGTAACCTGACTCATTGATAACACACCATCTGGAGTAGAGTTGCTCACGGAAACAACCAATGTCTCCCATGTATCTGGCAAAGAACTTAGAAGCAATAAAGCTTGCATCTCATCATCAAAAACCATCTTCATTGTGGCTAATTCATTCACAACACATTGGAATTCAATTATGCAATCTTCAATTTTACCACCCTCCTTGAATTTCATGTTCACAAGCTTTCTAATCAGAAAAGTTTTGTTCACTGCAGTTTTCTTCTCATATCTTTCTTCTAACTTCTTCCTAAGGGTTCTCGCATTGGTTTCATTAGACAAGTGATGAAATATGCTATTATCCACCCACTGTCTAATGTGACCATTAGTATTTCTATGCATCTTTTTCCAATCTGGATCAGACATCTCTTTTGGTCGGGCACTATCTCCCTCAATGGGATCATAGGTCTTTGCAATAAAGGATATCCTCCATCTTTGGTTTCCAAATTAACCAATTTGTATGGTTCAATTTGATAATGGTAGTGTTCACAGTGTTGTTCTCCATCTCAATTGAATAATCAAGGAAGACAAACAACTTTCATTAACCATGATTTATGCACCAATCTGTAGATCCTGTCACCATGAGCACACTGGAAGAAATGGATCTGAAATTCGACTTTAGATGGCTCCGATATCGCAAAAATGGTTTTCTGCGCTCTGATTGGTCAAACTTTCTTGTTGATCGTCAAACTACCAATCTTCTTCCACAGGTGCATAGATATGCTCACAACGAGGCTGTAGGCGCAAACGGATCTCCGATCTGACTTCGGATGATTAAGATATCGCGAGAACAATTCTCAGTCGTCGATCCTTGTCAAACCCCTGCTGACCGTACGTCCTGTTGATGTGGCACTGACGTCAACATCTGCTGGACTGGGCTTCTGCAAATGGGTCAGGTGAAACTGACCCAAACTCAGCCTGGACCTGGACAAACCTGGCCCAGTCATCCCCCATATTCTTCTTCCTTCTATTGCACTTGCTGGGTTCTGCAACCAGAACCGATGGAAGACAGACCTTGTTCTTTCTCGTTCCTCGAGGCTGGCGATGGCAAGGCTCGACTTTCAGTGACGATATCCCTTCTCCAGCGACGGGGAGGGCGCAGGAAGTTCGGTGTTTTGGGTTTGGTTGCAATCTCTACAACCAAAAAATCGAAGGTGCTACCTTATTCTTTGGCCAAGGCACGACGAGACGACATTCTTCTCCGACGATGACTCCGATTCTGAAAATCAAGAGCCCAAGCACCAACAAATCTACTCCGGATTTTGCAGAAAAATCAGACGCCTTCTTCGTTTCCGACCAAATCACCAAGAAGCTACTCAATCTTTTGTTCTGATGTTCCTACAACTTGGGATTTGTGGAATCCGATCAATGTGGCCTAAACAAAGATTTGAACCGATCTCTATCGCTTTCCTGCAACGAAGAACGACGTGCAGAAGTCTAGATCAAGAATCTTGATCCAATCCGTCAATTGCGACGCAGCACAACCCAACCCTAGAAAATCTAGAAATTCTAGGGTCTGATACCACTTGTTGTGCGCGTGTATGCGGAAACGTGAATCAGCGATCGAGCAATCAATCCACCACACAAGAACAAGCATTCACACACAAAGAGAATTACGCGGTTCGGCAAACTTGCATACGTCCACGGGAAAGAAACTCAACTCTCCGTTGGGTTCACTCTCTATATGATTTGTTCTGTTACATCATGGGTTACACATTACATCATATATATAATGCTCTCTTTCTTATCCCCCAAGAAACCCTGTCTTAATTAATAAGAAAGTCCTAGTACAATTACCAAAATACCCATGACCCTGAACCCAATTGGTCTGGACCCACTAGGCCAACAATGTGGTGGTGACCTTCAAGTATTTGGGCTCTTATGTGTGTAATCCATTGACTGGACCCAAATTGAATTCGACCAATGTAATGAACTCCAAACCCAAACTTAAGTGAAAAACCGATCCAAAATTTTAAACCTGTACCCAATTTTCTGGTTGGAATGATTCGTTGTTTTGGTGTTGGGGTACACATTTTCGTTGTTCCTAGTAATTAGCTTTGGACTTAGGTGTTGGCCAGCCCTATGGGCCTCAATGTCATGGTAAGTCCAACTCTTCAGACTCATTGTAGAGTTGGGACTTGGCCGAAGCCCAATAGTTTAACTTAGCCCATGACAATTTTGTTGTGGATTGGTGTTTGGTTTTATTTCAACATTGTCTATTATGAGAACTAATTACGCAATTAGAATTTTCAAGTCTAAACCTATATATTTTTCCAAAAAATGTTCACATAATATTTAGGGTTTAGACTTTTATTTTACTCAATAAAAGGAAAAGCTCAGATCATTTAGTTCACATAGGACGTACAAAAGAGAACGGGCATCATCAAGCATACACGAAAGCAATATTTGTTATTAAAATTTAAACTGCTGAAATAAAGCTTTTACCCAAAAAGGAAAAAAAACAAAAAACTGAAACAAAGCAAACATGATGAGATGGGTCTGATTCACGAACGTCTTACAAGTAGGGTCGTACGTGCCAAGTTGGGCCCAGTCACAACAACAATTTGCACTTTTAGCAACATTTTGTAGGGACGCTTTTAAAATTCGTTGGTGAAAATCGGCCCAACGGCAAAGTTCAATATGGAATTTGATTATTACCGACAAATTAGAAAACGTCAGTTAAATGGAATTTTAGCGACTTTAACTTGTTTTTACCGACGAAAAAAAAATGTCGGCAAAAGTATTTTATTTTTTATTTTTTATTTTACCAACGAAAAAAAAAGTCAGTAAAAATGTTTTATTTTTTATTTGTTTTTCTTTTTTCTTTTATAGATGGAAAAAAGGTCGATAAAAGTATTTTATTTTTTATTTATTTTTCTTTTTTATTTTGCCGACGAAAGAAAACCGTCGGCAAAGTTCGATTTTATTATGAAGTGGAAAATAAATATGAAAATGAGCTTTTAGCAATGTTTTATAGAAAACGTCGGTAAAGTTTAATTTTAATTTTAGGAAAATTAAAAATCAGAGACCTTTATCGACGAAATTTTTTTTTTACCGACGAAAATTAGCATCAGAAAAAGCATTAGCGACGTTTAATGTAAATCGTCAGTAATGGTTGTTGACTTTTTACTTATTTTTAAATAATAAAAATAAAATAATTTTTACCGACGTTTAATATAAACGTCGGTAAATGTCTATTTTCCCTCTCCCACCAACGACATCCCTATTTTCCCTCTCCTCACTCGTTTCTTTCTCTCTCATTGGTCATTTCTTTATCTCCCGCCTCCAAAAGCCTCTCCCACCAACGAAATCCCTATTTTCCCTCTCCTCACTCGTTTCTTTCTCTCTCCTCACTCATTTCTTTCTCTCCCGCCTCCAAAAGCCCTTTCTATCTCTCCCTACAGAACCCATCTCCATTGCCCTTTCTATCTCTCCCTCGAAAGCCCATCTCCATCGCCTTTTCTATCTCTCCCTCCCTCTCCAAACCTCTCCCAGGCCCACGACGACCACGGCAGCACTGCCAAGAGCGCGCAGTAGCCCCCGGACACCCGCAAAGCCTTCAACTTCCTCCTCGCGCCGCTAGATGCCTCCCCTGCACTAGGTACACCCCTCCCTCTTCCTGCACTCCGCACACACTGCGCATTATTCCCCCTCTCCTCTCTCTTTCTTCTTTGTTCTCTCTTTCCCTCGTTCCCCATCTCTTTGTTTCCTCTCTGTCTACTCTCCTTCCTCTCTTCTTCTTACTCCCCTATCTCCCCTCGCCTGCGATTGCTGCAGCGCCCACCTACACACCACTCCCTCTCTCCCTCAGTTCTCTCTCTCTCTTTCTCTCTCTCTCTCTCTTCCTCTCTTCTCTTCTTCCTCCCCTGTTCCTCTCCTCTCCTCTGCCTTGCGCAGCCACCTTTTCCTCCTCCTCTTCTTTCTGTCTTCCTTATCCTTCTCCCTTATCTCCCTTTCCCCTTTCTCATTCCACTCTCAGCGGCCCTTCTCTCATTTCCCTCTCCCTTCTCCACTCATTCATCTCATCTCCCATCTAAATTTATATTCTCTCTTTCTTCCTTTCTTTATTTCCTCCTCATTCACTCTTCCTAACAACGTGACTGAGCACCCGCCCATTTCACTCTCTCATTCTTTCTGATTTCTTTCCTCCCCCTCTTTTCCCAGTGGACCACCGAGCACCATCACCACCACTATTCTAGTGGGCCATCGATCAAGTGGGCCCCACAATCTTCATCATCTCTCTCTCTCTTTCTCTCTCTCTCTCTTCCTCTCTTCTCTTCTTCCTCCCATGTTCCTCTCCTCTCCTCTGCCTTGCGCAGCCACCTTTTCCTCCTCCTCTTCTTTCTGTCTTCCTTATCCTTCTCCCTTATCTCCCTTTCCCCTTTCTCATTCCACTCTCAGCGGCCCTTCTCTCATTTCCCTCTCCCTTCTCCACTCATTCATCTCATCTCCCATCTAAATTTCTATTCTCTCTTTCTTCCTTTCTTTATTTCCTCCTCATTCACTCTTCCTAACAACGTGACTGAGCACCCGCCCATTTCACTCTCTCATTCTTTCTGATTTCTTTCCTCCCCCTCTTTTCCCAGTGGACCACCGAGCACCATCACCACCACTATTCTAGTGGGCCATCGATCAAGTGGGCCCCACAATCTTCATCATCCCTAATTTCAAGCTTCACTATTTGGTAAGCTTCTTCCATTTTATTAGGTTTTGTTAATTGGGGGTTTTCCATTAATTAGTGTTAGATGAGTTTGTTAGCATGTTAGATTGTGATCTGTAGAGTTATTTATGTGGGTTTGTTTCTAATTCATAGGTTTTGGGCATTTTGAGCTAAGTTGTGGATTTGAACATTTTGGATTTCCTCACCCAAAGGCAAGTGAATATGTATTTATTTTTATGGATTATCTCACAACAACCATGTTATCTCAATGTTGTGAGATGCAGATGGAAAGTGGCCTCTTTTTTTCTTTTTCTTTTTTTTTCTGTGTTCAGTTCAAGTTTCCAAAGATTGTGATGATAGGCTGGATGATATTACCACAAGTTGCACCATAGAACATATCATGGCTAGTGATATTCTGATGTAAGATATGAGCATGATTCACAAACATGATATATGGGTGTAGTTTAATTGTGGGCCTGAGTAGCCTTTATGAGCTCTAGTGTTTTGTGATTTAGATTTAGCATCAGAGTTTGTTGGGTTTCCCCAAATTTTCTCAAGCACCTTGTTGTTTTTGAGATGTGAATGAAGTGATTTGTAGTTATAAATTTTCTCACGTAGTTTGTGATTTTAGTGATGCAAGTTAAGTGATTCATAGTTCAAATTTTACCAGGATTTGGTACTTTCAAAATTGACTATGTTTGTAGATTAAGATTTAGAAGATTCAAGAGAAGAATTTCTCAAGTGGGTTATTACATTGCTGCCACCTGAGATGGATGCATTAGAGCCCACCATCGATGAAACAAAATGATCATAATCAATTCAGAGCCACACTCTCTCTCTCTCTCTAACTAAATTGCCAATGGCTTGAATTTTGGTCCAACTGGAGAGATAATGGTTTTGATTCTATTGATGTTTTTATTAGGGATTTTGTGTATTGCAATTTGATGGATGCATTATCATATTAGCACCATTTGAGTTTTCACACATGCATTGCTTTAGAAAAACTTGAAATCTTGATTTATACATGCATTGTTTAAGACTTGTAAAAATGTTGATTTATGCATGTTTTGTTTTTATATTTGGATGCATTTTAATTTAAAAAGAAGTTTAACCAAATCAAGCTAGCCTATGTTTTAAATCTTTTAAATCATTTTTAGGCTTTTTATGCTTCATGTTTTTAAACCCCTCAGTTTGATTTAAAACATGTTTCCAAGCTTGATTCGGTGGCCCAAAAGTTTCCACAATAAACCACTTTGAAAAATGCAGTTTTAAGGAATTTTGGTCCCAGGCCCGGCCCAGGGGACCCGGTCGACCGGGTAAAGAGCCGTTGCTGCTTTTTCAAACGGTCAGTTTTATGACCGTTGAAGGCCAAGTCGACCGGGCCCTGTTGCAGGTTGACCTGGGACTAGCCGTTGAGCAGTTTTTGGCTATAAAATGAAGTTCATTTCTTTGCAAAAGTTAGAGATTTTTAAGACATTCTTGAGGTGTTTGGAGACAAGACAAAGGGGGATGAACTAAGAGAGACCAACGGGTCATTTGGAAAGCTAAAGCTTGGATTAATAAAGTTAAATCTCTAAGTAAGCTTTACCTTTCTTAATCATATGTTAGATGCTTTGTTTAAATCTTTGGTAAATGATTTTTAGCATGTTAACTATGATGTGTTGAATCCATTCTTCATTTAGTCTTTGATCTAAGTTGGATTGGATTCTTCACCTTGATTTCAAACCAAGTTGTTTTAAAATCTTCTTTAATCATGCTTAGCCAAAATCTTTGATTCCTTTTAGCATGACTCATTTACTTGGTTGAAACTTTATTTGTTGTTTTCATTCATTTAATCTTTAGTTAAATTAATTTGGTTTTGAAAACAACATGGCACATGCATCACATGTTTAGAGCTAATTAATTTCATACAACTTGTGAGCCTTTGATTTTCACATCATTAACAAGTTTGTATCCATACATGTGATTTGCATTTCACTTCAATCAAAATCTTTTATGTGCCTTAAACTTTTAAATGCTTTGAGCATATATTGATTGAGCTTACTTTTTAAACTTGATTGAAGTTATCACACACACACACACATCATGAGCATACACCTTTGCATTCATTTAGTGTTTGTGTGAGTTAGTTTTTCACTTTCATATCCACCTAATTAAGAGGCATTGTAATTGAGCTTTAATTGTATCTCTTTGAGTGTTTGTTTAGACACTTCTTTAAGAGAAATCTAATTATTGTAAAGGTTATTGCTTAGCCTAAGAAAAGCACATTGTAGAGGTTATTGCTTAGCCTTGGAAAAGCATCTTGTAAAGGTTATTGCTTAGCCTAGAAAAGCACATTGATAGGTTGTTGTTTAGCCTAGAAAAACAACATTGTAAAGGTTATTGCTTAGCCTATTGAAAAGCATAGATAGTGGAAATCCTGTGGGGTGTTGGATCATAAGCCGGTAGTGGATGTAGGCATTGAGGCCGAACCACTATAAATCTTTGTGTGATGGTGAGTGCTTTGTGGTGATTGTTTTTATTAAGCTTCCGCATTTTGTTTGTTTATCATCACTTGTGACTAGATTATTTTTAAGGAGTTAAAATTCTCCTTAATTGGTCGCATATTGTAGCTCACCCTATTCACCTCCCCCCCTCGGGTTAGGATCCAGGACTTTCAGTTTTAAGCAGTTTTGATTGAGGAAATGTGGGCCCACGCACTCCGTTTTAGCTAGGAGCATATGAACCAGAAAATTTTTAAATTGTTTTATTTATTTAACTATTTGGAGTTTTGTTGAGTTATGCAAGTAGGGTGCATAGTTTTACTTAAATGTTTTAATCTTGACCGTTAACTATTTCTATGATTGAGATTAGTTTTAGCTTTTTTATCTTTTTCTATGTTAGGTAGGCTGAGAGGGGGCAGAGGAGTGCCGAGAAGCAGAAGATTGGGCGCTAAAACTATTACCCTCCCTAGAGAACCTGGGAACTTTCACAGCAAGGACCTTCCTCCGCTTGAAAAGAGGATCGGACACCAGGAGCTCGTGCCAAGCAGGGACTGCCAAGAAACTGTCGTAGGAATGGTTGTATCCAAGCAACAAGTGAGCAGCTTGACCCAAACCCTTGAGCTAGGGAGGCCCCCGAAATTCAAGTACCCACTTCAGTTCTTTAGATCGAAGAAGAGGTTGAGGAACCCGATTGATTGATGCATCTAAAAAACAGGGGGAGGGAGACAACAATTAGTAAATGAAAGGAAGCGGACTGGGAAGGTAGGAAAGCGCCTGAAAGAAAGAAGGGCCAACCTGGGAAGCCTGGGGTTCGAGGAAATATTCGACTGATCCCACCCTAGATGGTAGGCGTTTCCCAGTTTCCACTCACAATGATAAAATCCCTCTTACTAGGTTTGTTCAAATATGGGAGATAATGGACAAGGAGCTTGCTAGAATCCATGGATTTCAAATACCAATTTGTTGTTGTTCAGGGGGATCAAAAAATAGCATGATAGCATGTTGAAGACCCCCAGGCTTGTACCAAGGAACCTATTCAGCGCGGCAACCCCCATGACGGTACGGTGCAAGTTGAGTGCGTACTGAGTGGGGAAGAGATTTGTTGAGGAAAAGAAAAGGACGAGGATGTAAGTCCATGGGGATCCGAACCCTAGAGGGGGGTGAATAGGGTGAGCTTCAATTATGACCAATTTTAACAATTTTAACTTCTTTAAAACAAACTAGTCACATGTGATGATTAAACATACACGATGCGGAAGATAACAAAATAATCACCACAAAGCAATCACCATCACACAAGTATTTATATTGGTTCGGCCTCAATGCCTACATCCACTACCGGCTTGTGATCCAACACCCCACCGGATTTCCACTATTTATGCTTTTCAATAGGCTAAGCAATAACCTTTACAATATGCTTTTCAAGGCTAAGCAATAACCTTTACATTGATGTTTTTCAAGGCTTAACATCAACCTATACAATATGCTTTTATAGGCTAAGCAATAACCTCTTCAACCATAGGTTGGTTATCTCACTAAGAAAGTGTCTAACATACACTAGATGGAGATTCAATTAAGCTCATTACATTGCCTCTCAATTAGGCGGATTATGGAAGTGAAAAACTAATACACACTCACACTATGAATGCAAAGATGAAAGTATATGAAGTGTGTGTGTGTGGTCCTCAATCATTTTGAAAATGAAAGCTCATAAATGTATGCCTAAGACTTTTGAAAATTTTAGCTCATAAAACATTTATGATTGAGGAAGTAATGCAATCACATGTTAAAAGTAACAACTTGTTAATGATATCAAAGTTACACAAGTTGTATGAAATGGATTAGCTCTAAACATGTGATGCATAGGGATGTCAATCAAATCACCAATGAAGCTCAAAACATAAAAATAGATTTGATTGAAAAGAGGGGACAAATCATATGTAATTATAAATACAACTTGAAAATGATTTACCTATCAAAGTGATGCAAGTTGTGAAACTTTAAAACAATAATACACATGATTTGTAAAGATGTTGAATCCAAAACATAAGATACATTTGAAAGAGATTTTCTTATGATGGAAAAACAACAACCAAAGATTCAATCAAGTATATGAATCATGTTACATCTAATTCCAAAGATGTTTCCATTAACATGATCTACTTAGATTTACCAAAGATTAAGTACTACTTGTATTGAATCAAATGATGATGCATCCAAAACAATAGATCTATTCAAAGTATAAGACATGCTAGGATTACGCTAGTCTCGGTAGCAGTGCCAGCACAGCTCATCTCGATCTCGGTGTCCAAGTTCGACTATAGTGTCGAAATTCATCTAGTTCGGTAACAGTACCAGCTAGATCTCTTATCTCAGCTCAGCAAACAGTGTCAGTTAGCGCCAAGCTTGATCTAGCCTCGATAAGACTACCGACTAGGCTCATCTCGGTCTCGGTATAAGGCACCTCGGCAATAGTGCCAAGATGCATCCGAATCTGGTCTCGGTATCATCTTCAGTTCGGTACGTCCACAGAGATGAGTACTAAACCATGATTGTAGGGATGAAAGTGGGCCGGGCCGAGCCGGGCTTTGACAGGCCCTAGGCTCGGCCCTAGTATTTTTCAGTAGGCCCTAGCTCGGCCCTAGCCCTAGAGGGCCTCAAAAACCCTGGCTCGGGCTCGGCCCTAATAAAGTTATGAGGCCCTAGGGCCGGCCCTTTGAGCTTGGCTCGATTGAGGCCCTAGGCTCGACTCGTGAGCTCGGCCCGTTTTATAATGATATAGTACTAGATGAAAGAAATATTTTCAGGAAAAAAAATTCCTGTAGGAATTCAAAGAAATCTGTATATGCAAACCAGAACAAAAAAATGGTCAAATGCATGCATTCATCCCATATTCTCATTCCCATAATTTGGATTGTAGCACTAAAATTAACTAAAATAAGAAAGACTCCATAAAAGCAAAGGGAGCATAGTTCCAACACTCCATAATAGTTCAATGTTAATATAGATGAGCATCATTAAACTCCAACAATAATACAAATCAAATTAAACTCTAATAGCATCATAGAAAAAAATAAAGTATTCTGCTAACCTCATAAAATAAAGTTTCCATCATCACCAGCATCACCTATAACAACAAGAATAGAGCCTTGTTAATAAATAATAATAACAACAAAGGAAAGATTGTTCCAGAGTTACAAGACTTAAAAAAAAGTCTTCCAGACCATTAATATACCTGCTTCCTCATGGCAATTTTAGAACAAATTCTTCATCCTTTTCTTCTTTCTACACATGAATAAAAGAAATATCCATAAAATTTAGCTTACGGGATTTTGAAACTAAATAAGAATTTATTAGAAATACATCTTCATTTTCTTCATCTACTCCACCTTCATCTTTCTCCTCATCTCTCTCCTCATCTTCATTTTCCTCTTTTTCTTCCTCTTGCTGTTTCTCTTGCTCTTGATCCACATCCATAGCCATAGGATTAACTGCTGGGGAAATCACACCAGCAACTTCCATCACAAAATTTGACACTTAATTCCTGAAATATTAATGTTTATAGAATGTCAAGCATCATAGACACAGAACATGGCACCGCAAAGTGCACCCAGGACAAACATATGACACAGAACAGCCTAACACAGATCAGATCCACCCTGACCCCACTTCACAACATATGCCCCAAACCGGAAAACCCAAAATTTCATTTTTTTTAAGCTTTGGGTTTGAGCAACTAACAACAATAAAAATCAAACTCCTATTTCACCGAATAATAATCAGGACAAGCATCCATCAAAACCCAAAACTAGAAATCACAAAAAAAAAAAAAAAAAAACTCATTGAGCAGTCACAACAAAACCACAACCAGAGATTCGAATCACCCCAAAGAAAATGCAGATGAAAAAAAAAGGTCTAATACGAATGACGCAACATGGATTAAAAAAACCCTAGGTACCGTTTCGATTTCCTCAAAATACAAGGGTTTTGTACTTAGCATCAGTAGAAATAAGATAATTGAAAAGCCCAAGAAGAGGCCGAACAAACCTTAGAAGTATGAATAATAAAAGCCATACAACACAGCAGCATTTCTCACTAATGTATTGTCGATTATCGTCTGTAAACTTAGACAAGAATGGAGTCCAGAGAGATTGAGAGAAGGAGAGAAATCCTTTCTATCGATTGTTTTCTGTAAACCCTAAAAGCTTAAACAAGAAGAATAAGATCGATTGAGAGAGAGAGAGTACCTCAAAAGCAGCAGACGAAGAGAGGAAGAACGAAGGCCCAAGTGACAGATACAAAACGGAGGCTAGGGTTTCTGTTTTTTTAAGTCTTGAGTGGTTTTTAAATAAACCCTTGAGGTTTCTAAATGAATCGAAAACTTCCCAGTGCCTAGTTTCGATATTTCAAAACGGGCCCCTTAGAGTGCATGTAATTCTAAGATCCCCTTCGATTGGATTGACTATATGCATTTTTTTTTCCAACACGCCTCATAAAAATAAAATGTAGTGAAAAACTGAAGGGCACGTGAACATTTACAGCAAAATAAAATGATCCAACGGTTCCCACTTGACCTGAATAAATCCTTATATATAATATATGTATTATAATATATGTAGGCCCTAGGGCTTACGAGCCGAGCTTCATCAAGCCCTAGCTCGGCCCGTTTAACCAAACGGGCCTCCTACTAGGCCCTAGCTCGGCTCTTTTGTCTTTTGAGCCGAGCCTATAATGGGCCGTCCGCGGGCGGCCCTAGGACGGCCCTGCCCACTTTCACCCCTACATGATTGTACTTCCACAAAATTACGACTACGTTACAGAACGTGCTGACAGACAAGACAGGCGCCGGATAATGATCAGGTGTCGTCTTGATCAATCACATCCACATTAATACAAGAGGTCATCTCTTGATTCGACCATACAGTATCTCCACCTACCCCCACTAAGGGTACGCCAGGTGAAATCTCTACATATAGAGGGATACCAATCCCTTCTAAGGTACGATGACTATCACACATTGCATAACGTGTTATAGAACGTCATGCAATACTAGCATACTTGCCTCTCATCTCCATCATTTGTTTAGTGATAACACTAACTCAGGCATCGGAGAGCCTTCAGCTGACGGCAGCTAGGGTCTCTAATCTCTCTTTCTCCTTCCCTTTTAGGTTCTAAGGCGATCCATCTTCCCCAAAGAAGCTTAAACAACATTATCATGAGTCTCATACTCACCTAATCTAAATCCGTAATTTTTAGGCATTCGCAATCACAATTATAAATAGGGACGTGCATATGCCTATAAACTATCACACGTCACTTCATACTCATGATTCCAAAACATGGAAATAGAATCATGAGTATCAACTTGTGGAAGTTTTCAATTCATTACATCCAACCACTTAAAAGTTATTTTCCAACAACTTTTTCCCTCGATTTTCTAAACTACCCAAATTACCCTTAATTAAAAAGAAAACCCTCTTTTACTTCTACTATGTTTTCCTCCTTTTCTTCACCAGCATCTTTATAGTGATCGAGGGCAACCAGCATCCCGACAGCGATCGACTACATGTAATTATTGTCGGAACTGTGTCATGGCTTAAAATGAAGGGTAATTTGGGTATTTTCAAAAAATTAAGAAAAAAATAGTCGACAGAAACACCTTTAAACGGCCGGATGTCTGTAGTTAAGAACTTCACGGAAAACTTAGGGACTAATTTGAAAATTTTTGAAACTTATATTTTTTTAAAAAAAATAAGGCATGAACTTAAGGCTTTATTTGTAATCTTTCCTAAATATTTTTACAAAAAGAACCCTATATTTTCACAAAACCTCAAAAACAACCTTATACTTTCTATTTCAACTTAAAGATCTCTTGACTAACTACCAACTTGTGGAAAAGCAATATAAGTTCTCACTCTCTCCTTTCTATTTTGCTTTGCCATTTGCCCCCTACACTTATTAGAAAGTTGAAATGACAATTTTAGCCTTGCTTCTTTTCCTCTTTTTTTTCCCTTTTTTTTGCAAATCCTTGCTTCTTTCTCCTTCGATCAATCTTAGCCACTTGTTTCCATCATGGGGCCCACCTTTATAAAATAAAACATCATACCAACCTTTAGAAATTAGAATATGAACCCACATGTAGAAGAGTTGATGCATGGGCTCGGCTTTTGTAATTGTGAACAAAACACCTACCATTAGGAATTGCAACGTGGGCCCACCTTTAAGAATTGTTGTACATGGGGCCACTGTTATAAAAATTAGAACATGGTACCCACTTTTATAAAAATTAAAACATAGACCCACCTTTGTGTGATTGTGAACATGGGAACCACCTTTAGGAATTACAACAAGGACCCACATAGAAATTCTTGTACATAAGACCCACATTTAGAAATTACAATAGGGGACTTACCTTAGGAATTAGAGCATTGGGCCCACCTTTATAGGAATTACAATGTGGGCCTTGTTAGGAAAATTGTGTGGCCCAATTGCCATAGGGCTCACACTTGATCAACCCCAGCAGTGTGTCGCAAATGAACTCCCAATAAGTCTTGATCTAGTAGAGTAGATACAGATCAAACTCTTGGCCGTGGAGTTTGGATAAGGACCAGACTCCCAATTTAACAGAATTCCCAAGCTGGTTGGGAGATGTGGGATTTCAAGAGGGCTAAAGTCCCTATTAGCCGTGACTCATAGGAATTTCTCTATATTAGTGAGTTCGAGGAATCTATTTCACACCAGAATGTACAAAAGTTTTTCGGCAAGTTCGGTTCTGACACCCATCTGGGCCTAGCAATTCTTTCAGGCCCATTTTTATAGGAATTAAAATGTGGGCTTATCTTTTTTGTGATCGTGGATCTGTGCGTGCATGTGTGTTTAGACCTTTATATCCTTACCCATCCTTTCTCTTAATGTTGTCAAATTGAGGGTACTCGTAGGCTAGGCCAAGCAACACCGATTGGAAAGATCCAGATCTCAAACAACTCAAATGAAAGCAAATTCACAACAAATAGAGAGAAAATGAACTTAAATCACATGCAAAATTAACCATTTCCCAAGATTCTATATGCCACGACTAGTTGAAAACATCATCCATTTAGGAAGGGCAAAAGTGGATTGGATGAAACAGAATCTCCCTTTTTCTATGAAACAAGGGGATCTAGACTCATCTAGTTAATAATAAAGGACAGAGATAATGAGGGGGAATGAAAAGAAATACATGAACAATTGAGGGAAAAAATAGAAAGGTCAGAAAAATCAAAATAACAGAAAAGGAATGAAAGACACCAAATAAGAAAGAGATCGTAGGAACCAATAAAAGAGAAAGAGCTTTTAAAGATAATAAAATAAAACTAAAAACAATAAAACCCAAGATTTTATTATTAGTGCACATCCTACTTCCACAAAGGTGAGAGAAGTAGAACTCTGGTGAGGTAAAACAATCCTCCAATGAGAAAGGGTGACTATCCATCCAGGTTTTAATCATGGAAAGCCAAGTAAGAACTAACGCCTCTTACTAGTGAGAAGTCATTATTTCCTCTTGAGTTACATCAATTTTTTTTTGAGGATTTTACCAAAAAATAAACACTTTAGGTGATCAGTGGACCTAAAAGATCATTTTAACGAACCTTGCACCAGATCAGTCATTTCGCCTGAAAAGATTTTTTTTTTAGCACTTTCAACTAGCATCCCTTGCAACCTTAGTTTTATGACGTTAAGGGTCCCTAGGGACCCTGCGGTGTACACAAATTAGAACAAAATAGGCATGTTTCCCCGTCCTCCTCCACTTCTTGACCTTGACCCTGACCCTGACCCGTATGCTTCACCTCGCCCTCCTCCTCCTCATCCTCCTTCTTCTTCTTCTTGTTGTTGTTGTTGTTATTGTTATTATTGTTGTTGTTGTTGTTATTGTTGTTGACATGGAATCCATGGAGTTGAAGGTCGAGAGGGGGAGGGGGGATTTCAGAGCCGCAACGGCATTTTCGATTGACGGCGTAAGGAGAAAGGGAGATGGAGGAAGGGGAGGAATTGGGGACGGGCGTGGAATTGGGAGTGGTGTAGAGAGCTAGAAAGATGTAGATGTGCTTCTATGATGATTTCACCTGCTACAATTTCTCTGGCTTTGTAGGAGAAGTGGGTTCAAGCAACCTCTCTAGAGCTACTGCAGGAAAAGTAGGCATGGCTTCTTCTTCGCATTCCCCTTTAAATCAAATCTAATCAAGCCAAATCAAATGAAACCTACCGCTACCTCTATCTCTACCTATACCTCTCTAGGGATTCGAATATTGAAATGAAGAAGGCATGTATGGTATCGTATGGTATGTATGAATGTATGTTTTGTTAGGTTGATGCTAGGGAGAGAAAAGAGGAAGAAAATATTATTTTATTGATGTTGTTTGGGAAGGAAGAAATGAAGAGGCGACAGCAGCAGCTACAGAAGAAGAAGAAGAAGAGACTTGGCCAAAAGAAAGGAGCAGAACATAAGAAGGAACAAGGAAGAAGAAGGAAGAAGAGTCAGAGTCGTTGTTCCCACGCGACAGCTTTCTCTTCTATTGTGATACTCATGCGTCGCTCCCATGCGAAACACAAGGAAACACACTTATTTTGTTCTAATTTGTGTACATCACAAGGTCCCTAGGGACTCTTAGCGTCATAAAACTAAAGTTGCTAGGGATGCTAGTTGAAAGTGTTAAAAAAAACACATTTTCAAGCAAAATGATTGATCTGGTGTAAGATCGGTTAAAATGATCTTTTAGGCCCACTGGTCACCTAAAGTGTTTCGTTTTTCTTTTTTGGTAAAATCCTCCTTTTTTTAATTTAGTTGAGCAGATCAATAAAGACAACGAACAAAATAGGAACGGAAGGCATGGTAGGTTGTGGAGTTAGTCAAATAGAGTTTTATATATGTTTGAGTGGACAACAGGATAACCCTTCAATGACCATGATAATAGATTTATTAAAATGTATAAATGGTTCATTAGTCAGAGGATTGCTCAAGTTTTCTTTCTTTATTTATTTATTTTTTTCTCTCCAAAAGGATTTCTTTCCAGCGCAAGCATCAATAGCTGAAAGTTTTTTCATGAAGAGATGTTATAAGTGTTTTTAGCTATATTTTGTAAATTCAACTTGATGGAGTTGTATCATATATATATATATATATATATATTTAAACAAAACAAATCTAACATAATTCAATGACAACCTTAAACAACAATAAAACCAGGCTGCCATGAACCTGATCGTGTTGGTTTAACTAGATGAAACCATTTGCGATCGTATCAATGAGGGATCATTTGCCACTAGCATAATCTATTTAGAAGAAACCTCGAAGAAGATTTCTGTAGGAAACATTTATGCAACACCAATGATTTTTAGCCCCTATTAAGCATCTCTATTTCTAGCCTCTACTTCTTTAAATCTCTTAAGCAGACAAAGGTTTTGAAAATAAGAGCATTTAACATCTACATCTAATCTCTGCCTATTTTAGAGAAGTAGAAACAAAGCCTCATAAAACCACAAGGTTGAAAAATAGAGGAAAAAAAAAAAGAGGCTAATGGTGTTTTGGGTATCCACAACACTGGTATTTCTTTTTAAATCTGAAAGAGTAAATCAAGATCAAACCATTGAAGATGTTCACAAGATCAAACACAGTTATCGGACCAAGTTTTTGCTGTTGTTGGATCATCACTAATCTCAATATATTAGCAAAAAAAACAGTGAGTAATTTGATATTATATTCTGAATTCTATGGGCCCCAAACATAAGATCCGAAAACCTCTTTCGAAGGTTGAACACGGCTATAAGGTCAAATCTCAAAGCCTAATACCTCATGAATCTCGAGAAATTTGCAAATAAATATCAACCATTGATTTTCCATGCAAGAGTCTATCAAAAAAATGAGTAGAGATACCAAACAAGTCCTTAGGAAAGACAAAAAAAGGCTCTAATTTTTTTCAGAGGCCCATTTGCCATGATTAGATGTAGTGTTTTTCCCGAATGAAAAAAGAAAAAGGATAAAAGAAAAAAGTTGAACTATTTTCTGTGGTCCACATATTACCATTTAGTATATCACCTTGTCATTAGCGTTTACTCAATAACAAAGAAACTAAAATCCGGAGACCACTACAAGTAGACACCCATAACGATTCAGCGACTAGTGGCATTGCCCTCTCAATTAATTGAGAGGTGAGACAGTGTGTGTTGGGTTGGGTCAAACTTATCTTATTTCTATACAGGGATGGGTTTTCTTTTCTTTTTTTTTTTTGGAAAACATCCTTGTTCAACATCCCTCCTGTACAAAAATGTTGAAAGATACAGGGACCGCCCACGACTATGAGGCAGTTCTAAAGAGCACACATTGAAACCTGGGTTAGGTTAGAGTGTATTTGATCATGACATTAAATTATCAATTTAAACTTTCTGTTACAGCTTGCATTAGATAAGATAAAATTGCCAGGTTGTCACATTGACCCAAAACGTTCAATGACAGCTTGCATTGAATGGATGAAGGCAAAAACAGATGAGGAGAGTCATTTCCCAAGACAGATTTTAACTTTTCTTTGGTTGGTAATGCAGTTTTATTTGTCAAAATGCAAGACGCAATTTAGCAAACTGTGACATTGTAAGAGATTTATATTGTATTAGTAGTTTAACATGAAAGAGAGATCTACCCAAACGTACAATATAAATCATGCCCATAAAACAAAACTTTCTTAAGATAGACCTTATTTATTATATCATGACATCTCTGTTGAACCCATGTTTAGCCAGTTCATCCGTTTCTTCATTTGTGCTTCTATCTACATGTTTAAACAAATCGAATCTTTCTTATGATGTTCCTCGTCCCCCAAGGTTCATAACCCTTCTTTTCACTCATTATAATTGCATTTTCATGGCATTTTGTGTATCTTTTCCACATAAATGCAGTGGAAAACTTTATGTTTTTCTTGCAATCGTTGCGTTTCTGTAATTTAGTGCATTCCTCAGAAAAGTTACAAAAATCAACTCCAGAAATCCTTTTCCCAGTACAAAATAAGGGAAATAGTTGAATCACTTTTTGGCAGATGTTACACAAATGTGTCGTTAGAGTCACCTTCATATGTCATCAAGTACCTGATTAGTTGTGAAAATTGCCGCTTGATAGATTCCTTTCGGCCAACCAGGCTAATCTACAAATCTAACCAAGTGAAGCTATAAGATTCATTTGTACAGCAATAGAATTTAGCTCTATGGGGATTTCCTTTTCTAAGAGAGATTTTCATTTCTTAGAGAGGGGAATTTTGTTATGCCTCTCTAGTTCCTACGCTTTTATTAGAATCCAAATCCCTTCTATCAAAGAGAAATAATTCATTTTTTTATGAGGAAAATGTGCGGCAACAAACTATTAAAAAAAAAAAAAAAAGCTGCATGAATAATTTTCTCTCCACACCGGTATTTGCCCACCCAATTTTTGAAACTCGAGGACTCGTACAGCCGTGAAAACTGGCTCACTTAAATTGGCGACTTCCAGAACTAGGACTGAAGAAAACAAAAATGGATTCTAAAATACTTCTTTTATTAAGGCCAAGTCTAGACTGAGTCAAGACTGGAAGTCAAGGCGAATCAGCCAAAACACAATAAAGTAAAGATTTCATGAGTAATCAGGTTTTATGACCGATCCAAGTCAACTCGGCCACTCTGACACAGAACGTGCGCTCCGCTAGAACTTTCAATGAGTGCTCACTACTCAGTATGAAGTCAACACTTTTATTTTTGAAGTATAAGAATCAACTAAGTTTTAAAACTATGGTTTTGGCACTTTGATCATCAGCACATGGGATCCACTTATATGGAAAGTGGTTAAAATTTGAGAAAGATTCATAAGTGGCCGTTAAATAACTTTCTTTCATTGGTAAAAGAATTAAAGAGAAATGGTAAATGAATACTTAGCCATCGCCCTTAGAATTCAAGTAGGAGTAAAGTCGAGGTCGCATCTACATCTTTGCCTTATACATTCACCTCTCACCTTTCACCTCTGTTAACAATCTTTATTTAAATTCATTTTACCATTAATTCCTATGTATTCAATTCGATGCAAACAAACGAGCCGTAGTCACATTTTTGTAACACATAAGATCATGCGATGCCACAAAAGACCTCTAATTTTCTAGAGATGCAACCTATTTCTGTTTTTGGTGTGGTACAAAACTGTGTGGAAAGAGGAAAAAAAAGTAATTTTGAACTCATCTACCTCAATTTCATGGAACAGCCACTTTCACGGGCAAGAGAATCGGGATCACTTCTCCAAATGAAACATACACAAACAAGCTTTTGAGCAGCCACGTTTCCCCAGAAAATGCAAGGAAAAGTGATGCAAGTTGGGAGTGAGGTGGAAACTATCCCACACTGAAACAGCGGTAGAACTCATTTGGCTGCAAGAAAATAATAGAGGTGGAGGAACCGTATGACCAGGTTTGATCTATCCATGAAAACTGAGTGCAGGTAACTAGTTTTACAGGTAAACCAGGATTCATATTTTTTGATAACCTGAGTTGCATGTGACAGTTGTTTTGTTCTTTACCATACTAGTTGCCTGTAAGCAGAGTTTCCCAATAAACCGGGTCAAGTTCAACCAAGCTGCAAGCATCCAAACAGGGCCCAACGTACTCTTGGGTTAGCTTCAGGCCTCTAGTCAGATATATTAAAAAAATAAAAATAAAAAACAGAAAAGAAGAGGATGCTTCTAATTTAGCAAAACTTTTGAAGGTATACTTTTTTCCCTAATTAAAAGATGATGGACCATGTAGAATTATTTGAATAATGAGGGCTCATGCATTTGAATAAGCTTGAGTTACCTGTGAAACATTTTTTTTCTTCGCCGTAACAAGTTACAGGTTTGGATTATTGGACAACTGAGTTGCGAGCACCAAAATATAGCATAAGATAACTTAATCATCAAAATCAAAGTCTGAGTTCTACAAAATGTAGAACTAATCAAATCTATCCAAGCTAAGACCACAAAACATACATATTGTGTGAACAAGGCCACTCTCTCTCCCACACGCTCAAACTAAGCTCTGCCGAGTATATAATTCATAATATCTAAGGCCAATCTCCCAACAACCAAGAAGCACTTGATGGCACAAAAATTTAAGTTTGCCATTACATGTGAAGCCAAGTATTCTGTATTTCTGTTACGGGTACACAATTTCTGGCAGCCATCAGGAACCAGCCCATTCTGTCCCTTGGTCATAAAGAAGGGTCAAAGAGTTATTATGGTCATTTTAAAGCTACAACCATGAAAAGAAGGGTGTCTGACTCTGTTCTAGTATGCAAATTCTTTTGAAAATGTATTGTGATGTGTTCCATCCACCAACCCATCTTGACTAAATGGAAAGTAGAAAAAATTTACCCCCAATTGACCTGGACTATGGTGCACCCTCAATAAACAGACCAGTTCTACACGCATTATCATGTCCATGATCTTTTAATGCCACACCCAATGTTGCTCATAGGTAAACTACCTCCATTATATCAAGATTCAACGCTAATTTTACATTTAGATGTGTCTTGTGAACCCAATTATTGGGGTTCAGTTTCCCATCAGCCCGTACAAACCGTAGCATCAATATGATAAATTCATTCAGTTCGATTTGAAACCAATTTGCGTTGGTTGGTTAAGCCGCTTGCATTACGCATCATGTGTTCTAGTCTCTAAAACAGATTTCAAATTCATCTTTGGAATTCAAACTAACAAGAGAAAGTATGCAAATTCAATAGTATTGAATTTTTTAACTTACATTATGCAATTCAAAGAACTTAAATATGCTGAAAGTAGATGTAGGGGGTTTTGTAACTGTGATCAAACAAGAAAGAAATGGTTACATCTAGTAGTTGGGAATGCTTGTTCCTAGGAGTATGAACCTGAAAGAACATGCTGTGATTCCTACAAAAGATGGAAGAATGAAATATTGAATATGATTCTTATGTTGGTGAGGGGGAAAATTAAATCAAACGGCCATCATGATCCTAACAAACTCCTCATAGTTGACTTGGCCATCACCATCCAAGTCGGCCTCTCTAATCATCTGTTCCACCTCTTCATCTGTCAGTTTCTCACCAAGGTTGATCATCACATGCCTCAGCTGCCCACCAAGAGATAAAAGATCTCAGTAAAAACATAAACAAGAGTAGAGGTAACAAGAGTTAATTTAATTTTCCCTATTCACATAGAAAAAAAAAAAAAAAGCTCAAGGATGCCCCATAACATGCGTCAATCCCAATGGTAAATAACACTCCATTATGATTATGACTTATGAGGGCTACAAAAGACCATAAACTCATGACCTACCAAGGGGGAAGGCGAGATCCAGGTGAAGTTTAGGAAAGAATAGGCCGTAGAAATATAATCATATGGTTCAACACCTCTTAAGTTTGCCCTTAAGGCCCACCTTGAATGGTCAAACCAATGGATCTCACCCTCATGCCACCATTCAAGTGATATTTACGGCCACTACCCAACGTCGAGCGGGATCCAACCTTTAATCAACTTCCACAGTGGGCAGCAGGTGGAGTTTTAGTAGGGTAACATGGTATGCCCTTGTAGATTGAATGACTTCAGAGCATGTTTGCCTAAGTCTTAATGAGTTCCATCCATTTGTAACCAAGGCACTCTTTTCATTGGAAGGTCTTGAGGGAGTGAAGGTGTCAAGGGTGGAGATCTAGATTCTAGAGGGGACCATTAAATTATTATGGCGTTTAGTTTCACATGGTGAGGGTGCACAATCTTTTCCTCTGCCATTGGGTATCATTTCACGGTCCCTTGTAGATCTTTTAGCCCCTTTGGTAGAAGGAAACCCCTTTCAAAGAATCCTAAGAATTCAGGAGGAATCAAGCAAAGTGATTCTTAGTGTATAAAAAATTTCCACAACTCGTGCTCGTTGATCGAAACCATTGGATTCGAGGGCGACCCACTGGATGGGCTAATTCTAAAATATTTGCGCTCTCCGAATGCTCCAACTGTGCACATGTGCAAACCAAGGCATCAACAATAGTTATGGTCCATAATACATGAAAAGATCCATCAAAATGCTAGGATCATTCAAAAAGCATGACTCTGGGAAAGAATCATCCAAGGCCGGGCAGTTGAATTGTCCAGATCAATGATCATGTGCATTGACTGGAAAGTGGAGATGGCCCATACACCTAATTCTGTAAGATTCTTTATGGATTACATCATTCATCAGCCACAAATGATGCAGGATATTTCAATAAATAGTAAAAGCACCAAAAACAATTCAAGTCAACCAATAAATTAAGTACTGAAATTGATCTTCACCTCACTGGCAGAGATGTATCCATTCTGATCCTTGTCAAATACTTTAAAAGCCTCTTTGAGCTCCTCCTCTGCATCAGTTTCCTGCAATAAACACAAGTAATGGAAAGGTTAGCAACTGGGGTAATGTAAGGCATATTCTACACACTGAAAATTAGTCTATAATACAAATAATACTCTATTTTCTTTCTTTTTCTTTTTCTTATGCTGAATTGATGGGTTATTAACTTCTTATGGAATTGGCAACTGAAACTCATGGCTTATGGCCCACTTTTTGTACGGATTAGATCAAAGATTATGCACTGAATTTTTGTGGGTAATTCTATACACCGGATCAGCCCATACTTTCAAGTCTTGCTAGAAATCTGAGCATTTTTAAACTTTTCCTTCTTTTACCTTCATTTTTCTTGCCATGAGATTCAAGAACTCTGTGAACTCAATAGTCCCATTGCCATCCACATCCACTTCCCTAATCATGTCATGCAGTTCTTCTGATGAGGGGTTCTGACCCAAGGAACGGATAACAGTGGCCAGTTCTTCAATGGTGATGCATCCTACAAAAACAATAAAAGTACCAAAGATTAGAAAAGTCACAAAATTAAGCCAATCAAAGTCTAACACCCTAAAGAGTAATTTACCATCCTATCAAACATCAATAAACAAGTGAAAAAGAACACATCAAACTTCAAGTTAGTTAAAATTTGAAACAAAAGTAAAAGAAAAAATTAGCAACGAAAAAAAAAAAAAAAACAATCCAACACCCAATAAAAAAATTGCAATTTTTATAAATCAACATTAAAAATAATAATGGAATCATTATTCAAATGGTCCACCAACACATCTACACATCTACTAAGAGAAGAACAAGGAAGGTAGTAAAAAAACTGTGTCGATGGCCAGTAGGGAACAAAATCTCTTACAATAACAGACTCAACAGCTCTCAAAGCAAATAGCAGGGGGAAGAAGAGAAGGAAAAAGAAAATTAAAACAAGTACATCAAAAAAATAAAAATAAAAAAGTCCTCAGGGCATGAATTGGAAAGAGACCAAAAGGGAATTCAAAACAAGAAGAATCCACAGCTAACATGTAGACATGATCCCACAAGCACAAGCACAAATAAAACAAAAGTAATCTTGTATAAAGCAACAAGAGAACATCTATCTACCCATTGCCATGAACCCCACAAAAGAAAAAACTTGTGAAAAATGCAAACCCATCCCACACAAATTCCTTGAAACAAGAATGACCCATTAAACTAAGCCAAAACCCAGAACAAGAACAGAACATAAAAACACAAGCTGGGATGAGAAAAGGAAACACACCATCCCCATCCTTATCAAACAAACAAAAGGCTTCTTGGAACTCAGTGATCTGATCTTCTGTCAAGACATCTGCCATGGTGTAATTCTCTAACTCAAAAAAGAAAAGACCTTGAAGTTGCAGACAGGGTGTGAGAAAGAAAGAGAGAAGAAACAGGAAACAAGGAAAGAGAGGGGAAGGGACCTTGGAAATCTACGATAACCTTCACCCCTTTGTAGGCCTTTTTGTAGGTCCGGAGGAGGAGTGGGAAAATATTTTTGTGTCAATTTTGTTCTAGACTAGATAGAGTGGGAAATACAGCCAGTCAAATACCCTTTTGAGGAATTTATGGAAGTTTTGAAGAGGGAGGAGAGATGAGCATAATTTCTTTCACTCGGCTTTTTAATGAAATAGAATTCAATTCAACGACTCGTTTTTCTTTCCAGTCCAGTCTCTGCTGCTTGGTCGCCGGACCATGACCACCATCGATTTGTATTCTTTTCTCTCGAACCTTTTACCCGTTCCTTTGCTTCCAAATTGGGATGTATCCACCAACTATAAAAATCTATTTGATGTCATGGATTTTGAGGTTTATGGTGAGTATATATGTTGGGATAGATTTTGAATATAGTCCGATAAATTTGATTAGATTAAGAGGATGACTTTTTAAGATTTGTGATTAGGCTCGAATAGAATAGAATCGATGTTTGAGATCAAGTTTTCATATTTCTCTTCTATGATGGAGATGAAACTCTTTTTGTTATAAAATATGGATCTTGGGTGGATGCCCACTTAATATAAGTTAGAGTTAGAATTAGAGTTCCTTTCTTATGAGGTTACTTTGCCTATAAATAGGCTTCTCCCTTTGTATTTGTATATACATTAATGAGATAAGAAAGGCTCTTTCTTCTCCCTCCTAATCTTCTTTCTCTTGTCTCTCTTTTCTAACACGTTATCAGCACAAAACTCTAAGGGCATGTTTGTGTAACACTTTTCTGCGGAAAAGTTGACGATTTTCCTCGGAAAACTCATTTTTCCGGCATTTGGTACGGAACAATTCCGCGGAAATGCTTTCCTGCCTCGTCAGCATTTTCCTTGATAATTGTGGAAATGAGTTTCTCATGGGGGGTATGGGAAATGGTTTTCCTCGGAAAACTTCTCCCTCTTTTCTTCACTCTTGTCTATTTCAACCCAAAAACCCTATAACTTTTTCATTTTTTATTTCTTTATATAAATTATTATTTAATATTAAATAAATAATATACGTGTTATGTTATTTTTCTTCAAAAAATTATATCACCAAATAAGAAAATTTGATTTTCTATAAGGAATCCACAGCCGCACCAAACAACATCTGCACAAATTCAATGAGGAAACTCTTTTTACACCAAACATGAATTTCTAAATTCTATGGAAATCCTTTTCCGAAATTTTCATTTCTATGGAATTTGCTGACGTGGCAATTTCCTCTTTCCACGGAAAGGGTGTGTACACAAACATGCTCTAAGAGAATGAAGAAAACCCGTCTTCTTACCCAAAGAGAAGAGAAATCCTTTTCTGCACGGATTTTCATGGTGAAATCCTTCTTTGCACGGATTTCCATCGAGAAATCCTTCCCATCACAGATTTTATGCACAGATTCCTTCCTATCACGGATTTTTATCGCAGAATCCTTCCTAGCGCAGATTTTCATCGCGGATTCCCTGCACGGATTCCTTCTCAGCGTGGATTTTCATCGCGGAATCCTTCCCAGCGCGGATTTCAGAAAAGGGTAATATTTTTCTTCAAATACGATAAGTAGTATCTAAGTCATTCTCCAAAATCAATTTATTAGAATGCATGCAACTAGTTTATAATGCTTGTTTATATTAATTATAGTGTTTGGTTATTGTTTATCTTCTTGCTTAATTTTTCTTTTATTTTAAATTTATCAATACTATGAATGGATTTAGGAAAATAGATACAGAAGTTCTAAATCTGAATCTGAAGTTCACCGATCTATGGACCAGCAGTCCTAAAAGTTGGAATGCTAATATGAACTTGTAGATTCATATCCATAAATCAAAACGTGGAGTTTTTTGTTCAAATTCAAATAAATTATAAGGCCATGAAATTAAAGATGAAAATGTAACAGAACCAGAAATTATGATCATTTGTTAGAACCAGAAGTTCTACCTGAACATTTGACAAAGCCTGAAGTTCTAATCTCATGTGTTATGAACCTAAATTTCTAAATCAAGTTAAAGTCTTGACAGAACCACCAGTTCTGATTCTCAAAGTTATGAACTTAAAGTTCTAAATCAAGCCTGAAGTCTTGATAGAACCAGCAGTTCTGATTCTCAAAGTTATGAACCAGAAGTTCTAAATCAAGTTTGAAGTCTTGACAGAGCTAGCAGTTCTGATTCTCAAAATTGAGAACCTGATGTTCCAACTTTTCATTGGCCAACTTATTTGTCTATGCTTACTAGTTCTAATTCTTGTTTTATGAACCTGAAGTTTTAATTCAAGCAGAATCAGTCGCTCTGATTCTTATAGTTGAGAACCTGATGTTCCAACTTCTCATTAACCGACCTATCCCACATGATCAATCAAGCCCAGGGATCCGAAGATGGACCCATGGGCGACTTTATGGGTGCTGGACTCACACGGAACGGATCCTATATGGTCAAACTGATCTGGGGGCATGAGTCCTGTCGGCAAAGTCGATCAACCCAGAATCTTGGCTTGATGACTAAAAATCCACTCACTGATGGTGGATGATGATGGAATTGTTCCAACTTTTCATTGGCCAACCTCTAAATAATGAGGCATTTATATGGAGAGCACCCCTTGGCATGGTCTAGAAAACCAATAATTCTTTAAACATTCACAAACTTGATGTTTAGTTCAGTTGATATGCATGTTTCTTAGACTTTTCCTTTATGACGGGGACCTTTATTTTTCATTAATGTCCTAATTTATGGTGAATGGTTTAATTATTTCAGTTTTATCATGTGATTGTATAGTTATATTGATTTATTACTTAATGTATGAATCATGGAACTGAGGACAATCTATGTTTGGTAGATAGTGCCATAATACATACCATTCTGAAAAATCAGAATTTTTTCTCAGAATTGTTATTCATTCTAAGAAAGGTATCCACCATAGCTGGACCTGTGCAAATATTTAAAGGCTCCGGAAGAGCCCATATGATGAGACAATATTCCCACCGTTAGGGGGAGATAAGATAGTTCATAAAGAACGTATTGTTCATGTAGAACAACCCGTTTCTGAAGAACGACGAGAACTAACATGGAATACTTCAAGTCTGTCTCATCTAGATCCACGTACTTTACAATGTGAAAATGAAGTATGTAGGAAGCATGGCAGTCCTATAGGTTTAAAGGACTCAGCTCCACGGAAAAAGAGAAATAAACAATCATCATCATGTCCTCCCGAAGAGGCACGTAGCCCTCCTGAAGAGATTCCTCCCAAAGAAGCACATACCCCTCCTGAAGAGGTTCCTCTCGAAGAGGCACGAAACGCTCTTGAAGAAGTTCCTCCCGAAGAGGTACGTAAACGCTCTTGAAGAGGTTCCTCCCGAAGAGGCACGAAACACTCCTGAAGAGATATGGATAGAAATAAGATTATCATCGATGACGCATTTGCATATGCGGTAGCTACACAAATATCAAAGGAAAATGATGATGATGATTGGGACACAGAACCACGGTCTACAAATGAATGTCGACAAAAAAATGATTGGCCAAAATGGGAAAGTGCCATCAAAGCAAAGTTAAAGTCTCTCAACAAACGTGGTGTGTTCGGATCTATAGTACAAACCCCAAAAGATGTTAACCATGTAGGTTACAAGTGAGTGTTTGTAAGAAAATGGAATGAAATGAATGAAATTACCAAATATAATGCACAATTAGTGGCATAAGGTTTACTGCAGAAACCTGGGATTGATTATGAGGATACATACTCCCATGTCATAAATACAACAACATTCAGATATCTGATAAGTTTAGCAGCTTTTCAAATTTTAGAAATGAGACTCGTGGATGTTGTAACTGCTTACTTATATGGGGACTTAGACACAGAAATTCACACAAAAATCCCGAAAGGATTTCCTTTGCCTAAAGCAAAGTCAAGGAATACATACTCAATCCAATTAAGGATATCATTGTACAGCCTGAAGCAATCAAGAAGAATGTGGTACACTCATCTTAGTGAATACTTGTCTAAAAGGGGGTATAAAAACGATTTCATTTGCCCGTGTCTATTTATAAATAAATTCTTTAAGGGATTTGCAATATTAGCAGTTTATGTGGATTACATAAATTTGATAGGGACTCCAGAAGAGCTCGAAGAAACTGCTGATTATTTAAAAAAAGAATTTGAAATGAAAGACCTTGGAAAAATGATATTCTGTCTCAGATTGCAAATCGAGAGAAATTCTAATGGGATGTTGGTCCATCAATCTAATTATACCGAGAAGGTTTTAAAACAATTTGGTATGGATAAAGCACATCCATTAAGTACCTCCATGGTCGTCCGATCTCTTGATATAAAAAAGATCCATACCGTCCAATCAAGGAAAATGAAAAGGTATATGGTCCCGAAGTACTATACTTAAGTGCTATTGGAGCCCTGATGTACTTGGCAAAATGCACTAGACTAGATATTGCATTTTTTGTGAATTTATTTGCTAGGTATAGCTCCGTACCAACTCAAAGGCACTTGATTCGTATTAAACACATCCTATGATATCTGCGTAGAACAACTGATTTAGAAATATTTTATTCTTACGATCATAAAGATTCCAATTTTGTAGGATATGAAAATTCAAGTTATCTCTCTGATCCTCATAAGAGTGGATCACAAATAGGTTATGTGTTTCTAAATTGTAATGCCGTCATTTCTTGGCGTTCTACTAAACAGACTTTGGTAGCTACTTCCTCCAACCATGCTGAGATTTTGGCTCTTTATAAAGCTAGTAGAGAATGTGTACAGCTAAAATATTTGATTCAGCATGTTCGTAGTTCTTGTCAATTACCATCTATTGCAGGTATCCCAAATATTATCTATGAAGATAATGAGGCATGCATAAGACAAATTCGAGAAGGATTCAGTAAAGGAGACAAGACTAAGCATATAACACTGAAGTTCTTCTTCACTCATGAACTTCAAAAGAACAATGAAATTAAAGTTAAGCAAGTTCGTTCGAGTAACAGCCTGGCTAACATGTTTACCAAATATTTACCAAAATCAGTATTCCAGAAGTTTGTATATGAGATTGGCATGTGTAGAGTTCATCATCAAACTATGTAAATGGTTGTTATCATCAGGGGGAGTAGTTTATCAAGGAGCATCCTGAAGTATGCTACCCATGGACATTTGTGCGCTGTACTCTTTTTCCTTTTCTAGGTTTTATCCCACTGGATTTTCCTGATTAAGATTTTAATGAGGCAGCATTATGCACGTCCAACACCAGTTCAATGATCTTGAAGAATGTTGTACTCTTTTCCCTTATCTTTGATTTTTTCCCACTGGATTTTCCTTAGCAAGGTTTTTAATGAGGCAACTGTCATTGAATGGTGGTCATCCAAGGGGGAGTGTTATAAGATATGGATCTTGGGTGAATGCCCACTTAATATGAGTTAGAGTTAGAATTAGGGTTCCTCTCTTATGAGGTTACTTTGCCTATAAATAGACTTCTTCCCTTGTATTTGTATATACATTAATGAGATAAGAAATGCTCTCTCTTCCCCCTCCTAATCTTCTTTCTCTTGTCTCTCTCTTTTATGGTGAGTATATATGTTGGGATAGATTTTGAATATAGTAGGATAGATTTTGAATATAGTACAATAGATTTTGATCTCTTAGATTATGATCGACCGCATTGCAGTTTGATTAGATTGAGAGGATGACTTTTTAAGATTTGTGATTAGGCTCGAATAGAATCGATGTTTGAGATCAAGTTTTCATATTTCTCTTCTATGATGGAGATAAAACTCTTTTATCCACACAACAACTAAAGCCTTTTCAAGGATATCAAGGGTAAAATGGTACGTGCCTTTTCAATGCTACTTGCTCATAAGGGTGTTCATGGGCCGGGCTGAGCCGGGCTAAGGCATATCCAAGCCTGGGAGGCTTTAGAGGCCCGGCCCAAGCCCGACACAGGCTATAAAAGTTAGGCCCGAGCCCGCCCATTTAGTTTATCTGACCGGGACGAAGCAAGGTTTTCTTTACTTTTGTGGGAATTAGTGCACTAATTAATTTAAATTACAGGCATTTCTTACACAAAGTTGGGTTGAGTCGGGTCAGGCTATGGGCTTTCTATCACTTAATCCAAGCCCAACCCAATTATTAATCAGGCCCTCATTACATATCCAAGCTAGGCCTGTATTGGGCTCAGGCTAGCCCAGCCCATGAGCACCCCTACTTGGCCATTCATCTTTTTTTTTTTTTTTGGTACCCCATCCAAGGGGGCTGGGACCCAAAAGAGAGTCAGTATACACACGAAAGGTAGTCCACTCAAGTGGGAAGGAGGCCCGCACAAGCTGGAAGAAAGCTCACACAAGTAAAAAAGGAGCTTGCACAAGAAGGACGAAGTGACTTACCCGGGGTTCAAACCCCAAGTATCCAGGTAAGAAATGACGCTCCTTACCACTCGAATAAGGAGTCATTCTTCTTTGCCATTCATCTTGATATCAAGGGTTTAGATTTATTGTGATCAATCCCAAAATTATGTCTTGAAAGAACTATAAAATAGTAAAAGGGTGATAGAGAATACTATTTTAGAGGAAGGTGTAGTTGTTTTTTATTATTAGAATATAGTAAGATACATTAGGGCGTGTTTGGCACTTAACTAAGTTAAAGTGAAGTGGAGTGAATCCAGACAAGAAACCAAACACGCCCTTAGGGTGTTAGTGAGAGGATAATCTCTCAAGATTTTGGTTAGGTTAGATTAATATTATGATGTAACTATGCTTTATGATTTATCTCTTATGTACTCATCAAACATACATTTATAGAAATTAAAGGATGACCATTCTATTGAAAGAGGGTGATAGATAATATCTCAGTTTTATAATAGGATACCCTACATATTAGGAAGTTGAGTTCTTTTTTAATAAGTCCAAATATTAGGACAATTTGACTGATTTGATATTTTATGAGTAGCTTTGTTAGGATCATAGTATTAAATATGATCTAGTCAACAGATATACCATACGATTGAGTTCTTCTACACACATCTGTGGTAGTATAGGACACGAGTAATTTAACAGCAACGAATAGGAAAAGATAGAGCTTATGCAAGTATGCAAGTCACCTTGTTTTAGCGAAGGATTGAGTCAAATAAAAAAGAAACTTGGCTCAGTCACTTAATTTTGATGAAGTCACCTTGTTTTAACGAAGGATTGAGTCAAATAAAGGAGAAACTTGGCCCACTCACCTAATTTTGGTGAGTTGTATGCATTTTGAACCCTTTGATCAATATATTTTATTTTAGACAATTGATATTTAAACTTGGCCCACTCACCTAATTTTGATGAGTTGTATGCATTTTGAACCCTTTGATCAATATATTTTATTTTATACAATTGATATTTATTTCTAAGTATTTAATACTTGAGTTTTGAAGTTAGCGTTTCAAGATGATTGAAATGTAAGTTGAGACTTATATTTGATGTTTGGACTTAAAATTATGTAATATGTAATCTTTTTTTCTTTTGTTTTCCTTATTAAAGTGTTTTTCTTGCATATATAAATTAATTATTACTAATACATGTAAATAAGGTATATTTAAATTTTATAAGTATTTGGTCTCTTTTAGATATTAAAAAAAAAAACTTTTTTAGAAAAACAGCTCTCCCGAGTCATCTTATTAACTCTCTCTGAGTCGATTTTTTAAAATTAACGAGTTACGTTTAAATCATGAGTTTTTTAAAGCTTGAATAATAGAAAAGAATATACATAAGATTCATAAATAGAAAAAGAAGTAGTGGATACAAAAACAATATGAAGCTACTCTATGTACTTGGATCTCATAGGTTTCGAAATCACCGATTTCATTGAGATTCAAACGAGTCATTTATTTAGTAAAGTTACTTGACCAGGTGGGTCAACTAGTAACTCGGCTAAGACCACTCAAACCCGTTAAAATGCTGAGGAGGCCAAATTAATTGGTTTGATCATGAATACACAATACCCTTGTGGGCCCATACCTAAAATCATGGAAGAAAAACAAAAGATGTTCCCACCCAAGATGCCTTGAAACAACTTGAAATGCAGCATTATTATACCATAGATACATCAAGGGGAAACATAAATTTTAAAAATCAAAATGAAGTATAGGATATAGACAAATTCTCAGAAATGTCCATTTAAAAACACCCATTTTTGCTCCCCTATGTTTTAGGTCATAGATCCCACCCCCCAACTTTTATGCGCCATTAGATTGAAACCCAGGATATGATGCCTCTAAAATCATGAACTTTAGGGTCATAGATCACTGGGTTAGGATAAACTAATGGAGTTGGAATTTTGTACATAAGTAGGTCTCATCCAAATCTTTCCATCCAACGACATCCCATTGTGATCATGCATCATAGTGGGCCCAATTAGGAAGGGTGTTGTTCTTCAAAAAAAGAAGATCAGACATTTCCTAGTGCTCCTCTAGGATATAATATGATATGATATCTTGTCCATTGTTAAGTATTCATGAATGCGGGCGGTGCAAGTTCGAGTCCCTACATCTCCAATTTCAACAAGATCTGAACAACTCTTTCTTTTAAAAAAAAAAAAAATCTCTGAACAAATAAGCACTTATGGATCCCCCTCTATTCTTTTGCTACATTGGGGATTAAACTTAAGCACACTCGCACACCCATGTCCCTAACCAGGCATCAGCTAGAGGACTCATAGGTCTCTCTCTTTTTTTCACCTTCATCTCTTTGATTTTATCCATTTGTTGAAATAATTTTTTTGGATTTCCAAGGAATGCGGTTAAAGGAAAGAAACATGCCCATAGTTTATATTAGAAAATGGTATTGACCCAAGAGGTGAAGAGTGATGGATCAATAGTAAGTATAATAGAAGCAATGATGAGTTTTTCAGCTTTGATGGAAAATTATTTCTCATCATTCCTACATTTCATCTCATGTGAGAGAATTTGGCAATCTCCATTATGGCTATTCTTTGCTTTTATTATATTATCTTTTAATCTCATATCCTACCATTCTACTTCGCAATGTAAATGATATAAAAATTTAATGTGTTTTGTAAGGGCTTGTTTGCTAGCATAGAATACATATAGAAATTGAATATATATATATATATATATATATAAAAGAATTCATGTTATTAGTGGTTAAAAATAAAGATTGACGGTGAATATACAAAAATGACCATCAAATAACATTCCTTTTAATATAACATGAATCAAGGGAAGATGGAAAATGAATACCCATCAACCGAATAATTTAAATCCTATAAAGGTCAAACTACCTCTGCATTGCTTCGTTATTACCTTCACCCTTCACATTGTATCATACACCCTTCACGTTGTATTTACATTGTTATTACCTTCACCCTTCACATTCTAACATATATTTGAATTGTGAAAAACTTTCTTGACCTGTTTAGTTTGAGGGATTCTGAGAATTCTTATTAGGGAGAACTGTGAATTCTTCAAAGACTGTCCCCAAGTGATTCCAAAATGGTCAATTATAGTCCATTAATAAGGAATCTGAAATTCTAATAATCTCAAAGGTCCAAAGAAAATTTTCATAAGCTTGGTTTTTAGAATTCTAACATTCAAAGAAATATTTTCAAATGCTCTAAAGAAATATTGGTAGAGCCAGAAATTCCAAGCACTTGGAATTCCCATTAGAAATACTTCTATTAGTATCTAATTTTTTTTTTTATCAATTCATTAGGTTTTCAAACAAAACTCATGTCCAAATCAAGTTGTAATTTTTTAATTTTTAGATATGGACTATGATGGGACTAGGCATGTAAATCTGGGTCGTGCCGCCACTCACCATCAGGTCCAGTCGTGTTCGGGCTCAGGCCATGCCGTGCCGTGCCCATTTCCATGCAGGCCAGCACGGCCCTAGTCGTGTCGTACTGGGCCATGCCGCCAGCCGTGCCACCTGTGGGCGGCCCACAGATCCCCTCCCCCCGCCACCCCCACCCTCTTTCTTTTTTCATTTTTAAAGTTGGACTCGGACTCGGACTCTTGGACCAATCCTATTAAAATAAATAAATTAAGTGAAATAAATAAGTAGAATAACACAAATGATGTTTGAGTACATTCATTGAAATAAATACATCAAATAGATAATATTTCCTTGAAATTTAAGTTACAAAAGTTCAAAAAAAAAAATACAAGTTTGAACTTGGATCAATATATAATTAAATTCAAAACTTATGAGAAATGGAAAAAAATAAAAAAAAATTACAACTTTGAAAACCAATCATACCTTCTAAAAAACAAGTTACAAACTTTGAAAACCTATGAAACATTTTGGAAAAAAAAAAAACAAATTACAACTTTGAAAACCTATTATACATTTGAAACAAAAACATTAGGTGAGAAATACAAGTGTATAACAAATGATAAAAATACAACATGAAAAACTATCATAATTTTATAAAAAAGTATAAGTTGATGCGTTTCGAATTCGAATACTATGATATCATATATGTAACATCGATACCTCATCTTCTATCTCAAAATCATCCATCAGGTACTTAATTTTTAATTTCTATCTTCTACTTGATACCAATCCCATAAGCACATGCGGGTCTCCACAGTTTCTTTTGATAGCATAGTCCTCCTGGAGTCAAAAAGGCACATACTTGCACTAAATGCCTGCTCTGATGCAACTGTAGACGCTGGAATTTGTAGTATATCACGGGTCATGGTAGAAAGCACAAGAAACTTAGTTTCATATGATTTCCACCTTGCCAAAAAATCAAAATCATCTTCTTCATCATCATCTGGAATTGGAACATGATTGTTCGCCAAGTACATTGGTAATTCATTAAGGTTGTAAGAGTATCCCTTGGAAGAAGAGAATTCACTTCCGTGAGATTTTCTCATAATACCCCAAATGACTTTCTTTTTCCCTTTATGTACTTGGGGAGGGCCCATTGGGACCATGGGTGTTACAAATAAACCCAATTGAGTAGCATATTCCAAAAAAAGTGTTTCTAAATGTGTTTTAATTGTAGACATGTCATTTATATTAGTTGTATTCATGTTAATATTTATTTCTTCATTAAAGTTTTTACACCTTTTAATTTCAATCTAGGGTTTAATACAACAACTATACAAAATGTTAAATGAGCTATTTTCCAATATTATGAAAACTTTGCCTTCATTTGTACACACATAAGTTGAAAAGGTGAAAATCTCTATATTTTTTAAAAGTAAGACTTATTTCATAAAAATGGGTTACAGCTTGAGTTGATGTGGGATAATATACCCCAGAGAAAAACAAGGTTGATGATCTGATCTTTAAGATACTGATTTTACCTCAACTGCACGACTGTCTAAATGAGACAGTGCCAAGAACGGGTCGAACCCACAAGGAGCTAATGAAAGAAACTTTTAGATTAAGAAAACTAATTCACTAATAATTAAGGAAAGTTCTGAATAAATCTAGAAATAAAAGCAAGCAACTAATTTAAAAAGATGAAAACTACCAATTAATGAAAGTGATTAGAGCATAGAAATCTAATAAGCATCCACCAATTACTTATCAACTAACCATAACTTGTTCCAATTTTTACTTCAAACCAAAGACGAATCAATGTTTTTTATTTAGGAAATCTAACTTTTTTTTTTTAAGAACTCCAAATCCTCTCACTTACCCTAAAGGTATGCCCCATGTTCACAACCTCAAAGAAGGTGGCCTGAATTTGTAAATCCTAAAGATGGGTCACATGGCCACAATCACAAAAAGTGGGCCCATTTTATAATTCCTACAATGGTGGGACCATATTATAAGGCCTCATGTAATTTCTAAAGGTGGGTCCCGTATCAACAATCGTAGAAAAGGTGTCCCCACTTATAACTTTTAAAGGTGAGTCATATGATTACAATCACAAAAAGGGGAGCTGAGCCATATTTCTAATCCTATGAATTTAGGCCCACATTGTGAATCCTATAAATGTGACCCATGTTCTAAGTTTTAAAGGTGGGTACCACATTATAATTTTTAAAGGTGGGTCATGTGTTCACAATCAATAAAAAAGATGGCCCCGCATTATAATTTCTATAAAGGTGAGTCCACATTGTTAATCCAATGAATGTGGGTCATATGATCACATTCACAAAAAGTGGACCCACATTATAAATCCTATGAATGTAGGGCCCATATTCAAAATTCTAAAGGTGTGTATGACGTTGTAATTTCTAATGGTGGGTCATATATTTAGATTCACAAAGGGTGGCCCCAGATTATAACCCCTTTGATATCTCAAGATGAATGGCAATGTCATTGAAAAAGCTTTATCATGTGGGGTTGCAAAGCTTATTACTTATGTATACCACTCGACTTGAATTCTTTAAGACTAATGACTCAAAAAGAAATTTATAAAAGTGTATAAGAGTGTGGAGTTTCAATTTAGATAACCAAACGTATGCTAGAAAGAAGAGAAGAAATGAAAGAAGGGCCTGTTTGGCATCGTTCTCCTGTTGTTCTCGATTTTGTGATAAGATCAGGATGTGTTAAGATCGGATTGTTCCGAGATGATATTCTGCAGAACTTGTTTAGTAACATTATATTAAATTACTTTGCTGAGAATATTCTATTAAAAATCTCGTATGCTAGAAACGAGATGTGAGACCCTACTTCTTGTGGACCCTCATTTGAATTTGAATATTATAAATTATAGTACTTGTAGTATAATTATGATATTTAATAGGGATTAGTAAGGGTAGATAGGTATTTTCCTAAGTCATTAACCTATTTCCTAGGATTAGGCTTTTGTGTAATTTATAGGTTTTGTAGGGTGTCAATTGTAAATTATAAGGTTTTTAGTTATTAGAGGCCCTAGCTAGTAAATAAGTTGTTATACAAGTGGCTTTCCACTTGAGAACATTTTAGAATCCTACAAAAAGGTCATTTTGCTCATATCCTTATCTTCATTTCTATTTAAACCAAAAAGGCCTTTTAGTAATTAGCCAAACCTTAACCTATATAAGCTAAACATTTTCATTTCAAATGAAACTAAAACCTAATTCACTCTCATCTCCCATCTATCTCTCATTTCCCCTAGAAACCCTAATTCTAAAACCTTGGCTACAAGGAGAAGAAGGAGTTCATCCTCAATTTTAGCTACAACATATCTCTAGGTCTTTCTATCTAATTGCTCTTCTCTTCCTCTACAAGAAAAGGTAATCTTCTCTTCCTATAGTTCAATTTTCCTTAGAATTCTATCACCCTCTCTAGATTTCCTTTCTAAGTTCCAATTCTCTTGTGGATTGGGTATTAGGAGCAGTAGATTGGATTGGTTGAGTGTTGGAAGACCCTTAGAGAGCTTGGATTGCTATTAGAGCTTGGATTTCTTCTCTTTTGTTAATTTCCTTTGCAAATTCGGATTAAGGCAAGTATAATATACTTATTTATCATAGAATGCATGTTTTCTTTCTCTTGATTCTGCAATTTTAATTCAATTGATGTGGGAATGCTTAGATCTATCATTTAAGCCTGGTGTCATAGTTTTTGGCAATTGATGGATGAGTTTATCTTATTTGGAAGATCAATGGCCCAATTGTGGATGGTTGGATGTATATTGAAGTATTTCTTATGTTTGATGATGCTTCCATGATGAATGGAGAAGATTGGAGATGGTTTGGATAGAAATTGGATCGAAGGAGAAAAATCCAGATTTCTGAATTTTTATGCAGGCACGTGTACTTGGTTGATCGGACCCTGTGCTCGGTCAACCGGATACACAAGAAACTCGAAGAAATAACTGGGAGTTGGATTTTCACCTCAGACCTAGAATTTAGTTTGCACGGTCAACCGGACCCTGTTCCCGGTCGACCGGCACAAAGGAAATTCAGAGAAAGGCTGAGAGTTGGTATATCCATTCATGCCAGAATTCCAGTCTGTGCGGTCTGTAAGACCCCGACCCAAGTGAACCCGATTAATGTTAATTAAGTTATGTGTTAGCCTTAAGCATGATTAGTAGTCTTTGACTAAGTTGGGTTTGGAATAGCTTTTGATATAGTTTTGGAGAATTTTGATTGCTTTGTGATTAGTGGGGCCCTTTGGGGGTTCCTTCTTTATGACTTTGCATGTGCTTGAGGATTTATCGGAGATTTTTCATTCATTGTTTTAATCCCGTTTTATTTGTATTGTTAATCCCTACGACTTTTATGTTGATCCCGTCCCCGTTCGAGATCCCGAAACCTGATTCCCAAGCATTGAGGGCAAAACAGTCATTGTACACTAAATTTGTACCCAAAACTTGATATTCCCGAAACCCACGAAACATATATTTTTTGGAAACTAAATATTTCGGTGATCATTTCTTCCTTATTCGTCGAATTCATCCGAGATCCCGAAAGACATGATTTCAGCCCTTGAATGTCTTAAGTAGTGGGACCCATTCTCATTTGCTTATATAAGGAGAACCCATCTTCCTCATTCCCTTTTCCAGCACAAAAAGAACCTAGGGTTTACTTGGCAACTTTCTCTTCTTCTTCTTGCTCTCTCAATCTCAATCTCCTACTAATCTTGCACCAACATCAAAATGGAGGTCATCATTCTCTTCCTCATCACCATAGCTCTCTATTGATACCATTTGTAAAGAAACCCTTCATTCCAAGATCTTCTTTGAGCTCACCTTGCCTATTTGGAGAACCTACAAGTAAGCAACCTTACCCATCTCCTAGATTTGTATTCTTCTAGTCCTAGAGAAGCTTCATTCTCATTATTGTAAGGTTTCCCTTCCTATTTCTTGTTTTGACCCATTTTAGGGTTTGTTTTTGGGGATTTTTGTTAGAGTAATGCTACTTGGACAAACTTTTTTGGCCAGAATTTGGCCAACCCATATGGTTTGCATTAAATATCACTATGATATTCAATGCAAACCATATGGGTTGGCCAAATTCTGGCCAAAAAAGTTTGTCCAAGTAGACTTTTTGTTTTTGTTATAGTTTGGATCTTTGGCTTGGAAGAGTATAAGAGTTTGATTTCTTGATTTAAAGACCCAAGGCTAGTAGATGATTTGATTTTTTTTTATAAGCTTTCAATGATTTTGGAATTTTCCACTCATGCCTATTTATTGCATTGGTTTCAAATAAATGTCCATGATAGAGCTTTGGTAGTGCATTTATGTCTTATAAGTGTATTGGTGAATGACATTTAATTTCTTCTTGTTTGTACCAAATGTACTCTATTGTGAAATGGTTTCTTTCTTTCTTCTTGGTATTGAATGAGATGTTGATGGAGGAGGTGATGGTATGAACACATATTGGAGTTTGGAGAAGTATAGATAGAGGTATTGGAGGAGCTCTTAGCTCAGTGTTATTGCAGGGATTAAATGGAAGTGAGGAGAATGGTTTTGAGGAGGGAAAAGGGCTCAAATCTAAACACAGTGGGTGTTTCCCGCACCTGGCGGTCACCTGTTGGCTAGCCGTCTGGTGACTGGCGGCTAACCGCCAGCTAGCCAAACAGTCGCAGTTACTTTTTCAGAGAGCAACATTTTCCTCCTGAAAACACAATCAGCCTCACAGTTAGCTAGCGGCTAACCGCCGAACCCATCGGCGGCTAACCGCCAGCCAACTGAACCATTTCGGTTACATTTCCAGTAACCTATCTTTCTGTCAGGCCAACCGCGGTCAGCTGCGCGGTCAGCCAACGGCTAACAGCCTAACCCAACGGCGGCTAACCGCCATCTGACCGCTAGGTAACCGAAATTACCCAGACAATCATTCCAGAGAGCTCCTCGCTCGAGCGATGAGCTTTGTTGGTCAAAGGAGATTCACTAGGCATTGTATGAGACCATTCGAGAAAGAAACCATATCACAAGGATGTCATTCCAAGTTTTGAAAATTCAAAGTGTATAAGGAGCCCGGAATGTCTCCAAACTCAAAGAGTGCCAAATTATTATTAGATCGACATACGGGATCCCTATTCACTTCAAATAAACCTTGAACCCGATACTTTACTCAAGATTTCAATTGTTTATTGTACTTTATCGATCCCGAGATTTATACTACATGCCTTGTTTTCCCGAAAGCATTGAAGTACACTTACAATGGTAACTTGTCTTGAAGTGCATTGCGCCACATGAAACGATAGTGTGCCCTTGAGCACCCCCGTCCTGCCCGTTTATTTATTTGTACTTGATTTACTTGCATATGTCTCGATTTGTTATTTGACCTATTAGTCGGCACCACTAAGCTTGGATAACCCTGTTGGTTTGATCCACCGACTTGGAGATCCCCCCCTCTTGTCCCGCCAGCTGCAGTTTGGATCCCGCTACCCGGTTATTACCGTGGTCTTGTCCCGATGCCGCAGATTGCTACTGTGGTCCCCGATGCCCGGCTCGCTACCGTGGTCATGTATAGTATATGTATATGTATTTATAAGATCCATTGTTTTTCCTCACTTTGAGTGACTGAGATCAGTGCCTAGTTATTGCTCTGTCACTTTATTGATAGAGGCTTAGCTTCGTGTGGTTGTCATCTTGCTTGTTTCCCGTTTCCTTGGTTACCTTTACATGTTTTATAAAGCATACTGGTATTTCAATAAATGTTTTATCACGTTATAGAAATTGTTATTTAAACATGTTTAAATGCTTTTGAAGGTAAATTCATTTATTATCATATTGTCATTGTATTTTACCCATTTGTCAAACCGTCGTGTTTGACTCACTCTTTGGTACTCAGGTCACGTTGTTGGTTACCCCGAGGAGGAGCACGAGGAGGCGGTAGGAGAACCGCAGCAGTTATCGAGTGGCATGCTGATGATGTCATTTAGACATTGGATTGCTAGAGAGAGATAACATTTTGGAAAAACTTCTTTACCATTCTTTTGGAGATTGGTATTTTGTTCATATTGGCCTTTGATGGCCACTATTTTTAGGGAAATGTAATTAAATGATCTTTGTATAAACTCTAACTTACTTTTGGGTAACATGCTAATGATCATTGCTCATTCTGATACAATACTATACTTGTGTTATTATCTTTACGACTAGAGATGGATTGAATATTTGATTTGCTATACGCTTCCACACTTAATAGAAATGTTCATATATGGTTGTGATATCCTCACCGCGGACACCTGTGGAAAATTAAATAAATGTATGGCATTAAACCGATGTGGTACATCATTAACCACACTAGCACCATATTATCATCATCATTAGTGTCCCGATCCTGGATTAGTCCTTTGGGCCCGGTCCGTGGTTGCGACACGGTCGACCGCCAAGGCTAGGTTGACCGGACACACAGAGGAGTTCCATGATCAGGCCATGCCTGCCTGCCAAGTGACTGTGCAAAGGGTCGAACTGGGAGTCAACATCCTAACTTCCCAGTGTACCCGGTTGACCGGACCCTGTGCCGTGTCAACCGGATATACTGTGTTCAGTGATTTTTCAGTTTTCAATATCTGAGTTTGTGATATGTTGTGGGGGCCATTGATCATCCAAATAGACTTCCATTGATGTGCCAAGCATGGGTCAATAGTGTGGCTCAACTTGACTCATGGGGACCACCAAGTAAGGTCTAGGGTTTGGATTTGATGTTAATTCGACTCTTAAACGTCGTCGAACATGCCCGTAAATTTTGGAGCACCAAACACAATATCCATTGGCATCTGAGACTTCATTTAGGGATCAAATTAATAGATATGGACCTAGACGTAAAAGTGGACCATTACTTAGGATGGACTTTCAATGTTTTCCGTTGATTATCTGATTTGGATGTTTATTATATCACCGGCACTCTTATGTCCTTTTTATTGTTATGTACCTATTAATTAGACGAAAAATGGATGACCTGAACCTAGGATTACTTAGAGGTGACCCAGTGATGTGATTGGGTGATTAATGACCCGTGTCTGTGTCTAGGCGATCCGTAATATGGCCTAAGTTGGGATGTGTGATACCCTAGGATGAAAAGGTTGGTTATGATGGACTTGTGACTCATTATGGATGAGATGGACTGATTGTTATTGGAAATGAACTTGTATCTTACTTGGACTATTTTAGACTAAGGCCATGGTTTTAGTGGGCCTTAGTATGGATCCAATGTTGGACTTGGACTTGGACTTGGATTGTGCTCTATGGATTGGACTTGTACTTGAATCTCTTAGGGACTTGTTAGAACCTTACTCGTGCAAGGCAAGCCTAGACAGACATAGACATGTATTCGTTTCCTTGAGTCGGCATAAGCATTCGCTCCATTAAGCTCAGCCTTTGGACTGATCATCACTGGTAGGAGCTCTTATGAGTGTTGAGAGAGCTATCATGATGAGCTATGTTTAAACGGATGGTGTGATACCGGTTCCGGTCTTCTGAGTGTTTGAGTTATAAGTGTTGAGATTGATGAGTGTTATTTGCGGGGCTCGTCATTCCCCAGCACTAGTTACTTTTCCCCACTGCGACTGTGATCACTATGGGAGAGCCGCGGCATAATATCCAGTGGTGTTCAACTTATGTGAATGTGCGTTTTGATGTCTGTTAGATTAGATAACTTATTTATCCTGATTCTGACTACTTATCTTGCTCAATTGCCTAGATTATGTACCATTATTATTTTCATTGATTACATGATCGCCTCTACTCTTTTGATTAATACATTATATGTTACTAGTATACTATGCCTTGCCAGATCTTTGGATCTGACTCATTCTTAGTGCTTAGGTATTGACCCCGATTACAAGGACGATGCGCTCGTCGAGGCGCTCATAGTTGGTGACTAAGGATGGGGACCAGCTAACCAAGAGGTCGAGCTAGATGACGGAGTGCCTACACTTGGGGTGTGAGAGTACTTTCTTTTGAATTTTGAGTGTTTATGTTGTGAGTAGGGAGTTAGACCAATATGTTCAAACTTATTAATAATCATACTTTGAGATTAGGCTGGACTTCAGCCCTGCTACACTTGATTTAGTTTATATAAATACCTTATGCTTCCGCTATTGTTACATTTACTTCCGCTATATTAATTACACTTCCGCAATTCAACCGTTGATTATGATGTGGTTCAAAAAGTTTTAAATTGGACCTCACTACAGACTTACAATCTTGGAAGTTCTTGGATTTTTTGGAAAGTAGCGCACCAACTTTGGGTACCTTGATGGAAATCTTGGTATTCGAAATTGGGACGTTACACGAGATATCCTAGTTGGAAGTAGGTGGGCCTTCTTGACAGGATTTCTAAAAACATTGATCCTCACACACCCGAAAGGCCATGGAACCAAACCCAAGATTTCAAACTCTAATCTGAGTGCATTAAGATCCCAGATCTATCTAAAGAAAAATAAATTTGAACAAGCATAAACTAGATCTACAAAGATAAAAAGTGCAAATCTATACTTGAGGAGCTATGTTGTGCTCAAACCGAGTCTTTGATCTTTATTTCTGCAAAACTCCTTCACAGACACTATCTCCCAAACCTCGCAGTCTTCCATGTTGTGACTAGGAGAGACCTGCACAAAGAAAATGATGGGACCTCAATTGAGAAAAACTTCAAGACACACAGCTAGAGACCTAGAGGAGAGGAGAGAAGGGAGGAGAGGGAGCACCCTGGACGTCCAATGCTTGTTTCTGGATGTCCAGCCCCTCTTGGACTTAAATAGTCCTAGACCCCTAGTTCTCTTACGAGTCCTAGTCCTAGTCCTACTCCTCTTTCTCTTATGAGTTCTGCTTCCACTCCTCTTTCTCTTACGAGTTCTTGTTTGAATATAACTGTCTCACTCAAGGCTAGCATTGAGACCACTAAGGATTCCTTGGAAGTGGCTCCAACTGATGTATCTGGACCCCACATCTCACACAAGTTCCTGACCAACAGTTAATTACAGATAACTCCACTACATAAATGCAATTGCACTCCAATCTTAAGAGTTTTACAAGAAGACCCTAGACTTTCCAATTGCTGCAAGTAGACCCCTCCATCAAATATACCCATGGACCCAATGAAAATAAATATCAACTGTCTGACCAATGTGGATCCACCTCTTATTATCCTTGTGACCCAATTAATCACATCAATCATCAATATCATCTGATTAACTCTAAATCATAACGGGTACGCACTTACCGATGATAAATCTCATTAATAAGCACAATGAGGTATTTCTCTTATGAGGACAAATTTCATCTTGAGAATATATGTTCCTACGGTCCTACCACCATCTACCCAAGATACCGAGGTGTTGACCTACAAATCACCTCACTCATTGGTATATCAAAGTGAATGTATAACAGAAATTAGAGCCCATTACTCCCTCAAGATTAAGAGCCTATTGCTTGGAAATTATGAGAGCACTCCTTAATTATGACATAATTTTGTATAAGATACTACTAATGGTCCTTCAGTACATCAAATGAACTAGTACAAGAACCTAGAGTATTCCACTCTATTGTCGAGACAAACTACGTTATCACATAATGATTGTAGTGCTACAGCCTTTTCAAATGAGGTGCCCAATCTCGTCACTAATTCAATTGTGAAACATTTTCAGTATAGGATTTATGATCTATGTCTCCTGCATGTGAATCTCATCTGCACACATGGATCACATCTAATATACTTAAGGGCTTCTATTCATCTAATTAACAACCATGTCATTTTGTATTAATTATGTTCAACCATCAACAGAAACATATCCATCACATGAATAAAAACATGGAATTATATATCAATTAAAATAAGTGAGCTGCTAAATGCACACTCGTTTTTGCTTTCTCAACACTGGTAGTCTCTGCATTCCCCACATTTACTCCATACACACCCTGTTCTGCCCAAAATGCCATATCATATGGACGCCGCATTCCTCTCTACACACCCTGTAACGCCCCAATTCCGGATAACGAGAAAACCGTCAAGGTACCCAAAGTTGGCGTGTTACTTCCTGAAAAAAAAATCCGAAAACTTCCAAGATCGTAGGTCCGTAGTGAAGTCCAATTTATAACTTTTTGAACAATATAAGGTCAACGGTTAATAATGCGAAATCATGTAAATTTAGCGGAAGCAAAGTAACAAAAGCGGAATCAAATATAAGGTATCGCATATCTATGTCAAATGTAGCAGGGCTGGAACCTAGCCTAAAGTACCAAAGTTATGAAAATTAAAGGTTTATTACATATTCCAACAACTACCCTGCTCACTACAAAATCACTCGAAATCCTAAACAAAACAAATGAACTCTCACACCCCAGGTGCCGGCTCTCCAACCTCCAGCTCGACCTCTTGGTCGGCTGGTCTACATCCGTAGTTTCCTGGTACGGGTACCTCAACGAGCGCAAGCATACCGTCCTCGTAATCGGGATCGAGACCTAAGCACCAAGAATGGGTCAAATTTAAAGATCTAGCAAGTCACAATCTACAAGTAACATAAGATGTATGCATCAAAAGAGTATAGACAATCATATAGTAAAAGAGAATGTCAAGATATAGAATTTAAACAGTTGAGCAAAGTAAGCATTTAGAATCAGGATAAATATAATATCTAATCTAACACAACATGACACATTCACACAAGCTGGATACCGCGGGATATTATGCCGCAGCCCTCCCATATTGAACACAGTCGCGGCGGGGAATCTCACCAGTGCTTGGGAATGACGAGCCCCGCAAATCACACTCATCAACCTCACCACACTCATCATTCGGGAAACTGGACCCAATATCACACCGTCCGTCTGATATATAGCTCATCATGATAGCTCACTCAACACTCATATAGCTCCTACCAGTGATGATCAGTCCAAAGACTGAGCTTAGAACAACTGAGTGAATGTCTATGCCGACTCAAGGAAACAATACAGGTTTGTGTCGGTCTAGGCTTTGCCTTGCATGAACAAGGTCCTAACCAAGTCCCTAAGAGATCCAAGTATCAATTCAATCAATGGAACACAGTCCAAGTCCAATTCCAATCATTGGATCCATACAAAGGCCCACCAAAGATATGGCCTGGTCTAAAACAGTCCAATTGGAGTAACAAGTTCATTTCCAATGATAAACAGTCAATTCTCATCCATAAAGAGTTATAAGTCCAAAATAGTCAACATCGCCATCTTACGGTATCACACCTCCATACTTAAGCCATAAAAGGGCTCACCTAACCACAAACATGGGTCAATGTTCACCCAATCACATCACCAGGTCACCTCTAAGTAGTCCTAGGTTCAGGTCATCCATTTTCCATTTAATTAACAGTTATAAGTAATAACAAGTACATAAGAGTGACAGTAATGAAATAAGTGAAGTAAACCTCCAAGTATAAGAATCAACGGGAAAATATCAATAATCCAACCTAGGTAATGGTCCACGTTCAGGTTCAGGTCCATCTCAGGTAATTTGATCTCTAAATGAAGTCTCAGATGCCATTGGATATTATGTTTGGTGCTCCAAAAGTTACGAGCATCTTCGACAACGATTAAGGATTGAATCATCATCGAATCCATAACCTAAACCCTACATCGAATCCACAACCTAGACCCTACTTGGTGGTCCCCACGAGTCAAGGTTGAGCTACACCATTGACTCGTGCTTAGCACATCAGTGGAAGTCCATTTGGATGGTCAATGGGCTTCACAAACGATCACAACCTCAAAATGTGAAAACTGAAAAATCACTAAATGCAGTGTCCTCGGTCGACCCGGCACAGGCCTCAGTCGACCGAGTACACTAAACTGTCAGGATGTTGGCGCCCAGGTCGATCCTCTGCGCACTCAGCCGACCTTTTGGCCTGGTCGATCAACCGAGTACTTTGGAAAATTGGGGTCAGGCACCTTGCAGGCAATGTCCTGATCTCAAGAATTCTACGTGTGTCCGGTTGACCTCCTGACTGGGCAGTCAACCGCATATACTGAAAACCCGCAGGAATTGGATGTCCCAACTCTTAGCATTTTCATTGCAACCCTGTGTTGTCGGTCGACTGAGAACAGGGTCCAACCGACCGAGAACACAGGATTTCTGTGTCAAGGGAAAGTCCAGCTCTTAGTCAGCACCTGCAGGATCTGTGTGTTCGGTCGACCGAGAACAGAGTCCTATCGACCAAATACACTAGACCTACAAAACCTGCAGAAATTAACTGGGACTTGGATTTTCTAGTTTTCCAGTGTGCTCGGTCGACCTGACTGCAAGTCGGTAGACCGAGTACACGCAACCTGCAAAATTCCAAATTTCTGGATTTTCTTCCCTTCAATCCAATTCTCCACCAAAACCTATTCAATCTCGTCCAATCATCACATGACCAGCATAAAACATGAGAAACACTTCAGTTCACATCCAACCATCCATCCTTGGGCCATTGATCTTCCAAATGAGTTCAGCTCATCCATCAATGGCCATAAATCCATGAAAACATGCTCAAAGGTAGATCTAGCTATTCTATCATCAAATTAATTGAAATTATAGAATCAATGAAAGAAAACAAACATTCTATGCTAAGTAAATATTTTTCACTTGCCTCAATCCAATTTGCAAAGGTAATAGAGAAGGAAAGAGGAATCCAAGCTCTAAGGTCTCCAATCACACAAAATAACCCAAAAAACTAGATCTAAAGAGATCTATAGATCCTAATCCCACATCCATAAGAGAATTGCAATAAGGAAAGGAAATCTAGAGGGAGAAAGAGAGAAATCTAAGGGAATTCAACTAGAAGATGGTACCTACCTTGAGTAGAAGAGTGAGAAGAGATGTAGAAGATAAGAGAGAGAGAGAGAGAGACCCTTGATAATAGTTGCAGCTGAGGTGGTAGTAGATGGCCTTCTTCTTCTTCTTGAAGTTCTAGATCTAGGGTTTTAGAGAGAGGAATAGAGGATTGGAGGGAAAATGAGAGAGGGAGAGTAAATACGTATGAGTTAGGGGTTGTAGTTATATAAGTTGTGTTGGGTGGCTAATGACCGAAGGGCCCTTTTAGTTTGTATAGGATTAAGGTTAAGGCCATGGATAGTTTGGTCTTTGGGTATGGTTTCTAGAAGCTTCTTAAGTGGAATAATCCCTCCTAATAATCTTAATTACCATATAGGGTCTCTAGCTAACTAACTAACTCCAAAATTATAAAAGACACCATATGAACTCTATAAAATACACCAAGGGCCTAATTAAACTAAAACTTAGGAAAATATCTAACTACCCTTACTAATCCTTATTAATTAGTATAATTAGATACTATAGGCTATAAAATAGTATTCAAATTCAAATTGAGGGTCCACAAGGGGTGGGGCCTCACATACCCCTTCTCCCCCACTTTCAGTTATCCCTCTCTCCCCCTCTCCCCCGCTATCCGATTGTCCGTTAGGTGTCGCCGCTGTCTCCCTCTCCTTCTCTCCCTTTTCCTATCTTTCTCCATTTCTTCCTCCCTCCCTCTTGCTTGTCATTGTCATCCGCCATCTGTCTGCGCGCTCTCGCTCTCCCTCTCCCTCTCCCTCCCTCCATTCCCCCTCTCCATCTCCTTCTCTCTCTCTCTCTCTCTCTCTCTCTCTCTCTCCGGCGGTGCCCCCAGAGGGGGGCGTTGGTGGCTGGGGTGGGGATGAGGGTGGGTGGGTGGGTGTAGAAAGAAGTTGGGAATGAGAGATGTCCTTTTAGGTAATTTTACACAAGAGTATATATGGTCATAAAAAAGTGCAGTGTGTGGAGAGCATAAACTAGTGTGCATTTAGCCGCTCTCTTAAAATAATTAATTAAATTGTTCACATCATCCACTGGATTTAGGACATACAATCTAACAACTGTGACCAATGGCACAATTCTTTCTTGAAAGCACCATAAAATAGTAAAAAGGTGATACAGAATACTATTTTATAGGAAGCCATATCTGTTTAATATATTAGGTCAGATTAATATTATGATGTAATTATGCTTTGTGATCTATCTCTTATGTACTCTAATAAGTAATTGGTTATTGTCAATACAAAACATATTGAGATTGTTTTAATATGTAACCTCTAAAGTCTACCACATCAAACATTCATTTAGAGAAATTAAAGGATGATACTTAATGTAACAATTGGCATAATCATTTTTTTTTAAATGACCATGCTATTGAAAGAGAGTGATAGAGAGTATCTGAGTTTTATAGACATGGTAAGAGGTTGAGTTCTTTTTTTAAAAGTTCAAATATTAGGACAATTGAACTGGATTTGATAGGATTATAGTATTAGAAATGATCAAGTCAATAAAAATACCATGCAATTGAGTTTTTCTACACACATCCATGGCACTCTAATAGGATATTATCAGTAAGTTAACAACAAAGTAGAAAAACTCAATGTGGTTACTCTCTGAGTCAGCAAGTCATCTCGTTTTGACAAATAATTGAGTATGATACAGCATAAACTCTCAAACTTAAGCCGCATGATTATTTATATGCTTCATCTTGTGGGATTAACAATATCTATTCTCAGTACAAAGGCGGAAGGTTCATTTAAAACAGCGTGTATTTTGTGGAATTCCTCATATTGCATTCATTCCACTCGTTTGGAAGCCTGAGAGAGACATTGAGAAAGACTACGTGAATACGATAAATACCGGTGACATGCGTGGCTCCAAGTGACCGTGGCCTTGGGTACGGACTGATCGTCACATGACTGTATCATTTGGCACGTGTACGCGGTTCTTTGAGGGACAAGTCTCGTCCCAAGAGATGGCCACAACAAATATAAAGAAAGAAAATGAAATTTTTCAAAAACGTTTACCAAATACTAGTCCTGTTTCTAGAGCTCCAAAGGCCCCGTCTTCCTCTTGTGCAGGCTTTTTGTCTATTTAAGTGGGTTTTTTTTTTTTTTTTTTTGCATGTGGGGACTACTTTTCCACTTTAATGGGCCGCTTCACGGCGTGGTGGGGCTCTTTCCTGAGTCTCAACCCCCTTTGGATGGAGTATCAAAATAAAAGACTATCGTACTCTTAGAAATCATTGAACGGACCCACAAGTTACGATGATCTTAGCCATTCATTTAAATGTTTATGATGAGGACGCACCTTTATCTGATCTCATTGGTTTATATGCTAATTTTTAATGATTAATCACTTTAATGATGAGGACGCACCTTCATTTTCTGATTTTCTGATCAAATGATCTCATTTGATCCCATTCATTTATATGCTTATTGAAGTCAATGGATTCGTGAATATATAGAGAATAGAGATAGAATTCTGTTAAATAGATAAAGGGATTTTATCCAATGAGAACTATTCTCACGGAGTCACCGTGATGACTTCTTTGTGGGGCCTACTGGGGTCCTACTTTGGAATGGGACCGGTTGGAATTAAAAGATCTATATGGGGACCACCTCGAATATCAAGTTTGGCACCAATCTAATGATCCTAACTCCTTCATCCATGGCCGACAAGTCCAGTCTATTCGTATAGATATATAGTCGATCCAATGATTCAGTTCATTCGCATTGGAGCCAAACCCAAGGGCGTGTGACTATCAAGGGAGTCGTTGTCCATTACAAGATTTGGATTGGGTGATGGGTGGGCCCCACCCATAGTTCTCACTGTTTGAACCGTGAGAACCATTCTCAGTACCTGGTTATTTCCCATAGATAAAAGTCTCATAAAATAAAAATCGGTAAATCTAATAACATATATTTATATATATACATATATATATATATATATATATATAACTTCCATTAGGGTGAAATTTAGGCTTATCTATGTATGTGATATGAAAGGCGTCAATTACTAGGAGAGAACCAGATGAGCTAACATAAGTTAACACAAAGGTGACCACAAGAAACACTTCTCATAGTACTAGTAGGTTGATTCTCTCCAATTAAAAAATTCAACTAAAGAAATCTATCTAATACAGCACGATAAACAATCTATATTACTAATTGGTGATCTTGGTTTGCCATCAGTGGATGGTAGTGATTGAAAAAAAAATCAAACACGCAAAGGACTTGGAGTTAAAGAAAACTTTGTTATGGATCCAATAACTGAACTTATTTAAGTTTGTACTGCATAGGCCTAGACAAAATTCAGGTCCGTGTTTGGGTTCATGGATTTTTTATTAGAACTGCTACAACCATATTATCATCTAGTATCATTTCTGTTAAGCATCTGTAATTATATTATAACATATATATATATATTATAATAATATTGACTTGGGCCTAAACCTGGCATTTAGTCTAAGTTTCAACGCATCTTTAAATTGTATTTGAGCCTGCAGGGGACAATGTTCACCTACGAGCACACCACATGCATACAGTGTTTATGTAGTCAAGCTGGTGAGTCTTACATGGATGCATTAGTATTATTGGGTGTAAAATGGATGGAAAAGTCTCTCACAAAAATTAGACCTCTCAAATTATACTATCCTTGATTTAATACATTAATTAAAGTTTAGTAATGGTCTTTTAAATATAGATATTTTTTAGCTTCACTGCAAAGGTGAATAAAGATTCGATAAACATGAAATTCAGCAAGGTGCCTGAATTGTAAATGGGTGTGTGTTTGTACGAGTATCTGAATCTTCAATTCCTAACAAAGAGATTATGGATCGAATTTCTTGATCTTGGAGAAATTCGGGTCCAGTTTGAAAACCATGCATAATGGATCCAAAATATTCAGATCCAATATCTAAATCCTTATATATTCAAATACAATGATTCAGATCCAAGATGGCTACATTCACACATTAAGAATATATATATATATATATATATATATTTAGGGCCTGCACAACTTAATTTACATTCATATTTGAGGGTTAACTTAACTCAAATCATATACCATTTAATAGCTTCATTGGTATATTTAAAAGTGTTACTTTGAAGCTTGTTTATCTAATTAGGGCTATGCTCACACAAGCTGCAGCCTACCTTATTACAAGCTGGAACGTGTGAGGCTCAGGTGAGGCCCAACGGTGCTTGTATAGGCTCCAGCTTGTAATAAGATAGGTTGCAGCTTGTGTGAGCATAGCCCATCTAATTATACTAATGCACTTCATGACATCTTGTTTTGGAATTGGATTCAACACCGAACCCATTTTTCTAAGCTGATGTCAAATCTATAAGGTTCGATGCCATAATCAAATTCTCTCTCTCTCTGTGTCTCGAAACTACAAAAACCATATCAAGTTCATATCTACCCTGATTTTGCCTCAAATTTAACCCATTTGCATTTCATAGGGCCAAATCATAGTGTCTTGAGAGTGTAAAAGATGATGCAATAATCAAAGATTAGCCCAATTAAGCTTCGTAGAGCTAATACTTAACACATGTACTTGGACTCGAGTAAAGTTTGAAAAGGATTAGGATAATTGTGCATGTATAAAACATGAGTCACAACCAAACCCTCTCTATTTTCTTACCTACTCAAATGGTGGGTCATCACTTCTTGATTGGGTTGAAACAATGTCTGGGGCAAAGGATTTTGCCCACGCGGCATGATGTCGAGTGGTCGCGTGAAGAATACAAATTTTTAAGATACTCAAATTTAGTCCATGATTTCAAACTTAAAAATGCAAAAAACAGCGTTGAAAATCTCTCCCGGTGAAGATTCCCCCTACGCCAGGCCCAGCAGACTATCTCACGCGGTCCTTTCACTCACTTTCATGACCCTAAGAATTAAAAATACTATCTCACGCGGTCTCTGACTTGGGGAGATTGGTGTAGTGTACGAATGGGGACCAAAGGGCTGGGGTGGGGTAGTGGGTACATTTTTAATTTCATTCATCCAATAAAAAAATTTAAATATGAAATAAATTATGTGTTTCATATATAATCAATCATAATTTTATATATTTTAATTGAATAAAATTTAAGACTAGGCGTTTACAGGTTCCAAAGTCTTAGAGACCATTTGCATTTGTACATAAGCAAATGTTATACTCATATGTGCAAATGCTATCTATGCATATGTAATAAATATGCATACGTTGCACATCCCTAGGGATGTCAAATGGGCTGTGCCGTTGTATCTTGTAGTGTCGGCCCATTTGGCAGGGTGTTGGCCCAACACGGGCCATGCCTGAGTCGTGTCAGGTCCTGCCATGCCTACCGTGTTGTGTGATTCGTGTGGTTCTTTCTTTCTTAGTGAAAAAAAAAAGGTCTTAAAAACTCTTTTAGGCTGAAAAAACAAAGGCCTTACATCAAAAAAAAACCTAAAAGAAAAAAAATTAAAAGATACATACATGGTAGAGTATGACACAAATTTAAGTGGTTCTACCAAATTCGACCTCCTCCATTGAGAAGATAACCATTTGGATTTTTTTATTTGAATATTTTCCGATAGGATTACCTTCAAAACATTTACAACTTTTTTGGATAATAAAAAAATAAAATACTATTTTTTTTATATTTACACTAAAAATATCAAATATCACGTGTCGTGCCATGTCGTGTCGTGCCGCTCGCCCCCTACACGGCCCACTGTTGACCGGGCCGGGCCATGGGCCGTTGACTCCCGTGCTTGGCCGTGTCATGCCGTGCCGGCCCGGCCCATTTGACATCTCTACACATGTCTAACACATTATTTGGGTCTTTTAACTTTTTTTTTGTTAATCTCTCAAAACCCATGAAGAGTTAAGAAATGGAACTTTGTATCTTGATGCTTACCATTAATACAAGAACATTAAACAGTCAGAATTATGAATTGGGGCACAAAATGCCTAGAACATTAGATCTAGAAGTTGAGACATTTTGGCAAATTACGCAAAATTTGTGAAGATGCAAGAGAATCGGCTTATATTCCGAGGGGTTAATTTGTTTAATAAGCAGATTGAACGGCTTCGGTTCTAAATGTAGGGCCCACATAAATGAGAAAAATAATGGTATTTGATGGGCCCCATGTAAGAAAAAATACAGTGTGATGTTTGCAGCAGCCCGCCAGCGCCTTTAGTTCAAGGTTGCAAAACTTGTGGCTGGGGCTCGACTCGTCCAATGCAAAAAAAATTGACTTAGATAGAGTCAACGTGAAGACGTGGAAGAATAATGTTTTTTAAAGTTATTTTTAAAATATTTAAAAATGAGTCCATTACTTATAAAATCTAAAAATAGATTTATTCATGATAATCAATTCAAATTAACAAATTTATATATGCAAGAGAAGTACATTGATAATAAAGATAATAAAAGAAAAGATATTGCATATTACATAATTTGTTAGTCCAAATATAGAATGTAAGTTTCAAATTACATTCCAGTCATCATTTTTAAATTACTGACTCCAAACCTCAAGCATAGTTACTTATAAATAAATTTTAATTATTTGAAATTAGATCTGCCTATTAAATGGTTCGAAATACAAACAATATATTAAAATGAGATGAGTCGGCCTAGACTCCCTTATTTTTTACTCGGTCCTTTGTCAAGATGAGACAACTCGGGAGAGTCAATAGTCGACTCGGAGAGTTTTTCAACCATACTTTAGCTATATGGAGATGTAAATCATGTTCACACCTATTTGAGTATGTAAATGTTTTTATTTATACACCCATTTACATACCATGCATAAATCTATGCAAACAAACATGGCACATGTGTAATCGATACGCACATGAATTATTTACGTATGTAAATAAATGCAAACAAACGACCCATTGTAAATTATAAGCATTGCCATATTATCAAATGGGCTAAAGTTGAAAAAAAAAAGTATAAGGCAATATTTACAAATTGTCATGAAATACTCTTATCTCTCTAATTACATGGCTATCACCCTTCCGAAGGAGCCAAAAGTAAAAAGAGATAATTATTTTTCCTTTTCTTGTGTGTATGTGTGTGTGTTTGCGTGTGCATGCACAAGTGAGGGCATGGGGAGAGGATTGTCGTAGTCATGGTTGAGAATCTCTCCCAGTCGACTCTTGAATCTCTCGAGCCATCTCCTTTTTTACAAAGGATCGAGTCGAGAATAGGAGAGACTCAGCCAAGTTATCTCATTTTAATAAATTTTTTGCATTCCGAACAAGTTAATTGGGAGATATGGTTTTAAATAATTAAAATATATTTATAAGTAATTATGCATGATGTTTGGAGTCAATGATTTAAAAATGATGACTAAAATGTAATTTGAAACTTATATTTGATATTTTACATTCGATATTTGGACTATAAAATCAAGTAATATGCAACTTTTTTTTCTTTTTCTTATTTTATTACTTTTCTTGCATATATAAATTTATTAAATTGAAATGATTATTATGAATGCATGTAAATAAATATATTTTTATATTTTATGAGTATCGGATTCATTTTTAAATTACTTTTAAAAAGACATGACTCTCTCAAGTCTCCGCATTGATTATGTCATTTTTTTTGCACGGATGAGTAGAGTCTCAGTCACGAGTTTTTCAACCTTAGTTTTAGTTAAACTGCCCCCACCCCCTAGAGGTGGGCTTGGGTTTATAATCTTGGACCATTTACTATTTGGGTCGGGCTTGGATTAAGTGATAGAAAAGCCCGAAGCCTAACACGGTGCCAACCTGACCCAATAGAATAAATGGGCAGGCTTGGGCTGGGCCAAGGCCTGTGTTTCTAAAGCCGGTCTAGGCTTGGATATGCCTAAGCCTGGCCAAGGCAAGCCCATGAACACCCCTACCCCCAATTCTACTCGTGATCACCTTATTAAATCAGAATTTAGGAAAGTGAGGCTTTCTTTGCCATTTTGGTACTCCATACGGGTTCCTGTTTGGACCAAATGGGGGGGGGGGGGGGGGGTGGGGTTTGACGTGTAGGGCGTGGAGGAAAGAGAAAATGTGCTCTTTCCTCCGCCCCCTTATGTGTCTTTCTCTGTTTGATCCAAACAGGGGTTCCATGTTTGAATCCGGCTCCCATTTACTTATTACTTGTTTAATTTCCTTCTTTAGGAACTCCACAACGGCAAACAACAGGTATTGGGCTGGGTCTTGGCCTGGGGTTTTTCTTACATTTGCCGGGCCTAGATCTAAGTTTTTGACCTATTTAATAAATGGGCCACTCTTGGATTAAGTGGTAGAAATCCCAAAGCCCGGACCAACCCGACCTAAATAAATATTACACGAAGAGCAACTTTTTCACCCAAACAAGTAATTAAAAAGCCCGAAATAGTGATAAAAAAATGTCCCAGCTCGGCCCAATTGACTAAATGGCCGGGCGTGGCCTAACTTTTTAAGATGGTCTGGACTCGGGCCACACACTTAAGGTCAGCTTCGGTCAGGCTCGGGCCTTTGTGTCTGACTATTTCAGATGGGCCGGACTTGGGCTATACTTTCCAAAGGTGAGCCATGCCTAGATATGCCTTAGCCAAGCTCGGCCCAGCCCATAAATAGCCCTACAATCAGACCCTCACAAACTGTAAAAATATTAAAAGCCACAATAGGTTAAATACGAATTTTGTTCAACCATGAAATAGGTAATTGTTTAAATTTTACTTAATATATCATATCAATTAAAACTGGAATAGAAATTTTGAAAAGTATAAAAAACTGAAAGAAAGTAAAAATCGAGTAAAATCTATTAAAAAATTAAGACCTATAAAGAAAGTAGATAAAACTTCGTAAACTTTGAGAATTAAAAAGATAAAGTAAAAACTTTTAAATATAAAAAGGATATAAATTAAATTAAATATAAATGAAGCCGATAATAATGAATATGACCAAAATAAACGACATAGGGATAAGTCAAATCGCATTAGAAGTTGTGCATGACATATATAGGCTCAACGTTAATGTAACTTAGTTTATTAATCGGGTTGAAAATTTGTTGGTAGGTTGTTTCCATTTAAGTTGGCAGGTTATAGGACAATGACAAATAGCAAGTGCGGAGATGCAAACTTAACCTATTTATTAATTTGGCCACAATGTTAATCTTAACTCACTTAAAATAGAAATATATATATATATATATATATATGTCAAACCCTATACTAGTGACTCAAGTTTGGGTTAGGTGATCATATCAAAAAGGTGAAATGAAAAAAAAAAAAGAAAAAGAAAAAAAAGGAAGAATCTTGCAAGCTAATTCTTTCTAGAATAGATAACACTGCATGGTTAGAAATGTGATTATCATTCAACATTTTTCTCCTTTAAATAAATGAATTGCATAATTTAAAATTTCAACAAACTAATTTTAATTAAGCTAAAGTGAAAATTGTAGATAGCTAAACTAATAAAAACACAAAAAAGTATAGGTTGGAACTAAATTTTAATTTTTTATGTTTCACTAAAAATGCAACTCTAGATTGATAAGATAAGACTAATATAATGATGATGAATTTCATTGAAGAAAAATGTATAAAATGCGATGATAATAAGAAGATGGAAAAATAACTATAGAAATTATACGTTTATACATGATTTTCCAAAATCGAAATGATGAGGTTGGTGAAAATAATTATTTAAAGAATAACAAACAATAAATTAAAAACAAATAATTAAAATAAGAACAAAAGTTAAGTTCTAATTGTCATGCATCCATGAGGAAATAAAGGAAAATCATTCAAAACAAAGGCCTTTATTTCTAAGTAACATGAGCTTCTATCAGCCTGAAAGGACATATGTCAATGATTGGTATAAATATTTACCTTATATCTTTCATTCCTCACTAGCAAGATGATGCCCGTGATTAGCACGGCCAATATAACTCATTATCACTCACAAGTTAAATTAAAAATCAGAGCATAGTTTGTTTAGAACCGATTCCAAATTCACTTCAACATTTATTTAAAAGCCCCTTTACAAAAAAATGCACTTTCAAAATCAAAATAATCATTCATTTGGCCCATCACAAATTTTCTTGATCCAATGTGGGGGACTCTATATTTTTAAAAGTTATTTCAATTATTTACTAAAATATAATTAATATTGAGATTTTGTATTAAAGTTGACATCTATTATTTCACAATTCATATCATAGATACAAGTTGTAAGTGATAAATATATAAGCATGGTTTTTACAATAATCGGTGTCTCAAACAAATCAAGAATATGAACAATATAGATTAAACAAAATAGTACAAAGTAAAGCTACTTTGAATGTGCCCTTTTCAAGTTAACTCATTTTACATTTAAAGAAGAAAAAAACAGTTGTTCCACCATAAACAACCACAAACTAAAAGATCAAAAAAAAAAAATTACAAAACCACATCTGGAGGAATTTGATCGTGGAATGTGATATATCTATCCGGTTAAAAAACTTAAAGAAATAAACATCATATAGTACCAACATCTGCATAGGAAGAATAGTTGGATATTGTTAAGAGGAGAGAACCTTCATTACAATAGAGCACTCAAGTAACAATTGAGACGAAGGAAAGCGAGCTTATCCTTCGTGCTTAAGCCCCCTTGCCAATATCTTTCCCAATGTGAGAATCTTCTTCTCTAATCTGACACACTGTTGAACTTTGGAAGCCTCCGAATAGATTTCAGTCTCTTGATCAAATGATTCTCTTATGTGCAATAAAAATGCATATAGATGTATTAGAAATGTAATAAATGGGTGGGTATGTTGTTGAGAGAAACCTCAATTGAAAAATCAGTCTACCTGGCGCATATCACCATCAAGGTTAGGCCTCACTACCTGTTTTGGGCTTTGTCTCGTCATCAAATTTTTATTGTCATCAAACTCAAGCGCATCATTCTAAAGACATGCATGCATGATAGAGACTATTACTCGTTATTGCGTAGTCATCTCTATGTAGCCTCATATGGATTCCCAAGCCAAGACTGAGGAATACACTGGCACAGAAGTTCTAATGGAATTAAAGACATAAAAATACTAAAAGCAAAATAAGATATTCAAAATAGTAAATATGAGATGAGTTGGATAACTCTCAATACCAAAGTCAACAAAAGATAAGTTTTAGGATTTATGTGCATGCATATGTATTATGTAATGCCACTCCTAAAGTCATGCATATCCAAATCTACTATGGGGAATCTGTATAAGTTATTAATGTAAAGAGAGTCAAGTAGGTGTACCACATGTTCATCTGAGTGCACGGGCAAAGTCCATGTGATATCGACCTCAATTTCTATAGCCAAGACTTGGTAAACTGATCGTTTCCCATCATTTTAAAATAAACAAAAAATCTGTATCTAGTCAGTAACATAAAAATTAACAGATAATATACCATTTTAATACAGGCCCATCAATCTCAAATAATGTAAGACACCTAGATGAAACTTTGAGAAAAAAATTGAAGCAATAAGTAATAATCTACCTAAATGTCAACTGAGGTGAGCAAGACTGAAGACCTGGGACTTAAAACAAAATTAGACCCAATCAAGAACATGAAAATCAACAAATAACACATACGAATTCCTTTTTTCAATATAATATGCATATGAGTTTCTTAGATCTATAGAGAAACAAATAAAAGTCCTGAATTGAAAAAGATGAGGAAATAAGTAGTTGCCTACAGGGTAAATTCCCCGGCTCACACATTTAGAGAGTTCATGCATCACTTCTATGCCCAACAGATGATTTTCATCTTCAAGTAGTAGTTGACCATTTCATGATCATTAGATGATAAGCCCCCCCCCCCCCCCCCCCCCCCCAAGGATTTACCCATGCTCACACATTTAGAGAGTTCATGAATCACTTCTTTGCCCAACAGATGCCTTTCATCTTCAAGTAGTTGACTATCTAGGTCATGATCCTGCAAACCCGCCCAGTTGCACCAGCAGCCCCACCCCATACCCATGTATGATATTGTTTCTGGTAGGCCTTAACCCACCAAAAGGCCTCATGCAAGGGAAGGTAAGGGTGTAAGCTCTACATATAATTCCATTCACTTTTCTCCCTATAGTCGATGTGGGACTCTAGGGCATCACATGCAAGCTTTGTTCAATTAGTAAATTCTAAAAACACAATCTATGTGAATGAAAACACACAACAATCAAAGATCATGAGTTCTAAATGAACATGCCAAATAACCAATGGATTTGGCCTAAGTAGTTTTGTTTTGTTTTTTTTTTTTTCCCAAAATGCAGTTTCTTTCTTGTTTAATTTGTAAGTAGGTGCATCCATGAAAACAAAATCTTCTACAATCTGGGGGCTTAAATATCACTATTTACAATCTGTGTCGTATATCACCCATAAAAGAAAATCTTCCCCCAAAAAAATACACCATTTTCTACATCAGTTTGAAAAAATCACTTCATTTATTATCTTGCATTTAGATTTTGATCAATCCTAGAACAGGGTTGCAATTATAAATTATTCTCCGCTATTATCTCCGCTTGCAAAAGCAGAGATGTAAACCGAGTATTGTATCCACTGGGACAAAAAGGCTAAGTTGTGTTGTTTCCTAAATTCCTAAACTAATTCTAGTAGAAGATAAAGTTCTGAATATTAAACTAATCCTATTAGAAAATGAAGTAATGGGTTGATTGGTTTTGATTTCTAAATTAACAAATTAAAAGACAAGTTTGATTCAATCAGAGAAAAGTCTTAGGGTATGAATCCACCATAGCCTGTGCAATGGCGAATATAGGTCTAGGGTTTCAATGCTTTCCAGGCTCGTTCTGGTTACAAACCTTCACAGAGTCACCAAATAAGGGTAGTGGATGCAAATCAGGGCATAACCTATCTCTATGGCATAGATTATCCTAGATCTAACAAACACATTCATTCAAGCATCATGTTATATGACTTGGTATTCTAAACTACAAGAATAAAACACCAAAAGAGATATTGCATTAATAAACGAATCCAATCAATGGATTAAATCAATGTCATATAATCAAGCATTTAAAATAAAACCCTAGAACATATACATTGCCATAAACACAAAACTAAAGTTTCATCACAACCCTAAGATGGAGATTTAGTTACTCATGGAAGACGATTGACGAAGAATTCTTGACGAAATCCTCATTGATGCTCCTTCCCAAGCTCCAAGAAAGCCTCCCAAAACTTCTCTCAAGATGTGAATATCCCAAAAACGAGTTTGGGCTCTTATTTATAAGTTTTGGGGTGAAAAAGATCTTCAATTCGTGTAGGAGTCGGATTCCCGTCGGGTCCGGGCCCACTGGTCATCACAGCGAACTTCACGAGGTCATATCTCCCTCGATATAGCTCCGATTTATACAATCTTGGACTCCACAGATATCTACTCGAAAAGATCTTTCCAAAGGTACGTAGATTTCACGAATCCGACACTCGAGTTGAAAGTTATGACCATTTCAAGTTGCTACCTCTGAAAATTTCGAGAATACTGGTACAATTAGAAGACCTTCGATGTTGGCATGCTATGGGGTGAGTGGGACCCATGTTGGATATCTCAGGCATGTTTGGACTCTTGCTTTGCTTTCTTAATTGAGTATCTTCCCATATTTGGCAGCCTTCTTACTTGCAACTCCGGTTTGTCATGCTTTGTGGGATTTCTTCCATTTTAGCTCTGAATTTCGCTCCTTGCATTTGCAATACCTACAAACAATAAAATAACATAATTAAACTAATTAATCTCTTTCGACGGTATAACCAAGTCCTCATTAAGGGGCCTAAAATGTATCTTTTAGGCTCTCATCACACCCCCCAACTTACACTTTGCTAGACCTCGAGCAAAGCTAAAACAAAAGAAAAAGAACTAACTAAGGCCACTTTCGTAGGGAGCACGGCTGCACTTAGCATGTGCAGCAAGCCTTTAAACCTCTAAGTTCCCCCTAGAGGACGATTTATAGTCTCGTGAGGGTTTGCAATGAATCTACCCACAAAATTCCTAAAACATAAAAGAAAAACAGGGAGAATTTTCCGCCAAGGTATCGACGAACACCGGATATTCCTGATTTTTGGGGTTTTCCATACACACTCAAACGTGGTTCACCAATCCTATCTTTTTGTCCGAAATCCTCAAAATCATGCTGGAAAAATTGATCGTGCACGGTGAAAATTGTGTACATATAGAGGCATGAAAGCATAAAACGATCCACTAACAATTTTCGTGAAAACACATCTTGTTCTTTCGAAATGTTGGGCCACCGAACCTCAGTAAAAGTTAACATGATTCCTCTCAAGGCATTTGTGGTGGCTTTCACACTATTGTTTTTCAAAGGACAACACTATTTTGATTTTTTTTTTTTTTTTTTTTTTTTTTTTTAAGAAATGACTGTGCAATGCCTAGGTCCCTTAAGCTTTCTAATTAACCCATGTAACGAGCATTCAGCCAATGACTCCCAAGACAGATGTCCTTAGGGCACTAGGTATGGCAATACCCTTATGGGCTTACTGGCTCAGGTTAAAAAGGCTACGAACCCAAACTAGTCACAACCCTTTTTTTTTTTTTTTTATGGTCCCCAACAATAGGTAGCCCTTTCCATATGCCTGACTTCAGTATGACCGAGGGTCAGCTTCCCATCATAATTGCTCTGAAGTTTTCACTGGTATGGAAATCATAGTTTCACATTTCAAATTTTCTATATGATACGTGTCAAGTGAGAGATCAATAATTCAACAATTTCTCAAAAACTCTTTCCTAAAACAAGATAGTGAACCATTTCTCTCTTTTTCCTCACAAAAAGTTCCAAAAACAGGGTATCTTCGTTTCATAAAAACCCGGTTAGAAATCTCCCAAAAGACTACCAACACTGGAAAAAACTCTTTTTTTTTCTTTTCTTTTTTTTTTTCAGAATTTCCGGCGTCCAGACGCCCGGATGGGGCGTCCGGGTAGAGAGCAGAGTCTTTTAAAAATTTGCGGGCGTCAGGTGGGGCGTCCGGATAAGCTAACATTGTCCACAATGTGAAACACAAAATAAATGATAAAGGACAACGAAAGTAAAGGAAAAGGAGGGATATCACCTGGGTACCGCTTAACAAGAAGTGGAAGGGAGGAAAACGGGGAGGACGCCCCCCAACTCAGACCAAAGTACTTGCGGAGTGTTAGCGGCAAGCACAAAAAACAGAAACAAAGAAAACCTAAGAAATACAAACCAAACTTGCAAAAAGACATGACTCAGCACTTCCTTCATGTCTACCTCCTCCAGGTTAGGATCTAAAAATCTCTGCATATCTCGAGAAAGTGTAAAATCAGCAATGCAAGGGAGACAAGATATGTAGATGGAGGGATCAATATCTTTCAACTCGGCGACTGAATAGCCGAGTGTACTCTTGTGCATTTCCAACACATCCAAAATTTGAACTTCCTGACCATCAGACAGATCAGGAGCAATGACAGCTAGTAAAGTATCCTCAGGGTGACGAGCGTTTTCTACTATCTCATCAACAACATTGACTGCAAAGCAGTCATCTTGGTCTGAGGGTTGATGAGAGGCCCTAAAAGCATTCAGCCTCACTTTCATATTCCCGAAGGAAACATCCATAACTCCGGTTCGGCAATTAATGTTCGCATTGGCCGTGGCCAAAAAGGGCCGTCCAAGAATGACAGTAGTGTGTTTCCGTGAATTCTGCACTGGTTCAATGTCAAGGACGATGAAATCGACAGGAAAAAAGAACTTGTCGACCTTGACCAGAACATCCTCAATTATTCCCCGGGGTACCCTAACAGATCTATCAGCAAGTTGTAAGGTAACCGGAGTGGGCTTTAAGTCCCCTAGCCCAATCTGCTCATACACCGAGTAAGGCAAGAGATTGACACTCGCTCCCAGATCCAACAATGCATGATCAATAACATGGCTCCCAATTGTGCAGATAATGGTGGGAGTGCCAGGATCTTTCAGCTTGGGAGGAGTGTCATTATGGAGAATTGAGCTCACGTGCTCGGTAAGTAAAACCTTCTTTGGCACATGAGATTTTGATTTGCGTTTTTGAGTGCACAAATCTTTCAGAAATTTAGCATAAGAAGGAACCTGCTTGATAGCATCTAGCAAATGTAGGTTAATCTTTACTTGCTTAAACACCTCCAACATTTCATCCATGGTTGTTTTCTTTTTACTAAAGGGAGAGGGTGTGTCAAGACAAGTGGGAAAAGGGGCTTTAGGCACATATGGGGGTGCCTCGTTTCCCTTAGAAACTATGTCAGCCCGAGAGCTCTTGGGATTGGCTGTGGGCTCTTTCACATCTTGCTTAGGCTCCTCCGGCCTAGTCTCAACCTCACGCCCATTCCGTAATGTGACAACCATTTTCACTTGCTCATGATAGGTATCATTATGTTGCGAGCCACTACCCACATCAAAAGAATTCTTAGGGTTAACTGTGGGTTGGCTAGGCAAGCGTCCCTCCTCTCTTTTGTTAAGAGTATTAGCTATTTGCCCGATCTGGACCTCTAGCTTAGCTATGGATTGAGAGTGGGAATGGACCAGCTGAGTGGTTGCTTTGAGCTCTTTGAGCTCTTGCAACACTGTCTCCTCAAATGATGGTGTTCTTTGAGGTGGTTGAGGGTTGGGTTGCTGGTAGGATTGTTGGGAACGATAGGCTGTAGGATTGTATTGAAAATTTGGCCCATTTCCCGGTTGAGAGAATGAAGTGCCTTGACCGGGCGACTTGCATGAAAAGTTGGGGTAATTGCGCCATCCCGGGTTAAAAGTATTCGAAAATTGATCATTACCCGGTTTGGAGAACCCCTGTGCAGCATTCACTTGCTCTTGCACAAACTCAGGAAATTGGGGTGCTGCAGGACAATTGCTCACAAAATGAGCGGGACTAGAGCACAAAGCACAACCACCTTGAGAGGGTGGGGATTGGAGAGTTTGACCCACAGATAATAGCTGATCCAATTTTTGGATCAAGGCGGCCACTTGAGTGGTGAGTTCATTAGATGGTTGAATTTCAAACACACCTCTAGGTTTTTGTAAATTAGAGGCTGCCGGCCTCTCTAATCTAGCAGTGGAAGCATGGTGCTGAAAGGTCTCACTCATATTCTCAAAAAGCTCTCATGCCTCATCCTCATTTTTCAGCATAATTGATCCTCCACTAGCAGTGATTACCATGTTTCGCCATTCAGGAGACAACCCATCATAAAAGAACTGAACCAATTGCCACTTGGCAATTTGGTGATGAGGACATTTTCTAATGAGATCCTTGAATCTATCCCATGCCTCATGAAATTGTTCATTATCAGTTTGGACAAAGGATGTGATAGATCTCCTGTACTGATTTGTTTTACCCACAGAGAAATATTTATCTAAGAATTTTTGTTGTAGTTGGGCCCAAGAAGTGATGGAGTTTGCAGGTAAGGTACTCAGCCAATACTTGGCTTTGTCCTTCAATTAAAACGGAAAGAGAAACATTTTTAAGGCCTCATTACTGAAATTGTTTATCCGCACTGTGGAGCAAATAACCAAGAACTCATCAATATGATTGTACGGGTCCTCATTGTTCAAGTCATAGAAAGAAGGAATAAGATTGATTGTGCTAGGCTTGATTTCATATTGAGCTGCCTGTACAGTAGGCAGCTGAATACACGATGGTGACGCGTATTCTGAAGGAGTATAGTGCTCCTTCAAGGGTCGGAGAGGTGGAGCCTCATCTTCTTTTCTTTCTTCAGCCATTAATGAATTTGTGTGTGAGACAGCAGAAGGGTGTTTAGATGATCTAATTTGTCTAAGGGCTCGCTCTAAATTTTGGTCTAAAAAAATAAAATTTGGATGACAAGAGCGACGACCAAGCACGCACCCACAAAAATTTACTACAATTATATGAAAAGAATCAGAAAGTCTAGGCTTACAGTGCACTTGGGAGGAGAAGAGAGATTTCTTTTTGAGTAAAACTTTTTCCTTTGTGAACTCTCTTAGATCCCTGCACAAATTCTAGAAATCTGTGTTAAAATCAATGCCCTGCAGTAAGGATAATAAACAATGTGAATAAAGCTGAAAAAGCAAAATAAAAAAAACTAAACTAAACTAATATCAGAATTAAAAGAAACAAACAACCGTGCTAATTGTCCCCGGCAGCGGCGCCAAAATTATGATCAATCCTAGAATAGGGTTGCAATTATAAATTATTCTCCGCTGTTATCTCCGCTTGCAAAAGCAGAGATGTAAACCGAGTATCGTATCCACTGGGACAAAAAGGCTAAGTTGTGTTGTTTCCTAAATTCCTAAACTAATTCTAGTAGAAGATAAAGTTCTGAATATTAAACTAATCCTATTAGAAAATGAAGTAATGGGTTGATTGGTTTTGATTTCTAAATTAACAAATTAAAAGACAAGTTTGATTCAATCAGAGAAAAGTCTTAGGGTATGAATCCACCATAGCCTGTGCAATGGCGAATATAGGTCTAGGGTTTCAATGCTTTCCAGGCTCGTTCTGGTTACAAACCTTCACAGAGTCACCAAATAAGGGTAGTGGATGCAAATCAGGGCATAACCTATCTCTATGGCATAGATTATCCTAGATCTAACAAACACATTCATTCAAGCATCATGTTATATGACTTGGTATTCTAAACTACAAGAATAAAACACCAAAAGAGATATTGCATTAATAAACGAATCCAATCAATGGATTAAATCAATGTCATATAATCAAGCATTTAAAATAAAACCCTAGAACCTATACATTGCCATAAACACAAAACTAAAGTTTCATCACAACCCTAAGATGGAGATTTAGTTACTCATGGAAGACGATTGACGAAGAATTCTTGACGAAATCCTCATTGATGCTCCTTCCCAAGCTCCAAGAAAGCCTCCCAAAACTTCTCTCAAGATGTGAATATCCCAAAAACGAGTTTGGGCTCTTATTTATAAGTTTTGGGGTGAAAAAGATCTTCAATTCGTGTAGGAGTCGGATTCCCGTCGGGTCCGGGCCCACTGGTCATCACAGCGAACTTCACGAGGTCATATCTCCCTCGATATAGCTCCGATTTATACAATCTTGGACTCCACGGATATCTACTCGAAAAGATCTTTCCAACGGTACGTAGATTTCACGAATCTGACACTCGAGTTGAAAGTTATGACCATTTCAAGTTGCTGCCTCTGAAAATTTCGAGAATACTGGTACAATTAGAAGACCTTCCATGTTGGCATGCTATGGGGTGAGTGGGACCCATGTTGGATATCCCAGGCATGTTTGGACTCTTGCTTTGCTTTCTTAATTGAGTATCTTCCCATATTTGGCAGCCTTCTTACTTGCAACTCCGGTTTGTCATGCTTTGTGGGATTTCTTCCATTTTAGCTCTGAATTTCGTTCCTTGCATTTGCAATACCTACAAACAATAAAATAACATAATTAAACTAATTAATCTCTTTCGACGGTATAACCAAGTCCTCATTAAGGAGCCTAAAATATATCTTTTAGGCTCTCATCAGATTTCGCAAGAAGAATGGTTGGCTATGTGTTTGGAAAGGGGGAAAACTATACTTACAGAAATGCATCCATGAAAAAGAATCTTACACAATCCGGGGGCATAAAAATCACTATTTATAATCTAGGTTGTGTATCACCCATGAAAGAAAATCTTCCCCACAAAATATATATGTACTGCAATGTTCAAACCCCTATTTTCAATCTGGGGTTATTAAAAAAAAAGCAGATAAAATCAAACCTCACGAAACGACGACTCCACCGAATACCGATGACTGTGTTGTTGTGTACACAATGGAACCGAGAAGAAGAATCCGGGATTTGGGGGTGTAGATGATGACTATGTTGTTCCATTCGCTTCTTACAGGCATGAGAACTGCTCTTTCTCACAAAATTACTGTACAATACCCAACCTATTACAGAAACTGAAAGACGGTAGTGGAGGTATGTTCCAAATCGTTTTCCTGCATTCCGCTACCTTCAGCCTGATCATTCAGAGATGAATGCAAGGAGCTTTTGAGATTCCACAATATCTAATGATGATGATTCTTGGTGAGAACTGCTTCTTTCTCTTAAAAATACAGGTCTATCTGAAATATGAAAGAAGAAGGGACTTATTAGGCTAGAAGAATGTGGAAAGGCATTAAGAAGAAAACATGAGGGGCATGTTTGTGTAACACTTTTCCGCGGAAAAGTTTACAGTTTTCCGCAGAAAACCCATTTTTCCGGCGTTTGGTGCGGAATAATTCCGCGGAAATGTTTTCCTGCCTCGTCAGCATTTTCCTTGATAATTGTGGAAATGGGTTTCCTATGGGGGGTATGGGAAATGGTTTTCCTCGGAAAACTTCTCCATCTTTTCCTCACTTTTGTCCATTTCAACCCAAAAACCCTATAACTCTTTCATTTTTTATTTCTTTATATAAATTATTATTTAATGTTAAATAAATAATATACATGTTATGTTATTTTCTTCAAAAAATTATATCACCAAATAAGAAATTTTGATTTTCTATAAGGAATCCACAGCCGCACCAAACAACATCTGCACCAATTCAATGAGGAAACTCTTTTTGCACCAAACATGGATTTCTAAATTCTACGGAAATCCTTTTCCGAGGTTTTCATTTCTATGGAAAATGCTGACGTGGCAATTTCCTCTTTCCGCGGAAAGGGTGTGTACACAAACGTGCCCGAGAGGAGTTATGGAATCGGGGCATGAGGAATGACCGCATGGAAGAGCTCGGTCATTTGAGTTAAAGAGGGGAGGGTCGAAGCCATTTTAAGACGGTCAATAGTAGTTTGCTATGGTCAAAATCAATTGCACCAGTAGGGTTGATTCCCTCTTGTTTGGTATGTAAATGGTTACCCTATTGTCTGGTTACCCGAACGTTCCGATCCACTAAAAATTGGGTCTGAGTCCTTATTTAGACCCCAATAAGTAAATGAGTCCGGATCAGGTTCCACCTTAGTTCGGACCCCTGGGCCCGAAACCCAACATATTACCTCAATTTTCGAAAATCTCTCCTAAAAACCATATTTTTTTAATATCATTCTCTACCTAAACCCAGACTCTGATCCAGACCCGTCCCATATATGATTTTGGTTCTGGTTTCGGAGACAAGAAATCGGTTCCAAAATGGTTCTGGGTCCGGATCCGGTTCCACCTTCTCCTTAACAGTTTTGTTTCTTGGTCCACCATGGACCCGAACCGGAACCGACTTGTTTACAACCCTAATGTTGGGCAACCAAATTTTTAGGAAAAAGATTTTTGATTTTTCACAGTTGTGGTAAATTAATGTTTGAAAATTATAAATTCTCGATGATTTAGACAAATTGAAATCTTTATTTGTTAGGATTTTCATATCCGACCACTCCTTTGAGATTTGAAAATCCTCACATAAGTGGATTTGCACCCCCCAACACTATTTTTCTCAGCTATTTACATTGATACACACCAATATCAATGTAAAATCATCAACTATAAATCCCCAGCGAGGAATCCTTATTCCAGTAATAGTGAAGAATAATCAAATCTATGGATTCCTCACTTGTTACCAAACATGCTCTTAAAATCACTTTAGTAATGGTCTTAGTGGATTGATTTCTCTAAATCACTTTAGTAATGGTCTTAGTGTTCTCACCTCTCCAACTAAAATAAGAAATATAATTTAAGATCCACTGAAAACAAAATCCATCATAGTAGAGGAAAGATATTCAAAGGAATTTCAAAATAAAGAAAACAATGTTTTACTTGTGATAGAAAAAAAAAATGGGTTACAAAGGGCAAAGCATACAATTGCACAAAATATGATCACTCAGCTTCATATATTTTAGCAAGAACGAAAGTTTTAACTTGCTAGAAATTTAACTTCAACTAACAATGGAAGCCGCCGCTCTAAGAAGTTCGTCAGTTTGATAATTAGTGTAGCAACCTAGAATTACTCTTTTTTTTTTTGGTTTAGCTTCAAAAATTACTCACACCCCCACTGTAACCCCCACTGTACGTCTGTACCTATCAAAGTACCTAATAAATAACAGAGCATCCCCTGCTATTTATGTGGAGAGGGAGACGTTTAGATGTGTAAGTGGATATAGGGCACTTAAGAGGTTAAAAGGTTAAACCATGTGTTTACACATTTGTACCTATCACTTAATAAAAAGTTTTAAATAAATTAGCCTATATGAGATGGGCTCCTTACATGAGAGCTAGGGATGTCAAATGGGCCAGGCCGGGCTGAACCAGTCAACTGGCCATGGCCCGACATAGCCCGTGTAGGATGAGGAGCCTGGGCCCAGGCCACTAGGCCCGCCTGGCACGTGGGCTGGTGCCTCAGCCCGCCAGGATAACCCACCCACGCCCCCACCCACCCCACCAAGCTATAAAACAATAAATGTGATAGTCAATTCTCAATATGCTCTGTTGATAAGTCCCCATCATGTGAAATGAAATACTAACGTTAGATTATAGTGTTCATGAATAAAGCTTAATGACAGCTTGATTAGTAAGGTCCTGTTTGTTTGATCCATGATGTGAGGTCTAAAGAAAAGTTAAAAAAAGGTATAAAGAAAAGATATAAATATGCGAACCTCACTTTCATATGATTTGAGTTTTTAGGATGATAGTTAGGTAATCTATTTCCATTCAAGGATAGATATTTGATGGTTATTCCCAAATCTTCACTTAGGGATCATTTGTTTGCAAAGAATAATACAAAAGAATTGAGAAAAGACAAGGTAAATATGCAAAAATACCATCAAATAACCTCTTCTTTAATTGAAATTGAATACCCAGTCATCCCATTAATAATTCAAATCTTAGAAAAGTCAGATGTGTCATCTACATCTCCACCATAAATCCTTAACCCCTCAACTCATATCATTCACAAAATCACCTAGGTAATAATTCTTCTATGGAGCTCATTTGACCATGAATTTTTTGTTGAATATAAATTTAGGTGAGAAAATAATGTTTTTTAAAAGGATTTTTTGTTGAATGAATATTTATTATTTGAACATGAGTAGGTCGAGTTAGTTGCACATGATAATACATGGAAATTCATGGTCAAAGAAGCTTCACGAAGTATTATTAAAGAGGTGAAGGGTGATGGATAGCAGGTGCAAGGTCGAGGATAGAAGATGAAGTGTAGATAAGACCTTGGCTTTTATGAGACTTGAATTATGGTTATTCATTTCCCATCTTTCCTTACTATATTTTCATTGAAGAAAAAGTTGTTTGATGGTCATTTTTGGATAATCACATTTGATTTGTCGCATTTAAGAAATACAATGTCTTAGGATTTTCCTAGGAATTCAATTGCATCAAACAAATCAGCCCAAAGCATATTTATCAAGCATACAAGTAGAGCTCTCGTAATGGGAGTATGATCTTAGCTTTGCATTCTTAGTAGATGACTATAGACATTTTCTAATCTGGATCATTAGTCTAAGACACGCCAAATACCCCCCTCATTTGTAGTTTTTTGCCAATGCTACTATCAGGGTGGTTTGTAGCAAATGAAACAAACAAACATGTAGGCTTGTCTGATTAACTGCAATCGGCTTTAAGAGTTCTATTATTAGACGGTCCCAACATTGATTGCTCAGAGCATAAAATAAATGATCACAAACCATAGAGAAATGTGGACCCAATTTATCTTTTCCTGTACATATAATACGATACCTGTTATGGATAGTAGAAACTTTAATCGATGCTACCTGTTTTACTCTTTTTCTATTTTAACATATAGCAAACAAAAAGGCTATCGATTTACTATAATGATTTTGTTTTTTACCCCAACTAGCTTATGGGCTGCAATCCCAGCAGTCCTTTTGATCTAACTTAAAAATGCTAGATAAGTCATTGCTTAGTGAATAACTTGTCACTGTTGGAACTAGTTGTGAATGTTTATTTTTAATATATTATAATGAAATAAATAGGCCCTTGATAAGGGCTACATTTAGACCATAAGATTTAAAAATAAAAAAAAATATTGAAAGAGGCCCGCCTGGCCCGCTCCAGCCCGGCCCATGACGAGCCATGCCAAGGTTTTTCCATGGTTGGTCGGCTTGGCCCGGTCCGCTAGCTAGGATGGGCCGAGGCCAGAGCGGGCCGGGCCGGGCGACATTCCTAGACGCCGCCTTTGCCTGCACACAATGGTAAGGAAGAGCGGCCTGCGCAAGCATTTTTTGTGGAACCATGGAATCTACAGTGCTATACAATTATGGCCATTTTTTGTGGCACTGTGGAATCTACAATGCTATATAATTAGGGCCTTAAAAGTTAAAACATACTTGAACGTAAATGAATTAGCAGGAAAAACTAAAAAGGCTCGTTGCAGATGAATAAACATAAAATTCAGAGCTATTTGAATGATAAAAATTAAATGCAGTAAATTCTCGAAGATACTATAAAAAAATTACAAGTTTTTCACTCTTTTAGCTGTAACATTAAAATTAAGTAATATAAAAAAAATTACTTTATGTCGAGCAATGAAGATTTTTTCAAGAGTAAACTTCATATTGTTTATATTTAGTGGGTCAATCTCCTATCAAGTGGGTCACCTTATAGATAACTGTCAGTTAGTTATCTTAGCTCTTGGTATAACAACCTCGAAATTTAATGGCCTTTTAATTATTGGTTTGGTTAAAGATTCAATAAAATGGCAACTGAAGGTACGATGAGTGTAAAAATGAGCTTAGCGTTATATCATTGGATGAAAAAGTGGGAATGGAGCTACAAAGGTCAAATGTGGGTTCAAGAGAGCCGCAGCTAGTTAAAGGAGAAAATTTTCCGATCAATCTAGCAATAGGGTCATATCCATTGAAGAGAGATTTTGCTTGATGCTTATACTTTGAGTGGCAATAATCTTTTCTGAGGTTTGAAATCCATAGGCGTGACATGCCAATGGATCTATTGGGTATTTGGGTTTGATTTATGGAATTCTCAAAGGTAGTAATGTCTTAGTGATCTCACCTCTCCAACTAAAAAAAGAAATATAATTTAAGATCCACTAGAAACAAAATTTCATCCATCATAGTAGAGGAAAGATATTCAAAGGAATCTAAAAACAAAGAAAACAATGTCTTACTTATGAGAAAAAAAAAAAAAAAAAAAAAAGGTTACAAGGGGCAAAGCATGGAATCGCATAAAATATGATCGCTCAGCCTCAAATATTTTAGCAAGAATGAAAGTTTTACTTTCTAGGAATTTAACTTCAACTTACAACGGAAGTGGCCTATCCAAGAAGTCCATTAGTTAGATCATTACGGTACTAACTTGGGATTACTTTTTTTGTTTAGCTCCAAAAATTACTCACACACCCAAGCATCCCCTGCTATTTTTGTGGAGAGGGAGATGCTTAGATGCCTCAGTGGATATAGGGCACTTAATTAAGAGGTCAAAGGTTAAACCATGATCTGACTCTAATAATCTTGTATATGAATCTCGGTGGGGCAGCCTTTGTAGCAGGCTTTCTTGAGACAATCTTGATGATGGTGAGCAACACCCCATTAGCCAATATGCAAGAGAAGCTTCATTCCAAGAGTATAGAAGCTAAGGATCCAAGATCAATAGCCACATCAGATAATATAAAATGCATAAGGATCTTCAAATTGCATTCTTGCGGAACCACTTATTTAGACGTATAGGAACCCCCAACTTAGAGAAACAGAGATGTCATGTTCGATATTTCTAACCCCACGCATGGTTTGTGACTTTGTGTTAGTAGAGATTCCTTGTGTCATTTAAAGAACCAAACTATGGGTGAATTTTGAAAATTTATCCCATTATGACATTACAACACACAGGTGGAATGTATAATGCAATCAAGCCTAATGCAATTTAAACATAGTCAGTTGTATTATGGAATATCTTTAGTTTTTTAATTATTTTCATAGAAACCATAATGTAATCTAAACATAGTCAATTGAGTAAAACAGTAAATAAAAATAGTCAGTAAATCAATCCTAGAGAAAATGGAAAGGGCATTTTTTTTTTTTTTTACCAAAGGTTAAACAAAAGAATCTAATTTGGTACCTCTACTTTAGAAGGGGGTGTCTGTTGAAGATGTCGGGTCCATGCCCACCAATGATTTGGCTTGGTGGATGATGAAGACCAAGGAGCCACCTATGGCGATGATGATGAAGAATAATTCTGAAAGATAAATTAGAATAGAGTGAGAGAAAAAGATAAAGAGGGGAGAAGTGAAGATTTCTAAACGATAAGAAAAACAGACCATTATAAAAGAGAGAGGAAAGGACACATGCATATACAAATGAAGGTTTCCACCATAATTCACCGGAATCGTAATATAACATTTGTGCATTACAAAAGTGTTGAGGGGAGGAGTTAATCTCCATAGCTGAAATAGAAGGTAAATGTAGCTTCTCAATTTTTTGGAAGAGAAGAAAAACACATGTAATGGAAGAGAGTAAGCGAAGATGAGGATTTAAATGGGTTATGTTTGGGTCAGGTGTATCTTATAAACTTTAATTAAATGGGCTGGCAGCTATCAATGGACCAGTAACTATTGACTGTAAAATGGGCCAGCAGTTTTGGAACTCAATTAAGAAATAGTCAAAATCATTTAGCAGTCAAAATCGAGAGACTAATTTCTCAATTGATCTCAATTGGAAACAGTCTCTATTTATATAAATTCTAACAACCTTACATCAGAGCTATATTATTTTGAATTCCTAGGAAATCAATACCAAGTGAAAAACAATCCCAGAGACTTTTTGAAAGTTCGGGATCCGGACCCTAGAGTGTGGGCTAAATAGAGTGATGTCGGATGTGAATTTTGATCCCCCTCGGGGAGGGAAATCGTCATTCAACTATATGAGATATTAAAAAGTTTACATTGAAAATGAGGATTCCGACTATCCTCAAAATCAACGAATCACGATCCCCAGTTACGGATACGGCCGTAACATCGTTTTTCGTCAAAAGCCGAAAGAAAGTGAGAGAAAATGTGATGGGTTCTTCTCTTGTCGATGTGCCGCCGGCGACACACGACGGTTGTCTCATCACTTAATTTGGGTTTTTCAATTTGGGTCAAATTTGGGTCGAATCAAAGTAGGGTCATAGTGAACTAGGCAGGGGAAATCAATATTCAGGGCCATGCATACTAATTAAAGTTAAATCTAAGTATTCTAGGGGGTAAATTAAATAAAACAAGAATAACTAAGAAAATAGGGGGAGGGTGCCAAATATTTAGAAGATGATCAGCCCCGTTCTCAGGGTACCCCAGGGTGATTCGGGACCGGGATGTGACATACGTAAGTATGTTGGTAACGACGGCTGATAACTGGTTAAAAAGTGCATATTTATTATGTTAATCCTAGATATTCTTGCACTTTTATTATTTTATGTTCTTCAATTTATATGCATTTGCTAGTTAATTCTTGTTTTATCTTTTTACAAAAAAAGCTTGACAAAGTTGATGATTTAGTGGTAGAATTGGAGCAAAAAAAAAATATTGGGCTTTGAAGTGCTAAAAGAAGTGAAAAACAAGTGCTTATGGGTTAGAAGAGAGGCTTGACCCATATGTTAGTGGATTATGGCCTATTTTAGCATTAAAGAACCTAATTTGGAGCCTTCTATCACCCTTCTTTGGGCCCCTTTTGATTAATTACGGGATTTTCATTGATTTTCTCTCAAGAGATAAGGAAAGAGGGTTTTAACAAAAAGAAAGATATTAGGAGGTGAAGGGGATCTATCATTCGATGGTTCTAGTTTGGAGGTGGAAGGAGAGAAAGAGGAAAAAAACGAAGGAGAAGTAGAAGACAACTCAAAAGAAGAAGATGAAGAACTCCATGGCTATGGTGTCCTCCTCTTCCACCATCATGGGCTAAGCTTCTCCTATTCCTAGGGTTTAGATGAAACCCTAGTCAAGTAACTCTAACTTTTTTTGTATTTAATCTTTGGAATAATTACATTGGGATGTTGATTGTATAACACTGAGATTTATTGCAATTAATGGTTTTATTTTCTTTTCACATGTTCAATTTCTGTGATTTTGCATATGTGGTTATACAATAGTGATTCTTATACATACACCAAAACCATAGGACGAGTTATAACTTAGGAAAACGAGTCGTATCTATGACAGTAGAAGTAGTGTAGACGGTTCGTATTATCCAAAGATAATCTGTACTTGGGGTTTTGGTGCGTGATTTTCTTGGTGATTGTATTTTGGCTTGTAGCTAAAATACATCTTTACATCCTAATATAATAACCATAAATTAATACAATTGAAGATAGTTGCAAGATTAGTGGTGAATTCGACAACCCTAGGAATTCTTTTTTTAACTTGTTCATCATTTGATTTAATTATAATTCTACTTTAATTTCAGTTCTCAATTATTTTAGAAAATTTAACAATCAATCACTCTTTTTGGAATTAAAATTAAATTCAACCTTGGTTTTTTTTTAACCAACAAAAAAATGAAGCTACTTGAACACAATATACTCCACAAAAAAGTGAATCTACCCACAAAATTCTATCACCCCCCAACTTGAACACAATATACTCCACAATCAATAAAAATGAAGCTTAGTGAATGTGTATCTGAACTACAATCGAAGCAATGTATCAATAATATCACTAAAAGCAACCCTTGAATACCCAAATGTTCATAACCAGATAGAATTATTGTGCACCAAAGTAACAACCACAACAAGATGTTTAGGCAATAAGACTTCTTTTTCAAACAGGCATTACTTTGACTTCAAATCTCACCAAAAGATATCACTCACAAATGAAGCTCACAGAGATGGGATGTATATGTATTCTCTCATACACGTGGATAGAATAAATTTGAGTACAAACCAAATAATCCACATACAAATATGAATGAAAGCTCAACAAGAACATCATAAAGAGGAGAAGAAACCACTACGAGAAATCAACTCTCAAAGTCACATGTTCACTACAGTCACATCCTCAATCATCAACTACTACGCCTTTGGGGTCGGCTAGGTCTTTATTCCGGTTGTAACATAGGTCAGGGTCAAGGATAAAGTAAGGATAGACGAATCACAATCTCATGAAATAAGTGAAGAAGCTGAAGTGAACAAACTGTAGTTTTTCAAACTCATCATCTCTTTTGAACATTTCATCACCACTCCCAAATTCCAAATGAAGCAATTCCAAACTACTTACAATCTTCTACTTGAGCAAACAAAAACAAAAGAAAAACAAATGAATCGAAACTTTTTTTTTTTGTTTTTTTTTTTTTTGAATATTTTTTTTATGCTCTCACTTTTGCCTAGGTTATCTTTCGGATGTCCAACCTAGAGAGCATTTTTCATTCTTTTTTTTAATAGAAAATACAATGACAATAAAAACAAGAACAACTACCAAATAACATTACATCTTCACTTCTATACTTTTAAATCACCAAGTCCTCAAAAATTTACCCAACTTCTTCACCCAAATGTGAGGCTACTGGCTATGAAAAGAAGGATATGCAATGAAGGCTCAACTTGATTCCTATCAGGTAACTAATGTGCGGATGCAAGAAACAAACGAACAGGCTCAAAGTAGAAAAGATGACCTAGTTTCATTCCCCAAAAGTAAGAAGTGTCATCTGACATCTAGATTGACCAACCTTGAACATGTGACAATGGCAGTTAATGGAATGAATATGCAACTGTATAACCTCATAATAAAGTTCAAGCTCAAATTTAACATAACATGGGTTATAAGTCTTAGTCAATGCCATTATGATACAAGAATCTCAAAGCCTAACCATCAAATCATGGAGTCACAAGAGTAGCAACCCAATTTATCTCCAATGATGAAAACTGGGGAAAAACGAATCACTAACAGTGCACAACTATCACAATGTTCTCATGCAAGCTCAAAAAATATACAAATTACCTCAAACAAATGAGTTGTAATCATGAAGTATATTGAGCTCAAGTAGGCAAAATAATGGCAACTCCCCCCAACTTATTTGTCACCTTGTCCTCAAGGGGACACGACATCAAAGAACATGAAATAAAACAAAGGAAGTAAAAGGAAGGAGTGCACCTGAGTGAAGAGAACTAAGGGGGCAAAGAGCTCGGTGAATCAGAAGGCGGGTGCTGAGCAACAAAAATAGCCCGAAGAAGGCGATGAGTCTCTACGGTATCAAGCTGATACTGGGCTTCAAATACATCAAACCTCTGCACAAGACGACTATAGTCCGAATGTGGTCTATCCTTCGAGGTGGTATGAAGCAAAAGTGGAGGTGAAATGCAAGGAGATGAAGGTCCAGTTGATGTGGATGGAGAATCTCAACAGGGTTACTAAGCCAAACGGGTTGGCGGGACAACCGAGGATGCTGCCCACTTTCCCGAACCAATTTGCGCCAACTGATAGCCCAAAGATGCTGACCATAATAAACACAAGTAGTATTAGACGGCTCAGTAGGAGGAATGGCATATCTATCAGCTCGAAGCAATATAGTGATCAAATTGGCAAAGGGCAGAGGCCAAGCTTGAGCACACTGGGTGGGCGTCTTGATGAACTGTTTATAACAAGCATACATTTGGTTCCAAATCATGTCAGCGACATCACAAGAAAAGCCATTCTCCATAGCATATAGGGCATCAAGGACATCCCCTCGTCATTGTTGATCATGACCATTGGGACACACATTCTTCTTGGGCACCGAATCAACAAACCAAAGCCGCCATGGAAGTTGAGAACGTAGAATGTGATTTGGTGCATAGTGACCCAAAGGAACAGTGCTCAAAGCAGTAACCTTGCTTGAAACTGGTAACTGAGGCAAGTGAGCAAGGTGAGACTTAAGAGAACAACCCAAGGCAGTGGCAATACGCCCTTTGGTCACAAAGATCTCCTCATCATCAATTTTAGTAAACAATACCCCCAGGTTGGTTATCGGTTGAAGATACATATTCTGATAGAACAAGCGAACCAACCGAGGGTATGCAACATCGGACGGGGCAAGCAAAGCCAATAAGTGGCGGTTGGAGAATTCTTGGACCGCCCATTCTGATGCAGGATCTTCCTGAAAGAACTGGGCCACATCAAATGTAGTCTGAATGGCAATTGGTTTTATGGCCCATTGCTCATTTGGTTGCTCAGTTTGAATTTGGCGGGACCGAATGGGCCGTTTGCGTGAAGTGGATTCAACTTCAATTGCATGGCTCTTTGAAGCTTTCGGGCGACCCATGAATACCTACAAAAATAAGTCAATTAATGAAAATCATTATGGCAATAGAATTCAAATGTTGGCACAACAAAGTATGTAAGAAAGAGTGAATCAATATGCCAAATTCATCTAAGAAGACAGTGAATTCGGAATGACATTCTATACAAAATTGGACAATCCTCGGAAGCCATTCCGGTTGCCACAATGTGTACATGAAATAGGTAAACAAAGCACAGTTAAATAACATTAATAGACAAAACTGAATACCCAATGCACAAAATCACAGCTCACAAAGTAACACAATGCACCTAGAAAAAGGCAAAAATAAGGACTCAATGCAATTGTGAACAAAAAAATGTGAATGAATAATGTGTGCAAAACTAAACTGTAACAACCATGAAGGACAAACTGGGACACCCAACTTCCAAAACATTATTACAGTAAAAGAAATAAAAGAAAAGAAAACATAACTAAAAATAAAGACTAATAAAAGAAATAACAAAGAATAAAAAAAATAAAGAGATAAACACACAAAATAGAGGTGCTCGGTCATGAGGAGTGAGAGAGAGAATCAAGGCAAGGATGAAGGCTACTGAGTGAGGAAATGATGTAGATGGTGAGATGAGGGTGAGTCGGGTTAGAGAGAGAAACAAAGTGGGGCTGCTGTGAGACGCCTGCGACGTGCGACGGAACTAGGTTGGGTATTGGGGACGGTGTGGATCACCGGCATGGTGGGGGAATCGGTGGTGGGTGTGATGATGCCGAGAGAGAGAGAAGGGAAGTGGGTTGGATGGGGGTCGGCGGCTGTGGTGTGGGTCGTCATCGGAATGAGGACTGATGTGGGTCGGTGATAGGGAAAAACGGTGATGGAGGGAGGAGCTAGGACGACGACGGCAAGGCTAAGAGCAATATCCGTACCTGTGGTGAAGCCAAGAGAACACCGGCAACGAGCGATGACAAGATGCCGGCGACAGTGTGAGGGGGAGTTGGGTGGTATAGGGAAGGAGATGTGGTGCGGCGTGAAGGAAGAAGAGAGAGAACAGAAAAGGCGTAGGGTTTTCTTGTGAACTTTTTGAGTTTTTTTTTTTAGTAAAGCAATAAAACGTGCTCGAGCTTTACGGAGAAAGCTCGAGCTTTCTGGGACAGAAACTTAAAAGCTAAAAGGGAAGAGAAAGTGCTCGAGCTTTCTCGAAAAAGCTCGAGCTTTTTAGGACAGAAGGTTTAGACAATTTTGAAGGAAAGAGTGCTCAAGCTTTTTGAGAGTGCTCGAGCTGCAACGACGCAAAGCTCGAGCTTTCTGAAAAGTGCTCGGGCTTTCTGGACCAGAATCATTTGGAGAAAGAGCATGGAAAAATGCTTGAGCTTTATGAAATTGCTCGAGCCTTTTTAAAAAAAACAAAAGGAATAAAATAAATACTAAACACTTTTAAAACACTAAAAACTCAATGAAAAATAACAAAAATCTGGGTTTCCTTCCAAAAGAGCTAAGTTTAATGTCTTCAGCTAGACACAGTAAGAGGAGAAAAATCAATTAACATAAACCGGGTCTGCAAGATCAATCTCCTCAATCAAATTCCCTTCCTCCACACCCTCAACAAACAATTTCAACCTTTGGCCATTAACTTTGAAAGTTTGGCCACTCCGAGGGTTATGAATTTCTACTGCACCATGAGATCAAGATTGAACAACCACATACGGACCATCCCATCTAGACCGTAATTTCCCAGGAAACAACCATAACTTAGAGTTGAACAACCATACCTTTTGACCGGGCTCAAAGGACTTGCGATTAATGTGAGAATCATGGAACGCCTTAGTCCGAGCCTTGTAAATACGAGAACTCTCATACGCATCATTCCTAAGCTCCTCTAACTTATTGAGTTGGAGCTTTCGGTTAGAGTCGGCAACAAGCATATCAAAGTTGAACTTCTTAATGCCCCACATTGTAACGCCCCAATTCCGGATACCGATATACTCGTTCGACTACCCGAAATTGGCGCGCTACTTCCCGGAAAATCCGAGAACTTCCAAGATCGTAGGCCGCAGTGAGGTCCAATTTAAAACTTTTTGACCAACATAGTTATAACATTTAATATTGCGGAAGCATAACGATTTAAACAAAGCGGAAGCAATAGGTATCGATAAATATATAAAGTATGAGCAGAACATATGTCTAATTAAAATGATTCAATGTTAATCAAAGTTATACATTTTCATTCTACCCTTCTCACTACAGAATATCTCTCAAAAACCCAAAATAACAATGTCCCTCAAAACCCTGGAATGAACTCCTCGCCCTCCGGCTCGACATCCGTGTCGGCCGGGCCCCATGCGTACTCTCCTACAACGGGTGCCTCCACTACAGCTAGTGTGTCATCTGGGATCTCGGGATCAAGGCTTAAGCACCATAGAATGGGTCAGATCTAAACGATCTGGCAAGATACAGCATACTACTAACATAGCATATATATATCAAAGGAATTAATGACGGGTACATAAGTTAAATGAATAACAAGGGAAAAGAACTAGGCAGTTGTGCATTTAAATCATAAGGAATCAGTATAAATAGAAAACATCTAAACTACTACAAACAAGGTGGCACATTCACACGAGCTGGAATACCGCGGGATATTATGCCGCGGCCCTCCCATACTGAACACAGTCGCGGTGGGGAATCTCACCAGGGAATAACTAATCCCGAATATCACTCATCAACTCATCATCTCATCACTCCAGATCGGCACGGTATGACACCTTGCCATCTTAACCACACAGCTCATCATGATAGCTCCTCAATACTCAACTAGCTCCTACCGAGGATGATCAGTCCACCGGCTGAGCTTAAATCAACCGAGTGAATGTTCATGCCGACTCGAGAATAACTCTAAGGTCTGTGTCTGTCTAGGCTTTGCCTTGCGTGAACAAGGTCCTAGCAATACCTCTATAAGGTCCACACATCTTAATTCAGTCTCTGGATCTTATTCAAGATCCAGGCCCACTCGTTGGATCCATACCAAGGCCCATCAGTACATGGCCTGGTCTAAAACCGTCCAAACGAGGCAACCAATCCATCTACTACTGACAAACAGTTCCATTATAATCCATATAACTTAACAGTCCAATAGAAACTATCTCTTCAAGCTAAAGGGTTCACATCACCACACTTAGGCCCAATAAGGGCCCGCCTAGACACAGACACGGGTCAATGATCTCCGAAATCACACCATCGGGTCACCTCTAGATACCCTAGGTTCAGGTCTTCCAATTATGTTTAATTAATAGTAAACAGCTATTTTAAGATCTAAGAATGACAGAGTAAAATAACAGTGAAGTATAAACTTCAATCAGAGAATCAACGGGAAAAGCAACGGTCCAATCCTAGGTAATTGGGCCACTTTAGGTTCGGGTCTATCTCCGGTAATTCGATCTCTAAACGATGTCATTAATGCCGTAAAATAATGTATTTGGTGCTTAGTTAGTTTAATGGCATCTATGACAACTTTTAGAGGTCGAATCATCTTAGATTATCAACCAAAACTCTAAACAGTGGTCCCCACGAGTCAAGGTCGAGCCACGCCATTGACTCGTGCTTGGCACATTGATGGAAGTTCATTTGGATGGTTAATGGGTTATGGAAAAATAGTGGGCCCCGCCCCGATTTAGTCCACAAAGATTAAAGGGTCTAAATTTCTAATTTGTGAAAATTAATGGTGCTAATAAAAGTATTAAAACTAAGGGGCTTAATTAATTAGTAAAGAGACTAGTGGTTTAAAGATTAGTGGGCCCCACTGGGCCCAAAGCCCCAAACAAAACCCAAGCCCAAACCCACAACAGACCCCAAGCCCAAATCCACGTGGACAGGACCCAAGCCCAACCCACGTGGACAACACTACCACCCCCTCATCAGGTCAATTCCCACACTTCACTCTCCACTTTCAAACCACTTGGATTATCCAATCAGGTCACTCCACACTTATTCTCAAATTTCAAAACCATGTGAGTCATCAGCCACCTACCCTCACATCTACACGTGTATTTCCTTCCTTCCTTCACTTCATCAGGACAAGAGGCAGCCATTACAGAGCCTGCTTCTGAAGTGGGTCACGACGAACCGTAACTAAGCCCCTACGTTTAGTGGCCCACTGATTTGTAGTCCATGATCAGACCCCACCCTAATGGTCGCCCGGGCCCATACGGCCAGATGAATGGTCTAGATCCACGGTCCCACTCATCCTGCGGGCCCACAACCGAATTACATAAAAGTAAATCGCTACATGAGACCCTCGCCTGCAGCAAGAAGAAGCTATGATCGTGGGTCCCACTGATCAAGGCCCACGATCAGTCCACGACACCTAGGTCGCCCATCATGGTTCTACAAGATGTGGGGTTCGGATCCCCCAGGGTGGCCCACCTGGGCCCATTGATCACAATGCGCAAGCCCATACCACACGACAAACCATAACTGTTGCAGGAATTTGCAACTGTAGCAGTGGCTATTACAGAGCCACTGCTACAGCTGCCTTCATCATCTTTCCATCTCATTCCATCCAAAAATTTCAGCCTATTTCTATTTATTTAAACACAATTGAAAATTACAAATTCTCATCAATGCCCAAATCCATTCTAATTCATAAAACAGAGCTCAGGATTTCTAAAACTAAATAAAACACATACATGAGATTAAATCCTGAGAATCAAAGGTAAAACACATATATTCTAGATCAACAGTAAGTGTACTTGCCTTTTGGTGAAATGAGTTGCAGAGAGAAAGGGAACTGTAGAAGGGACAGAGAACCAGAATTCCAGCAGCTGACAGAGATGAAGAGCAGAATAGTAGCAGAGAAGGAAGAAGGAAGGTGATATAGCAGCAGCTGTAGCTCCTTAAATCCCAGCACAGAAATAGAGAGGAAGGAGAGAAAATGCTGAAGGAAAGTGGCTGCTGTAGAGATGGGATCCCAGCAAGGAAGATGAGAAATTCCAGCAGAGTAGAGGCTCCAGCAGTCACCACAATGAAGGATAAGAAGAAGAGAACAGCAACAGTAGCTTGGAGAAATTGAAATGGGTAGGAAGAAGATGGTGAAGGGGCTGCAGCAGTGGTCTTCTGTAGCTTTAAGATGGGTTCCAGCACAACTGTAGCAGAGTCTCCATACGTTGGAAGAGGAAGGAGGAGAAGACAGTTGGGCTGGGGTGGTTTCCTTGGGAAGGGGGCTGGTGGTTATCTTGGGAAGGGGGCTGCTTAGGGTTTAGGGTTTATTGCAAATGGGGATTAAGAGACACTATATAGGTCTAGGAGGGATGATTAAGGACCAAGATACCCTTAGGGTTTAGTGGGATTAGGGTTAGGGTTTGAGGTTAATTTGGTCATTAGGGAAGAAGGTTCTAGAGAGCACCTTTAGCTTACACTAACCCTCTTAATTAACTTAATTAAACTCTATTAACAACTAACCTAACTCTAAAAGCCTAGGATTAACACAATCCCCAATCAATTAAAAACACTAACCACTAAGCTAATCTAACTAACTTAGGAAATCTAACTAGTCAATATAATTAGCCCCTAACTAGCCCAAATAAATCAGTAATTAACAATGATTAGCCATAATTAGCAATAATTAGCGAAGATTAGCGAAGATTAACATAATTAAACAATAATTAACATAAATTAGGGTTAATTAGTCTATAAAATAGCCCTTAGAGGGCCCACCAAGGGTGGGACCTCACACACATGGCCTTATCTCTAGCTCTAACGGGAGATGACAAGCTTTACGGAAAACCAATCGGTAAGGAGACATGCCAATAGGGGTCTTATATGCGGTATGATATGCCCACAAAGCATCATTCAAATGCAAAGACCAATCCTTTCTATTCGACAGTACCGTTTTCTCAAGAATTGACTTGACCTCCCTATTTGACACTTCAACTTGCCTACTAGTCTGGGGATGGTAAGGGGTGGCGACCTTGTGAGTGATGGAATATTTTTGAAGCAAGATTGCAAAGGGTCGATTACATAAATGAGACCCTCCATCACTGATAATCGCTCGTGGCATACCAAACCGAGAAAAGATATTCTCTTGAATGAATTTGACCACCACTTTGTGATCATTGGTTTGGGTTGCTACAGCCTCAATCCACTTGGACACGTAATCCACCGCTAACAAAATATACTCAAAACCAAACGACGATGGAAACGGTCCCATGAAATCAATACCCCATACATCAAAAATCTCAACAACTAAGATTGGGGTAAGAGGCATCATATCTCTGCGAGACATTGTCCCCATTTGCTGACAACGAATGTAAGTCTTGCAAAAATTGTGTGCATCCTTAAATAGAGTGGGCCAATAGAACCCACTCTGCAAGACTTTCATTGCCGTCTTGCGACCACTAAAATGGCCACCACAAGCTAAAGAACGACAGAAAGTAAGAATGCTATGAAACTCACTCTTTGGAACACAACGGCGGATAACTTGGTCAGAGCAATACTTGAAAAGCACAAGATCCTCCCAATAAAAGAACTTTACTTGCGAGAAAAATATGTCTTTGTCCTGTTTGGACCATTGGGAAGGAATTTGACCGACTGCAAGATAGTTCACGATATGAGAAAACCAAGGAGGTTCCATTAATGACACCGAAAAGAGTTGCTCGTCAGGAAACGAGCCATGCAAAGGTTGAGTGTCACTCGTGTGCTCAACAAGAATGCGGGACAGGTGGTCGGCTACGACATTTTCGGAACCTTTTTTGTCCCGAATTTCTAAATGAAACTCTTGAAGCAACAAAATCCACCTAATCAATCTTGGCTTGGTCTCTTTCTTGGTTAGCAAATGCCGCAAAGCAGCATGGTCGGTAAAGACAACAACTTTAGAACCAAGGTTGTAAGAACGAAACTTGTCCAAAGCAAAGACTACGGCGAGTAACTCTTTCTCTGTAGTGGTGTAATTCAACTGAACATCATGAAGAGTTTTACTCACATAGTAAATAGCATATGGAACTTTGTCTACCCTTTGTCTCAAGACAGCTCCAACTGCATAGTCAGAGGCATCACACATAATTTCAAAAGGAAGGGACCACTTGGGTGGTTGCATGATTGGGGCGGAGGAAAGAGAGTCACGAAGCTTTTCAAAAGCCTCCACACATGCATTATCAAAGACAAATGGAGTATCCTTGGCAAGTAGATTGCACAAGGGCCTAGAGATCTTACTGAAGTCTTTAATAAACCGACGATAGAAACCCACATGTCCTAAAAATGATCGAACTTGCTTGACCGTAGTAGGATGCGGAAGCTTAGCAATGAGATGGACTTTGGCCTTATCGACCTCAATCCCTCTCTTGGACACAATATGTCCCAACACAATCCCCTCTTGAACCATAAAATGGCTCTTTTCCCAACTAAGCACAAGATTTGTCTCCTTGCAACGCTTCAAAACTTTGGTCAAGTTTTGGAGACAATCATCAAACAAGGGGCCAAAAACAGAGAAATCATCCATGAAGACTTCGAAAAATTTCTCTACCATATCGGAGAAGATAGACATCATGCACCTCTGAAAGGTTGTCGGTGCATTGCACAATCCAAAAGGCATGCAACGATATGCATGTGTCAAATGGACAACTGAAAGTGGTATTTTCCTAATCTTCCGGAAAGACCGCAATTTGGTTATATCCAGAATAACCATCAAGAAAGCAAAAATAGCTTTGACCCGCTAACCTCTCCAAGATTTGATCAATGAATGGGAGAGGAAAGTGGTCTTTCCGGGTCATAGAGTTGAGCTTGCGATAATCAATACAAACTCTCCACCCTGTGGTGGTACGCATAGGGACAAGCTCACCCTTATCACTCTCAACAACAGTGATACCAGACTTCTTTGGTACCACTTGGGTAAATAATACCCGCATCTAACAACTTCACAACCTCCTTCATGACAACCTCCTTCATGTTGGGATTAAGCCTTCTCTGCATTTCTTGAGGTGGCTTTGCATCATCCTCTAAATGAATGCGGTGCATACAAATAAAGGGATCAATCCCTTTCAAATCAGCTACGGACCAATCTATAGCACCCTTGTGCTCTCTAAGAACCTCAAGAAGACGACACTCTTGCTCACTTGGAAGATTGGAAGCAATGATAATAGGAAGAGTGTCATCGGGTCCCAAGAATGAATACTTAAGAGTATCTGGGAGCAGCTTCAACTCAAGCTTTGGAGGAACCTCTAACGATGGAGGAGCAGGAGTGCTCGCAAGATTAGGAAGGGGTTCTGGTTGAGACTTCCAAGGAGGATAGTCTATAGAAGGAGAACAGTCAAGCAATGAATTGACTTCCTCAATAGAACCATCAATATCAAAAACATCACTATCAAAGTAAGTCAAACATCTCTCCAAAGGATCCTCAATCAAGATTTGAGGGAGAGATTCCTCAACTATCCCATCTATCATATCCACTGAAAAACAATCCTCCTCATGTGGAGGTTGTTGTGAAGCATTGAAAACATTAAGCCTCACAGTCATATTTCCAAAAGAAATATCCATCACTCCGATTCGACAATTAATACATGCATGAGCAGTAGCTAAGAAGGGTCGACCTAAGATGACGGGAATGTGACGCTTAGGGTCATGAACGGGCTCCATGTCTAAAACCAAAAAATCAACTGCAAAGTAGAATTTGTCTACTTTCACCAAAACATCCTCAATGATCCCACGAGGTAACTTGACGGATCTATCAGCTAACTGCAAAGACACCGTCGTAGGCTTCAACTCACCTAACTCAAACTGTTTATATACAGAGTATGGCAATAAATTAACACTTGCCCCCCAAGTCAAGGAGCGCCCTCTCAATGGTGTGATTACCAGTGACGCAAGAAATTGTGGGGGCTCCAGGATCTTTGAACTTAGGTGCAGTTTGGTGCTGGAGAATCGAGCTCACTTGCTCTGTCAGAAAGACCTTCTTTGACACATGAGTTTTAGTTTTACGCTTTTGAGTGCAAAGGTCTTTCAAGAATTTAGCATAGGAAGGGATTTGCTTGACTGCATCAAGAAGTGGCAAGTTAATCTTAACTTGCTTAAAAATCTCAAGCATCTCCTCCATAGTTGTACTCTTTTCCCAAAAGGAGAAGGGTCGGCTAAGCAAGAAGGGTAAGGGGCCTTGGGCACATAGGGTGCCACATGAACACTCAAAGGATCACTTGGGGATGAAGAATCCCCTTTCTGCAAATTTTCATTCACAGCTTTGCCTTTTCCAGAAGAACTCGTCAACTCACTCTCAGCCTTATACTCAACTTTGTTGTCTACCTCTCTCCCACTCCTAAGGGTAGTTATGGCCTTAGCTTGCTCATGAAATTGTTCATTGGAGTTAGAAAACTCTACCCCATAATGGCCTTTAGGGTTGTTCGCCGGCTGACTTGGTAAACGTCCCTCATCTCTTCTACCCACAGCTTGTGCTAGTTGTCCCATTTGGGATTCTAGCTTTGAGATGGACTGAGTGTGTGAGTGGAGCAATTGAGTGTTGGAATGATGATTTGACTCTAAAACTTGCAAAGTACTCAACACTTTATCCTCAAAAGCTAAGTTTCTAGGAGGAGGTGGTGGTTGTTGATATTGTTGAGGAGGAGGACGGTAGGATGATGACGGAAAAGAGTTAGGCACATTTGGCCTAGAATTTTGTGCGAATGGAGGATTTGGGGCTTGAGGCCTCCAAGAAAAATTTGGATGGTTTCTCCATCCCGGGTTGTAATGGCTAGAGTATGGATCATTACCCGGTTTAGAAAAACCTTGAAGAGCATTAACTTGCTCTTGCACAAACTCTGGATATTACGGGGCTAAGGGACAGTCTGTCACATAATGGGTTGGGCATCAACATAAAGCACACACCTCTTGAGTGACAGGAGCAGAAGTGGAAACTTGTCCCATAGCCAAGGCTTGGTCTAGTTTCCTAGACAATGCCGCAACTTGCTCTTGGACATCCACAGATTGTCCAACTTCATAAATGCCACCTCTCTTAGGGACGCTAGAAGAGGTGGGTGGAGCTCTCCGACTTGCTGAGGCATGGTGTTGGGAATTCTCACTAAGGGTCTCAAAAAGATCCCATGCCTCATCCTGATTCTTGTTGAGGAAAGTCCCTCCACAAGCAGAGTCAATCATTTGATGGTTTTGTTCAGTGATACCGTCATAGAAACTCTGCACCAACTGCCAACGCTTGATATCATGATGGGGACACTTCCTATGATGGTTCAAAAATCTCTCCCAAGCTTCATGAAAAGACTCGCCATCGAGTTGAGTAAAACTTGTGATGCCTCTTCTCATATCATTGATTTTGCCTATAGGAAAGTTTTTTTTTTAAAACTCTTGTTGAAGTTGAGCCCAAGTTGTTATAGAATTTGTAGGCAAAGAACCGAGCCATTGTTTGGCTCTATCCTTCAACGAAAAAGGGAACAACCTTAACTTAAGAGCATTCTCACTCAAATTTTGCACATTGACAGTGGTGCATAGCTCCAAAAACTCATTCAAATGTTGATATGGGTCCTCATTTGATTTCCCATAAAAAGATGGTAACATCTGAATGGTTTGGGGTCTAATTTCATAATGCCCAGTTACATCAGGCATTTGAATACATGAAGGATTGGTATATGTTGTAGGAATGAAATGAGCCTTAAGAGGCTGTGGTTGTTGTTGTCCACCATTTTTAGCCATGTCTACAGAAATAGGATTTCCTAAGACTCTAGACTTAATGGACAAACCACGAAAAGCTCTCAATGTTCTTTCTAGCTCAAGGTCTAATTTTTCTAAGTCTGGGTTGCACGAATGGTGACCAAACATAAAACAAATAAACCTATCCAATCAAGTATACCAACTGTAGCAAAAATAAAATGCAAAGAGAAAGGAAAGATTTCACCGTGATCAGTTGCAAAGAAGGTAGAATTTTTCTTCTTTTGTGTGTTTTTTTTTTACCAACGTTTGCTCCAATCGACTCTACTTTTCATTAACTTTTTATAATTGATGCACACCAAAAACAAAGAAAAATAAAAATAGTAGAAAATAAAGAATTAAAATAAAAATCAATTGAAGGCTTCTTCACAATTAAACAATCCCCGGCAACGGCGCCAAAAATTGATCTGTCGTGGAAATCAATCAAATTACCAAACTAAACTACTAGTATAGTAGTAGAGTAAGGGTCGAACCCACAGAGATTGCTAATTGTTTAAAAACCAATGTTGAATTTAATTTTAATTCCAAAAAGAGTGATTGATTGTTGAATTTTCTAAAATAACTGAGAACTGAAATTAAAGCAGAATTATAATTAAATCAAATGATTAAAAAGTTAAAAAAAGAATTCCTAGGGTTGTCGAATTCACCACTAATCTTGCAACTATCTTCAATTGTATTAATTTATGGTTATTATATTAGGATGTAAAGATGTATTTTAGTTACAAGCCAAAATACAATCACCAAGAAAATTACGCACCAAAACCCCAAGTACAAATTATCTTTAGATAATACAAACCATCTACGCTACTTCTATTGTCATAGACATGACTCATTTTCCTAAGTTATAACTCGTCCTACGATTTTGGTGTATGTATTAGAATCACCATTGTATAACCACATATGCAAAATCATAGAATTGAACATGTGAAAAGAAAATAAAACCATTAATTGCAATAAATCTCAATGTTATACAATCAACATCCCAATGTAATTATTCCAAAGATTAAATACAAAAAAAGATAGAGTTACTTGACTAGGGTTTCATCTAAACCCTAGGAATAGGAGAAGCTTAGCCCATTATGGTGGAAGAGGAGGACACCATAGTCATGGAGTTCTTCATTTTTTTCTTTTGAGTTGTCTTCTTCTTCTCCTTCCTTTTTTTTCTCTTTCTCTCCTTCCACCTCCAACTAGAACCACCGAATGATAGATCCCCTTCACCTCCTAATATCTCTCTTTTTGTTAAAACCCTCTTTCCTTATCTCTTGAGAGAAAATCAATGAAAATCCCGCAATTAATCAAAAGGGGCCCAAAGAAGGGTGATAGAAGGCTCCAAATTGGGTTCTTTTATGCTAAGTAGGCCCTAATCCACTAACATCTGGGTCAAGCCTCTCTTCTAACCCATAACCACTTATTTTTCACTTCTTTTAGCACTTCAAAGCCCAATATTTTTCTTTTGCTCCAATTCCACCACTAAATCATCAACTTTGTCAAGCTTTCTCTGTAAAAAGATAAAACAAGAATTAACTAGCAAATGCATATAAATTGAAGAAAATAAAATAATATAAGTGCAAGAATAACTAGGATTAACAGAATAAATATGCACTTTTTAACCAGTTATCAACGGCTTAATACATCGAGTGTTTGCAGATAAAAAACCCTTCAAAGGCAAAGCGTCCATTTTGTAGATGCTCAGATGTATAAAGATGAAAAAGAATAAAAGGAGGAAGAAACATCACCCTTTACCGAAAATCTCCAGAAAGATAAGGGCAAGGCTCCTCAGCAATCATCAGAAGAAAACAAACCTTCCAGCAAATCTGAAGAGAGCAGTCATTCTCCCTTCATTGTCTCTCTTAAATCTTTAAAGCCTTTGGTAATCACCACCAAAGCGAAGAAGATGAAACAAAAGACTGGGGACAAGTTCACTGTTTCCTTCGTGTCTATCGTGCAAGACACAAATTCAGACTCAGGGCTAGAAGATGATACACTGTCAAGCCAAGCTGATACTCAACAAGCTCAGCCCGCTCTCACTCCATGGGAGACAACTGCTGACGTAGAAGACCCTACGTCTGCTTTCTTCGACGTTCCGGCAACTTCGGCAAAAGGAAAAACAATCTTCTTCCACAGATCGGAAGCCTCTTCATCAAATTCTTCGCTTGAACCTTTCCAAAATGAAGGTATGCCTCAACTATTCTAGTATAGTCCAATTGCACAAGCTATCATCAAGAAAATGGGCTATGATGCTTAGAACCCAATCGGTTTGGGAGGTGGCCGTGGTATTCTCACACCATTGGAACCCACCCTAAACAAAAATCAACTGGAGGATTGGAAACTCTATTGTCATATAGACAAGTCTTCATACGAGTTGGGGTATGATCCTGACACTCCCATGAGATAGTTGACACAAAGGCTGTAAAGTCATTTTGCCGACCAAACCTCAACATCTCGTGTCCATGAAGACATTGATCTCCCTGGATATCTCTTTGAGGAGTCACCCGTCAAAGACTCCTCCAATTGGTATGATTTCTCTGACGATGAAGATTAATTGTCCGATGACACAGACGCGCGGTTTTCTGACCTGGAAGAACCATCGTCTCCAAAAGAAGTACCCTACTACAACCCAGTTTCAACAGGTAATTGAGATCATCTCATTGCAAGTCTTAAGAAGAGTACCGATCAAAAAGACTCATGGACAAAAGCAAAGCCTTGGTCTGTAAATGCCTTTGGAACTCTAGAAGGTCTTGTTGAGTTGGAAGCCTTCGAAAACATTGTGGAGGAACCATTTTCAAACCTTCCAATAGAAGATCATGCTCAGAAGATAGACTTGTGACACTTGATAACCCAAGTCCTGTATTCATAAGTACGAATATAAAGGATGATGAGTTACCCGAGTATATTGCTTTTCTTCATGAGTTCGTTGATCGTTTTGCATGGTCTTACACTGAAATGCTTGGCTTAGACACCAAATAGCAATCCACAAGCTCAATCTGCAAAAAGATATCAAGCCTGTCAAACAAGGCCAAAGAAGATTTCGTCATGATGTGATGGATAAAATTGAACAAGAAGTTCAGAAACTCAAAGGCGTTGGCTTCATCCTCGAGGAACAGCATCATGAATGGTTGGCCAACATTGTCCCCGTGACAAAAAAAAATGGGCAGATCAAGGTCTGTATTAACTATAGAGACCTGAATAGTGCATGCCCTAAAGATGAATTCTCGCTCCCCATACCAAAGGTGATGGTCGACAACACCTGCGGATTTGAGCGAATGACATTAATGGATGTCTTCTTTGGTTACAATCAGATAAAGATGCATCCTAAAGATGAAAGACATACATCATTTCGGACTTCATTTGGCGTGTATTGCTACACAGTCATGTCATTTGGTCTGAAAAATGCTGGTCCAACATATCAGAGGGCTATGATGAAGATATTCCAAGATATGCAGCACAAGTCGGTCGAATGTTACGTTGATGACTTCGCCGTCAAAAGCCGAAAAAAAGAAGACCATCTCAAAGATCTTCGAGAATTCTTCCTCCAACATCGCAACACAAACTACGGATGAATCCACTAAAATGCTTATTCGGTTTCTCATCGGATAAGTTCCTCGGATTCGTAGTTCGGAAAGCCGGAATAGAACTTGACCCCACCAAAGTCAAGGCTATCCTAGAAATGCCATCTCCAAAAACCCTAAGAGAACTAAAGGGGCTTCAAGGAAGGTTGGCATACATTCGACGGTTCATCTCCAATATGTTAAGGAAGTGTCGTCCATTCTCTCGGTTAATGAAGAAAGGTGTGGACTTTGTTTGGGATGCTGAATGTAAAGCCGCATTTCAAGAAATCAAGACATACCTGACCAAACCTCTAGTGTTGGCTGCCCCCACAAGTGGAAAATCATTCATCTTGTACACAAGATCTCTCGATTACTCTTTGGGCGCTCTACTAGCACAAGAAAACGACGAGGGAAAAGAAGCTGCTTTATATTACCTCAGCCGCATGTTGGTAGGTGCAGAGCATCGCTACTCTCCAGTTGAAAAAGAATGCATTGCAGTGATGTTCGCCGTACAAAAGTTGCGTCACTCTCTGTTGTCCAACACAGTACACCTGATTTCGAGGATCAATCTCTTAAAGGTCTTTGTCACAAAAGCAGGTTCTCTCAATGCCCGATTGGAAAAATGGTCCATCCTTCTGTTGCAATTTGATATTAGGTATGTACCACAAAGGCAATCAAAGGCCAAGCTCTAGTAGATTTTCTCGTAGAGCATTAATTGCCTAAGGATTCTCCACTCAGGAATGATCTCCCAGACGAACCTGTCTACAACGTGGAGGCTTCCTCATTAAATGGCTCTTGGGACATGTACTTCGACGGTGCAACTAGGACAAATGAAAAAAACAAGCTGACACCAGGAATTGGCATTCTCTTTGTTAGTCCCGAAAAATACATAATTCCACACACTTTCTCGCTACTGGAACCATATTCAAACAATGAAGCTGAGTACCAAGCCCTAATTGTAGGATTGGAACTTGCCCTCGAATCCAGCATCACCATGCTGGAAGCTTTTGGAGACTCTCAACTGATCGTCAACCAGATGAATCAGAAATTTGAAGTCTAGAAACCCGATTTGTTACCTTCCTAAACAAGGCACAATCGTTTCGAGAAAAGTTCGACATCTGTCACATCACCCACATCCTCAGAGGTATAAACATCCGTGCAGATGCCCTAGCTTGACTTGCTGCGTCTATGGCAATCTAAGAAGGGGAAAACATGCAAATCACAGTGTGTTAGAGAAGGATTCTCCCTCCTCTTAACACACACCAAGCAATTGCTAAATGCCACCAAGTGGCTGGAAGTCGAATGTCCATCCTCAAACCTCCGATCGGCGACTAGAGGGATCCGTTCATTGATTACATTATGTTCAGAATCCTACCTGAAGATCCAAAAGAAAGGATAAGCATTTAAAGACAAGCCCCAAACTTTTATTTGGATATTCTTTCAAAAATGCTTTATAGAAAATCCTTCAACGGAGTACTTCTACGCTGCTTGTCACAACAAGAGGCCGAGGAAACTCTCAAAGAAGTACATGCTGGTCTTTGTGGAGCTCATCAGACTGGTCCTAAGCTCTACGGTCAAATAAAAAGGTTAGGTTATTATTGGCCTACCATGGTAGCGGACACTATGCAATTTGCTAAACGCTGCCAACAATGTCAAGTTCATGGAGATTATGCCCACATGCCTCCAGAATGGCTACATCCTACAAAAATCTCATGGCCTTTCGAAGCCTGGGGTATGGACATCATAGGTCCTATCTCTCCCCCATCAAGTAAAGAACATCGCTTCATCTTCGTCGCTACGAATTATTTCTGCAAGTGGTCAGAGGCATTTGCGCTCAGTGAAATGAAGACATCATCAATCCTTCAGTTCTTGCGCATTAATATTATCTATCGCTTCGGCATACCTAAAAGATTCATCCATGATAACGGACCACAATTCCGGGATCACAAATTCTACAGGTTCTGCGACAAGTACAAAATCCAAAGTTGTCATTCGACTCCATATAATCCGGCAGCGAACGGACTAGCAGAAGCCTTCAACAAGACCTTCTGCAAAATTCTCAAGAAGATGGCCTCTAGTCACAAAAGAGACTGGGGTGACAAACTACTTGAAGCTTTGTGGGCTTATCGAACCACCATTCAAGGACCAACCCATAGCACACCATTCTCTTTGGTCTATGGATGTGAAGTTGTTGTCCCTTTGGAAGTACAAATTCCTTCCTTAAGGATATCTTTGCAAAATGACATGACGTAAGAAAGCAATGTCAGATTGAGACTCCAAGAGCTGGATATTCTCGATGACAGACGGCTTGGAGCTCTACAAAGCATTGAGCTGTACCAAGCACACATGGCAGGATCTTTCAACAAAAAGGTCAGGCAATGTGCTTACAAAAAGGGTGACTTGGTTCTTGCAGTAAAAAGGCCAATGGTTTTTACCCACAAATCTAAAGGCAAGCTCGAACCAAAATGGGAGGGACCTTTCATCATTAACAAAGTCTTTTCCAACCACGCATACGCTCTTCTAAACATGGAAGGTGACAGATGTATGCTACCCATCAACGACAAGTTCTTGAAGCGATACTACCCTTGAAGACTTCCTCCGACGGGTCAGAGCAATGCATGCACGGTCAAAACCTATTCTTAGGTACTTGCTCACCAAACTCATCACTTTTGGAATTTTCATCCGTATGTTGAAATTTCTAAAAAAACTCTCAAAACAATGTTTACTTTCAAAGTTTCATTGTTCAAAAAATTAAATCCAAAAATCCAAGTATAGGAGCCTCTTCCCGGACTTAACCAAAATTTTCAATCCTTCAACCCAAAATTCATGGTTTGAAACAAAAACCAGGACTCAGGAATTTCTACCCTAGTTAGCCCTGACTTTTACAACAAAAAATGGTTTTGAGTCAAAATCTACGACCCTCGTGTCTTTAAACAAAAATGGTTTTTTAGAAACCGTAGGGAAGCGACGCTCAGTCGATACTGCAAAGCCCAAAAATCGGAAGGATGCGAACGCCATTCGATACTTCCAAAATTTCAAAATTACAAGGAAGCGACACTATGTCGATACTTGCAAAATTTCAGAAAATCGTGAAGACACAACATTCCAGTTGATATCCACAACCCAAATTTTCAAAAAAAAAAAAAAAAAGAAAACCTCAAACTTCAAAAATTGTGGGGAAGCAACATTCAGTCGATACCCGCAAAACCAAATTTTTTGAAAAAGCAAGGAAGCGACGTTCAGTAGATACTTGCATGCCAATCCGCGAGGAGGCGACATTCCATTGATACTCGCAACCGAATGAGCAAGGATGCGACATTCCATCGATACTTGCAATACCATTCAGCAGGGAGGCGACTTTTAGTCGATACTTGCATTTTTGAAAACCAAAACTTGGCTTTTATGCCAAAAACAAAACCTGGCTTTTACGCCAAAAACAAAAATCGGCTTTCATGCCAAAAACAAAACTTGGCTTTTACGCAAAAAAAAAAATCGACTCTCACACCAAAAACAAAACCTGTCTTTTATGCCAAAAACAAAAATTGGCTTTCATGCCAAAAACTTGGCTTTGACGCCAAAAACAAAAATCTCGACTTTTATGCCAAAAAATAAAAAACCTAGCTTTTACGCCAAAAATCTAAAATTTGGCTTTCACGCCAAACAAAACAAAACTTGGTTTTCAAAAAATCCGGCTCCTATGCCACCAACAAATCTGGCTCCTATGCCATAAACAAATTTCGGCTTCCATGCCAAAAGCAAATCTGGCTCTTATGCCACAAACAAATTTTGGCTTCCATGCCAAAAACAAATTTCGTCTTCCATGCCACAAACAAAACCGGCTTCCATGCCCTTCCAAATTTCGGCTCTCATGCCATAAATCCAAATTCGGCTTTTATGCCACAAAATTTCGGCTTTCATGCCATCCCAAAAATTCGGCTTTCATGCCACCCCAAAAATTCGGCTTTCATGCCATTTCAAAATTCGACTTTCATGCCATCTCAAAACTTGGTTTTCAAGCCATCAAGAAAAAGGGGGCTTTTTGCCACAAATTATGGCTTTCATGCCAAAGCAATCATTTGACAAAAGATTTTCACAAAATGACAACCTTTTGGTCAACTTTCAAACAAACATTCTCATCCAAGTTTTGCTTATTTTTATCAAAAAGAATTTAAGTAAAAGGTATATAGAGTACCAAAATGTTTTTACATGGACGTACTAAAGAGAAGAAGGAAAAGAGTTTGCTATAAAAATCAGGAGCTCAGTCTAACTTGGTATTCAACCAAAGATTTAACTCCTCAAGCAGAATCTTGGCCTTAGCCTCCAAAGCTTCCAGGCCACGCTTCTTCAAAAAAATTTCATAAAATGCAGTAGAACGCCACGACCCATCTGCAGCATGGGGAAGTTCTTCCCAAAGAATTTGTCATTGCTCGTATTCCTGAGTCTTCCTCCGGAGATTGCTATCAGCCTCCTCGACCTGGCGAATCAAAGTCCCCTATCTAGCACGAGCTTCCACAATGGCGGTCCATTTGGCAACAGCTTGTTCTCCAAATAGCTCGAGACGTTGCCTGGCCTCAACAACCTCCCTATCAAGACGACGCAGGTCTTCTGTTAGCTCAATGATAGCCAACTCGGTGACATTCCTCTCCCGAACAAATTGCTTCCAAGTCCGCGAGATCTCGTTCAGTTCAGACTTGACCTCGCTAGAAGGCTTCAAAAACATCTCATTGAAAAAGTCATCGTTTGGGAAGCTCTTGGTCTCATTCCATCTGTTGCCCAGAATAATGACTTCATCAACAAAAGCCTTCACACTTGCAATGTCCAGACCGACCTCTTTGCAATCAGCAAGGATGTCCTGCACATGCTTGATCATGCCAAAACCAGCTTCCAAATGGCCAGAAGAAAGAGTTTCGAACCATGAGCTCAAGACGATCTTCAACACTTTCTTCGCATACTGAAGAGACGGCCTAGATGAAGGCTCACCCCTCTCCATCGGTCGACCGCCCATGTCATGCCCTGTTGGAGGAGTGATCATCAGACTCTTTCTAATTGGAGACACTAGCAAAGGAATCTCCTCAGAAGATTTCACCCCTGTCGCATTAAAACTGGAAAAAGAAGTCCCTACTTCTGGATCAACTGCAAGCATCCCCTACTCTGGCCATGAAAAAGACTGCGGAACTTCTCCTGTTACCTCACAACCTACCAGCAAAACAAAAAAAGGTATGAATATGATCCTGTTGAAAAAATTATTATCATCAGGGTTATTGCTACAAATACCTATTTCGACGATCGGCGGAATACTTTCTACCTCTATGAGTTCATCCGAAGAATCGTCAAAGGTCGCATCCATGGATGGCTCGAAATCGTCGGAATCCTATGGCAAGTCAGCTGACAAGAAAACAAGCAATATGTTAGCAAATGACGGCACAGAGTAAGAAAGAAAAATACAAAGAAGTCATACCAGGTGAAGATTTTGGAATCACTCCAGAGTCCCTCGGTTCTCCTTCAAATTCCATAATCAGATCCGTCACTCCCTCATCTGCTAGAACCTCAGGCATCACCAAATCATCATCTCCAGCTGAAAAAGGGAAAGAAGGCAAATCAAAACAAAAAAAAAATCTCAATGAAAGAAACGAAAAGAGAGAGAGGAAGAATTATACCTTCACTAATGGTCTCTTCCTCTCAGCTCCTCTTTTTCGGAGGCTCATCAACGTCCCCTGACATCTCTTCAGCAATGGTGGGAGAGACTTCTGGATCAGGAAAGTCTGCATGCCGCCTTTGATTACGGCGTTGCGCTCTCTTCCTCTTGCTTCTATAGGTCGGTTTGCTTGAAGTACCAGCCCCATCGTCAAAGTCAGGACCTTCGCTTGACTCCTCACTGGATGGTCTGCTCTTCTCAGTGGACTCCATGGAAGCCTCCGTTTGTTCCACTTGCATCCAAGCATCGATCTCGGCCTCCTCCTCCTTTAGCTATTTCAAGACCTCACTAGGATCTCTTGTACGGCTCCTGATCTGATGATGTCATGTTCACCGAGAAAGCCTATCTGATGCTTCGCTCCAGAAAGGAAAGCCAGAACTTCCTCTCGTCGGACTCCATCTAATCTGCCAAGACTCTTCCTAGAAGATTGCTTGACATTGAGCTCCTTCTTAGAAAGCCCACGATACACTGAAAAGCTCTCTACGAACCATTTTGTAAAGCCAGCAATCCGGAAAGTGGGCAACTCAGGATAGGAAATCATGAGGGTAGTGTCCTTTGCACTGTAAAAGGCCCATGCATTCCTCCCATCCTGCAAACCTCCAAAACGCTTCACCATGCATGAAGGAGCTCCAACAACGCCTTGAGAGAAGCCCAACTGCAGCGCAAAATGCGAAGGGACATACGGCTGGATATCAACAAAAAGATGTCTACGGTACACCATCGTACCAACACGTATGTTAAAAAGCCACCTCTTTTCTACGTTGGTCAAAGAATAGTGACTTTCCGACCCTGCCCTGGTGGGATCACGGGAGACACCAAAGTCAAAAGCCTTCTTCCGCAAACCTCAAGAAAGCTTCACTGAAGACTGCCCAATCTCAACATCCCTGAACCGTCGGATTCTCAAACGGGCATATAAAAGTGATTCGGAAACAGTTGTCCCTCTATCCAATCTAATCATAAAAGAGTCATCATCATGTACAACTCCTAATCGATGGAAGCCGGGATAGTGGTACACATACCACGAATAAAAAATATGGGTTGAGAATACCCTGTTCATAGGGAGCCCAAGAAGAATCAGGAAAGCAGCAGCCTGCAGTTCGGTGCACAAAGAGGAGTAAAGAGCAGGCACCAAAACAAGCCCCTCTCCAAATGACATCTATCAAGCCGGAAAAGTACAATGCGGCTTGATGTGCGTTCCATCTCCTCCAGTAAAAACTGCCTCACTCAGTCCTTCAAGTCTTCTCGCGTGACCGAAGTCTTCTTCGAACCCGGAGTCTTAGCTCTGGCTTCCCGGATCGTGCAATCAGAAGACTCTCTGCTATCAAAGAAGTTGGGGAACAAAGAGCCAAAACTCCTCCAACTGCTGCACCTGACTTTCGAGCCCTCCTTCTCTTTAAAAAAATCGTAGAAGGCGACAAGCTGAAAGTACAAAAGCCTGAACTCCTCAGACTGCTCCTCAAGGACGCTGTTGATAGGCATGAACTCCTTATAAAGTTTGCCGAGGACAGACAGCCCGGTGATGGCGCTCAATTCCTTCAAAGAAAAACCAATCTCACCATTCGTGACAATGAAGGTGTTGGTTTGTGGAAGGAATGACTCCAACATGGCCATGAAGGCTTCATCGGAGAAAACCATGGTTTGCTGAAAAGCGCGAACCGCATCAAAGATCTCAGCCTCCTTCAGAATGGCCCCGCCAACCTGCAGGATGTGATCAGTCCATGACTCCCAGCTTAAGTCAGCGCTAAAATGACCACCAAGCCGGAAAGGTTTCACCCAATTGCTGCCGTCACCCTAAAAATGCCAAGGCCCACCGGTCTCAAATCAATCGATGGATGATCAGAACCCTGGTAGCCGCTGGCCTATGTCAACATGTCCATGCGGACAAGCAACTTCTCTGCATAACAGAAAGGGCCGCCAACAAAAACCCCGATCTTTATCACATTAGTCCTCTTCACTCAAGATCTTCCCTCTTAGGGCATGTGGGAGAAAGGCTCATGATCAAGATAGTGCGATCAAAGATCGACCGGGTAGAAATAGTTCTCTCCTCACCATCTGTCGTGTAAGAGAACTGAAAACATCTCCTTTGGTATGTCAAGTCGTAGGGACTGCATCACCAAAGAAGAAGGTAGGCTTGGACACAATGCTCTGATTGTCCATGACCCAAGGACGGTTGCTTACCATAATCTTGTAAAACTCCTCATCCTTGAGAGCGATTAATCGCTGATTCATCTCATCACGATTGAGGGAGTCGCATTCTTCCAAGTTTTTCTCCACAAAATGGACCTTCTCCCATGCTAACTGTACGGCCACATTAGGAGACCTGGTAGGCCGGCGAGGTGCATCAGTAACAGGCTCTTTGCCCTTGTTCGTTCTGGAGGAACTACCAGCAAAGGATGGAAAAGAAAAAATCAATCAAAACCAAAGTGACAGAATTTGGCTAAAAAAATTCTAGCGAAATTTTGGCACGATTCCAAGGCAATTCCGAAGAAAAGGGAAACACCCCAAAAAAGATAGGAAGCTTGAAGATGAGCCCAACATCATTGCAAGCTCATAGTCAAAGGAGCATTCTCAAAGAAGACTTGAAATCAAACATTGTTGCGAGATCAAGCCAGTCTTCTCAAATCTCCATAAGCTTGAAAAGGGGCTCAACATTGCTGCGAGCTCCAAACTCCAAAACTTGCAAAGCTCCTCAAAATCCCGCAAGACTAAGAAATGACTCAACATTGCTGCAAGCTTTAAACCTCAAAACTTGTAAAAGATTTCCAGGCATGCATCATCATGCTTCCAAATCAATTTACTAAAAATCATACACCAAAGAAGATCATCATGCATTAGATGCCAGGAAAACCTTAACCAAAGTTTTACAAACTCTAACCCAATTTGGTCAAAACCAATCAAACTTTGTCCAAGTCAAAAAATCATGTTGGCTTGACCTAGGGACTCCAGCCTTCTATCTTGATGCATAAAAAAAAATGCATGAACATCTTGAATTGCATAAACCTCATTATCATGGTGAGCAAAAAGAGAGAAAGAAAAAAAGGAAAAAAAAGAGAAAAAAGAGAGAAATCTCTTTTAAAAAAAAGAAGCCTCATGAGTTTCCAAAAATCCAAATCATCCAACCTCATGAACCAAACTAAGCCAAAATCTTGAAATTGACATTCCATAAAAAACCAAATTCTGGTCTCCTAACTTGCCATATATAGTTTGTTAGGTCACAAGGCCGAAACCAAAAAACCAAATCCTGACCCCTTAGCTCGCCACATAAGCTTGTTAGGTTACAAGGTCAAAACCGAAACAAACCCAACCCCCTAACCTGCCACATACAGCTTGTTAGGTCACAAGGTCAAAAAAAAAAAAAAAAAAACCTCTTGACCGCCTAATGCGCCACATACAGCCCCTAGGTTCACAAGGTCAAAAGGAAAACCCAAAATCCAAAATCCAAAAATCCAACTCCCCCATGTCATTTTCAAAACTTTGCCTTGAGACGGTACGTGATCCCTCTCACTACCATAAAATCCCATTGGAAACTCAAAAGGCTATTCAAAAACAAAAAAGAAAGAAATGATGCTCAAAGACCCTTTGTCGAGTCAGAAGCTCTCCTTCAAGTTTCTCTTCGAGGCACATCGACTCCAAAAGTTACTCGTCGCTATACCTCGAGGGGGCATTTGTTGACACCAAAAAAGTCACATTGCCTCCTCAATATCAAGAAACCACATGAAGTCGCATCCTACTACAAACAGGCAATGCCACTTCAAGTGTCAAATCTTGTCAAAACCAGATAAAAACTGCAAGATTCTTCAAGCCAGCCAAAAGAGGGGTACACCTGAAGTTTCGGGCCATTTCAACATCATTTGACCCAACTTCACTCCTCCCACAACTGAGAAGGAGCTCTCGGCGGTGGTGAAGCCATGGACCCTGACACACAAAACAAAGCACACAGCTGGCCCCAAGATGCCACTAGGAGGCTCTACATCAAGTTTCAGGCCATTTCGACATCATTTGGCCTAACTTCACTCATCCGGCAACTAAACAGGCGCTCCTAGCGGCGACAGTATTGAAGACATCAAAACTTTGATCAGAGTCTACGGATGGTTCCAAAATACCTCCAAAAGGCTGAAAGTCAGGGATCCTCACCCTAGAGGGGGGGTGAATAGGGTGAGCTACAAGTTAGTGACCAATTAAGTCAAATTTTAATTTCTTTTAAAATTAACTAGCCACTAGTGATGATTATCAAACAAAATGAGAAAGCTAACAAAAACAATCACCACAGCCATACATAATCACACAAAGATTTATAGTGGTTCGGCATCAATGCCTACATCCACTACCGGCTTGTGAACCAACACCCCACCGGATTTTCACTATCTATGCTTTTCAAAAGACTAAGCAATAACCTTTACAACGATGTTTCTCTAAGGTAAACAACAACCTATCAATGTGCTTTTCTAGGCTAAGCAATAACCTTTACAAGATGCTTTTCCAAGGCTAAGCAATAACCTCTATACTATGCTTTTCTTAGGCTAAACAATAACCTTTACACTATGCTTTTCTTAGGCTAAGCAATAACCTTTACAATAAGAAAGATTTCTCTCAAAGTAGTGTCTACACAAACACTCAAAGAGATACAGTTTAAGTTCAATACATTTGCCTCTTAAATAGGCTGATATGAAAGTTAAAAACAAGATACAAACAATTAGCTAAGGTGTGTGCTCAAAGTGTATGAATGTTTACTTCAATCAATTTCTAAAATGAAGTTCTTAAATGAATGCTTGATGCATTTGAAAATCTAAGCATAGAAAAAGATGATTGAAGTGATAAGTTAATCACATGTAATATTCAAAACAACTTGGAAAGACATACTACACAAGTTGTATGAAGTTTAAAGATTAAAACACATGTGATTGAGACATGAGTGTTTGCAAAACATTCTAATATGTTTAAGAGATTTGGTGTTTTCAAAACAACTCAGTTAAAGTTAGAAATCATGCAAATATGAAGTTACAAAGAGTTAAACGTGCATGGATTTTAAATGGAATGGAAACCAATCTTAACTTGGAAAGATATACCTTTAAATATCAAACATTTTGATTTCCATTTGCCCTCTAACTTTCTTAGCTTATTCCTTTTCCTTAGGCTTCAATATGGTTCCAAAGATTCACTAAACAAGCCTTTTGAAATAAATGAATGAAATGGACTTTTATAGAAAAATCAGTTCAACGGCTAGTTGGCTCGATCGACCCCATGACCCTCAGGTTGACCTGGCCCAACGGTCATATTAGCCAACGACTAGTTTCCCTGGTTGACTTAGACAGGGCTCGGTCGACCGGGTATACTGGCTGAAATTCCCAACGGCTAGTTGGCTCGGTCGACCGGGTGCAGGGGTCAGTTGACCGAGTACACTGGCCTGGGAAGAGTTCCTGCTAAATTTTCAATTTTCCAAAAGATGAAACTTGGAACTCATGGCCAGTATGATTTATGCATAATAACAAGCTACTAAATATGAGGAATGTATGCAAATCACAAACCTAGATGCCTATCTTGATTTTCCAAAAATCAAGCATGAAGAACTAGGTTTTCTAAAGAGCATTTAAGTTCTAAAACATGCAGGATGAAGTCTTTTGAAAATCAAATGCATATGCAAGCTAGAAACTTAGATTTCAAAATCCAAACTAAGATGCATGAGTGTGTGATCAAATGACGGTGAAAAGTGATAATGTATCCATCAAATTAGTAACAACAAAAATCCTAACAAAGGCTCCATGTTAAATTTCAAGTCAAACCGACAACGTTTGACCCTCCATCAACCCTCGAGCAGTAAAATCAAGCCTGTCGGCGGCAAGAACCACCGAGGTCATCACTCATCAAACAGAGCACATGGGTGGCTTCAACATGCTTCTAAATGGCTGTACGTCAAATTTTAGGCCATTCCAACAACGTTTGACCCGAGTTTGACGCTCCGAAACAAAATCAAGCCTCCCGGCGGTGGAGCTTCCTGGGATCATGACATACAAATCAGAGCTAATGGATCGTCTCAAAATGACTCCAATAGTCTCCTTGTCAAATTTCAGGACAATTGGACATCGGTTGACCATACATCAAAGTGCTGCATCTTCCTCGCGGCAAAATCAAGTCTATTGGCGACAGGACCCCACACGGCTTCAAAACTCAAATAAAGGCCCATGGTTGGTCCTATCTACTGTTCAGGAGGCTTTACCTCAAATTTCGTGTCATTCCGACATCGTTTGACCTAGTTTTGACTCTTGACGGAAAATCGACTATAAAGTCTTCGGCTCTTCCAAAAAATAGGAAACTTTGTGCTCTGATTTGCACGGCTTCTTGTCAGGTTTTCTTCAGGAGAATCAAGCCAATAAATGAGAAAAATGTCAAGAAAAATACAGGAGAAGAAAGAAACAAAAAAGATCGAAAAACGGCCGAGAAATGGTGACTGGAAGGGTAGGAGAATCAAGCCAACAAAAAAAATCGTTTGACCTGGAAGTTCGGGTCGCCGGATTTCCGCTGGGTGGCCCGTTTTCTGACCCTTTTTGCTTTTCGGGAATTCCAGCCCCTATGGTCTTCCGAAAATCTGATTTTTTATGCTTGAAATCAACTGATCTTCATCAACAATTCGGATCCGCCGTCAAAAGCATGAAATCATCATTGATCGCTCCAAGATCACCAACCGACTAACCAAGAAAGTACACTTTCTGTCTGACCGATCAAAAAATCGACAAGACAGATGTCACCAGCCCACTGGCACCAATCAATGTCTGAAGTTGCATTGTCATCCGACATCAAACAACATGCGGATCCATTGGCGATCGTCACAAGAAGAATTCCAAAAGACACGGCACAACCCGCGACTCTTCAAATGCCCTGGCAACCACTTAATCCGTTTTATGACAACTTAATGCGGTCATTAACCCATTATTTTGGACGGCCCAATCAAAATCAAGCAAATGGGAGTTACAAATCCAAACAATCATGGCACTAAAACCATGAAACTCATCTCATCATGGAGATTAAAGGCAATTAAATGCTCATCATTCTCCATCGACCAATCACAAGCCAAGAAAAAGGAGTTACAAAATAAAAGAATTAAAACTTGTAACTCCTCCCATCATGGAGCATCAATACCATCAATTTTCTCATCATGGGCCATCAATGCCATAAATCACCCCATGGCTACCAAGAGCCTATAAAAATGGGTCATTCAAAGAGATCCACACAGATAGATACACAGATATATCCATACACACATACACACAAGCAAGAAAGAGAGAAATTCTGAAGAAGTCATGCTACTCTACTGCAGCAAACACCTCAAGGTGATCGAAGTCCCTTGGGGGGCCACCCCCCCAAGGTCATCTCTCCTTTTATCCAACATAGCCTAAACGCGGCTTTTCAGCCCATTTACTCGGTTTTTCATTGGATATAGGACCTCCCATTGGTCTTTATCCTCTAAAAAACTGAGGTCCAAGCCAAGCCAAAGAATCAAAGCATCATGTGTTCTCATCTGAAGGACGATTGCGAAGTCCATACATGACTTACGACGATCGATCTAAACGTGTCCCCATAATCTCCTGAGAAGTTAGATTCATTTTCTCACTTTTCATTGTATTTTGTATTCTTTTTAAAGAGACAAAAAATCACATTTCTTGTGTTTCATTATTGATGAGATTTGTAAATCGTCTTTCACGGCACAAATCGCCTTTCACGACACAAATCGCCTTTCACGGCAAACAAAATGAAATCGCCCCTCACGGCATTTAAAAAAAATTGTGTCTCTTCTTAAAATATATGTGCAATGGAAAGTTAGAAAAAAGAGTTGATTTCTTTTCTACTTGTGAAGGTGAATCTCCTGATCACCACTTCAAATTTCAAGTAGAATAAAAAAATATTGCATACCCGTACAAAAAAATGTTGATGCCTGCTTTTCTCCTCCGTCGGACCCCAGCAGCCCCGGATCTAAATCAATCTCCCTATGACACTAACATGAGCATACAATAATAAACGCCTAAATGAATGATGCAAATGAAGAAACCCAAAAACAACAACGAGAGTTAAAAGAAATAGAACTAAATAGAATGGTGGTCTTCACCTTAGATCGAAGCATGCCCAACATGTGGGCTATGCCATTAAAGAGCTTGTCCCCTGTCGCGACCCCAAATCGGGTCACCGAGGTCCAAGTCCGGGATCGGGACTAATTGAGATTAGTGTAAATGAGTGATGAGTGTGCACATTTATTTAATTTCCCACGGGTGTTCGCGGTGAGGATATCACAACCATATATGAGAATTTCTTTTAAGTGTGGAAGCGTGTAGCAAATTAAATATTCAAACCATCTCTAGTCATAAAGACAATAACACAAGTATAAAACTGTATTAGAATGAGCAATGGTCATTAGCATGTTACCCAAAAGTATGTTAAAGTTTATACAAAAGATCATTTGATTACATTTCCCAAAAATAGAGGCCAACAAAGGCCAATATGAACTAAATACCAATTCCCAATGAATGGTTAAACAGTTCCCCCAAAATATTATGCCTCTCATGGCAATCGAATGTCTACATGACATCATCAGCACGCCACTCAACTAAGCGTTGCGGTTCATCGACCACCTCCTCTGGCTCCTCCTTAAGGTAGCTGGCAGAGGGACCTGAGTACCAAAGAGTGGGTCAAACACGACGGTTTGGCAAATGAGTGAAAAGATGTAACAATTCAATAACAAATGCATTTACCTTTAAAAGCATTTAAACCTGTTTGATCAATAACTTCATAAGAGAATCAAATCATTTAATGAAACATAAGTACAGTGTAAAACATGTATGGGTATCCAAGGAATTGGGAAACAAGCAAGATGACAACCACACGAAGCTAAGTCCTCTATCACTAAAGTGACAGAGCAATAACTAGGCACGGATCTCAGTCACGTAAGGTGAGGAGAAACAGTGGATCTTATAAATACATATACATATACTATACATGATCGCGGTAGCGAGTTGGGCATCGGGAACCACAGTAGCAATCTGCGGCATCGGGACAAGTCCACGGTAATGACCGGGTAGCGGGATTCAAACTGCAGCTGGCGGGGCAAGAGGGGGATCTCCAAGTCGGTGGATCAGACCAACAGGGTTATCCAAGCTTAGTGGTGCCGACTTATAGGTCAAATAACAAATCGAGACGTGTGCAAGTAAATCAAGTGCAAGTAAATAAACGGGCGGGGCAAGAATGCTCAAAGGCATAACTGTCATTTAATGTCGAGCAATAAATTTCGGAACAAGTAACTGTTACTAGTATACTTTCAATACTTTCGGGAATAACAAGTAAAGTAGTGTAAATTCGGGAACAATGAAATACTATAGAACTTTTGAAATCTCAGGACTAGTATCGGGGTTCAAGACTAGTTCAAGGTAAATAGGGATCCCGTATGTCAATATATATAAAACTTGATGCTCCTTGAGTTTGGGGACATTTCGGGGTCCTTATACACTTTGGGGTTTTCGAAACTTCAAATGAATCTTCGTAATATGGTTTCTTTCTCAAACGGGTTCCATGCGCATCTCCAGGTGAACAGTCCCCATCATTCTCTAAAAGGGTTCACAAATGATTGGGACAGAAATCCTCTTCATTTCTCTCCATTTCCATGTTTCTGGGTAATTTCGGTCACATGGTGCCCAGCGGCGGCTACCCGCCAGCCGACGGCACAATTGACCGTGGCTGGGCTGTAAAATGGCAGCTTACTGGAAAAGTAACCGTCGTGGTGCAGTTAGCTGGAGGTTAGCTGTTGCTGGGTTCAGCGGTTAGCCGTTGGATAACCGCGGGGGTGACCACTGGGTTCAGGGAAAAGAGGTGCTCTCTAGAAAAGTGATCGCGATGGTTCGGTCAGCTGGCGGTTAGCCGCCGGTCACCAAGCGGCTAGCCGTCGTGACCACTGGCTGACCGCCAGGTGCGGGAAAAGCCCCACTATGTTCAGATTTGAGCCAATTCTCCCCTAAACCATTCCTCACATAACTCCCCCTACATTCCTGCAATAAAATGAGTCCAAGACTCCTCCAATTCATCATTAAAATTTTCACAAACCTCCACCACAAACGCCTCCATTCTCTTCACATTCAATCACCAAAGAGAGAGAAGAAACCCCAACACTCACAAAGGTTCATTTGAGCCATAATCAAGAGATAAAATAAAGGGTAATAAACTACATTTCGATGGAAATAAATGAGCTAATAGAAAGCCTTTCATGAGCATTTATTTCACATTGAATGCAAGCTAATAAATGTGGATATTAATAGCAAAACCAACCACATACTTCATAAAACCATTAAATGTTCAAATTATTATTTCATCCACTTGCCTTTGGTCTTTAATCAAGCAAATCCAAGTCTCTAATCACCTCTCAAGCTCAAAATCTAAGCTACAAGCAAAAACCCCCAAAACAAACCCTAAAATGGGTCAAACAATGAAGTAGAAGGAGAGAACTCACAATAATGAAAATGGAGTTTCTCAAGGGCTAGAAGGATACAAATCTAGAAGATGGAGATGATCACTTACTTGCAAGTCCCTCTAATGGAAAGAGTTAGCTCAATGGAGATCTTGGAATGGGAGGTTTTCTCCACAAACGGTATCAAAAGGTAGCCTTCAAGATGGGGAAGAGAATGATAACCTCCATTTTGATGTTGGTGTAAGCTTGGTGGGAGGTTGAGATGAAGAGAGCAAGAAGAAGAAGGAAAGAAGGGAAGAAGAAACCCTAGGCTGAGTTGTGCTGGAAAAATGGAGAAGAAAGGTGGGTTCTCCTTATATAAGCAATGGGCATGGGTCCCACCACTTTAGAAACTCTTTGGGCTGAAATCATGTCTTTCGGAGTCTCGAATGAATTCGATGAAGAAGGAAGAAACGATCGCCAATATATCTAGTTTCTAAAAAGTATATGTTTCGAGGGTTTCGGGGATATCAAGTTTTGGATACAGGTTTAGTGTAAAAAGACTGTTTTGCCCTCAAGGCTAGGAAATCGGGTTTCGGGATCTCGAATGGGCACGGGATCAACATAAAAGTTGTAGGGATTAACAATACAAATAAAACAGAATTAAAACAATGAATACAAGAATCTCCGATAAATCCTCAAGTACATGCAAGGCCATAAAAAGGAACCCTCAAAGGGTCCCACTAATCACAAAGCAATCAAAATTCCCTAAAGCTATATCAAAATTTATTCTATTCCCAACTTAACCAGAATCCACTAAACACGTTTAAAACTAAAACACAACTTAATTAATGCTAATCGAGGTCACTCGAGACGGGGTCTTACATCCCCCTTCCAAATGAATCCTGAAGGAAATAAAAGGGGAAATAGAAGATAAAAATAAAAATAAAAAGTTTCAAATGTTAGTGATGGAAGCAGTTGAAAGGAAGGGAAAGAGATTTCAGCTTCTCACCGTCATAATTAACTGGAAATGTTTCCATAGAGTCAACGAGAGCTTGAGAGCTTTGACATTTCGATCACACCATCACAAATGGAGAAAAGAGAGATGCAGAGACAACCCATGAATCATATTTATGGACAAAATTATATTGCAGAAACATGATTGCTGAAGAAGGAAAAAAGGGTAAGGTCACAACATTAAATCCACCTCACACCCCCAACTAAAACAACTTCACAAGCCACATAAACGATCCATCCCCAAAAAATCAAGAAAAGGAGGAGATGGAGTTTCTTTCTAAACCATTGAATAGGGAACTCGAAACATACTGCTCTTCGACCTTTACTAAAATGGATGGATCCATGGGTTGATTGTGAGGTGTGGGTGTGTTACACCCCATCCCGAATTAATTGAGATTATTGTTAATTGATCATCATTAGATGAGTTAATTGTGATATTAGTAATCAAATCGAATTGAATTAGTCTCAAGTGGTTGAATGTCTCAATTGCGTGAAATGCATATTTATCCCTTGTAGATTTCGTTTTAACTTCGGTTAATTCGAAATTCACAGGAGTATGTGCTGTCGCGACTCAGGATTTACTCGGATGAAATCAAATCTCGGGCTTGGGTCGTAACAGGAGTATTCTATGGTATCGAGCTAAACTAAAAATTAAAAGCTAAAAAAAACACTTTTAAAAGACTTAGAAAGTGTAAGAACGCAGTGAGGAAACGTTGAGTTACATAACAAATCCAGTTTAAGCGACTTCCAGTTAGAACTTACTAAATAACATGGTGCTCGATAGAAATTGGGTAAATATAGTATCCAGAGGAGGAACGCAATTGAAACTAGAGTTCTACAAAACAAAGATAGCCTTATATCAATGGAACCTAGCTAAGAAGGTGTACGTAGCTAGGCTTTAGATGTTGCGTAAGCACTGATCTGATTGGGGTTGGCTGTTACAAATGTAATCAGGATTGCGTCGACTTGGATCAAGCATCAGATGTAGAGATCTGTAACTCCCTAAGAGAGATCAGTCATGTATAATTCACTCTTCACGATCCAAGGGCAAAAATGGACACCCTGGACGTTGAAGATGATGATGGACGGTTTAGATCTAGTGGAAGGAAGAGGGGAAAGGTTTCCCAAAGCATCTTTCTCTATTTCTTCTACTATTACTTGTTATTGGATATGAGTGTTGAGATCATATTGACATCATTTGTAGCCACTTTCTCCCTTATCTATATATAGCCTTTTGGCTTACTGGATGATTAGCTCTCAATTCGAATTTGAATGGAAAGATGATAAGGATAAATAGTTGGATTAAGTTCAAATAATTCTTATCCCTATCACGACCGAGACTCCTTGTGAGGGGTCATGTTTCTGTGATTGGGGTCGACCCACATGTAAACACAAGTGGGCTCATCACAGATGCCAACACAAGGTTCGACCTTGAGTGTCTCTTGTATGGTATATGACCTACCTCTGTTGGTTCCCCCAATGGTGGGATATCACAAATTGAATATTGACGGATCAGGAAATGGAGGTTTTGGCTTGGCAGGGGTGGGTGGGATACTTGAAGGAGTTGTAGTCTCTCATGGATACTCCCCAATTCATGATGGAATTCTTCAACATTCTAATAGAACCCATAGACAACAAGAGGTAAAGTTTCATGTCTTTCACCTTATCAGACTTTGATAAATATTGGAGAATTGAAAATATAAACCTAATCCTATTGGTCCAATTTGTCACATTCTTGTGGACCCCCAACCCTAGCCCTTTACCATGTCTGATGCTCACTATTTCCTTCCTAAAAAAAGTTTTTGGCCTAGAATCCTACTTCATTATATACACTAAGTCAAAAGAAGGAATTCCCGACACATGAATCACTGTGCACTCAACTCATAGTGGCTGTCACATTTTTGTGACGGGTTATTTGCACTTAACGACGGTCTAGGGCATTCCTCTTATCTTTTAAGTTGAAAAAGGTAAAAATCCCATACCAAAACCAACACTCGTCTCCCTCTAAGAAAAAAAAACCCTCCCAATCCCTCCCCTCCCTCCAAATATCGAAATCCCTCACCTCCCCTCTTCCAACACCACCACCTACGCTGGCTCCCTCCAATAGACGATTCCTCCTCCATCCAGGTCGCAAATGGCTAAACTCTAACCCTTCTCATCTCTCACAGGGTACTCGCATCTCCTCATTCATCTTCATCTTTCCGGCATCTCCAAAGCAACGAGCCCATCCTCTCTCTTCTCCGTCTTCATTTTTCTGGACCTCCTCTGTCTTTGTCTCTCCGGCATCTCCAAAGTAGCGAGCCCATCCCCTGTCTCCTCCATTTTTCATTTTTTTTCTAAACTTCCTCATCTCCAAAGCAACGAGCCCATCCTCTGTCTTCTCCGTCGTCATTTTTCTAGACCTCCTCTGTCTTTGTCTCTCTGGCATCTCCAAGGTACGAATTTTTTAGGGTTTTATGGATTTTCTTTTCGATTTTTCTCTTTATCTTTTGTGAGTTTGACTTCTCAACTGAATATGAGAATCTAATAAAGATAGGATATGGGTTTCATGTGGGTATTCATGGGAGTAATAGCAAATTTCAGTAAGGGTTTTATGGATTTTCTTTTCGATTTTTCTCTTTATCTTTTGTGAGTTTGAGTTCTCAACTGAATATGAGAATCTGATGAAGATAAGATATGGGTTTCATGTGGGTATTCATGGGAGTAATAGCAAATTTCAGTAAAACTGATTTACTAAAACTATATGAAGAAGATTTCTTCATGTTAGGAAATGGGTTTCATGTGGGGGTACCAGTCAACGTGCAATGGCATGTCCATCCAAGTGCTCCTTCTCTTCATGTGCACGAGCTAACTAGCAGCTTGCCTCAGAGGGCTACTAGTTTCAAGACCTATGGCCACCGTCTTAAGAAGTACATGGGTATGTGAAGGACTAGAGTCTAAAGAGGTGTTGAGGACAGCGGATGAAGATGGGCAAGAAAATTGAAGAGTTCAGAACATTTTGATGTTCAAATGAACTCTTACCATGGATAGGGAATGCCCCAAAAATGTATTGAAACATTCTGATGCCTAAACTAACAGCCTTTCTCAATTGATTATTAGCTATTGTTGTATTTTGTGATTAACTACTCATTCATGAACAACCAATTAAGTGGTGTCAATGTCTTCCAGTTTTGTAGAAATTAGAGCAGAGCACTCCCCCATCTTTTATGGGGTAACATCAGATCAGTATGGTTTTCACCCATTTATCTTCCAGCCTAGAATCAGGTAAAGGCCCAGCTTGCATGCCTAATTCTGACCCAACCTCAAACCCACCACATTCTCAATCGGGCTCGGATTTGGATACCACCTTTGCTGATCTTATTAGAAAATTTGTAAAAGACTGAAGCCCAAGCGTGTCACATTTAGTATACCATAGATTTAGGCCCACACATCTGTATTTATGTAATGTTTCTCACAATTGGTTTTTTTTTCTTACAATCTACAAAAGATATTGTACTCACGATCTTTTATTAAGATTATCTTTAGTCCTATAGCTCCATGATTTCTTGGCCATGCATAAACTCTTTACATATTTTCTAAGGTTGATCACCATTGTATTTCTGGGTCATATGGTTGCCTTATGCCACAGTGCCACCTACATCAGGCATGGACACCGAATAACATACATCAGCGGATTTGTTCTATTTTTGGTGAATGACAACTATATTTTGGCAGCCATTTGATGGGAATTTTATGAAATTTTGAAGAAAAAATCAAGAAAATAATTGTTTTTGGTTTTCTAGATTTTGTGACTATTTTTTTGCAATATGGTTTAGATTTGTAGTTGAGATGATGAATAAAAAAAAATCAGGAATGCCTAAGGATTTCAAGCCTTCTGAATGGTTGAATGGATTTAAACCTTGTTTCTTCTTCTTGGTTTTGCTTGATGAGTGTGTGTAGAAATATTTGGATCGAACATTTTATGTCACATTACATTTGTGGTTTTCCATTTATGTTTTAAAACCATTATTTCTCAAGTGGATATCTCTAACAATGGCTTGGGTCTCAAGTCTTCTCTGTATGGTAGTGCCTAACAATCAAAATATTTGAAAATCAATGTGGGTTTGGAGGGTCACGATGAAGCTGTGGCTAGAAAGAGGGAGCCTACCTATGACCGAGACTGGAGGAGAAAACCCACATCGATTTTCAAACATTTTCATTATGCAGCCCCTTACAATAATGTATGTCATAGACCTGATGGCAGCCCTTTAAGAGAAAGGCTTGGCTCAGTAACTAGGAAAGAAAGCCATGCACTTAGTTACTTCTAAGAAATTCAATTTATTTATGTGCTAAGAGAGCACATTCTCTTAGGCCTTAACAACATTAGCACGCTGTTTTTGTTGCTATATATGTTGGCGTTGTGTTAGCATCTTTCATTTTTCTGCCTTATGCTGTGAAGTCTATCTAGAATAGGACCTTTTAAAATTCATACAAGCCACTCAACAATGGAGGCAGATTCTTTCAATGCCATTAAGTGAGCACAAGAAAGCTCTAATCCTCCTTGGAGGTTGGCCAACCCTGAAAAAATTTAGGAAGATGGATGAGTCATCAATTGTGTCATACCATCATATTCCAAGAAATTGGAATAAGAAGGCAGATTCTTGGTCAAATGAGTATTGAGAAGTGCTTTGGTTGTGAGACAATTAATGCCTTTGTATTAGAATCCGCCTTTCTTTGATAAAAAGGAGTTTGCTTCCTTCATTTCCTTGATTCATTTCTCACTAAATGAAAGGGAATTAGATTGTGGTTTCCGTATATACATACACCTTTATCTTATCTACATAAGTTAATGTGATTCCCCTTCTGGATGTTATCATTAATATAAATGAAAGAAAATTGTCCATGTATATAAATATATATATATATATATATGATTTTGTGTATTCTTGTAATATATGAGGTCCATTTTAAAATGGTTTATGATACTAAAGAGGTGAGAAGTTTAGGATATAAGGCATAGAACAAGGATGAAGATAGGAATATTCAATTAAAAATGGAGAGGTGAGAAGTGTAGGATCTAAGGCATATAAGGCATACTAAAGAGGTCCATTTTTAGATGGAACCTTGATTATGCTCCAATGTTTTTACTAGAGTAATGATATGAATATTCAATTTCCAAAGCATATAAAAATGGAGATGTTCCAAAAAGGATGAATTATGATGCGTTATTTTTTAATTTAATTACTAATAGTTATTTTCCAGAATATAGCCTCGAACAAGGAGTGGATGACTGCACCAAAGTTATCTAGAATGGTTGATATGGTGAATGATGTGTTTGCACGTGTTACCGTTGAAGACAATGTTGAAGCTGATATGGGGGTAATGCAATTGCATGCATGGATGAAGATAATCACGAGGAAGATGTTCAAGCTTAGGATAACTTACCGGAGAATATCCAATACAAAAAGTTAATAAAGGATGCCATACAGCCCTTATATCCTTCGTGTCAAATTGAAGATACGAAATTGATAGTGACAGTTGGATTGTTAAGCATGAAGGCTAGACTTAAGTGGTCCAAAAAAGAGTTTTATTGAGTACAAATGATAAAAAAGATTCTACCAGAACACAACACTCTGTCGGATAGTACCTACAATGCCAAGAAGATGAGCAAGTCGTTGCATATGGAGCAGAAGATTATACATGCATGCTGCAACGATTGCATACTTTTTTAGAAAGAGTATGAGAATAAGGATACTTGTCCAAAATGTGAGCTTAGCAGATGGAAGTGTAGTTTCCATTGACACCAAGGTTGCAATGAGTGTATAGTGTAGTATGGATTACAAAGAACATGACATGGCATGCAAATACGAGCTTGGTACCAAACAACTCAATCATGCATCATCCGATGGATTCATCATGCATCATCCGATGGATTCATCATGTTGGAAAGAAGTTGATTGTAAAAGTTTTAGTTTTGTTTCTGAGGCTCGTAATGTTAGATTAGGACTTGCAACAGATAGATTCAATCCCTTTAGGACCATGAGCAACGCTTAGGGGTCGTTTGTTTTGTGTGAAAGTGATTCACATGTGTAAATGACCCACATGTGAGTCATTTGCATATGTAAATAACTCACATGTAGATCAGATTCCACTGTTTGTTACTAGCATAACATTTCACATGTGAATCTATGTATAAGTTGTAGATTGTTTGATGATATCTCAACATACAAGCAACATCAATGGTTGAAAATTGGACACATGACCGTGTTTGAGCTTTTGAAGAATATGAACGGTCCTGATTTTACGGGTGAAGCCCAGAACATTAAAAAAATCATAAAAGGCGGACTGGGTATGTCAGTAACAGTAGGTTGTATATTGTTTGATGATATCTCAACCTCCATGCATCATCAACGGTTGAAAATTGGATATATGGCCGTGGTTGAGCTTCTGAAGAATATGAACGGTCCTGATTCTACAGGTGGGTCCTAGAAAAATGAAAAAAATCATAAAAGGCGGACTACTATATGTTAGTAACAATAGATTAATCCAACGACTGTGATTATGTTGATCATATCTCAACCTCCATGCATCATCAACGGTTGAAAATTGGACACATGGCCGTGTTTGAGATTCTTAAGAGAATGAATGGTCCGGATGTTACAAGTGGGGCCCAAAAAAAAAAAAAAGGCGGACTGCTCATTAAGGCACTGTAGCACTCCGCTTGGTAACAATACCCTGTGAAAGTGTTTCACACCTCTTGAGGTGTGAAAATGTAAGGCACAAAAAGGGCCATGTTTCACACCATTTACATAGCTATTTTACACATGTGAATCAAAATCACACCAAACAAATATGATTTATGTGTATCCATTACCCATGTGATTCAATTACATATGTAAATGAAAAAAACAAACGTCCCCTTATAGTTGCTGGTCTGTTATAATTGTTCCATATAATCTCCCTCTACCCCTTTGCACGCATAAGGAATTTACAATGCTAACATTGTTGATTCCCGGAAAGAAAGGTCTAGGGCATGATATTGACATTTATTTGCAACCATTGATCGAAGAGTTGAATGAATTGTGGTCCACTGGAACCATAACATATGACTCTTACAGTAAGAGTAGGTTCACAATGAAAGCAATTCTCCTATGGGCTATACATGATTTTCCGACATATGGTCATTTATCGGGTTGTGGAATTGCAAGAAAGCTTGTTGTAGGACTAAAAGAAAGCTTGATTGTCCTGTGTGTGGTGAAGGGACAAATTCATTGTGGCTAAACCATGGAAAGAAGTGTGCTTACATGGAGCATAGAAGATTCCTACCAAATCTAAGACATCCTTTCTGGAGTAAAAAAATCACAATTTACTGGAAATGAAGAAAACAGGGGGCATCCAAGGCGTTTAAGTGGATCAGAAGTGTTAAACAAAATGGAGACTATTCAAACTAACTTTGGAAAGAGTAAGAAGAGGAAGAGGTCTACTGATGAGTGTGATTCCACTGCATGGTCGAAGAGATCAATCTTTTTTAACTTGCCATATTGGAAGGTTGTTTGACATTCATGTATCTTAGATTTACAATAACATGGTATAAAAGGCTTACATACTAATAAAAATATATAATTTTCTATAGGATCTGCCCATTCGTCATAACTGGGATGTGATGTACATTGAGAAAAATGTGGCAGAGATTCTAATTGGAACAATCATGAACGTAAAAGGAAAGACAAAAGATGGTCTCCAAGCCCGCCAAGACCTAAAAGAGATGAAGATTAAGAAAAAGTTGTAGTCCGTTGAAAAGAATGGCAAGTTGACCTATCCAGATGCTCCTTACACACTATCCTGACCAGAGAAAGAATTGATATGTAAAACCTTATACCATTTGAAGGTTCCTCGGGTATAGTGGAAACTGGAGACATAATGTTAGCCTGGATACTTTTGAACTAAAAAACCTTAAGTCCTATGATTATCACATTCTTATGCAACAATTTATTACCGGTGATGTTGATGCACGCATTTGAAGGTCACAGACCATTACGTGCCGCTATTCAACAATTATTGATATTTTTTAATGTCTTGTGTTCAAAGAGTATCAATTGTGAAGAATTGGTGAAGATGAAAGTCAGGTTTGTGGAAACATTATGTGCGTTCAAAAATACTTCCCACCCTCATTCTTCGTATCTATGATGCACCTTGTTGTGCACTTGGCAGAGGAGACACAAGTAGGCGAGCCTGTTAGATATCGATGGATGTATCATTTTGAGCGGTAAGACAAATTTATTAAAGTTATTTTTATTCTTTTTTCTTCTCTCTTACTCATGTTCACTGTTGAGATCTTATTAAATAGACATGTGACATGATGATGATAACATACAAACGATACGTAGTAAATTATACCTATCCAGAGGGTTCTATTTCAGAGTGCTTCCTATTGGATGAGGCAATGATATATGCCATATATTCCATGCCCGATGGTACAAAAGGAAGCCATAAGCAATGACGGGAAACGTAGTTGGATGATGATCGTGAATGTGCATTCTCAATCGATAAAAAGGGAAAGACTGAATATATGTTAGGGATTTTGTATTTGCAATTTGATGGATGCATTTTCACTTTAGCATCATTTGAATTTTCACACATGCATTGTTTTAGAAAATCTTGAAATCTTGTTTTATACATGCATTGGATTTTAGACTTGTAGAATTAATGATTTATGTATGTTTTGATTTTAAACTTGGATGCAATTTGTTTTGAAAAGATTTTTATCAAATCAGTTATGTCTCTTAAGTTTCATGAAGGTTTGAGCTAAATGTTTCTTTCTTTCATATGTTTTAACCTTAAGCTCAAATCCATTCAAGCTTTCCAAAGGTTCTTTCTTTAAAATCATTGTTTTGATTTGGAGTTTTCGTGACTTTAGAATTTCAGTTTTCATCCTTTTTCAGTCATGAATTCTTGCTTGATAAAAGTGTCTCAAAGTCCCCTGGAAGATGCCCTCAAATATTGCAAGTTTCAAAAATTTAGGAATTTTGGGCATTCACCAGGTCGACCTGCCTGTGTGGCCGGTCGACCGGGCCAAGGGACCCGGTCGATCGGGCACACTGCGGGTCGATAGGATTTTGAGCACCAACGGTCATTTTTCTGACCGTTGTGTGTACCAGGTCGACCGGGTAAGGGTTCAGGTCGACCGGGGAAACTAGCCGTTGGACTGTTTTTTGCTTTAAAGTCCATTCCATTCCCTACTTTTGAGAGGCTTGATTTATGAATCTTTGAGACATCATTGAAGCCTAAGGAATGGGAATAAGCCAAGAGAGCTAGAAGGTCATTGGAAATCAAATGCTTGAGTTTTAAAAAGGTATCTCTTAATAGTTATTTTAATTTCCATTCAAATTAGAATCAATGCATGTTTAAATCTTTGTATTTTCATTTATGCATGATTTCTAGCTTTTAAAGAGTTGTTTTGCAAACTCATTATCTTCTTTGGAATATTAGAATGGTTTGCAATCACTCTTGTCTAAATCACATGTGTTCTTAGACTTTAATATTCATACAACTTGTTTTAGCTCATTTCCTTAAGTTGTTTGAATCTTTCATGTGATTAGCATTTATCTTCAATCATCATTTTCTAAGCTTTGATTTTAAAATGCATCAAGCATTCATTAAAGAGCTTCATTGTAAAAATTGATTGAAGTAAAGCATTCATACACTTGTGCACACACTTTAGCTTATCTTAGTGTATGTTTGTAATTTGAATTACACTTTCATATCAGCCTATTTAGAGGCATTTTATTTGTGCTTAAATTGTATCTCTTAGAGTGTTCTTGAAGAGACACCTTCTTAGAGAAAAATCTTCATTTGTAAAGGTTATTGCTTAGCCTTAGAAAAGCACTTTGTAAAGGTTATTGCTTAGCCTTGTAAAGCATCTTGTAAAGGTTGTTGTTGAGCCTAAGAAAAACAACATTGTAAAGGTTATTGCTTAGCCTATTGAAAAGCATAGATAGTGGAAATCCGGTGGGGTGATTATATCACAAGCCGGTAGTGGATGTAGGCATTGAGGCCGGACCACTATAAATCTTTGTGTGGTGGTGAATGCGTTGTGGTGATTCTTTTTAGCTTCCGCATATTGTTTGTTTATCATCACTTGTGACTAGTTTATTTTTAAGAAGTTAAAATTTGTCATAATTGGTCACATTTTGTAGCTCACCCTATTCACCCCCCCTCTAGGGTTAGATCCCAGGACTTTCAATATCTTGAGAATGTGCAGTACCAATAAGCACGTAAATGGGTATTGCGCATGTCTACGGAGAATGTATTGTGGGAAGAGTTAGAAAAATCCGATTAATCTTTCTGTTCTCGACTTTTTCTTCAAAAAATTAAAAACATACAACACATCTAACGCCAGTAGTCAATTTATGTGTAGGAAATATGATAGTTACATATGGGAACACCCATCACAATGTCAACATTGGAGACAACCATAAGAATAGAAAAGCTAATGGATTACATTGCTTGGCTTAGACAACAATTACAAAATGAGGAGACTAGTGTCTTGAAAAGGATTGCTTATGGACCTAAGTTTGAAGTTATTTCATACATCGCATATGCAATAAATGGATTTATTTTTTGTACAGCGGATTCAGAAATGACCAAAAAAACACAGAACAGCGGGATCCCCACAAAAGCAATAGCCAAGTTTAGGTTTAGTATCAAGGACACTAAACTTGTAACTCAGGAGGTCACTTACTATGACATCGTCAAACAAATTTTAGAATTAGATTACCATGACTTCAAAGTAGTGGTATTCAATTGTGATTGGGTGAGTCTAGATGAAAACACTCAAAGAGTTGATCCAAACTTGAGATATGTTAATATAAAAAAATTGCAAAGAAAGACAAAAGAAATGGATGAGCCGTTTATTCTTCCTTCTGAAGCTTATCAAGTCTTCTATTGCAAAGATCAAAGTCGACTTATGGATGAGTGGCATATTGTGTTGGATGTTCCAAAAGAACTTAATCAGGACGTGGATTCTTATGATGATCCGTTGATGAATGAAAACACTTCAATGACAGCATTACATGATGACATCATAGAGGACAATTTCATTGGTGATGATGAAGAAAGCAACCCTCGGTAATTTAAGGTGACAAGTTCATGTCAATAAGCTTCCTTTGAAATAGATTCCTTTGCTGTGGTTGAATGATTTTTTGAATCCATCCTACTTGCTACTCTGGCAGCTGAAAATAAGACGGCTGAATTGTATTTCTCACCCCTTTATGCAAATTTACGTTTCTCATATCTTTAGATAAGGGACTAGGCCTGCAAACAGGTTGACAAATAAGGCTTTGCAACACCCTTCTTTGTTTTAGTGGGCAATTGCCCCTACTTATATTGTTGCAGATTTGGCAAGGGACAAGTCCATGAAAACTCATTATTCAAACTTTACATTCATGGTTTGCAGGCAGTATGACAGATGATGGATCATTGGGACATTGTTAAAGGAGGAAAAAAACAAGTCAATAAGGGTGTTCGTTAAATAAGTTGGAGTCCACCTGATGACTTGGGTCGTCAAAGGGCTGGGCAGGCCCAGCTTGTCCATGCCCACCCTCCATATATACAAGGCAAGTGCAAGGAAGGCATAGGGCATGTACTACCTAGGCTCTTACCAGCCTCTCGAGTTAGGGCAGGCCGGGGCTGAGGCCTTGAATAGAATAAAATCAAGTTTTAAACTTTTAGAAACTGCCCTTGGGACCATTAATGTAATACAACAAGCAACTTGGTGGTAGGTAGAAATCTTAATCTACAATAAGATTCTACAAAAGAATCGCATTAGAACCATCTCAAATGAATATATGCTCAAATAAATCCACATATACAAAAACTAACATCATGTAGATATGCCAAAGAAAAAAGAATCACATAAGAATCATCATTGTTCATTTACATAAAAATCACTTCAGAATCACATAAGTGATAAGACTCGTATTAAAAAATACTAATATGAGAGTCATATAAGAACCCGCATAGGAATCACATCCAAATAAACCCACATATATACTCAAAGAAATCCACAGTTGTATAAATAAGAAACATAAGAGGACTGGGCTGGGCCGGCTATTGTTGTCCAAGCCTAACCCTGAAATTGGCGGGCCTAGAAAAAATTTGTCCAAGCTTGAGCTTTTAAGAGAAATAAAATCCCTCATTTTGCGGGCCTTTTGAGGGCTGGGTCATTGGGCACCCTCATAGGAGGGCCCTATTGTTATAAGAATTCTTAAACTTGTGGATTCCTCGCCTATTAGCAAGTGTACCCAAATAAATTGGTCAAAAGGGATTCTAAAATTGGCCTAATTACTTTAGCCATTTCACTGCTCCCCCTATTGGACCAGTTCTTACTAGACCGGTCTGGGTTCACACCCAACCCTAACCCTGGTTTCATAAAACACTGTGACAATCATAACAGTACAGAACAATGCTATTCTATCGATGGGGTCATTTAAAAATAGAAAGAAAGAAAATCAACGGTCTAGATTTAAAGAAGCAAAGGCAAAAACTCTCCTTATGGAAGACTCAACGACTAATATGTGTTTTTTCAATCTTCGCGTGATCATAATGAATTACATTGTGAGATTTGATTTCATATTCATTTTAGGCTTTATAAAAAGACTGAACGGTTTGGATTTTGCAAACAGCCTTCTCAGAAGTCTAGAAATTATGATCTAATGGTGGGATTTTTATTTTTTTTTGCAAATTTCTGAAAATATATGATTATCCAAGGGCTAATAATTGATCTCCTATCCGTTTTGAACCTTCTAAATATGATTAAGGGTTCTAATCATGATTATCGGACCCATAAGGTAGGTTTCCCAAGACAAAAACCGATAACCTATTTCTAACGCCAAAGTGACTGTAGCTCTGCATTTTTCAAATGCTTTGATTTTTGAAATTGGACAGGGGATGTCTGGCATGAGAAATATTTGCCAAGAAAATTGTTGGGCTTGAAATCTAGTCATTACAAAACGTGAAAAATCCATGGAAAGGAGAAAATGGATAAGAATTCCGTAGCACGGATGTTTACCAAACGTGTCCAAAAAAATTGGTCAACGGGGATTCCAAAAGGGGCCTCAATTCAGTTTTTCCACTGCTTGCCACTGTTGGACCGGTTCGGGTTCAAGCCCAATCCTAACACTGGTTTCTTAAAACACTGTCACAAACCCTAACACTACATAACAATGCTCCTGTGATGGGGTCATTGAAAAAACCAAAAAGGGAAAAGAAAATCAACGGTCTGGATGTAAAGAAGCATAGGCAAAAGATATGCTTTCCATAGTGTCCATCAATGGTGGGAACCATCAGTCAGATCAACGGATTAGATCACTGAACCATTTTTATAACTTACACGGGCCGAGCATTGTCTCCATTCCTCAAATAAAACCTCTGTCAGCTGACGACTCCCATAAGTCTCATTACCATTCGCGTCTGCAACTGCTTTCTTTGCCCTAAACCTAGAGTTCCTGAATTCCCATCTGTAAGTTTCCAAACCCGTCTTCTTGTTCACAGATTCTCTCTTTCAATGCAAAGATTCTTCGTTGTCAGGATTCCAGTATTTGCTTTTTGCTGCTGCAATTGTTTGCTGTTTTCCTTGAACAACTGCTCATGCATGAAAGAACTTACCTTGGAAACCCTGGTTGGGTTTAGGGATTTGGAAACTTTCTTGTTATTTTTTTTTTCAATCTGATTTGATGTGCATGAATCTTTTATTTATTTAATTTTCTTGACCTCTTTGTTTATTTGATTTTGTTTTTAGCTAAGCCAATGTGTGTGAATTGAGTTATGTAAGTGTCGAAGAGATAAAAAGTAATTAAAATTTTTTTTTTTTTTTAACATGATTAGTAGTGGGCTGTTTGGTTTCTCTTGTGAGAAGGCAGGGGAACTGCAAGTTCCAGCCTTTTTAGTTTGGTGGGTGTTTTTTTTTTCTTTAAAGAAACCTAGTGCTCTTTTAATATCTTGGAGGGATTTGAACAGCTTGATTGATTTGTGTTGTTGTAGATAATCCAATGAAGAACAATACTGCAATGGGTTAATTTTGATCTTTCAGTCTGTTTTTTTTTTTTTTTGGCTATTTTCTCCTTTTGCGCGATCCCAAATGGCGAAGAAGTTTAATTTTCAGTCTTTCTTGACTACTTTATACAGTGTCTGTGTGTGTAATGTGGCTGTTCATTTGTGTGATTAATTACATGAATGTGCTTATTATATTTCTTTCTGTCAGAAATCACATTTATAGGAATACGATACACCAAGAATGGTGTTCTTGTATGGCAATGTGATGCAACCATAATCAGTCAGAGGATTGCAACTCCAAGAAGCAACAGAGTTTATACAGTCCTATAAAGAAATTCGGCAGCTTGAATTTGGGCAGAACTAGGAGCACCAGCTGGGCCTGTATTATGAGGAAACCTTATGGCTGGTCGGAACAGACCCACAGTTGTCAATTCCGTTTCAGACTTCATTTCGGTCTAGCCTCCAAAATGAAATATTTCGGTATTTTGAAATTTCAGAGAAACTTTTTGGATAAAGAAAAAAAAATGTAAAACATAAAAAAATAAAAGTTAAAATATATGTAAAAGAAAATAATTATAGAGATAATTAAAATTCTAATATTGCTTGATTGAGCACCTTCAAGAGATTTGAAATCACCCAATGCATATGACATACTTAATAAAAACTACGTTCACAAACATGTTGACATGGGCCATCCATCATTGAAACGTGTTGAGTGGGCCATGCTTTAGTGAAACATGTTGAGATGTGCAGAGATCTCAACTCCATAGTCTCAATTGCTATTTAAAGTTTATTTATAGAAAACACAAAATGAGTAAAAGAAGACAACATTTGTCTACAGTCTGCCCTCCCATCCCTTTTCCAAATTGGCTTGCAATTGCAAAGCAAACCCTATCAATTGTGCTGTCCCTCTCCCAATTGACTGCGGTGATGTTGTCAGAGCTATCGCCAGAGCTGCTGGAGATGGAGCTGGACTGATGGTGTCTTGTACTCTTCTCTCCCCCTCATCTTAATCTTCTTCTTCTTCGTTTTTTCTGCTTGTGCAAAATTGAAGCAAACAGCACCTGGGTGTCTTCAACAGAACCAGAGAAAAGAAAATTTCCAAAGCGACGATCAATTTCTGAAGTAACACTCTAAAAATTTCACTCATAAAATCTAGATTGAATTACATCCAGCCTACTGTCCTCTATTTGTAAAAAAACTACTTACCACAGAGAAGTACTTTCTAAATACAACTCTAGTAAAAAAAAGAAATCCTAACTTTACTTGGGCATTGAGAAAGAAAGACTAAACGAAATCAAGGTGATTAATAAGTGGAAACTTGCTCATCTAGAATGAAGGAGTAAAAAAAAATGGAAAGTTTCCCCATCGACAGTTTTTTTTTGGGTTGTTGGGCCAGATTCGGACCTGGTTCTTGGCCTTCTAAAAGTGTCCTACAAGGCTTGACTCACTTAATAGTCAAATTTCGCCCAATTCTAGGCCTACGTTGATAAGACCGAATGGGTTGGATTGCATTATTCCCTCCCGGTTAGAGGAAACTATCCTTTGAGTTTGCAATTTGATCCAATGTCGTCCTGGATCCAATGTTACACGCATCATGCGAAAGATCCACAATTGTTCTCCTTTCAGATAGAAGGGGAGGAAGATGACTGGAAGCAATTACGGAAATTGAATGTAATGGAAAAAATATCAACCATGGGACTCCCTCAGATACAAATTTTGATGCAACCAAGTCTCTTAGAAGATCACAACTCCAAGAAACAGCAGGATCTATACAGCCCTCTGCAGAAATTCAGCAGCTTGAATTTGGGTAGATCTGGGAGCAAGAGCTGGGCTTGTATTGTTTGGACATGACATGGCTGGTTGGAACGAACCCTACTTCTTGTTCAGACTAGCAGCGAACAGCACTTGGGTATTGTCAATGGAACCAGAGAAAAAAAAAAAAGTTTCCAAAGCAATCAATTGGAACAACAACCAATTTCTAAAGCAACACTGAAAATTTTATTCATAAAATTTGGACTGAATTACATCCAGAATACAGAAAACCTGTTTACCACAAAGAAGTTCTCCTAACTATACTTGGGTGTTAAGAGAGAGTGATTGACCGAAAACAAAGAGATAAATAAATGGAAACTTGCTCATCTATACTCAAGGAGAAAAAAAATGAAAGTTTCCCCATCGACAGTTTCTTGTGGGTTGTTGGGCCAGGTTAGGACCTGGTTCTTGACCTTCCAAAAATGGCCCACAAGGCTTGGCTCACTTGCTTGTCAAGTTTGGCTCAATTCTAGGCCTACATGTATAAACCCAAATGGGTCGGGCTGCATCACCAGCATGCAGGGATTGATTTAGTTGTTCTTAGGTCTTTATGTATGTTCCAATAAAATTGGAACGATCCTATTTGAGATCTTACTACATGCAGGATCGTGTGATAAGCATCCTAATTGAGATCGATTTGAGCTGATCATGGTTCAAAATAGCATTATTGGTCATAGTAGTTAAGGCCGCTACGCTATTTTGAAAATAGCGGCACTGCGGCCTAAAACCTAATAAAGCTAAGTGGTTTTAATTTATAAAACTATTTTTCCTTTTTCTTCTCCTCAATTGCTTTTCCTATAGTTGTGTATACCTTTATATGGTTCCAAATCACTAAAAAAACACAAGATTGATTGCTACATAAGATTCGAATTGTTCTTACTACTAAAAAAATTTACACCGCTATCTGCTAAGCATACAAATTAGAAGTGCCATTTGTGGTGAACTAAAAATCGATAAATAATTGCTTCATAAAGACGAGGTAAAGCTAGAGTCACTTTTCTCAGGAGAATTTTTCATTTGAGTAGGGATTTTCGTTTTGGAATCACTTTTTAAAATGCAATGAAGGGTGTTAATGCTATCGAGCTAAGTTGCGTGAGTATGGGTGATGCAGCGTAGACCTCATGGCCACATGTGTAGGGCCCACATAGATTTAGGGATTTATTTTTATGTCAATAGTTTCTAATTTTATTGTAATTAGGACAAGATTCTAGTTTCCTAGTTTAAGTAGGTTTTTTATGGCTTAAGTTATCTTTCTTATTTATATTTGTAGTAAAGAATGATTCAGTTGTTGATTAATGAAATTGGGTTTTCCCATTGAGGTGCGCCCTCATTTATTATCTCTGCGGAGATTTATTGTGTCTTGTGACATGTGCTTCGGCACCCATTGTGCTTTTAACACTTCCCACGCAAACCCTAACCCTAGGGTTTGCACCAATTGGTATCAGAGCCGAACGATCCCTCGATCGTCAGCGTGATTAACCCTATCCCTCTTTCCGTTCACTCAGCCCCAATCCCAATCCAAATCCCTAACCCAAATCCCTGAGCATCAACACCCCAAATCCATACTTTTCCCTAAACCCCAAGTCACCGAACCCAGCCCCAATCTTACGCATTCCCATTCCCAATTTGCATTACCCGTAGACCCATTATGCATTTCCATTCCTAACTTCCAGAAAACCAATCCAAACGACCCCATTCCCAGATCCCCTGATCGAGACCCCACCCCTATCTTTTTCGCACAGCCTCCAGCACCTTCCAATTGCTCAAGATCCATGTTCCAAGCAGTTTGATAGGCTAACATCACCGGTTACATTAGCAGAATCAGATCAAAGGCGGATTTAGCTAGATCAACGGTTAAAACTTTTTTTCACGATTTCAGGCTCCTCCACTGTCCAATTTCAGATCCGTTTTTGCCTGCGTGCTCGTAGATCGCAGATCTACAGAAGAGGTCAGTCCATTCACACTTCCAATATGAAATTCCATATCAGTAAGTTTTACAATGCACTTCAAGGAGTCAGATATGCGTGTCAATATGGATTATGGTATGCTGTCAATAAAAATTATTTCTAGCAATTTCTTGATTTGAAACAAAAAGAATTGTCCGTTCTTGAATATTTTGACCAATTTTCAAGGCTCCAAGATGCATGTGGAATGGAGGATGATGATGAACATGATTTCATTAGTTTTGTAAGAGGCTTGAGACTAGACATAGTGTACAGAATGACTGACTACAAGACCATCCACGAGGTATTTTGGGAAGCAATTCGTGTGGAGCGGATGCTTAAACAGTCTAGTTTATTGGAAGTTACGTCTCAAGAAGAAAAGTCACCACACATAACAGACTGTGTTAAGGAACAAGTGCCAGCTGATATGCAGACTGATCAACCAGAGTTAGACACAGAAGATTCCACATCTACAGTTGGCCTTGAAATTTCTCTTATGAGTAAGTGATGAAGTGCAAGTTCTTGATATTCCACACATTAATTCTCCGATTGATTGTCTTTTGGGATCAACTATGTCAACTGCGAGATGACCAGCGGATAGTCAGAGATTCTGATTTGATGGTGTATGTTCTACAAGTAAGGCACATCAACACATATTTCAGCCATCAAAAGCAATTATGCATGAAGCTGTGCCAAGAAGTTATAGATCGACCGACAAATCGACAGTTCGTCAGATTGATCTTTGATCCAGGTGGACATTTTCCGAACTCGAGGTCGAGTTCTTTTTCAAGTGGGGGAGAATGATGCAGCGTAGACCTCATGGCCACATGTGTAGGGCCCACATAGATTTAGGGATTTATTTTTTATGTCAATAGTTTCTAGTTTTATTGTAATTAGAATAAGATTCTAGTTTCTTAGTTTAAGTAGGTTTCTTAGGGCTTAAGTTATCTTTGTTATTTATATGGCATTGTAGTAGAATTATTCAGTTGTTGATTAATGAAATTGGGTTTTCCCATTGAGGTGCGTCCTCATTTTTTATCTCTGTGGAGATTTATTGTGTCTTCGGACACGTGCTTCGGCACCCATTGTGCTTTTAGCACTTCCCACGCAAACCCTAACCCTAGGGTCTGCACCAATGGGTATGTGTATCAAAGAGTTGGAATGAAACACCAGCATGAAGTCTTTAGTTTGACAAATCCCAAAAAAATAAGATTTTCAGTGTTGGCGTAATTTTAAATTAGTTGAAATAAATGTTTACTTCAAATGAGAATTATATGAAAAAATGGCAACACCAAAAGAATAAGGGAGAAAAGTTACTCTAAACAGCCAAGTAATTGCTGTTTCTTTATTTAGTTTAGGTTTCAGAAGAATTAGAAAATGCATTAATAATTTTTTTTTGAAGAGTATTTTTTTTTTTGAAGAGTTATTTTTTTTGAAGAGTAAATGCATTAATATTCCATAAACCACAAATTTTTTTCTGAGGTTGTAGATTAAGACTGTAGTTGTGTTGTGAATAATCCAACATGTGAATGTCTCTATGTTTGCTCATTTCGGAGGATCCTCAAAACTGTTTTTAAGCTAGTACTTTGGGAATCCTGTTGTGTTGTGGAGAATCCAACATCTCAATTTCTATCAATGTGTTGACATACTTCATGTCACTTCATTTCAAAGATCCTTTTATTTTTATTTTTTTAACCTCCAGAAGTTATAAAGAGACTTTCATCTATAGGATATTGTACCATGTCCCCTAAATGATGCAGGCCGATCCAAGACCAGGACTCGCAGAAATTGATGGACCTGCCTGATGGGGTCCACACGATTTTCTAGTTGTCTAGAATTAGTTGTATTACTTAATAAGGCTTGCTTTCTAATTGATAAGTTGATTAGGATTAGATATTTCCTTATTTAGGACTCTACCACTATATTTATACAGAAGAGCTTATTTTGATTAGGATTAGATATTTCCTTATTTAGGACTCTAGTTCTCTATTTATACGGAAGAGCTTATTGTAATGGTTTTTGCTTATTCAATTAATATAACTATTGTGAGTTATTTCTCTTGAGTGTTATGGCTTGTCTTGTGCCCTAGGGCTGGAATCCTTTAGATTCGGTCAATCTCATCATCGAGATTGGTCTACAGTTACGATCGAGGTTCCAGGGCTGCGCCACTAAAGACTTAGAATACTTGTCAATATGTTTCAGTATTGATATATGGGTTTGGTTTTGACTCTTGAGACTCTAAAAGGTCATGTTCATGGATGAAAATAGCGGTAGCGGCCTGCCGCCAAACCGATATGAAGCAGGCGATACGTAGCGCAGCGGGGATAAGTAGCGGCGTACCGTTGCGATTTTAAAAAATCGCCAAAAAAATATGAAAAAATTCCAGAAAATCCAGAAAATTGTAAAATGAAAGAAAATGTAGTTCTTTTGCAAAAGTAAGTAAGAAAAGGGGGCGTAGCGGTGCCCTCAATATATGAGGTCCTGTATCGTTGTATAAATATAAAGAGAAAAATCAATAAACATTCAAAATATGTTGATTTGATCTATGGGAAACATAGATCTATCACTTACAAACAATTTCCAAATGGTTTCATGGGTTGTCCATGAGTATTCACATTTTTTTTTTCAAAAAATAAATAAATCCGAAAAAAAATAGAGAAAAATCAATAAAAATTCAAAATGTGTTGATTTGATCTATGGGAAACATAGATCTAACAATATGAAGCTAATTTCAAGTTGTTTCATGAGTTTTCCATAAGTGATAATGTTTTTTTTTTTTAAATAACATAAATCCAAAAATAAAAAAAACAATATATAAAAAAAAAAACAAAAGATATGCATGCAAGATCAAAAGGAAGCATGGATCTACAATAAAACAAGACAATGATGCCATTATGTTGTGTTTCATAGTAGTTAGAGAGTGATAAATGATAATCTCAAGAGTTGAAAAAAAAATCACATACCTTAATGAAGAATCTTTGTTTAGAATCTTTAGATTTCTTTCAATAATGGATTGTTGGTGATTTGGTGGCAAGATATCTTGAAGAGAGGGATTTGGGAGACACTTGGGACCACAAAGAGGGGAAAACAGCTAGCATAGAAGGGAAGAGATGAAAGAGAAGGGTAAAAAACCCTAAAAAGTCCAAAAGGGGGGGTTTTATAACCCCCCATGTCGTGTACGTGGCGGCCTGTATCGCGTATCGATCGATACGGGCCGCCACGGGTGCGATATCCCGTGGCGGCCGATAAGTTGGCCGTAGCGTGGTGGTATCGCCCGCTACGGCCGATATATCGCGTGGCGGCCGATATTTACATCCATGGTCATGTTTGGCGACCAAATCCTTGGGGATTCCTCACCGATTTTGCGGAGGGTTTGAAAAAATCCCTTTCGGCATTTGTAAATCCTTGAGCATTTGGGACAATGGAAATCTTAATTTTGGAGGATTCGCATCTCCGACCACCCCTCGTAGGGTTTGGAAATCCTTAGTTTGCAAATTTCTGCATTGATATCAACGTAAAATCCTCAACTATAGAAATCCTCAGTGAGGAATCCTCAAACCTACTGAGTGAGAAATTTTCCATTTTGTGGATTCCTCACCTATTACCAAATGTGCCCTGAATGATGGGATCTCACAATGGCAATATTAGCTATAAAAGAACTAAATGAGCTGGAAAATATAGAAGGGATAATGAGTACAAAGTTACTTATGCCCTTTATAACTTGATTAAATAAAAGGTGCTCTAAAACAGGATAAAGGGGAATTTAAAATCGGAAAGGGAAACATCATTTAAGCATAATTTGGTCAATGGAAGATAATGGAATTTGGAGGGAGAAACTTCAATGACGTGAAAAATGATGTGAAACCAAATGACTGATTGTATTAGAATTGTTACAGAAGAGGTACTTGGAGAGTCGATAAGGAAAATGCACTTTGATATAGAAATCTGGTGTGGAGTGTAGAGGTTTAGAAAGTTGTTCGAGAGAAAAGATGTTTCTAAGAAGTTTGATAGGGGATTGAGAATATAAAAAATTATGAAATGTATAATAAGGCAAAAAAAAAAAAAAAAAAATGATGCGAAGAAAATAGTCTGTGATGCAAAGTCCAATGCATAAGATGACCTATATAATAAGTTAGGAACAATTTTCAAGCTTGCAAAAATGAGGGAAAGGAAAAGTAGGGACTTAAATCATGCTAGATATATAAAGAGCGACTATAAAAAAAGGTTTTAGTGAGGGACAATGGTATTAAAAAAACGTGGAGAGAATATAACAAAAACTTAAATGACGATTCTATAGGAGGCTTAAGCTTGAGAGAGGATAATGCATTAGTAGGACATACCTTTTATCGCATAATTAGGGTAGCAAAAGTGAAGAAAGCATTGGCAAGAATGATGAGGGGAGAGGCTATGGTGCTAGATTACATTCCGATACAGGCTTAAGAAATTGGATGGGTGTGGTTAAGTAGGCTCTTCAATAAGGTATTAATGACAGAGAAAATGGATGAATGGAGTAGTGTTGTAGTACCCGTATATATAACAAAGGAGATATACAATATTGCACAAATTATCATGGGATTAAACTTATGAGTTAGACTATGCAACTATGGGAGATAGTTATGGAGCAAAGACTTGGACAAGAGAACAAGGTATCTAAATATAAGCTGAGTTCATGCAGGAAAGTCAACTATGGAAGCTATTTTTTCACTTAATCAATTAATGAAACAAATACCGAAAGAACAGAAAAATCTTCGTATGCATATCCAGAGATTTGATTTGGTGGTTTTTTTAGATAAAAGTAGTGTCCCAAGAGGTTATATTAATACCATTCAAGATATGTATGAGGGAGCGGTGATGAGATCATAGGTTTGCATAAGGGATCAACTTGAAGCCCTTATATATTTGCATTGATTATGGACGAGTTAGTTGCTTATATTCAAGAGGAGGTACCTTGGTGTTTGTTGTTTGTAAACTATATTGTATTGGGGGAAGAATCAAGAGATGGTGTGAACGCAAAACTCGAGAGATGCCAGGAGGCTTTAAAATTGGTGGGCTTTAAAATAAGTTGTACAAAGATAGAATATTTGATTTGCAACTTTTGTGGGGATGTGTTATGGGTTTAAACTCCTATGAGAATTGAAGCTCAAGAGATACCACAAAGGGATTCATTCTGATATCTTGGCTTTGATAATTAGTAAAGATGTTGAGATTGAAGAATATGTCAAACATAGGATAAGTGTAGGATGGTTGAAGTGGAGACTTGCTTCTGGAGTGCTTTGTGATTGGCGCATAAGATTGAGGAAAAAATTTACAGGACAACGATTAGACTAGGTATGACCCATGGAGGAGACTGTTGGCTAATCTAGAAGCAACACAAGTACAAAATGAGTGTAGTAGAGATGAGAGTATTGAGATGGATGTGTCGTGAAACTAGGAAGGATAGAATTAGAAATGAGCACTTAGAGGGCATTTAGAGGTAGCATTAGTAAGTGATAAATTAAGAGAGACTCATTTGAAATGGTTAGTACTTGTCCAATGTAGGCTAGCAATAGGCGCCATTGCGGAAAAAGTTTTTTTGTGAAGGTTGGTGGCCTGGCAGGGTATGATTCCCAGATACAGCATGGATACGGTAGGGACATGGCATCGATATAGCAGGGGCATAGATTTTACATATAAAAATGAAGTATCGGATATGACACGATACGATACCTTGCCCATTTTGAAGTATCCGTGCTTCATAGCCGCCAAGGCAAGGACGTAGGCTGAATGGGACATAGATATAAGTAAGGATAGATTTGAAGAAGTACAACCTATATGAAGATTTGGCTTAAAATAGATCAGATTGGAGAAATGTAATTCATGTAGCCAACTCCCACATTATTGGGACAAGGCTTTGACTCAGACTTGGACTCAGCATGTGCCGAGCTTGAGTGGAGCAACTGAACTTGCCCGAGTCGCCTGTTCGACTTAGCTTGGTCAAATCTGAATTCAATTTTTTTTTTTTTAATTTTTTTCAGTTTTTCTTTAAATGAAGAAGCACTTGGTTGTGTAGAAGCAGAATAGGATGGAGGAGAGGAGATTGAATGGGGAGGAGTTTTCTTTTCTTTTTTTCCTTTTTGGATTTTTTTTTCTTTTTTTTTGGTATTTTTATTAGTTTTCTAGTATATACCTTTTGTACTGTTAAGCCTTGATTGGTACAAGTAATCATTAAAAGAAGAAGAAGAGAGATTGAAGTAATTCAAGAAGAGGAAAGAGTTTGGTGGGTATGGAATAAATGGCTAGAGAAATGGATTTAGGTTTTAGGGTTTTGATAGGTGTGGTGTGGATGGAGCCTCTTCTAGAAGACATGGAAGAAGAAACAAGATTTAGGGATTGGGGTTTTGATGTATTTTTGATGGGTGTGGTGTGGAAATGATGGAGATTTCAAGCCGAGAGAGAGAGAGAGAGAGAGACGACTAAAATGGGACTCGGCCAAGTCAGACTTGACAAGTCTGAGTCTAGTCGGCCGAGTTGACTTGGACTTAGCCGGGTTTTAAAACCCTGATGATGATGATATCCACTAAACTTTGTGGACTTAAAACTAAGGCTAGGATCATTTGATTGGCTTGCTATTACATATTTCCTAATCCACTTCTAAGCCTTTCCAATGGTATGTGGGCTGCACTAAAATTAAGCATTCTTAAGAAATAGAGAGGCTAGGGGCAAATAGGTCTTCCCATCTTTTCATTAAAGGGGAGCGGTAAATTGGTCAAAAAGAGAGTTGGAGGGTGGGAACGGTAATGGTTACTTTTGCAAAGTTTGCCATCAATCAAGGGAGGTTTTGGTAAAAACACAAAAGATGGGCTTTTTTGAGGTTATGGGCAAATATGGGGGCCTTTCTGTAAAAATTGAAAGAAGAAGAAAAGGAGATTTTTATTGGATCACATGGCTGTTTTTTTATACATTTGTTTCCCATGTTGGTGGGGATTCTTGTATTTGGTTTTTGAAAGTGGAGAGAAATTTCCGCAAACATATTTCATTCCCAGTTAATTTGTAGGGTTTTCTTATATTGGGAAAATTAATAGTCCCTTAGAAGTACGAGCTTATGGGTGTCAAACTTGGATAAGATTTGAATCATTAATCATATCTGAGGCTGCAAGGTGTTGACTGTGCATTCCGTTTCTGATGTTTGCTGCAGATGCTCATCACTGTTTTATTCATTGGTCATTTGGTAATAAGTGGGGAGTATTTTAGGAATTTGTCCTGTAGCGGTGGCCTATTGGTTTTACAGTATGTGTCTCCTATATTGTAATCTTTCTCGTCATTAATAAAGTCACCATTTCAGAAAAAAAAAAAAAGAAGTTTTGCAAATCCATTTGAAGTTCATATGGTATGACCTAAGACAGAGATGGAGTTGCTGGAAAATTGGAGGTTTGGAATGTTTACAAGCGTGGTTGATTCCTTTGTGGTTGCACTTTATGGGTTGTTCTATTGTCATTATGTCTTGAAACAACAAATCAGATACTTCTATTGGTGTGGCAATCAAGGCTCAGGTGATGTGAATCTTGAGTAACTATGCTTAAGTTTTCTCTCTTTTGGAGTAGTCGGTTTGAATGTTGTGCTGTTTTGTTAAATTTGTGAGTTGGTGTAGCAATTTTCATAGTTTAGCCTTCTGGCATGTCCCATGATTCTATCATTTTGCTGATAGTCTAATGAATTGTTAACCACTAAAAATAACACTTGAATTGAAGTAAAGGAAATTTCATTAAAGACAACATTTTCTAATGGCGTACAACTTAATGCAATATTGGATTGTGAATCTTGAGTAACTATGCTTAATTTTTCTCTCTTTTGGAGTAGTTGGTTTGAATGTTGTGCTGTTTTGTTAAATTTGTGAGTTGGTGTAGCAATTTTCATAGTTGAAGGCATGTCCCATGATTCTATCATTTTGCTGATAGTCTAATGAATTGTTAACCACTAAAAATAACACTTGAATTGAAGTAAAGGAAATTTCATTAAAGGCAACATTTTCTAATGGCGTACAACTTAATGCAATACTGGATTGGGTGTTGTTTTCATTGTAGGAAATTTCTGACTCCACAAATGTGCTACTGCTCCAAATTGAATGCATGTCACAAATATCTCCATTGCTCACTGTTTGAATACTATCTTTAGTGTATTGTGCTGGTATTTTTAAATGTGCCACTTTCTGCTTCTTCAATATCTACTGTCATCTGTTGGAAATCACTTTTATATCTTGTACTATTCAACCCATGTATTGACTTGACTTTGATACCAATTGATGCATATCTGGATACTTGTGTTCTCCAATGGTAATCCCAAACTGCTTTGGTACTGCTTAATGCAAAGTTGGCGCTTTTCTAGAGATGTCAAATGGGCCGAGTCGGCAGTCAACGGCCCATGCCATGGGCCATGGGTACTGGGCACGTCAGGCCCGTTTGGGCCACGAGGCACGTGGGCCGACCCTTATGGCTCGCCAGGCACGACCGGCTTGGCCCGCCCAAAAATGGCTTTTTTTTTTTAAATTGTCCATTTTACCCCCCCCCCCCCAACAGTCATAAAACGGTTATATAAGGGGCATTTTGTGTCCTTTTCAATTTTACAACCCCCCAAAAGTCATAAAACGGTTATATAAGGGGTATTTTGTGTCCTTTTCAATTTTACAAAGTCTATAAATACTCGAACCCTCGCATTCCTCTCAGTGGAGTAGGTCGAGACTTCTTAAATATCTTTACTTACAATGGGTTATATTTATATGCTTGACTGATCAAGATTCTTCACGACTTTGCGCGTGCATGTTTCAGAATTGTGGTGCTCTTGTTCAAAGTGCTATTAATGGATTAACCATGGTAGGCAAACCTGTGTGGACTTTAGGGGTCAGTCATATCTCAGTTCCTAGACCTAGTCTCCAGTTGTGGATTGCACTGCATAATAGAGTAGATGCAACTTTCTAAGAACATTACTAGTAGGTTCCTCTGCTAAAACGAGGTTAACAAATGCCACCTTTTCCACATTATCCTCGTTTAGGGGCTGAATCTAGGTAGGAGCAGAAGATTTGAAAAACCCACCCAAGTCACCTATGATGCACGGATACTTCAAAATGAGCAACGTATCGTGTCGTATCGCATCCGATACTTCACTTTTTACATGTAAAATCCGTATTCTTGCTGTGTCTATGGCGTATCCCTGCAGTATTTGTGCCGTATCTGGGCATCATAGCAAGTCACTAGCCTCTCTGGTGGATGTAAATGAGGATTCAGATAGGGGCAAACCTAATATGGATCCTCATTGCACATGTACAAACTCCTTTAGTTACAAGAATTTACCGGATTCATTTCTGGTGGGCGTCTATGAATTTCAAATGCTGGATTTTTGAATTGTCTGAATCATGCGGGAGATTCTTATTAAAAAACCTAGGCACCCTGAGTTTCATAAATTCCAAGTCTATAAATACTCGAACCCTCCCATTCTTCTCGGTGGAGTAGGTCGAGTTTGACCGAACCACTTAAATATCTTTATCATTCTCCGTGCTTGTGTTCTAATTTTTAATTTTAATACCAAAAAGGAGAAAAAAAATTAATCGAAAAAAAATAAAAAGAGGCATGCCGAGCACGGTGGGCCGAGCCGCCATCTGGCCGGCCCGTGGCACTGGCGGGCTGGGATTGGGGCGGGCCGTGCCAGGCATGCCTATGCTTATCTGAATCTACAAATGTTAGAATGCTGAACTGTTAAGTATATACTGGAATGGTGGACAAAAAAAGGAGAACTAGAAGAACATAATAATTGTAGAATGAGGAAGACAGAAGTGGGGGTGGAAGAAGACAATGAGAGTTTACTTACTGAAGAAAATGATCATTGCCTTTGTGGGGTCTTTTGGTGTATATGTGGCTATTGAAGAGGTCAGATTTCTCTTAATAGGCTTGAAGGAAGCTCTTTCCAGAAACCTCCCTCCTTTGATTATTGTAGGGGATTCCTCATATGCAATTGCACGGTCTTCTAGTTTCTCACCTTCTCCTTGGAAACTCCCTGACATTGGGTCATCGGGCCTATGTAGGTATAATGAAGCTGAGGTCTTACCTCTCTTGTTAGGTGTGAATGGCGCTATTCTTCCCCACTAATTGTTGGAGGGGATTCCTCTTGTGTGATTGAATGGATTGCACCTTATCCTTTAAAATTGACCAACGTTAATGAAGAGATTAGTCTTATCACTTAAGGTTTTACTATATCTTAATGTTCTTGATGCTAATAAAGAAGCGGACAGGCTAGTAAAACAGGAAGCAGTTAGGGGATCTTTATAGCTTGATGCAGAGCTATTACTTGTTTGGTTTCCTTTATCATGGATCATCTTCCTTGATGTTTGTCTTGATATTGTATGCCATTTCTTCCCACTCACCCCCACCCAAATGCAGATATAATCATTAAAGAAACATTAATTGGGTAATTTTCATTGAATGCCTTACTAAGAACATGACAACAATGATAAAGTGCAGTGGGTCTTAAAGATATTCAGTATATCATAAGGAATTGCACACTGATTTTTTATTTGGTTGCTGCATCCATGTATCAGCAATGATGGCCAAGAGAAAGAATCCTCTTGTGTTTTTTGACATATCAATCGATGGGGGTCGTGCTGAGAAAATGGTTTTTGAGGTGAGTTTTTAATAATTACAAGCATGATATCAATTGTTTTAATTCTGCAAAGGCTTCTATTATGATAATGATGCTGTGAATTTCTTTTCTCAGTTTAATTGTTATTATCTTTGTTTCATTCTTTGCCTTGTTTAGTCCTTATTGATTTCTATTGGTGATGAGAAACATGGCATTCATATTTTCTTGATGGGTAATTGGTTGAGGTTTTAGGACCCTAAAATCTTTTTTTATTCTGGACGTTTCAGCTTTTTTCAGATATCGTTCCCAAGACTGCAGAAAATTTCCGAGCTCTTTGTACAGGTATTTTACTAGGACAACCGTCCCTGAAATATGTACAACTAACCAGTCGAGAGCTGTGAATATCATTTGGGTTTTCCCCTTTTTAAGTTGATACAATCCATTCTTTTAATGTAGGATTCTTGCAACCTTCATGTCTTTTTTTTTTTGAATGACATTTATGTTCTTGCAGCGATCACCTCTGGTTCTTTTTGTATTTTGCTGTACCTTTTTTTTAATAATCTGCTTTGATGATAACAGTTTGATATTTGTACTTTTGTAGGAAGGATTTGTTCATATGATCAAAATTTTGAAATTGATGGATCTGAAATGTTCCTTTTCTTTCATCAGTAGGGAATAAAAAAAGGGTTAGTGTCAGCAGCAAGTGTCACTTGTGATTAGGTGGCTGAAGGGTATGCTCTGTAAAAGTTATATATATAATTTTTTCATACATCTGGACTGTATATTGCTAGCATGGTTAAAAAAAAAAAAACAGCTGCTACATTATTTTCAATAACTGTCCTTAATGGTTGTTATTTTAATTATAATGATCATTATAACGATCAGAATAACTGTTATAACAGTCATAACAGTCAAACTATCGGCCGGCAATATATATTTATATTTTTAAAATTTTCTTTCCCCTTCTTTCTTTCACTTCTTTCTTTCCCAAACCATTTGCGGAGCTTCCTGTGATTGTGCTAGAGCTTCCCAAGCCTCTTTTTTCACCAAAACTCAAGTGATTTGTATGGCTTCTTCCTTTCTCAACCACAATACCCCTTTGTCCATACTCCGCTGTTTTAATTAATTAATTAATTAATTCTGTTGTAGTGGTAAATGTTACTTGAAAGTTAAAATTCACTCTTAACGTACTTGGTGATTTGAGTAATTGAGTAATGCACTATTGCTACTAGTTTCTTGACTTTAAGTGTTTAGCACTAACGGTTAGTTCAAAATTATGGTTGCAATGCATACTATAAAATTTGTGATATTTCAATTTTCAACTTATTTTATTATATACATGTAAATCTATTTAATTTAGAATAGACATTACAAGTTTCAGATAATATAGCGATACATGATGTTATGACTTAGGGGCTTAAAAGTGTTTACTAATGGAAACAAATCGTTTTCTAGCGTTTTATAATATTATATATTTTGTGGGTAAAATAAAAATTTGCATTGGATGACTGCAAACAGTGACACGATGTCGTGTCATAATGGTTTTTAGGGCCGATCGCAATGACCATCGTGACCATGATTTTAACCATGATTGCTAGTTAAAAACATGTGGTACTGAAGTTTCCTTGCTATTAAGGATTAAAAAAACCAGTTGTCGAGGGCAGATTGGCCTTCCCCAAGATGAGACATATTGGGGGCTACATATTGGTTGCAATATATATATATATATATATATCGATGACCTGTGTAAATTTTCAATTGAGGTTTAGGCATTTGAAAAAATATTCTCATATTTTAGAATATTAGAAAATGTCTGATTTTAATATTTATTTTTACTTCATTAGTAACTAAAATAGATGGAAGTATTGAACCCTTCCTTATCATATAGGTTTTGTACTGCTTTATTATTTTAAAATAAAAATATTGATATATTTGTTCACCTATATTCATGTTGCTCGGTTATAATAAGACCTGAAAAAAATGTTAATTATAAAATATCATTATTTCAGATTTACTGCGTATTTAATATGCAGTTTCATGACCATACTAATCAATTTCATATTGGATCCCATTCTCGTTTGGCTCATAAGTGAAATGTTTTAGCTGATTTGGAATTTCGGTGAAACAACAGAGTTTTGTTTTGAAAAAAATATAAAAAATAGAATATATAAAAACGTAGAAAAATATAAAAAAATAAAATTAAAAAATAAGATGTATATTATATATATATTTAATATAATAAATATTAAAAACATAGGCCTAAGAGGACGTGGATGGAGGTAGTAAAGATAGATATAAAGAAGTGTAACTTATCTAAAAATTTGGCTCAAGATAGATCAGAATGGAGAAACAGAATTCGTGTAGCCGACCTCAACATAGTTGGGACAAGGCTTTGATGATGATGATTATATATATTTAATCTATTCTATTAAATCAATAATGCAACATGTTATTTCTGCATGCCAAATAAATAATTTTTAGCTGTCTAGATTTTTCTTAAGTGGGCCTATTAGAGGGTACAGATAAAACACAAATTTTAGGTGCATAGTGTGTCCCACGTATTACAATTCTAATTCGCTCAAAATAAATTTCTCCCCCATGTATGGGCTTCTTCCAAATTTCACTCAAATATAAGATAGGCGCACTAATAGATTGATCAGAGATACTCATGATCAGTATCTGATCAATCTGGTAGTGGTTATATTGGACGTGATTTCTAGATCTGCGAGGGACAGAAGCGAGATGCTATATAATGCGATATACTAAGTATCGGCCAAAACCAAGGATTTTTGACGAACTTTAGGAAACGGCAAAATTGTGATTTTTAGTCATGGAAAATGGTCGTGACTCTAAATGATCGCCTTCAATGTGGTAGATTATGGGTTACCATTCATCACGATGCTGCTGGTGATGCTTGACAGTCTCATCCGTATTGTTTTGGGTCATTTAGGGTCATCCATCAAAACATAAGGGATCGTTTGCCTTTTACGCATGAGATGCGTAAATGCAATTTACATATGCAAAGGTTACATATGTAAATTTTACATATGTAAGCTTTATGCATGCATTTCTGTTTACATCATTTGTCTACTGGCACCATTTTCACAGCATTTGCGCATATGATTCATTTTGCCACGTTTGTTTGCACTATATGTGGAAATGTTAGAAATTAATTTTTGTAAATAAATGTATGCTTACATCTTCATATGTTCCATTCTAATGAAAAAGCCTGTTCGGTTATAAATTTGTATGTATTCGGATTCCATTGAAACAAACATACCCATTTTTCATCAATGATTTCCTTTTTATACTAATTTTATTCATACAAATAGGCCCTTTCCATCAATACGGAGACATGCTTTGGCACTTCCATCCAAACCCTAACCCTAGGGCCTGCATCACGTTCCCTCTGGACTTGGTTAGAAATGATGCGAGCTAGGTGTATATGAGTATATGTGAGCCAATGAATGTGAGACATGAGAGGGCCAAGGGATGACCTCCTTCTATGGCATTGGATAGGCCTAGGGTGACCACACCGACTAGCAATTGTTTAAGACTCGAATGCTAGGTTTGTTGTGGATAGAAGGAATGCCACCGATCCAAAAGGCGGTAAATCCGAAATTTCAAGAATACCGCTGATCCGTAAGGTGGTAAATCTGAGATTCCATTCGAAAGGCAGTAAAGCTGAAATTTCAGGACCACTTTCAGCTTCAGGAATATTGCTGATAAGAATGATGCTAAGTCCGGTTTTGGAGGGCCCAGTTACTTGGAAACGACTTTCCTAATTTATTCAGATTAATGATGTGGCTTACTATTATAAGGTGGCGGTACGTCTAGCGTTGTTATATGGATCAGAGTGTTGGGCAGTAAAGCATAATCAGGTTAAGAAGATGGAAGTTGCGGAGATGAGAATGCTAAGATGGATGTGCGGGATCACAAGGAGAGATAAGATTAGGAATGAGGAGATTATGGGCAAAGTAGGAATAGCACCGATTGAAGATAAAATGAGAGAAAATCGACTGAGATGGTTCGACCATGTTAGAAGGAGATGAGAATGCTAAGATGGATGTGCGGGATCACAAGGAGAGATATGATTAGGAATGAGGAGATTAGGGGTAAAGTAGGAATCACACCGATTGAAGATAAAATGAGAAAATCGACTGAGATGGTTTGACCATGTTAGAAGGTGCCCAACGGAGGCACCTGTTAAAAGGTGTGAAAGCATGGAGATTGCTAGGAGTAGGAGAGGGAGAGGGACACCCAAGAGAAGTTGGAAAGAAACTATTAAACATGACCTTGCCTACATGGATCTAACGGATGACATGGCCTTAAACAGATTTGGTTGGCGTCGTCAAATCCATATAGCCTACCCCACCTAGTGGGAAAATGCTTGGTTTGGTTTAATGATGTGGCTTAACAAAACATTGCTGATTTAACTGGTGGTATAGCTTAAGTTTTCCTTGCTTAGAAAACCAGATAAGCAAGCTTAGAAGAGAATTATGGATAAGAATGCATGAATACTGTCACTATTTGTGGCGGTAAAGGCACGTGCTTTCCGTATCAGAAATAGACGTACTAAATCCGGTTATGATGGTACTTCCTGAAATGTTGCTGATAAGAATGGTGATATGACCTAATTTCTAAAATGTCACTGATTTTTTTTTTTTTTGAATGGTAACGTTCAATAAAAGAGGCAAAATAGTACAAGAGAGATATACTGTAAAGCAAAACCAAAAAACAGAGGAGCCCAGAGGCAGAGAACCCACAAAACAGAAGCTACACCCTTGATAGTAAGAAAACAACTAACAAAAGAGAAAGCACAAACGGGCAGAGGAAATTAAAACCATCTAGACCGAGTGCTTTGTCGCCTTAACAATCCTTGAAGGCCTTGGAAATTTCCTCTACCTCAAAATCTCTCTCCATTTGTGATCTTCAAAATGTTTTGCAATAATGATCCATTCTTTTATCATAGTAATGAAAAGGCATGTATTATTAATGTTGAGGTAAAGGCTGTGCTTTATGTCTTTACTTGCAGCACATTTGTTTTCCATTTTTCCATTCAATGCAATTAGTTATATTTCATTATAATTACATTTATGTGTTTCCATTTTCCCATTCATTTCAATTAGTTATGTTTCATTAGAGTTTCTTTATGTGTATGCTTAAATCATTAGCTATGCAGCGTAGGAAGGAATCTGAGTGTTGGAATAGACAATTTAATATGGGAGGAAATTACAAGGATATAAACTCAGTTGAGAATTTGAATAAGATTCTCTTTTTTTAACTGTTCGTTCTTGTAAAACCAACATGCATTCCCATTGATTGACTAAGCAGTATGTGTTTTTGATGCCAATGTAGGTGAGAAGGGCATTGGAGCTTCTACCGGAAAGCCTCTGCATTACAAGGGATCACCTTTACATCGGATAATTAAAGGGTTTATGGCTCAGGTGTGTCAATGATTTTATATACGAGCTATATTGCTCAATAAGTTGTCAGTGATTTTATATAGAACATCAGCTGTGCAGAAGTAATTCTTTTATTTGGTTGTTCATGTCTCACTCTCTATGATTTCGGTAGTTGTTTGTTTAGAACGGTCAACTTGGCTTTCTTTTTACACCAGTGGAGTTATATTGGTCATATCAAAATAATTGTATTGTTCCTAGCAGACTAGTATCATCTGAATGAGGTTTGCCATACTTTGGACCATTGCTGAATGATAAAATTTATTTGCAGGGTGGTGATTTTTCAAAACTTAATGGTATGCCTTTTCGGTGCCTTTACCTTCTAGTGCTTGCCCTCTTATTTAAAATTATAAATCACAATCATGTTCTCGTGGGTTGCAGGCCAAGGTGGAGAAAGTATTTATGGCGGGAAATTTGCAGGTGTGCCTTCTTGGTGACAGCATTAATTTTGCCACCAATTTTTTTTTTTTTTAAATAATTGCTTGCTGATTGCAGATGAGAATTTTAAGCTGGGTCATGATGGACCTGGTCTTCTGTCAATGGCAAATGCTGGTCGAGATACCAACGGATCTCAATTTTTCATCACCTTCAAATCTGCTCATCATCTGGATGGGTAATTTTCTACCGTCGTTTCTTTCTTTCTTTCCAGAAAACAATAAAATTATAGTGAGAAAGCATTTAGTTGACAATGAAAAATTCTCCTCCCTTACAAGTGAGAATTGCCAAATGATGCATTTGGTCTACCCAATCAATAATCTGCCATGGTGCATAGGAAGCCCATTTGATTGCACATAGAGAATCACTTTCAATTATTGCCTTGTAAACTCCCATATTCATGAACTCTTTACACTATCAATAATGAAAAGACTTCCACTTCATTTGCATCCCTATTTGCCAATGGCCCAAACTTGTAAAGTGCATTGCCACCCCCCTAATGATACCGCCCATGCCAGCTCTACCCATGCCTTTCACCTAAGTCATGTCAAAATTTAGCTTCTAGAGGCTTGAAGAGGATGTGTGATGTAGGCCCTAGGGCGAGGGCATGAGTGGAAAAGTGCCTAAGCACATATCTGCAAACACTAGAACATGTCTTTGCAGAGACTATCAATGAGGGCCCACCTCAAATGGAACAAAACCCTCAAATATCATTAATCATCAACTCTAGGATTCAATCTCTACATTACGCATATGAATAAGAAAAGAAAATGGCCAAGAATCCTAAACAAACTAGGAAAGTTAAGCAAATCAGATTCTATCCTAAATGCAACCCATTAAATAAAATTAGAAAACTAACAACAACTCAAATAGGAAAATAAGAAAAGTCCTAAGCTGTCTTGAGATCCATATGTGGGCCTGCAGGTCTATCCCGCATCATTCTCCCTAGCTTGGAGAGAACTCGGCTTCGAGTTCGGTAATGTTCTCCTGGGTCGAAGATCCACCTTATGAACTTCTGATGTGTTAGATGATCTTTAGCTTCTGTGTATAGCTTGAAAATTGTAGTTGACCTTTTCCTCCAATTCAAAGTAGGCTTGATGCATCACTTCCTTTGATAGCAGATTTTGTGTGGATGCGCAATCGAACCTTTGGATGCTTCAATTGTAGAATTTGCACAGATGAAACAGCAATAGCACTCAGATGCACAATCAAACCTTTGGTTGCTTCTAATTTTGTGGAAGTTTCATTCATCTGAGGAGTGCTACATGCTATTTCATCTGTATTTGTAGTGACATCCTTCTTTCCTTTATCTTGCTCCTCATTGTCACTTTTTATTTCTTCTTTAATGCGCTCCATCTCTTTTGGTGCAATTATGACTTTTGTTTCATATTTTTGCTCACTTTTTGGTTCTACAGAGGAAGGTGATAATGTAGAAAGAGATGTAGTTGCCTGTTGCAATCCATCGCCCTTTCCACCGGAAGGAATGTGTGTTCTTATCTTTGCCATTGTGCAATTCCCGATCAAAAGGCCATGGCCGTTCCAAATTTTTTTGAATGATATTCATAGGGATCACATCATACCAAATTTCGTCCTCATAACTGTCAATCTTAAAAGATACCAAACATTTATGAGTCATAGAAATGACAAAACCATGAGTCCATGTGACTTTGTAAGGCTTTGGGAGCTTCTTAGTTGGCCAATGAAGCGTATCGATAACCCATTGTATAGCAAAGTTTATTGCACTACCATTGTCAATAACCAAATTAGCTACATTTCTTCCGACTTTTACCTGAGTTTGGAGAATTTTAGTTGGTCTCCACTCTTCTTCTTCTTCCTTCTCATTTGAAGTGGGAAGCTAGCGTATGTCCTGTGTGGGATTATGCTCTTCAGCAAATCTGTATTCTTCTTCAATGCCCATGTTGATTTGGTTGTAGGGAGATAAACATACAATGCTTTTCTGAAGAATGGACTAACCTGATTTGTAGATCTTGTCTCCATGAACGTGTAGGCGCAAATAGATCTGGAATCCAAGTTTTGATGGTCCTGAAATCGTGCCAATAATTTTCTGCCCTTGATCTTGTCAAACCTTTGATAAGGCTGTTATGATGTTAGTGCTGATGTGAGACTCTTGCTGTAGACTTTCGTTCGCTGGGCTCTTGGGCTCTTCTTTTAATGGATCTGGTGTAAGAAACAGTGTTGGAAACCTATTAATAGAGGCTTCTCAGTGGAGTGGGCTAAGTCCTACTTGTCTTGAACTTAGTTCAGGCATGTGTCATAAAGAGGACACATGTGCGACGATGACTACCTTTTGTTCTCCTCGGTCTTTGTGCAGTGAAGAGGAACAAAAGGGACAAAACCCCTCTTTTCTTTTATTCTTTTCTCTCTCTTTGTTATGGTGTTGACCAAAACTTAGAGACCGTCTTCGCTTCTTCGTTGTTGCTTGTCGAAATCCAGAGAAGTGGTCGAAACCGAAGACGTTTATTGCTGCAATGAAGACAGACGACAAAGGCCGGAGTGTGAAGTGCTGATGTAGGCTAATGAAGCCCTGGTGCAAGGTACTTTTCCTCTACCTGACTCCCTTTTTCTCTCTTTCTTCTCGCCTACTTTTTTTTTTTTTTTTCACTTGTGTACCTGGGGTTTTGGGTCAATCGACGAGTTGGACTTGGGGGTTCCGTTGAGAGAATGAGCGTTTCAATTGGGTTTGGATGTTTGAATTGATGGTGGTTTTGGGATTAGGGCTTTCAAAAATAGGTTTAGGGTTTCAGAAATTGGGTTTGGGTTTAGGAAGTGGGGTCACAAATGGGTTTCGGCCAGTGGGAATTGGGGGATCAAGGGTTTGGAGTCTAGGGTTTGGGATGATAGTGGGTTTGACTTGAGGGGTGGAGGTTCGACTGGGTTCGGCTTCTGTGACGACAACTTTTTTTTTTCTTTCTTCCTTTTTGGGACGGGGGCCGAGATTTAGGGTTTTGGATGGCTAGAAACTCTAGGGTGAGGTTCGACAAGGAGGATGATGGCGAAGAAGGGGTGGGTTTTTGGCTGGGATGATGGATCAACGAGGGTGTGGGATGAAAGGGGATAAACGAAATTAAGAGTAATGAATTACTTGATTTGTTCCGATAGGATCAAAACAATATGGATCTTTTGCTCAAGACAATGTGGATCTTTTGCTCAGGGATTGCGTGGAAAAATGCTGAAGCACGTGTCTGCAGATAGTATAACACGTCTCTGCAAAGACCATCAACAAGGCTGCACTGCACCTTAAAGGGAACAAAACATTCAAATATCATTAATCAACTCCACCATTAAATCTCTACATTAGGCATATATAAATAAGAAAAGAAACTTAATGGCAAAGAATCCTAAACAAACTAGCCCCTGTTTGGCATCTCTATTTTTTGCCTCTAATTCTCTAAGTCTCTAAAGTGGGCAGAGTTTTTGAAAATAGAGGCGTTTGGCAGTGATTTCAGCCTCTGCCCACTTTAGAGAAGTAGAGGCAATGCCTCTTAAATCCACAACCCCCAAAAGGATGCACTTGAAAAGTAGAGGCCAAAAAAGGGGCGGGTGAATAGTTCACAAGATCAAACACGGCTATGGGACCCAATCTCAACTGTTGGATCATCACCAATCTTGAGATATGTAAAAAAAGAGTGAGCCATTGGATATGGTTTTCTGGATTTTGTGGGCGCTAAACCCAAGATCCAAACCATTAGATCTCTTTGGAAGGTTGAACACGCCTTTGAGGTCAATTTTCAAGGCTTGACACCTTGTGGATCTCAAGATATTTGCAAAACAATATCAGCCACTGATGTAACATGCTCAATTTTGGATTAGTCCATAAGCGGTCATGTTTTTCTCTCTTTTCTATATTATTTCCGGGATAGTAAATCATGATCCAAACTGTTGAAATTGTTCTTAAGATCAAGCCCAGCTATGAGACCAAATTTCAACCGTTAGATCATCACCAATCTCAAGATATGTGCAAAAAGTGATCCATTTAATAGTATTTTCTGAATTTTGTGGGCCCCAAACACAAGATCCAAACCATTAGATCTCTTTGGAAGGGTGACCACGACTATGAGGTCAAGTTTTAAAACTTGATACCTTGTGGATCTTGAGAAATTTGTGAAAAACTTTCTACCATTGATTTAAAAAGTCTATTTAAAGTAGATCCTTACATTACCAAACACTCCTTTTGATTCTAGCCTCTTTTTTTTATGACTCCTTTTAATGGGTATATATTTTTATGGGTCTATCAGAAAAAGAGTAGAGATACTTGTTTGGCAACTCTACTAATAGAGTCAAGTAAGGTAAAGCCTCCGTTTCTCAAAAAAAAAAAAAAAAAAAAAAAGGTCACATCAAAAGCACTTTAATTCAAAATTTCCGCCATATTTTTCAAAAAAAGGCCAAAGCGACCTCCTTTCTCCACTAAAAGACAAAAAACTCCACTTTTCTATACAAAATGTCAGATTTCATTACAAACAACTAAAAACAAAATACCGTCATTACCCACGTATATTTTATTCTTTCTTCAAAATAATCTTTACTTCACTCAACTCCAACCTCCTTCCTCCACTAAAAGACAAAAAACTCCACTTTTCTATACAAAAAGTCAATGATTTCATTACAAACAACTAAAAACAAAATACCGTCATAACCCACGTATATTTTATTCTTTCTTCAAAATAATCTTTACTTCACTCAACTCCATTAGTAAAGCCCACAAACAGCCCTGGGAACAACATGTATTATCTTCAATGTGCTGAAAATATTCCTGGACAGAATATATTAGATTTGTTGCAAGATTAAACAAAAATTAAATTGAGGACACGACAGCCATTCCAATTCCCGACACCATATATCATTTAAAGCACACGACAATCATCCCGACACCATATATCATTTCTAAATCATACTCTTCTACCATCCATTTAGCTGGTAAAGAACTCAAGCCAAGTATTGATCAGTCTCATGACCACTTTCTGAATTTTTTTAGCACGATTCCATATTTGGAAACCTTCAAATTTGTCTTCTCGACAGTATTTCTGAATTAAAACCTGACACCAGAAGTCATTTCTGTGTGATTTTTTTTTTTTAAATTCACCACTTTGAGTGTGTAGTGCTGCATGTAGCCAATGTATCCAACCCTCAAGATCATGGTTCAAAATAGCTACGTAGCTGCCGCAATATCTCCACCGCTACGCAATTTTGAAAACAGTGGCGCTATGGTCTAAAACCTAAGGAAGCCAAGCAATTTCAATTAATACTTTTTTTTTTTTCTGATTTCTTCTCGTCAATAGCATTTTCTAAAGTTATCTCTACCCTTATATGGTTCCGAATCACTAAAAAAAGAAAAGATTATCTGTTACACAAGTTTCAATTTTTTTTACCACTTAAAAAATTCAAACCACTACACTGCTATGTATCACTGCAACCGCTACGTAACGTTTGCCGTAACCGATATTTTGATCCTTGGTCGAGATGGACTCACTTAGAGAGCTCATGGAATACGAGCTCACCATATTGGACTCAAGATTTTTTGAATTCCTTATACTGATCCTGAGAGTAGTTAGGATCTTTGCTGCTTGTTTTGAGCTGTCCTTTTCAGTACTTTCATGTGTGATTGCTAAATTGGTGTTGCATATGAACTATAGAAAATGAATGAGATAAAATGAAAACAGAGCCGTCCTGGCTCTGTGTTCCGGTGGCGGGGTATGTCACTCCAGTGGCTCCCCTGTGGAACTCCCCTATAGAAGGGTGTTGAGTCCGACGGGGATTGAGTATGCAATGGTGCATGCGTCCCACATCGGAAACACGCTAGTCCTGATATTAGGAGTCTTAACTCCACATGAGGCCTTTTGGTGGGTTGAAGCCTACTAGAAACAAAACCATGAGGCCCGTGGGCCAAAGCGGACATATCATGCATACGTGTAGGGCGGGGCGTTACATAAGTTACTCTAAAAGGTTATCAGAACTTTGACAATACATGGATCAGAAGAGCCCATTTCTAGCGACTCAATGCAAATGTCGATGAGCATTGCCACTTACCAGGCCTTTAACTTCCTAGAGTCGAGTCAACCTAAAGTGGGAGAGAGCTGATCCACGCCAGACCCAAGGCCTTTGTAGGTAATATGTGTACTCTTGGAGTCCCAAGATGAACCCTAAGTCATTCAACAAAGATTGTGGGCTTCTTTCACTTGAGTGATATTTCGCTAAATGTTAAATTGCAAAGGGGTCACAAGTAGCTAGTTCTAGAGGTTTTAATTTTGGAAAGAGTCCTAGTTGTACATAATTAATAATTGAAGTTTTATTCAAGTTTTCCAGGAAACTAGGTGATACGGAATGAGGGTTGATGCGGGGTGGGTAGGTCGCACCTGGAGTCTCAGGCTTCACACCCATGGCATCACAACATTCCCATTACAGGATCGATGCGGGGTGGGTAGGGGAAGATGGAGTCGAATAGGCTTCACATCGCTTGACACCCATGGCATTGCGCCATTCCCTTCGCGGGAGAGATTCCGGAAGAGAGCAAAGAACTCAAATTTCCTTTTCTTTCATTCATCAAATCTGAAACCAAATGAGGCATTACATCACTTATGTAGGTAAAATATGACCGTGGAACTAATCTAGACCATCTAAACATATTGATGGTCATGATTAAAACATCCACATAAATAAAACTCTTTTAAGTAAAATAAAAATAGATGTGCTGGGCTCAAAGGCTGGTCGACCCACAAATCATGGGACTTGATTGCGCCAGCTTCTGCCCGTCTTGGACAGAACTCGGCCTTGAGGGATCGATTGGGATTTGAGATCGTGGATGTTCTTGGGATTGATCAGAGGGGTCGATTAGGAAGAAAAAGGGTTTGCTGATGAGGGAATTGGTTTTTTTTTTTTTTTTTTTTTGGTTTTGTTGAAGATGGGAATAGGAGCATTAGGGTTTAGGATTTAGAGGACTTGTAGTTTCGGATCGACTTGGGAATGAGGGAAAAAATAGTGGCTGGCTATGTTATGTGTGGTCAAGGGCCGAAGGTTAATGGGTTCTTTGAGTGTTCGGTCATGGGTTTTGTTGATAATGGTAGTTGGCCACTTGGAGGTTGGAAAAGGAGGGGTTGACAGGCTTGTTGGTGATGATGAAAGATGAGGGTGTAGAATGAAATTGAAGAAGAGGAAGAGCAAGAACGGATTACCTACTCTGATTTTAGAATTTGGGTTGATTGATCTTCGGCTTTGATGCCAATTGGTGCGGGGTGGGTAGAGGAAGATGGAGTTGAATGGGCTTTGCACCCATGGCATTGTGCCATTCCCATCTTGGAGACATTGCAGAAGAGATTAAAGCGCTCAAATTTTCTTTTCTTTCCTTTCATTCATCAAATTTGAAGCCAAATGAGGCATTAAATCACTTCTATATAGGTAAAATATAACCCTAGAACTAATCTGGACCATCCAAACATATTGATGGTCAGGATTAAAACATCCACATAAATAAAACTGTAAATAAAATAAAAATAGATGGGCTGGGCCCAAAGACTGGTCGACCCGCAAATTATGTGATGCAGGCCTGTACCAGTAAGGCCCATAATTCCAGCTGGTCTTTCAAACTGGAAGTCCACATTTCCTGCTAACAACCAGCAACTTCCTTCAATACCATGGATGAAAATAGCTGCATAGCGGCCAATATATCAGGTGGTAGTGGCCGCTACGATAAATATATTTTTATCGGCGCTCACAACCGTAGCGGCCACCACAAACCCGTAGTGGCCGATACGAACTGCTACATATATGTATCGGCTGCTACAAATCGCTGCACTGGAAAAGAAAAGAAAAAAAAAAAAACTCCATTCGTTGGATGGGTGGCGGGAGAACACCAATGGAACAAAAAAAATATAAGAAAAAGAGAGGAAGTACAAACAGAATGAAAGAAAGAAAGAAAAAAAAAAGAAAAAAAGAAAAGGACATACCTGGAGCTCTGATCCACCATGGTCATCTAGAATCAGCAGCAGCAGCACCACCACCATTTGACATGGAGCAGTACCACTGATCGTCAACAACAGCCCCACTATTCGGCAACAACAACCTTCTTCTCTTTCCATTTTCTTTTTTTCTTTTTTTTTTTCCCCTTCTTTTCTACTCCCTTCCTTTCCCTGTCTCTACCTTTCTCAATGCCGTTCCTTGCAGCAAAATGAGAAATAGGGTTTTGAAAACCCTTTTTGGTTTTCTAGATCTTTTATTTGAAGAAAGGGACAAATTTGGGTCTATTACATGCTTCTGTGGGCCTACGTACTAATGACCACCCTCAACATTAAGGAGATTAGCAAAATATTATGCATTACTAATCCTAATCATTAAACACTTCAATAAAATAATGGTTCCGATCGCCGATCCGAGGTATCTCGGTATGCTATCTCTCCATTCATCCATTATCATCATTTTCCATTATTATCATCATTCACTACCCGCTGCTATCGTCACGTCCAAGCCCTTCCATCCGCCCATACAGCCACCAAGTCCCAAAAAAAAGAAAAAGAAAAAGAAAAGAAGAGAGCGAAAAAAAAAAAAAAGAACATACCTGTGCCACCGCCGGTCACCATCGCCATTGGCATCGTCGTCACCTGCCATCAGCAGCGTTGGCCATCAGCCCCCACTCCATTGCAGTCACTAGAGCCAAAGCTCTCCCTCCTTCCATCTCCCTCTCATTGAATTTCAGTATGCGGCATGGAGAAAAAAAAAAGACCCCTTTTGTCTTTTGTTCTCTGTCAAGTCATATGAAAGAAAAGAGGGTTCTGCCATGTGGATCATTCTACCCAACACATGCTAAGCCCATTGTTTTGGCTGGAGTTTGGGTCAGGTTCGACCCAACTGCAATAAAAAAAAACAACAGGCCCAAGAAAAAAAGGCAGTAGCTAAAAAAAAAAAAAATCAGCAGCTGAAAAAAAATCCAGCAAAAAAAAAAAAAAAAAAAAACAACAGCAGTAGAAAAAAAAGCCTGATGGCATCTTGACCTATGATGCGCGGATACTTTGAAATGGGCAACGTATCATGTTGTATCGTATTCGATACTTCACTTTTTATATGTAAAATCCATGTCCTTGCCGCGTCTATGGCGTATCCTAGCAGTATTCATGTTGTATCTGGGCATCATAGATCCTGACATCATCATTACATCTCCGGAATAAGTCAACGGCTGATTTGACTAGATCAACGGTCGAATCATTTTTTCCATGATATTTGACCCATCTACTGTCGGATTCCAAATCCATTTTCGCCTATGCTTTCTTGGATAGCAGATCCACCCATCAAGCCAGAAATTGCAGCCCACAAGTAGGGTTGGATCTGCAGACCCACACACTGCCCTGCCTTGTTTGTAATCTAGATCTAGTGAGCCCAACTTGACCATCTGAACGTTGCACATGCTCTGTCACTTCAAAGGGCATCACTGATCATTAATCATCAAGCCACAATCTCAAACATGTTTCATCAAGAAGCTCCAGAAGTTCCATATTTTTATGGAAACAGTAATCCAGATGTCTTCTTATATTGGATTCACAATCTTGAGAAGTTTTTCCAGTGGCGTCAATTAAGAGGTAATTCATTTTAGGATTACGCAAAATGAAAGATTCTAGGAGATGCACAAGCATGGTGGAAAAAGCTAGATTGTCAATTGCATCAACATCCACCGACATGGAAGGAGATGAAATTGATAATGGAGGATACATACGTAGATGGAAGAGATCCATTGTCCCCGCCCTTGAAAGCCAAGGAAGACCATTTTGCGCAATATCTTAGTTTGACACGAGGAAACTTGTCCGTTGAACAGTATGCCTATGAATTTGAAAGGCTACACTACTTATGTGACTTGGGCAAGACACTTGATTCCCATCAGCTCCTCAAAGGTTTGCGCCCCATCATATTGAAAAATATAAAAAAAGAATGCAAAGATATGCATGAAGCATTTTGGGAAGTAATCCGTGTTGAACACTCAATAAAACGCTATCGCCTCCGAAAAGCTAAGATGTAAGATGAAAAGTCTCCGCAAACTACGGAAGTCCTTGCCGTGGGACTAGTCATGGAGAAAGTCAATGCTGATCAACAGATAAAGGCACCAAAAATTGTCGAAGCAAACATTGAAGACAAAGAAATTGATTCTCTATTTATTAACAATGTTTCTTGTTAAGTTCAAGCACCGAAGGAAAAAGAAGCGGACTTTGAAGAATTGCATGTAGTCAACCAAGAGCCTGATTAACTGGTGGATTTCATCATAAGTTCAATTCCTAAAGAGCCAGTTAAATCATCCAAAGAGTAGGCTATTGTTTTGAAGGTTGAAAGGGAAGATCAAATCATTGAGATTCCTCACATTGATTTCATCTTCAGGAATCGACCGTTGGTATCGGAAAAGTGTGAACAAATGGTACAAGGCCAAGAATCGGCCGCTTCGTAGCGTAGCGGCCGATATATCGGTCGTAGCGGTGGCCACCGCCACGCTACAACCAACTTATTGGCCGTCGCACCCGTAGCAGCCGTTACGCCCGCTATGGGGCTGCTACGGGGTGAGAAAAATTCATACTTTTCAAATTTTAAAAAAATGCATAATAAGACTTATTTCTTTTCTTCTTCTCTCCAAATAACATTTTTACACAACTCTTCTACCCTTCTATGTTTAAAAGAACACCAAAAAGTATATGATCTCGCCGAATTACAGTTGATACAGAGAGTTCTTCTGAAGAAATCTTCTCTAAGTATATCCTATTAGACACTCCCTTTGGTAGATGTTTTTTTTTCTCTAGGTACTCTTAATTCTTGACTTAATGACAGTTTTTTCTTTTATGAGCCTTTCATAGTTTTTTCTTTTATGAGCCTTTCATTATTTTCTAAGTTAGCATAAACTAAGCAACATGAACACATGTGAAAAAAAGATCATTACTATCATTTCCTATTTATACAGCGATACAGGACCTTATACAATGAGGGGACTGCTACGCCCCCTTATCTTAGTTACTTTTGAAAAAAAAAATACATTTTCTCTCATTTTCCAATATTCTAGATTTTCTACAACTTTTTTCATTTTTTTTTTTACTATTTTTCCAAATCGCACCGCTACGTCCGCCGCTACTGCTATTTTCATCCTTGTCTAATGGTCAGATCACTCATCAAAGTTGAATTCAAAAGCGGCAACACCAACAAGCTTCGTCTAAGCAGAGGAAAAGATCGAATCAAGTTTTCAAGCCATGTCCAGGGAATAATGACCAACAAGGGAATCTCAAGTTTGCGCGCTTGGTTTTCGACCCAAGTGGCCTGAACTCGAGGTTGAGTTCCCTCCAAGAGGGGGAGAACTGATGCAGGCAAGTAACAGTATGGCCCATAATTCCAGCTGATCTTTCAAACTGGAAGTCCACATTTCCAGTTGATTGGAAGTCCACATTTCCGGTTAACAACCAACAACCAACAACCAGCAACCCCTTTCAATACACCGTCCTATGCTATGGTTACACTGTCCTATGTTTTTAGATTGAGTAATTGCTTGTCTATAGAAGGAGATGAAATCTTCTCCAAAGAGGACATTGAATTGAGTATGAATTAGAATTTGAGTTGAGTTCTCCTCTTTGAGAGGTGTTCTTGTCCGTGGTGTGAGACCAAGACATCTTGATCCGTAAGGATCCCTATCCTAAGCCATTTGGCTTGGAGAATAGGCTGTTCGCTATTCTCTCCCTTCCCGGTGCTATTCTCCCCCTTCCCGGTGCTGCTTCATCATGTGTTTGTCTTGCATCACTAGTAACTAGAATCCTACTGTGAATTTTGTTTTTTAAAGCAAGATTTGGATGACGAGCCTCTTATATATAAAATCAAGTGTAGTCTTTTACTACATTCAATTGATAAAAGTTGCTTTGATTGTTCCCATGGATGGATGTGTTAATGAGATGATTACAGGTGAGGAATCTTTGTTGTCTGCTTCAAACTTTGGGGACTAATCTTTTGATCAAATGTCGTCTTCTTCCTTACCATGCAACTCACAATTTTATGACAACTCATCTGCCATGCACATGTCATAAGTGCATGTCATTGAGACCGTCTGAATTGTTTGGCCCCCTGATAATGGAGTGAAGCCAATAATCTGGCTGATCAAACAATAGTTACCTCATTCTTTAACTTGGCTTTCAAATCACGAATAGTTCAATACGAGCAATTCTTGATTTGATTCGTCGAATTGCAGTATTTGAAGACTTCATTTGGTGCAGTTCGATGTGGAAGAAGATGACATCGTTTAGTTTTTGAAAAAGTGTTGCATGAAAAGAGTATATTGGCTACCGCCACAACAGTAAAATACAAGTGATATAGACTAGAGGGTGGCCCATTTGCCCCATCACAAAAACAAGGGAATGTTGGATTATCTTTCAGTGAAAAATCAGTCTTACCACATTATTAATCATTCAATCCATAGAAATACAGATGGGTGGTAAATATGGAAGCATTGACCGGTTTAAAAATCATTTCCTTTGACTGTATGACCAAATAATGTTTGATGGGGTGTAATTTTCTCATATCGTGAACCCATCAATCTCTCTTCAATATGCTGAAACTGCTGGTTGATCCTAAGTGCCTTATGTCCACCATCTTTTTTTGCAATGAAGTTTCTTTTAACAAGTGCATGCATGGAAGAGTATACTTAATGTGATGAGCTAGAGTATTAGAAATCTGTGCACAGCAGAGAACTGATGGGGTATCTTCCTTTTTGGAGTCCAAATTCTTCAAGGCGACTTAGAGAAATCCTCAGCAAAGGAGTGAAACTCCTTAGGTGGGCACACTTGATGAAAACCCGATCTGCTCAAAATAAATTCCGTTCAATTGCATGCAATTCCACCAAATTTTACTCCAAAATCAGTTGGTCTCATTGTAGGATTGACCATCTAATTGAAAACGTGTTTAAACTACCTAATGCATTATTCATTAATACTTTTTTTTATTAAACTGTCAAATCTTATGGTGGGACTAACAAAGAAAGCTCATACATTAATAGGCCATTTATTTTAGGCAGCTACTATTTCCAATAAGTGGGCTTGTGGTAGTTCAAATTGGTAGTGTGTGTGATGGGGATAGCTTGATCATCTATGGGCCAGCTGGCTCAAAGAGTAGGGCAGACTGCATAGACCTATAAATATCACTAATTGCATATATTAAAATTAGTGCATTGAATTTGTTGAATTCGAACTTCGAATTAAGCAAATTGAAAAACGAACTAAATGGGCCTACCTCATCGAATTTTCGGATTAGGTTAATAGCTGAACTACAAACTACAAACTTAAATTCAAATTGATCGAACTGCGAATCATGTAACCATGGATCAAACATCTTGAGTCATGACCATATGATTCACTTTGTGAATTTTAAACTTTGATAAATTTCTTTCTAACTATCTAGGATTATCAAATCAGAATCCCTTTCGGGATATAAAAAATTAATTCTATGTTTGAACTCTCCTCCAAATTGGGGTATATACGACAATGTATGCTTGGCCGGACAGCCACAAATAAGGCGACAACATGATGGTCTGGATTTTGATGTGCATTACACAGAATAACCAATCAGTTTAATGCCTTGTACTCTCTCATGTCCATCCATTCCCTTTTTTATCATTTTGAAGAAGCTAGTGAATTTTTTTTTTCGTGTGATGAGATGCTGTTTCTCTTGCAGCAAGCATGTTGTTTTTGGAAAAGTTGTACATGGAATGAACATTCTGAAGAAACTGGAGCAGGTAGGCACTGATGGTGGGAAACCTGCTTGTCCTGTAAAAATTGTGGATTGTGGTGAATCTTCTGAAAGCAACACTTGCAGTGCAGTGAGAACAGAGAAAGGTGCACTAGTGTCTTTTTGTTATGCTTAGTGGAACCTCATTTGTAATTTGTTTTAGGTATTTATGCATATTGGTTTCTTTGCAGAAAAGAAAAAGAAAATATCAAGGGAAGATGTTTCTTCAGATGATAGTTTTGATGGACGAGGGAGAGAAAGATCTAGGAGATCTCAGAGGGAGAGAAGGAAAAAGAGAAAGAGGAGATACTCTTCACCTGACTCATATAGCTCAGAGGACAATTCTTCTGATTCTGTTTCTTCCGATAGTGACACTGACTCATATTCTTCACCATCAGACACAACATCAAGTGATGAAAGGCGAAGGAGGAAATCAAAAAGAGACAGGCATAGGCGAGGAAAAAGAAAGAGGGACCATCGAAGAGAGAAGCGGCGAAGACGGCAAGATAAAAGAGCAAGGCACAAGTCAAAATGGTCTGTGGTTTGATCGTCTTTGCGGAGCATTCTATTTTGTAGTTTTATTATTATTAAACCTAGTTCCCCTTTTTCTATTTTTTTAAATCAATAGTAACTTCATTTTCTAGTCTTTTCATTGTTTGTTACTTGCACAATGCTACATGAATAAAGATTTCTCATGCTGTCTTTTGTATCAACAGGAGTACAGAAACTTCTAGTGATTCAGTGGGTGAGAGTACCAGTGGCAGCTCTGATAATGAAAAAGTTGATGGTCGAGGGTCTGCTCATAAAACCAGCAAATCATCACAAACAGCAAAAAAATCACTCCAAGTTCAAGGTATTCCATCAGTTGTAAGACTTCTATCCTTCTTTCCTTGTTTACTAAATTTTTTTCATGAAAAAAAATGATGCAAGGAAACTGCCGGAGTTTCATAGAGATTGTGGGCACAGTTAGAACATGATCATATATCTTTCAATCCTCACGACTCTCTTTCAACTCTGAACTTAGAAAGGAATCTCTTCATCTTGATGCTTGGCACATGCTCAGAAGCCAACTGCATATTAGTCATCTAGGTGCCCTTGATTTATATTCTGCCCATAAGAGGGTATCTGTGAATCTTCTACAATCAGTGGGACTCCAGAAGCATTTTAAATACTTGTACTGCAGGAGGAGCCCTTAGCGTTGCCACCTAGGTTTTCTCTTCATGGATATCATGATCGATACCAAGAGCGCAGAGATGACATGACACTAAACTCTCACACAAAAATGAAGTCCGTTTATTTATTAATGGTCATGACTTGCATTTTACGGGTGCCTAATCTCTTTTTATGTAATAACTGATCAATTATGATTCTCTTCCTAAAACAAAACTATTGATAGTGCTCTTTTACTATTTTCTTTACTTTAAGCGAAAAAAGTACTTTTGGAGGATGACTCCATTTTTACAATTTGGAATTTTAACAAATATGACGTATACTCCTATTTTACAGCTATAATTCATTGATTGGACAAGGATCAAAATAGCAGTTCCGGTGGGCATTGTGCCTGGCGGCCAAAACGTTAGTAGCGGGCGATATGTAGTGGTATAGCAGTGTGAATCGAAAAGTTGATAAAATAAAATCTGAAAAAATATCTTACTAATCTAGAATATTGGAAAATGTTAGAATTTAATTTTTTTTTAATTGTAACTAAAATGGGGGGTCATAGCGGTCCCCTCATTGCTTGGAAGTCCTTAATCGCTATATGATTATAAAAATATGTGGGCATGATTTATGGAAAACATACATCTATGTCCTAGAATGCATTTCCAAGTAATTCATGGAAAAAAAAATAGAGAAATAAACCAAAAACTTGAAGAAAATTGCACAAAAAAAATATAGAAAAAAGCCTCTGAGTGCAATGCTTCGTAATGGTTTTGATTTGGTTGGATCTTTTGTTTTTCTAGTGATTTGTAACCATAAAATGGTAGAAGATAGGTCTAGGAAAGTCTCTTGGGGAGAAGGTAAGAAAAGCGAGTTTTAAAAGAAAACAGGGTGGCTGGGTTTAATGCTCGCTGATTCGAATTGGTCAATACGGTTTCGTGGTGGCCACCACGGGTCAATACACATGCTAGCAGAGATAAATAGAATTTAGCGTGGCTGCCACTGCCGCTATGCTTGATATATCAGCCGCTAAGCTACGCAGCGGCCGAATGGACTGGACCCTAAATGACTAAAAGGAAAATCATATCAAGTCAACAACAGCTTGGGATTTGTGCTTAATAAACTCAATTTATAGGTTGCAAAAGATCTGGATTGTCTCACTCACCTTTATCCATGTCTTATGCATGATTCAACTTATCTCCCACCCAGAAATGCATGAACCAAGTTGCTTTTATCATTCTTCAACATTCCTCCAGCCCTTGATGCTCTCGACCACCTTTGACCCTCCATTTGATTTCAACTTCTAGCAGCCTGCCTTTGGTGTTTATAGTTCATCAAGGGTTGCAGATAATTTGTCTCCTAATTCCAGTCCCATCTGTTCAAGTCTCTGTAAGAAATGCCTTAAAATCCTTCTTTTTTTTCTTGGAATGCAATTCCTTTGAACTCATAAATTAGACGTTCATTTAGCTAATGGTGAAAAAGATTCCCTAGCTAAGGAAGGAGTTTCTAGATCATCCTTTTGTTTCTCTTTAACGTTGTATATTTTAAATTGTTCTCTTTCAGCATTTGTAATCATCTTCATTCCTTTTTAAGGTGAATAAGATTTGTTATCTATAGGAAAACCCAAAGGAAGAACCATGATTTAATTTTTTCCACCACTGCTATTGAAAAACAATTCCCTTCAAAGAATATATTTGACCATTTCAAATTTTTCAGTATGCATCTAAGGTTAGTATTTTCTGAAGCACTTGGTTCTCTTTGAGAAAGTACCCACAAACCATTCCATCATATGTGTTTGGGAAGATACAGGGAACGTGAGGTAATATTAAAAATTCCAGTTAAGTGGATAGGTGATGAAAGAATTGGTGTAAACAGATATGGAATTAAGATAAAAGAAAAGTGAGGTGATATTAAAATTGGAATAGGAAAAATGCTCCATATACAGATAGGTTATTCCCTTATACAAGCGCACTGATCTTTTTATTTGTGCATCCAGTTTATGTGCAGATTGTTGTAGTAACACGCTAGGACAAAAATATCTTATCTTGCAGTCAGGATATTTCAGTTCAGTGATGCATAAAGTAATCACGAAGTGAATATATAAAATGAAGGAACAAGAGATCAACGGATATGGAAGTGGGAAGATGAAAGGGTAAATGAGATGATCTTCAAATTACAATAGAGAAAAGCTCCAGATAGGTCATTCCCATATACATCTGCTTAGATCCTTTGATTTGTGTAACCTGTTTAATTGAGATCGTAGTCAGAATGCCAGGACGAAATTTTCTTTTCTTGTAGTACAGTTATTTCAGCCTGTATTACATGAATTAGTAAAGAAGTGGTTGGCTAGTACTCTAGATAAACTCAGAATTTTTTTTCGAATTCTTCTTTCTTTTCTTTCCTAAATCTCCTTCGTAGCCAATGGTAATCTCAAGTCAACCTGGACTTCATCTCATGCGTCATAAAAGTAGGTATCAGCCTGTGGTGAAAGCTCGTAGTCGCCAAATAAGAGGGTAGGAGATAGGGCTTGCAATCTATGGATGTGTCTCGAGTTTGAGAAGTTATTTATAAATTTGTGGATCCGTCTAACCCAGATTGTAGTAGTTTAATGGAGAAATGTTTTCTGGGGCCCACCTTGGATCAGTGCACGCCCTTTCATCCTCTTATGATATGGTACCAGGTTAAGGTTCACTATCATCAAACCTTTATTTTCTGCTGGATTGAATCTCAAAGAAATCTATGGTTAAAAGACGACTAAAGTTTATGGCTTTCAAATCAAGGGCTAGGATTATCTTACTAGTTTGATTTTTTTGTTGGCCTTTATATGCGAGGGGACCTTTCCATGTACCCCATCCCACTAATAAGAGGGCATCTTAAGTGGGCCCTACGAGCTTGACTGCATATTGCACATATGCAGTCTTCTCATAGGACATTGCCCATTTTAAAACTGTCATTAAATAAATGAAAGGTGTTGCATAAAGAGAATTCTTCTGAGACAGGTGCAGAAGAGGAGGGACAACGGTTAAATTAATTGCTAAAAGTTAGATTTATCAGTCCTTGTAACCTGTACTTTAATTTTGTTTTTCCCTTCACTAGTCTGCTGTCTTGTTGTGGGTTTCCTTATAAAAGTCTGCTGTCTGGGCTCTCTCTCTCAAATGTTAAGAAAAGTTTAAAAGAAAAGAATTTGTAATTTATGTTCGCTCACCCCTTTATTATACACTTTTTTTCTTCAGGAGCTGGTAAGCAGTCCTCACCTGTCTTGGAGAAAGCTAGAGCGGCTGATTGGCCAAAGAGAAATGAACGAAAGGCTAGTAAAGAAGATTCATCACATGAAGAGGGTGAATTCTCCCAAGAAAATGAACTGATTAATGGGAGCGGCATACGCGACAAGTCTAACCAAGACATCAACTTAGATGATTACTCAAGCAGGTCCAAGTTGAAAATTAAACATTAATCGCTTACTCTGCCTGTGCATAAACATGCATGATTGAAATGAATCACTTAACGCTTCCTGTTCATGAACATGCATGATCTAGGCTTGATTGTTCACAATAACCTTTCCTGGGTATTCATTGAGCAGGAGCCCAGTCCCAAGTCACAAGAGGAGTCCAAGTGCAAGCCCTAAGCCTAGTCCAAAATACAGTCCAGCGCGAGGTAGGAGGAAGAGCCTGCAACTACGAAGTATAAGCAAAAGCCCAGCTGGACAGTCCAGCAGGCAAAAAGGCACAAATTGTTTAAGTAGTCCAATAAGAAGTCCAGGCCATAAGGCCCCGGTACAGTCAGCATTTAATCATGGCCAGAGTTTGTCAAAAAGCCCTTCTGTGGATGGGGCTTCAAAACGGACGAGGAAGGGAAGAGGTTTCAGCGAGCGTTACTCTTATGTGCGCCGGTACCGTACACCTTCACCAGAGTGTTCACCTGTTAGGTCTCACCGCTTTGGGCAAAGAAATTTCCAATATAGGGATCATGATAGGTAAGGATAAATCATCTAACTGAATCAACTGAGGTTAGAAATTCTGATTTTATTTTGGCCTGTGTAGGTTTGCACAATATAGGAGTTACTCTGTCCGCTCACCTCCTCCAAGGCGTTACGGGAGCCCACCAAGAGGCAGAAGTCCTTCCAGGTTCTCTCGCTCTCTTTCATACTTGCATGCTTCAGGTGCATTTTCATTTTGAAGCTGAGGATTCACAGCCGATCTTGCTATTTTGGGACATCACTTTACCCTTAAATTTTTTTTTTTTGGTGAAATAAAGTTTTAATTGATTTATTTGTTTCCAGGAATGGGCTGTTGTGCTTTTTTCTTTGCATTCCAGTAGTCTCCTTGAGTAACAAAATCTATCTAAAACCACTGGCTACATTTATTATGACAGTTTGCTGCTTTAGAATCTTGTTCTCATTCCTGCTTTTGGTTGTCTCTGTTTAGAGAAAAGGATGATTGGTCAGCAGACCTTTTGTTGACTTCTCTTTAACTGCCCACTTCTCAGAAAAGGTTCTCCAAATTCACTGTGCCACATCTAAGATAGTTCCTAGTGACTGACCGCTTGAATTTTATGCATGCTTGAATTTTTGAAATCAAGACTGATATATAAAACTCGAATTTCACACATCTCCAAAATTGAGCCGTGGCCGGTTGAATTTACCCTTAAAATTTTATTTCTTTTGGTAAAGAAAATTTTAAATCGATTTGTTTGTTTCCAGGGATGGCTGTTGTACTTTTTCTTTGCATTCCAGTAGCCTCCTTTATCTAAAACCACTGGCTACATTTATTATGACAGTTTGCTGCTTTAGAATCTTGTTCTCATTCCTGCGTTTGTGTGTCAGATAAAAAGATGATTGGTCAACAGACCTTTGGTTGAGTTCTCTTTAACTGCCCTCTGCTCTGAAAAGGTTCTCCAAACTCAACTGTGATACATCTAAGATAGTTCTGACTGACCGAGCTTGGATTTACGAAATCAAGACTGATATGAAACTTGAATTTCACACATCTCCAAAATTGAGCTGTGACTGCTTGAATTTACGAAATCCTGATATAGAGCTTAAAATATATCCATCCATCACCTTAATCTTCCCATTGGCACACTTAGGTTTTTGGGGTTAAGTAATATGGTATAAGACTTAAGCTGTACTGTTGATGTTGGCTTGTTCTTTTGGGTGCTTGCAATGATGGGGGGATACAGCAAACCTGCTGTGAACGACCACATATTATTAACGAAACATGATAATATGACAATCTGGGTTAGCTTAATAATACAGACTATGAATTTATTTACAATGATTTGGGATGCATACTATCCTTTTGCTTCGTTGATTACTTGATTAGAATTGTGATCAGTCTCATTCCTCTACTGTTTCGTGTACGGATACAGAAACCGCAGGAGTCGAAGCAGGAGTGTTTCAGGCAGTCCAGTTGGTTATCGTGGTCATGCTAGGAGTTGTAGCCATAGCCGATCACGAAGTCAAAGTCCTGTGGGAGAGCGGCCGACCATGAGCGAGAAGCTTCGGTCCCGGCTTGGTCCACAAGGTGGTGGCAACATGTCCTATACAGAGAGGCTGTCGTCAAAGAGCCCGAGTTTGACCCCTACTAAAACTGATGATGATGCAGGCCCACGCCACTCTAGAGGCAAGGTTAGTTCAAGGTTGCCCAGCAGATCTGCTTCTGGTTCCCCTCCTGGAAACAGGCGTTTGGTTTCTTATGGAGATGGGAGTCCTGATACTGGAGCAAGGTGATTTGGTGCCAATGTATTAGTGAGTAATAGCTGACCGTGTTATAGGCCAGCTGAGTTCTAGCTTATGTAAATGGAAACTTTGCAAAAGACAGTAACGCTCATTTTTGGATATATTTTGGCTATAACATGGAGATAATCTTTTTTGATTGAACTGTGTTTTTCATTTGATTTCAAAGGCTCTGCTTTCTGAGTCCCGTCTTTCTGTGATCCTGGTCCATTTGGCAGGGCCACTCCGTGAAGAATTGCCTTGGATTATATGATCTTAACAATACATTTGCTGCCCTGAAATTGGAGAGGCTAGCTGATATGAAAAACCAGGAAAGAAAACCAATGATCATGTGGCTGAGAGATGGATCGAGTGGTTAAGATCATTGAAAGGACGGGTCCACTGGGCATTACTGTCCTGTTCTTGTTTTGGTGGTATTGTTTTTCAAGCGTGAGATAAATAACTGGAACCTGGACGGGACTTTCATGTGTAAAATTTCAACTCCATTAGATCATCATAACCTCTTGATCAAATTTTTTTTCTTGAGAGAGATCCTTATTCGGCCTGCATAAAGTAGGTTTCACTTATGCGACTCGTAGAATGTTTAACGTGTCCCACTCATTTGGAGCCGTTTGATTAAACCAAAGGATCGTTTTCATAGAGATTGAAAAGTAAATGGAGTGAGAGGGAACAAAGGGTGAATGAGAAAGGGGTTTCTTCTATGACAGACAATGCTACCCGTGGAAACTCATACAAAAGCTCAAGTGGGCATCCATCCAAGATTCATATCTTATAACACTCCCCCTTGGATGACCACCATTCAATGACAGTTGCTTCATTAAAAACCTTGTTAAGGAAAAACCCAGTGGGAGAAAAACCAAAGCGAAGGGAAAAAGAGTACAATATTCTTTAGGATCATTGAACTAGTGTTAGACGTGCATAATGCTGTCTCGTTAAAACCTTAACTAGGAAAACCCAGTGGGATAAAACCTAGAGAAGGAAAAAAAGTACAACGCACAAATGTCCATAGGTAACATACTTCAAAATGCTCCTTGATAAACAACTCCCCCTGATGATAGCAACCATTTACATAGTTTGATGATGAACTCTATGCATGCCAATCTCATATACAAACTTTTGGAATATTGGTTTCGGCAAAGATTTGGTAAACAGGTCAGCCAGATTGGTACTCGAACAAACTTGCTTGACTTCAATTTCATTGTTCTTCTGAAGTTCATGAGTGAAGAAGAACTTCGGTGTTATATGTTTAGTCTTGTCTCCTTTAATGAAATATTCTCGAATCTATCTTATGCATGCTTCATTATCTTCATAGATAATGTTTGGAATACTTGCAATAGAAGGCAATTGACAAGAACTACGAACATGCTGGATCAGAGATTTTAACCATACACATTCCCTACTGGCTTCATAAAGAGCCAAAATCTCAGCAAAATTTTGGAGGAAGTAGCTACCAAAGTCTGTTTTGTAGAACGCCAAGAAATGGCGACATTGCAATTTAGAAACACATAACATGTTTGTGATCAACCCTTATGAGGATCAGAGAGATAACCTGAATCTGCATATCCTACTAAACTGGAATCTTTATGATCGTAAGCATAAAATATTCTCAAATCAGTTGTTCCATGCAGATATCGCGGGATGTGTTTAATACCAATCCAGTGCCTTTGAGTTGGTGCGGAGCTATACCTAGCAAGTAGATTCACAGAAAATACAATATCTGGTCTAGTGCATTGTGCCAAGTATATCAAGGCTCCAATAACATTTAAGTATGGTACTTCGGGACCCAATACCTTTTCATTTTTCTCGATGGGATGGTATGGATCTTTCTTTATATCAAGAGACCGGACAACCATAGGGTACTTAATGGATGTGCCTTGTCCATACCAAATCGTTTTAAAACCTTCTCGGTATAATTAAATTGATGGACCAACATCCCATTAGAATTTCTCTCGATTTGCAATCCGAGACAAAATCTCGTTTTTCCAAGATCTTTCATTTCAAATTCTTTCTTTAAATAATTAGCAGTTTCTTTGAGTTCTTCGGAGTCCCTATCAAATTTATATCATCAACATAAACTACTAATATTGCAAATCCCTTCAAGAATTTCTTTATAAATAGACACGGGCAAATGGGATTGTTTTCATACCCCTTTCTAGACAAGTATTCACTAAGACGATTGTACCACATTCTTCCGGATTGCTTCAGGCTGTACAATGATCGCTTTAATTGGATTGAGTACGTACTCCTTGACTTTACTTTAGGCAAAGGAAATCCTTCCAGGATTTTTATGTGAATTTATGTGTCTAAGTCCCCATATAAGTAAGCAGTTACAACATCCATGAGTCTCATTTCTAGATTTTAAGAAACTGCTAAACTTATCAAATATCTGAATGTCGTTATATCCATAACGGGGAAGTGTGTTTCATCATAATCAATCACAGGTTTCTGCAGGAAACCTTGTGCCACTAATCGTGCCTTATATCTGGTAATTTCACTCAGCTCATTCCTTTTTCTTACAAACATACACTTGTAACCTACAGGGTTAACATCTTTTGGGGTTTGTACTATAGGTCCGAACACACCACGTTTGTTGAGAGACTCTAACTCTGTTTTGATGGCACTTTCCCATTGTGGACAATCCTTTCTTTGTCAATATTCATTTATAGAACGTGGTTCTGTGTCCCAATAATCATCATCATTTTCCTTTGATATTTGTGTAGCTACCACATATGCAAATGCGTCATCGATGATAATCTCGTTTCTCTTCCATCTCTCTCTTGAATAATTGTAAAGTATAGAGATCTCTTCATTTTCCAGTATCGGTGCCTCTTAAGGGGCTTCCAAAGTCTCACCAGGGACTTCCATTATTCTAGAGAGAACGGATTTTGCTATAACTTCTTCAGGAGCATTATGTGCCTCTTCGGGAGGAACCTCTTTAGGAGCGTTACACACCTCTTTGAGAGGATATGATGATGATTGCTCATTTCTCCTTTTCCGCGGTGCTGAGTCCTTTGAACATATATGTCTGCCACGCTTCTGGCGTGTCGCAGATTCTTTTGCTGCCGTATTTTGACTTCGTCCTACAGGGACATTAATCCTAGCAGGTGTATTCATAGCTGGCACATGTGACTTCGTCACCTTTGCTGCATCGTTAAATGCATCAGGTAACCTGTTTGCAATTTCTTGCAAGTGCACAATTCTCCGAACTTCATTCTCACATTGTGAAGTTCGTGGATCCAGATGAGACAGAGTAGAAGTATTTCATGTTAATTCTCGTCGTTCGTCAAGAACGGGTTGTTCTACAGGAACAATACGTTCTTGAGGAACGATCTTACCTCCCCCTAACGGCGGGAAAATTGTCTCATCGAATTGACAATCGGGAAAACGAACAGTGAAGACATCTCCTGTCCTTGGTTCTAAATATCGAATAATCGAAGGAGAGTCATAACCTACGTATATTCCCAATCTACGTTGTGGTCCCATCTTAGTACGCTTTAGAGGTGGTATTAGGACTTGAACTGCACAACCAAACTTGCGAAAGTGAGAAATATTTGGTTGATGCCCTGATATAAGTTGTGCAGGAGAATATTGATGATAGGCCGTGGGCCGAAGTCGAATTAACATTGCTGCATGCAACACAACATGTCCCCAAGCACTGACTGGTAATTTGGACTGCATCAGTAGAGTCCTAGAAATAAGTTGGATGCGCTTGATCAAGGATTTAACTAAGCCATTCTAGGTGTGGACATGGGGGACAGGATGTTCGACTACAATTCCTATAGACTAACAAAAATCATCAAAGACTTGTGATGTAAATTCGCCTGCATTATCAAGTCTTATAGACTTAATGGGATAATTAGGGAAGTGAGCTCTCAGTTTAATTATTTGAGTTAATAGGCGGGCAAATGCTACGTTCCTAATTGAAAGTAGGCAAACATCTGACCAACGGGTGGAAGCATCGATCAAAACCATAAAATACTTAAAAGGTCCACTAGGGGGATTTATGAGTCCACAAATATCACCTTGTATCCTTTGTAGAAAGGATGGGGATTTGGATGCAACATTAGTAAGAGACGGTCGGGTGATCAATTTCCTTTGTGAACATGGGGTACATAAGTATCTACTAGGTATGGTCAATTAATGATTCTCTAAGGAATGCCCAAAAGAGTTATCTATGATTTTTCTCAACATAGTAGCCCCAGGGTGACCTAACCTATCATGCCAAAGCTGTAAAGCCCGAGGATCACTGAGCTTCGGGCTCAGTTTTGTTGTTTTGCTCATAACAGAATGTGATTCAACATTGGAGATTGTCGTGTAATATAACCCTGAGGAGAGTACACTTAGTTTTTCTAGTATTTGCTTCTACCTTTCAATACTAGTAACGATGCATAAGTATTCCTTGTTACCTTCACTTACAGTCTCAATGTGGTACCCATTCATTCTGATGTCTTTGAAACTAATCAAGTTTCTTCGGGAACTTTTTGAGAACAAAGCATCTTTGATGAATAGATGGGTACCATTAGGTAACATCATATGGGTTCTTCTGGAGCCTTCAATTATCTGCACAGGTCCAGCTATGGTGGATACCTTTCGTGGAATGAACATCAATTTTGAGAAAAATTTCTGATTTTTCAGAATGGTGTGTGTTGTGGCACTATCTACCAAACAAAGATTGTCCTCAGTTCCATGATCCATACCTTTAACAAAATAATAATAATAATAAAAAAAAAACATCATAACTATGCAATCACATGATTAAAATTGAAATAATTAAAAGCATTCACCATAAATTAGGATATTAAGGAAGTTATCAAAAAACAAAAAAGTCTAAGAAACATTCATCTCAAAGGAACTAAATTTTTTTTAAGTGATGCTCAAAGAATCATGGGTCTTTTAGATCATGCCAGGGGGTGCCCCCAAAAGATTATTAAATGCCTCATTTCTCATATGTTGGTTATTTTCATCCTCAAAGAAGTCACAAGTCTCCAAGTTTGTAATGTCAATTAGAGGACTCTCCGGTGTCATTATATCCCAATTCCAGCATTCTAGATCATTTGTCTCCGCTGAATGGACAGAGGCCTTATATGCTTTGTATCGTTCCACCACTTCCTTTGGTGCACAGCAAGTGAGTGACCAATGCCCACTTCTTTCACATCTGTGGCACGTGTCATCAGGACGGTGGGAAGGATTTGCCGGTGGATTTTGGTTGTTTTTATGCTGAGGGCTAGACCACTTCTGGTGATTTTTGAATTTTGGTGGATGACCTTTAAAACTACCTTTCCTAGAGGAGTTATGTCGCCCACCTCTACTGGAGGATTTATGTCTGCCATTCCCCTGGCTCTGCCTCTGTTTGAGCTAAGACTGGCATTTACTTCAGGAACTGCCAAAGATCCAGTTGGTTTGGAATTATGATTTTTCATCAATACTATGAAATTTTGTTAAGCAACTAGGAAGCATGATATAAGTTCTGAATATTTGGAAAAACTTCGCTCTCGATACTGCTGCTGCAGGAGTACATTTGAGGCATGAAAAGTGGATAACGTTTTCTCCAACATTTGCTCCTCCGAAACCTTTTCACCACATAATCTTAATCTGGAAACAATATTGAATAGAGCAGAGTTGTATTCAGATACTGTTTTATAATCTTGTAACATCAGATTTAACCATTCATTCTGGGCAGCTGGCAATATGACCATCTTCTGGTGATCATACATATCCTTCAGGGATTTCCATAGGCCTGCTGGGTCTTCCTCAGTAAGGTATTCATGTTTGAGGTCGTCATGTATGTGGTGACGCAGGAAGATGAGGGCTAACACCTTTTCTTCTGGGGATGTTTTGTTACCTTCCTTTATAGTCTCTCCCAATTTCTTGGGTTAAAAGTGCTTTAAAGTCAAGTTTAGCCAAATTTGACATCATGCAACAACTGTAATAAGAGATATATGTAAAGTTAACCATATGCAAATAATTAATAAAGTAAAGGGGAAAAATAATGAAAAATTTAACATCAGAAATAATTAACGAAGGAATTTAAAAAAATAAAAAAATAAAATTTAGAACATCAGGTTCACAACTTTGAGAATCAGAATTGCTAGTTCTATCAAGACTTCAGGCCTGATTTAGAACTTCAGGTTCATAACTTTTGAGAATTAGAACTACTGGTTCTGTCAAGACTTCAAGCTTGATTTAAAACTTCAGGTTCATTAGAACTTTTGAGAATCAGAACTACCGGTTCTGTCAAATCTTCATGTTTGAAATAGAACTTTTGGTTCTAAAAATTGATCAGAACTTTTGTTTCTGTCAAAACTTCAGGTTTAATTTCATGACTATATAATTTTATGGATATGAATATGCAGGTTCATATCAGTATTCCAACTTCTAAGACTTCTGGTCCTTAGATCAGTGAACTTTAGGTTCAAATTTAGAACTTCTGGTTCCATTCATAGTATTAATAAATTTAAATTAAAAGAAAAATCATGCAAGAAGATGAACAATAACCAAACACTATAATTATTATAAATAAGTATCATAAACTAATTCTATGCATACAACTTACCTGATCGCAGTCTAGAAAAAAAAATTCAAAAAATTTCTGGCGGCTAGGAATTGTTGCACGCTTTTTGAGGCAAGATGATGGGATAGAATGGTGTGAGATTAACATATGCAAACTGATATAGGCTTTTCTTATATTTTCTTTACACGCAAACCAAGGCAAAATGGTTTGAAACAAAGCAACCAGAAGCGTTGCAGAAAACCAAAAGCCCAAAGGGTTTTATTATACACGCAAATCGAGAGGAGAAAAATAGTGATTCCAAGGTGCCTTTTGAAAAAAAATTCATGCACGCAAAAACAAAATGCAAAAGAAGGTAGTTTTCTTACCTCTGGTCTTCCACGTGCACAGCAGAAAAGGGCTTGATATTAGATGTAAAAGTCCTTGATGTTGCACGCCAACCGAGACATGATATAAGGATTAATGTCTTTGAGCTTTCTTCTCAACGTATGCAAGAGGGTTACAAAGGCTCTTTTTTTTTCTCGTGCTGATAACGTATTATAAAAAGGAGAGAAATCAAGAGAGAATATTGGAGGGAGAAGAGAGAGAGTTTTCTATATTCTCATTATGTGTTCCAAATACAAAGGTAGAGATGCCTATTTATAGGCAAAGTAACTCCACACAAGAGGAAACCTAAATGTAACCCTAACTCATCTTAAGTGGGCATCCACCCAAGATTCATATCTTATAACAACAAAAATATTATCCTTTTTTATCAAGCATGGGTGGTTGTGGACAAAACTCAAATTAGAACATTTGGAGATATTTGGGTTCCAGGTCTGGGGCAGTTGAAACAAAATACGTTCTTCCTAGTCTCTCCCAGCAATTTGTATCTCAGTTTTAACCAGGTAGATAACTGACCATCACTTTGGGTTAAAATGGCACTTTGGAATGTGCCTATTTTTATTTTTATTTTGGAAAATGGCAAGTATATTGCATTAGGTAAAGGTAAAGGGAAAAAAAGATTGCGGCAGTGCTTCCCAAATCCCAATAGCTACAATGCAAAGACACAAAGCACCCAAGGGGAAGCGAACACTAAGACCGACAATTGGGTCAACTAAAAAAAACACCTACAGCTCGGGCCGAGCTGACGTATCACTTCGAATGTCCCTACCCTACAAAGTATTTTGGCATATTGAAGTAGTAAACAAAAATTTCACAACTACCTTTGGAAGGACATGATATTCGGTGATGGAAGACAGAATTTGTAGATTTAAAGATTTATATAAAAATGTTCAAGGTTCCACCTGGGGTCCACACCTACAATGGAAGAAAATTTGGAAAATCCTCGTTGTCTAAGATGAAATTCTTTATGTGGTGTGTGAGTGCGTAAAAATTACGGACTCAGATTAGGTGAGTGTGAAACTCATGATTTGCTGTTTAAGTTTCTTTGGGAAAGATGGATCGCCTCAGAACCTGAAAGGGGAGAAGAAAAAAAGATCAGAGACCCTGGCTGCCGTCAGCTGAAGGCTCTCCGATGCCTGAGTTAGTGCTATCACTGAACAAAGGATGGAGAAGAGAGGCAAGTATGCTAGTATTGCATGGCGTTTTGTAACGCATTGCATAATGCACGATATTGCCTTGTAAGGCGTCATAAGGCGTGTTAAGGCATACCTGAGAAGAGATTGGCATCCCTCTATATGTGAAAATTTCACCTGGCGCTCCCTTAGTGAGGGTAGGTGGAGATACTGTCCAGTCAGATCAGGAGATGACCTCTCGCATCAATGTGGATGTGATTGATAAAGATGAGCACGTTTCGCAACATAGCTGTAACTTTGTGGAAGTACAATCATGGCTTAGTACTCATCTCTGCTGACGTACGAAGCTGAAGATGATACTGAGACCAAATTCATATGCATCTTGGCATTATTGTCGAAGTGCCTTATACCGAGACAGAGATGAGTGTAGTCGGTACTCTTACCGAGGTTAGCTCAAGCTTGCTGCTAGCTGGCACTGTTTGCCGAGCTGAGATGAGATGTCTAGCTAGTACCGTTACCGAGCTAGATGAATCTTGACACTATTGCCGAACTTGGACACCGAGATCGGGATGAGCTGAGCTGGTACTGCTACTGAGACTAGCGTAATCCTACTCTTAGGAAAACACCCCACACAATTGCCCCTAGCTCGTGACCCCTCGGAGTTCTCCAACTTTTTGAGGTCGGGAGCTAAGTATCGTGTTAAGAGGATCTGAGGTATCAATTTGAATATCATTATTAGCTGATGACATCTGATCTTTATCATGAAGTCTGTCTGCCCGAGACAATAAATAACACGTCGATGACGCTTCTTCTTCCCGAGGTGATAAATATTAGGTTGGTGACACTTTGTCTGCCCAAGGAAATAAATAACACATTGCTGTTTTGTCTTTCCGAGGCATTAAATAGAGCGTCTGGATCTTAGTGGGAGATGAACTGGCAATGCCACGTGTTTCCATCTAGTTAGTTGTTTAGCGGATTCGAAGCGACGCATGTCTTCAGGAATTTGAACGGGCGCCATTCCGTCTATAAATAGGGTTTTTCCTCCTTCGTCTCTTCACTTTTGGCATTCATCAGAGAGAGCTCTACTGCAAGAGAGAAGAAAACCCTACTGGAATCTCTTGACTTAGCGAACCCAAGTTCGGAGACTGTCTCCTTCTTTTCCCTGTGAGTCTTCTTCCTCACCCCTTTCTCTGCGCACCACCTTTTTTTGTTTTAGGGGTTCTGCTTCTGGGGTTTAGGGTTTCTGCTTCTGCCCTTTCCAGTATCTCCATCTGTAGAAAAAATGGGATTTTATAGGAGTTGGGTGGAGACCCCTAAGGCCATGGCTGGTTTCAGGGAGATGTATGGGATCCCAGAGGACGTCCCAACCAAACTGGATAACCCGAAGAACCTCTTCGAGGGTTACTCCTTCTAGGATGGCTGGATGTCATTCCCGTTAGTTTCAATAATAGAGGGAGGGGTTAGGTTCCCCGTCCACCCTCTTCTTAGGGCCCGCTTGGCGACATGGCTAATCGGCCCATGCTAGTTGATGCCCAATGGCTACAAGGTCATAGTGGGCGTTGCCGAGCTCAACAAGATTTTGGGCATTAACCTCGGTGTCCATGACATCGAGGACGTATATGACCTTTGTAAGACCGCGGGGGACAGTCATAGTTACTACCTCCGGGGGAAGCCGAAGTTGGAGCCCTTCGTCCACGACCTGGAGGACTCAAACAGACATGTCGGGGACGATCGTCTGCTCGTCTCTGGCAACTGGGAGTTCGGTAAGGAAGAGACCGAAGCGGAGAAATTGTACATGATTCCTCGACGCTTCGGGGTTCCTCCAAGTAATTACCGAGCTCAGAGTGTTTTTTTTCTTCCTTCTTTTGTTCGGCCGAGCTGATGTTATCTTTTGTCGTGTAGAGATCAGCCAAAGGAAGCTGGGAGCTGGGCACGCCGGCTGGAAAAGAAACGACGGTTGGCTAAGACTCGTGCGCGAGTGTCAAGGACACAACAGGTGAGCTGCCTGGTCCTTGCTCAGATACGAGCCGAGGTACCATACCTACATCAAGAGGAAGGAGCTCACGCTTGTCAGCTCGGAGGCTACCGATTTGGCCCAGCTCGTCGAGAGCTATTCGTCCCCCTCCAACCGAGAAGAAGAAAGGGGAGAGGAGATGGAGAAAAGACGCTCTGTTGTGAAGGTGAAAGATCTGGGGGCGAAACTTTTTGGAGGTCGAGCTCCCTCCACCCCTATGGTCTAGGGGAGTGTAAGGTCCACGACCTTACTGGGTCAATTGGGCCCAATAGCAGGCCCGTTGTCACGTTTATTTTATTATTATTATAATTAATTGTATTGTTAGATATTTAAGTGGGTTTAGGCCTTGAGTGAGTTTCTTTTAGTGTTAGAATAGTGTCTGCGAAGTTTCGTTTGATTTCGAGTTCGTTTGATCCTAGCAGGGGGTAGTTTGCAAATTAGGAAAAATTGAGTGTTTTTCCGGAAAAATTCCTATCACCGTGATTTTGGATTCGTCAAAAAGGTATCGTCGCACTGATCATTTTTGTCTTCTGGCTCGTCGCGATCCAACGATCAGAAACCCTTCAAATGGCCCATTCTTTCACCGGGCCACTTAAATGGCAATTCTGTCTTTTCCTCCCTCTCTTCTTCTTAAACAGGGATTAGCCCTAATCTCATTCTTACTTTTGTAACGAAGCTACAACAGCCCTCCTTCTCCCTCTTCATCTTCTCAAGCCCAGATCTCCCTCCGGGAGAGATCACCTCCGCGATCCGGACCACACATCTTCTTCCTCTTGGTCTTCTCTCTCCATTGATACTAGTTGGTAAGCCTTTTTCCATCGTCAACTTTTCCATTCGTTTTCTATTTTGTTTAGGTTAGGTGAATCTTGATCTTTTTCCTTTCTTTCTTCTTCTCAGTGTTCTAGATTACTTTTGAACGGGGTAGATTGTGATCTTCATGGTAGAAAGCTTCTCCTCAAGCTTTTCCAATTTCTAACCATCTTCTTCGTTGAGGCAAGTAGATATGCATTTTATATTTAATCATGTGTGTATGTTTTCTCCATTGATTGTAATGATTTCCTTGGTTAGATTTCCCTAAAACCAAGCCTGGTTATGATAGTGATTTTGGATTACATGTTAGGTTAGATTTGTGATATGGATTAGATTAATTGTTAAATTGGTACCCCTTTTGATGTTTTTAATTTGATAGAATGGATGGGAATGATGATTGTAATGATCGGGGAGCATGGAGGCTCGTTTTCTGTAGGAAAAAGAAGAGAAAAAACTCATTTTTGGGTTCAGGCTACAGTGCTGACCGAGCTGAGACTGTTGCCGAGTTCTGTAATTGCGGCATTATGTGTAGTTGGTTCTATAACCGAGCTGTAGTCTCTTTCATATTGGTGCTGTCATCGAGCTGAGATCCTTGTCAATTCTGTAACAGCTGCATTTTGTGCAGCAGGTTCCGTAACCGAGCTTATAGTCTCTTCCATGCTGGTGCTGTCATCGAGCTGAGACCCTTGCCGAGTTCTGTAACAGCGGCATTCTGCAGCTAGTTCCGTAACCGAGTTGTAGTCTCTTCCATCTTGGTGCTGTCACCGAGTTGAGACCCTTACTGAGTTCTGTAACTTGGCGAGGATCAGAGTTGTCGTAAGTGAAGCTATCCGAGTCGTGGCTAGTACTATCACTGAGGCCATTGCCGGAGCTTTATAAGTTGAGGCTGGTGCTGCCATCGAGGCCCGACGCTGAAGCTGTGTAATGGAGGCCGGTGCTATCACCGAGGCTACTGCTGAAGCTTTGAAGATTGGAACTGCCCGAGCTGTGGCTGGTGCTATCACCGAGGCCGTTGCCGGAGTTGTCAAGATTGAGATTGTCCGAGCAGCAGCTGGTACTTTCACTGAGGCCACTGCTGGAGTTGCCAAGATTGAGACTGTATGAGCAACAGCTAGTGCTATCACCGAGGCCACTGCTGGAGTTGTCAAGATTGAGACTATCCGAGCAGCAGATGGTGCTATCACCGAGGCCACTGATGGAGTTGTCAAGATTGAGACTGTCCGAGCAACAGCTGGTTCTATCACCGAGGCCACTGCTGGAGTTGTCAAAATTGAGACTGTTCAAGCAGCAACTGATGCTATTACCGAGGCCACTGCTGGAGCTGTCAACTGAAGAAGCTGAACTGTGGCTGGTGATGTCACCGAGGTTGCAGCTGAAACTCCTGCTGGGTTGTGCTTCTACCCGAGTTGCAGCTGGTGATATGGCCGAGGCCACTGTTGGAGCTATCGCGATTGGAACTGTCCGAGCTGTGGCTGGTGTTATCACCGAACCGGGACTTGAGGATAAAGACTGCATGGCTAGTCAAGGAATTGTTTCTGAGACTGCAGTTTCTTTTCTGGGGGGGCTTATCCCGCTAGAGATTGAGGCTTTCACGAGCTCGAGCTCAAGCCTTGTCCTGGTTCACCGTGGCGATCAGTGTTTTCACCGTGACCATGAAGAACCGAAAGAGGCCCCTTTGAAGCTCGTCGTCTGGCAGCTAAACTTGTTCGAAGGATACGAGCGTCGCGGCTTCGGACCCTGGTATCCACAAGGAATGGGTCTTCATCATTATCGATATTGCAATCCACCTGGTGGAAGAAATGACAAGACCTGGTTGCTACAGGAGTTTTGCTCCGCGGGGGAGCCTTCGACGGCGTAGCATTCTGCTGGCGGCGCTCCGGTGGAGGAGCGTTTTGCTGGGGAGGTGATGTCACCCCCTTTGCTGATGAACCTGTCTGAGTTACAGGTCCTTCCACGCCTGCCGCACCAGACTCTCCTCGGGACTCCTTTGACGGGGGGTCGTTGGTGATGGTGGCGGGGCTTTGTAGGTCCTTCGCCGCTTCTAGAGTTATGGCATTTTTTATCATTTCCCACAGACGGCGCCAATTGTGAGTGCCTAAAAATTACAGACTCAGATTAGGTGAGTGTGAAACTCATGATTTGCAGTTTAAGTTTCTTTGGGGAAGATGGATTGCCTCAAAACCTGAAAGGGGATGAGAAAAAAGATCAGAGACCCTGGCTGTCGTCAGCCGAAGGCTCTCCGATGCCTGAGTTAGTGCTATCACTAAACAAAGGATGAAGAAGAGAGGCAAGTATGCTAGTATTGCATGGTGTTCTGTAACGCATTGCATAATGCACGATATTGCCTTGTAAGGCGTCATAAGGCGTGTTAAGGCATACCTGAGAAGAGATTGGTATCTCTCTATATGTAGAGATTTCACCTGGCGCTCCCTTAGTGGGGGTAGGTGGAGATACTGTCTAGTCAGATCAGGAGATGACCTCTCGCATCGATGTGGATGTGATTGATAAAGACGGCACATGATCATTATCCGGCGCCCATCTTGTCTGTCAACACGTTCCGTAACGTAGCTGTAATTTTGTGGAAGTACAATCATGGTTTAGTACTCATCTCCGTGGACGTACCGAGCTGAAGTTGATACTAAGACCAGATTCGGATGCATCCTGGCACTATTGCCGATGTGCCTTATACCAAGACTGCGATGAGCCTAGTCGGTACTTTTACCGAGGCTAGCTCAAGCTTGGCGCTAGCTGGCACTGTTTGCCGAGCTGAGATGAAATGTCTAGCTGGTACCGTTACCGAGCTAGATGAATCTTGGCACTATTGCCGAACTTGGACACCGACATCGGGATGAGCTGAGCTAGTACTGCTACCGAGACTAACGTAATCCCACTCTTAGGAAAACACCCCACACATGGTGAACCCTTCATAATAAATTACCCAGTAAAGCTTTTGCTAGCTCAATGGATGGATGGCATGCCCTCAATTTGTCATATATGCTACGCATTGGAGTAAACAGTTAACCACCTTTTATGTACTTATAGTTTTACCATTAGAGTTTGACAACTCTTTCCACTAGCTATTGATAATCCTACAAGGTACCTTACCTCATGGATTGGTTTCTGTAACACAGTTATATCCTAGTCTATTTAGAAATCCAGGAACAATCTTATTTTTAATGAATTATCACCCTCCACACCCTTTATAGGCAATATCCAAGTCTATTTTACACTTGCTTGAAGGGAACCTAACTTAGTTGTACATAGGACCGGGTTCATATGTTGGCTCATCCACAAACAGATGGCTACCTCCAGCTCTGGGCAGGCTCAAGTTAGCTTTTGATGGATCATTAATCACTTCACTAACACTGCTGGCAAATAAGCTATTGTTGGAGATTCTCATTGACATTTAATGTCGGACTTTGCGCTGCCTTCCACCTTTAGAGTTTCTACAGAAAGGCCTAGCAGTTTGTCAATGTTAGGATTTTCCATGTGTTGGCTAATTCATGGGTTGCACAAAACTCTGGGTCCATTGAGTTGTAGTTTTTCTATTTCTTCTAAAATGGATTGTGGTTGTGTCATCGGAAGACCTGGAGCGAAGTTTGAAGTGTTTTGGAGCGAAGAAAGACAAGTTTCCAGGGCACATAATGAGTTGGAGAAAGAATATGGTCTTGTTATAGTGAGGCTTTTGCTCCCTAGAGCGAGCATGCATAGAGTTAAGGACAGGACAGGGTATGGCTATAGAGAACCTGGAGAAAAGAGTCCAGTGCGATCAAAATTTCTATTTAGAGTTTGTTCTCACTTGTTATAATGATTCGATTCCAAGTAGAAACCTCTTGCACGAATTAAGGGCTATTTATAAGGTATTTCTCTCAACCCTAAGTGTAGATTAAGAAGACAAAAAGTTTACTCTCTCTTTGTTTTGAGGTGAGAAAACCCTATGAGAGATTCATTGTTCTCTAGAGCCATTTTTTAGAGTTTGTGCCGAAGAGTTGCTCTAGAAGGTTTGCTGCTTCTACCTTTTCGTAGAGGACCTGATCATCTTGATGCTCAAGGTGTTGCTGGTCAAGTACATGGAGCGGTGAGCGGCGGGGAAGTCGTGGCAATAGGAGAAGTTGTACAAAAACAACTACAATCCTTAGGTCGATGGAATGACAGGGAAAGGGAGCTATTGGTATATCTTGTAACCGCTCAATACTGTTTGATTCCAAATCGTGGGTTTTCTCCCTAAATAGGGTTTCCACAAAATATTGTGCCTATCTTCTTGTGGTGTGTGATTGGCAAGCCTATTCGCTAGTTTGCTTTGTTTTGTTTCCGCTGCATTGAATATTGGACTAGCACCTATTCTAGATAAGAGGAATTTCAATTGGTATCAAAGAAGGTTGCACTTATTATTGTGTAGATCCACAGATTGCTAGACATTGGAGCCACCTTCACTCCCTAACGCCTGTAGCTTGGAATGGAATGCAAGTATGGTGGGGGTGTACGCGCATTCACGGAGCAATGAAACCATCCTCTCTCTAAATTCATTTGTGTACCCCCTGACAACTTGTCCCTCAAATTTGTCTTCAAGTGTTGGAGGTAGAAAGCATGATGAGCAAATGAAAATACATGTGCTACACCCTCCAAGGGACCAGGATTTCTATCGGAAATGAAAGTGATAGGGTGATCATAAGCCATTAATTTCCTCAAGTTATACAAAAATCATGTCCAATTATCCTCCGTTTTTTAGTCCACTGTGAAAGCAAGTAGAAACTTCCTTATATATGCCTTTCAAAAAAGTTCCATCCAGAAATAACAAAGGACGAACATGATTAAAAAACCATAGACAAAAGCATCGAACGACAAACAAATGCTTGAAGCACATGGTTGATTGATCATAATCTAACACAAAAAAGGCTATCTAGATTCATCTCCAACCCTTAACGTACCAATGAAGATGGTCAAAAGAAAGTAGTGTATCCCCGTACAACTTACTCCTAACCCTTTCCACCACCCACCATGTGTGATGGTATGTAATGGTCAACCCGTAATTCGCCTTAAAATGATTAACGGCGTCAATTGGTCTGGTCATTGGTGTCTCTCATATATGATCCATCATCAAATCAACAACTGTTTCAGAGTTCATCACTCTTGGACGTATGAACTGTTGCGCCACATGTTCGCTCGTTCTCTAATGTCCTTCTACAAAAAAAAAGAAAAAAAGTAGACTTCTCCATCGATGCATGAGCAAGCCACTTGTAACCTTTCGAGTGGCTGCGAGAGCATTCAACTATCACCCTCACTTTGTCATTCTTCGAGTAAACGAATTCAAAACCCGCCTCAATTGAATATTTACACAATGCATTTTGAAATTTAGCAACACCACCCTTAGACCTCTGACCCACCTGTTTGATACCATTTGCGCAGTCTGAAGAGAGTAAAATCTTCTTCTTGTGTGAACAAAACTGTGGAAGGAGATCTATCTCCTTATCTCTACCCTCGTAATCCACTAATGCCATAGTATTTTCACCCAAATAATCCCCATCATCCTCTTTATCCTCGTCATCTGATTCCGACAATTATGATACAAATACTTTCACTCATTTCATTCCCAATGAAGTTGCCAACATGGACAAGCTCAACAAGTCTGAATCGCTGTCTAGTAAGCACTTTAGGTGCCTAAGCAATGCATACATCAAATAGACCATATTGATCGACAAGTCCTTCCATTTGTTACAAACATGCCTGACCAATCATCATTTCTCTTGCTCTCAATGAAATGAATGATGGCAGTGAACACACCAAATTTGCAAAGAAGCATGGGTAATTGTGCCATTTAGAAGTCTGGAAGATGAAAGAAACACACAGAATTAAAAGCACGAAAATTTTGTGGATAACATATAAGATTCACAAAACTCAAGTAAATTTATTTGATCTTGCGATAGAGTACAAATAAATTTGTTATGAGTTTGTGACAGATAGTCAGATAAATTTATTTGAGTTTGTTCACAGAAACTCAAATAAATTTATTTGAGTTTTTGTTAAAATTTAGATAAAATTACATGTCAATCCATGTAGCCATAAAGTATAAAAAAAATTCAGATAAATTTATGTAAACGCCCCCTTTTTCTCTAACTATACTTGTAACTATAAAAAATGAAACAAGCACATACTTTTATCTAAGTTTCTATAAGAACTCAGACAAAATTACATGTCTTTCTATGCAGCCATAATGTATAAAAAAATCAAATTTATGTAAACTCTCCTTTTTTTCTCTAACTATACTTATAACTATAAAAAATAAAACAAACACATAAATTTATCCGAGTTTCTGTCGCAAATTCAGATAAATTTATTTGAGTTTGTGACAATAACTCAGATTAATTTATTTGCGTTGCTATCAGAATTCAAAAAACATTATAGTCAACTCAATCCAGAAACTATATCACAATAGAGATAGTCACAAAATAAGATCTACACGGAAATACAAGCGAATGACACAACTGATAGATGTACACAGAAATACTTATGATATAAGAAACATAAAACAAAAAAAAATCCTGCATTGTAAGATGGTCTTCTCTTCGTTGAGATATGAGAAATCTCAACACAACTTCTTCTTCATCCGGATTGCAAAATTGAGAAGAAAGAAGATTGTGGGATAGAGATTGAAATCCAAATCATCTGAACCCTATTTCTTTGATTCGGATTGCAGAAGCTATATTAAACTAGAAATGCTCACAATATGCTATCTACACAGAAATGCTCAGGAATAACATAACTAGACAGATCTACATAGAAAATGAAAAAAATCAATCCATAAACTAGAAGGTCGCAGAATCTGTCGCTCTGAAAAAAGATCATTGCATACCTCATAGATGTGATTCAAAAACGTTTACTCTAAAAACTCAAAGGACGCATAATATGTCACTCACGCCTAGAACGTATGCATATGATTTCTTTTAAAACTGAGGTTTTCTAGGCATATATCTATCGATCGTCATTCCCATTTGAAATTCGAAACTTGATCTATAAGAAAATACGAAAATAAAAACCGTGCAAAGATTAAAGCATTTATAGGAGAAAATCAGTCATAAAAGATCGTGCTTTCGCGCTTAAAGTGAGGGCTAAAAATGCGTGCAACTTTAGACGGTTAGAGGGGAAAATCAGTCATGACAATGTGTGATCTGGCATATTTAGAGACCTCTGCCTACAATATACTCAGCTGCATGGACTAGAGGCCTTAACCAAAAATATTGTGGATTAGAGGCCTTAAATGACATTATTAATGGAGCTTTGGCTAATTTCTCCTTTTTATTACTCACTCTCTCCCTCTCCCTCTCTCCCACTTGACAGTGGAAAACAAACGGGTCCCAAGGTTTTTGATGGAAGGATGGGAGAAGAAAAGGAAAGAATTGAAGGCCTTACCAAAAGGGACGCGAAAAAAGCCGAGAAAGCCATGAGAAGGGAGCAAGAAGCCTCCGCCGGGCTCGAAAGCTGATCCTCTCACCAGAAACTATGGCGATAGGCCCTTGTCCGACCTCCAATCCAAGGAGGTCACTGGGCAAAGGGGGACGAAGATCCACTCTCTTGTGGAGGAGATAAATGATGAGGAGGTCCTGATCCGCGGCTGGGTGCAGACAATTCGAGCCATCGGAAAGAACATGGCATTCTTGGTGCTGAGGTTGTCATGTACGGTGTAATATGTCGTCACAGCCGCTCCAGAGCTTGTCAGCCTCAAGGTGGTAAAATACGTGGCGGGGCTGAGCAAAGAGTGGGTCGTTGATGTCCAAAGCGTCGTCATAGTTCCATCAGTTCCTAATTCCGATCAAAGGGACATCACATCAGGTACTTTGGTAATTCTTTCCTTTTGGGAAAATCTCAAATAAGGAAAAAAATGTTAAGGCCTTATTTGAGAATTTCCCCTTTCCTTCTTATTCCTTGTGGTTGTTGTTGTTGTGGATGGGTTTTAATTTTTGTAACCTGATAGCGGTTTGCATTAGGAAATCATACATAAAGGATATGATTTTTTCAAGGGTGGACATGTAGAGGCTGATATGGAATTCCCATTTGTTTAATTCACAGGTTGAACTATGTCACGCCCCCAAACCAAAACCTCGGGGGCGCGAATGGGATTAAGGATAATTATATTTTTCTCCTAAGATCCACGTGTGTGAAGACAACACATTCCAACACACTCTGAATATTTTGCGGAAGCTTTCGTGGCGTTACGACCCGGAGTCCGTGGCCCTTGGATTCCGCGTCGCACTCAACCGCTAGCATAAAGCTATCATATCAAGAACCATATCAGATTGGAATACATCATCATAATAAAGTACAGAGCGACAGTAACAGGATATTACATTCCTATATATGTTCAAGTTACAAAAATCAATGTGTATTAATTACAATCCCAAGAAAAGGCTAAGAGAAGCCATACAAATAACAATCTAAATAAATACTACCCCACATGTGACGTAGCTCCGATGTCAAGCATAATGTCTACGTGACGTAGCCGACACTACAACTTGCAACTCATGGCTCCACAGCCAACACAAGCTCTCAACTCGGGACGGGGAAAAACTGAACCTAAGTACTAAAATAGTGGGTCAAACACGACGGTTTGGCAAGAGGGTAAAAAGATATAACAACTCAATAGTAAATACATTTACCTTTAAAAGCATTAAACTTGTTTGGTCAATAACTTTCATCGAAGAAATGAATCATTTATTGAAAACATAAATGCAGTATAAAACATGTACAGGTATCCAAGGAATCGGGAACTAGCAAGATGGCAATCACACGAAACTAAGTCCTCTATCGCCAAAGTGATGAGAGCAAATCGGGGCGTTGGTCTCAGTCACATGAGGTGAGGAGATTCAATGAAACATACATATACAATATAAATTATAGGGGACGGGACCACGGTAGCAAACCGGGTATCGGGACGGGACCACGGTAATAAACCGGGCATCGGGATCCAAAATGCAACTGGCGGGACGGGAGAGGGATCTCCAAGTCAGTGGATCAAACCGACAAGGTTATCCAAACTTAGTGATGCCGACTCATAGGTCAAATAACAAATCGAGACATGTGTAAATAAATCAAGTGCAAGTAAATAAACGGGCGGGACAAGAATACTCAAAGGCATAACTGTCATTTCATGTCAGGAAATACATTTCGGGACAAGTAACTGTTACTAGTGTAACTTCAATGCTTTCGGGAAAACAAGTCATGTAATGTAAATATCAGGAATAAGGAAATACAGTGGGCTATTGCAATTTCGAGCAAAGTATCGATTTCAAGATTTATTTAAGGTGAATAGGGGTCCCATATGTCGATTGTAATAATGACTTGGTACTCCTTGAGTTTGAAGACATTCTGGACTCCTTATACACTTTAGGATTTTCAAAACTTTAAATGAGATTGTAGATAGTACCAGACGGTACAATTAAAAAGCAAACTATAGACAATCCAATCCTAAGTACAATGTTAATTCTGAAGCATCGTACAACCTACTCAGTCACCGAAAGGAAATAGGATTCGCGATACCCATAGATACAAACTTCGTGCATAGATATAAAGGGGTATCCCGTTGTTCCGTACCGTTCAAGATTGAATTAGATTGGATTCCGATGCAACCGGAATAACTGTGAAGAACGTCGGCTCAAGACATCCTCACATATAGTCAAATGAGTCCAAAAAGGGTAGCCAAAGTCTCACCTAAGTCCATCAAAAATAGGGTAAAAATCCCTTCCAGGAAGGAATTCTCAGTTGGCCCGGCCCGGTCGACCTCATACACAGCAGCCCCGGTCGACCTGAGGAGGTCAGGTCGACCTGTTTCCTGTGTGCCCGGTCGACCGAGCCCATGGCCGGTCGACCGGCAGTTGTAATTGAAAAAGGGTCTATAGTGGTTTGGTCAGGTTCCAGAGAACCTGACCCTGTGTCGCCGGTCGACCGAGCCCCCGTGCACTGCGGAACTGAACCCAGGTTCTGTTCCGCAGTGAAATGGGTCCTTTCTCTTTTTCCTCCTTCCAACACTTATACAACCAACACAAGAGATATAATGAAAGCTATAAACCAACTCCATCCAAGACAATAATGAACTAACAAAATCCATTGATGAGCATTTATTTTCAACAATGCAAGTCAATAAAATCATGAGTAAATCATTAATATTTCACCAAATCATTTAAAACTTAAACATCTAATCATCCACTTGCCTTTGGTCCAAACTAGCAAAACCAAGTCTCTAATCACCTCTTAAGCTCAAGATCCAAGCTACAAGCAAAAACCCACAAAACAAACCCTAAAATGGGTCAAACCATGAATGGAGAAGATATAACTCACAATAATGAAAATAGAGCTTCTCAAGGACTGGAAGAATACGAATCTAGAAGATGGAGAAGATTGCTTACTTGGATGACCTTCAAATGGAAAGATTTACCTCAAAGGGAGTCTCAAAGTTGGTGGATTTCTCTACAAATGGTATAAAAAAGAAGCTTGCAAGGTGGGGAGGAAGAAGATGACCTCCATTTCTTGATTGGTGCAAGATTGGTGTGGATTGGAGATGGAGAGAGCAAGAAGAAGAAGGAAAAGTTGCAAGATAAAACCCTAGGCTGCCTTTTGTGCTGGAAAATGGAGATGGGTTCCTCTTATATAAGTAAGTGAGAATGAGTCTCACCACTAGAAAATCTCTTTTGGCTGAAAGCATGATTTTTGGGACTTCAAATGAATTCGACGAAGAAGGAAGAAATGATTGCCGAAATATCTAGTTTTCAAAAAGTATATGTTTCGAGGATATCAAGTTTTGGGTACAGATTTGGTGTAAAATGACTATTTTGCCCTCAGGGCTAGGAAAATCAAGTTTTGGGGTCTCGAACGGGGACGGGATCAACATGGAAGTTGTCGGGATTAACGAGAAAAGTAAAACGAGATAAAAACACAAATCATAGGAATCCCAGATAATTCCCCAAGTAAACGCAAAGTTATAGAAGGAACCCCCCAAAGGGCCCCACTAGTCACCAAGGCACTCAAAATTCACCAAAACTATATCAAAAGTTATTCCAAACCCAACTTAGTCAAAGACTATTAATCACGCTTAAGTCTAACACAAGACTCAATTAACACTAATCGAGTTCACTCAGGTCGGGGTCTCACAAACTACATGTGCGAAAAATCTACTGCATCAACAGAACGATGCCAAATCTGCCCTTCAATATTGAGGATGGTTCTCGAAGTGCAAAAGAGATTGAGGAGGCTAAGTTGGTATGCTTCTTAATTAATGCAAATGTGTTTTTTACGCTCACCTTTAAGTCTGGAGAAAATGTGACAGCACTTATGTGCTCCCATGTGCGAATGCATTACACAGAAACTGTAGAGTTTTTGGATTATGGCATGTAGATCATTGAAGATCGACCGTAATATGTAAATGGAATGCCAAGAATGAGCTCTATCTTACCATTAAAAAAATAAAAATAAAAATAAAAAGAAAGAGTTCTATCACCTGGGCCTAGACACTAAACATATATTTATTTTTTTAGTATGATCTTTTGTATTTATTTATTTCTTTTGTTCCTCGCTTTCCTGTATCTGGTTTTATGAGTTATATGTGGTGATTGCAGTTCTTTCCTAATTATAATTGGATGGGTGCAGGCTGGGGAGATGCTTGTCAGGACACACGTTTGAATAATAGAGTTCTAGACCTTCGGACAACTGCTAATTACGTGATTTTCCATTTTGAATCCCATTTGCAAAAAATAGACTTATAATAAAAAATATGAAGTGTTAGAAAAGAGAGAGACTAAGAGAAAGAAAGTTAGAGGGAAAAGAGAGAGAGTTTTCTATTATCTCATTAACTATGTATACAAATACAAGGGGAGAAGTAAGTGGGCATCCACCCAAGATCCATATCTCATAACACTCCCCCTTTGATGATCACTATTCAAAGACAGTTACCTCATTAAAAACCTTGCTAAGGAAAACCCAGTGGGAAAAACCAAAGCAAAGGGAAAAAGAGTACAACATTCTTCAAGATCATTGAACTGGTGTTGGACGTGTATAATACTGCCTCGTTAAAACCTTAACTACGAAAACCCAGTTGGATAAAATCTAGAAAAGGAAAAAGAGTATAGCGCACAAATGTCCTGGGTAGCATACTTCAGGAAGCTCCCTAATAAACAACTCCCCCTGATGATAGCAACCATTTACATAGTTTGATGATGAACTCTACGCATGCCAATCTCATATACAAACTTTTGGAATACTGATTTTGACAAAGATTTGGTAAACAGGTTAGCCAAGGTTGTTGCTTGAACAAACTTGCTTGACTTCAATTTCATTATTCTTCTTTAGTTTACGAATGAAGAAAATTTTTGGTGCTATATGCTTAGCCTTATCTCCTTTAATGAAACCTTCTCGAATTTGTTTAATGCATGCTTCATTATCTTCATAGATAATATTTGGGATACCTGCAATATAAGGTAATTGACAAGAACTACGAACATGCTGAATCAAATATCTTAGCCATACACATTCCCTACTGGCTTCATAAGAGACAGAATCCCAACATGGTTGGAGGAAGTAGCTATCAAAGTCTGTTTAGTAGAACGCCAAGAAATGACGACATTACCATTAAGAAACAGATAACCTGTCTGTGATTGACCCTTATGAGGATCAAAGAGCTAACATGAATCTGCATATCCTACAAAATTGAAATTTTTACTATCATAAGAATAAAATATTCCTAAATCAATTGTTCCACACAAATATCGTAGGATGTGTTTAATGCCAATCAAGTGCCTTAATTGGATTAAGTAGTATTCATTGGGTTTGCTTCAGGTAAAGGAAATCCTTCCGGGATTTATAGAACGTGGTTCTGTGTCCCAATCATCATCATCATTTCTATTCCATCTCTCTCTTGAAAAGTTGTTAAGTATAGATATCTCTTCATTATCCGGTACCGATACCTCTTTAAGGGCTTCCAAAGTCTCACCAGCACTTTCATTATTCTAAAGAGAACGGGTTTTACCATAACCTCTTCAGGAGCGTTACGTGCTTCTTCGGGAGGAAACCTTTTTAGGAGCGTTATGTGCCTCTTTGGGAGGAAACCTCTTCAAGAGCATTATGTGCCTGGAAATCTCTTCAGGAGCGTTACGTGGCTAGAAACCTCTTTAGGAGCATTATATGCCTCTGTGAGAGGAAACCTCTTCAGGAGCGTCACGTGTCTCTTCGGGAGGAAACCTCTTCAGGAGGGTTGTGTGCCTTCGGGAGGACATGATGATGATTGTTCATTTCTCCTTCTCCATGGAGCCAAGTCCTTTAAACCTATAGGTCTGTCACGCTTCTGGCGTATTGTAGATTCTTTTGCTGCTATATTTTGACTTTATCCTACAGGGACATTAATCATGGTAGGTATATTTATAGCTGGTACATATAACTTTGTCACATTTGCTGCATCGTTAAATGCATTAGGTAATCTATTTGTAATTTCTTGTAAGTGCACAATTCTCTGTACTTCATATTGTGAAGTACGTTGATCTAGATGAGACGGACTGAAACTATTCCTTGTCAGTCCTAGCCGTTCTTCATAAACGGGTTGTTCTACAGGAATAATACGTTCTTCAGGAACTATCTTATCTCCCATAATGGCGGGAACATTGTCTCATCACATGGGCTCTTTCAGAGCCTTCAATTGTTTACATAGGTCCAGCTATGGTGGATACTGTGAGGCCCCACCCTTGGTGGGCCCTCTAATTGCTATTTTATAGACTAATCTATGCTAATCTATACTAATTATATGCTAATTACTACTAATCTTTGCTAATTATTGCTAATTACTATTTAATTTGGGCTAATTAGGGGTTAACTAGGGTGATTAGTTAGATTCTTCTAGTTTGTAGTTAGATTAGATTAGTGGAGTTAGTATTTTAATTAGTAAGGAGTTTTGGGTTAATCCTAGGCTAATTAGTGTAGATAGGTCTTTAGTTGGGTTTTAATTAATTAGTGAGGGTTAGTGTATAAAGGTGCTCATCTCTAGAAGATTCCAGCCAAGGACCAAACTAACCCTAACCCTAACCCTAATTTCATGAGACCCTAAAGGGTATTACTGTCCTTAATCACCCCACCCTAAGCTATAAAATGGCTCTTATCCCAAGAACCCTAAACCCAGCCACCACTGTTCATTTCAATTTCTCTCCTCCTCCCTCTCTCAATTCTTCCCTTCGTATGAACTGAGATTTGCAACTATTACTGTGTGCTGGGAGACTATTTCAGAGAGCCACAGTTGCTGCTCCATCTTTCCTCTTCCTTTCCCATTTCGTTCTTCCAAGCTGCTGTGTGATTCTGTGCTGGGACACCTTCTCAGTAACGGCTGCTACTACTTCTTCTTCATCTCTGTTGTGCTGGGAGCTATCATTTGTGCTGGGAGAATCATCTCTTAAGAGCTGCAACTCTTCTTCTTCATTCTCTCTTCTTCCTCTCCCTCATTTCCCTCATCTCTGAGTTACTCTGAGCTGAGACCATTACTGTGACTGTGCTGGGACTTCTACTCAACTGCTGCAGCCACTACTTCATCTTCTTTCTTCCTTTCTCATTTCCCTTCATTCCAAGCCACTGATACTGTGCTGATTCGGTGCTGGGTTGCTGCTACTGCTACTGCTACAGCTACTGCTGTTGTAACATCTTCTTATTCTCCTTCTCTGTTCAGATGGGTTCTCTTCTAGTTCTCTCTCTCTCTCTACCAACCTTCTCTCATTACTAAAAGGCAAGTGCACCTACTGTTAACTTAGAATGTATGTGTTTTCCTTTGATTTCTATGGTTTCATTTCATGATTTGTGATTATTTGAGTTTTAGAATTCTACCTGAGCCTAGTTGTGTTGATTGGATGAAATGGACATTGATGGATGGGCATTGTAGTGTTTCTACAATTTTTAATTGTTAATTGATTAATGGTTTAGTTTAAGAAACAATCTGATTGGAATTGAGTGGAAAGAGTGACTGTTACAGTCACTGTTACTGGAAACAGAGAGTTTATTTGGGTTCTTTGTATTTAGATCAGTGGGGTCCGGGTGGGCCACCCTTGGAGATCCGGACCACACATCTTGTAGAGGGACCCTGGGCGACACTAATGATGCAGCTTGATCTGAGGTTGATCCATGCGGGGGCCACCATCCGAGGGCTGATGGGAGCTGAGGTGCCGTGTTCTGTAACAGAACATGGGTTCTGTGTGTGGACGATTTCCACAGAACCTGACGAGTTGGAAAAGAGAGGAGATGAAGGTGGTTTGGTGGTCCATGGGTGCATGGGAACTAGGGAGAAAAGAGGAGTATGGGAAAGTATGGTCCGCTGAAGTTGTGGGGCCCAGGTGGGTCCCTGATTTCATATCAGGTCCGGACATTGGATCAGGGGATGTTTAGTGACCTTGATGGTGAGGACTGATCTAGGACTGGGCCCAGTGGGGCCCACTGATCCAATAACCCACTAGTTGTATTAATTAAAATAAAACATATAGTTTTTAATGCATATAATGAGCACCATTAATTTTCATAAATTGGAAATATAACCCCTTAGTTTTTATTGAACCAAATTGGAGCTGGGCCCAGTGGGGCCCACTAATCCTTATCCCAGTAGCTTTATTAATTAAATAAAACATTTAGTTTCTAATGTGTACAGTGGAACCCTATTAATTTTAGAAATTGGAAATAAAGACCCCTTAGTCTTTAATTAATTTAAATTAGTTTGAACCCCCCCCCCTTTAGATTTATACTTTTAGAAATTTCATTAGATTTTATAATTTAAACCCAAATTCGAATAGTTGTGTATGACTTGGATTTTTCCATCAGACCCAGACTTTAGTGCAAAAGTTGAGATTTGGCCTGGAATCTGTTGACTCAAGTACACCTGTGTACCAGATCGACCGGCTGGCCACCTGGTCAATCGGGTACACTGGAAACTCCAGAATCCAAACCAAATCCCAACTTTGATTCCAGTGGAACAGATCGACCCAACCCTTGCCAGGTCGACCTGCCACACTGTGAACACTAAGATGTGAGTTTAGCATTTGTTCTATGATTGATCGATTGTGGGGTCCATTGACCATCCAAAGGAACTTCCATCAATGTGCCAAGCACGAGTCAATGGCGTGGCTCGACCTTGACTCGTGGGGACCACCGATTAGGGTTTCGGTCGTTTAATCTAAGATGATTTGACCCCTAAGAGTTGTCAATGATGCTCGTAACCTCCTAAGCACTAAACACAGTATCATATGACATCAGTGACTTCGTTTAGAGATCAAATTACCGGAGATAGACCTGAACCTAAACGTGGCCCATTACCTAGGATTGGACCATTGTATTTCCCTATTGATTCCTTCATTGAAGTTCATACTTCACATTTATTATTTACTGTCATTCTTAGATCTTTAGTGTAGCTGTTTACTATTAATTAAACATAAATGGAGGACCTAAACCTAGGATATCTTAGAGGTGACCCGATAGTGTGATTTGGGAGAACATTGACCCGTGTCTGTGTCTAGGCGGGCCCTTATTGGGCCTAAGTGTGGAGATGTGTACCCCTAGTTGGAAGAGGTAGTTTCTTTTGGGATTTTAAGTTATGCTGGATTAATGGAAACTGTTTATCAGTATAAATGGATTAGTTGCCTCGTTTGGACAGATTTAGACCAGGCCATGTGTTGATGGGCCTTGGTATGGATCCAACGAGTGGGCTTGGACCTTGAATGTAATCCATAGACTAAATTGGTATACGCAGACTTCTTAGAGACTTGGATAGGACCTTGTTCATGCAAGGCAAAGCCTAGACGGACACAGACCCTTAGAGTATTCTCGAGTCGGCATAGACATTCACTCGGTTGATTTAAGCTTAGCCTGTGGACTGATCATCCTTGGTAGGAGCTAGATGAGTGTTGTGGAGCTATCATGATGAGCTGTGTGGTTAAGACGAACGGTGTGATACCGTGTCCGGTCTTGAGTGATGAGATGATGAGTGATTTTGCGGGATTAGTAATTCCCAGCACTGGTGAGATTTCCCCGCCGCAACTGTGTTCAGTATGGGAGGGCCGCGGCATAATATCCCGCGGTATTCCAGCTCGTGTGAATGTGCCAGTTTGTTGTAGTAGTTTAGATGTTTATATTTATTCTGATTCTCTATTATTATTATGCACAACTGCCTAGTTCTTTACCTTGCCATTCTTTAATTATTTACTCGTCTCTATTCATTTGATATATATGCTCTATGTTAGTAGTATGCTGTGACTTGCCAGATCTTTTAGATCTGACCCTTCATTGGTGCTTAGGCCTTGACCCAGAGATCCCTGATGATGCATTAGCTCTAGTGGAGGCACCTGTCGTTGGAGAGTTCGCGTGGGGCCCGGCCGACACGGATGTCGAGCCGGAGGGCGAGGATTTTATACCAGGGTTTTGAGAGCTCTTTATTTTGGGTTTGAGTGGAGATTTTGTAGTGAGTTGGGTAGAAACCAATATGTATAACTTTTTATTAACAACTGATACATTTAACTTGACCACTGTTCCGCTCTTACTTAATACATATATTGATACCTATTGCTTCCGCTTTATTTAATTGTTATGCTTCCGCAAATCTTAACCATTGAGTATTATACCGTCCAAAAAGTTTTAAATTGGACCTCACTGCGGCCTACGATCTTGGAAGTTCTCGGATTTTCCGGGAAGTAGCGCGCCAACTTCGGGTATTCGAACGATTATATCGGTACCCGGAATTGGGGCGTTACCGATACCTTTCATGGAATGAACAACAATTCTGAGAAAATTTTCTGACTTTTTCAGAATGGTGTGGGTTGCAGCACTGTCTACTAGTCATATATTGTTCCTAGTTCCACGATCCATACCTTAAATAAAATAATAAACTAATATAAATATGCAACCACATGATAAAGATCAAACCATTCACCATAGAATAGAATATCAATTAAATAAAAACCAAACACAAACCATCAGTCTAAAAACATGCACCTCAAAGGAATTAAAAAGAATTAAGTTTGTGAAGTTTAAAGAGTTATTGGTCTTCTAGACCATGCCAAGGGGTGCTCCTAAGTGAGTGTTAAATGCTTCATTATTCAGAAGTTGGGTGTCCTCACAACTCTTTATAAAATAGGCCAAAGGTTCGAATTGAGTTTATAAAATACCCAGGGTCCTTTTCCTAATCTCCAGAAACTCAAGGGTCAAGGTGAATAAAATACCCACAATCCCAAAAATAAAAAATACCCACTTCTTCCTCATTGTCGTCTGTCCTCCTTTGGGTTGTTGGATGGTGGACCAAACAGGGCCCACCTCACACGTGTCCCACATCTCTAAGGTCGCCCCACCATGTTTGGCCCGATGACCAGACCAGATATGTGATCAGATCGTCCAGCGGGTCCCACCATCGCCTGATGCCCAAACTGTTTTCCCCCTTTAAACACGCCATCTGCTGATCAAGCTTTAAGGTGATGGCCCAAACAAGGTCAGCTGCCTACGGATCCAGCCTCCTCAAGGTCGCCTGTGGGTCCACTACCGGATCTACAGTCCTAATCAAGCATTAGTGGGGCCACCTAGGTCCCACAATCAATACACATTAACAGTTCTCATGGTTCTGTGTCTGGGACTTTACTGCAAATCCAGTCCTCGCGGTTTGGTGGATTGGGTGAGTCAATAGTGATATACAAAATAAGAAAATCAATCAATCATCCCTAATCTCCGATCTCTATCACTAAAACAATTAAAATAAGAAGTAAATTAAGGAATAAATTAAAACATGACAAAAAAATTTGGCCAATGAAAAGTTAGAACATTGGGTTCTCAACTTTGAGAATCAGAACTACTGGTTCTGTCAAGACTTCAGGCTTGATTTAGAATTTCATATTCATAAAACATGAAATTAGAACTACAGGTTCTGTCAAACTTTCAGGTTTGAAGTAGAACTTCTAGTTCTAACAAATAATCAGAATTTCGGGTTCTGTCAAATTTTCATATTTAATTTCATGGTTGTATAATTTATTTGGACTTTTAAATATAAAAAAACTTCAAGTTTTGATTTATAGAAATGAATCTATAGGTTCATGTCAGTATTCAACATCTAGGACTGCTGGTCCATAGATCGGTGAACTTCAGGTTCGGATTTAGAACTTCTGATTCTATTTTGTGATCCATTCATAATATTGATAAATTTAAGTTAATAGAAAAAATATGCAAGAGGATGAACAGTAACCAAACACTATAATTACTATAAATAAGTATCATAAACTAATTTTATGCATTCTAATAGATTGGATTTGAATTATGGTTTGGATACCACTTACCGTGATCGCAGTTAAGAAAAAGATTTTGACCATTGAGATGTTGATCTGTTGCGTCTATTAGGTAATGCACGTCGCCATAAATCTCCAGAACCAAGCCGTTCGTCGATCGGAGGTCGGATGAAGAAGTTATGGCCTGACCCAAAGTAAGCTTGAAACAGAAAATAAACTGGATTCTTCTGAGCTTTTTGATGTATGACCCGAGGCAAGATAAGAAAACAAGTAGCCCATGCTTCCTTGGCTGTCATTGTTGAATCCTTGCCTCAAAGGTTGGATAATCTCTTACTGATCATGAAAATAACAACAAAACCGTAGCAAAAGATGGTGATTTGATGATGCACGCATACCAAGGTTTGAAACACAAACGGGCAAACAAAGGGGAGAGAGCAACTTGTTGACGTGCGCAAACCAAGAAAGAAAAGCAACTTGTTAACGTGCCCAGGGAATCGAAGCAAACCGAGGCATGCACGGAGAAGAAGGCTTGGGGATTTTTTTGTTCTTTGGTTTTTCTTCTTACTAATAACGTGTTAGAAAAGAGATAGACTAAGATAAAGAAAGTTAGAGGCCGGGAGAAGAGAGAGTTTTCTATTATCTCATTAATTGTGTGTACAAATACAAGGGGAGAAGCCTATTTATAGGCAAAGTAACTTCATAAGAGAAGAATCCTAATTCTAACCCTAACTCATCTGATGTGGGCATCCACACAAGATCCATATTTGATAACATAAAGAACGATTAGTTAGATATTATTATTATTATTGGTATAACCCACAACCTAAAGATTGGAGTAGTACCTCCCGTGCCCCTTGTTTGTGTGAGTCTTAGGAAGCCTGAGTCATGCAAGCAGTGGGCCCCTCTACAGTTGATTCTTTGTCTGGGCTGATTACGTTGGTATGGTAGGACCTGGTTGACCCGCCAGGCCTATTTTGTGGCTGGTTTCATCAGCTGGACCCTTTAATGGGCCTAGTATCTAATCAATCCCTTGCAATCTAAATATAATTATTTTAAGGCCCTGGACCCTTGGTTTGGTCCCAACGGGTAATCTCGACATTAATGAGGGTTTTTCCTTTTTTTTCTATATTGGAGATTCCAACTAATGTACTCTACCCACATAGCCATGTTCTTAACCAACTGTGCTACAACGGAGGAACAAACCATGATGAGCTAGTTGTCCCTTGTTCTCCAAAATAGGTTCACCACCCAATTTATTTGATCTCTTTTCAACTAGATAGAAGTTTTCAAATTCTGTTGTTTAAGCCTCTAAGTTGGGCAATATATCATCTGATTGGTCATCAACAACTTATTTCTGGCCTTTTTTCCTTGCATAATATCGTACATGGACTGCAGATCTAAAACACTCAATCTAAACATCTATGGGCATGTCATTTCCTAGCTTCTTACAAAATTTGGTTCCATGCCAATATCACGATCAATAACGTGGCATTGTGGTTCATAATAATTTAGCAACTCTTGCAATAAAGTCACGATTTTGTCATCATTGTGAATTGTGTAAGTGGTTTTCTTGCCATGTACCAAACTTGCACAGCTGTCCCAATTATTATATATGAAACTAATTGTTTTTAATTGTAGAATTCAGAGATTGCGACCAGTTTAATTTTGACCATTCCAATTTTATGATTTACACACTCCTCCCTCTAAAAGATTATTCAATGTTGTAACTCTTCAAGCCTTTATTTCTTTCCACTTCAGTAACTTCTCAACTTAACTCCACAAACATGTCCCTCTTCAAATCCTAATCAAAATTAAATTTTCCTTTTCAAATACTATCACATCCCGGTCCCGAATCGGGTTGGGGTGTAACAAATACCCTATAAATTTACCAATAATCTTTTGTAAATTAGGGATTGAATGTCTTAACTCCACATGCACGTTCCCTCTTCCATATAACGTTTCCTCTTCAAATCCCCTATAAATTAGGGACAAAAAAAAATCTCTTATAAACTTCTTACAAATATTTTTTTTTATCATGCTTAATTTTCTTTTCAAAACCATCATTTTCGACTATTCCTTCTTCGTCTACACAATAAAAGTGGAATTAGGATCAATCACACGTTGTGGCCGGGCAGCTTTTGGTACAAGTATAAGGATGCAGCCTTCAGCAATAACCCTTAATCTTTTCATATGAAGCTGCTGGTTTTGATGTTATTGTTGTTTTCATTACCTTTTTACTGTTCTATGTGACCGTCTTTCTCCGTTTTCATGTTTCATTGCGTCTCTATTCTCCCTAATGTTCCCTCTGCAACTTGTAATCCTTCTTTTATTTTTTGCAAAAAAAAAAAAAAAAGAGAGAGAGAAAAAGTTGAAAGAGATCACCATAGTATTGTAGAATAAGAAGGTGGGCTTCTGAAACCATAGGATGGACGAACATGTACACACGGCCTCTTCACTATTTAGTCTTTTTTTTTTCTTTCAAAATCACATATGTAATTATTCAAAAACAATAGAGTAGTACAATAAGATGTTCAAGAATTCTTTCCAAATTGGATAGTATTATATAGGGGTTGACCAAACTTAAGCTCTACTCTATCCCTCAAAATAAGAAATGCAAACGGACATGGTCATGGACACATTAAGCTTGGTCGGCCGAAATTTAAACCAATATGAGAACAAATGTATTTATGATGGGGTATATCCATTCAATTCCGAACTTCAAATAATAAATCATAATATTGATAAAAAAAATCTTATAAATAATGCTATATTTTTGTTACTACTAGAAAAAGATAGATCTGTCATTTTGCTATATATCAAAATTTTGGAAAAAAAGTGAAAGCAGTAAGAATTTAAAATCATGCGAGCAATGTACAACTGAACATTTAAATATATCATTTATATGTTTATAAGTTTATCCCTTTAAATTCAACATGTTGTCACATTCTATAAGCCTACTTTCATTTGTTCTTCTTTATATTTTGAACATAGGTTAGATTTTAAGAATGATAAAAAAAATATATTTGTACCTTATTTATTTATTTCTCTCTTAATAGTATTTTAAAAAAATTTAATATATATATATATATTTATGTTTGGCACGGGCCTTTGTTACTAGTAAGATATGACAACCATATATCATTGAAATTACACTGCAACAAGATAAAATTATGATAGTTTTTACCTGTAATGAAAGGAAGCTAATTTTACATGGATAATATTCTTCTACATACCGACTACACATTATATCGAGCTCATGGGCCCACTTTGATGCATGGCAATCTTATGGGAGGAGAGCAGATGGAATAGTCTCGTTACGGATGACGGGGAGCCAAAAAAACCACCCCCACTACAGTATATATCCAGTCCTTGATTTAGTAGCTTTAGAGTTTAATGGCATCCCAACCATACATCTTTTTGCCAATCCAACATTTTGTGTAGGATGAAGGAACGTAAAATTGGCTGGTGAGATATGGGATGACAAGAGTTTAAAGGGGTTTGTATTGAACATTTCCAACATTACGTAAAAGACGATTATCTCATTAGATTTTTGTTATTTAAAATGATAAACTTTAATTATATACTTACTAATTCAAGGAGGCTGATTTGAGCCAACTACCCCTTAATTCAACTCTTTCATATGTGATCTACCTACAAGACTTCTTAAATTCATTGGTCAAGGCATACTATGTGGCCCAATCTTCTCCTGCACTGCACTCATATGCTCTATAGTCCATTGAAAGAGATTTTAATCATCTAGGGGTTTAACAAAATTTAGGGGGGTTCAGTGCAAGCGGAAAAAAAGAATTCTACTGAAAGGACATATAAATAGTTACAAATGTGGTAGGGCAATGCAAGTTGTTGAAATCCAAACCTAATCAACGATTAATACCAGCTTCAAATCCTTAAAAATACAAGTAAAACCCACCCAAAGTGGCAGGGTCAAGTCATCGGCTGCTATCCCTAGTATATATCCAGTCCTTGATTTAGTAGCTTTAGAGTTTAATGGCATCCCAAACATACATCTTTTTGCCAATCCAACATTTTGTGAAGGATGAAGGAACGTAAAATTGGCTGTGGTGAGATATGGGATGATAAGAGTTTAAAGGGGCTTCTATTGAACATTTTCCAACATTACTTAAAAGACAATTATCTCATTAGCTTTTTGTTATTTAAAATGATAAACTTTAATTCTATACTTACTAATACAAGGAGGCTTATTTGAGCCAACTACCCCTTAATTCAACTCTTTCATATGTGATCTACCTACAAGACTTCTTAAATTCATTGGTCAGGGCATACTATGTGGCCCAATCTTCTCCTGCACTACACTCATTTGCTCTATAGTCCATTGAAATCGATTTTAATCATCTAGGGGTTCAACGAAATTCAGGGGGGTTCAATACGAGCGGGAAAAAAAAAGAATTCTACTGAAAGAACGTATAAATAATTACAAATGTGGTAGGGCAATGCAAGTTGTTGAAATCCAAACCTAATCAACAATTAATACCAGCTTCAAATCCTTAAAAATACAAGTAAAACCCACCCGAAGTGGCAGGGTCAAGTCATCGGCTGCTATCCCTAATTAAGTTTAGTTCTATTGATGGTCATGATTAATTGTAAGAAATGACATCCATGACTATGGACTATGCATGGCCTGTCAATCTCTGGTCCGCCCTGCATCGTCCAATTTAGGACCGTCTCAATTTAGTATTTTGAATTGAATGTCTTGATTCTCTAAATTTGAATAATGATGGATGGTTAGATTATTAATTATATTGATGTTTGAGTTGGTGATGCATGGTTGATTACTGTGTAGATGTTTGAATTGGTAATGGATGCTTAATTATTATATACATGTTTGGATTGGATGTTTCGTAAGTATTTTTAGTTCATTGATACTTGTATTAAACATGTGTGTGTTTTTTTAAAATTTTATTTTTTAAAAATGTTTTTCAAATTAAAGAAACCACAACCATTGACCATGGTTTTTGTTTATTAAAAAGCCAATTAAAGCGATGGCGTTTGGATGTTGTTTTGGTTAATTTTTAGCCAAGATATATGGCCGTTGATATTTTGTAACATTAGTATGACTTTGAGATGTCGTTTTGGAAAAAAGAAAACATGGCAAATGAAAGGAAAGGTTATTTGGTGGTCATTTTTTAAAATTGGCCTATAATATTTATTTTTAACCACTTAAGGCATGAATCTTATGCATTCAATTACCATGAATTTTAATGCAAACAAGTATGCCCTAAGAGCACATTTGTGCACCATACTCTACCCTTCCTCGCGATCCCATCCGAAAGGCTTTCCTTTGAATTCATGTCTAATCAAGAAAAGAAAAAGAAAAAGAAAAGAAAATTTACCATTTTCTTGATGAAATACTGACTGCACCAAATGATGAAAAATGAAGTGCGTGGAAAATTAGAACTTTATTCATGAAGAATGTCTTAGCCAAATGTGTCATGATGGTGTGTTTGGTTGGGTAGATTCTAATTCATAAGAATATTAAGAAATGTATTTTTGCTTGTAGTTGTTTTTTTGTTTTTTGTTTTTTTGTAAAGAGCGATAACTAAACAGAAAGAGGTAAAGATCCACAAATGAACATTAAAAAGCCAACACACTCATTGTTGAGTTGTGTTGGCCCGTTGTATTACACATGCATGTTGTGGCATGGATCCTCGATTATTTGTTATTTAGATTGATAGTATCACTTTTGACCAGTTGGACTACTAGCAAAAAAGAAAAAAAAATTAAATAATTTCTTTGTTGAAAAAAGATTACCCAACTATTAATCTAGGAAATCAATTTATGGTCCCATTTACAATTTCAACTTATATCCTTTACCTTGCACCTCTTTAGTATGCTCTGTTTTTCCTTTTGGTGAGTACGCTTAATCCATAATACGAGTTGGTATGGTATCCACTTGGTGCATCCAAATAACTAGGATATGAGAAAAATGGTAAATTCTGATTATAAATTAGCAAATGGTTTGATGGACTTGATTAAAGGCTATTAATAATCTAATTAAGGGCCCACATCTTAAAAATCCAACTATTTTACAGACTTGTTGAGCTATGGAGTTGCTCTAAGAGAGTCAAAATTGGTCGGATAGGGGAATTTATAGTTTCAACGGATAGGATTTTGACATAAGGCATGGGCACTAATTGATTGCAGCAAACGATTTTTTAGGGCACGCCACGCCTCACCTCTCCTCTATAAAAACTCATGCCAGGTTCCAAAAAGCTAGCTACCCCTTTTTCTGTGAGAAAAGGAAGGGAGGGATGAAGAGTAAGAAGACGAGAATACGAGGAGGAGGAGAAAGAATTAATAGCATCACAACGGCAGAGCCCGCATCAGGTACGGGTGTCTTTCTTCTTCTCCTCCATATCTGCTTGTGCTTGCTGTTGTTTCTCTTTTATTCTTTGTTTTCTTCAGATTGGCTGCTGCTATCATCTCCTCCTTGTTTCTCTCTCTTCTATTTCTTTTACTGTTTTGCAGACATCATTAGATCTGCTGCTTCTCTGTGCCCCCACCAAATTTTTTCACAGATCTTTTATCTTCTCTTTCTTTTTTTTTTACTGGTTTGTACGGTCACTGTTCTTGAACTTATGGGTCGTTACCAACTGGCCTGCGGCCTGAAGCAGGCCCCTTGGTAGATTATGTTTTTTCACTATGCACCGTAGCATGTTCGAAAGAAATTCTTTTATGTTCAATTAAACTTTGAAGTTTTAACTTCATCTTTTACTTTCATGAGTTTATCATTTTGAGAATAAGTTTATCTAGTTATTTATTGACTCATTTTCTAATTAACAGTGATAAAGTCAAGGCCTGGGTGGTATAGGAAAAGGTACGTTTGATATTGGTTTTTTTAATAAATTGCAACCCAGCTTTTATTTTAATTTTTATTTATTGTAATATATTGACTCTTTCATGGTATTTGTTTACTTTTTATTATCTTATATGCTTTGGTTTTATTAAATTGAATTTACTATTACTATTTATGTGAATGGATTATAAAATAAAATCAGAAGTTCTAAATTTGAATATGAAGTTCACTAATATAAGGACCCGCAGTCTTAAAAGTTTAAATACTTATATGAATATGTAGATTCACATCCATAAATTAAACTTCAATTTTTTTATTCAGATCCAAATAAATATATATCTTATGATAAAGCTATGAAATTAAGCATAAAGATTTGACAGAACGAGAAGTTCTAATCTATGCTTGAAACATTGTTAGAATCAGAAGTTCTACTTCAAACTTGAAGATTTGACAGAATCAGAAGTTCTGCTTCAAATCGAAAATTTCGCCTGAACCTGCGGTTCTAATTCATGTGATGAACCTGAAGTTCTAAATCAAGCTTTAAAGTCTTAACAGAACAAGCTGTTATGATTTTTAAAGGATGTTCCAACTTTTGCTGCCAACTTATTTGTCATGATTAATTTCTTACTTATTTTATTTTGGATATTAAGATTTTGTTTCTTTTATTTTGTTAATTATCTGCATACTATTAATTTTATATATCTTTCATTACAGTTTGTGGATGATATCAAACCTGGCAGAGCAACTGGATGTAAAAATCTATTTGCAATCCAAGAAACTTGGATAGGCCATTAAAGAGGGTAATAAGATGTCTCTGGAGGATAGGGTGTCAATCCTCATCTTCTTACGTCATCACATACATAACGACCTAAAAAATGAATATCTAATTGAATAAGACCCATCAGGTCTCTAGAAATCCCTGAAGGATATGTATGATCACCACAAGATGGTCATATTACCATCTCAGTATCTGAATATAACTCTGCCATCTTCAATATTGTTTTTCGTTTAAGATTATGTGGTGAAAATCTTACAAAAGAGCAGATATTGAAGAAAACATTATCCACTTTTCATGCCTCGAATGTTCTCGTGCAACAGCAGAATCGAGAGCGACGTTTCTCCAAATATTGAAACCTTATCTCTTATCTCCTAGTCGCTGAACAAAATTGCATAGTGTTGATGAAAAACCATAACTCGAGACCAACTGAATCTTTGGCAATTCCTAAAGCAATCACTACAACAATATGCACTTTTAGCGACGCTTTTTAGCGACATTTTTATAAATCGTCGGTAAAAGTCATACTTTTACCGACGGTTATACAAAAAACGTCGGTAAAAGTGTGACTTTTACCGACGTTTTCCTTAAAAACGTCGGCAAAGTTCAATCTGGAACATAGGGAAGTGAAAAGGAGAGATTATTATTGACGAATTAGAAAACATCGGTAAAATTACTTTTAGCGACGTTTTATTTGTTTTACCGACGACAAAAAACGTCGGTAAAAGTCTTTTTATTTATTATTTATTTTTCTATTTTATTTTACCAACGAAAAAAAACGTCAGTAAAGTCTTTTTTATTTTTTTTTATTTTCTATTTTCATTTGCCGACGAAAATAAAACGTCGGTAACGTATTTTATGTTTTATTTTTTTACTTTTGCCGACGAAAAATAAGCGTTGGGAAAGTTCAATTTTCTTATGAACCGAAAAATAAATGAACGTTTAACGACGTTTTGTATAAAACGTCGGTAAATATTAATTTTATATTTAGAAAATTTAAAATCGTTGACATTTACCGACGAATTATATTTTTTACCGACGATAAGTAGCGTCGGAATAGTTATTACCGACGTTTTTATAAAACGTCGGTAAAAGTTGATTAACTTTTCATTTGTTTTAATTAATGAATATAATAATTTTTACCGACGAAAAGTGGTTTTGGGTGACGAAATTTAAACGTCGGTAAATCTTTTGTTTTCCCTCTCCCGCCGAAAAAGCCGTCTTTTCCTCTTTTCAGCCCTCTTTTACGTTTTTTCACTCTCTCCTCTGCTCAAAGCCCTCTTTCCACTCTCTCACCTGCTCACCTCTCTCTCTATCTCTCGATTGGCGCTCTCTCTCTCTCTCTCTCGATCTGTTCTTCTCTCTCTCGATCGGCCCTCTCTCTCAATCTGTTCTTCTCTGTCTCGATCGGCTCTCTCTCTCTCTCTCTCGATCGGCTGTCTCTCACTCGTTCACTCTCGCTCCCTCACTCGATCTCTTTGCGCTGTCTCTCTCTCACTCGCCCACTCTCGCTCCCTCACTCGATCTCTCTGCTCTGTCTCTCTCTCACTCTCTCTCTCGCTCGCTCTCTGTCGGTGGAGCCCTCTGCTCTCTCTCGCTCTGCTCTGTCTCTGTCTCTGTCTCTCTCTCTCGCTCGCTCTGCTCTCTCTCTCTCGCTCTGCTCTCTCTCTCTCTCTCTCTCTCGCTTTGCTCTGTCTCTCTCTCTATCGCTCTCGCTCTCTCGATCTGCACATTATCTCTCTCTCTCTCTCCTTCTCGCTCTCGATCTGCTCTGTCTCTCTCTCTCTCGCTCGCTCTCTCTCGCTCTGCTCTGTCTCTCTCTCTCTCTCTCGCTCGCTCTCTCTCCCTCGCTCTCGCTCTCTCGACGCTTCAATTTGTCTTTCTCTCTCGCGGCTGCCATTGCTCGGAGATCTCTGCCATTTCTGTCTTTGCGGGGAGGAAAGCCCTAAGTCGATTGAAAGGAAAGAAGAAAACGAGGGGAAGAAAACGAAGAAGAAGAAGAGAAGAAATCGGACGAGTCTATAGGACACCATCGCCATCGCCATACCACTCTCGACTGAGGTACCCCAAATCAAATGGATTGTAAATTTTAATCCATCCAACTGCTGTGAATTCTGCTATGCATTTACACCAGGGTTCTGTTTCTGTTTTTATTTTTTTTAATGATTGGGTTAGTTTTGGTTTTGCTCTTGATTGAACTTCCCTCTACATTTTAAGAAATTGCAAGTCTTACCATTCTTATGTTTTTAATGCAATTACATGAAACAAACAAGGCCTAAAGCACATTTATTCTCTTGACCATAAATGTTGATCATCAAACAAGACCAACCCACATCAAAAGCTGTGAACTTGTGTCCTAACATGTTTCACAATCTTCCAATCAGTTAACTAGGCAGATTAAGTATATAACCATTACAAGCTTATTATAGCACATATATTCCCAATCTACACAAATGAACCCTCTTATAAAAAAAAAAAATACAGATATAAAAAATTAAAGAAAATGAATTGCTCCTATAATGGTGGCTGTCTATTGCTAGAAATGCTTAATCCCATAAGCACAGAGAGCCAAAGCAATAGTGAGGAAATGCCATTTCCAGTTCAAAAACATGTTGGAAATGCTTATTCCTCTTATGGTGATAAACCAACTATTTCTCTTCTTAGCTTCCCATTTCATTCTCTCCAACTCCTTCATCTCCTCCACTTTTCCAGAGCAATCCTGCTCTTTCCTACCATCCAAGGCATTATCACTTGTGGGAAGATCATTCTTCATACCTTCATGTTCTAAATCTTCTCCAAGATAGATACAAGTTGTCAATAGAAATGCCATTATGCTAACTATGGAACTCATCATCTCATTGATCTGGCAAGATCCCATCCTTAGCTTCACAGATGTTTTGATCCCCATAAATTTATCTGTAGCAACTACCTTGAACTTGCTAGACATGGAACCTTTAAGTCGGCATTTCCTCCAAATTTCTGATTTGGGCACTACAAACTCTGGGGATGGAAGGAACTCATGATTCTATACAAATGGCACGTGGGTGGTTTCCTTGCCCAGCTCAGGTATCTGTTACTGGTACTAATAAGAAAAGGAGAAGAGAGTGGGAGTGGGAATGTAATGAGAGTTTGAAGAAGATGTTTGGGTGCTTGGATAGGAATTGGATGTTGGAGAGTGATGAGAGAGAGGTTATAGAGCTGCAAGACCTTGGGAACGACTTCCTGGAGAGCTTGCTCTCATCTTTTTGACAGGTTTAGGTGCTCATTTTGTGTAAATTGATTGTCAGATCAGATTGTAATTCCATTTGGGCAGTTGTCCATCTAGTTAATTAGCCATGGATGGCCTGGACCAGTTTGCGGCAAGGATTCATTTTTTTTAGGTGATTAGTGTTAGGTGGATTGGCTGAGGAATTGGTGGAATGTTGCATGATTCTTTTATTTCCATAGTTGAAGAAATCATTCATGAATCTTAATTAGTAACCACAAATGCAATAGGATGGCCCTTTATCTCTTCATCAATCAATTGAAGCAATTGCTTTCGCTAAATCTGATACTGCTCGCAAACACAATCTTCCAGGGATTTTCACTCTCTCAAATTTTGATTGGTGTCAACTATCAGATTATTATTTGCTAGACTTCTTGTTCAATTCATTAACAGCTTGAGGGCAAGGCATCTCATGGTCAGTGGAAACATATAGTGACTGTCCTCTTGTAACTCTGTTGGTTATCTAAACAAATATTTATGGGGAAAGAAACTTAAAGAAATTAATGTGAAGAAAAAAAGGAATTTCTTGATCGATTAAATAGCACCACACAGGTTACATACAATATATAGAAATTTTAAATTTAAAATCTATCACATAGTTCATAACTAAACTGAAAAGGTAAAGTTGGGCCCCATGTTTATCCTTTGTACACCCTAATTCTAACAAGAACTCGGTCAGCTTCCATGTTTTCAGCACCTCTTCATGCAAGTCTAGTATAATCTGTAATGTAACTTGATTTTGTACCTAATTGGACCCTCTCATCATGCATCACCCTTTCATTGGCCTTCTTTGACCATTTAATAAAGCTTTTATAGAAATTTCTCTTTTCTGTACTTTAAATGGTTTTATAAGTTGTTTCAGTAGAAAAAATGGCATTTTATGGCTCTAAAAAGTTTAAATTAGATCTCACAAATTGTTAATTCTGGTTTTGAATTCTCCTTATTGTATTCTCTTAAATGTTTTTATTTCATCGAACTGTAAATTTTCGATTCGCACATTTTAATCTTATCATTCTGATAAAAAGGCACAGCAACAGTCGTTCCATATTCTCTAGATTTTCCTTTTGTAAAATGTTTGTTGACAGAGAATCTCAAAAACATAGTTTTGATAAAACCTTTGCTGGTCTCTACTCTTATCAAGATTTAGTTGCATAAAGACATTTTTTCTTTAACAGCTTTTGTGAAAGCTTCTTTTGGTTATGATTTTTCAGATGGTGCACGGTTTAAACATCAAACATGATAAGAAGGGGAGGCTAATCAGGGGCTGAATTGGGTCACCAAGAACATTCCAGTAGATTACATGAAAGATGTGACTATTAATTGATCATGTGCAAATACTAGTAACTATTTTCAACCTTCATATAGACATTCAAACCGGAAAAGAGAAGAATGACCAAAATCTCAAGACATTATGCTTTGTCTTGCACCCACTATTGCTAGTCACGTTGGTTATTAATTTAAAAATAATTTGAGATGATGGCAGCTGGTTATTAATTAATTTTGTTGACCATTACTATTTGAAGCCTCTAATTCAATGACTATGAACGTCAAACAATACTCTATTTTTAAGATGTATCTCCATTGGAAAAGATGATTGAAGCAGGCCCAATGAGCTGAACCTCATAAACACATTCAATTTATTCAATATAGGTGAGTGGATTCTATTTCTAATTGCTAATTACTTGTGATTTGGTCAGATATGGACAGGAGTTGGATATTACATTATCGGAACCGATTTAGTGCGGAGTACATAGCTGGGGTAAACTAATTTATTGATTTTGCAAAGGCGAATTCGGGCGGGGCAGTGTTGATTAACTGCCCGTGTAACGATTGTTGTAACCATCGGAAGCATGACTATGTAACCGTGAGAAGTCATCTGCACATTAAAGGAATGATGGTCCATTACCTACGGTGGATATATCACGGGGAACCCATAGTTCAACCCGATGATTCAGATGAGAGCGATGATGAATCAGAAGATAATCAAGATGAGTACAATGAGTTGATAGATGATCATCGTAGGGGAACTTACTTAGAGGAAGATACTCAAGAGATGAATGATTTTGAAAATTTGTTGAATGCTTCTCAGCGAGGCCTTTACCCAGGATGCAAAAGCTCAGATACTCTGTTATCGTTTGTCATCAAGATACTGCACGTGAAGGTAGAAAGTGGGTGTAGCAATAAGTCGTTCGACAAGGTCCTGCAGATTTTTAAGGACTTCTTACCCGAAGGTCATGTGGTGCCGGCATCAATTTACGAGGCGAAGAAATTATTACGTGACTTGGGCATGGGATACAAGAACATAGATGCCTGCAAACACAATTGTGTGTTGTATTGGAAGGAGAATGCTCAATTGGATAAATGTCCAGAATGTGAAGAGCCTAGGTACAAGATCAATGATGGCAAGCGAAAGAAGATCCCTCATAAGGTGCTCCGTTACTTCCCATTGACACCGAGGTTACGCAGATTGTATATGTCAAGGAAGACAGCCACAGAGATGAGATGGCATAGTGATAAGCGCGTTGACGATGGGATAGCGCGGCATCCGGCTGATTCAGTGGAATGGAAAGAATTTGATAAGAAATATCCAGAGTTTTCCCAAGAGACACGTAATGTGAGGTTGGGGTTAGCCACTGATGGATTCAATCCTTTTGGTAACATGAGCACCTCTTATAGCATGTGGCCTGTCATACTTATGCCCTATAATTTGCCACCATGGATGTGCATGAAGGAGCCATTCATGATGATGTCATTACTTATTCCAGGACCAAACTCACCGGGAAACGATATCGATGTATATCTGAGGCCCTTGGTTGATGAGTTGAAGGAGTTGTGGGATCATGGTGTATCTACTTATGATGCCTCCACTAAACAAACCTTTCAAATGCATGCGGCTGTGATGTGGACGATAAATGACTTTCCTGCGTATGGTAACTTGTTTGGGTGGAGTACAAAAGGTTATAACGCATGCCCCTCGTGTAACGACACCTCGTTAGGGGTGAGGTTGAAAGATAAGATTGGGTACATTGGCCATCGAAAATACTTGGAAGTAAACCACCAATGGCGTAGAAGCGAGGCCTTCAACGGTCAGCCTGAGTGTGAAAAGAGGTCTTTGGATCTACCGGGGCAAAAGGTACTAGACCAGCTCGAAGAACTACATCCGGTTAGGTTTGGCAAGAATAACAAAAGACCGCGTGACTCTGGAGAGTTGAATTGGACAAAGAAAAGCATCCTATTTGAATGGCCCTACTGGAAGTGCAAAAAACTCTGACACAACCTTGATCCTATGCACATTGAGAAGAACATCTGTGTAGCCTTGGTTGGAACAATGTTGGGCATAAAGGGCAAAAACAAGGACACCGAGAAAGCGCGTAAGGATTTGAAAAATATGGGCATCAGGCCAGAGTTGCATCTAGTGGAGAGGGGCGATGGATCCAGCTTGAAGCCGCATGCCTCTTACACTCTGGCACCAAAAGATAGAGATGGATTTTATGAATTCTTGAAGTCGATCAAATACCCAGACGACTATGCCGCAAACCTCTCGAGGTGTGTAACCTCGAAAAATGATAAATTGGCTGGTTTAAAGAGCCATGATTGCCACATCCTTATCCAACGGATCCTTCCTATTGGCATGCGTGGCTTTTGTGAATAAAGATATTTGTACAACATTGTTTGAGTTAGGCAGCTTTTTCCAAGACCTCTGCTCGAAAACACAGAGACACGATGATTTGAAAAAATCGGAGGAGCAGATAGTTTTAATATTGTGCAAGCTTGAGAGGATCTTTCCTCCTGCTTTCTTTGATGTGATGGTTCATCTATCGGTTCACTTGCCACGCGAGGCCATTCTTGGTGGACCGGTGCAATATCGGTGGATGTACCCGATTGAAAGGTAATAGTTGATGACCATCGAAAAATTATTTATATATTAGTGCAATTGCCTTGCATTGGAAATCGTAATAGTTATCATTTGTTGTTTAAAGGTTTCTGAAGACCCTAAAGGGGTACGTTCGCAACAGAGCACGGCCTGAAGGTTCGATCGCCGAGGCTTACATTGTCAAAGAGTGTCTCACTTTTTGCTCAATGTATTTAAGGCAGACTGATCGAGTAGAGCGTTATGATGATGGTGGCGAACGGGGTGCGGGGATGTCGGTCTTCACACAAACTGTCCGTCCCATCGGACTGATGCAAAGGGCACATGATCATTCTCAAAGGGAGCGTGACATGGCTCATTGGTTTGTGCTGAATGATTGCCCCGAAGTGGAGCCGTATCTACAGTATGTGCTTCAATCTAGCCATATGTATGCATTGCTTGTTAACTCATTTATTCATTCTCGTCTCGGACTGATTCATTAAAAGCTATCTTGAGTAGGGAACACAAGAATTTAGTGCAAGACGAAAGAGGTGGAGACGTCGGGCAAATACAACGAAAAGAATTTGCAGAATGGTTCAAACAACGTGTAAGACATAAAATGAAGAACTTTTTAATTGCTTGATGTTATTTGAGTATAAGCTTCAAATAACATTAGTCTAACACATTTGTCTTAATCTGCTTATGTAGATGAATCAATTGCGAACTATAGGGTCACCAGAAGCTCTTGATGAGATGTGGTCATTAGCAAATGGCCCCAGATCCCTAGTGAATCTTTACCAGGGGTGTGATTGCAATTGCGTCCGATACCACACTGTAGACCGTGAGAAATGTCGTAGGAGCCAGAGTAGCGGCTTGGTCGTGGAAGGGGAATACGAAGGGGTGAAACATGACTACTATGGCTACATCTGCAAAGTCTGGGAATTGTCCTATCGGCACGGGGGTAAGGTGGTCTTATTTGAATGTGAATGGTACAACACTAGTACCAAACACAAGATAAACATCGAAGACCATCTTACAAGCATTGATATCACGGGTCGTTGGTGTAAGGATGATCCATTTGTCCTACCAAGTCAGGTGAAACAAGTCTTCTATGTCAATGACACCGGTAGAGGAAAAAATTGGAGAGTTGTAGAACGGGTCAAGACTCGGGGAGTATGGGATGTGCCCGCTAAGCGGGATGACGACGGTGATGATGGTGATGTGCCGGTTGATGCATTTCAGCAGGACGAAACGACATTTGTTGTCCCAGTCCTCGTCGATGGTACTAGTGACCAATACTCTAGGGATGATATAGATCCTGAGATCGTTCTCAGTGATGAGTCAGCATACGAGGATGAAACCTGGCGGAATACGAAGATGATGAAGGGAATGATGGCCATAGTCAGGAAGATGATGACATGGAATATGACATGTAGTGTTTGCTTCGATTTTGCACATGTAACTATTAAGTAAATTAATGAAGAACTTTTCTTCCATAGAGTATGCTTAATTTCATTCGATTGTTGAAGGAATTTTCGTTCATGTTATTTTACCCTGCATATGAACAATTTTTGTTATGTTTATTTTAAAAGTATTATATGGTGTGCGCCATGTTATTACCTAGCTCGTTAGATTTATCCTCCGTTGCTTTCCTTTAAATTAAAATTGAAACGATTCAATTTTTCAACTCTAACACAGAACATGATGAATGCACCTCTTAAATACTGTCGTGGCAAAGACTCTCAACGTGTTAGGGAATGGACAAATGAGTTTGAACATAAACCATTTGAAAATGAAACTCCAATAGTAAAGCATGGTTCCCGCAAAATACAACTAGCTCAGTGGCTGAGACTGTGTGGCAATTTCATCTCTGAAAGATATATAATGATAAAAATTGCTGAAACATTGCCACCGGCTTGGGATGCTGCAAAAATGAAGATATTTGAAGTCTTACGACCATGGCATGCAGTGGAATTCGTCGACCTATTACAGTCATTTGAAAAATATATTCATCCCTTATGGATACAGTTCTGAAGAGAGAAAATGGTTGAAGGAATATCTGTTAGAGAACATTTGCTAAATAAGGAACAGTTGTTTTACGATCTCAAAAGAAGAGGATTTGAACCGAATATTGCAGATCTGGTGCGTTCAATAGTAAGCACTCTACCACCTCCTTGGCCGGTACAAGAAATCCATGCTAAGCTCAAGATTAATTTCCTAGACTTGAGGGAATTAGGAGAAATGCTAGAAGAGATCGAGGTCGACATTAAATTTCAGGTTTTGCACATGTAACGATTAAGTAAATTAATAAAGATCTTTTCTTACATAATGACATGGTATTCAATCTCATTCTCTTATGATTTGTTCATTTATGGAGTAAGACATTTCTACATTTCACACATTATTCTTATCTTTATATATCATAGTTGCAAAGGATGCCAAACGAAGTGAAAAAATGGGTCAAACCAGGAGAGTTGTCCCGTCAAGTGCAAGCATCCAATTATCTATTAAAGAGAAAAAGAACAATTAAGAAGAATGATGAAAAACTAGCGGCTCTAGGGCTCCCTCCGACTGCACGTACTATATCCGATTCGGCTAAAGGGACAAACGAGCAGGGAAAGAGGAATGTTAGTGGGAATGATAAGGATGAGAACTACATTCCCCCCAAGATGATGATGTAGATGACGAGACATCATGGTCTCAATCGGATGAGGTAATCTTTCGTTTATAATGTCTATGACGTGTACTTGAAAATACTAGTAACTTGTATGTGACACTGAGGCTCGAAATGATTTTCATTTCCATTTAATGTAAATTGATGACATTCACTTTGCTAATATTATTTTTTTGTGTTAATAATTATTTAATTTCCTTGTCAATTTGCTTTAAGCCAGATTGCAGATATGCCTCAGGAAAATAGGGCGAGACGTGCTCGGCAGGTTGCAGCTGCAGTCAGGTTAGATCCTGTGGAGAGCAGACCTGAGCCCTCGACGCAGCCTCCGCCAGCTGCTCTTGAGGTTACACGGGCCGGAGGATCAGGGAGCACCCTTGAATCGGCAGCCTCCCAGCCTCTGCTGATTGAGCCTTTGACCACACAGCCCCCGCCGACCCAGCCTCCCGCGAGTCATCATACGACCGGGAACAGCGTAGGTGAGAAAATCGGAAAACCTTTTAAAGTGTAGAATGGTTCACCTCATATTTAGATTTGTGTTCTATAACTTTTTTTTCTTCTGATTTGTTCTCCTCAAATATCATTTGTGTTCACTAACTCATTTAGCACTGTCGTCTTAACAGCATCAGCCCCAGCCTCGGCTGAGACTCTTGGCCGTACCAGGGGTGCTACGCGAGGGAAGAATGCGGCAAAGCTGAGGAGACAGCTGGGTCATAACATCCCAGTCCCGATCCCTAGCTCCAGTCATAGGCCAGAGGGGGAACATGCCCCATCACTGGCTAACCATCTTGGGTTAGCCATTAGAGAGGTTGCCCCAGTCAGGCCTCATGGCTGGAAGAAGCTTGACAGTGGGATCAAGCTTGCCGTCATCGCTGCAGTCAAGGTAAACTGAAACGAGAAACATCAACCAAAGTTATTATAGTTGTGCTCCTCATTACAATATCTGATTATATTTTGTTATTACTAATGACTACTATGGCTATCCCCTAATTGCAGCAACTCTTTGAGATCGGGGACTACGAGGGTGATATGCAGCTTAGGACGGACATTGACCGCCAGTGCGGGATCCTGTATAGGGGCTGGAAGTATGAGCTGCATACTCACTATCAGGTCCTCTTGGAGCAGGGGGTTCCCCGACCCCAGGACCACCCGGCAGAGGGTTGTACTCTAGCTGACTGGCAGCAGATGATCTTGCAGTGCTGGGAATCACCAGCCTGGAAGGTGACCTGGGGATGTTATCTAAATGTCTTAATTATAATCCAATGTAATTCTATTTGTAACGATTAAATACACTCATGCTATTGTATTATTGTTTTTCTATGCAGGCAAAGTCAAAGAAAGCTCAAGAGAGTCGAGCCCAGCTGCCATACAATCATACGAGTGGCTCCCGGTCATTTGCCTCGAGGATGTCTATGATGGTACTGATTATATTCATATGAAGAAACTTGATTAAGTTTATTAATTTATCAATATGTATCAGGGTTCATATCTAATATAAAGCTATTTCAAATCTTAGGCGGCACAGAATGCCGGTCAAGCGCCGCCCATTACTCAGTTCTTCCGCGACACCCACTACAAACGAAAGAGTAATGAGTGGGTAAATGAGGTGGCTCAACAGAGACATGTACGTTTCCTAATAAATCAGTACTGATTGTATAATGCCATAGAAGTATTCTAAATCCTTTATTGATTTAAATGGCAGGAGGCCTTGGTGCAGCGGACCGAGGAGCAGTCGCAGCCCTCTATCACCACTCCGATGACTGAGGAGCAGATTGCTGCTGATGTGCTTGGGAAGAGGTCGGGCTACGTAAAGGGGTATGAGATATACTCGAGGAACTCTTCCTCTTCCACACAGTCTCGGGCACCGGACCCTGAGGTGGTCGCCCTGCGCGAGCAGCTAGCTGAGCAGGGTAGGAGGCAGGCTGACCAGCAAGCTCAGCAGGACCGGAGGACACGCCAGCTTGAGGCCCTCGTTCAAAGGCTGGCAGCTGTGGCAGGAATAGATTCGGCCGCCTTTCTTGACACCACGGGAGAGAGCACTTCTGCTGGGGATGGCACAGCTCCTGGAGGATCATGATGCGACACTTTGGTTAGTATAATACTTTCTTGAACAAATAACATATCATTTGTGCTATTAATTTATAAACACTCAAAATGTAGGATTTGAACAAATTTTAACTGCACAGTATGATTGCATTATCATAATCTTTCTCATCAACAAATACTCGTTCATCTATGTCATCCTTGATTGCATTCTCATAATCTTTCTCATCAACAAATACTCGTTCATCTATGTCATCCTTGATTGCATTCTCATAATCTTTCTCATCAACAAATACTCGTTCATCTATGGCATCCTTGATTGCATTATCATAATCTTTCTCATCAACAAATACTCGTTCATCTATGTCATCCTTGATTGCATTATCATACTCTCTCATCAACAATTACTTGTGCATCCCTGTCATCCTTGATTGCATTATCGTAATCTTTCTCATCAACAAATACTCGTTCATCTATGTAATCCTTGATTGCATTATCATACTTTCGGGGGTAGAGTAACCTGTAGGAACTGACGGCTCGCAGATTGGACTCACGGTTAGGGAATTAGAGCCGAAAACCGACTCTTTTCCAACACTTAGGCTCGAAAACGGCCCGCCGGGGGTCCGGAACGCGAATCGGCGACCGGAAAAATCAGGGACCGGCACGTACGGTTCGCACGGGGGTAGAGTAACCTGTAGGAACTGATGGCTCGCAGATTGGACTCACGGTTAGGGAATTAGAGCCGGAAACCGACTCTTTTCCAACACTTAGGCTCGAAAACGGCCCCTCGGGGGTCCGGAACGGGAATCGGCGACCGGAAAATTCGGGGACCGGCACGGGCGGTTCGCTCGGGGGTAGAGTAACATGTAGGAACTGACGGCTCGTGTATTGGACTCACGGTTAGGGAATTAGAGCCGGAAACCGACTCTTTTCCAACACTTAGGCTCGAAAACGGCCCGCCGGGGGTCCGGAACGCGAATCGGCGACCGGAAAAATCAAGGACCGGCACGTACGGTTCGCACGGGGGTAGAGTAACCTGTAGGAACTGATGGCTCGCAGATTGGACTCACGGTTAGGGAATTAGAGCCGGAAACCGACTCTTTTCCAACACTTAGGCTCGAAAACGGCCCCTCGGGGGTCCGGAACGGGAATCGGCGACCGGAAAATTCGGGGACCGGCACGGGCGGTTCGCTCGGGGGTAGAGTAACATGTAGGAACTGACGGCTCGTGTATTGGACTCACGGTTAGGGAATTAGAGCCGGAAACCGACTCTTTTCCAACACTTTGGCTCAAAAACGGCCCGCCGGGGGTCTGGAACGCGAATCGGCGACTGAAAAAATCAGGGACCGGCACGGACGGTTCGCACGGGTGTAGAGTAACCTGTAGGAACTGACGGCTCGCAGATTGGACTCACGGTTAGGGAATAAGAGCCGAAAACCAACTCTTTTCCAACACTTAGGCTCGAAAACGGCCCCCCCGGGGGTCCGGAACGGGAATCGGCGACCAGAAAATTTGGGGACCGGCACGGGCGGTTCGCTCGGCGGTAGAGTAACATGTAGGAACTGACGGCTCGCGGATTGGACTCACGGTTAGGGAATTAGAGCCGAAAACCGACTCTTTTCCAACACTTAGGTTCGAAAACGTCCTGCCGGGGGTCCCGAACGCGAATCGGCGACCGGAAAAATCGGGGACCAGCACGGACGGTTCGTACGGGGATAGAGTAACCTGTAGGAACTGACGGTTCGCAGATTGGACTCACGGTTAGGGAATTAAAGTCGAAAACGGACTCTTTTCCAACACTTAGGCTCGAAAACGGCCCTCTGGGGGTCTGGAACGCGAATCGGCAACCGGAAAAATCGGGGACCGTCACGGACGGTTCGCACGGGGGTAGAGTAACCTGTAGGAACTGACGGCTCGCAGATTGGACTCACGGTTAGGGAATTAGTGACGGGAACGGACTCTTTTCCAACACTTAGGCTCGAAAACGGCCTCCCGGGGGTCCGGAAAGGGAATCCGCGTCCGAAAAATTCAGGGACCGACACGGGAGGTTCACTCTGGGGTAGAGTAACATGTAGGAACTTGCCGCTCGCAGATTGGACTCACGGTTAGGGAATTAGAGCCGATTTTGCTGACGATTTTTATAATTTATGTATATCTTTCGTTTATAATTTCATTAATTCAAGAGATACTAATTTTGTTTTTGTTTTTGTCATTGCAGATTGATGGACGCTTTCTGATCGGATGCACACTTTGGTGTTGTTTTGTTGTTTTTAGTTTATTTGTATATGTATATTGGACATTTTTATTCGACTGTATTTTTATTAATTTAGACATTTTTATTCGACTGAATGTTTATTAATTGTACTGTTTATTTAAGGAGATGAATGATTTGATGAAGAATGGGGATGATTTTGTTTGGATGTATTATTGATTGTAGTATGAGTAGTTTTATTTTTTATTACAGGTGTATAAGCAGGTTTACAGGAAAATTTAAACAAAAAACAAAAAAGTCGCTTTTAAAAAAATAATATACTTTCACCGACGAAAATAAAAATTTCGTCGGTGAAGGTATTTTTACCGACGAAAAAATAACGTCGGTAATGTTTTTATTTTTTTTACGTTTATTTTACCGACGAAAAAATAACGTCGGTAATTGTATTTTGATTTTTTTTTATTTTTCTTTTATTTTTACCGACGCACAATAAAACGTCGGTAAAATATTTTTATTTTTATTTTTTTAATATTACCAACGAAAAAAAACGTCGGTAATTGTATTTTGATTTTTTTTTATTTTTCTTTTATTTTTCCCGACGCACAAGAAAACGTCGGTAAAATATTTTTATTTTTATTTTTTTAATATTACCGACGAAAAAAAACGTCGGTAGAGTGTTTTAATTTATTTTTTATTTTTCTTATTAATTTTGCCGACGAAAAAAACGTCGGTAAAAAATAAAAAAGCGTCGGTGAAAATGATAATTTTACCGACGAAAAATTAATTCGTTGGTAAGGTATTTTCTTGACATTTTTTTGCCGACGACTGCCCGACGAAAAAAAAAAACGTCGGTAAAGGTTTTACCGACGTTTTTTGGACTTTTAGCGACGAAAAAAAACGTCGCTGAAGGTGTAATCTGTTGTAGTGAATTGAAGGTAGAGGAAGAAGGAGTGGAAGATATAAATCCTCTAGTAGAGGTGAAAAAATAACTCTTACAAGCGAGGTGGCTTTAGAGCCCCCCAAAATTCAAGAATCACCAGAAGTGGTTTGTTCCTTAGCGAAACAACAATCAGAAGCAGAATCCATCGGCTAATCCTACCTACCGTCTTGATAACACATGACATAGATGTAAAAGGAGTTGGCTTTGGTCACGCACTTGTTGTGCACGAAAGTAAATGGTGGAACAATACAAAGCATACAAGATCTGGAAGACTGAGATTTGGATACAATAACACCGAAGGTGCTTCCATTTGCCATTACAAACTTGAAGACTTGAGACTTTGTGAAAATGAGGACAACCAACTTCTGAGTTATGATGCGTTTAATGCTAAATTGGGAGCACTACTTGGAATGGTCTAAAAGATCAATAATTCTTTGAACTTCATCAACTTAATTTTTGAGTTCCTTCGAGATGCATGCTTTTAGGCTTATGATTTATGTTAGGTCATTATTTCACCGATCTATTTTATTTCATTGATGATCTATTTTATGGTGAATGATTTGATCGTTATCATGTGATAGCATAGTTATATTAGTTTATTATATTGTTTAAGGTATTTATTATGGAATTGAGGACAATATGTTTGGTAGACAGTGTCATTGCACACGCCGTTCTGAAAAATCAGAAGTTTTTTTCAGAATTGGTGTTCAATCCACGAAACGTATCCACCATAGCTGGGCTTGTACAAATAATTGAAGGCTTCAGAAGAGCCCATATGATGTTGCCTAATAGTACCCATCTATTCATTAAAGATGCATTGTTCTCAAGTAGTTCCTGAAGAAAGTTGATTAATGTCTTGGACATTAGAATGAATGGATACCACATTGAGATTGTAAGTGAAGGAAATAAGGAATACTTATGCATTGTTACTAGTATTGGAAGCTAAAAGAAAATACTAGAAAAATTAATTGCACTCTCATCGAGATTATATTACACGACAATATCTAATGTCGAATCACATTAGGTTATGAGCAAAATGACAAAGTCAAGCCCGAAGCTGAAAATAAGCTTGAAGCTTAGTTATCCTAAGACTTTAACGCTTTGGCGTGATAATTTAAGTTTTTCTTGGGCTACTGCCTACTATGTTGAGGAAAATTGTTAATAACTCATTGGGGCACTCTATAGAGTACAATCGATTGACCATACCTGGTTGGTACTTATGTACTCCGTCTCGTGTTCACGAGTAAACTTAATCACCCGACCTTCTTTCACTAAGATAGTATACGAATCTCCATCCTTTTTGCAAAGAATATAAGGTGATATTTGTAGACCCATAAATCCCCCTAGTGGAGATTTTAGGTATTTTATGGTTATGATTGATGCCTTCACCTGTTGGTCGGATGTTTTCCTACTTTCAACTAGAAATACATCCTTTAACTGCCTATTAACTCAAATAATTAAACTTAGGACTTACTTTCTTGATTATCCTATTAAGTTTATAAGACTTGATAATGCAGGCGAATTTACATTACTAGTTTTTTTGTAACTACCGTTCAACTTTAGAAATTATATCGAACATCCTGTCTCCCATGTTCGCACCCAGAATGGCTTAGCTGAATCCATGATTAAGCACATCCAAGTCATTTCCAGGACTCTACCGATGCAGTCCAAATTACTAGTTAGTGCTTAGGGATATGTTGTTGCATGTATTAATGTTAATTAGACTTTGACCCACAACCCATCATCATTATTCTCCTGCACAACTTATATCAAGACATCGTCCTAATATTTCTCACTTGCACAAATTTGGTTGGACAATTCAAGTCCCAATATCACCCCCTAATTAGCGTACTAAGATGCGACTACAGCGTAGTTTGAGAATCCATGTAGGTTATGACTCTCCCTCGATTATTTGATATTTAGAACCAATGGTAGAGATATCTTCACTACTCATTTTTTGCGATTGTCAATTTGATGAGATAATATTCCCGCCGTTATGAGGAGATAAGATAGTTTCCGAAGAACGACGAGAATTAACATAGAATGTTTCAACTCTCATTCTCGATCCACATACTTTACAATGTGAATATGAAGCATGGAGAATTGTGCATTTACAAGAATTTGCAAAAAGATTACCGGATGCATTTAACGATGCAACAAAGGTGATAAAGTCACATGTACTAGCTATGAATTCACATGCCATGATTAATGTCCTTGTAAGACAAAGGCAAAATACGGCAACAAAAGAATCTGCAATACGCCAGAAGCGTAGTAGATCTATAAGTTTAAAGGACTCTACCCTACGAAAAAAGAGAAATGAGCAATCATCATTATATCCTTCCGAAGAGGTACGTAACGCTCTTGAAGAGGTTCCTCCTAAGGAGGTACATGACGCTCCTAAAGAGGTTATGGTAAAATCTGTTTTCTTTAGAATAATGAAAGTGCTTGATGAGACTTTAGAAGCGCCTGAAGTGGCATCGGTACCGAATAATGAAGAGATCTCTATACTCTACAATTATTCAAAAGAGATGGGATAGCAAAGAAATTGTCATTGTTGATGCGTTTGCATGTACGACAGCTATACTAATATCAAAGGAAAATGATGATGATTAAGATACAGAATCACGTACTATAAATGAATGTTGACAAAGGAAAGACTAGCACAAAAAAACCCGTGCTATGTATGTTAGAAACTGGGAAGATGGGAGCCCATAAGTGGGGAAAGTATTTTAGTAGAAAGTAGAGTATAGCAGTTGTAGAAACCGAAAATAACTTTCAGTCAAATTTAAAAAGTATTGTCAAAATTAGATCCAAAACCTTTCTGCTTACTAAATTATAATTGAACAAAATGGGAAAGTGCTATAAAAGCAGAGTTAGAGTCTCTTAATAAATGTGATGTGTTCGGACCTATAGTACGATAAACAGTGTTAACCCTTAAGGTTACAAGTGGGTGTTTGTAAGAAAATTGAATGAAATGAATGAAATTACGAGATATAAGGCATGATTAGTGGCACAATGTTTCCTGCAGAAATTTGGGATTGATTGTGAGGAAACATACTCCCCTCTTATGGATACAACAACATTCAGATAATTGATAGATAAGCTTAGCATTTTTTCAAAATCTAGAAATGAGTCTCATTGATGTTGTAACTGCTTACTTGTATGGGGATTTAGACACAAAAATTTATATGAAAATCCCAGAAGGACTTGTTTTGCCTAAAGTAAAGTCAAGGAGTACGTACTCAATCCAATTAAGACGATCATTGTACAGCTTGAAGCGATCTGGAAGAATGTGGTACAATTGTCTTAGTAAATACTTGTTTGAGGAATTGAATGAAAACAATCCCATTTTGCCCATGTATATTCATAAAGAAATTATTGTAAGGACTTGAAATAGTGACAGTTTATGTGGATTATATAAGTTTGATAGGGAAGCCATAAGAGCTCGAAAAAACTGTTGATTATTTAAAGAAAGAATTTGAAACGAAAGACCATGGAAAAACGAAATTTTTTCTCGGTCTACAAATCGAGAGAAATTCTAGTGGTATGTTGGTCCATCGATCTAATTATACCAAGAAGGTTTTACAACGATTTGGTATGGATAAGCCACATCTATTGAGTACCCCCATGGTCGTCCGGTCTCTAGATATAAAGAAAGACCTATATCGTTTCATCGAGGGAAATGAAGAAGTATTGGGTCCCGAAGTACCGTACTTAAGTGCTGTTGGAGTCTTGATGTACTTGGCACAATACACTAGATCGAATATCTCATTTTATGTGAATTTACTTACCGGATATAGCTCTGCACCAACTAAAAGGCACTGGATTGGTATTAAACACATCCTACGATATTTACGTGGAACAATTGATTTGGGAATATTTTATTCTTATGATTGTAGAGATTCCAGTTTTATAGGATATGTAGATTCAGGTTATCTCTCTGATCCTCACAAGGGTCGATCACAGACATGTTATATGTTTCTTAGTATTAATGCCCCCATTTCTTGGCATTCCGCTAAACAGACTTTGGTAGCTACTTCCTCCAACCATGCTGAGATTTGGCCCTTTATGAAGTCAGTAGGGAATGTGTATGACTGAAATCTTTGATTTAGCATGCTCATAATTGTTCTCAATTACCTTCTATTGCAGGTATTCCGACTATTATCTATGAAGATAATGAAGCATGTATAAACCAAATTCGAGAATGTTTCATTTTAGGAGACAAGACTAAGCATATTTCACCGAAGTATGCTACCTAGGACATCTGTGTGATGTACTTTTTTTTCTTTTTTAGGTTTTATCCAATTGGATTTTCCTAGTTAAGGTTTCAACTAGGCAACATTATGCACGCCCAACACTTGTTCAATGATCTTGAAGAATGCTATACTCTTTTTCCCTTCGTTTTAGTTTTTCCTATTGGGTTTTTTCCTTAGCAAGGTTTTTAATTAGGCAACTGCCATTGAATGGTGGTCATCCAAGGGGGAGTGTTATAAGATAAGTATCATGGGTGAATGCCCACATGAGATGAGTTAGTGTTAGAATCCTATTGTAATTAGGGTTCCTTAATGAGGATGTTACTTTGCCAATAAACAGTTCTCCTCCCTTGTATTTGTACACACTTGAAATAATAGAAGAATCTCTCTCTTCCTCCCTATTACTCTCTCCCTCTTGGTGCTTTATTTTACAACAACATAGAACTTTTACTTCCACAGCTACTAGGCCAGAATGGGTTTGACTTGACGTTGTGAATGACTCCAACCGGAATGGGTTTGACTCGAGGTTCATAATCCTGGATTTTGGGGGGAAATTTGGGTACTGATTTTTTTTTTTTTAATGGACGGGTGGTGACAGAGTTTTGCTTTTGGGGTCAGAACAATGGAGTGGTCGGGCTGGGCTGAATCCAACCGGAACGGTTGATGGAAATAGCCTTTACAGGATGGATGAAGAAGGATGTTCTTTGCATGTGCATATTTGTTTCCTATGATAGTTTTTTCCCCCTTTTATTAAATGGGCTCTTTATTTTTCTTAGGGAATTCAAATGAGGCTGTTTGTGTCCATGGAATTGGACACATGAGGATTCAAGCCTCAAACGGTTTCAATCCAACGGCCGCTGCTTTTAACAAACATGGGGACCTCATATACATTGGGAACTTAAAAGGGGAAATACTTATAGTTGATTCCAAGAGCATCCAGGTGGTTGCACTCACTCCTGCTTCTGGGGTAGTGAATTTGACTGAAAACCCAAATCTATGAGATCATGTAAGATGAGAGAGCAAGGGAGGGAGAGAGCCAGGGGGTGTTATCATGGGGTCTAGCTGCATTGGATGAAATGGATTCTGGGACTTTTTTTTTTTTTTTTTTCTAATGTTGATTTTGGAGTTTTTTGCTTTTGGGATTTTGGGTTTTTGGAGAAATTTAGGTTTTTGTTCACAGTAATTGGTTGCTGGTTTGGGAATTGGATCTTTGATGTTCTTTTGTTTCACCTGACTTTGTTATGAATTCCTAGGAATTTGATATTGAGAAAAAAAGGGTGCATATGGATTTCATGCAAAATTGAGTCTTTTTAGTGTCCTTTAGTTGATTTTGTGACTGTATAATTTAGTAGAAGAATTTAATGAGGACAGTCCTTGAACTGAATTGAACTGTGTGATATTTAAGATGAGAACAGAAGGAAACTGAGAAGTACACAATAGAGCTGATTTTGTGAACCACTCTTCTAAATAGAAAATCATGGACTGTTGATTTTGTGACTGTATGCCCAATGAGGAGAAGAAGACAACAGTCCATGACTGCCATGGACTGCCAATTCAAGGCAGTACATTTTCCCCACAATTTTTTACTGCTATGTAGAGTTTAGACACCAACAAAAGTTACTAAAGCAGCATCATCAGTTATATTAACTTCCATTGGGTTTTTTCCCCCCAATGTGGGAATAGTGCATCATCGGTATAAAAGTGTGATTAACTTCCATTGATAGTGTGGAAGATCAAATTTGAATCGTTTTAACATCAAAGATGGTCTCTTTGTAGTCTCTATTGATGAATGTATAGTGTTAGCCTTTTTCGAATTCTGTATAGGACATTGGATACTCCGCTTTAATTAATTTTTGCTTTAATTGTGAAAGTGGACACTCTTATCTCCACTTTAATTGTTGTTTTCTCTTTAATTCATTTGTGCTTTACTATCATAACAATGATAGGGATAAGAAATAATTTGCATCATAAAAAACACGACGACAGTTTGATAGTACACGCATAAATTGACATAATCATTAATTGTGATGTTGTAGGTCACCAAACATGGACAAGACTAGGATGAATTGTAGGAATAAACTTCGACTGGAGTATACAAATGGGGCGAGGTCATTTATTAAATTTTCCAGTGAGCATATGGGTGAGCAATGTAAGATTTGGTGTCCGTGTTTGAGATGCATGAATGTAGAATTGCATACTTACCCCACCGTCCAAGAGCATTTGTTGTTTAATGGAATCATGACTTCTTACACGGCATGGATACTCCACGGGGAGCCAATGCCTATGAATGTCAAGGGTGCACATGACGATGATTCCGACGATGAGGGGGGAAGTGTTCAGGGTGGAATCTTTGACACGGAAGACAACCCTCATGATGAGTTGCCCGAACTTCTGGAAGACATACATGCGGGTTTTTATGGACGATGATTTGGGGGATCTGGGATCTGGCCATGGTTTTGATAGTGTTGGGCGAGAGAATGTCCAGAAATTTGAAAAATTATTGAAAAATGCCCGGCGGGCCTTATATCCAGGTTGTACAAAGTTTACATTGTTGTCATTTGTCATTAAGATGCTGCATGTAAAGGTGTTGAATAACTTGAGAAACAAGGCATTCAACATGGTGATGATGATAATGAAGGATTTTATACCAGATAGTGAGATGGGTCCAGGTTCCCTTTATGAAAAGCAAAGAGATTCTTACGTGAACTGGGATTGGGATACAAATCCATTCACGCTTGTAAGAATGATTGCGTGCTTTTCAGGAAAGAAAATGAGAATCTTGAAAATTGTCCGGAATGTGGGGAGTTTTGATATAAGCGCAATGGTGGCAAGGGTAATAAAAATTCCAGTTAAGGTGCTGCGACACCTCCCACTGATCCTAAGGTTACATCGATTATTTATGTCAAGGAAGACAGCTACAGATAGCTATAGATATGCAGTGGCACAAGGAGAAGCTTGTGGATGATGGGGAATTCTCGACGCACCCCGCCAACTGTATAGAGTGGAAGGATTTTGATCGACAGTATCCTGCATTTGCCCAGGAGTCCCGCAATGTTAGGTTAGATCAACCCCTTCCGTAATATGAGCAACTCCTATAGTATGTGGCCTGTGATACTCATGCCTTATAACCTGCCACCTTGGAAGTGTATGAAAGAACCATTTTGTATGATGTGTTTGCTTATTCCTGGACCGAAGGCATTGGGAAAAGAGATCGATGTGTACATGCAGCCATTAATAGATGAGTTAAAAGAGCTTTGAGAAGACGATGTATTAACTTCTGTTGCATCCAAAGGAGAGACTTTCCGAATGCATGCGGCTCTTATGTGGACCATAAACGACTTTCCAGCATATGGTAACTTGTTAGGATGGAGTACTAAAGGTTATATGGTGTGCCCCACTTGTAACAAGGATCCATCATTACAAAGGTTTAATAAGATAGGGTACACGGGCGCTCGCCGTTACTTACGTGAGAACCACACATGGCGAAGGAGTAAGCTCTTTAACGGTAAGTCAGAGAACCAAACGATTCCGGTGGAATTGTCGGGGGAACCGGTTTGTTCGCAATCGAGCTCGACTTGAAGGTTTGATTGTTGAGGCTTACATTGTCAAGGAATGCCTTACTTTCTGTTCAATGTATCTACAAGGGATAGAAACTGTATTCAATCGGGATGAACGAAATGATGATGGTGGTGAAGGTGGGCCAGGGCTGGGTTCTCATAAAATGTTCGTCCTTTCGGTCAAATAAGAAATGCACCTGAGGTTTCGTAGAAGGAACGTGATATGGCTCAGTGGTTTATACTGCATAATCGCCCGGAGGTGGCTTCTTATCTAGAGTATGTGATCACACATGAGCATTACTTGTAATAGTGTGTTGGTGCTTATAATTTATTAATTACCAATGACATGTTTTCTAATTAGGGAGCACAAGAACCTATTAATGATGCAAAACAGTTGTGATATCGACCAGTGACAACAGCGAGAATTTCTGAAGTGGTTTGAAAAACGGGTAAGATATACATAGTTACCTCATGTATACACATCTTAAACATAATTCATTCGTTATGTTGTGATTCTCTCTATATATTTTGGTCATGCAGATGAATGAATTGCAAAGTCAACAATTAGCAGAAGCTACAGATGAACTTTGGTCATTGGCAAATGGTCCAAATCTGTTAATGAAATTTTACTCAGGTTGCATGTGTGATGGGGTCTGATTTCACACTAAAGACCGTGACAACCGATGCAAAAGTCAGAACAGTGGGCTGGTGGTAAACGGGGATCATGACGGGAAAGCTATTGACTTCTACGGCTACTTGTGTAACGTATGGGAAATGACTTACATTTTTTGGGTATCGAGTTATCTTGTTCCTTTGTGAGTGGTTTAACCTTGGTAGTGGGCGATGCACATTTTACATCAATCGATGTAAGAGGTCGATGGTATCTGAACGACCTATTTGTCCTACCTAGTCAAGTGCACAAGTCTTTTATGTGAATGACCCCAAATTAGGCCCACATTGGCAAATCGTCCTGCGGATTCAACATCGAGGAATATGGGATATACCAGAGTCGGATGATGTAGAATCCAATGATGATGGACCATCTATTCAAGATGATGCGTTCCATCAGGGAAAAACAATTGATGTGGTCCCCATCGTCGTTGAAGATCCAGATAGGATGGATCAACTACCGTATGATAGGTCTGATATTGATCCAAAGGTTGTTACAAGTGGAATACTCTCGGAGGAAAATAATCGAGAAGATATGGTGGTTGATGATGACTTTATCTGCGATGACGAAGATGAGACATTGGAGGAGTATTGTGATAAAGTGGAAAATGATTTACATAGTATAGATGACTCTAATGCAAAATCTGATTTGTAGTTAATGTTTATTTGTATAAGAATCACTACTCTATAATCATAGCTAAGATCATTCTTATTTTGTTCTACCTTCTTTTCTATTTACATGGATATTGGTAATATTACATAACAATTCACTGTATAATGAATTTTTCTTATATAATGGTAAGGTAACTAACTTGTTATGTTTTTATATACTTTTTTTTAAGCAGGTCACATACATGGCACCTTCTTCTCGACTTCGCCCTCGATCTGCACCGGCATCTGCATTACTATTTACTGACACCGCTCTGCGACCAGCTGATGTGATTTCATCACCATCCATACCAACTCCCAGTTCTCATACGGACTGCAGCAGTGTTGGTAAGATATCAAATCTAATCATGTAAGCTTCATGTTTTAGTGCATATATTGTTTGTACTAACCATGTTTTATGTGAAATTTGTAGGTTCTACATCCCGATGGGGGCGGGGCCCAACTAAAGGGTTTCGCTTGGCGCGTGCAAGGGCCAAGACCGGGGGTAAACTACTTGTTCAGTTCAAGAATAATGTGCCAATAGGGATAAATGCCTCAGATTTTGTGAGTGAGATTGAGTTGGAAGTTAGGAACGTTGCCCCAATTAGGAGCGTGCGGAGATGGAAAGAGGTTCCAGCTGATGTTAGACAAGTCATCAAGGCTGGCGTATTTGTAAGTCTAAACTTGACAATTGTTTAATGTATAAAGGGTCCTCAAATAATCGTATTAATTTGAATTTCAGACAAAGTATGAGGTTGTGGATTACGACACTAGTGATGATGTGCTGGTAGCTGTTTATTGTAAGTTTCAAGCTAGGTACAAGGATTGGCGCAGCTGGATGCACAATCATTACAAGAATTGCTTGAAGAAGGAGATCGATCCAAAGACTGTACCCTTTTCAGATGTCGACAAGGATGATTGGGTGTGGGTGATAGCCAATGTGTAAAGGGGAATGAGAAATTCCATGTAACAGGCTATGTTTTTCAGCTTTGTTTTCAATCCTTACTTCTGATATGTTGTGTTTCTATTTAGTCAACAAGTACAATAACTAAAACTTTCCAGCTCACTTGTTATTCCTTGTGTATAGCTCTATGAAGAATACTGAAAGTCGGAAGAGATTGCCTTACAATCATTGCATGGGTTCCAAGTCTTTCAAAGCTGCAATACATGCGTTGGTGAAGTATTTTTACATATAGTTTATTAAATTTGTGGTTGTGTAATTCTGAATTTGTTATCACCCATCATGAAATCTTAATTATGTACTAACATTGAAATTTATGCAAGTAGGTGGACCCCGAGACAAGGGAGGAGCCTTACATCATTGAATTTTATAAGGAGTCGCACTACAATAAGAAAGAGAAGTGGATGGACCAAAAATGTCAGGAAATACATGTAAGTACAATGACTGCGCATGTCATGCTTGAGCCACATATTCATGTTCATAGAATGACTAGGATATGTTGTGTACATTGAGCACCATTGGATGTGAGGATTCGAAAGTTGATTATGAGCAATATTCAGATCCGTAAATTGACAGGAACCAATCAGAACTGAACATCCAACACAGTTAGAAATTGTGGAAAGGTTAATGTTGAAAAAACTGTTTATAAGAAGCCATGGTTATGGAGTTTGAACAGGAAAAATAGTGGATCAATTTACCAAGGTGATCCGTACTGAAACCCTTAACTTTAAAATAGTTTTTTTAAGAGAGAATTAAATCTGAAATCTGAGTTTATTCTTCAACTGCAATATGATTTAACTTATTTCAAATGGCAGGCAAAACTTATAGTAGAGCGGGAGAAGTGTACGCAGGAGCCGATCCAATTGACTCAGGAGCAAATATCAATCAATGTCTTTGGTGGTCGGTCCGGATACTTGAGATGGTTTGGAAACGGGCCGAAGCTCACGTCTACAATTAGGAGCACCGGGACAGACGACGGGCTCAGAGGATGGTGAACGTGGGGCATTGCGGGCTACGGTGGAGAGATTGCAAAATGAAAATACAGCTCGATCTCAAGAGATGGAGTAGGTGAAGAATAATTAAGTAGCCATGCAGCGACAGATGGAGGAGATGATGCGGTTGGTGGCGTGAGTGATGGGACCAGACATGACACAGGGAGGAGTGCTTACTTCTTGGTCAGTATTCCTAGTTTCTTCTCTGACTGAATTAAAGTGCATCCACTAAGTTTAAACTATAATGAGAAATACTGAATAAGTAAAAAATAAATGAAAATAAGTAATACATACTTGAAGGAGAACCACTTATTATTCCACCTGGTGGGATCCATCTATGGAAGAAGATGGTCACTCCACAACACACATCCAAAAAGCAAAAGATGCCTTATCAAAATCAAAGGTTGAGAACGAGTGTGCTGTCTATCATTCATCAACGACAGAGTTAAAAATAACAATAACAAAAGATTAAACACTTGCTCATCCAATCTGAATATCATAGATTGCAAACAAAATTCAACAACACAAAAAATTCATCATCAACAAAGCTTTAAAAAAAAAACAAAACAAAAACACTGCCAAATTCTATCTTGAATATTATACACTGCTGACAAACCCCAAGTCATCACACCACTGTCATCTAGAACACAGGAATTTTCTGCTTCCATTCCAATGAAGGAGAGAAAAAAACAACTATCATTAGCATGGATCTCCTCTCTCTCTCTCTCTCTCTCTCTCTCTCTCTCTCTCTCTCTCTCTTCCCTAGGCATGCCACACCACAACCAAGATTTTATTTTGAGAGAATTACTGAAAAAACCACCTTAGATGTCTGGTAAACCGTGCACCAAAAAGGCCTCATAGTTTCTCCCCCTAGTCATTTTTCATTTGTATTTGAGTGACGATATTATCGCTTGTTTCAATTGTGAAATTATGATGTCCCTTTTGATGCACTGAATATCTAGGTTGGTTTCTCTAGTAATTTCCTCTTATTTTTCTTGCCCTGAATTCATTTTTTTTTTCTTTTGTCTCTTTTCATCACTGCCTTGAAATTTTTTTTATTTTTATCAGAGCCCGTTTCATCTTTTTTGGCTTTTCCTTTCTGAGTAAAAATTAGTATGAATGTATGTTAAATCTGATAAAATTTAAAACTGGGAACTCATTATAGCATATAAACCCAACATGGGGACCCAATTATGGCATGAATGCATGTCTTGACGCTTATGGATAGCTTGAAATTAGATTGCTCAGAAGCCCCAAAACACCACTTTCTATCTTGAATATTATAGATTAAATAATCATCAACGAAGCTTACAAAAGAAAAAAACTGCCACATTTTCTTTTTGGATTATATATTGCAAGTCCGGCCTTGGGTTGGGCTTGGACTGGGCTCAACCATGTCTGGCTCATGAGCACCCCTAAAAACAAACCCACCCTATCTAGGGTTGGGCCACGCCCACAATTGTCCTTACCCTGTCCTCAATATGTACAGAGGCTGGGCTAGAGGCTGGCTAAAGCGCTCAAAGGGCCTACACTATCTAGGACCTTATCCTACCCTCGGTCCACAGCCGCGCTCAAGGCCTGAAAATAATATTTTTCTACATTGTTAGATCTAATGAGTTCCACTTGGAACTTACTATGGAAATGTATTTACCGGAAATGCATTCTTACCTTGTTAACTCGAATTCACTCCTCAAAACCTTCCCAATATGGAAACATTTATATCTTTGAACCCCTCAATACCAGGTCCTTCCAAACTCATTTTCTTTGGAGATTTCTTCAAAGCCCAAATGCTTGGTGGGTAAGAATTTTGAGTCAAAAGAATTGTGAAGAAATTAGAAATTTCTTCAAACCTTCCCAAGTGTTTTTTGGATTTCTCAGACTCAAAATAATGTGACTAAATAGCCTTAATGCCGATGACGTGGATGGTGGGCGGGTAAGATCTCTCACTTTTTAATTGCTTGAAGGTTTGCATCTGGATTTATTATTAATACTTTTTTTTTTTAAGGTATGTTGTGTATCTGATGGGTTTTCTCCATTTGGTTCTCCATGAAAAATTAGAGTGTGGTGGTTTTGAGCTTGAACTCAATTCTTTGCAGGATGCTCATTTGGAGACACATAGTAGTAGTTTATGAGGGAGCTTAATGCTTCATATTTGAGTTTTGAAGTATAAGGGTTCTTTTCTTTGCACAAGCTAATGGTTGTTATGGAAGGGAGATCTTTTTAACGGTTCAAGGATTCTTTTCTTAGTATGGACTGACGATAGTCATTTTCTAAATGTTCCCCATTCCTTCTCTGAAGTTTCTTCACCAGTAATAAGTGAAGTTTTTTCACCAATAATAAGCTTATGTCCACATAAGCCCAACCCAACCCAACCCAACCCACCAGGTGGAATACTAACAACGCGAGTCACGAGTAATCCATCTGTGGTAGGTAGTGTGAGAGTAAGGTGATTTGCCACATAGCTATCGATGGTTTGGTAGTTACCATTTGATTTCATTGCAGTAAATTTGCGCGATATATAGCCAGTAAAGTTTGGGGATTTAAGGGTGAGGAGGATGGCTTTCTTATGTTTTGGATGATCATCAAGGAAAAGCCTTTATAGCTGGCACAGCAACAGTGAGAGTAGTGCTCAAAGTAGGTGTTTCCTTTGAAAGTCAATGTCCCTGCCACCATACTAAATATACCTGAAGAGACTGCAAAAGTGGAAGTCAATTGTTTATCAGTTCCTCAATGTTACATTCACAGGGGAATGAATCCGGGTTCATGGTCACCAGAATCATTTGGCCCAACGACTCATTTGTACATAGATGTGCTCTATTCATGCATAATGATGTTGTTGGATGGTTGCTTCAACATTATATGATATTTGATGATGTTGCTAGATGGATACTTCATCATTAAATGATATACGATGATGTTGCTCGATGGTTGCTTCATTATCATTAGATGAATAATGCGGTTATTGGATGGTTGCTTCATCATTGTATGATAGTTGATGCTGCTTCATTGGATGATTGATGCTGTTAGATGGATTGATGCTAATAGATAGTTGCTTCATCATTAAGTGGTTGATGTTGCTGTGGTTCAAGGTGCCAATGTGTAATATTGTTCTATTGAATGTTACATTTTTTTGCTGGATGGTTGCTTCATCATGTGATGGTTCATGGTGCTGAGAATTAAGATTCTTTCTAGTACTTTTAATTATTTATTACACATGACTTTTTTTTATACATTATGCTCATTCAGGTGGATTTTAAATTACCCAATAAACCCTTTTGTTCCAATTTGTATTGTGTGCGACACCTATTGTATGTCTAATGAGCTTTCTATATACTTTTCTTTTCGTAACTCTCACTTTTTGAATCACAATACATTCAAGAGGACATGGATCATTTTCAAGCCGGTCTTGTGTATTTTCTAACAAATATTACACTTTTTTTTGTTTTTTAAATGATAATACAATCAGGAAGATGAGTATGGATCTAGATATCATTTCAAAATTTATTTTTAGACAGAACAAACTTCTCTGTACTTTCTAGTTGTTACTTGTTCTGAAAGTCGTTTGGAAAAAAAAGTATTCTTTTTGTTGCTTCAACTTTCTAATTTTGTAATTGCGCAGTCACTGGGATTACGATAGTCAAAATAATTGTCACTGGAGAACAAAGAATTGGAAGGTCAAAGTTGAAATTATAATAATCAAAATAATTGCAACTATGATAGTCAAATCAGTTGCTTTGATATAAATTGTCCCTTGTTCTCCAAAATTGGCACACCACCCAATTTATTTGATCTATTTTCAACTAGACTAGAAGTTTTCAACTTCTGTTGTTGAAGCCTCTAAGTTGGGCAAGATATCATTTGATTGGTCATCAACAACTGATTTCTGGCCTTTTTTTTTTCTGCATAATATCATACATGGGTTGCAGATCTAAAACACTCAATCTAAACATCTATGGGCATGTCATTTCCTAGCTTCCTAGAAAATTTGGTTCCATGCCGTATTGAAAGAAGTTGCTAGTCCCAGATGGGTGTCGAAACCGAACTCGCCGAGAACCTTGTACGTTCTGGTGTGAGGTAGACCTGCGAACTCACTGCGAATGATCTCAGATCTACTGGATGATCAACCAAGGGTTCCCATCTCCCTTACATAGAGCAATCCCTAGGAGTCACGACTACTACGGGCTCTGCCCCTCTTGGAATCCTACATCTCCTGACTAGCGTGGGAATTCTGCCAACTGAGAGTGAACTTCATACAAACTCTACCGCCAAGAGTTTGATCCTTATCTGACTCAACTAGATCAAGACTTGTTGGGAGTTCATCCGCGGCACATAGTCAGGCTCGATCTGGCGTGGGCCCAATGACAGTCGGGCCATAAAAATTTTCAAACAATCTCCCACTTGGCACGAATGCTATGTAAATCAAAACGTGCCAACGTACATCAACATATACACTAGTCCCTACATACATCTCCAGCCAAGTAAAAGGCTTAATGAAAGGAATACACATCAATTCTACCAGTGGGATTCACGAGAATGAGATCTCACATTTCCCACCCACATTTTAAATATACTAATATCACAATTCAATATCATGAGGGATTGTGGAATTGTGGTTCCATTCATCGATGTAATGGCGGACTCATAACATTTGCACTGGCTCATTGGTTATGACCAACTTCAAATATCCATGAAGAGGTCCAACCTAATGACCATTTGGTTTACTGTATCACAACTTCTGTTCGCAACAGAGCTACCATATTTGTTTTCTTTATATCAGAAAATCAAGACCTTTGCCAATGGGTTAAAATATAACTAGACATGGACAGTTCCAAGACAACAACAGTACCACAAGAACGATGTAGCAAATGTTTTTGATGTACCCAGATTCCTCTTATTCATTTGCCATAACAGGCACACCCGGATAACGTAGGAATCTGATTATGAGACCAACATCAATCTATTTGCAGTCTCATAAATCCGAAATTACAACATTTTATGCACGATGAGGATGTCATGCAATATGCTCCTCCTACTATCCTCAAGTAAGGCCTGTCTCCTGTCATGAGCATGTCCTTCTCTCTAATGGGATCCCGATTGTTGGACAATTTCATACACGTGCAAATGGGAGTGTCGATTGGCTTGCACATCTCCATATCCAACTGTTTTAACACAGCGTCCTACTCGGACCCATGTGACAAAGTCTGTACCAGATTCGTCTTACATGGTTGCTGCATATGCCCAGTACATCATGCTTTAACTCATGTTTTCCATCTCGAATCGTGACTTCAACACTGTTGCTTGGAGATTGCTTCCAATTCGCCACCAACAATCAATATGTCATCCAATGACAAATATATAACTACTCCCACTGCTTTGACCTAAATGCATATCTCATATGCCGGGGATAAACTAATTTCACGTATGGCCTTGTGAAATTCTATGTTAGGATAATTTGTACACATTTATCCTCATGATCTTTGCACCACCAAATCCGCAGATTACATGTAAAGCTTTTCATACTTTTCGCCGTTTAGAAACTCTTCCTTTACATCCACCAGGTGCAACTACATATTCTTACAACCAACCATTGCCCTTAGGATTCACATAGATACGAATTTACGCTCGGAGAAATATCTCCACGTAACCAAATCCTTCCATTTCTAAATCCTAGTGCCACCCATCGTGCTTATCTACCAATCTGTTATTATCATTTTATTGCGAAGAACTCATAGCCTTTCAATCCTTATTTGGATTGACTAATTGCCATGCCTGGTTCTTATTTTATATTCACCTCTATAGTGTATAGTCAATCACCATATTGCATAGATTGACAACGAATGACAGATAAAAATCTTGCATGATTTTTTACCAAATAACTGCACCAATCATCTAACCACTTCGAATGTTATCAATCCTACAGGACTCCCAATAACCCGGGTTATTCACTGTCAAGTGGGCCCTACCCAGGACTTACACTTTCAACGGTGCCAACGTTGAAACTCCTACTTTCCGCAACACCCTCCATCCCTCAGAGATGTTGTGGTGCATCTCTAGGATTTGTATGGGTTCCACAAGGAAGCACACATTCCGACGTTTGATTATAATCCAATATTCATGATTGATCACACTGTTAGATCTATGTAGTTTCTAATTTGATGGTTAACACATGCATTCATTTTCATCACATCACCTAATCTCAAAATTGCATTTTGATTTATTGAAAATCATGTTTGAAAATTAACCCTATCTTGTTTTATTCAAAATCTCTTTGGTTCATTTCATTTTGTTTCAAAATGTAATTTTATTTGACCTAGAAATATTTTTATTTTCTGTGTTAATCCTTGTTTCAAAGATTCTCCAGTCAAAACCTTCAGATCCTCTGACTGTATACACTGTCGGTCAGCCTGTCGGTCAGGTGTCGGCTAACCGACAAGTGAACCGAGCTCAACCGAGCGTTTGTTTGTTCCATTTCCAGCAAGCTGTTTTTCTGTCGGTCTAGTGTCGGTCGACCGAAGCAGTCTCAGTACCTGACCGAACCTTGTGTCGGTTCTGATTCCAGAGAGCTTGTTTTTAGTCTTTTTTGTTCTGTCGGTCAGGTGTCGGTTCCATGTCGGTCGACCGAATTAGTCTCGGTGAACCGACAATAGGATTGTTTCAAAAATTTATGACCGTTGTAAATTTGACCATTGGGCTCGGTCGACCGAACCCTGTTTGTCGGTCGACCGACAAGAGATCCGTTGGACTATTTTTTCCTTATTTAAGAAGGACTCTTGTTTTGTGAGAGAGCTTTTAGTGAGTCTCTTTGGAGACCAATCTTGGGAGTTTTCTTCTGAACATTTTTCAAACCCAAGATCAAGTATAACACAAAGGAGCAAGGGAAACATCTTGAAAAGACAAAGCTTGATTTCATAGTTATACATCTTAGTAAGCTTTGCTCTTCTCATTTGTTACATGCTATTTTATCTTATTGGAAAATCTCTTGTAGCATGTTAACTATGATGCGTTGAATCCTCTATATTATCTTTGATTTACTCATTATTGGATTCATCACTTAGTCTCAAACCAAGTCATTGCCTTGTTGTATAAATCATGCTTGCTTCAACATTCTTGTTTCCATTTGATGCATGATCAATCTTCTTGGTTGAGTCCCTATCTAGTTGTTTTCACTCTATGATCTCATAGGCAATCTTTATGTTTTGAAAACAACTTTGCTCCTTCATTACATGTTCCTTATGATTTAAATTTTCTTACAACTTGCATTTCTTGATTATTGAAATCTTTACAAGTTGTCTTTTGAAAAAGAACATGAGATTTGCAATACAACTTCAATCTAATCATTTTTGTTCTTTAAACTTTGAAATGCTTTGAGCACATATCATTTGAGCCTTACTTTCAACTTTGATTGAAGTTTACACACATACATCATGTGCATTCATCTTTGCATTACATAAAGTGTTGTGTGAGTTTGTTTTACACTTTCATATCCGCCTATTTAAGATGCATTGTAATTGAGCTTAAACTGTATCTCTTAGAGTGTTTTTGTATAGACACCTTCTTTGAGAAATCAACTCTTGTAAGGGTTATTGCTTAGCCTAAGAAAAGCATAGTGTATAGGTTATTGCTTAGCCTAAGAAAAGCATAGTGTAGAGGTTATTGCTTAGTCTATTGAAAAGCTAGCATAGATAATGGAAATCCGGTGGAGTGTTGGATCACAAGCCGGTAGTGGATGTAGGCATTAAGGCCGAACCACTATAAATCTTTTTGTATTGGTGAATGCTTGTGGTGATTGATTTCATTAGCTTCCGCATTTTCAATTCTATATCATCATTTGTGACTAATTGATTTAAAGAATTCTAAATTGGGCATTATTGGTCACTATGTTGTAGCTCACCCTATTCACCCCCCCCTCTAGGGTTCGGATCACGGACTTTCAATTGGTATCCGAGCCAAGTGCTCTATATTAGGATCAAGTGCCTTGGAAACTCTTGATTAGGTGTAAAAACCTCGAGTCAAAACCCTAGTGCCGTGCTTTCTTGAAAATCATTTGATATGGATTCCACTGTGATAGATTGTGTAGATTCTTCTCTTAAAGTCAAAATCTCTTGCTCTTCAGATGAAGATTTCTTAAATGAAACCCATGCTATTCAATTTATGGAAGAAGAATTTCTTGAAAATGAAGATGATATCCAACAAGCTTATGTTGTAGCTCACCCTATTCACCCCCCCTCTAGGGTTCGGATCACGGACTTTCACACACGATATCCCTTTGGATGATTCAGTTTTTTTCAATGAAAGAATGACTTTCTTCGTTTCCATTTGCAGTTGGTATTATAATTGTGGCCTGCAATAATTTGTGAACAACACATCCCTATAATGTCATAGGTCAATTTTAGGTTTGGCATCAGTTCATAAGTCATAAATGGGTATTTTAGGCTAGATTTTAGGAGGTGTCTAACTCATGCTTTAAATCATGTTTTCCATCTCGAATCAAGACTTCAACACTGTTGCTTGGAGATTGCTTCCAATTCGCCACCAACAATCAATATCTCATCCAATGACAAGTATACAACTACTCCCACTGCTTTGACCTAAATGCTTATCACGATCAATAACGTGGCATTGTTGTTCATAATAATTTAGCAACTCTTGCAATGAAGTCACGATTTTGTTATCATTGTGAATTGTGTAAGTGGTTTTCTTTCCATCTACCAAACTTCCATAGCTGCCCCAATAAAGATATGACAACCATATATCATTGAAATTACACTGCAACAAGATAAAATTATGATAGTATTAACTGTAATGAAAGGAGGCTAATATTGCTCGGATAATGTTCTTTAACAAACAGACTACACATTATATCAAGCTTATGGGCCCACTTCGATGCATGTCGTTTTTATGGGAGGAGGCCAGATGGAAGAGTCTCCTTACGGATGATGGGGAGCTAGAAAGAACCACCCCCACCAGAGTATTTCAGTCCTTGATTTAGCAGCCTTAGAGTTTTAATGGCATCCATTAAGATCCAATCAAACATTTTGTGTACGATCAAGGAACGTAAAATTGGCTGTGGTGAGGTATGGGATGACAAGAGTTTAAAGGGGTTTGTGTTGAACATACATCCCTTTTAAATTTTTTTCCCTACATTAGCCTATTGGCTAGGAGTGATACCATCAACTTGAAGACCCACGAATTGATCTCTTGGCATGTGTGTAATAACTGAGGTGCGACCACGACTCAACCGTGAGAGTGTTGGTATTACTAAGCTCATGAATCTTCTATCCAGAGGATTCCTTCATTCTTCTCCTACGGTACAGTCTTCATTGGGATTTCTCACCAAGGAGATTCAGCTCACACAACGTTTGGTAAACACCAAAGGAAGATGTCGGATTACATATATTAGATAAAATGGTCACAAGTTTTTTGTAGTTCTCTCACAATCTATGATGAATCAAGCTCTAAAATTTGGACCACTGGCCGTTTTTGGCCTTGTATAGATGATCGCTGAGTCCCACAAAAGTTTAAAAAAATGATTTTTATGGTGTGAACCTTTGTTTTTTATTTTTTTATATAAATATCTCAAAATATATCAGGAATCAATAGCTGGAAATTGACCTACTAGCCTTTTTGAACATTTTGAATGGTATCGTAATTGTAGAACATAAAGGTAAGGGATCTGGATCCCCTGTTTTGTCCAAACTGGGGAGCCCTTTTTGGACAAATTAGGGGGCGACATGTGCGGGGGCGTGACTCCTGATTCGTCCAAACAGGGCTCCCCAGTTTGGTCAAAATAGGGGATACGTTTCCAAAGGTAAGGGTTCCAAAACGGAAATCGGATGCCACGAAATCTGAATCACCTGAGAGTCTAGAGACTGGTTGGTTCTTTTTGTATGAAAAAAGATAGAAAGAAAGGCCCGTTACTTCATTTGATAGACCTGTCTCTGAAGTCTGATCTGCCTGCAAGAAAGGTCTCGTTCCTCCGGCTCCACCCATCACTATTCACTGCTGAATAGTCATTGTACGTACATAAGCCCAACCAAAACAGGTGTCACGTGGATCACATTATCGCAATTGGATGCTCTTGGTCTGTCGGTCCAACTTCCTTAATGTCTACAAGATTTAAACCCCATCTAATTTGATGCATTAATTAAATCTCATGCGAATTAGATAATAATAAATTAAAATTAATCCCCAAAAGCATGGATATAATAGATCTAATGGTGGATATAATATCACGGCAATACATCTAATAGTCGATTCAATTTCTAACAAAGTTGTGCGTTGATTTCAATGAATAGATCTATGATGATTTCCAAGTTTAGATTGCAAGAGATAATGGCTAGATAATTGATCTATTGCCAGATGAATGGGGTGATCAATGTCAACTGGGACTAGCATTTTACGACAATTAATCTAGGTAGTTATAATGAATTGACATTAGATCTAATGGTAGAGATTAGCCTAACCAATGTCGATTGGGACTAATATTTTTTAACGGTGGATAATGGCCTAATACTTGAATAAAGGGTGAACAATTAATGGCTTGATGTCAATTGACAGTAATTCTATTCATTAAGGGTAGGTGTCTCTAGGTCTATCAATGGGCCGGGCCGGGCCGGGCCTGTGCTTGGGTTGTCAAATCCCATCTTGAAAATTGGACAGGTCTACCGGGGATTGTCCAGTCCCGTCTCGTGTGGAGCCCGGGCTGGACCAAGGCTTCCCACGTCTTGAACATAAACTAAACATTCTTTAATTATTCCTATAGTGTCACCAAAAATCAGGTGTGAATCGTACTTTAAGCCTTCCCCCTTTTTTCCGGGATTGCGACCGGCAATGCAATGCAACAGGCAATATGGTGGAGTTAAAAACATACATTTAGCATGCATGCTGACAAAAGCATTTATCTATATAGTATGATTGTTATAAAAAATGTAGTACATATCCCAGAACATCTCACGAGAAAAAACATTGAAACATAATTTGTTGATGTGAATAGCAAAATCTTATGCATTATTAGTTATATGCATTAAACACTTTATCAATGGGTTTTGAGTATGTGAACATAGCCACTTGGAGGGAGTTGTTAGAACCATTTGTATGGGTCCCGAGTTTGCTTGATTGAATGGGTATACAACTGCAAGGCCTATAGATGGTCTCTTTGGTTGTTTGAACTTTTCTTTTACTTTTTTCAAGTGCTTTTTTCTTCTTTTATATAGTGCAAGTTTAGTGAGTCTTAGGAAAATAGATGTGTTGATTGAAGTTGAGGACAAAGATTGGCGCGCACTATTTTACTTCAATTAAAATATCACTTACATGAATAAAAGTAATATTGCTCTCCTTCAGACAAGATTAAAAAGAAAGAAAGAAAAGAAAGGCAGTTCTCATTAGAATCAATAGCCACCGGGAATAAATCATATAAATCTATAATCATAAGATTGAAGTTGAGGACAAAGACACTATTTAACTTTGATTGAAATTAGTAAAATTATATTGCGGCTGGGCCGGGCCTAAACGGGTTGGGCATGCTCTGCCCATTCTCAATCCCATTTTGACCGGGCTTTCAAGTAATTGTCCAAGCCCAGCCTGCTGGGCTCAATTTTTTTTAAAAGCCCTGTGTTTTTGGGCTTGGAACGGGCCGAGTACCCATTTCAACGGGCTAAATTGACAGGAAATATGAATGAAGACAATAAAGTGTGCAGGTCCATATATCCCTCTCTCCCTCTCTCCATTGTATTAAAAGCTCTCAGCCAGATTTCGGTGCTCTCTCTCTCTCTCTGGGTGGTTTCTATTTACATCATGCTGCAAGCACACGTTGAAAATATTTTCTCAATTTGAGTCCTTCATGTTTTGGGGACAAATCTTCATCTCTACAAAATAAACATGCTTTTTTTAGGCTTTTCTGAAAATTTTTATTTAGGCTAAATAGTGGGTTAAATTTGACTGATACTCAAACTCATTTTTTCACTTAAATCAAGCCCTATTTAAAAAAAAACATAATGAAGATTAAAAAAAGAGATAATTAGCGAAAGGTTTCTAAAGTCGAATCTATCCAGCCTCCTCCAGTCCAGGAAAATATTGTTTAAGGGCTCTGGTCTACTCAGCTAGATTATTTGCAGTCAAAAGTCCTTACATCCACACGATCACATATTTCAGGACAAATTTTCCCTTTCAATTGTTTTAGGCATAAATTTTGAAATTTAAAATTTCAAATCTTCCCTCCTCCCTCCTTCCTAAATCCTCTCAACCAACTCGACAGATCGGATTAAGGATTGATCTAGATTTCTACACTTTGTCTTCATTGCAGAAAAGAGCAGGAGTCCAGTCGCTTGAGAAGAACTTGCAGAAGATTCTTGATTCCTTTCGGAGTCGCCAAAATGCAGGAGTTTTGATCTCCAGACTTCTTGTTGCAACTGCTGGTTTTGATCGCCCAGAAAAAAGGGCTTCGCTCAGTTGCAGATCATCGGACGAAACAGAGGACCGCTTGGGCTCTTGATTTGGAGGATCGCCGCCGGATGCCGTGCCGCCATTTTCGCTGGACCAAAGGAAGACCACTGCGTGCCTTTGCCGCTGCCTCTGTGCTGTAGGCCAGAGAGGAAGGAACACAGCCTTCCTCCATCGATTTTGGTTGCAGAACCAGTACAAAACAAAACGAAGAAGAAGAAGATTGGTTCTGTTCCGGGTCAGTTCTGACCTGACCTGCTACAGAAGCCCAGTTCAGAGTCCAGACCTACTATCAAATTTATCTGAGTTTTGTCAAATTTATCTGAACTTTCTTCAAATTTATCTGAGTTTTTGTGAAATTTATCTGTCTTCTGTCATATTTCTCTGTGTTTTTGGAAAATTTATCTGAATTTTTTTTAAAATTTATCTGAGTTTTTAGCAAATTTATTTATGTTTTTTGAAATCTAGTTGCATTTTTTAATTTTATTTGCGTCTTTTGAAATTTATTTGTGTCTTTTCAAATTTATTTGCATTTTTTAAAATAAATTTAACTGAGTTTTGGCAAAAATACTTGAGTTTTTGGAAAATTTTAAAGAAATTTGGAAAATGATTTATCTAAGTTTTGGCAAATGGTGTTTGCGTTTTTGAATTTTATGTGCGTCTTTTGAAATTCATTTGCGTCTTTTGAAATTTATTTGCGTTTTTTGAATTTTCTTTGGATCTTTTGAGATTTATTTGAGTCTTTTGAAATTTATTTACATTTTCTGAAATTTATTTCGATCTTTTTGAAACTTATTTGCTTCTTTTTAAATTTATCTGCATTCTTTTGAAATTTATTAATTTTTTTAAAAAATTATTTCTTTTTTTGAAATTGTTTCATTTTTTTAAAAATTTATTTGTATGTTTTTAGAATTTATTTGAAAATCTCATTAATTGGATTCCATTAATCGTGGGCAATTAAATGGTAGTTGGCCATTATTGATGGGATATCCCACCAATTATGGGATATGATTTAAAGAAAGGGCAAATTGGACATTTCAGGTATGGGAATGTGTCTGAGGAACCTTTGGCTGCATGACTTTTTTTTTAGACTATTTGCATTAAAGTCACTTTGAGGGACCTCTAACCCAAGCCCCCATTAAAAAAATTCATATCTCAGACTTGATTCTACACTTTGTTTCTATTTACATCACATTGCAAACCCACCCTGAACAAATTTCCCCAAGTTGCTTGGAGATGGAGAAGATGAGAATGTCAAGGATGTCGCATGTCACTATTCTACCGGTTAAGATTCTGATTTGTCTCACTCACATTCCATTACAAAGTGGGGTTTACTCATTGAAAATATGGACCATTACATATGAATGCCCTCCTATGTTATGAGAAGTGGCCCTATCATATGATTGAGTGTTTAAATAATTTTGATAATGATATGAAATCTTTTTATAGTACCTAGCATTTTATACAAGGTTAATCTTACCGTGGGAACCATGGTTGAAAAACTTTCCGAGTTGACTCTTGATTCTCTCGAATCATCTCCTTTTGACAAAGAACGGAAGAACTAAGTTAAAAATAGGGGAGACTCGGCCGAGTCATCTTATTTTAATGAGTTATTTGCATTTTGAATTATTTAATAGGCATATCTAATTTTAAAAAATTAAAGTTTATTTATAAGTAATTATGCATGGGATTTGGAGTCAATAATTTTAAAAATGATGACTAGGTTGTAATTTGAAACTTATATTTAATATTTTACAATTGATATTTGAACTAACAAATTATGCAATGTGTAATATTTCTTTCTTTTATTTTCTTTATTGTAGTACTTTTTTTGCATATATAAATTTATTAATTTGAATTCATTATCATGAATTCATCTAAATAAATATATATTTATATTTTATAAGTAATGGGTCCATTTTGAAATATTTTAGAAATTAATTTAAAAAACGCATGACTCTTTCAAGTCTCCGCATTGACTCTATCCAGATCGAGTCAATTTTTTTGCAATGGATATGTCGAGTCCGAGTGAACAACTCATATTAGAGTGAATTGGCAGATTTCATTAAAAGAGGAGAGCATGTATGTTAGGCCATTCATATATTTCTTAAAAGGGGGATTTGGCGAGAGGTCCCACAAAGTGTGACTTTGTTGCAAACAGTCCACAAAAAAATGTCATGCAACCAAAGGTCCCTCACACACATTCCCATACCTGAAATCTCCAATTTGCCCTTTCTTTAAATCATATCCCATGATTGGTGTGATATTCCATTAATAAATGCCAACTACCATTTAATTGCCCACGATTAATGGAATCCCATGAATGAGATTTTCAAATAAATTCTAAAAACACACAAGTAAATTATAAAATAACACAAATAAATTTTAAAAAAGCAGTAATTTTTTTAAAGAAGTAATAAGTTTCAAAAGAACGCAGATAAATTTAAAAAGATGCAAATAAGTTTCAAAATGATTGAAATAAATTTCAGAAAATGTAAATAAATTTCAAAAGACTCAAATAAATCTCATTAGATCCAAAGAAAATTCAAAAAATGCAAATAAATTTCAAAAGACGCAAATAAAATTAAAAAACACAAACACATTTCCTAAACTTAGATAAATTATTTTCCAAATTTCTAAAAAATTTGCCAAAAACTCTAGTATTTTTTCCAAAACTCAGTTAAATTTATTTAAAAAAAAGAAAATAAATTTAAAAAGACACAAATAAATTTAAAAAGACGTAAATAAAATTAAAAAAAGAAAACAGGTTTCAAAAAATGTAAATAAATTTTCCAAAAAAACTTAGATAAATTTAAAAAATGTAATTAAATTTCAAATAACGCAAATAAACCTCAAAAGAGGCAAATAAAATTAAAAAACGCAAACACATTTGCCAAACTCAGATAAATCATTTTCAGAATTTCTGAGAAATTTGGGAAAAACTCAAGTTTTTTTTTCAAAACTCAGTTAAATTAATTTAAAAAAATGCAAATAAATTTGACAAGACACAGATAAATTTCAAAAGATGCAAATAAAATTAAAAAAATGAAAATATATTTCAAAAAATGTAAATAAATTCAAATAAATTTAAAAAAAACTCAGATAATTTTGCCAAAAACAAAGACAAATATGAGAGAAGATAATAAATTTCACAAAAACTCAGATAAATTTGACCAAAGCTCAAATAAATTTGACAAAACTCAGATAAATCTGCCAAAAAACATAGAGAATTATGACAGAAGATAGATAAATTTCACAAAAACTCTGATAAATTTTAGAAGACACAAAGAAATATGACAGATAAATCCTCTGTTGCTGCTTTGCACGGGCGAATGTCTTCTTCTCCGGTTCTAGCCAGCACAACACCTTGAACCTCTGCAATTAGGGCCAGAAACGTTGCCGCACATAGGTATTCTTTGGAGACAATCAATTGCAAATCGAACCACTTCTCTGCCTCGAAACAGGGATCAATCTTCTCTATGGACCTGATCCCAGATCTGCAAATTGATCAGCAGCGACGCTGACCGAACCTCGACAACTGCAACCTAAGGAACCCAACTCTGTGCTCTGTCTTCTTCAACCACCTGCAACCGAAATTGAACCCAACCAAATCTTGAGGTGGGCCACCATAGGAGGAGTGTGATCGAAGCGCTGTGATTGAAGACGATCGAGGAAGAAGGCAACCCATTGGCTACCGGTGGTGTGCTGTCACCATCGTTGTTGTTCGGTTGGCGCAACCGTCCCACCGGAGAAAATGAAGAGGGAAAAGTTTCTTTGCTACTAGTTCTTCTGGAGAAAGAAGATGGAGAAACAATCTTGATCTCGAGTGGGCCACTTCTCTGCCCTGAAACAGGGATCGATGTTCTCTATGGACCTGATCCCAGATCTGCAAATCGATCAGCAACGACGCTGACCGAACCCCGACATTTGCAACTCAAGGAACACTTCTCTGTGCTCTGTCTTCTTCAACCACCTGCAACCAAAACTGAACCCAACCACTAATCTATGTTCTACAACTACGGAACAATCTGAACTAATAGTCCAGCAGGGAAAGAAGAACCAAGGCGCTGCCCATCTCTTTCCTCTCCGATTCACACCCCGAGTCCCATTTTTCTACAACAGTCGAACGTGGCGGCCCACCTAGATCTGTCGACTGCAACAAACTCTTGCTTTTTGGCTATTCCGCACGGAATCGAGAATCCTCTGCAAGTTCTTCTCAAGCGACTGGACTCCTGCTCTTTTCTGCAACGAATACGAAGTGCAGAAATCCGAATCAATCCTTGATCCGATCTGTCGAGTCGTTTGAGAGGATTTAGGAAGGATGGAGGAGGGACGATTTGAAATTTTAAATTTCAAAATTTATGCCTAAAACGGTTGAAAGGGAAAATTAGTCCTGAAAAATAAAACCGTGTGGATGTAGGGACATCTGGCTGCAAACTATCTAGCTACTTGGACCAGAGCCTTTAAAAAGAATTTTCCTAGACTGGAGGCTGGATAGATTCAATTCTAGGGACCTTTCGCTAATTATCTCCTTAAAAGGCATGCTCTATGGTAGGTTTTCACTTCGTCACAAAAGATAAAGTGTGACAGAGATGTAGATCCAACCTAATATCTATCTACCCTTATAAAAGAGAGAGATGTTGTACTTTTTCCACTCCACACATGCTCAATAAAATGTAAGTTGTGGGGCCCACCCTTATTATATATAATAAATCTATATACCCTTAGTCAAGTTGTGGGGCCCCACCCTTGTTATAAATATTTAAAAAAAAATATATTAAATGTATATATCCTTATAAAAGAGAGAAAGATGTAGTCAAGTTGTGGGGCCCACCCTTATTATATATCTATCTACCCTTATAAAAGAGAGAAAGATGTTGTACTTTTTTCACTCCACACATGCCCAATAAAATGCAAGTTGTGGGGCATATTTTCTATACCCTATTTTAAAAGAGAGTAAGATATAGTACGATTTCACTGTACACCTGCCCAATAAAAAGAGAGTAAGATGTAGTAAGAGACGAAATACAATGAGATAATGGAAAGAGAAATAAAAGAGATAAGAGAGAGTGAATCGGATGGATAAAGATGTGGACATAATGGGAATTCCCCAATTTCTCTAAAATAGACTTTGGATCAGGCTTGGATTTAGAGGGGTTTTGAGGATCCGGATCAATATGATCTAGAATACTAAAGTTTATGAATTAAAAATATATACCCAATGGTACCATAATCTCAAAAATCTAAAATTTCGAGAAAGCCCCCTAAATTCTCTGGAAAATTGCCAACTACCCCCCAACTATACCCAAATGAACTCGGATCTAGACCAAACTTGGCACACACGATCCTAATAATTTTTTTAATCTCTTCTATTGAGTAGATGCTGATATTTTAAACATAATAAAATTTCGTTTTAATACATTCCAATAAATTGAGTAATTTTTTTTTTCAATTTTTTTAAGGTGGTGGAGAAAAGAAAAGAAAATGTGGATAAGACTGAAATCTATCTCAAATCGATATCTCAAATGCTATTGTTTTTCCCTCTTCTTTTTTCAATTTTCTTTTAACATTGTTCTTATTCAGATACTACAAGATTTTCAATATCTCAAATGTTGTTTTTTTCCCTCTTCCGTTTTCGATTTTCTTTTAACATTCTTCTTATTCTAGATAATATAAGATTGTGCGTGTTTCATGTTTTCTTATGGTAGAACTTTGTATTTAGGTCTCACTCTACGTTTAGAATATGAATTTGTGCATAGCATTTAAATTGTAAAATTGATATTGTTTTGTTATGTGAGATAGGAAAATGGAAAACTCAAACAGAAAGTGTTCTGGTTGAGAAAAGCAAAGTAGATAATAACTAAAAGGACAATGCTATGAGGCATTGAAAAGCTTTCCATTATCTATCTGAATCTGTTTTCCTTGTCCATAGAGTTGAAGGGGAAGCGGTTTTTAAGCAGTACATGTGCAAATATTCAAAAGGCCAAAAACATAATCCATATTTGTATAAGAATCTGACATTTTATTTTTTTTATTTTTCCTGTTTTAGTTTATGTTAGTTAAAGTCTTACGCTTTAGACCAAGGCCTCTTCAATCGTCACCCTCCAAACCCTTCAAGAGTGGGATAAGACCAATAAGCATTCATTCGTGGTTCTCATTGAACCACTTTGTTCACTAATTCCCAATTTTTTATTCAGTTTTTTTTTTAATTTTTGCCTTTTGTAAAATTAATTGTGAGATATGGTGCTATTAAAGAATCATTTCAAAGGAAAAATATCTCAGATTTTATCATTCATAATTTTTTTTTAGTTTTTCTTGGCACTATTTTGTCCAGCCCAGTTAATAAACTATGCCAAGGTGGAAAAAACAAAAGATTTTAACTATCCACTATTTACTCTATTATGTGGTTCATGGTGTACATATTGCCTTCTAACTCTGAAAATTTAAATGCCATGTGCTTTTTCAATAATAAACCTTAAACTAAGACGGGATGAAAAAAAAAAAAAAGAAAAAGAAAATGAACAGTGTATTTTATAATGTATCAAAAGAAAAGGAATCAAGTGTGTTTTACTTACTACCTTTTGGTGTTCAATGCTGAACTGGGCTCCTCTGGTTTGGAATTCCTTTCAACATCCCAGGATATCCTTCTTTGCCTGGAGGCTGCTTCATGGAAAGACTCCTTCTCAAGCCTGGGCCCAGCACGCTGGTATTAGTATGGCATCCAGGTGCAGTCTGTGTCAAAAAGACCAGGAGACTACATTGCATCTCCTCTTCGTCTGCTCCTTCTCCTCTGTCACTTGGAATTGGATTCTCTCCAAGGCTGGCTCGGCTGTGGATGGCCCTCTCTTTCCTTCTAAGATCTGGCAAGCTCTCTCCCTCCATAGTGACTCTCTGGCCTGCAAAGGAGCTGCCTCAATCTTCTTCTCTACTGCTTATGCTCTATGGAAATGTAGGAATGAAGCTTTCTTCTCGAATTCTAGAGCCTCCCAGACGAAGGTCCATTTATACTTGACTGAGCTTCTCTCTGCCTCTCTCAAGTGTATTAACAAGCCTTTTTCTGGTAGACCTCTTAACCTCTTCTGTAAATTTTTGTTCCCAAATTCTTAAGCCTGGTATGTGTTTTCTTGGCTTATGTTGGTTTCTTTTATTTTTCTGCTTTCTTCCTCTCTGTTGTTGCTCTATGTGTTTCTTCTCTTCTGGGCTTATTGGCCCTGTCTTCTTTTTCTTTCTCTCTTAATACAACTTGCCTTTCAGCAAAAAAAAAAAAAAAAAAAAAAATACTTACAATTTTGTGGGCACTTTAAATACTTCGCCATCAATTTAAAAATCATTTTAAAAGTCGTGACAAAATGTATTAGGTAGCTTGCTACTTTTGTTATTGTTGCTGGCGGCCAATTGGTGGTTGTGTTATAATTCAAAGATCAAATTGACTACACATGAGAGAATTAACATTTTCCTTTTTTTTTTTTTACCTGAAACAATGCTAATTGTGCAAATAGTTTATATTTATATTTATATTTATTTTTTGGTAAAACTAAAAGATCGATACTTGAGTGGTATTTGAATTTGAAATTTGAAATTTGAGAGTTAAGAACAGCAGAGGGCGCAGTCCTCTATACAGAACATAGCAAAAGAGTTGATCTAGAATACCTGGGTTACATTCTTATGTATTTCTTAAGAGGAATGTCTAATTCTTTTGGCAGATTTGTATTTGTAGTTTTTTTTTTTTTTTTGTATTTTTTCCCTATGGATATCTCTATTTATGAGCTTCCATTTAACTAAACTTCTATGATTACTTTGTATTATCCTTTTCTTAAAGGGTATAAAATATAACACTTTGTATCAAGCAAAAGAAGATGTTGACTCTTGGAGATGTATTGCCTCTTTTTACCGGATAGTAGTCCGTCTTATAAAATAAAATAAAGCACATGTTAAATACTAATATTGATCAACAGGTGCTTTGTAAATCTTACCCGTCAAAGTTCATATCATAGTTCCACCATTGTTGATCCCTGTTGCTTGAGGACAAGCCAGATTACTTCAATATTCTTGATGGTTGGTGTGAGATGTTATTCTTCTTTGTAAGTTAAGACTAAAACCACCATCTCAGTTTTGTTATTCTGATGTCCTTTGGTAAGATATAATTAATTTTTTTCCTTAATAGAATCTGATTTTATAGTGAACATATAATGTTCATGGTAATTGGTTAGAACAGTAAGCTCATCTGGTTCTTAATTTTTATTTTTATTTTATTTTATAAAACTGCAGGTTATCAATTTGACTATGCTTTCGACTGGACTCCAACTTTAGCAGGTCAAGTCTACCAGGAAACTGATAAGTCGACCTGACAGGTTAAATAAAGAAAATTGAAATTTCTTTGTACACATTCATGATAAAATATCTAGAAATATGTGATTTATATCTTCAAAAAATCATATAAATTCCATATCGATTGTTTGTTGAGATCTCATTTTTTTCACTATATTATTGTTTTATTGTTTTCAAATGTATGAGAAAAAAGTAGTATCAGCTGCATTGGGACATTACCCGGACCTTGCAATTTACAATCACTAATTTTCTGTTGAAATTTTATTTTTAAATGTATTGAAGCTTCTACTGAAATTTTTAAGCACTTTGTTTTTTAAGAATTTTCTTAGTAAAACTTTGTGTTCGGTGCATGTGCAGTGCATGTGCAGGGCTCCACTAGTGAAATCTAAAAGCCAAAGTGGAGATAGATTTTTGGAAACCATGGATGGCCAACAAACTTTCTTGTGGGATTATATATAGTTGTCATCGACTTTCCCAAAAATTTAGCAAAACTTTCTCGCGAGCTGAAGAACTGAATGGATTCATCTATCATTGGTTTGTTTGATTCTTGAAGGCATTGGTTATGCTAGCATTTTCCTTTTTTTTCTCCAACTAATATTCAAATAAACATATAGAATATTAGCCAAATAAGAAATGAAGAAATGAAACAGTCACAACTGTCATGACATTAGATGTTGCATTAAAGACAAAAACCTTAACAACGACTTGTCTCAACGGTCAGGGAAAAATACTTTGGAAATTTAAAATTATATTTTTACCCTCATACAAACTTTTTAAATTTTTTTACCCACACTTTAATTATTCCGGTGGTTGGGAAGTCCAGGAATGAGCTGGAGATCCCGACTTTGAACTTTTTGAGCAAGAGGGTGAAAATAGTTGCTGATCCCAGATGCATGTCGGAACTGAACTCGTCGAGAACCTTGTGCATTCCGGTGTGAGGCAGACCTGCGAACTCGCTATGAATACTCTCAGATCTCTGGATGATCAGAAGCAAGGGATCCCATCTCCCTTAAATAGAGCAATCCCTCGGAGTTACATCTTTATCCAGATACTACATCTCCTAGAATCCCACATCCCTTGACCAGCGTGGGAAATATGCCAAACCGGGAGTCTAAACTCGATCCAAACTCTATCACCAAGGCTTTGATCCTTATCTGACTCAACCAGATCAAGACTTGTTGGGAATTCATTTGCGGCAAACCGTCGGGCTCAATCTGGCGTGGGCCCCTAGTAGTTGGGCCACACAATTTTCAAACAAAGGGGTCAGCGGGTTCCTCGTCATTATTTAAAAAAAAAAAATTGTTTAAGAGGTAGAATCTTAATCTTCATATTACAAGGTTCCTTTCTCTCCCTAAATGTTTGGGACATTTGTAACTAAAATAGGAGATTTTAGTAATCATCTTCAACATCCAATGAAATTATAATTTTTAGTAATGTCTTCAACATCCTTAGAATTTGTCTTTAACAAGCATCCTTGGAATTTGTCTTCAACATCCTTGGAATTATTAAACAAGCTGTACTCTTACCCTCACACATTTGTTGTACCCCAAAGACAGGAAACTTCATTAATTAATGCTCTGACTTTAAGCCAAAAGAATATCTCAAAACAGTCTCTGAATCTCTGTTTCTATAAAGACCAATGAGCACCCCACACCTTCCTTCACAAAAGAAACAGAAGATTTTAGAGAAAACCATGCGCAGCCTCATTGAAATGCTTAGATCTCTCCTCATTTCATCACCACCAAATGGGTGATGAAGTTTATAAGAGAATGACCCTCATAGATAGGCTTCTTCTCTTTGTAATTCATTACCAAGGATTGAAACCTCTCATTCTCCTTTTGTTCCATTCATTTGTCGCCGGTCGGGGTGCCCATGGGCCGAGCCAGCTTGAGACTGTCACGGGCCTATGCTGCATCTCAATTTAGGCTGTGTTTTAGTCCCGCAGGCTCGCATATGCCTAAATTTCTTCTCTGATCGGTGAATGAGCTAGCTGGATTAGTGCCTTGGTATTCTTAGAGACCCGGCCTGGCGGTCAGCCATATTTTCCACAACTGGTGGTACATATTTTCCACCTGGGCTAGGCCTGGGCCTGACTTTTAGGCCCAAGAAATAAATGGACCATACTCGGAAAAGCTTCAGGCCGGCCCGACCCATCGGGTCTATGAACACGATATTCAATTGTTGTAAGAGCTAGAAATTCTCCCTGCTCTCTCCATGATTCTGTTAACTTCCTTTTGTTTCCCAGGTCATCCATTTTATAGATAAACTGGGAATTTGGCACAGATTTTCTTTTTTTAACTTGGGCATTGTCTACTTGGCCATAAGAAGACACCTGCATGAGCAATACAATCTCATCCCCGTGGGGCGATTCCTGCTGGCTTAAGGGATAACCCTTCAAACCACCCTTACAGAGCCGCTGATGGCAAGTATAATGATCCTTTTAATGCTATTGCTCATAGCGAAGGGACCTTTTTGGGGAGGAATATGCTCCCTTCTCCACAGAGAGAACTGGTAAGTAGTAGTAACAGACAATGTTCTTAATGTTCTAATTATTTTGTTTGAAATGGTAATCAGTTGGGGTCAATGATTTCTTGTTTGTCTAGGTGTGACATGTTTATGTGTTAAATTACAGATTATGAAGCTAGACCCTTTCGTCGTCACCACTAAACTGCCTGCGGGGAAGAAGATGATAGACACTGGAAAACAGTTTTACATGATAGCTGCATCTTGGATCCAACTCATAATACATGATTGGATGGACCACCTTGAGGATACAAAGCAGGTTCTAATTATACCAACTTGTATATAATAACATCATTATAATACAATAACAAAATTAGGTTTTTTTTTGTTTTTAAAAAAGGGAAAATTTCTGTATGGTCACCTACAGTACTTCATATCCCTCCCTTGTTACCAAAGTTGAACATTTTACCCAAACGTTCTCCGTGCAGTCCGTAGCGCTGTGCAGGCTAGAAGCTACGTTTTTTTTGCGATATCACAACATATGTTGCGATACCGCAAGATGTTAGTTGCGATATCGTAAGTTTTTTATTTGCGATAACGCAATTTATGTTGCAATATCGCAAAGAGATAGGTTAAAAGTCAACAAATTCATTTCTGTTTATAATTGCTTTCCGTTCTGTTGCTTTCGTCGATCTCTGGCTTAGGTTCTCTACTTCCCTGCTCTTTAAGTGTTGCTCCTGCCACATATTAAGTGATCTCCTGCCATATATAACAAGTGATCTCCTGCCATATTCTTTGCATGGCAACCTTAGGCCATTATCATAAATATCAATTGAATCTCCTGCCACATCTTTGTCTTAGGTATTTATTCCATGTTTCCCACCTTGTATGTGTCTCCCTCTTATTTATTGTATTATTTTTTTCTTCTTTTGTGTCTTTTGAAAGAAAAGTTAGAATACAAGGAATCCCACTTATAGAAACATTTGAAATATTTTGTGTAAATATTAATAGTGACCTTAGGTGGGACCTGTGGAGCCTCACTTTTTTATGAACATCCTGTTGTTAATATATTAAAAAATCCCCTTGTTCTCATCATGAATTACCAACAACTGGATTTGGCCTGGACATCTAGTTGCAAAAAACAATGTGGCATGTTTTGTTCATCCCGTCCTATGGTGGGCCCCAGCACAAACTCAAAATGTCCACATATTCTTTTAGTCTTCTCCTGTTATTGTGGCATTACAGACATCATTTTGATCATTATCTTAAACTGCTAATGATTTTTTTTAATGCTATATATAAGTAAGCAAACGATTAAATGATTTAGATTCTTTAATAGTTATCAACAAATGGTGAATTTCATTAGATGAACGGTCTTGATTGATTTCACAATTGAGGCCTAACTTTGCAGCTTGCCTAGATAATAGTTAAAGACATTTGTGACCATCTAACGTCAAAACCCCAAAATTTGGCACCAACTGCCAACCCCCATGTTGTCATTATTATTTTATTTAAATGGGTGTTTTATGGTGTGTATATATATATACTTTTGCTAAATGTAGAGAATTAGTACCAATGAGATTTAAAATAAATTTGCTAAAATATCTAGTGTAGAATTGATTAAGATAATGCATTTATTTAATTTTTTTAAAACGGACAATGCATTGTTATTTGTTTGTTAATGTTATAGAAATATGTAGCTTCATGATATCCTAAATGTCAATGCTTCGATTTTAACTCTTTTTACTTTCCATGTATGCATAGAGTAGTTTTTTATTTTACATATAACAACCTTCAAATCTTAGTAATTCCAAACATTCATCTTATTTACTAAAGAAATACTTATTCTGATATTTATTTTCACACGTTAAATCTTCATGGATTATATGGATGTTTGTGAGTAACTTAAAAAATATTCAAAAGTAAATCTTATTATTCAAAATCTGTGTTCTCCTTTGTAGGATGGATAATACCGAGATATGTATAATATGCCATTTTAATGGTATATTAGACATAAGCAATCCACTGCCAGTCTACAATGGTGGTGAGCAGAAGGTAATATGGGTTGATGTCAATATAACTTTTAATCAACTACTTGGAAAGATAAACAAAGAAATTGGTTGGGAGCTTCATGATGAGCATATAAATATGCAATATTAGTATCATAATGGCCGAAGCTTCACGTTCATAACCATAAGAAGTGATGATGATCTCCATCGGATGTTTAGATTATTCCAAAATGGAAGTCAAGCTATATTTATGTATTTGCATACAAATAGTGAAGCAAGTGCAAGTTGACAACCATCACATCTAAGGTCTACATACGCTCGGCCTAACAGCCAACGAGGGAATAGACCGTCATTTAATTTGAACAGGTACCACCACAACCCATCATAACAAATGTAGTAACTGCTGATTTGTTTAATATCTTGTTTTAGTTATGTTACTGATTGTTTTATGACATGGTGATTCACGCAGGGGGAATTCGATGACATATACAAATACCACAAACTTTCCCAACGGTGAAAAGGATACAGGTGGCCCTTCAACAAGGGAGGATGTTTACAGGTTTGGTTCGTTATACATCTGATTTGATAATATTATGTAATTTATATATGATTGACTATTTGCCATGCAGGTGCGATGTCTCATTTTATCTTGTTCGAAGCCTGTTTGACCTGAACACGCCTGTTTTACCTCATGATAACCCATTTGTAGACGCCATGCTTGAAGATCTAATAGCTCCCATTAATCTTGTAGAAGATGAAAATGAGAAATTCTCTAATAGAAGGGATGAAGTTGTCATGGATTGGATGGAAACGAATGCAGTATCCAAAATTTCTTGTTTCGATGGAGGGTGCAATGTAGTGGAGGAGGGGGCTAAAAATGATGAAGATGATTTGGATATTGATGTTGACCCTAGAGAATATGAATTGCAAAATGGCATAGGACCACGTAGAACATCGCATGCACAAGAAGGATTGGGTCATGCATCAAATGTTGTGTGCGTAAAAGATGTTATTGATACTTTAGTTCCTGATGATGACCATATTGGTGTGGATCACCATGATGAGGCATCTTTTCGTGAAATGTGGAATGGAAGACGGTTTCAAACTCGTGAATCATTTAGGACTGCATTGAGAAAATTTGCAATGTACAACAATTTTGAGCTTCATTGGGTGAAAAGGTCTATGACAGAATTAAGTGGAAGGTGTGGTGGTGATCATCAATGTCCTTGGCGCATCCATGGATCTATCCTGCAGTCCGGCCCTGAGTTTATTGTGCGAACTTATTCTGAAAAACATACTTGTTCGAAGCCAATGATGGGACTCGCACATTCTCAGGCCACATCGGCGTTGATTGCTGAATGGATAAAAGAACGACCGCGTCTCCATCCAAGTTACACTCTAAAAGAAATTATGACAGACTTTCAATTAGAGTTTGGCATCCATATCAGCTACAGGAAAGCTTGGCTAGCAAAAGAGAAAGCATTGCTTGATATACGTGGTTCTTATGAAGATTCATACAGAATCCTGCCTAGTTATTGTATTGAACTAGAAAGGATAAATCCAGGCAGCGAGTCTCATCTGATCAGGGAAGATGATGATTAATTCCAAAGGTTATTTTGGGCTTTTTGCTCAAGTATCCGCTCTTTCAAGAGTTCATTACGCCCATTAACAGCTGTTGATGGTGCCCACCTTCATGGAAAATTCCCTAGAGTTTTGTTTGTTGCCATGACATATGATGGAGACCGTAAGTTATTTCTCATCGCCTTTGCCATAGCTGAGATAGAGGATAGAGATACCTGGGATGGTTCCTTGCAGAGTTGGATGTGAACTTAGGGCCCTTTGCAAATTTGACCATTGTATCTGATGGACAGAAAGGCCTCATACGAGCCGTTCAAGAACGTTTTCCTCACGCTAGTATAACTACTGCATGCGTCATATATCAGCAAACTTTAAAGAGTAGTACAAGAATGAGGCTCTGATGGTTAAATTTTGGAATGCTGCAAGAGCATATAGGCGGGTTGATTATGAGAGATATATGGCTGAAATAAAGGATCTGGATGAAGGTGCATCCAAATGGATTGAAGACATTGGGCCGCAGCACTGGGCAAATGCATTTGTAAAGGGGAGACGATATGACATGATCACAACCAATATTGTGGAATGCACGAACAATTTATTGAAATAGGCTAGGGAGTATCCAATCACAAAACAAGTTGAGGCCGTACGGTGTAAATTAATGGAATTTTATGAGGTACGCCATCGCAGTTCATTTGGCTTGCGTACAAAACTAACTCCATATGCCGGGAAAATACTGAGTAAAGAATTCGAAGACGCCCGTCGGTTGGGAGTCCGACCTGCAAGCCAATTCGAATACCAGGTTCACTCTTTCGAATACATTGATGTGGTGCATCTTGATTTGTGATCTTGTTCTTGCCGGAAGTAGGATGTCTTAGGTATTCCATGTTCGCATGCACTGGCAGCAATTCAAATGAAAGGAGTTGATCCATATGATTACTGTGAGCATTGGTTCTCAAGCGATGTTTATCGGTCAACATATAACGATATCGTCCATGCGATAAGAGACATCCACCAATGGAAAGTTTAGAGCAATCTTCACGTCTTACCTCCACATGCACGACGACAAGCTGGCCGACCTAAAAAGAACAGAACTCGTATAGAGGACAGATAAAAGCGGCAAGTCACGTGTTCCAATTGTCGCCAGATTGGGCATAATCGAAAGAGATGTCTTTACCCACCTGTTCAACAGTAGTTATGTGCACCAATAAGCTCAAAACCTTTTGTATGATTGTCTGTCTAGTCGTGTCTATATGTGACTACTTCGTAGAAAGAGATGATACATTTTGTATATATTGAAGCAGTTGCTTGACGAGTCTCTAAGACTATGTGTAGTCTTATAATCGATATGCATGCACTTTTTGTGGTTGGGCATTCAGTCTTAGTTTGTAGATTTCCAATGTGCTCTTGCTGGTAAGAATTGGAACATGGAATTTGTCCATTCACAATGTGTACTTAAGCTAAGCAGTTTCAAAATGTGCATTTGGTTAGATTTTCATTTTTTTATTTTATTTTTTTATGAGATGCGTTCTCTACCATTTTAGACACCTTCCTTCCCTGATCACAACCTTCACAATGTCCATTCACAATATGTATTTACTTGCCAAGAAGTATTCATGATAATGTATATTTTAGTTCAATTTTTTTTTCTTACTTGGTGTTTTTTTTTATTAGATGCTTTCTATGCCATTTGATCACAACATATATCAACTGACAAGGTGATATGATCCTCACATGGGATTGTCCATTCATCAGTTGTTATTTAATCAAACAACATTCATAATGTATATCTTCAACATTTGTTTTTTTGTTTGTTTGTTTTTTTTATTGGGATGCTTTCTGTGCCATTTTAGAAACCTTCCTCTCCTGACAAGGTCTTATGGGTGAAAGCCTAATACATGGAGCTAATGGTAATTTTAATCTCACAACATTTATAATGTGTATCTTACTTTTTTTTTGTTATGAGATGCTTTCCGTACCTGTTGACACCAAAAATGTCACTTTGTCTCTTCAGCATCAAGAAGCCACATGAAGCCGCGTCCTACTACAAAACATGCAATGCTGCTTCAAGCATCAGATCTTGTCAGAATCAAACAAAAACTGCAAGATCCCTCAAGACAGCCAAAAGAGGGGTTCACATGAAGTTTCGGGTCATTCCAACACCATTTGACCCAACTTCACTCCTCTTCCAGCTGAACGGGCGCTCCTGGCGATGATGGCGTCGAAGGCATCAAAACTTCGATCAGAGCCTACGGATGGTCTCAAAATACCTCCAAAGGGCTCCATGTCAAATTTCAAGTCATTCCGACAACGTTTGACCCAACTTTGACGCTCCGAAATAAAATCAAGGCTATTGGCGGCGGAGCACCCCGTGACCACAACACCCAAATCGGAGCCAACAAATCGTCTCAAAATGACTACAATAGGCTCCCTGTCAAATTTCTAGTCAATCGAACATCGGTTGACCGCACATCAAAGCGCGACATCTTCCTCGCGGTAAAATCAAGCCTACCGGAGACGGGACCCCACACGGCTTCAAAACTCAAACAAAAGCCCATGGTTGGTCCTATCTACTGCTCAGGAGGCTTCACCTCAAATCTCAGGTCATTCCAACATCGTTTGACCTAGTTTCGATTCTTGACGGAAAATCGGCTACAAAGTCTTCTGCTTTTCCAAAAAACAAGAAACTTTGTGCTTCGATTTGTACGGCTTCTCATCAGATTCTCTTCAGGAAAATCAAACCAATAAATGAGGAGAAATGTCAAGAAAAATCCTGGAGAAAACGGCGGCGAAATAGACCAAAAAACAGCCGAGAAACAGCGACCGAAAGGGGGACAATCCCCATGGTCGCCGGCGACCTTGGCCCATGCGGCGACCCTAGCCCATTGTCACCGGCGACCATGGGTGCATGGTCTCCTGGCGACCATGGAAATCCGGGTCACCGGATTTGTCGCCGGGTGACCTGTTTTCCGTCCTTTTTCGCGTTTTGGGAGTTCTAGCCCCTGTGATTTCCTGAAAATCTGATTTTTGATGCTCGGAATCGACTGATCTTCATCTACATCTCAGATCCGCCGTCAAGAGCATGAAATCATCATTGATCGTCCCAAGATCGTCAACCGGCTGACCAAGTAAGTGCACTTTCTGTTCGATCGATCGAGAAATTGACAAGACAGATGTCACCGGCCCGTTGGTATTAACTAATGTCTGAAGTTGCATCGCCATCCGACATCAAACAACATGCGGATCCATTGGCGATCATTATAAGAAGAATTCCAAAAGATGCGGCGCGACCCGCAACTCTTCAAATGCCCTGGCGACCACTTAATGCAGTTAATTGACCCATTTTATGACAACTTAATGCGGTCATTAACCCATTATTTTGGACGGCCCAATCAGAATCAAGCAAATGGGAGTTACAAATCCAAGTAATCATGGCATTAAAACCATGAAACTCCCCTCATCATGGAGATTAAGGGCGATTAAATGCCCATCATCTTCCACCGGCCAAACATAAGCCAAGAAAAAGGAGTTACAAAATCAAGAACTAAAACTTGTAACTCCTCTCATTATAGGTCATCAATCCCATAAATCACCCCATGGCTACCAAAAGCCTATAAAAAGGGGTCATTCCATGAAGAAAAGGGCTACACACATCGGCTACAGCCTACACATACACACCTTGGACACACCTTCGAATCTTCGATCCACCTCGGAAGAAGCCAAGAATCTTTGAAGAAACTTTGCCACTCCGCTGCGGAAGAGATACCACAAGGTGATCAAAGTCCCTTGGGCGGCCACCCCCCCAAGGTCTCCTCTCTCCTTCTATAAAACATGGCCTAAACGCGGCTCTTCAGCCCGTTTACTCGCTTTTTCATTAGATATAGGACCTCCCCTTGGTCTTTATCCTCTAAAAAATTGAGGTCCAAGACAAGCCAAAGAATCAAAGCATCAAGCGTTCTCATCTGAAGGATGATGGCGAAGTCCATACATGACTTGCGACCGTCGATCTGAACGAGTCCCCACAATCTCCTGAGAAGTCAGATACCTTTTCTTACTTTTCTTTGTATTTTGTATTATTTGTAAAGAGACAAAAAATCACATTTCTTGTCTTTGTTCATTGATAAGATTTGTAAATCGCCTTTCACGGCATAATTCGCCTTCTACGGCACAAAAATCGCCTTTCACGACAAACAAATGAAATCGCCTCTCACGGCATTTAAAAAATTGTCTCTTTCTTAAAATATATGTGCACTGGAAAGTTAGAAAAAAAATTTGATTTCCTTTCTACTTGCGAAGGTGAATCTCCGGATCACCATTTCAAATTCCAAGTAGAATAGAAATCTAGCATACCCGTACAAAATGTTGATGACCTCGCTTTTCCTCCTCCGCCATGCTCCCGGCAGCCCCAAGGGTGGGAAGGAGAGGACGAAAGGTCAGAGCCCCCATCAAGTTGGCACACCCGGTGGGACTCGTTCATTTGAGAACGCGATGCTTGAATTCTTAGGCTCCTTTCTAGTTGGTGGCCTATGTTGGATCTTGCATAAAAAAAAAAACATGAGATGGGATTTTTGGAAATTTCTTCCTTTGAATTCATTTCCTTTCTTTCTCATTTAAAAAAAAAACAAAAAAAAACAAAAAAAAATCTGATTTCTCGTTTTTGGATTCAATTTTGAGAAACTTTGATCCTCTCCTCTTTGAACTTGATAGCTCACAGAAATGTTCGCAGCTATTGTTCTTATCGGGGAATGGACCATCTTTTCTCTTTGATGAGTCCGATAGGGATTTCAAAAAAAAAAAAAAACTCTTTAAAAAAAGAAAACTTTTTTCTGGATTCAAATTTGAGAAAGTTTGGTCCCCTCCTTTTCGGATTTAGCGCTCGCAGAAATGTTTGAGCCCTTATTCGGATTGGGACACCATTCGTTCTCTTTGATGAATCCATTAGAAATTAAATTTTTTTTTTCAAAACCCACTAAGGTTGCACCAATTGCGTTCTTTGACCAAAGTGGATCTAAGCAAAGCCTTGTCCAGAGTGTGGAGGCAGCTAGACTGTTCGAGGCAAGGGTCTTTCAAACTGGTTCATTAAGTAATCCTACCCTTACTTGGGGGCTGATCTATCTACTAAGGTTTCATAAGACTGAATTGGAGACCTATGTGTACTCTTCAAAAAAATCTTAAAAAAGAAAAAACCCTTTCAAAAAAGAAAACTTTCGAGTTCAGATTTGAGAAATCTTGGTTCTTTCTTTTTCGGATTTAGCGCTCGTAGAAATGTTTGAGCCCTTGTTCGGATTGGAACACCATTTGCTTTCTTTGATGAATTCAATTTTGAATTTTTTTTTCGTCATTTTGAGTTCAGATTTGAGAAATCTTGGTTCTTTCCTTTTCGGATTTAGTGCTCGCAGAAATGTTTGAGCCCTTGTTCGGATTGGAACACCATTTGCTCTCTTTGATGAATTCTATTTTGATAAAAAAACTCCGTCGTTTTTTGAATTCAGATTTGAGAAATCTTGGTTCTTTCCTTTTCGGATTTAGCGCTCGCAGAAATGTTTGAGCCCTTGTTCGAATTGGAACACCACTTGCTCTCTTTGATGAATTCAACCTTGACCTTTGAAAAAAAAACCTCCGTCACTTTTGGGTTCAAATTCGAGAAATTTTGGTCCCTTCCCGTTTGGACTAAGTGCTCGCAGAAATGTTTGAGCCTTGTTTGGATTGGAATACCATTTGCTCTCCTTTATGAATCCAATCTTGACCTTTCAAAAATCCCATCTCGTGTCCCTTTCAAAAATGCGATTTACAACATTTGTGCCTAGCGGTGCTAGTATGCCCTTTCGGGTCTACTATATTCACGACCGACACATTTGTATCTCCAACCTTATATCATCTTACCTCGTGTGAGCTTTACTTCTAGGTAATTTGAATTAAAGTTCACAATTGCTTCTAGCAGTCACTAGGACGCTCGCCCTGAGCCTGCCATGCTTGCATTTAGAACAATTGTACCCTCTATGACTTTTTGCCTCTTTCGTCTTTATTGGGCAAGGCCATGTCCCCTCCAGCGATTTGAAAAGACAAAACCATAGTTATTTTCCATTTATAGTCACTACATTCTTGTGATTACTAATGGATTTGGTCTTGTTTCAGAAGTTTTCCAAACTAACAATGGCAGCTTCATTGACCATCACTTTTGATGAGAACAAGTACCAACTCTTGCTTCGAGAAAAGCAAAACAAGCGCACTCACAAGTACCCTAACAGCTGCCGAAGCATCACCACCCTCGGCAACTCTCAAACTGGGTCGACCTCTACTCCCCGGACCATTGTCTTCGGATCGTTGGGACCATTCCCACTCCCCGTAGAAGAAATTCCACCTGCTAAGAAGCAGAAAATCGCCCCTGAACATGTTGCTGCTCCGACACCAAGGGCAATAATAAAAAAGCCTGAAGCCCGTGGCACTCCCACGAAGACTCAACCTCCAAGAAACCAGGTCTGCCCCAAGACTTGGTCCCCAAGACCTTCCCCAAAATAAAGGAGGTCTCAAACATCTGCAAAGCCAGCATACCTGACCCCTCTCAAGGAGAACCAATTCTACCCTCTCTCTCACATGGAAGAGGAGAAACCTACCCTCCACCAAACAAAAAAATCAACTTAGCATGAGTCGGTTTGCTCCTACAAGCCTAAAATCAAGCCACCACAAGAACCTACTAAGGCCTACACTCCTGCGAGTCGACCCTTCATCTCAACAAGGGCTGAACTTGTAAAATTCAAAGCCTCACTGCGACAGGCAAATGACCGCGACCAGATCTTGTCCATGCATAGCTTCAAAGAAGACAAGCTCGGCTGCTGCGCACAGGGGACTACATCTTTCATTGCCAGAGCACAGCCAGAGCTAACTGAGGTTCAAATTGCCCGTCGTATGCATCACCACGCGACATATCGACAAAGGAGACTAGAGAAGCAAAGAACCCAACACTCTACCCTTCAAGTCTCTAAAAAATGGGTCGAAAAAGAAAGGCCCGACCAAGCTGTTGCTGTCTATATGGCTGGTAAAACCAGAAAACGCCAGAAGTCAGCAACCAAAATTCATGTTAGATGACCGGTGACTCGCAGCGTCTCCCGGACACGAAGACATCAGGAGGATTCTCCCGCTCCTTCAAGCCAAGGATATCAGAGTAACCACTCCTCCGACTCTGCATCCAAAAGAATGAGCTCCAGCTCAGTCACTAAGACAATATCCTCATTCGACTCTCGAAGGATGAACGTCCTGGTAACAAATGCTGAACAACCTCCACAGCATGATGACGTAGCAGCACGCATCCAGCAGTTAGAGTAAGGACAACAAAGAATTGAGGCCCTGATGGAAAATCTCCTCCTCACTTTCCAGCGACCACTAAACAATGAAGCTCCTTCGAGTCATCAAGGTGACGAGGAAAACAATGAGTCACGTGCCCTTACCAAAAAGGACGTCGATGATATCCTCGCCAAAGCAAAAGAAGAGGATGTACTAAAAGAACATGGAATCAAGCCACCATATCCCTTATGGATGGACTCGGTTCTGTTCCTTGCAAAGTTCAAACAACATACTCTCCAAACATATACAGGAAAAGGTTCAGCTACACAACACGTCATCCACTTCAAGATCTTGACAGGAGCTATCGCGGATCAAGATGCCTTCAAGATCCGTCTCTTTGCAAGTACCCTAAAAGGTACGACCTTCGATTGGTACTCCACTCTGCCGGAGGACTCCATCCAAAACTAGGCCTGTTGGAGACACGCTTCCTGACCCACTTCAAAGGTGAAGATCACCATGTTACTATGGCACAGCTTTGCAGCCTAAAGCAGGGTGAGAATGAGTCAACATACGACTTCATTCACAAGTGGAAGGAAATGGCGTACAAGTGCTCAAATGTACTGCCACAAGCGTCGGTCGTCGACATCTGCCGTAACAACATGAGAGCAAGGATCCGCTCAATGATTATCCGCAACAAATCAAGAAACCTGGGAGAACTCCTAGAAGCAGCTATGGAGGCTGAAACGGTGATCAAAGACCTCAATAGTCAGAAATCATCAAAGAAAGAGCCGACCTCCATTTAGACATCGAAACCAAAGAAAAAGGAGGTTTTTAATGTGCAAACCAAGTCAGCTCCTCAGTAGCCAAAGAAAGGTTAAACCAAAACTGCAGGTAAGAAACCTGAACTCTCTGAAGCCTTCAAAGAACGAGTAGAGAAGAAATACCCATTTGATGAAGATGTTGAAGAAATTTTTGAGGCTCTCGTAGTAAATGGTAAACTCACCTTACCTGAGCCCAAAAGACCGGGAGATGTTGGCAAAACCAATGATCCCCGGTATTGTCCATACCATCAGATGATCTCGCTTCCTCTCAATCAATGCTTCGTTGTGAGAGAGAAGGTCAATGAGATGTGGAAAAATGGAGTCATCACATTTGACAAAAACTATGGGTCTGCCTCTGTCAACATGGTGTCATACAGACAAATTGCCAAGTCACCAAAGGAGAAGATCACTACTTCCTTCAAGGTGATAAAAATGACTCAAACGTCCCAAGAGCTGGTTCCTTATCCGACGTCGAACGGACAACTCGTATGGGTACATCCCGATCTCCTAGAAGATGAAAATTGGGAGATCGTCAAAACAAAGCCTACCGCTCAACAGCGAAGGCAAGCCAAGAGACAACTCCGCAAGCTTAAACAGCAGGAGAAAGCTCAATCAAAGCATGAAGTCCCTGAAAAGGTAGAGACCTCTTCCACTGCTTCGCTGGGGGCAACGGAAGAATAAACTTCAAAGGTGGTAAGAAAATTCACCCTTGGCGATTTCATGCCACCTCATTACAGAAATGAAACTATGCAGGGGGCATCATACTCTTGCAACTTTGTAATTGGATTCTCCATGGATGGGTACGAGTCCAGTGATACTACCAGTGACACCGATGAGTGGGAAGAATCCCTTGAAACAGGAGAATACCTCTCCGATGAGGAATGGATTCCCGAATCTCATCTTATGCCAGTAATTTGGTATAACCCATATCAGCCACAAGGATCCTGGCCTGATGATGAAGAAGACCAACAGGCTGTTCAAGAAAGTGTTGTTGATCCAACACAAGCAAACGCTCCAGTGGAACCCAGCATTGATGAACCACAAGGAGTAGGTGACAGAGAAGATTTGGTCCCTATGCCCGATCTCGAAGAGTATGCGAGAATCTTGCAACATCTTGCCATAGAGCAGGAGCAGCATCGCATCAATGAGCTTCGTCAAAATCAAAATCCAGAACCGGAAATCCCGAAAAATTCACAGACATCTCCCCTGGTAACCCCGGAAAATGAAGAAAACTGCTAGATAGATGATCCCCTCACATCTGAAGACGAGTCTAATTCTCAGCAGTGCATTGCTTGCAATGCGATAGTTTGGGATGATCATGCCTCAGAAGCTTCGTCTGCCGAGGCCTCAGATTCTCATAATACATCTGGTAGCATATCCTCTGGAGCTACATCTCCTCAGGTGACTTTCACAGAGATATCATCTTCTCAGCCTTCGTCTCCTAAAACTGACGTCGGAACTCAAACCTCTTCCGGCTGATCATCTCGAAGAAACTCCTGCCAATGAAGTTTTCTTCAATGAAATCCGGTCAACTGGTCCCAGATACCCGACCTCATAGGCGATGTCTGAACCGATAAATTGCTCAGTGAAGAGGAAAAGTTGCTGGATGTTGTTCAGGGCTTGTTCCTGGAAAATGCTCCATGCAACGCGATCACTGAAGACGACAATACTGCTACAGAGACGTCTTCAGCAAATGACAAGGATCAACCCCTTGATCCCGAGAGTGATCTTCTGAAAGAAGACCCTTCTCCAGAAGCTCTTGAAGTTGGTAGAGCTACCCGCTCTGGCCGGGATTACCACAAGAACTACAACCAACCTTCTTCTTCTCATGTAAATCCTTCGGGAAAACAAGTTGTAAACACCCCATGTGGCAACAATAATGAAAATACAGGCCCGAAGGAGGCTTTCAAGTACGACTTGATTGAGCACTTCAAACACATACCTGCACGACTGCACATCCTTGACTTATTATGAATGTCTCCACAAAGTCGTGATAGTCTCATTTCAGAATTGCAAAGTCTGAATACGGATATCAACAAACATGCCCACAAGTCCTACAAATTGAAATGGACTACATGATAAAAAAATCAAATACTTCCTCAAAGGGAGAAAAGAAGAAAACTGAGGGATCAGGCATCGAACGACTCTCAGTTCAAAAAGAAGCAAGTGCAACAATTGCCTTTGATAAGGTTGACCTCCTGTTAGGCGAGACAAAGCATAACCGACCCCTGTACTTTACAGGGTACATCAAAGAAATGCCAATACACAGTCCAGATCGACCCAGGTTCTGCACTCAATCTCATCTCTACTTCGGCACTCGAAGAGCTGGGTATCCCACCTAGCAAGTTGAGTCAGACGTCTGTATCCATTTTTGGGCCTATCGGCAAAATCAGGTTCAAGTTGCAAATCGGTGATCTTATCTTTGAAGTCACTGTATACGCAATAAGAACCCCTTCATGCTACAATATCCTTCTTGGACGCCCCTGGATACATGAGAATGGTGTCGTCCCTTTAACTCTACATCAGTGCATCATCAAGTTTGTTGGCAACGAGGGCTTAATACATCGAATGTTTGCAGACAAAAAGTCCTTCAAATGCAAAGATGTCCATTTTGCAGACGCTCAAATGTACAAAGATGAAGAGGAAGGAAAGGAGGAAGGAACAACGCCCTCTGCCAAAAATCTCCAGAAAGATAAAGGCAAGGCTCCTCAGCAATCATCGGAAGAAAACAAATCTTTCGGCAAAATCGAAGAGAGCATTTATTCTCCCTTCATTGTCTCCCTCAAACCTTCAAAGCCTCTGGTAATCACTACCAAGGCAAAGAAGACAAAACAAAAGGCTGGGGGCAAGTTCACTGTCTCCTTCGTGTCTATTATGCAAGATACAGACTCGGACTCAGAGCCAAAAGATGATACATCGTCAAGCCAAGCTGATACTCAGCAAGTTCAGCCCGCTCTCACATCAGTGGATACACCTGCCGACGTAGAAGATCCTATGTCTGCTTCCTTCGTCATGCCGGCAACTTCGGCAGAAGAAAAGACGATCTTCTTCCACAAATCGGAAGCCTCTTCACCAAAATCTTCGCTTGAACCTTTCCAAAATGAGGGTATGCCTTAACTATTCCTATATAGTCCAATGACACAAGCTATCATGAAGAAAATGGGCTATGATGCTCAAAATCCAATCGGTTTGGGAGGTGGTCGTGGTATTCTCATACCATTGGAACCCACCCTGACCAAAAGTCAACTGGAGGATTGGAAACTCCATCGTCACATAGACAAGTCTTCATACGAGTTGGGGTATGATCTTGACACTCCTATGAGACGGTTGACACAAAGGCTACAAAGTCGTTTTGCCAACCAAGCCTCAACATCTCATGTCCATGAAGACATTGATCTCCATGGATATCTCTTTGAAGAGCTACCCGCCAAGGATCTAGGAAGCTCTTTCGATTGGTACGATTTCTCTGACGATGAAGAGGAATTGTCCGATGACACAGACGCATGGTTTTTTAGCCTAGAAGAACCATCGTCTCGAAAAGAAGTAAATTACTTCGACCCAGTTTCAACAGGTGATTGGGATCATCTCATTGCCAGTCTTGAGAAGAATACCGATCAAGAAGACCCATGGATAAAAGCAAAGCCTCGGTCTGTAAATGCCTTTGGAACTCCAGAAGGTCTTGTTAAGTTGGAAGCCTCCGAAAACATTGTGGAGGAACCACTTTCAAACCTTCCAACAGAAGATCTTGTTCAAAAGATAGACTTGGGGACACCTTATAACCCACGTCCTGTATTCATAAGTAAGAATATAAAGGATGATGAGTTACCCAAGTATATCTCTTTTCTTCGTGATGATTGTTTTGCATGGTCTTACGCTGAAATGCCTGGCTTAGACCCCAAAATAGCAGTCCACAAACTCGATCTGCAAAAAGACATCAAGCCTGTCAAACAGGGCCAAAGAAGATTCCGTCCTGATGTGATGGACAAAATTGAACAAGAAGTTTAGAAACTCAAAAGTGTTGGCTTCATCCGCGAGGAATAGCTTCCTGAATGGTTGGCCAACATCGTCCCCGTGACAAAGAAGAATGGCCAGATCAGGGTCTGTATTGACTGTAGAAACCTGAATAATGCCTGCCCAAAAGATGAATTTTCGCTCCATATACCAGAGGTGATGATCGACAACACCTACGGATTCAAGCGAATGACATTCATGGATGGTTTCTCTGGTTACAATCAGATAAAGATGCATCCTGAAGATGAAAGACATACATCATTTCGGACTCCATTTGGTGTGTATTGCTACATAGTCATGCCATTTGGTCTGAAAAATGCGGGTGCAACATATCAGAGGGTTATGATGAAAATATTCCAAGATATACAGCACAAGACGATCGAATGTAACATCGACGACCTCGTCGTCAAAAGCCGAAGAAAAGAAGACCATCTCAAAAATCTTCGAGAAGTCTTCCTTCGACTTCGCAAACACAAGCTGCGGATGAATCCACTAAAGTGCTTCTTCGGTGTCTCATTGGGTAAGTTTCTCGGATTCATAGTTCGGAAAGGCGGAATAGAACTTGACCCACCAAAGTCAAGGCTATCCTAGAAATGCCATCTCCAAGAACCCTAAGAGAACTAAAAGGGCTTCAAGGAAGGTTGACATACATCCGACGGTTCATCTTCAATCTGTCAGGGAAGTGCCGTCCATTCTCTCGCCTAACGAAGAAAGGTGTGGACTTTGTTTGGGATGTTGAATGTGAAGCCGCATTTCAAGACATCAAGACATACCTGACTAAACCTCCAGTGTTGGTTGCCCGCACAACTGGAAAACCATTCATCTTGTACACAAGAGCTCTCGATTACTCATTGGGCGTTCTAATGGCACAAGAGAATGACGAAGGAAAAAAAGCTGCTCTATATTACCTGAGCCGCATGTTGATAGGTGCAGAGCATCGCTACTCTCCAGTCGAAAAAGAATGTCTTGCAGTGATGTTCACCGTATAAAAGTTGCGTCACTATCTGCTGTCCAACACAATATACTTGATTTCGAGGATCAATCTCTTAAAGGTCCTTGTCACAAAAGCAGGGTCTCTCAATGCCCGATTGGCAAAATGGTCCATCCTTCTATCATAATTTGATATTAGGTATGTACCACAAAAGGCAATCAAAGGCCAAGCTCTAGCAGACTTTCTTGCAGAGCATCCATTGCCTAAGGATTCTCCACTGAAGGATGATCTCCCAGACGAATCTGTCTACAATGTGGAAACTTCCTTACCAAATGCTTCCTGGGCATGTACTTTGACGGCGCAACCAGGATAAATGAAAAGGGGAAGTAAATATCGGGAATTGGCATCCTCTTTGTTAGTCCTGAAAAATACATGATTCCACACACTTTCTTGCTACTGGAACCAAGTTCAAACAATGCAGCTGAGTATCAAGCCTTGATTGTGGGATTGGAACTCGCCTTCGAATCTGGCATCACCATGCTTGAAGCTTTTGGGGACTTTCAATTGATCGTCAACCATATGAATCAGAAATTTGAAGTTAGGAAGCCTGATCTGTTGCCTTACTATAACAAGGCACAATCACTTCGGCAAAAGTTTGACATCTGTCACATCTCCCACATTCTTAGAGGTGAAAACATTCGTGCAGTTGCCCTGACCAGACTCGCCGCATCTATGGCAATCCAAAACGGGGAAAACATGCAAATCACAGTGTGTCAAAGAAGGATTCTCCCTCCTCTCAACACACACCAAGCAATTGTTGAATGCCATCAAGTGGTTGGAAGTCGGATGTCAATCTTTAAACCTCCGATCGGCGACTGGAGGGATCCGTTCATTGATTACATTATGTTCAGAATCCTACCTGAAGATCCAAAAGAATGGGTAAGCCTTCAAAGACGAGCCCCAAACTTTCATTTGGATATTCCTTCAAAAATGCTTTACAGAAAATCCTTCATCGGAGTACTTCTACGCTACTTGTCACAACAAGAGGCCGAGGAAACTCTCAAAGAAGTACAACTGGTCTTTGTGGAGCCCATCAGGATGGTCCTCAGCTCTACGATCCGATAAAAAGGCTAGGTTATTATTGGCCTACCATGGTAGCCGACGCTATGCAATTTGCTAAGCGCTGCCGACAGTGCCAAGTTCATGGAGATTATGTCCACATGCCTCCAAAATGGTTACATCCTACAGTGATCTCATGGCCTTTCGAAGCCTGGGGCATGGACATCATAGGTCCTATCTCTCCCCCATCAAGCAAAGGTAATCGCTTCATCTTTGCCGCTACGGATTATTTCTCCAAGTGGTCAGAAGCATTTGCGCTCACCAAAATGAAGACCTCATCAGTCCTTCAATTCTTGCGCACCAACATTATCTGTCGCTTCAACATACCTAAAAGATTCATCAATTATAACGGACCACAATTCTGAGATCACAGATTCTACAGGTTCTGCGACAAGTACAAAATCCAAAGTTGTCCTTCGACTCCATATAATCCGGCAGCGAAACAAGACACTTTGCAAAATTCTCAAGAAAATGGTATATAGTCACAAGAGACTGGGGCGACAAACTACCTGAACCTTTATGGGCTTTTCGAACCACCGTTCGAGGACCAACCCATAGCACACCATTCTCTTTGGTCTATGGATGAGAAGCTGTTGTCCCTTTGGAAGTACAAATTCCTTCCTTAAGGGTATCTTTGCAAAATGACATAACGCAAGAAAACAATGTCAAATTGAGACTCCAAGAGCTGGATAATCTTGATGAAAGACGGCTCGAAGCTCTACAAAGCATTGAGCTGTACTAAGCACGCATGACATGATCTTTCGACAAGAAGGTCAGGCAACGGACCTATAAAAAGGGTGACTTGGTTCTTGCAGTAAAAAGGCCAATGGTCTTCGCCCACAAATCCAAATGCAAGTTTGAACCAAAATGGAAGGGACCCTTCGTCATCGACAAAGTCTTCTCCAACGGCGCATACGCTCTTCTAAACATGGAAGGCGACAGATGTATGCTGCGCATCAACGACAAGTTCTTGAAGCGGTACTACCTTTGAAGACTTCCTCTAAGGGGTCAGAGCAATGTGTGCACGGTCAAAGACTATTCCCAGGTACTTGCTCATCAAACTCACTTCTTTTAGAATTTTCATCCTTATGTTGAAATTTCTTAAAAAAAAAACTCTCAAAACAATGTTACTTTCATAGTTTCATTGTTCAAACTTTTTTTTTCAAAAATCCAAGTTTAGGAGCCTCTTCCTGGACTTGACCTAAACTTTCGATCCTTGAACCCAAAATTCATGGTTTAAAACAAAAATCAGGACTCAGGAATTTCCACCCTAGTCTGCCCGACTTTTACAACAAAAAATGGTTTTGAGTCAAAATTTACGACCATCGTGTCTTTAAACGAAATAGTTTTTTAGGAACCGCGGGGAAGCGACGCTTAGTCGATACTTGCAAAGCCCAAAAATCGGAAGGATACGAACCCCATTCGATACTTCCAAAATCTAGAAATCGCAAGGAAGCGACACCTTGTCGATACTTGCAAAATTTCAAAAATCGTGGAGACGCAACATTCCAGTTGATATCCACAACCCAAATTTTCAAATTTCAAAAATCGTGGAGACGCAACATTCCGGTTGATATCCCCAACCCAAGTTTTCAAAAAAAAAAAAAACCCTCAAATTTCAAAAATCGTGTTGAAGCGACATTCAGTGGATACCCGCAAAACTAAATTTTTTGAAAAAGCAAGGAAGCGATGTTTAGTCGATACTTGCACCCCAATTCGCAAGGAGGCAACATTCCATCAATACTCGCAAACCGAATGACCACGAAGGCAACGTTCCATCGATACTTGCAATATCATTCAGTAGGGAGGCGACTTTTAGTCGTACCTGCATTTTTTAAAACCAAAACATGGCTTCTACGCCAAAAAAAAAATCGGCTTCTACGCCAAAAACCAAAACCTGGCTTCTACGCCAAAAACAAAATTTTGGCTTTTACGCCAAAAAAAATCCAAAAACCTGGCTTTTACGCCAAGAAAATCTAAATCTTGGCTTTCACGCCAACAAAACAAAACTTGGTTTTCAAAAAAATCTGGCTCCTATGCCAAAAACAAACAAGACCGGCTTCCATGCCACAAACAAAACCAACTTCCATGCCCTCCCAAAAGTTCAGCTTTCATGCCACCAAAAAAAAAAAAAAACGGCTTTCATGCCATCCCAAAAAAAATGGCTCTCATGCCACCCCAAAATTCGGTTTTCATGCCATCTCCAAAACTTCGGCTTTCTTGCCATCTCAAAAACTTTGGCTTCCATGCCACAAACAAATTTTGGCTCTTACGCCACAAAATTCGGCTCCCATGCCATCTCAAAATCCAGCTTTCAAGTTATCAAAAAACTAGGCTTTCGCCACAAAATCTAGCTTTCATGCCCAAAACAACCCTTTGATAAAATTTGCACAAAACATTCTCATCCTACTTTTGCTTATTTTCGTCAAAAAGAATTTGAGTAAAAGGTATATAAAGTACCAAAAATATTTTTACATGCAGGTACCAAAAAGAAAAGAGAAGAAAAAGAGTTTGTTACAAAAAATCAGGAGCTTAGTCTAACATGATATTCAACTAAAGATTCAACTCCTCAAGTAGACTCTTGGCCTTAGCCTCTAAAACTTTCAAGCCATGCTTCTTCAAAATCTTTTCATAAAATGCGGCAGAACGCCACGACCCATCCGCAGCACGGGGAAGTTCTTCCCAAAGAATCTGCCATTGTTCGTACCCCTGAGTCTTCATTCGGAGATTGCTGTCAGCCTCCTCGACCTGGCGAATCAGAGTCCCCTCTCTAGCACGAGCTTCCACAATGGCGGTCTATTTGGCAGCAACTTGCTCCTCCAATAACTCAAGATGCTGCCTAGATTCAACGACCTCCCTATCAAGATGGCATAGGTTCCTGTTAGCTCAATGATGGCCAACTCGGTGACATTCCTCTCCCGAACGAATTGCTTCCGAGTCCGCAAAATCATGTTTAGTTCAGACTTGACCTCGCCAGAAGGCTTCAAAAACATCTCATTGAAAAAGTCACTGCTTGGGAAGCTCTTGGTCTCATTCCATTTGTTGCCCAGAATAATGACTTCATCAACAAAAGCTTTCGCACTTGTAATGTCCAGACTGACCTTTTCGCTATCAGCAAGGATGTCCTGTACATGCTTGATCATGCCAAAGCCAGCTTCCAAGTGGCCAGAAGAAAGAGTTTCGACCTATGAGCTCAAAATGATCTTCAACACTTTCTTCGCATACTGAAAAGATGGCCCGGATGAAGGCTCGCCCCTCTCCATTGGTCGACTGCCTGTGTCATGCCTTGTTAGAGGAGTGATCATCAGAACCTTTCTAATCGGAGACACTGGCGAAGGAATCTTCTCAGAAGATTTCATCTCTGCCGCATTGAAACTGTAAGAAGAAGTCCCTACTTCTGGATCAACTGCAGGCATCCCCTGCTCTGGCCCTAAAAAAGATGGAGGAACCTCTCCTGTTACTTCACAACCTGCTAGCAAAACAAAACAAAAAAGGTATGAACATGATCCTGTTGAAAAATCACTATCATAAGGGTTATTGCTACAAATACCTTCTTCGACGATCGGCGGAATACTTTCTGCCTCCATGAGTTCATCCGAAGCATCGTCAAAGGTCGCATCCATGGATGGTTCGAAGTCGTCGGAATCCTGTGGCAAGTCAGCTAACAAAAAAAAAGCAATATTTAGCAAATGACGGCACAAACAAAAAAAGAAAATACAAAGAAGTCATACCAGGTGAAGATTCTGGAATCACTCCAGAGTCCCTCGGTTTTTTTTCAGATGCCGCAATCTGATCCGTCAGTGCCTCATCGGCCGGAACCTCAGGCATTACCAAACCATCTTCTCCCACTGAAAAAGGGAGAGAATGCAAATCAAAACAAGAAATCTCAATGAAAGAAACAGAAAGAGAAAGAGGAGGAATCATACCTTCATTAACGGTCTCTTCCTCTCGGCTCCTCTTTTCCGGAGTTTCATCAGTGTCCCCTGACATCTCTTAAGCAATGGTGAGAGGGACTTCTAAATCAGGAGAGTCCTCGTGCCGCCTCTTATTAAGGCGCTACCTTCTCTTCCTCTTGCTTCTGTGGGTCGGTTTGCCTAAAGTACCCCTCCCATCGCCAAAGTCAGGACCTTCGCTTGACTCCTTGCCGGATGGTCTGCTCCTCCCAGTGGACTCCATGGAAGCCTTCGTTCGTTCTGCTTGCATCCAAACGTCGATCTCGGCCTCCTCCTCTTCTAACTGTTTCAAGACCTCACCAAGTATCTCTTGTACAACTCCTGATCTGATGACTTCCTATTCACCGAGAAAGCCTATCTTGTGCTTCTCTCCAGAAAGGAAAGCCAGAACTTCCTCTCGTCGGACTCCATCTGATCTGCCAAGATCCTTCCCAAAAGATTGCTTCACATCGAGCTCCTTCTTTGAAAGCCCTCGGTACACCAAAAAGCTCTCTACAAACCATTTTGAGAAGCCAGCAGTCCGGAAAGTGGGCAACTCATGATAGGAAATCATGGCGGTAGTGTCCTCCACACTGTAAAAAGCCTGTGCATTTCTTCCATCCTGCAAACCTCCAAAATGTTTCACCATGCTCGAAGGCGCTCCAACAACACCTTGAGAGAAGCCCAACTACAACGCAAAACGCGAGGGGACATATGGCTGGATATCAACAAAAAGATTCTTCCGGTATACCATCATACCAACGCGTATGTTGAAAAGCCACTTCTTTTCTGCGTTTGTCAAAGGATAGTGTCTTCCCAACCCTGCCCTGGTGGAATCACGAGGGACACCAAAATCAAAAGCCTTCTTCCACAAACCTGGAGAAAGCTTCACTGAAGATTGCTCAATCTCGACGTCCCCGAACCATCGGATCCTTAAACGGGCAAACTAAAGTGATTCGGAAATGGTTGTCCCTCTAGCCAATCGAATCATAAACGGGTCATCATCCTATGCAACTCCTAATCGATGGAAGCCGGGACAGTGGTACACATACCACGAATAGAAAATATGGGCTAAAAATACCCTGTTCATAGGGAGCCCAAGCCGAACCAAGAAAGCAGCAGCCTGCAGTTCTGTACACAGATAGGAGTAAAGCAGGCACCAAAGCAAGCCGCTCTCCAAATGCCATCTGACAAGCCGAAAAGATACATTGCGGCCCGATGTGTGTTCCATCTCCTCCAGCAAAAACAACCTCACTCCACCAGTAAGTAAGGTAAACAACGAGATCCCTCCGCAACACAATGTCAGAATAAATAGCATCTTTGCTCATGAAAAAGTCCTTCAAGTCTCCTCACGTGACATAAGTTTTCTTCGAGCCCGGAGTCTTAGCTCTGGCTTCCCGGGTCGTACTATCAGAAGACTCTCTGCTATCAAAGTAGTTGGGGAAAAAAGAGCCAAAACTCCTCCAACTGCTGGACCTGACTTTCGAGCCCTCATTCTCCTTAAAAAAATCGTAGAAGGCGACGAGCTGAAAGAATAAAAGCGTGAACTCCTCAGACTGTTCCTCAAGGATGCTGTCAATTGGCATAAACTCCTCATAAAGTTTATTGAGGACAGGCAACCCAGTGATGGCGCTCAATTCCTTAAAAAAAACCAATCTCACCATTCGTGACAATGAAGATGTTGGTTTGTGGAAGGAATGACTCCAACATAGCCATGAAGGCTTCATCGGAGAAAACCACGGTTTGCCGAAAAACGTGAACCGTATCAAAGATCTCGGCCTCCTTTATAATGGCCCCACCAACCTGCAGGATGTGATCAGTCCATGACTCCTAGTTTGAGTCAGCGCTGAAACGGCCACGAAGTCAAAAGGTTTCACCCAATTGCTGCTGTCACCCTGAAAAATGCTGAGGCCCACCGGTCTCAAATCGACCAATGGATGATCAGAACCTTGGTAGACACTAGCTGGCATCAACATGTCCATGCGGACAGGCGACTTCTCTGCATAACCAGAAGGGCCGCCAACAAAAACCCCGGTCCTGATCACATTAGTCCTCTTCACCCAGCTCGAAGGATCTTCCCTCTTAGATCACGTGGGAAAAAGGCTCATGATCAAGATAGTGTGATCAAAAGTCGACCTGGTAGAAATAGTTCTCTCCTCACCATCTGATGTGCAAGAGAACTGAAAACACGTTTTTTGGTACGTTAGGTCGTCAGGGACTGCATCGCCAAAGAATAAGGTGGCTTGGGCACAATGCTCTTATCGACCATGACCCATGGACGACTGCTTACCATAATCTTGTAAAACTCCTCATCCTTGAGAGCGATTAATCGCTGCCTCATCTCATCACGGTTGAGGGAGTCACACCCTTCCAAGTTTCTCTCCACAAACTGGACCTTCTCCCAAGCCAGCTGTACGGCCACATTAGGAGACCTGGTAGACCGGCAAGGTGCGTCAGTAACAGGCTCTTTGTCCTTGTTCATTCTGGAGGAACTACCTGCAAAAGATGGAAAAGAAAAGATCAATCATCACCAACATGACATAATTTTGCTAAAAAATTCTAACGAAATTTTGGCATGGTTTTGGGGCAATTCCGCAGAAAAGGGATACATCCCGAAAAAGATAGAAAGCTTGAAGATGAGCTCAACACCGCTACAAGCTCATAGTCAATGAAGCATTCTCAAAGAAGGTTTGAACTCAAACATTGCTACGAGATCAAGCCAGTCCTATCAAATCTCCACAAGCTTGAAGAATGGCTCAACATTGCTGCGAGCTCCGAACTCCAAAACTTGCAAAGCTCCTCAAAATCCCGTAAGACTAAGAAAGGGCTCAACATTGCTGCGAGCTCCAAATCCAAAAACTTACAAAAGATTTCCAGGTATGCATCGTCATGCTTCCAAATCAATTTACTAAAAATCATGCATCAAAGAAAATCATCATGCATTAGATGGTAGGAAAACTTTAACCAAAGTTTGACCAATTCCAACCCAACTTGGTCAAAATCAAACTTTGTCCAAGTCAAAAATCATGTTGACTTAACCTAGAGACTCTAGCCTTCTATCTTGATGCATAAAAAAAAATGCATGAACATCTTGAAACCGTATAACCTCATTATCATGGTAAGAAAAAAAAAAAGAGTGAAAAGAAAGAAATCTCTTAAAAAAAAAGAAATTTTATTTTTTTGGGCTGGCCCACAGGCTGTGCCCCACTGCCACGTGGTAGTATGGCCAAGTCCGTACTAACATGTCCGTACAGCCAGAAAAGAAAAAAAACGTGAAAAAAAAACAGAGAAGAAAAAGACACGTGAGCAAAAAAAAAAAAAGAAACAGCACATGTAAAAAAAAAAACAGAAGAAAACAAGTGGAGAAAAAAAAGGAAAAAAAAAAGAAAGAAAAAAAGGGAAGAAAGAGAAAATAAAAGAAATAAACCTTTTCTACTTCTACATGGAGTTTCTTGTGAAGGAAGAAAACTTACTTAAAGCCATGGATGGAGTAGAAGAAAGAGAACTTGAAGATTCTTGAAAGAGAAGAGAAGTTCTTGATCTTGGAGCACTCTTGAAGACTTTTGCAAAAAGAAAGCAATAAGGGCAAGAGATCCAACCTCCCTTGCTTTTATAGAGGAGAGCAAACCAAAAGAGGAAACAAGGAGAAAACTAAGGAGGTAAGTACTAAAAACTAGCAACTTTCCCAAAAGAAAGGAGATTTGAGATATTCTCTCCTGAAGAGAAGATTCTTTGAGAAATTCTCGCCAAAAAGAAAGTGAATGAGAAATATTCTCTCCCAAAGAAAGATACTTTGAGAAAATCTCTCCCAAAATCAAGGAAACATGAGAGATTCTCTTCAAGTAAGGATATTTTTAGATATTCTCTACCCACAGGAGATATTTTTAGATATTCTCTACAAAATGACACCACATGAGTCAAAAGGGGCTTCCTATCAAAAACCTCCTTTACCAAGAGCATACAAAATGGTTCCATGCCTCTTTTGAGTTGACTGAACCATTAAAAAAAAAAGAATTCCTCATGAGTTTCCTAAAATCCAAACCATCCAACCTCATTAACCAAATTAAGCCAAAATCTTGAAATTGACATTCCACAAAAAATGAAACTCTGGTCCCCTAACTTGCCACATAACAACTTGTTAGGTCACAAGGCCAAAACCAAAAAACCAAATCCTGACCCCCTAGCTCGCCACATGCAGCTTGTTAGGTCACAAAAGGTCAAAACCAAAACCAAATCTGACCCCCCAACTTGCCACATACAGCTTGTTGGGTCATAAGGTCAAAATAAAAAATCAAACCCTGACCCCCTAACCCGCCACATACAGCTTGTTAGGTCAAAAGGTCAAAAAACCAAAAAATCCTCCTGACCGCCTAATGTGCCACATAAAGCCCTTAGGTTTACAAGGTCAAAAGGAAAACCCAAAACCCAAATTCCAAAAGTCCGACTCCCCATGTCATTTTCAAAACTTTGCCTTGAGACGGTACGTGATCCCTCTCACTACAATAAAATCCCCTTGGAAACTCAAAAGGCTATTAAAAAAATGAATGCTCAAAGACTCTTGGTCAAATTAGAAGCTCTCCTTCAAGTATCTCTTCGAGGCACATCGACTCTAAAAGGTACTCGTTGCTGTACCGCGAGGGGGCATTTGTGACACCAAAAAAGTCACTTTGCCTCATCAACATCAAGAAGCTGCATCCAACTACAAACAAGCAATGCTACTTCAAGCATCAGATCTTATCAGAATCAAACAAAAACTGTAAGATCCTTCAAGACAGCCAAAAGAGGGGTACATATGAAGTTTCAGGCCATTTTAACATCATTTGGCCTAACTTCACTCCTCCAATAGCTGAGCAGGTGTTCCCTGTGGCGGTGAAGCCAGAGACCCCGACACATAAAACAGAGCACACAGATGGCCCCAAGATGCCACTAGGAGGCTCTACATCAAGTTTTAGGCCATTCCGACGTCATTTGGCCTAACTTCACTCCTCCGGCAGCTAAACAGGTGCTCCCAGAGGCGACAACGTCGAAGACATCAAAACTTCGATTAGAGCCTACAGATGATCTCGAAATACCTCCGAAGGGCTCCATGTCAAATTTCAATTCAAACCGACAACGTTTGACCCTCCATTAACCCTTGAGCAGTAAAATCAAGCCTCTCGGCGGCGAGAATCACTGAGGTCATCACTCATCAAACAGAGCACATGGGTGGCTTCAACATGCTTCCAAAGGGCTGCACGTCAAATTTCAAGTCATTCTGACAACGTTTCAAGTCATTCCCGAGACGACGACATCCAAATCGGAGCTAATGGACTGTCTCAAAATGATTCCAATAGGCTCCCTATCAAATTTCAAGTCAATCGGACATCGGTTGACCGTACATCAAAGCGCAACATCTTCCTCGAAACAAAATCAAGTCTACTGGCAACAAGACCCCACACGGCTTCAAAACTCAAACAAAAGCCCATGGTTGGTCCTAACTACTATTCAGGAGGCTTCATGTCGAATTTCAGGTCATTCCAACATCGTTTGACCTAGTTTTGACTCTTGACAAAAAAATCGGCTACAAAGTCTTCGGCTTTTCCAAAAAGTATGAAACTTTGTGCTTCGATTTGCATGGCTTCTCATCAAGTTTTCTTTAGGAGAATAAAGCCAATAAATGAAGAGAAATGTGAAGAAAAATATGGGAGAAAGAAAGAATAAAAAAGATCGAAAAACGGCTGAGACACGGCGACCGGAAGGGGAAAAAACCCCATGGTCGCTGGCGACCCTGGAAGTTCGAGTCGCCGGATTTTCCGCCGGATGGCCTGTTTTCCGACCCTTTTCACATTTCGGGAATTCCAGCCTCTGTGGTTTTCTGAAAATCTGATTCTTGATGCTTGAAATCGACTGATCTTCATCAATGTTTTAGATCCGCCGTCAAGAGCATGAAATCATCCTTGATCGCTCCAAGTTCGCCAACTGGCTGATCAAGAAAGTACATTTTTTGTCCGACCGATCGAGAAATCGACACGACAGATGTCACCAGCCCACTGGCGCCAATCGATGTCTGAAGTTGCATCGCCATCTGACATCAAACAACATGTGGATCCATCGGCGATCGTCACAAGAAGAATTCCAAAAGACGCGGCATGGCCCGCGACTCTTCAAATGTCCTGGCGACCACTTAATGCAATTAATTGACCCGTTTTATGACAAGTTAATGCAGTCATTAACCCATTATTTTGGACAGCCCAATCAAAATCAAGCAAATGGGAGTTACAAGTCCAAGTAATCATGGCAATAAATCATGAAACTCCCCTCATCATGGAGTTTAAGGGCGATTAAATGCCCATCATTCTCCATCGGCCAATCATATTCAAGGAAAAAGGAGTTACAAAACCAAAGAATTAAAACTTGTAACTCCCCTCATCATGGAGCATCAATGCCATCAATGCTCATAAACCCACCTTATGGCCACTAACAGCCTATAAAAGGGGGGTCATTCCAAGAAGAAAAGGTCCAAAGAAAAATCCAAGAAAATCCCCGAAGAATTCTCGAAGAGATCTTTGCACAAACAAGCTCTCCTTCTTCAAAGGAACTCTGCTACAAGAAACACCACAAGTTGATCAAAGTCCCTTGGGGGGCCATTCCACCCCCCTAAGATCCTCTCTCCTTCTATCCAACATGGCCTAAACGCGGCTCCTCAGCCCGTTTACTCATTTTTTTTATTGGATATAAGACCTCCCCTTGGTCTTTATCCTCTAAAAATCTGAGGTTAGAGCCAAGCCATAAAATCAAAGCATCACGTGTTCTCATCTGAAGGACGATGGCGAAGTCCATACATGACTTACGACCGTCGACTCATCTGAAGGACGATGGCGAAGTCCATACATGACTTGCGACCGTCGATCTAAACGAGTCCCCGCAATCTCCTGAGAAGTCAGATTCATTTTCTCACTTTTCTATTGTATTTTGTATTCTTTGTAAAGAGACAAAAACTCACATTTCTTGTCTGTTATTATTGATGAGATTTGTAAATCGCCTTTCACGGTAAACAAAATGAAATCGCCTCTCTCCGCATTTAAAAAAGATCGTGTCTCTTTCTTAAAATATATTTGCAATGGAAAGTTAGAAAAAATAGTTGATTTCCTTTCTACTTGTGAAGGTGAATCTCCGGATCACCACTTCAAATTCGAAGTAGAATAGAAAATATGGCATACCCGTACAAAAAATGTTGATGTCCGCTTTTCTTCCTCCATCGGACCCCGGCAGCCCCTGAAGCGGAAGGAGAGGACGAAAGGCCGGGGCCCATCAGGGACATGCATTATACAACGTTTGATTGTTTCATACAACTCTGGATCTGTGCCAAGATCGGGAATTTCGGCTGAGACAACATCATTTATTTTTTCAGTTGTAGATATCTTATCACATTTATCCAATGTTATCAATATATGTGCATGCGGAAGGCCCCTCTTTTGAAACTCAATGGTGTATATAACTGTGAATGAAATAGTGAGATACATTAGTAATAGAAATTGAGATTTTTAAAAAATCAGTTATTGTGCCTAGGAAAAAGAAATTTCCAGCAATAACTCTACCGAAAAGCTTTCCATCCTTTATCTCGTCCATTAATTTTTTCAATTTTATATGAAATACCCTATCAACAACGTCCGGGTGATCTTCTGTTTTTTTACTTGGAAGTAAGTCTAAGAAGTGTTGGATTTCCTTCCATCTTGGATTGCATGTAAATGTTAAAAAAACTTCTGGGTATCAAGCTCCTCGGCATATCGCCATTGCATCTTGATACTATTAAATCATGTAATGCGGGCTTCCTGTAAATGAAGAAGGTAATATGAAGTGTTGACCAATTATTGAAGCTCTTGTATCTCCTTGAACTACTGCATCCGAGACACCTTGGAAAAAATCATATCTAAATGTACTCCTGTTATTTCTGACGTATTTTGCTTTATATTGCTCAATACATGCAAATGCGTCCACAATGAATTGGTGGAAGAGTCAACTAGATAATAAAATCGTCTTTCCTTCATCATTCCTTTGCTGTAACCTGTAACAATAGTATTCTCTCATTGACACATTAGATTTTGACAATCTTGAAGGCTGATTATATAATATGTTGGCATGCCATCCATCTTCTCCATATGGAAATAGCAATGGGTATTGCAGTGCCATATAACATGGATGTAGTTCCTTTATTCTTTGTAAAGATCCCAAGAAAGTTTCTAAGATGATATCTCGGCTACTATTTCTGAAGATCCTTCCCCAATTAATAATGCAGCTACCTCATTTGCTGTTGGACAATCTTGCCCTGGATCTTTATATCTATCATACAATATTCTCAACTTTAGATCTCGTGGATATTCACATCCAAATATATCTCTTAGTGATCGAAAGCAATCTACATATGGATTGACACCATCTAGTTCATTTTTTTAATGCTTCTATGATTAAATCATCCAAGCCTCTAGATTATGTATGTCGTGTAAATGCTAGATTTTTATCTTGAACCTCATGTTCGGTGTCATATATATATATATTATAAAGTTGGGCGAATTTTGGAGTTTCCCCTGGCATTGGTAACAACGATCCGATCCGGTGGTGACCGCTTGACCATGTATTCTGAATGTAAACTGCCCCACTCCACTTGTTACATTGTAGTCAATATTTACTCCAAATGAAGTAAATGAAAATGCATTGTTGTATTCTCGGAAGGGATTTTATGAACTTAGATGATTGTTAAATGTTGGAGTTTTCCATTAGTGATCTCAAATATGTAGGAGGATGTTCCAAGAGGGGTAATAGTATCTTCCCATCTCTACAACACTTATTGAGAATATATGTTCCAAGAGGGGAAATAGCTCCTCCTTTAGTTTCTTCTTGTTTCCACATCAAAGCACCACATTTAATACATGTCTCACTTGGACGGCCAAAGTCTCTCCTTCCAACATTTTTTTCCTACATAATAATATTAGGTTAGCAACATTAAATTGACAAACTTGATTGAAGAATATGAAGATTTTAAGTATCACTTTGTTTTAGAATGCCCACATACTTTTTTGAGATGAACAAGTCGAGCTTATTGATGAAACACGTGGTTCTTTGTCATTGACTCTCGCTTGTAATGCTGAACTCTCCTAATTTCCTATATGACAATTTATGGCAGTTTACATAGTTAATAAATCTCGATGATTTGATGCACGACGATGTCATAGCTTCATAATTCTGTCTTCGAGCAAGTTAATAGACAAATGTTGATTCTGAGACGACAAGCATTATTAAGAAGAGAGATTTATAGATATTTAAATGAGATATAAATAAATTTTAACATTTAATTCATAGCATAGTAATAATTAAATTAGGACGCATAAAGTGTATAATATCAGAGAATAAAAAAAGAGTGAGGTCTAGTTGGTTATATGTAAGGGTTAACAACCAATTCATGTATATGTTTTGATATTCATTACATAGTCATTGTTAAAATACAAATTTTAAAAGCAGATTTTTTTCACAATAAATAATTAAAATGAGCATATTAGATTCTTTAGTATATGGCAGTGGAAGAATAAAAAAGAAAGACTTACTTATAAAGAAAACATATAAGAGTACTATCAATTTGAATTGTTTATAATAGTAATATACAATTAATGAATAAATGAAAGTTATATTGGAAGACTTCTTCAATGAGTATTTGCATTTGTTTCATTTGCTGGAATTGTTTTCGTTGCTGCACTTCTTTCATCTCCAACACTTGCTTCATCTCTACACACAAACATCACCCCGGGGATTTCCAATCCGAGATTAGATGGGGGAGACACTACTAGAATTAACTTTTTGGCGGAGGAAAAAGCGGGCGGCCGCCTCTGGCGGTCGTAAAAGGCCTCATTAGCAACCGCTAAAGCCTTTGTCACCCACCCCGAAACCCACTTTTTCTTCAGTTTTTCATTTTCCTTCCCACTTCTTTTTTTCCCCTGCTCCGCGCTCTGCCCTACTCCCACGCTCTGCCCTCCCACCGCACTAGCACGCCACCGCCGGACGATCTCTTGCGCCGGAGCCGCCATCGGTTCTCTCCCTCTCCCTCCCTCTCTCTCTCGCTCTATTTCTCCCTCCCTCCCTCCCTCCCTCTCGCTCTGCACTGTGCCCTCCCGCCACTGGTTCTTTCTCTCACCCTCCCTGCGCCGGAGCCGCCACCGGTTCTCTCTCTTTCCCTCCCTCTCCCTCTCCCTCTCTCTCTATTTCTCTCTCTCTTTCCTGATTTATATATGTATATACTTACAGATTTTTTTTCCATTCTCTTGCTCTTGCTTCTCAGCCATTTCCACTCAGGAGCAAGAGAACTTCAAGGCAACTTTGCTTTGGTCCCCCAGATTTCGATTGATCTTATCTGGTAAGAAATCTTATATTGAAAGTTTTAAGAAATGAGGAGAAAATTTTGATTCTGATTGTGGGTTTTCTTTGTTTTTATGTTTCTTCTCCTTTCCGGTATTTGGAATTCGTTTTCCATGGAAATCAGTGTTCTGACTGACCTTCGGTGCATTTATCTGGTGCAGTCGACTTTGAGTTTGTTCATGTTGTGGGATGCCAGATGTCATCTGGATCGTTCATTTGGTTGGGTGGAACTTACTGTTGAATTGAGATTTTTCATGATATTGAATTGTGCAGTTTTTTGGTCTTGAAATGGATGATGGTATGAGTAAATTCACTGAGGGGGAATAGGTGGAAAACCCCACTCTCTACTGAAATTGAACACTCAGTTTCTCTCTCTAAAATGTTGTTATTTTGATGCATTGGGTATTCATGGAAACTATTCTCTTTATATTGAGTTATATGTTCATTTTTCTTTCATCCATTATTGAACGTAGAAACTTGATTTGGAATAAGTCTTTCAAGTTATGGGAATGGCATGAAAATCTATTTTGTCAATGACTTTAAAAATTGGGGGCATGTTTGGTATGTAGCTGCAATGGTTATGGGGTCATGCAACGTCTGTCTAATTGCTCATATCTTAATTATGATTAAAATTAGTTGGACCCATTCTTGTTTTATGAGTTCTGGGATTTTTTGGGGTTGAACAGATGCTATATGGGTTTCTTTCCATGCACAGACCATAGTTTTTGCGGAATATGAAAATATCTCATAATTCACTGATGTTTTATTCTTTTGTTGCTTTGATGACGTTTGTTTGTCCTTTTGGGTAAAATCTGTGCACGGGCCCGGAGTCATTCCTGACTTGCAGGAACTGACGGAACGAGATTCCGACTCCCGGATTGCTCGTAGAGTTGAAACGTAGGTTTAACTTAAACTGTTAACTTAAAACTTAAAAAACTAGCCTCCAGGCGCTCAAAATGAGCAAACAGGCTTCGGTGCCCGTTAAACTGGACGGGCACGGGTCCGTAGTCATTCTTGACTTGCAGGAACTGACGGAACGAGATTCCGACTCCCGGATTGCTCGTAGAGTTGAAATGTAGGTTTAACATAAATCGTTAACTTAAAACTTAGAAAACCAGCCTCCGGGCGCCCAAAATGAGTAAACGGGTTTCGGTGCCAGTGAAACTAGACGGGCACGGGTCCGTAGTCATTCCTGACTTGCAGGAACTAATGGAACGGGACTCCAACTCCCGGATTGCTCGTAGAGTTGAAACGTAGGTTTAACTTAAACCGTTAACCTAAAACTTAGAAAACTAGCATCCGGGCGCCCAAAATGAGCAAACGGACTTCGGTGCCCATTAAACTGGATAGCCACGGGCCCGTAGCCATTCCTGACTTGCAGGAACTGAGGGAACGAGATTTCGACTCCCGGATTGCTCGTACAGTTGAAACGTAGGTTTAACTTAAAGCATTAACTTAAAACTTAGAAAACCAGCCTACGGGCGCCGAAAACGAGCAAACGGGCTCCAGTGCCTGTGAAATTGGACGGGCAGGGGCATGTAGTCATTCCTGACTTGTAGGAAGTAACAGAACGAGATTCTGACTCCCGAATTGCTCGTAGAGTTGAAACGTATGTCTAACTTAAAGCGTTAACTTAAAACTTAGAAAACCAGCCTCCGAGCGCCCAAAATGAGCAAACGGGCATGGGCCCGTAGTCATTCCTGACTTGCAGGAACTGACGGAACGAGATTTCGACTTCCGGATTGCTCGTAAAGTTGAAACGTATGTTTAACTTAAAGCGTTAACTTAAAACTTAGAAAACAAGCAAACGGGCTTCGATGCCCGTAAAACTGAACCGACACATGCCCGTGGTCATTCTTAACTTGCAGGAACTGACGGGACGAGATTCCGACCTACCGGATTGCTCATAGAGTTGAAACGTAGGTTTAACTTAAAGCATTAACTTAAAACTTAGAAAACCAGTATCTGGGCTCCCAAAATGAGTAAATGGGCTCCGGTGCCCATGAAACTGGACGGGCAAGGGTCCGTAGTCATTCCTTACTTGCAGGAGCTAATGGAACGAGATTCTGACTCCCGGATTGCTCGTAGAGATGAAACGTAGGTTTAAATTTCAAAATTTAATTTTAATACTTAATTTTTTTATATTTAGTATAAATTGCCAATTTTTATAATTAACTATTAATATTTATTTTCCTTTTTGTCTTCAGGTTTGAGAGCATCGGATCCATCACGGCACCCTGCACGGACAATATGTTTTTTTTTTGTTATTTTTTTTCTTTAATTGTAATGGATATAATTTGTTGAAACTTTTGTAATGTTTTGAATATCATTAATATAAGACTTTCTTTTTTTATTAGTAATTTTAACTGATGGTAGTAGCTGTATATAATACATTCAGGTACTCGTAAAAAAAGCAGGAAAAATTTGAGAAATTAGATAAAATTTTAAAAAAATTATTGGCTAATGGTAACGCTAAAAGTAAGCGACCGCTAATACTTTAAATTTTTTTTAAAAATTTAATTATTTGCAGCCGCCATAATAAAAATTAAAAAAATATCAGCGACGACATCTCTATTATTAGCGACCGCTGTGGTGGCCGCAAATGGTCTTAAAATTTTTTTTATAAAAATATTAGCCACCATCACGTAGCGGTTGCAAAAACTAATTGTGGCGGTCGCTAATACTTTTTGCGACGAAGTAATTGTGTCGCTCTCTTGGCGGTCTGTGAACAGTCGCTAAAGGGTATTAGCAACCGCCTTCACACTTTTAGCGATGGCTTTTGGCGGTCGCTAAAAGTCCTATTTCTAATAGTGAGAATGCGAGGTACGCACATTCAAAAATCACCCCGGGTCCCTGATAAAGATTGTTCTCGATTTCTTTTGGGTTGGAATATTAAAGAGATTATTTTGAGAGATTTTAGGGAAGATTTCTTTTGGGTTGGAATCTTAATGAGATTATGTTGCAATTCGAGAGAAAATATTATAGAGAGATTTCAACCTAAATTTTAGGTGGAGTATTGGAGTTAGAACTTAGAAGGCTAATTTCAAAATGTAGCACTGCAAAAAGTTTTAGGATGCGCCACGTGTCATTCCCTTGCGAAGAGGGCTATTGGTTTAATAAATACTATTGAAATAGGCATGCGCCCAACGCAGGCCATAATTAAAAAAATCATTAAAATTTCTTATTAGAAATATTTTTAAATATTTAAATAAATTATAAATGATTGTTAATATATAATTCATAATAAAGATGGAAACTCATTAGAGAAATTTTAGGTAGCTGGAAATATTTAAGGAAAGATCAAGTAAATAGTAAAGATTTTAGGACCTTGATTTGATTATATTTGTGCTTAGCCTTAAATTGAGTGTCATTTCAGAATTAAATGTGGATTTTGGAATTAATTGGCTTCCACAATGGTCCCCACAGATTAATTAATCCTACCAAAGATCCAAAGAAAAATAAGGAGAAAAATATCCATAATGGGCCCCACATATTAATCTTAGTGAATATTGAAAGGAAAATAAGGAGAAAAAAGTAGTAGAATATAGCCTATGAAAATGGCCCCCGCTCTAGTATAAAAAAAATCTCTTCGTGTGTTGGTATAAAAAAAAAAAAGTGGCCCCCGTAAATTGTGAGTTTGGAAATAAAGAAGACTTCGATTTCATAATGGGACGCATAGATTTATTTGGTTAAATTAGAAAATATAAATGATAATAAAAAAATCATGATAAAGACGGAGACTTATGAGACAAATTTTATTTTTTTAAATTAGTAAATATAAATGATTATATATTAAGTGTGGATTTTGAAATTAACTGGCTTCCACAATGGTCCCCATGGATTAACCATACCAAATACTGAAAGAAAAAATAAGATAAAAAAGTAGCAAAATACTGCTTACGAAAGTGCCCCAAATTTCTGCAACTTGGATCTGACATGAGAGTTCCACAAATTGATATGCAACAACATTTATTGCATACATGTTCACCGATCACTAAAATTATAGCCAAAGAGCCTTTATTCTTTTTCTGTTAGTTTAATAATACGTGGGGCCCATTGAAGGTAACTAAAGAGAAGTTATTATTGTATGCTATGTTTTAGGGAAGGGATAAGTATGTTATTTCAAGAATATTTTAGATTTACATTGAGATATTTTAGATGATGATATTAGAATAGAATGGTAATTCCAGAATATAGCATTGCAAAAAGTTTGAGGATGCGCCATGTGTTGCTCTCCCAAGGAAGGACCTGTTGTCCTTTATATATACTAGTGTCATGCCCAACATGATCTTTAAAAGAAAAAATGTATATATTCCATTATAAAAGTAATATTTATGCATATATATCAAAGAAAAACGTAAACAAAAATATTGAATTATGGATAAATTTTTTTTTGTAAAGGAAGCAATGTAAGGGAAGGAGTAAGGGAAAGATAAATACTTGGACTGATTAGGTGGGCACATAATGATATAGTGCTCTAACCCAAGCTATTATATAATAATAATAATAATAATAATTGTACTCACGTCTGGAGGCCTAATTTAATAACTAGAAAAATGCCCCCGTGCGTAACACGATCATTAGAATTCTTACAAAAAATATCATTTAATCTTATGACATAAATAACATTTTTAACTTTGATTTCGTATGTTTATATTTTTATAAAATCTAAAATAGAAATATTTCTCACATTTAAAAAATTTATAGGCTTTCTTAAAAATCACACAATTAAAATTTTAAATAAATAATAAATATAGAAGATTAAAAAATTTAGTAGAAACATGAAACATGAAACATGAAATATGAAATATTGAGATGAAAAGAATTATAAGAAATTTAAAATATGCGATCTTCCAATTAGAGACAGGTTTGGCAAGGAGTTGGTTGGGTTCATGGTAGGTATAAAGGTTTTTGGACTTTGACCTGAGCCGGGTTCGGTACAGGCGCAGATTTTGGTTTGTTTGACTTGCATTCCCATTATCTAAACCCGGTATCATGACAACAAAGAAAGAAAAAAAAAGTGATGATCGAGGGAAGCCAAGCCTTGATGGGGACCAAACAAAGAAAGATAGAGATGTGTTCCTAGGTGAGGGCATGGGTGGGGAAGAGAGAGATTTGGGTGCCATTAAAAAGGAAAAAAGCAGTAGTGTAGTAAGGGAAGAGTTGTTTGGGAAGAGGGAGGGGTGGGGAGTGAGTATTAAATGACATTTCATTGAGTTAAATTAGATTAAATAATATGAAATTCCTCACACAATCATGAAACTAAGTATTATAATCACCCAACAGATTGATGTTTTTTCTATGAATCTTGTTAAAAAAAAAAACCCTCAAAAGCAGGAAGACCAAATTAGAAAGAGTCAACTACCACAAAAAGAATTTCAGGCATACAAAATCAAGATTTTGAGTTTTGATCTTGATCCCACACTTTAAGGGTGTATCAGGTCTCTGTCACCACACCAAGTATAGTAAGATCATTTTTCTTGAGATATCTTTGTGCACTTTTATCTGAGAGCATACCTTGTGAAGCATTGCAAGAATGAGCTTTTAAATTACTGTTATGAATGTGCAGAAACAGAAACTTGTCACCAAATGAATACTTGAAGAAAAAAAGTTTAAAAAAAAAAAGTGTCCCAAATCATGTCCCTTCATTGAGATGACCACCTTCTATCTAATAAGGATGCTGAAAGTTTCACCTACAAAGGACAGAAAGCTGATGACATCATCTTTCTTTTGCTGCTTCTTTGGATCCTGCCCTTCTAAAGAACTCCCTCCATTCTTTTCAAAAATCATCTCATCAAGGTCATCCACGACTTTATCTTCTTCACCACCCCTAGCGTGAGATCCTACTGGGTTTATGATAAGTGCATCTTCTTTCCCAGCACGAGGAGATTCATCTGGTTCGATGGTCATAGGTATCGTCAAAGGGGCTGGTTCAGGTGGGACGACTTCAGAAGGCTTCTTCAAATCTTCATACCTAGGAAGGGATTAATGAGAAATGGTTGTGCGTTCTGGAAAAGTGAAAGGGTTTCATTGCTTTGACATGAATGAGTTAATTAAGGAATTAGAAGTTAATTGGTGAAATAACTCTTAACATTGGGGAGAGGCATTAAGTCAAGGAATTTGATTTTATTATATATATATATTGTATTAATGGAGATTAAAGTAGAGATTAAATTGGATGAAATGGCATGAGGAAGCTAATGTGGCTCACAGTCAAAATAAATTATAATGGTCAAAATCCATGAGTATGGTCAATGGTCAAATGTGTGGGGTTTGTTATGTTTTTCAATTTTTTATTCATTAATTTCTTTTAACCCTCAACCTTAATTATGCTTAATCAAGGATTAATCATGTATGATATAGGGTTGGCCTTTTTGTTGGTTTAATAATTTATTTGGTTGTTTCACATTTGATTGGTGGGACCCATCTATTAAACCCAAATAAATCAAATAAAAACTATACTTCTATCTCATTCCAATTGGACTGGGCCTGGGTTGAGCCCCTCTTGGTCCTAGCTCTGTCTCTGTGCAGATAGAGTAGCGCCCAGCTGGCTGGTTCTGTGTTTTGAAGCAGTGCTCGTGTAGAGCCTTGTCTTGCTGGGATGTCTTCTCTGTTTAGAGAGGTGCTGTTTTCTGCTGCTTTTTTGTTGTCTTCTGCAGTGTTGAAGTGTTGTGCTTTGCTTTGCTTTTCTCTGTGTGAGATGTGTTGTGGCTCAGTGGCTTCCTGCTGCTGGCTTTGAAGCTCTTTACTGTGTTGTGCCTTTATTTTGTCTTCTGCTGGTGCCCTCTTTGTGCTGCTGGTTTGTGTTGTGGTTTGCTGTTTGCTTGGCTTTTTGGTGCTGTGGTGCTCTCTTCTTCTCCCTGTCGGCTGGTTCTCTCTTTCAGCTATTTTGTTTTCTGTTGGTTTGTGCCCCTCCTGTTTTGGGAAGGCCTTTCTGTTGTTTGTATTCTTTCTTCTCCGTGTCCTGGGGGCTTTTCCCTTTTTCTCCTTTTAATATAAATTTACCATTTAGCAAAAAAAAAAATCTCATTCCAATTGAAGAAAGTATATTGATCACTAAAGGTATGTGTCTATTAAAAATCAATGACTAAAGATAATTCAAGAGATGAATTATATTGTTGCTTTAATAGAAATAAGGACCCAATAATGGGTTGACTGGGTTCTATCATGGACCAATCATATTAATGATCTTTTAAAGTCGGCTAAATGAAAGTCACATATATGTAAATTAATTTCAGTTTTAGTAAATAATCAATTCAACGATGCCATTCAATTTCATGGAAGAGGGGTGGGTTCACAAGATCGTAGGGCCCATCATCACAAAGTGGGTTCAATCCTCAAAAACTAATGATTATGCTACAAGAAAATCTTTCACGTCACTGTTGGTTCAAGATAGCATGATAGAGGAAAGAAGGATTAAAGAGATTTTTCTTTTTTTAAGAATGGAAGCATCAGCATTGGTACCCAACACTGCAAAATGGAGTTGAGGTATATCTTTTGCATGTGAGATGTCTCTTGCTTTATGCAGTTCTAGTGCAACACAACTTCTATACACAAACGTTGGAATGGAAAAGATCAAATTGTGGGAATTTGATCCTATAGTAAAAAAATATTAAAATTGATAATATGATAATAAGAAGAAACATTACCGCCCCTACCCCGAACCAGAATTTCCCTGTTGAATTATCAGACACCTTCCATCGAAAGGCATCACAAACACTCCTATTCAGAATCCAAATGTCCGAGAAACAAAGAATTGCGCAATCAAAATTATTATTATTGTAAGTGCCTAAAAATTACGGACTTGATTATTAGAGGATTAAGCTCTTGGTTTGGAGATCTTGGGAAGATGAGGGGAAATGATCGAGCCTCCGACGACCTGAAAGAGAGAAACAGTAAGTCAGAGCCCCTGGCTATAAGCAGCCGAAGGCCCTCCGACGCTCAAGTCAGTGTAGGAACTGAAAGGGAATGGAGGAGAAGAGGTCTGGGAGGGAGACGGGTTGCGTACCTTACATGGTATTCCTTCATGCTATATATAGATGTGATAGTCATCATTGGATTGACCCCTTGAGGGGACGGGAGTCCTATCAGAGTGTACTCTTATCTCCTGAGTGGGGGTAGGTGAAAAGGGAATGTCCCATCGGACCATCATTCCACGCCTATAGACATGACCCTGAGATAAGGCGTGCCCCTTATCTAGGTCCGGCGCCCACTCTGCCTGTCAGTTCGCCATTTCCGTCACGGCAGCGCATTTATGGCTGCATTAATGGCTGAGTGACAGGGGCCGAGATCGGGCAGAGGCAGAGACCGAGGTCGGGACGCGTGACGTAGCCACCGAGACTCGCCCTATGATTCTTCCGAGACGGTCGTTGCGGCCGACCTTGGGCGGTACCGAGACCAATGGTAACCGAGACTGGAGGATGACCCCACCTAAATCCGTGAACACAGAACGACCCCACACAAGAATGATGGTAATCTTTGCAGGTACTGTTTAATTATGGTATCTTGCTTTCCAATTGTGACACAAGTATATCGTTTGTGAGTTCTCTCATATGTTTTGTCTTTGAGTTGCAGATGTACAGGATATCGGCCTATATTCAATGCTTTCCATTCTCCCTCCTGTGCTGGCAGCCAATTTATATGCCACATGAACTCTCTAGGAGCTTGCCTATCAGGTTGGTGATTAGTGAGGAAGATGTGGCGTGGGTCCTAAATCTTCTCCAACTCCCCTAAAATTCCTCTCATTCAATTTTAAATTTTCCTTTAATCAATCAATCTTTATCCCTTGCCTGTGAAATCATTGTAATTTAGAGTCAACGAACGAATTGATTTAAATTCCTAAATCTTCTCCGTCAATCAATCTTTGAGATCAATAACATAATCTTTCCTATGCTTGTGTTTATACTCCAACTGCATAAGCCGATCCGATTCCAACGCACAACTAGAGATCAACACATGCTCTTTCGTGTTGAGCAAAATCTTCCTCGACCCGTTCCTGAAGGTGATCTTAGGGAGCACAGCGCTACCATCAAGTGGCATATGAGCAACGCTACCACCTGCACTGAAATCTGGATGGTTGGGAGGGGCTCAGTGTGACAGGCAAAAAACTGGTTGAGGAAGGAGAGGAGTGCGCATGATATCGGCCCCAAGAATCACATGCTAAATGTCCACACAGGGAGGCTTGGGTCGTCCAAGTTTGTAGCGGCGAGTTAATACTGTGAACAACAGAACTCCCCCATTAGAATACTTACTTGGATACCCAATCATAGCCATAAAATCTAAAAGTTTTCACCTAATTTTAAGTTTCAAATAAAACCAATTTCTTTTTCCAAATTTCCTCTCATGATCCCATCAGTGTAAGCTTAGTAATTTTATTTTCTACTTCTGACAACAGACAATGTGACAATTATTAAACAAGTGGAAATTTAAAACTTAGTGCAAATTTTTTTTTTTACATTGAAACGAATGTTTGTTTATCTTTTCATTGATACAGTATAATTGATGCATGGATATATGCTTTAAATAGTCATTTACATTTCTTTTAAATTAAATGAATACTACTATTTAAAATTTTAATAACTCTCCAACGTGGGCCCTCAAGCGCTAGTCAGAAATAAAGCAAACAATTTGATACAAATAGAGTAGCTCTCATGGAAAGTCTTTTAGAAAGAGAAATACATAATGTTAGGGTGATAGCATATAGTAAGGGAGAAATTGTAGGGCCAGTTAACGTGCACAAGAACTTTAAGCGCTCAATGCTTCAAGTTCGTCGTATTGCTCCTCTCATTCATCAGGGCAGCTCCTGGATCTTCAACAATGGTCAGAGCATCAATGCTTGGTATGATTCCTGGACGGCAGACGACCCACTTTCTACCAGTTTCCCTCTTGAGCATTTCCCCAGGGACCAACGGCTTTCATCCTTGTTCCATTCTGGATCTTGGGTTATTCCTGATTATTTGCCCCTCAATATCCATCAGCGCCTGTTTCCCCTCCTCTCAGACCTCACTCCCAATCCTGCAACGCCGGACATTCTAATTTGGAGAGACTCTCCTGATGGTAACCTCACCTTGCACTCAGCGTGGCAGATGGTCAGGCACAGAGCAGAAACTCTTCCATGACCGAAATTGATTTGGAACAGTATCTCCCCTTACAGAATTAACTGTTTCGGCTGGCGTCTGATGCACAACAAAACCCCCTCTGAATTGAGGCTCAAGCGATAATGTGACAATGTTTTTGACATTCCTATGAGAGCATCTCTCACCTTACTATGAAAGATAAGGTGAGACCCCTCACATCCATATCCAAAGCCAACATCTTAAAATGTGAGGGCCACAATATATGACCTTCATCCATAGGAAAATAATGTGAAGCTTTCATTACCTTTTAAGGGAGATTACAAACCAACAAAATGAAGTTCTTCACTTTATACGTTATAGTTTGTTTTCTCATACTAATTGAATGAGACATGATTTGTTTTTATAATCTTCTGTCACTTTTAACTTGCACATTTGATAACAAATGGTAATGAAAGAGGAGGAAGTATTGGTCATGGAACACATAGATGATGTGAATTTAAATTCAATCCTTTAATACTGCAAGTGCACAACTGTCTTTTTGAGATAGTGGCAAGTACATGTCGAATCCCATAGGGAGCACTACTGAAATATTTTTTTTATTAAAATCTGAATTTTTTTATTATGAAAATAAAAATAAATCAAGATTTGAATGAGAGATAAAGCTACTATGTAAGATGAACGGATAACAATGATGATAAAGGTAGATCAGAGCAATAAAGAGTCCATAAATTAATTTCAATTCTCAATCCATGTACTTTAATTTAGTCTTTTGTCTTGCAAATAATTCAGATCAGAAACAACTCAATGTTTCTGATCCAGAAGATATTTTTCTATTAAAATCCAATTCTTAAATAGAAGAACTCAAGATCTCCAACACCTCATAAAAATCACTTTGAGCATCAGTTAACAAATTAAGCATAAAATATCAAAGGTATAAAAACCTAAGTATATCCTATCAAGAGAAGATTAACTGATCAAAAAGAAATTTATTTAAAATATAAAGCAGAGGTTTGCCTACGGCAAGAAGGCAGATCTATTATTCTACTAAACATGCATCATAGGGACGTAAACATTAAATTAAAAACATAGAGCAAAAATAAAATCACTTAACTTCACTTTGTGCTCCGATCCAAAGAATCTACTCCTCCATTGCAAAAGATGTGATTTTTTATTAAGAACTTCATGGCAATTACAATTTTCTCTCGGACTCTTCTAACCTAGTTCTGGAACAGGGCCCCAGAATACTAAAAAAATAACTCTTAAATTCTATTAATTAGGGAAATAAGAGAAAGAGGAAAGAGAATAATTAGGAACGTCCAAGTGGGGGAGTGTCTCCCGTATGCTACCTTTTGGTTCCTTTTATATCTCCGGTTATCTTACAGATACATTGAATCTGGACACCTTTTTTGCAGATTTGATTTATCTTTATTGATAAGGTATATCTCTTATCCTTTTTCAATTTGAATGAGGTAGAAGCGTCTGGTAACCTATGGGTGGCTTGGCTAATCTTCAAATGGGGTCCCACAAGGGATGTGCAACAATTGATTATCAACGATGTGGATTTAATTTGCAATCCCGTCTAAAAATGAACATGAAAATCTCCGGACCCATGACTTTGTCAATATAGCTCTAACTTGCGCATTCTTGTGCTACACGAGTATCTACTCTGAAATAAGCTTTCCAAGGGTATGTAAATTTCATTGATCCGACAGTCGGATTTAAGTTATGGCTCATCGATGCGATGGTTGGATTGAAAGTTTTGACCATTTGAAGATGAGTTGTCGGATCGATGAAATCTAACCTACCGTTGGAAAGTTTATTCAGAGTAGATATTCGTGGAGCCAAAGAATGTGCAAATCAGAGCTATATTGAAAAAATTATGGGTTCAAAGATTTTCATGTTCATTTTTAGACAGGATTGCAAATTAAATCCACAAAGTTGATAATCAATTGCTACACATCCCTTGTGGGACCCCATTTGAAGATTAGCCAAGCCACACAGAGGTTTCCAGAAGCTTCCACCTCATTCAAATTCAAAAAGGATAAGAGATATATCTTATCAATGAAGATAAATCAAATCTACAACAAAGGTGTCCAGATTCAATGAATCTGTAAGATAACCGGAGATATAAAAGGAACCAAAAGGTAGCATACGTGAGACACACTCCTCCCTTGGACATCCCTAATTCTTTTATCTTCTTTTTCTCTTCTTTCCTTTGGGTACTCTGGGGCCCTGTTCCAGAACTAGGCTAGAAGAGTGTGAGAGAAAATTGTAATTGCCATGAAGTTCTTAATGAAAATCACATCTTTTACAATGGAGGAGTAGATTCTTTGGATTGCAGTACAAAGTGAAGTTAAATGATTTTATTTTTGTTCTATATTTTCAATTTAATTTTTATGTCCCTATTATGCATGTTTAGTAGAATAATAAATCTGCCTTCGTGCCGCAGGCAAACCTCTGCTTTATATTTTAAATAAATTTCTTTTTGATCAGTTAATCTTCTTGTGATAGGATATACTTAGGTTTTTATACCTTTGATATTTTATGCTTAATTTGTTAACTGATGCTCAAAGTGATTTTTACGAGGTGTTGGAGATCTTGGGTCCTTCTGTTTAAGAATTGGATTTTAAAAGAAAAACATCTTCCGGAACAGAAACATTGAGTTGTTTCTGATCTGAGTTATTTGCCAGACAAAAGACTAAATTAAAGTATGTGGATTGAGAATTGAAATTAATTAATGAACTCTTTGTTGCTTTGATATACCTTTATCATCATTGTTATCCATTCATCTTGCGTAGTAGCTTTATCTCTCATTCAAATCTTGATTTATTTTTATTTTCATTATAATTTTTTTTTCAAATTTTAATAAAAAAAATACTTTAGTAGTGCTCCATATGGGATTCGACCTATACTTGCCACTCTCTGAAAAAGCCAGCTGTTCACTTGCAATATTAAAAGATTGAATTTAAATTCACATCGCCAGGCTGTTGGATGTGAATTTTGATCCCCCCCGGGGAGGGAAATTGCCATTCAATTATATGTGCTATTTAAATTTTACATAAAAAATGAAGATTAATTCCGACTTCCCTCAAAATCGACGGATCACGATCGTCAGCTACGGTAACGGCCGTAACACCGTTCTTCGACGAAAGCTGAAGAAAAATGGGAGAAAATGAATGGATGGGTTATTCCTCTCGTCTAATATGCTGCCGGCAACACACAACGGTTTTCCTATCACATTAATTTGGGTCTCTTTAATATATATAGGATCAATTTAGGGTTATGAGTCAAAGGCCAAATAAGGTTAATCCTCACATAGCAAAATCATAGTGTATCCAAGTAAAATAAAATAATTAAAATAAGAAAATAAAGGGGGGGGTGCCAAATATTTAAGAAGAGGATCGACCCCGTTCTCGGGTACCCCTTTCAAATCCCTTGGCAAAATAGGGTTTAAAGGCTGACTTTGTAAACCAAAATGATGATACAAATGAGACTTTGACTTGTGTTCTCTGTGTTTTTCGTGTGTGATACACGAGTGATAAAAGTGGAAGGTCGATGGGCCGTAATTGATTGAGGGTGGCTGATGGTCGGTGTTTGTTTTAAAGGCGCCGATGGGCCGTGATTGATTTGGAGGTGGCCGATGAGCCGAAATAAAAATATGCAAAGTGTGTGAAATAACTCATCTCATCTCATCATTCTCATTTATTCAGTTTTAGAAATCAGTTCTTTATTCCTTTTTATCATTAAGCTTGATTAAATATCTAGCACCTAAGGTGGAAGAAGAAATAAAGGAAAGTCCTTTTCGATTTATTTTGTTGGTTTTATAGTTTTTAGGGATTTTTGATATTGGGGCTAGAAGGGCCTAACTAGGAAATTTTACTTGGATTCACGTGATTAGTGCTTTATTACTGATCATCGGATTAACCCTAACATAAGGTCCTAAACCACCAGCATCAGCTTTCCCGATCCCCTAATGGAACACGAAAGGTGATGGAACGAAGACTAATGCTCTAATCTATCTAATAGAGAAATTCAATCTAATCCTAGAGTGTAAAGACAACCTAAGTTCGATAGTTCCTACACCTAAGCAGCTTGTTAATCGTGATTCTTATTGGTTTGGTTTATTTTAAGTTAAAGGTTGATTAAGAGTGATTTAGGGATGGATTAGAGGTGTCTTAAAGTTCTGATTAATGTGTTTTTAAATATATTAAGGTTCTGTTTTAGTTGTTGAAGGTTCTGGAGTTTCAGGTTTTACTTCAAGAGGTGAAAAGATGTTGAAATCGGTGAAATAAGACTGGTGGAGGACTTGGGCACACCTGCGGTGGCGCCTAGGTCACTCTAGTGAGTTGGGCGCACAACCAGTGGCGCCCAAGTGACAGGTTCTATGTGGTTTGGCTGGTGACGACAGTTTCTGTGAGGTCCCACCCTTGGTGGGCCCTTTAAGGGCTATTTTATAGGCTAATTAATCTTAATTAATCTTAATTATTGTTTAATTATGTTAATCTTCGCTAATCTTCACTAATCTTTGCTAATTACTACTAATTATTGCTAATCTTTGTTAATCTTGGTTAATTACTGTTTTAATTGGGCTAGTTTGGGGCTAATTATATTGACTAGTGAGATTTCCTAAGTTAGTTAGGTTAACTTAGTAGGTTAGTGTTTTTAATTAGTTGGGTGCATGAATTAATCTTAGGCTTAGTTAGTAGTGTCTAATTAATCAAGTTAATTAGGTTGGGTTAGCTAAAGGTGCTCTCTAGAACCTTCTTTCCTAATGACCCAACTACCCCCAAACCCTAACCCTCATTCCACTAAACCCTAAGGGTACTATAGTCTTCAATCACTCCACTAATCCTATATAAAACCTCTCTTAACATTTGCAATAAACCCTAAACCCTAATCCCAGCCCCCATCCCAAGAAGACCTTCAGCCCCCATCCCAAGATAACTTCCCCAGCTCAACTGCCTACCCTCCCCATTCCTCTCTTCCTTCCTCTTCTTTCCCTCTCTTACGTACGAGCAAGTGCAACCAGCTGCTGTTGAAGGAAATTCCATTTTTGAAGACCATCGCTGCAGCTGTGTTCATCATCTTCTTCTTCCATCTTCTGTAACTGCTGGACCATCTCTTTCTCTCCATTTCCCTACTGTTACTCTGCTGAAATTTTCCCCCTGGGCTGTGCTGCAACTGTTTCTTCTCTGCTGGACTGATTTCTGCTGGAAACTCCACTAGCAGCTACTCATCTTCTTCCTCTCCACTTCCCTCACTTCCCTGTCTCTACTGGACTGATTGCTGTAGCTGGAATTTCTACTTGAAGCTGCAGCTGTATTCTTCTTCTTACTTCTTCCTGCTACTGCTGCTACACTCTACTACTGCTGGAATCCCTTTTTAGGAGCTGCTGTGGTGTCGTCCTCTTCTTCCTCTGCATTTTTGCTGGACTGATTTCTGGGTTTACCTTCCCTGTTATTTCTCTCTTCTCTCTACAAATCAATTCACAAGCTACAAGAGGCAAGTGCATCTTACTAATAACTTAGGATATGTGTTTGATTTCATGATTCAGTAGTTTTAGTTCAGAAATATGCTCTGTTATGTTTTAGAAACCATGTGAGCTTTGTTGTGTTTGTTTGGATGGAAGGGTCACTGATGGATGGGGGTTTTCACCCCCCATTTGGAAGATCAGTGGGCCATAAGGTGATAGATGGATGGTTTTTGTGTTGTTAATTGATTAGAAGTGTTTGGGGGAAGTTTGGAAGAGATTGGAAGTAGTTTGGGTGGAAATGGAGCCAAAACAGAGTGACTGCAGAAACTGGGTTTTGTCCTAGTTTCGTGTAACCGGTTAACCGGTTGGTTAACCGGCAGTGTAGCCGGTTAACCGGGCTTTGCAGGCCGGTCAACCGGCCACACTGAAATTGCAGAAATGGCAGCTCCCAGTTATTTCTTCTGGAGAAGTGCTGCAGTGCAGCCGGTTAACCGGACTATGCAGGCCGGTTAACCGGCCACACTGAGATTTCTTGGAAAACTGGCCCTTAGCCATTTCTTGCACAAATTTCATTTCAAATAGTCGGGTTGACCTGGTCTCGCACCGGTTGACCCGATTCACGCGGGTTGTGCAGGAAGTGACTGAAAGTTGGTTCTTCAATCAAAACTCAGACTCCTTACACCCAAATGGACTTGATACTTAGGATTTTACTTTAGAAAGTGTTTAAAGCTGGATCATCAATCTTTCTAAGGTTTTCAGAGTATGTGGTCAATCACCTAGGCCTGGTTGTTTGACCGGACACGCTGTAAGCCTTTAGAAACGATACAAGTTGTCCAGGAAGCCTGATTCAGATTAGTTAGTGCACTCGGTTGATCTTCCCGGCCAGGAAATCCACCGAGCTCACAACACATCAGGTTCACCTGGAAAACCCGGATTGTTCCAGTTTTCAACACTTAGGAGATATGATCAGTTGTGGGGCCCATTGACCATCCAAATGAGCATTTGTCAGTGTCCTAAGCCCGAGTCAACGGTGTGGCTCAACCTTGACTCGCGGGGACCACTGTTTAGTGTTTTGGTTGATAATATAAGATGATTCGACCTCTAAGAGTTGTCATAGATGCCCTTAACCAACTAAGCACCAAATACAATGTTTTATGGCATTAATGACATCGTTTGGAGATCGAATTACCGGAGATAGACCCGAACCTAAAGTGGCCCATTACCTAGGATTGGACCGTTGGATTTCCCGTTGATTCTCTGATTGAAGTTTATACTTCACTGTTATCATTTATTGTCATTCTTAGATCTTTAGAATAGCTGCTTACCATTAATTGAACATAAATGGAAGACCTGAACCTAGGGTATCTAGAGGTGACCCGATGATGTGACTTCGGAGATCATTGACCCGTGTCTGTGTCTAGGCGGGCCCTTATTGGGCCTAAGTGTGGTGATGTGAACCCTTTAGCTTGAAGAGATAGTTTCTATTGGACTGTTAAGTTGTATGGATTATAATGGGACTGTTTGTCAGTAGTAGATGGATTGGTTGCCTCGTTTGGACGGTTTTAGACCAGGCCATGTACTGATGGGCCTTGGTATGGATCCAACGAGTGGGCCTGGATCTTGAATGAGATCCAGAGACTGAATTGAGATGTGTGAACCTTATAGAGGTATTGTTAGGACCTTGTTCACGCAAGGCAAAGCCTAGACAGACACAGACCTTAGAGTTATTCTCGAGTCGGCATGAACATTCACTCGGTTGATTTAAGCTCAGCCTGTGGACTGATCATCCCCGGTAGGAGCTAGTTGAGTATGGTGAAGCTATCATGATGAGCTGTGTGGTTAAGACGGCAAGGTGTCATACCGTGCCGATCTGGTGTGTTGAGATGATGAGATGATGAGTTGATGAGTGAGATTCGGGATTAGTTATTCCCTGGTGAGATTCCCCACCGCGACTGTGTTCAGTATGGGAGGGCCGCGGCATAATATCCCGCGGTATTCCAGCTCGTGTGAATGTGCCACTTAGTTATAGTTGTGTAGATGATTTCCTTATACTGATTCCTTATGCTTTACATGCACAATTGCCTAGTTCTTTTCCCTTGCTATTCATTTAACTTATGTACCCGTCTTTAATTCCTTTGATATATATGCTATGTTAGTAGTATGCTGTATCTTGCCAGATCGTTTAGATCTGACCCATTCTATGGTGCTTAGGCCTTGACCCAGAGATTCCCGACGACGCACTAGTCCTCCTGGAGGCACCTGTAGCCGGAGAGTACGCTTGGGGCCCGGCCGACACTGATGTCGAGCCGGAGGGGGAGGAGTTTATACCTGGGTTTTGAGGGACTTTATTATTTTGGGTTTGAGTGGAAATTTTGTAGCGAGATGGGTAGAATGAAAATGTATAACTTTGATTAATACCGAATCTTTTAAATAGACTATTGTTCTGCTCTTTTCTATACATAGATACTTATTGCTTCCGCTTCATTTAAATGTTATGCTTCCGCAAGTTTTAACCATTGAATATTATTCGGTTCAAAAAGTTTTAAATTGGACCTCACTGCGGCCTACGATCTTGGAAGTTCTCGGATTTTCCGGGAAGTAGCGCGCCAATTTCGGGTGATCGAACGAGTTTATCGGTATCCGGAATTGGGGCGTTACATTTTATGGTATCAGAGCCAGGTTGGTCTCTAGGAAATAAAACACACTAGAAACCATAGGACGTAGTGAGGATTCGAGCAATGGGATACGTGTAAGGACGATGGATTGGGTAGAATCAGTGTAGTCTTAGGTCTTGACTTAACTGACACAAGTTCTTCTTCATGACAGATGTCTGGAGGCGGTGCACCACGAGAGACGATAGCTATCGACGAGCTGTCCGCCCATGAGCGTCGTTTCGAGAGATTTCTCCAGGCCTTCCTTGCTTCTCAGGAGGCCCAGACCGCAGCTCACCAGAGGCAGACAGAGGATTTTGCGCAGTTTCAGGCGCAGGTCCTGGATGTTATTGATAAGGTGGCTCCGCCAGCCCCCGAGGATGTGCCGGTTCGGGGGGCAGACCCGAACCTTATCTTTGAGAGGTTCCTCAAAAGGGGACCGCCTGAGTTCACGGGAGCAGACGACCCTATGGTGGCGGACGACTGGATCGTCCGGATGGAGAAGATCTTCCGAGTCTTCGAGTGCTCGGGGCGCCAGAGAGTGCAGTTAGCGGCTTACATGTTCCGCGGCGTGGCAGAGGATTGGTGGAGGACCATGCAGAGGCCCTATGAGGAGATTGGGGACGAGGTAGCATGGACCGCCTTCAAGACTGACTTCCTCCGGAAGTTCATCCCCACCCATGTCAGAGAGCGTAAGCTCCGGGAATTCCAGACTCTCGTTCAGGGTGGCATGACAGTCTCGCAGTACGAGGTTCGCTTCACCCAGCTGTCCCGGTTTGCAGAGGCGCTGCTCACTTCAGAGGCCGAGAGGGTTCGGCGGTTTGTCGACGGTCTCAGCGAGGAGATTCAGATCGCCATGACCTGCATTGAGCTGCCTACCTACGAGGAGGCTTTGAGGAGAGCTTTCTGGGCAGAGGAGCATCTCCAGCGGCTAGAGTCCATTCGCCAGCAGAAGCGACTCCGGATCACTCCGATCAAGCAGCAGCCCATGCCTCTACGACAACTGCAGCCATTTCAGAGGCAGAGGCCGGCCGGGCAGTTTCAGCCTCCGCATCAGCATCGTCAGCAGCAGCAGCCGCAGCATGGACCCCGAGTGTGCTACGACTGTGGAGAGCCAGGGCATATCTCCAGGTATTGCCCGCTCCGTGGAGGTCAGCCTCAGATGCTTCGACTTCCCGCACCTCCGGCAGCTCCAGCCCCAGCTCCAGCGGCTCAGCCCGCACGTCAGGCTGCACTTCCACCTCAGCAGCAGCAGTACCGTGCTCATCAGCAGCAGGCACGGGGACCTCAGCAGCCTAGAGGGCAGCCCTTTCACCGTGGACGTCACCAGAGGCACCAGGGCCAGCAGCATCATCAGCAGAGACCCCAGGCTGTGGGTCGAGCTTTTGCACTCACTCATGAGGATGCAGAGGCTGCAGGCGACGTCGTCGAAGGTACCCTTTCTATTTGTGATCACCCTGCTAGAGTATTGTTAGATCCAGGGGCGACACATTCGTTTGTGTCGTCTGCCTTTACTTTAGTCTTTGGTGGAGTAGGTGAGGCTATGCCCTGCACCTTAGTTGTGTCCACTCCGATGGGTAGGAGTGTGGTGTGTCAGACTTACCACCCCAGATGCCGAGTGCAGATCGGGGAGTGCATTTTGCTTGCAGATCTGATCGTGCTACCCATGCATGACTTCGACGTCATTTTGGGGATGGATTGGTTGGCTAGATATCGAGTAGTGATGGATTGCTTCAAGAAGACAGTCAGATTCTCCATCGAAGGTTCAGACGACACGATCGAGTTTGTGGGTGAGAGGAGATCACCTAGCACTCGGATGATTTCGGCACTGAAGGCCGAGAGACTGATGAGATCAGGTTGCGAGGGCTACATCGCTTTTGTCTCAGAGGACAAGGAGTCTAAGAGAGTCGAGAAGATTCCAGTTGTTTGCGAGTTTCCAGATGTATTTCCCGACGAGATCCCGGGATTGCCGCCTATTCGAGAGATCGACTTCACCATCGAGCTTGCACCAGGCACGACACCGATTTCGAGAGCTCCCTATCGCATGGCTCCAGCAGAGCTGCGAGAGTTGAAGACTCAGTTGGAGGAATTACTAGAGAAAGGCTTCATCAGGCCGAGCGTATCGCCATGGGGCGCACCAGTTCTCTTCGTGAAGAAGAAGGATGGATCGATGAGGATGTGCATCGACTACCGGCAGTTGAACCAGGCAACAGTAAAGAATAAGTATCCTCTTCCCCGGATCGACGAGCTTTTCGACCAGCTTCAGGGTGCGCAGTTCTTTTCGAAGATAGACTTGAGATCGGGATACCATCAACTGCGAGTCAGAGATCAGGATGTGCAGAAGACAGCGTTCCGATCCCGCTATGGCCATTATGAGTTTCTCGTGATGCCGTCCGGGTTGACGAATGCACCAGCAGTGTTCATGTCTTTGATGAACAAGATCTTCGCACCGTACCTCGATAGCTTCACGGTGGTCTTCATCGACGACGTGTTGGTCTACTCAAGGACCAGAGAGGAGCATGAGCAGCATTTGAGGACGTCTCTCCAGTTGTTGCGCGACAACCAGTTGTACGCGAAGCTCAGCAAGTGCGAGTTTTGGTTGGAGCAGGTAGTCTTCCTTGGACACATCATCTCCAAGGATGGGCTAGCAGTGGACCCGGCGAAGATAGAGGCAGTGACAAACTGGGCCAGACCGAAGAATGCCACAGAGATCAGGAGCTTCCTCGGATTAGCAGGCTACTACCGCAGATTCGTCAAGAGTTTCTCCACGATCTCAGCACCGTTGACCAAGCTGACACGGAAGGATGTGCCGTTCGTTTGGTCCGATGCTTGCGAGAACAGCTTTCAAGAGCTGAAGGAGAGATTGACGACGGCACCGATCTTGTCTTTACCTTCCGGCAGTGGTGGATTCGTAGTCTTCACCGACGCTTCAGGGACCGGTCTTGGATGTGTTCTGATGCAGGAGGGCAAGGTTATTGCCTATGGATCGCGCCAGCTGAAGGAGCACGAGAAGAAGTACGCCACTCACGACTTGGAGCTTGCAGCAGTCGTTTTTGCCTTGAAGTTGTGGCGGCACTATCTCTACGGCGAGAAGTTCGAGGTGCACTCAGATCACCGCAGTTTGCAGTACCTGTTCACGCAGAGCGACCTCAACAACCGGCAGAGGAGGTGGATGGAGTACATCAAGGACTACGACTTCCCCATCAAATACCATCCTGGTAAGGCGAACGTCGTAGCAGACGCTTTGAGCAGGAAGACCGCCCTCGTCAGTTTCCTTGCAGCAGAGGGTGTGTGGACCGACGTCTTCAGCAGTTTAGACGTCCAGTTTCAGCCACTCAGCGAGAGAGTTTTGCTTGCCACCATGTCAGCGTGGGAACCAGAGTTGCTGGGCAAGGTCAAGGACAGTCAACGCAACGATCCGAAGCTTGTCAGAGTGATCGAGCAGATTGACCAGAGGCCAGAGTTCAGACTGATTGGAGGAGTGCTCTACTACCAGGACAGATTGTGCGTGCCAGACATCCAGGAGCTGAAGAACGAGATTCTTGCAGATGCACACCACAGCAGATACTCGATTCACCCCGGCAGCACCAAGATGTACCAGAACCTGAGGAGCTACTACTGGTGGAACAACATGAAGAAGGAGATAGCTCGTTATGTCTCCAGGTGTTTGACGTGCCAGCAGATCAAGGTCGAACACCAGAAGCCACCAGGACTACTTCATCAGCTCGAGATACCTCAGTGGAAATGGGAGCATATCACCATGGACTTCATCGCAGGACTCCCAGCCACCAGGAGACGCCACGACGGCATTTGGGTGATTGTAGATCGGCTGACTAAGTCAGCCCACTTCTTGCCAGTGTCGATGGGAGCAGGACTCGACGTCCTTGCTAAGTTGTACGTCGACAGGATTGTCTCGTTGCACGGAGTTCCAGCTTCGATTGTTTCAGACAGAGACCCGAGATTCACTTCTCACTTCTGGGAGAGTCTTCAGCAGGCCTTGGGCACCAAGTTGAGCTTCAGCACAGCCTATCATCCTCAGACAGACGGGCAGACAGAGCGCACCAACCAGACACTAGAGGACATGTTGAGAGCCTGTGTCTTGGATTTCAAGGAGAACTGGGAGGATTCCTTGCCACTTTGCGAGTTCGCCTACAACAACAGCTTCCATGCGAGCATCAAGATGGCACCGTACGAGGCTTTGTACGGGAGGAGATGCAAGACCCCAGTTTGCTGGGAAGAAGTTGGTGTCAGGAGCTTCCATGGTCCATCCATTGTCAGCGACACCAGCGAGAAGGTTCGGCAGATAGTTGAGAACCTGAAGGTCAGCCGCAGCAGACAGAAGAGCTATGCAGACAACCGGCGCAGACCGCTCGAGTTCGAGAAGGGAGACAGAGTTTTCCTGAAGGTTTCTCCGGCTAGAGGTACCCTGAGGTTTGGTGAGAAGGGTAAGCTAGCGCGGAGATATGTTGGACCCTTCGAGATCAGATCGAGAGTTGGAGACGTCGCCTACAAGCTTCAGCTACCGCCAGAGCTTTCAGGAGTGCATGACGTGTTCCACGTCTCCATGCTGAAGAAGTATGTGGAGGACCCGACCCACATTCTTTATCACGAGCCACTCAACATCCAGCCAGATGCTTCGTACGTCGCCAGGCCAGTCGCGATTATCGACACCAAGGAGCAGGTGCTCCGAACCCGAACCATTCATTAGGTGAAGGTTCAGTGGGAGCATCACACTCCGGAGGAGGCTACGTGGGAGCTACGCAACCAGGTGGAGAAGGACTATCCGCATCTTCTACCCAGGTATGTTCTACTCTTGTTTTACATTTGGGGACAAATGTTTTTAAGAGGGAATGATGTGAGGTCCCACCCTTGGTGGGCCCTCTAAGGGCTATTTTATAGGCTAATTAATCTTAATTAATCTTAATTATTGTTTAATTATGTTAATCTTCGCTAATCTTCACTAATCTTTGCTAATTACTACTAATTATTGCTAATCTTTGTTAATCTTGGTTAATTACTGTTTTAATTGGGCTAGTTTGGGGCTAATTATATTGACTAGTGAGATTTCCTAAGTTAGTTAGGTTAACTTAGTAGGTTAGTGTTTTTAATTAGTTGGGTGCATGAATTAATCTTAGGCTTAGTTAGTAGTGTCTAATTAATCAAGTTAATTAGGTTGGGTTAGCTAAAGGTGCTCTCTAGAACCTTCTTTCCTAATGACCCAACTACCCCCAAACCCTAACCCTCATTCCACTAAACCCTAAGGGTACTATAGTCTTCAATCACTCCACTAATCCTATATAAAACCTCTCTTAACATTTGCAATAAACCCTAAACCCTAATCCCAGCCCCCATCCCAAGAAGACCTTCAGCCCCCATCCCAAGATAACTTCCCCAGCTCAACTGCCTACCCTCCCCATTCCTCTCTTCCTTCCTCTTCTTTCCCTCTCTTACGTACGAGCAAGTGCAACCAGCTGCTGTTGAAGGAAATTCCATTTTTGAAGACCATCGCTGCAGCTGTGTTCATCATCTTCTTCTTCCATCTTCTGTAACTGCTGGACCATCTCTTTCTCTCCATTTCCCTACTGTTACTCTGCTGAAATTTTCCCCCTGGGCTGTGCTGCAACTGTTTCTTCTCTGCTGGACTGATTTCTGCTGGAAACTCCACTAGCAGCTACTCATCTTCTTCCTCTCCACTTCCCTCACTTCCCTGTCTCTACTGGACTGATTGCTGTAGCTGGAATTTCTACTTGAAGCTGCAGCTGTATTCTTCTTCTTACTTCTTCCTGCTACTGCTGCTACACTCTACTACTGCTGGAATCCCTTTTTAGGAGCTGCTGTGGTGTCGTCCTCTTCTTCCTCTGCATTTTTGCTGGACTGATTTCTGGGTTTACCTTCCCTGTTATTTCTCTCTTCTCTCTACAAATCAATTCACAAGCTACAAGAGGCAAGTGCATCTTACTAATAACTTAGGATATGTGTTTGATTTCATGATTCAGTAGTTTTAGTTCAGAAATATGCTCTGTTATGTTTTAGAAACCATGTGAGCTTTGTTGTGTTTGTTTGGATGGAAGGGTCACTGATGGATGGGGGTTTTCACCCCCCATTTGGAAGATCAGTGGGCCATAAGGTGAGGGATGGATGGTTTTTGTGTTGTTAATTGATTAGAAGTGTTTGGGCGAAGTTTGGAAGAGATTGGAAGTAGTTTGGGTGGAAATGGAGCCAAAACAGAGTGACTGCAGAAACTGGGTTTTGTCCTAGTTTCGTGTAACCGGTTAACCGGTTGGTTAACCGGCAGTGTAGCCGGTTAACCGGGCTTTGCAGGCCGGTCAACCGTGAAAGTCCACGAGGATCCTAACCCTAGAGGGGGGGTGAATAGGGTGAGCTACAAGTATGACCAATTTTGACCAATTTTAATTTCTTAAACTAAACTAGTCACAAGTGATGATTATCAAACAATATGCGGAAGCTAATACAAAATCAATCACCACATAGCATGCACCACAACACCAATATTTATAGTGGTTCGGCCAACGTGCCTACATCCACTACCGGCTTGTGTCTCCAACACCCCACCGGATTCCACTAATTATGCTTTTTACTAGGCTAAGCAATAACCCTTACAAAATTGTTTTTCTAGGCTAAACAACAACCTCTCAATGTGCTTTTATAGGCTTAGCAATAACCTTACAATATGCTTTTCTTAGGCTAAGCAATAACCTTACAAGTTGCTTTTCAAAGGCTAAGCAATAACCTTTACAAATGAGGATTTCTCTAAGAAGGTGTCTTTACAAAAGATCACTCTAAGAGATTACAATTTAAGCACAATGGAATTTGCCTCTTAAATAGGCTAATAGGAAAATGAAATTCCAATTACAAACATACACTAAAATAAACTAAAGTGTGTGCACAAAGTGTATGTATGAGTTTCTTCAATCAATTTTAACAATGAAGCTTTTAAATGAATGCATGATGCATTTTAAAATCAAGGTTTATAAAATGATGATTGAAGAGAAAACTAATCACATAAAAGATTCAAACAACTTTGAAGAATTAAGATAAACAAGTTGAGTGAAAGTTAAAGTCTAAGAACATATGTGATTAGGATAAGAGTGTGTGCAAACTAATCTAATTTACCAAGAAAGATATTGAGTTTGCAAAACAACTCTTTAAGGGCTTGAAATCATGCATAAATGAAAATACAAAGGATTTGAACATGCATGAATTTCATTTGAATGGAAATCAAAATAACTTAGAAGATGTACCTTTTAAAAACTCATGAGATTGATTTCCAAATAGCCCTCTAGCTTTTCCAACTTCTTCCCCTTTCTTTGGCTCCAAAATGCTCTCAAAAGTTCAAGTTTCAAGCATTGAAAAAGGTTGGAAAAGAATGGACTTTATAGCCAAAAAGTTGCCAACGGCTAGTTCTCGGTCGACCGGCAAAGAGGTCTCGGTCGACCGAGAAAGCACAACGGATAGATTTCTGACCGTTGGAGCTACAGAACAGGTTCTGGAAAAAATGACTTCCAGTTTTCTTGGTCGACCGAGATGCAGGTCTCGGTCGACCGAGATACCTGCAGAAAGTTAGCCCAGATTTTTATAAATGAGAGAAACATGAGGCTTTTAAGGGCAACTCTTTGGGGGGATTTTTGGGCTGGTAAACCAAGCTTGGTAACATGTTTTAAGGCATTCTAAGATGTTTAAAAACATGAAATACACAAAGCCTAATAAGATTCAAAGATTTAAAACCAAAGGCAAGCTTGATTAGTAAAAACTCTTTTCAAATCAAATTGCATACAAAACTGATTCTAAAGGTGCTGAAAGTATGCAAACCTCAAACCTAAATACCTAACATGATTTTCCAAATGTAGTGCACAAGGAAATAGGTTTTCAAAAAGAGTTTGGGTTTCAAAACCAATGCATCCAACTTTAAAACCAAAACATGCATAAAGCAAAGACTTTTTCAAATCTTAAAAGCTATGCATGTATAAAACTAGATTTCAAGGTTTTCTAAAACAATGCTAGTGTGTGAATCCAAATGATGCTAAAGTGTAAATGCATCCACCAAATTGCAAAAACAAAATACCTAACAATCTCCCCCTTTGCAATTTGATGGCAACTTACTCATCATTGAGATTTCACACCAAGTCTTCAGCTCCCCCTAAGCTGGACAAGTCTTGAAATCTTCTTGGATGCTCCTTCTCTTAGCTTGGGCTCTTGGGCTCTTTTCTTCAATCTTCTTGATGCTTGGAGCTTGATCATTCTTCAAGCTTTCTTTCCATCTTCCTCTCTTTAGCCAAGCATCTTCTTTAGCTCCAAGCTTTCTTTCTTCTATTTGCTCTCCCCATTTGACCATGCTTCTTTCTCCTCTTGAGAACTTGAAAGCTTTCTCCCCCTTTGATGGATAGGAGATCTTTGAGTACTTGAACTCTCGAACTCTCTCCCCCTTTGAAGAGTAGGAGATCTTTGAGTCACACTTGAACTCTCTCTCCCCCTTTGACATTAAATTGCAAAGGTACCTACACACATGAAACAAGAAGAATACCTTTAGTAGCACCTGTTAACAAATGGAATTGAAAATGAAATTCATAACAGGCTATCATGTATGGAAGTTATCTCTAAGGGCTCATTAGCATTCCAAGGGTGAATTTGATCAAAACTAATACTTCCTATGAAGGTTTACACTCCCCCTCAATCCATTCTCTTCTTTTGTCAAACTCTTGACAAAGATTTAACTATTAGATTCAAGAAGTAGATGGTTTAACCAAGTGAGGGTCAACTTCAAGGAAAGGATTAGATTCATTTAACTATTAAGCACAATATGATCAAATTACCAAAAGAGAGCTAGGTCTAATGGGAGAAGCAATCATGGATATCAATTGAAACAAACATATCAATTGAGATTAAAGGATATGACTATTAACATAATCACTCTAAAATGGATTTAAAAGTATAACTATTATGAGAAATCCAAATTAGAGCTATCCATGATGTGGGGTTTACTCAAACATAGCATCAATCAATATTACTTATGAAAATCATATGCTATGTGAGATTTTGAAAATCATTTCATTCAATCAATAAATATGACTTATTAAAGTGCATGAATGAGTGAAATGAAATTCAATCATGAAGCCAACCTCAACTAATAACCAACCAATATTATGAACACATAAACATGGTGGTCATGAGATAAACCTATAAGAGCAAGAGAGGTGGCAACATGAGCATTATGATGCTAATGGTGTGTGACATGGAATGATCATATTACTTATCAAGTTTAGTCCAATGCACACAAGGTCTATCACATACACAAGATAAGATATCAATTGGATATGAAATCAATGGAAAGTTATACCAAATGAAACCAATTGAATGTGATAACATGAGTAAAAGCAAGGATGTGATAAACTACCATCAAGCATCATAAATGCATATTCATCACTTTTAATGATATTCCTAAAGAGCATAGTGATGAACAAGGCAAATTGCAATGCAAAAGGATAAAGCTTTGTAATGCATGCAATTTCCAAAGTGTCTAGATCATATGAATTCAACACTAAGAAATCCATCAAACAAGAGATATAACTATGAAATACAAGAAATGGATTTCAAATAGGTACATATGATCAAGAACACTACTATGAAGTTGAAACATGTATAAGGATGACTCCAAGAGAATCTACATGAATCAACATCATAACCATCCATAAAGATATGACTAGTGAGCAAAGAGGATGGATTTAGGTTCTAGTATGGTTTCTACAAATGTTACAAGTTCACAACCATACATGGAACCAATAGTCATTTGCATATGAAAAGAATGTAAACACATAAGCTAGAGATGCAAACAACATACATTTCCATTTCTAAAGATAATGAAACCAAAAGAAAAAGGAAATGAGAATAATGGAACATGCTTAGATGAATATAACTAATGAGATTAAAAAGCATTTCCATTCAAAACAATCTTCAAATCATTTTGAAAAACAAAATCCAATAATGAGCATAAAGGGATGATTTTGAAGATCAATTATCAACATTGTATTTGAAAAGATATAACTTCATTAAAACACATACAAGTTGATTTTTCAAAACAATGATTTTCCATATAAAGGTATAACTTTTAGAAATCCATGGAAAAACTTGAGATGATTCAAATCATTTGTTCAAATAATCTTACTATGACATCTACACAAATGATTCAACACCAATTGATCATGACAAATTAGCTATGAAAGCTTTTAACATCACAATCAATTAATCATGTAGAAATGCAATGCAAAACATATGAGTGCAACAAGCAAATCAAACATGATGAGATTATAATCAAAAGATTTTGAAAACCATGACATGTAACTTAGAATGGTGCAAGAAACCAAAATCAAATGATCATAAAGAAGCAATGCATTTTAAGAAATCTAACTAAAAGAAACAAAATGCAAATGCAATCATGACCAACAAAGTGATTTAACTAAAAAAGAGTAGGTTGGTCAATGAGGTTCAAGACCCTAAGGTTTGTCTAGGTAAATAACTTTAGGAATCCACCTAAGGTCTTGGGAGGGTTGAACTTTGAGATCTATCTTGGAATTCTCACCAACTAAAGGAGATTTGACTTGATAAATTCTTTTAGACTTAACATCAAATCTTTGAGGTTTGACTATTTTAGATTGATGATTAGTCTTAGAGAGTTGGTGTGTTTGTTTCATAGGGGATTGCTTCAAATTTCTTTTCTTCTTATTTTCTCCCTTTCTTTGACTTTTGAAATTTAGATTTAACTTAGTAAATTTCTTCAAAAGTTCTTTCATGTTTTGACTTAAGGGAGGTAGGTTGAGAAGCTTTTTGTTAATAGATTCTTTTAAACTTGGTTTGACTTGTTTAACCTTTTTAGAATCTATTTTTGGAGACTCCTTGTTAATTGGTTTAACTTGTTTAAGCTTTATGGAGTCTTCCTTTGTTTTTAGTGTCTTACCCTTCAAGTTTGATTCTCTATTCTTTAGTTCAAAGATGGGCTTAGACACATAGCTTCTTTTTCTTAGTTTGCACTCAAATTTTAGATGTCCTTCTTTACCACAATAATGACATTTAATTTTGGACATTTGAGAGAGAGTGCTAGAGAATGAGGACTCACCTTTCACAAAAGTGTTGGTGAATTTAGGGTCATATGTCATATTCCTATTAAAACCAAGACCCGTCCTATCTCCATGAGATTTACCCAATTTGAATAATTTTTCAAGTTTCTCTTCACTTTGGGTAAACTTGCACTCATACTTTTGTTTATTGTTTTCAAGTTGAGTGACTTTGGTTATAAGGATTGAATTTTCATTTTTAACTTTTGAAAGTTCATATTCAATTTCCTTATATTTGCTTAGCTCTTCATTGGCAAGTTTTAATTCATGTTTAAGTTCATTAACAACATTAGATCCAAGTTCTTGTGATTTTAACTTACTTTTAATCAACTTGGCTTCTAAGTTGTTAAAGTCTTTATCTTGTTTTTTAATTGTATCTCTTAGGTTCAAATTTTCATTTGTAAGCTCATCACAATTTATCTTAATCTCATTTAATTCGTTTTGAGCATTAGATAAATTTTCCTTAGAGATAGTCAATTTAGATTCAAGATTGTTAAAGTCTTTATCTTGCCTTTTTATTTGATCTCTTAGTTTTAGATTTTCCTTATTGACATTGTCATAATCCATCTTTAATTCTTTTAATTCATCTTGAATGTTAGATAGATTATTCAAAGAGATCATGAACTTAGAGTCTAGACATTTTATTACTTCTTCTTTCTCTCTAAGTTCATCTTTTGAAGATGCTAGCTCTTTGTTTAGGTTTTTAGATTCTTCCCTTAAACTTTTGTTTTTCTTTTCAAGCTTTAAGGATATTTCATATAATTCTTCAAAAGCTTGTTGAAGGTCTTCTTCATTATATTCATTTTCTTCTTCTTTTGGATCAAATTGATTTTCATTAGTTTGAGAGTTTGAAACTCCAAAAGAAGGAAGAGTGAGGGGTCTAGAAGAATCTACAAAGTCTAGCCTAGTGAAGTCCATTTAAATGATTTTCAAATAAGCACAACTCTAGGGTTTTAACTCTAGGTTTTTACACCTAATCAAGAGTTCCAAACACTTGATCCTAAGGGATTAGAGCACTTGTCTCTGATACCAATTGAAAGTCCACGAGGATCCTAACCCTAGAGGGGGGTGAATAGGGTGAGCTACAAGTATGACCAATTTCGACCAATTTTAATTTCTTAAACTAAACTAGTCACAAGTGATGATTATCAAACAATATGCGGAAGCTAATACAAAATCAATCACCACATAGCATGCACCACAACACCAATATTTATAGTGGTTCGGCCAACGTGCCTACATCCACTACCGGCTTGTGTCTCCAACACCCCACCGGATTCCACTAATTATGCTTTTTACTAGGCTAAGCAATAACCCTTACAAAATTGTTTTTCTAGGCTAAACAACAACCTCTCAATGTGCTTTTATAGGCTTAGCAATAACCTTACAATATGCTTTTCTTAGGCTAAGCAATAACCTTACAATATGCTTTTCTTAGGCTAAGCAATAACCTTACAAGTTGCTTTTCAAAGGCTAAGCAATAACCTTTACAAATGAGGATTTCTCTAAGAAGGTGTCTTTACAAAAGATCACTCTAAGAGATTACAATTTAAGCACAATGGAATTTGCCTCTTAAATAGGCTAATAGGAAAATGAAATTCCAATTACAAACATACACTAAAATAAACTAAAGTGTGTGCACAAAGTGTATGTATGAGTTTCTTCAATCAATTTTAACAATGAAGCTTTTAAATGAATGCATGATGCATTTTAAAATCAAGGTTTATAAAATGATGATTGAAGAGAAAACTAATCACATAAAAGATTCAAACAACTTTGAAGAATTAAGATAAACAAGTTGAGTGAAAGTTAAAGTCTAAGAACATATGTGATTAGGATAAGAGTGTGTGCAAACTAATCTAATTTACCAAGAAAGATATTGAGTTTGCAAAACAACTCTTTAAGGGCTTGAAATCATGCATAAATGAAAATACAAAGGATTTGAACATGCATGAATTTCATTTGAATGGAAATCAAAATAACTTAGAAGATGTACCTTTTAAAAACTCATGAGATTGATTTCCAAATAGCCCTCTAGCTTTTCCAACTTCTTCCCCTTTCTTTGGCTCCAAAATGCTCTCAAAAGTTCAAGTTTCAAGCATTGAAAAAGGTTGGAAAAGAATGGACTTTATAGCCAAAAAGTTGCCAACGGCTAGTTCTCGGTCGACCGGCAAAGAGGTCTCGGTCGACCGAGAAAGCACAACGGATAGATTTCTGACCGTTGGAGCTACAGAACAGGTTCTGGAAAAAATGACTTCCAGTTTTCTCGGTCGACCGAGATGCAGGTCTCGGTCGACCGAGATACCTGCAGAAAGTTAGCCCAGATTTTTATAAATGAGAGAAACATGAGGCTTTTAAGGGCAACTCTTTGGGGGGATTTTTGGGCTGGTAAACCAAGCTTGGTAACATGTTTTAAGGCATTCTAAGATGTTTAAAAACATGAAATACACAAAGCCTAATAAGATTCAAAGATTTAAAACCAAAGGCAAGCTTGATTAGTAAAAACTCTTTTCAAATCAAATTGCATACAAAACTGATTCTAAAGGTGCTGAAAGTATGCAAACCTCAAACCTAAATACCTAACATGATTTTCCAAATGTAGTGCACAAGGAAATAGGTTTTCAAAAAGAGTTTGGGTTTCAAAACCAATGCATCCAACTTTAAAACCAAAACATGCATAAAGCAAAGACTTTTTCAAATCTTAAAAGCTATGCATGTATAAAACTAGATTTCAAGGTTTTCTAAAACAATGCTAGTGTGTGAATCCAAATGATGCTAAAGTGCAAATGCATCCACCAAATTGCAAAAACAAAATACCTAACAAACCGGCCACACTGAAATTGCAGAAATGGCAGCTCCCAGTTATTTCTTCTGGAGGAAGTGCTGCAGTGCAGCCGGTTAACCGGACTATGCAGGCCGGTTAACCGGCCACACTGAGATTTCTTGGAAAACTGGCCCTTAGCCATTTCTTGCACAAATTTCATTTCAAATAGTCGGGTTGACCTGGTCTCGCACCGGTTGACCCGATTCACGCGGGTTGTGCAGGAAGTGACTGAAAGTTGGTTCTTCAATCAAAACTCAGACTCCTTACACCCAAATGGACTTGATACTTAGGATTTTACTTTAGAAAGTGTTTAAAGCTGGATCATCAATCTTTCTAAGGTTTTCAGAGTATGCGGTCAATCACCTAGGCCTGGTTGTTTGACCGGACACGCTGTAAGCCTTTAGAAACGATACAAGTTGTCCAGGAAGCCTGATTCAGATTAGTTAGTGCACTCGGTTGATCTTCCCGGCCAGGAAATCCACCGAGCTCACAACACATCAGGTTCACCTGGAAAACCCGGATTGTTCCAGTTTTCAACACTTAGGAGATATGATCAGTTGTGGGGCCCATTGACCATCCAAATGAGCATTTGTCAGTGTCCTAAGCCCGAGTCAACGGTGTGGCTCAACCTTGACTCGCGGGGACCACTGTTTAGTGTTTTGGTTGATAATCTAAGATGATTCGACCTCTAAGAGTTGTCATAGATGCCCTTAACCAACTAAGCACCAAATACAATGTTTTATGACATTAATGACATCGTTTGGAGATCGAATTACCGGAGATAGACCCGAACCTAAAGTGGCCCATTACCTAGGATTGGACCGTTGGATTTCCCGTTGATTCTCTGATTGAAGTTTATACTTCACTGTTATCATTTATTGTCATTCTTAGATCTTTAGAATAGCTGCTTACCATTAATTGAACATAAATGGAAGACCTGAACCTAGGGTATCTAGAGGTGACCCGATGATGTGACTTCGGAGATCATTGACCCGTGTCTGTGTCTAGGCGGGCCCTTATTGGGCCTAAGTGTGGTGATGTGAACCCTTTAGCTTGAAGAGATAGTTTCTATTGGACTGTTAAGTTGTATGGATTATAATGGGACTGTTTGTCAGTAGTAGATGGATTGGTTGCCTCGTTTGGACGGTTTTAGACCAGGCCATGTACTGATGGGCCTTGGTATGGATCCAACGAGTGGGCCTGGATCTTGAATGAGATCCAGAGACTGAATTGAGATGTGTGAACCTTATAGAGGTATTGTTAGGACCTTGTTCACGCAAGGCAAAGCCTAGACAGACACAGACCTTAGAGTTATTCTCGAGTCGGCATGAACATTCACTCGGTTGATTTAAGCTCAGCCTGTGGACTGATCATCCCCGGTAGGAGCTAGTTGAGTATGGTGAAGCTATCATGATGAGCTGTGTGGTTAAGACGGCAAGGTGTCATACCGTGCCGATCTGGTGTGTTGAGATGATGAGATGATGAGTTGATGAGTGAGATTCGGGATTAGTTATTCCCTGGTGAGATTCCCCACCGCGACTGTGTTCAGTATGGGAGGGCCGCGGCATAATATCCCGCGGTATTCCAGCTCGTGTGAATGTGCCACTTAGTTATAGTTGTGTAGATGATTTCCTTATACTGATTCCTTATGCTTTACATGCACAATTGCCTAGTTCTTTTCCCTTGCTATTCATTTAACTTATATGCTATGTTAGTAGTATGCTGTATCTTGCCAGATCGTTTAGATCTGACCCATTCTATGGTGCTTAGGCCTTGACCCAGAGATTCCCGACGACGCACTAGTCCTCCTGGAGGCACCTGTAGCCGGAGAGTACGCTTGGGGCCCGGCCGACACGGATGTCGAGCGGGAGGGCGAGGAGTTTATACCTGGGTTTTGAGGGACTTTATTATTTTGGGTTTGAGTGGAAATTTTGTAGCGAGATGGGTAGAATGAAAATGTATAACTTTGATTAATACCGAATCTTTTAAATAGACTATTGTTCTGCTCTTTTCTATACATAGATACTTATTGCTTCCGCTTCATTTAAATGTTATGCTTCCGCAAGTTTTAACCATTGAATATTATTCGGTTCAAAAAGTTTTAAATTGGACCTCACTGCGGCCTACGATCTTGGAAGTTCTCGGATTTTCCGGGAAGTAGCGCGCCAATTTCGGGTGATCGAACGAGTTTATCGGTATCCGGAATTGGGGCGTTACAGTTTCGATGTTAATTTTAGAATTCAGGGAGTTTTGCTAAGTGTAAGCTTCTATTCTAATGTTGTTTTAAGTTTTGAGTTGGTTTATTTTAATAATCTTAAGTCCGGAACACGAAACGTAACTGAATTTCACAACTTGAATTTGACAGAGGACTTGGGCGCACCTGTGTGGGCGCCTATGTGTTCCTATGCACTTGGGCGCACCAACAGTGGCACCCAAGTGGTGGCTTGATGCTTTTTGGTCGTCTGACTTTGATTCGAGGTCCCGGATGGATTTAAATTAATTCAATTTTTAATTTCAAGGTTGTTGTTGGTTCGGTAAGGGTTCTGAGTTGTTGATTCGAATCGGTTTAGTGCTCTTTGGATTGATTTGAGGTTGAGCTTTTATGGTTTGATGTTCTTTAAATTAAATATTTTACCATGTTGTATCGTGTAGAACTAAGTTAGGTTTCAATTAATTATGTTTCCTAGTGATTAGGAGAGGTTGGGCGCCGAGAGGTTGGTACCTAGGTCGATGTTTTGATGTTTTCGTAGTTTGAGTCGGTTCAATATTTTATAAATTTCGAATCCGGAACTGGTTTGAGTCTCTAAACCTTAAAGGTCATAATAGTTGGGGTTGGGGAGTCGAAACGCAACCGAGGCATGTGTCGGGGTTAAATCGAGGACCCACAGGTGTGCCTAGGTTTTTCTGTGACTTGGGCGCACTTGTGGTGGTGCCCAAGTGTCAGCCTACTAGTTTGTTGTCTTCTAGGCTGTTTTTAGGTCAGTTTTGGGTATTTAGCTCTGGTTTCTATTGGGAGATGTTTTTATTTTCAGGATTTGATTGATATATTGTTTCGATGAGGGTTTAAATTAGGAGTTAGTGATCAAGATTCGATTAAAGTTTGGTTAAGGTCTGAATTTGGGTGTTGTTAATTGGACTTTGTTGATTAGGTCTTAATAGATTGGATCTTATTGATCAGGTTTGTTAATCAGGACTTTAGTTGGGACTTGTTGATTATGATTTTGTTTAATTAGGGGTTTTATTAGGAGTTGTTGATCAGTTTTAAGGATTTAATTAATTAATTCTATGGATTTCAATTGGATGTTTTAATTAGGTATTTTGAATTAATTAAGTGTTTTAGATTAGGGTTGACCAAGTTTATTAATTTACTTTGGCACAAATGGAATAACCTAGGATCACGTACTTAATGTCTACTTTTATAATTCTAATACTTCTTTTAATTACTTTCCTTTTGTATTCTCTTCTCTAATTAATTACTAGATAGCAAGACGAGAGGAGAAGTGTTTTATGATTTTGTGATTTTTTTTTTTGGTGTTTTATGCAAAAGCAATGCAACCTAACCTAAAGAACAACTTATGATCCTCTACTTAATGTCTACTCGTTTTCTTCTTTATGGACTTTTCTATTTCTTTCAATTTTTTTGGTTCTATTCTCTAATTACTAAAGAGCAAGATGAGAAGGGAAGAGTTTTATGATTTGTCCCTCCAACCTGGATTAATGTATGTGTTAGTGTACGGGTCATACCTTTGACAATTATCAAAACGAGTGTTTTGATATAGTGCATTAACCTCCTCAACAGATTCGGTCTGACCCAAAATTGTTTGGTTAATCCCTCCATTCATGGCCTGATTATATCTTAATGACTCCAAAGTCTTTGGAGTGGGCTTTCGGTTCAGCTCTAAGGCCTCTATTCTCCTCACTAGTGTGGCTAATTTGGCCTCTGCCTCAATTTTGGGTTCAATCTTGAACATCCCCCCCTAGCTTTTTCAGGAACGGTGGGTTTGATGGGTTCCCTTTTGATAGGGGCCCACTGCAATGTGTTTTCAGCGGTTTCTTCCAAAAATGTCCAAGCTTCTTCTATTGTTTTCTGTGTAAATTTCCCACTACAGAAAGATTCCATCATTTGCTTGGTTAGGTAATCCATGCCTTCATACACAATTTGGACTAATCGGATTTTTTCAAATCCATGGTGAGGACACTGGATTAAGAGGTCCTTGAACCGTTCCAAATAGCTATAAAGTGTCTCCCCTTCTATTTGATGGAATCCATTTATGGCCTGCCTAATTGAAGCGGTTTTTTGCTTGGAGTAGAATTTTTTGTAAAATTCTTCGACTAGCTTGGCCCATGTAGTGATAGACCCAACCTGTAAGGCATAAAGCCAAGCTTAAGCCTTCTCTTTTAAGGGAAAAGGAAATAATCTAACTTTAAGGGCCTCCTCAGTCATGTGATTGATTCTCATAGTCCCACAAATGTCCCCAAATTCCCTAACATGTTGATATGGGTTTTCCTGATCTAGCCCACGAAATACTGGGAGCATCTGAATTATGCCAAATTTCAGCTCAGATGTGGCATTGGTCAAAGGCAGGGTGATGCAGGACGGTTGAGTTGTCCTGGTGGGATACATGTAGTCCTTCAAAGTTGTGTGTGGGTCCACTTGGTCAGCCATCCTAATAATTTCTTCAAAGATGGAAGACTTTCCGATAACGGTTAAGGGTAATTTGGGCTCTATCCTGACTAACCTCTTACTCTTGCGCACCCACAATTTCTCTCTCTTAGGTCTAGAGCGCATGCATCAGGTTCAACCTTAAAGAAATGCAAGCCTAATCTATATGCGGGGCCCTAATGATCTTACTAGATGATGCACAAGCAGTTAAGCACAAGAAATTATCATAGGGTTAGCCTAACTCACTAGACAGCTTCTAACTGGTTTGAAGAGTGCACTAAGGCCTCTAATCCGGTCTTATGAAGCAAAATCGACCAGGTAAATCCCCAGGATGAGTGGTGGGGTCACAATGCACTTGACAAGGGTCCCACTTAAGAACCAAACTCTTAGAACAGAGACTGCCACCCTTTTTGGTAGGGACAGGACTTACCTAGACATCGACTTGACCAAAGAGCGCAATTGGTACAACCTTTTGTGGTCTTCGTCCTAATGAGCTCGAATCCTATGGTCTTGTTTCTACTTTATTTTAATTAATATTTAGGTTACTATGTGAGAGGTGGTTAAACTAAATTGGGCAAGGATCTGGTGATGAAATCCAGTCCTTATCTTATTGGGGTCAATTGCCCTTAACTAAGTGTGTGTGGTCCAGTTGACTTGGTGTGTCAATCACACAATCATACTTGCTAAAATTTAACTCACCCAAGCCCCACTTGCAAGTATAAGATTCGTGGGGTAAAGTTTAGAAACTCTTACAGCGGGCCCACGCTAATCCTTAAACTGTGTAAGCTTAACCTCTTTTTTTTTTTTGTGGCAAATTTTGCAATTCTGAGAGCAATTTGTTATTAGCAATTTGAGAGCAACTTGTTTGCTTACAGCAAATCCACGCAGTTTCCTGGTTTTGTGCAATTCACCTCTTACCAAGGTAAGATATTCAAAAGAAATTCTTGTTAGTAAATCCTAAGTTAACAAATCAACTCAAAATTCTATCTTATCCTAATTTTTTTTTAAAAATAAGAAAATTCAAAAGACACCAAGTTAATAAAAACTCTATCCAAAGTGGATTCTAAGTTATTAAAACAAATAAAAAATTCTATCTACAAGATAAAAAAAATCAGAAATTCTAAATTATCCAAACAAGTGTCTAAATATGGTTAGAGTTTTCAAAAAAATTTCAATTATAAGAAATCTAATCTTATCCAATTCAAATTTCAGATTTTAAAACTTTAACTAATCTAAACAACTGAAGAGATAGAATTTTAAAATTTCCAACTACCTAATTTCAGAATTCAAAGGTTAGCATATTAATCAAAACAACAAGACATTAGTTGAACCAATCTAAATAATTTTTTTTATTTTTATTTACTGAAATTCTGAATTAAAAGAAATCCCTCAAAAAAAATTTGGTTTTTTATTAATTATTAATTCCGAAAATTCAATTAATTATAAAAAAGTATCAGAAAAATACGAAAAATAAAAAAAGTCTGAAAAATTAGCAAAGTGAAACACTAATTAATACTAATTGCAAAGAACACTACTAATGCAAATTAGATGACTAAACAACCAATGCAACTTAAATATGAGCATGCATATGAATCTAATAAAAATAAATTTTTTTCATATTTTTAACAAAAACATTTGGCTCCCCAGCAATGGCGCCAAAAACTTGATGTAAATTTAAATTCAATCTTTTAATACTGCAAGTGCACAACTGTCCTTTTGAGACAGGGGCAAGTACAGGTCGAATCCCACATGGAGCACTACTGAAATATTTTTTTTTATTAAGATCTAATTTTTTTTATAATAAAAATAAAAATAAATCAAGATTTGAATGAGAGATAAAGCTACTATGCAAGATGAACGGATAACAATGATGATAAAGGTAGATCAGAGCAACAAAGAGTCCATTAATTAATTTCAATTCTCAATCTACATACTTTAATTTAGTCTTTTGTCTTGCAAATAACTCAGATCAGAAACAACTCAATATTTCTGATCAGGAAGATATTTTTCTTTTAAAATCCAATTCTTAAACAAAAGAACTCAAGATCTCCAACACCTCAAAAAAATCACTTTGAGCATCAGTTAACAAATTATGCATAAACTATCAAAGGTATAAAAACCTAAGTATATCCTATCAAAAGAAGATTAACTGATCAAAAAGAAATTTATTTAAAATATAAAGCAGGTGTTTGCTTGCGGCACGAAGGCAGATCTATTATTCTACTAAACATGCATCATAGGGACATAAAAATTAAATTAAAGACATAAAAAAAAATCACTTAACTTCACTTTGTGCTCTGATTCAAAGAATCTACTCCTCCATTGCAAAAGATGTGATTTTTCATTAAGAACTTCATGGCAATTACAATTTTCTCTCAGACTCTGCTAACCTAGTTCTAAAACAGGGCCCCAGAATACCCAAAAAATAACTCTTAAATTTTATGAATTAGGGAAAAAAGAGAGACAATAATTAGGGATGCCAAGTGGGGAAGTGTCTCTCATATGCTACATTTTGGCTCCTTTTATATCTCCGGTTATCTTACAGGTACATTGAATCTGGACACCTTTTTTGCAAATTTGATTTATATTCATTGATAAGGTATATCTCTTATCCTTTTTGAATTTGAATGAGGTGGAAGCTTCTGAAAACCTCTGGGTGGCTTGGCTAATCTTTAAATGGGGTCCCATAAGGGATGTACAACAATTGATTACCAACGATGTGGATTTAATTTTCAATCCCGTCTAAAAATGAACATGAAAATTTCCGAACCCATAACTTTGTCAATATAGCTCTGATTTGCACATTCTTGGGCTCCACCAGTACATCTACTCTGAATAAGCTTTCCAACGGTAGGTAAATTTCATCGATCTGACGGTAGGATTGAAAGTTATGGCCATTTGAAGATGAGTTGTCCTGAGAAAAACATGATTAACTTTTAAATTTTGATTTGTAATGGATTCTATCTCTGCACAACTTTCATTTTAAAAAAGACATCAGATGTGAATGATTCAAACTCATCTTCTTTTGTTCCAATCAAAATTGTACTCTTTGAATTATCCTGTGGATCCTGCTATATGGGACATTTCATCTGTTTGAAGAGTGGGTCTTATGAGAAGTCTTCTACTGTAGTTAGGATTCTTCAACTGACATGACGAGTGGACCCCTCCTTTAATTGATTTGCATATAGCTTGTGTGTGGGGTCTATGTGGTTAATTCTTCAATTTACTTCTTTTCAAGCTTCAATTCAGCAATGCAAGGCGCAGGATGACTATGTGTGCTTGAAAGTGGGCTCCGTGACAGAGGCCTGCAATTCTCATTTTCTGCACATCAAATATTGAAGAGCCCATATTGAAGCGGGACCCATTCGGATAGAGTTCTACTCCAACTGAGACTCTTTGGAGAAAATTTTCAAAACATTCTAAGTTAACGCAGAAAATGTAGGAAAAGTATGAGAATTTAGGTTCCTAGGTAAAAATGCATGAAATGATGAAATTAGATGAATAATGATGTAATTCACCTAATTAAATCCATAATTCATCCTAAAATGATGCGTAAATGTGCAAATTCATGAACTCAACAATAGACCAAATCCTTTTTTTAGAAATTAAAGTTGACCCTCATGGTTGGTCATGAAAGAGGAGGAAGTATTGAGCATGGATTTCGTGAGGAGGTTGATGGACATTGGTGAAGCAGACATTCTCTTTTTCCTCTTGTAATTTTCATGTTGTTGGATGAGAGGGATTTTTTTTTTTTTTTTATACTTGCCAACATGTAGCATGTAGTAGTGACAAAGGCACATGCGTCAGTAGCAGAATCTCTTCATATGACACTTGGAAAAGAGGATAGGGTATTGATGTGGCAAGCTAATTTCATTGAGTATTTCTTTCTTTTGTTTTTCTATATGCTATGCCGGGATTTATTTGGATAATTCACTTGTAAAGTAAATTAAAATGAAGGTTTAAATTGAAAGAGATATAAAAAATAGAGGAATCAAATAATAAAATATCAAATTTCAAGATTCCTGTTCTTTATATATCAGAAAAAAGAAACTTGTACCCACATTTATGCCCAAAAATATCTATAGTCATGAGATTTTTCATTTACTCATACGAAAATGATGCTTATAAAGAACAACAAAGGTATTTCACATATATAACTGCATAATATTTGCATATTTATGAAAAAGCTACATATGCAAATCCAATTTTATGTTTGTAAAATACAAACAACGTCGGTTAAAAGAGTTAAGGGTTTTCATTCTCAAGTTTGTCAAGCTTTAGCTCATTCATGACTCAAAATTCAAAATTAAGCCGATACTTTGTCTAAATTGAGATTGTCACAATCTTTAGGCTTGATCAAATATTGGAATGCATCTAGATTGGCTTATAGAGTTATAGTGCCCTATTTTCATTCCAAGTTTGATACTGGCTGGAGAACTATATTAATGGTGATGATTGCAACTTCCTAATGCAAAGATATAAGACGGTCATTGCAACTTTGGGTCGGGCTTGAATATATAATTTGGGTAGGGTTTTAATTAAGTGATAGAAAGCCCGAAGCCCAGCCCGAATTGAATATGAAATGCTTAGAAAGCCCATAGAACTCATAAATTGTTTGGCCAACCCGGCCCGGCCTGTTTGACTAAATGGACAGGCTTGGGCCTAAAATTTAAAGATGATTCAGGCTTGGGTCAGATATGGGCCAGTGTTTCAAAAGTTGGGATGGGCACCCGACCCATGAACACCCCTAGTGCAAGGGTGAGTATCCAAAGTCTACGGTTTGAAAATCAAATGGTTTCAAATAAAACAGGTATACAACCCATTTAGGGGCGCGGGTGCTCCAGTGGAGCCAGCTCGTGCCCAATCCAGGCCTCTGTAGGTCGGGCTTGGGTATGTAATCCGAGCCAGTTTAAAATCTGAGCCGATCTTGGATTAAATGATAGGAATCCCTAACAAGAATCTAATGATAATTTATCCAAACAATTGTATACAAAGCCTGTACAATTGATAAAAAGCTCAATTCAACCTACCCGAGACTGCATGGGCAAGCTTGGGCTTGATATTTACAAAGTTCGTTTAGACTGGCCTGGATACAGACAGTTGTTTCATGAGTAACCCTTAGAACCTATTGGTGTGTTTGGCATGTGACATTTGAATGATCCCATGTTCCCATTTGAATGATCCCAGAACCCAATTGAGAAATCGGCTCGATTTGTACGATTGAATTTGATTTCTTCAATTTCTTTTAACAATCCCAATCCCCTCCCTCCCACATCCCTTCTCCATTAACTCATCAAAACGTTTCAAGAAAAACAATGATCCCCTCTCTCCCACGTCCCCACTCCATCAACTCATCAAAACGTTACTTTTTCCAAAAAAATAAAAAAAAATCATCCAAACGTTTCTCCTTCTTATCTCCTCTTAATGCAAATACAATGTTAAATGTTCTTCAACCATTCCCCAATGCCTCTCTTCTCACGTTTTTGCTCTCTTATTATTATTCTTGGTCCTTCATCCACAATAATCCCCCTCTTCCAGAGGAGGCAGCGACTTGCGTTTGGAAACAAAATCATGGAACCTCCACCACTTTTTTGGCACTCTTTCCGAATGGGAACCAATTCTCTATAAGGGTCCGTTTGGGAAGGGAAGATGGGAGGGGAGGGGAGGGAAAATTTGAGGGGGAAGGAAAATGAAGGGGAGGGGAGGGAAAATTATTTTCCCTCCTCTTGTTTGGAAAGTAAAAAAGTAGAGGGACGGAAAGTGAAAAAGTATAATTTTATTTATTTGTGAGGTACAGAGATAAAGACTATTTTACCATTGCTTTAAAAAAAAATTCAAATAGAGTCTAAGGGCAATTTAGTCATTTGGTGACTCAATCCTCACTTTCCCCTCATTTTCCCCCTTTTTTTTTTTTTTGGGGGGGGGGGGGGGGATTTTTGAGAGAAAAAGTACAAATTTTCCCTCCATTTCCCCCTCCCCCATTTTCCCTCCCCCCTTCCCAAACACCCCCCAAAAGCACTTTCCCTCCTTTTTTTCCGCCCCCCCCCCCTCCCTTTTCCCAAACAGACCCTAACTTCGCTTAATAACTTGATGATTTGGTTCAGAATCCAGTACATATTCTTCTCCTCCTTCCTTGACTCAGGAAGGCCTCATCCGCAGCGTACATCAGTTTGTAGTGTTATTTGATAACTGGGTATCAAGAGTTGCGATTTGGGATGATGCTCAGAAGAGATATTTTCCCATTTGACCAGCCACTGTGTTTTACCATCATCGAAATTGCTGCCTCCTTCATCGAGTTGTGATGTATACGTATGATATGTTATATGTTGGTCTCATGTGTGATCACGTTGATTGATTGGTTCTCCTTTCTTTTCTTTTTGGATCTTTGTAAGTGCAGAAAATATACTCACAAGATTAGGGAGGTGCCTCAAGGGACTTATCCAAGGGACTAGAGAAAGAACGACTTGATCTGGGGAACTGAGAGGGGAGAAGAAACAGTCAGAGGACCCCGGCTGTGGGCAGCGCAGGAAAGCTGATCGGAGAAGAGAAAGCTGTGTGTGGTTGCATGCATGAGAGTATGCATACCTCTTTCTGGGTAATGGAACCTCTTATATGAGAAAGCCTTAGGGGATATCAGCTAGTGGGCCTTTGATTTTGACTGCTAGGGATCCATTAGCCCATAGAGTAATTAATGGGGATCCATCATAGCCCACAATGCATTAGATGAGGATTCAATCAGCCCATGCTGCATTAAATGTTAGTCATGTTGGGCCTGATCTTGCCTTGACTTGTTGACGGCTGAGGTCCCATCGGATCCTTTCTTGGACCCTGCCCCGATATGGCTGTAGCCATTAGATGGGGTGAAAGTGGACGGAGTGGATGATGTTTATGTCTCGTCAGCACGTGCCCAAACTCTGCCACGTGTCCGGATGTCAGGTGTGGCCGTCTATGCCTACCTCGTGCGGAACTCGTCACCTCGGGCGTGGCCGAGATGAGCTCCCCTGCCTGGTGCAGCTTCTTGCCGAGACGGGGTGTGTCGATCGTGGTCTCGGCAAGCACCACGGCTTCCCGTGCCGAGACGCCTTCAGCCGAGACGGGATTTCGGTAGGGATCATCGTCATTCTTTGCATAGCTGGCGCGTTAAGGGATGCCCCACACAATCTTGATTTTTGTTTTTGTTTGTACATCTTAATCTCAATTGCCGAGGAAGAACATTATGTATATCCACCTTATGTTGTGTTTTATGCACACCAACTATATGTTAAAATGTATGAATCAACTGTGATTGTCTTCATTAGTTCATCATAGTATTTTTTTTAAAGTAAATGCATCCATTATGCCATCCATCAAATTACATTATGTTTTTCAACTCCATTGATACTAACTTTACTTTTACTTTTAAATTCCAATTATGCTTCTGAATACTTATTCTTGTATGATATTTTCATGCCACGGAATATATATGGTGTATACTTCATTTATGTTTCGGTTAAGGAACATTCAAAAAGTATGAAATCTAATTTCTCCTCTTGTAACAATATGGTTCATAACTTGATGCGTCAATTGCACGATTGCAGCATGTCAATCTCCTACCACTACAACAATTTCACCCAACATATTATAATAAAATATGTTGATCCCCTTTTTGCACGAACTGGCATTATATTAAAATAAAATCAGGTGAAAAATATACAAATTAAAAATCAACGTCTTACAGTTTTTTCACCTACCAAATATAGAACTTTATTCACTCCTTTAGTTATAGGTAAGTTTCCATCCTTGAAGTACATAATTTATTTCTCTAAAACAATTTTTTATATAACATGCCTGATGTAGTTTGAGCTTTTTCCACAACTTTGACTTACTGATTTTTTATTTATTTCTTTATTTATTTTGTGGTGATTGAATATCCACTGGTCTATGTCAACTCTTTAAGATATAAGCCTATAGATCGATGAAATAACCTTTTAAATATTTCATGTATATATATATATATATATTATTGATACATCTAACCTAGATCGAGTTAACAAATCATTGTTTTGTATTATATTTATCAATTTTTTTTCAATTTTGCAATTTTTGGACTACCGCCTTAGTTGATTCACGTATACAAATTGTTTGGTATGTAAAATGGAGCGTCAATCTGGGAATCAAAGATGTACACTACTTCAGAGTAATTGATGGGGAAATGCGATCTACGATTCAACATCTTCATGATTCAGATAAATTCAACATCTAATCCCAATATATATATATATATATATATATATATATATATATATATATATATATATATATGCTCACCATGACTTTTGTTGGCTGTCATTCGAGTGCGTTCTATACGTTTCAGGTTAATTCTTACGAGAACCTCTACTTACTGAACACCTATTCTCATGCTACAGAAGTGCATAGATAAAATGATGTAAATTCCAAAAGGAAAGTGTTTGAAATATGCAGTTGCCAGCTCGTAGTTCAATTCCACAGTAGCCAATTTGGGGGTTCTAGGTACATAATCATACTGGGGGTATGCAAGCGTGAAAAGGTGTGAAGGCAATATGCATCTTGAATCACAGGTCTTTTGTTTTTGCAAACTTGAGACAATACTGCCTAAAATAATATGGACTTGATTCAGAGGTAAATATACTGATTCGCTGTTAAACTTCTTGGAGAGGTTGGATGCCTGAGCCTGAAAGGTAAAAAGAGGCAAATGTTAGAGACCCCTGGCTGTTGTCAGCCAAAGGCCCTCCGATGCCTGAGTTAGTGTAGTCACTAAGCAAAGGATGAGTGGAGGAGAAAGTGAATGAGAATGTCCGTCTTTGTTTACCTTACCCCTTTGGACTTACCTCATGTATATATATATAGGCGTAGAGGTCCCATCAGAAGTTTCCTTAGTGGAGATAGGTAAAAAGTGAACGTCCCATCAGGCCATACCTTGTACCCTTAGTGGGGGTAGGTGTAAGCTCTGTCCCATCAGTCCATACCTTGTATGGCTGTGGACGTGACCATCTTATAAGGTCAACTCCTTATCAGGCGCATGCCCTATTTGACAGCTCATTCTGCAAAGCCACCGCACCCTAATAGGGCATTAATTATGATTGACGTTAGGCGCTTATCTCGGTCGACTGAGGACACCGAGATCGAGATGGGTATGCCAATACTGGAGTCGAGACGAGGCTAGCTGGTACTCTTATCAAGACTAACCAGAACTGGACGCCGAACCCGAGGTGGTGCCGAGACAGGCCTAGCAGTTTACTTCGGAGTAATGAGATCGAGATCAGGACGAACCCAATTAGTATTTTTACCGAAATTAGACTTATCTTTGGTATTACGAAATTGCCCCCACACAATTGCCCCCTAGCTCCTGACCTTCCGGAACTTTCATATTCTTTGAGGTCGGGAGCTAAGAACTTTTTTGCGCCCAGATTCAATCTCGGTGCCAATTGCTGACGTCTGCCGGCGTCTGATCCTTATCATGATACCGCTTCGTCTGACCGAGGCAATAAATGGTGTGCCTTTATCATTTCGTCTGGCTAGACATGCGTATGTCGCTTCATATGCCTGAGGCGACTAATGATGTGCCAGAGTTATTGCGGGGGATGAACTGGCGGTGCCACGTGTCTTCTTCTGCTGGCTTGCTGCTTGTATCAAAGCGACGTGTTGAAAGTTCGAAGTGACGTTTCGTACGCGTGCTTTTAAGAGGCGCTTCTCCCTTCTATAAATAGGGGTCCCCCTTCTTCATTTTCTTACTTTTACTTCTGCTTGGGACGAAACTCTGCCGGAGAAGATACTTTGCCGAGATCAGAACTCAATGAATCTGGAGATCTTCGTTTTTCGAATCCTTTGCCCCCTCTCTGTGAGTTTTCTTTTCTCTTATCTTTCCCTGCTCTTTCCTTCCCCTTTTAGGGTTCTTGTTCTTCTGCCTTCTAGGTTTTAAGTTCCGCTCGTCCGCCGTTTCCGACCCTTCTAGTATTTAGAAATGGGGATTTACAGTCACTAGGTGGAGAGCCCTCAAGCCCTGGAGGGGCTCAGGAATGCGTATAAGATACTAGACGATGTTCTGGTGAAGCCAGGTGACTTCCAGGGCGACTTTGATGGCCATTTCCATTTCCACAAGTGGATGCCCTTTCCTTTGGTATCGATTATCGAAGGTGGGGTCAGATTCCTCGTCCATCCGCTTCTCCGATCGTGCCTGAGCACCTGGCGACTCTGCCCCTTCCAATTAATGCCTAACTGTTTCAAAATAATCATGGGTGTCCCCGAGCTCAACGGGATCCTCGATATTAATCTCGGTGTGCACGACATCGAGGATGTCTATGACATCTGCAAGTTGGCAGGGGGTGAGGACACCTATTACCTCCGAGTGAAGGCGAAATGTCGACCCTTGGTGACTGCTTTGGAAGATTCGAGCAAGTATGCCGGGGATGAGCGCCTGCTTGTCTCGGGGAATTAGGAGTTCGGGCCGTCCGAGACCGAGGTGGTGCTTGCCCTAGCCGAGACCAGCGGGCAAGAGTTCTTGGGTGCCGAGGCTTCTGATCCGACTAGGATTGTTGAAGACAACCCTCCTCCAATTCCAGAAAAAGGAGTAGAAGAAGAGATGGACGGGCAGCGACCCCCCATCAAGGACCTGGGGGCCATGATCTTTAAAGGCCGAGCCCCTCCTGCTCTTAAGAGTGCCCCTAGCGGGTCCGGCACCGCCCCCGGGTCCACCGCCAGTGTCCCCTCCAGCCCCTAAAGAAGAAAAGCGCCCAAGGGCCTTACTAGGAGAAGAGGAGTAGGCAGGAGGAGCCGGTCAAGGAGGCTTGGCGGCGAACGGTCGAGACCGAAGAGGCCCCGGGTGGAGGGTGGGTCGGAGCAGACATCTGGGGCGGCCTTACAGTGCTCGCACGCCGGGCCACCCCTCTTCAGGCCCGATCTCCAGATCAACCCTGGCCAATTTTTGAACACTGAGGACTGGGTAGGGACCAGCTCTGAAACCATCTCAGCGGTCGCCAGGGCCTGTGCTCTCGTGAAGGATATGGAGAAGCATAGTAAGGCTGGCCGACTGAGTCTAATCTATTCGTCGATGAAGGCACCGATCGAGGTGGGTCTTAGTTTTTTCTTTCTTTTAGTACTGCACCTCAGCTGCCTGTTTGACGTGTTCTCTTTTTTCACAGAATGTATAGAGGCTGCAGGTGATACGGGAGTGGACCGAGAAGACTACCGCAAGAGTCATTGAGCTGGAGGGCGAAAAGAGGAAGATGGGAGAGGCCTTGGAAGCCAGCGCCGGAGAGCTGAAAAAGGCGGAGGGGAGGAACGCCGAGCTTGCAACGGAGCAACAGGCGGCAAAGGCCGAAATAATCAAGCTGCGAGCTGAGAATAATCACCTGAAGGGGGGACCAAGGTGAAAGTAAAGAGGGTGCACGAATTGGAGGGTGAGCTTACGAAGAAGGTTATCGAGTTGGCGAGAAAGGATGCTGAGCTCGAGTCCCTGAGGAAGGAGCGGGCTGATGCCCAATCCACCTCTCGGGCCGAGGTCGCTCGTTCCTTCAAAGAATGAGTGGATTGGGCAACGGCAGAGTACAAGACTCATATTAAGAACCTGAGCCCATATTGTATCAGCTGGGCGACAAAGATGCGCTAATGGAATAAGGGGTTCTCGAAGACCACCCCATCTACAAGCATCTGCCTGAGTTCCAGTCTGTCTTGCCCGATCCTGAGCCAGAGCCTGCCTCCAGTACCTCCGAAGCCCCTCCTGAGGCCCCGAGTCCTCTTACACCTCCCTTGAACTCAGCTGAAGGTGCCCGAGCCAATCCTACATCCGAGACCCCTAGTGCCTTCGACTCTCTTCCTCTCATCCCTCCTACCAACAAGGCAGTAGCTGAGGGTCCTCCAAAATAATGTATTTTTTTTCTTTCCTTGTAACAGAAAACGAAAATGTACAGACTTCTGTAACCATTTCTCTTATTAATAAAATGGAATTTTTTCTTCATATCTGTCTTCCTGCTTCTTTTGTCAGTGGCATGTGTGTGCTTGATGTCCTGCTTCTCCTGTAATAGATGCTTTCATTTGACGATTCTCATCTTTAGATTTTTCTTCTATCTTTATGCAATTCTGCCAAGTGTCTGAGGTCGGTCCTTTAACCGCTGGCCTCGGTATAGGAAGCGAGCTTGGTGTTGGAACGTAACAACTGAGTTTGGTTCTATAACTGGAACCACTCGATAGTCATTTAGGTAGACAAACTTGAATCCGTAACCGGGGGAAGGTCAGCTTAACCAAGCTTGGCCTAAAGGTCCTGCCATAGTTGGTCCCACAACCAAACTAGGATAGTTGTTCCGGGGCCAAAGTCCCATAACCAAACTGAAAAGCACGCCGACTTCCATGACTTGGAGATCTAGGTAGTTGGTTTTATGACCGGGCTGGAGGTGGTCGGTCTTGTGATCGAACCGAGCCAGCTTGTTCCATAACCGAGCTGACGCCGAGTTCCGTAACTTGGCGATTTAAGTGGCTGGTTCCGTAACCAAGCCAAGGGAGGCTGGTCTTGTGACTGAGCTTAGGTAGATGGTTCCACAACCGAGCTGAGGATGGTTGGTCTCGTGACCAAACCGAAGCAGCTGGTTCCATAACCGAGTTGATGCCGAGTTCCGTAACTTGGCGATTTAAGTGGCTAGTTCCGTAACCAAGCCAAGGGAGGCTGGTCTTGTGACCGAGCTTAGGCAGCTGGTTCCATAACTGAGCTGAGGATGGTTGGTCCCATGACCGAACCGAAGTAGCTGGTTCCATAACCGAGTTGACGCCGAGTTCCGTAAGTTGTAAGTGGTCGGTTCCGTAACCAAGCCAAGGGAGGCTGGTCTTGTGATTGAGCTTAGGCAGCTGGTTTCACAACCGAGCTGAGGATGGTTGGTTCCGTGACCGAACCGAAGCAGCTGGTTCCATAACCGAGCTGACGCCGAGTTCCGCAACTTGGCGATTTAAGTCGCTGGTTTCGTAACCAAGCCAAGGGAGGCTGGTCTTGTGACCGAGCCTAGGCAGCTGGTACCACAACCGAGCTGTGGATGGTTGGTCTCGTGACCGAACCGAGCTCCATAACTTAGAAGGAAACGAGGGAAATATTTTCATAAGAGTTTCTTTCATTGATTTGATAGCTGGATACATTTCAGAAGTAGTATTTCTTGAGGTGTGTGGCGTTCTACGGTCGTGGCAACTCTCTGTCATCCATGTCTTCTAGTCGGTATGCGGATTTTTCTGCTACCGAGATCACCTTGAATGCTCCATGCCAGTTTGGAGCCAGTTTGCCTTCCTTAGGATTTTTGTCTGCTGAAAGCATCTTCTTTTAGACCAACTCTCCTACTGAAAACTTCCTTTCTTTGACCCTTTGATTATAGCCTCTGGCTAGTTGTTGTTGGTAAGAAGCTAGGCGAACGACAGTGGCATCTCTTCGTTCCTCTGCCAGATCAAGTTCTCGGGCGAGATTTACGTCGTTCTCACCTCGGTCTAACAGTTCCGACCTCAGGGTTGGGAGGCCGACCTCGAGAGGGATCACAACTTCCATTCCATAGGTGAGGGAGAAAGGCGTTACCGAGGTGGAGCGCCTTGGGGTAGTTCTTTATGCCTAAAGGGCGCTCGGGAGCTCTTCTACTCATCTCCCTTTAGCTCGGTCGAGTCTTTTCTTGAGTCCATCGAGCACTACTGTGTTTGAGATTTCGTCTTAGCCATTGCTCTGCGGATAAGCTGGAGTCGAGTAGTGGTTTTTGATACCGAGCTCCTGACAGAAGTTCCCGAAGAAATTGGAATCGAACTGAGTCCCGTTGTCGGAGATCAGGGTTTGTGTCACTCCAAATCTTGTGATGACATTCTTCCAGACGAAGTTCCTGGTGTCGTGCTCGGTAATGGAGGACAATGGTTCTACTTCTATCCACTTGGTTAAATAGTCAGTGGCTACTATTAGCCATCTCTTATTCCCTGGAGTCCGGTGAAGAGGTCCCACAATATTCAATCCTCATTGAGCAAAAGGGCATGGGCTAGAGAGTGGGCTCATATCCTGTGCTGGCTGATGGAGGGAGTGCGAGAACTTTTGGCACTTTTGACACTTCCTTGCATACAACTGTGCGTCCTTCTGCATGTAGGGCCACCAGTACCCTTGGCTTATAGCTCGGTAAGCTAGTGACCGACCTCCGATGTGGCTGCCGCAGATCCCTTCATGGATTTCATATAGGAAATCTTCGACTTTGCTTGGGTGAACGCATAGGAGGTAAGGACGAGTGAAGGATTTTCTGTAGAGCTTGCCATCAGACAGCCAAAACCGAGCTGTTTTCAGCCTGATCTTGTGAGCCTCGTTCTTATCCTCGGGAAGTCGGTCGTTCTTCAAGTAGGCGATGATTGGATCCATCCAGCTCGAACCGAGATCAACACACAGAATTTGTTGAGGTGGACGGAGCTCTATACTTGGAGTTTCCAGAGTCCCTACTTCAATTATTCTTTTCTTCCCGGCTTCGACGGCTGATGCCAGACTAGCGAGGGCGTCAACATGGGAATTAACTTTTCTGCCTTTTGGAACTGATAGAGAAGTTGCTTTGTACGAGACAAGTAAGCTGCCATCCTTTCGTCACAAGCTTGATAGTCTCCGCTGAGCTGGCTTGTCACCAACTGAGAGTCATTGAAGACTACTAGCTGTTGTGCCCTCAGGATATTGGCGCTATCAAGTCCCGCAATTAGTGCTTCATACTCTGTTTCGTTATTGGATACCTTGAAGCCGAGCGTCAAGGCCTGCTCGACGACGAGGCCCTCTGGAGAATGGAGGACTATGCCAGCGCCAGCTCTCTTTGATGTCAAGGATCCGTCCACGAAGACCTTCTACGCTGAGTCGAGGAAATGTTTCCAAGATCGTTCATGCCCGATCTCGGTGGTTTCATCCTTGTTTCCATCGTCTTCTCTACCCTTATTGCCCCCCAGTTCGGTGTTGGGTTGGCTCGGTGCCAAACTAGGAGAAATGAATTCTACAATAAAGTCTGCCAAAACTTGGGCTTTGATCGCCGTTCTGGGTTAATACTGAATATCGAATTGCCCCAGCTCGACATCGCATTTTGATATTCTTCCAAAGAAGTCTACTTTTCTGAAAAGGGATTTGAGTGAATGTTCTGTAACAACCATGATCGTGTATGTCTGGAAGTAGTAGGAGAGTTTGCGAGAAGCGCTGAGGAGTGCTAATGAAAGTTTTTCTAAAGGCAGATACCTGGTCTTGGCATCAAGAAGGATCTTACTCGTGTAATAGATTGGCTTTTGCTGCTTGTCTTCTTCTCTGACGAGGACCGAGCTCACTGCATGATCCAAGACAACCAGGTACAGATAGAGCGCCTCGCCTTGTTTCGGTGTTGACAATAGGGGGTGAAGACAAATAGTCTTTGAGTTCCTGAAGGGCTTGGTCGCACTCCGGAAACCACTGGAATTTTGTTTTTTTCTTAAGAAGCTGAAAGAATGGGCGGCACTTGTCCGAAGCTCGGCTGATAAAGCGGTTGAGTGCAGCGGCCATCCCTGTGAGCCTTTGGACTTGTTTTCGCCGTGGTTGGACTCTGAACTCCTTGGATTGCCGAGATCTGGTCTGGATTGGCTTCGATCCCTCCTCTGGTGACGAGGCTTCCGAGGAATTTGCCGGAGCCGACGCCAAACGCGTATTTGGATGCATTCAACTTGAGCTGGAATCGCTTCAGGATGCCAAATGTTTGACATAGGTCGGCCAGGTGATCCTGCGACCTTTTGGACTTGACGACCATGTCATCAATGTAGACCTCCACCGTCTTGCAGAGCTGAGCTTGAAACATTTTGGTTACTAGCCTCTCGTAAGTCGCGCCCGCATTTTTTAACCCGAATGGCATCACCTTATAGCAGTAAGTGCCTCTGGGTGTAATGAATGCAGTCTTTTCTTCATCAGGCCCATACATTGGAATATGGTGGTACCCTCGGTAAGCGTCGAGGAAGCTCATCCTGTCGTGTCCTGCAGTGGCATCAATTAGCTGGTCGATCTTCAGGAGTGAAAAACTGTCCTTTGGGCATGCTTTATTGAGGTCGGTGAAGTCCACGCAGACCCTCCATTTACCATTTTTCTTCTTGATGACCACCGTGTTGGCCAACCATTCGGGGTAATCATGGTTCAAAATCTCGGTCTCGGTCGCGGTATCGGTCGGGCCGAAAAACCGATATGATATCGGTATCGGTCGCGGATATCGGTCCGTCGCGGTCATCGCGGTGTGAATTTTTTTTTTAATCCAAAAAAATTCATAAAAATATCCAAAAAATCCAGAATATTAGAAAATGCTGGAAAACTATATTTGTTTCCATTAATAACAACAATAAATCAAAATCTCGGTCACCTTAAGTTATGAGTTCTGTCTGTATCGCAGACTCGCAGTTCACTGTCTTTTTTCCAGTATTTTATATAATGCAAATATTATTGATACTCTACTCATGATCAATTTATTAGTGTCAAATCATTTACACATCATACAATGATCATGAATCATTAAAACAACATATTTATTATGAAATCCCCAAAAAATGATATATTATAATTCAAATATTAAAAAATCCGACAATAAAATAATTAAAATAAAAATCTAAATCATGTTTATGACTATGAGTAGATGTAGATCTATCATCTACACACTATTAATAAGCATTTGGTATCACAAATATCCTAACAAGTAACAACAATTATTTTTTGAAAAACAAAATTAATAAAATCATTTTCAAAATCCTAAATATATCGATCTAACATAAAAGCATGTAGATCTATCATTTACACACCATACAATGATCATGAATCATTAAAATAACATATTTATGATGAAATCCCCCAAAAATGATATATTATAATTCAAATATTAAAAAATCCAAACATAAAAAAAATTGAAAAAAATTTTCAAAATCATGTGTATGAGTAGATGTAGCATGCAAGTAAATAGATCTAACTTCTAAATGAAGAAAACAACACAATTACACAAGTGAATAAGTGACAAACCTCTATGCTTCATCTATAAAAAAAAAAAAAAAAAAAAAAAAAAAAAAAAAAAACCGAGATAATGGTCATCTCGGCCGAGATGGACCGAGATATCGGCCGAGATAATGAAAAAACCGATATTTTGGTCATCTCGGCCGAGACAGGCCGAGATATTGAAGAAAACTGGCCGAGACCGATATCTCACTGAGATATCGGCTCGGTCCTGGCCGAGACCGGTTCATCTCGGCCGAGATGAACCGGTCTCGGCCGAGATTTTGAACCATGGGGGTAATGCACTTCTCTGATAGCCTAGGCGTCTAGGAGCTTGTCGACCTCATCGATCACGACTTAGGTTTACGGAACCCCCTTTCTGCGAGCTTTCTGAACCACGGGCTTGTGCATGGGATCCATGTTTAGCTTGTGGCACATGGTCTCAGGGTTGATGCCGGGCATCTCGTAAGGCATCCAAGCGAAGACTTCCTTAGTCTGCAACAAGAAGTTAAGCAGCTTGGCTCTCTCGGCGTCGGGGAGCTGGCTCCCAAGCAAGAAGTATCGTTCTGGATCTGAAGGATCGATCCTGACTTCGGTCAGATCTTTGATGCTCTTCTGCTCTGGATCTCGGCCAACGTTCTCCAGCTCTGCTTCGAGTTCCGCCATGTGTACTTGAGATGGTTCTGCTTCGCCAGGCACCACAACCATTAAGCATTGTTTGGCCATTTCCTTGTCACGTTTGATATTATTACTTTTATCCTGCCATCCCCGTTCTCCAGTGGGAACTTTAGTTTCTGGTGGTGAGTGGAGGGCACAACCTCCATGCCATGCAGCCAACTCCTCCCCATTATCACGTTGTAAGGCGATGGTACATCCACTACCAGGAAGTCGGTTTGCATGATGGCTCTTCCGATCTGGACCTTCAGGGAGATCCTTCCTTTGGGGTAGACTGGTTTTGAGCTGAAGCCTATGAGAGGAGTGCACGACTCTTGCAAGTCATCATCCTTGAGTCCCAATTTTTTGAAGCAGTCGAAATACAGGATCTCCGAGGAACTCCCGAGGTCTACAAGTACCCTCTTTACCACAAAGTTCTTTAATTTTAGGGTAAGAACCAGTGGGTCGTTGTGAGGCAGTTGGGCCGCTTCCAAATCCTGGTCTGAAAACCAGATCTTCGGTTTTTCTGCTCGAGCTTTCTTCGCAGCAGGCTCCAGCTCGGTCGTCATCACTTGCTTATTATTTGAGGCCTTCTTGGCGTCGGCACGAGCCTGGTTGCTCCCCCTTGGTGCGGGAGCTAAGTGAACGACACTTATTATTGTTAGGAATTTTGTATTTGCAATTTGATGGATGCATTTTCACTTTAGCATCATTTGAATTTTCACACTTGCATTGTTTTAGAAAACCTTGAAATCTGGTTTTATACATGCATTGCTTTTAAGATTTGAAAAGGTATTGTTTTATGCATGTTTTGTTTTTATACTTGGATGCATTGGTTTTAGAATCCAAACTCTTTTGAAAACCTAATTCTTTGTGCATTACTTTTGAGAAATCATATTGAGAATTTAGGTTTGTGCCTTGCATACATTCATCTCTTTCAGAATCATTTTTGTATGCATTTTTATGTGAAAAGAGTTTTTAGAAATCAAGCTAGCCTATGTTTTAAATCTTTCAAATTATTTTAGGCTTTTTGTGTTTCATGTTTTTAAACATCTTCGTTTGATTTAAAACATGTTATTCAAGCTTGATTTAGTGGCCAAAAGTTCCCCCAAGAAATACTTTGAAAAGTTCCATTTTTGGGATTTTTGGTCCAGGGGGTCTGCTGCCAGTGTGGCCGGTCGACCGGCCCAGAGGTCCCGGTCGACCGGGAACACTGCAGGCAGAAAGGGCCCCTGGAGCCCCAACGGTCATTTTTCTAACCGTTGTGTGATCCCGGTCGACCGAGACCTGTTTCCAGGTCGACCGAGGATTAGCCGTTGGACTGTTTTCTTGTATAAAGTCCATTCATTTCCAACCTTTTTCAAGGCTTGAACCATGAACTTTTTAGACCATATTGGAGCCAAAGAAAGGGGAAGAAGTTTGAAAGGCTAGAGGGCTATTTGGAAATCAATTGCTTGAGTTTTCAAAAGGTACATTTTACTAGTATTTTGATTTCCATTAAAAAGAAATCCATGCATGCTTAAATCTTTGTATTTTCACTTATACATGATTTCTAGAGAAGTTTAGCAAACTCATTATCATCTTTGGAACATTAGAATGATTTGCAAACTCTCTTGACTAATTCACATGCTATTAGACTTTAATATTCATACAACTTGTTTAGTTCACTTCTTCAAAGTTGTTTGAATCTTTTATGTGATTAGTTTTATCTTCAATCATCATTTTCTAAGCTTTGATTTTAAAATGCATCAAGCATTCATTTAGGAGCTTCATTGTAGACATTGATTGAAGTAAAGCATTCATACACTTGTGCACACACTTTAACTTGTTTTAGTGTATGTTTGTAATTGGAATTTCACTTTCATATTAGCCTATTTAGAGGCAATCCAATTGTGCTTAAATTGTATCTCTTAGAGTGATCTTTTGTAAAGACACCTTCTTAGAGAAATCTTTATTTGTAAAGGTTATTGCTTAGCCTAAGAAAAGCATTGTGTAAAGGTTATTGCTTAGCCTAAGAAAATCATCTTGTAAAGGTTATTGCTTAGCCTAGAAAAGCACATTGAGAGGTTGTTGTTTAGCCTAGAAAAACAACATTGTAAGGGTTATTGCTTAGCCTAGTAAAAAGCATAAATAGTAGAAATCCGGTGGGGTGATTGGATCACAAGCCGGTAGTGGACGTAGGCATTGAGGCCGAACCACTATAAACCTTTGTGTTGTGGTGTATGCTTGTGGTGATTCATTTATTAGCTTCCGCATCTTGTTTGATTAATATCATCACATGTGACTAGTTTATGTTAAGAAATTAAAATTGGTCTAAATTGGTCATAGTTGTAGCACACCCTATTCATCCCCCCCCTCTAGGGTTAGGATCCCAAGGACTTTCAATTATCCCTTCTGGCTCTTCATTGTCTTCATGATTCTGGTGCTAGTGTGCTCGGACACTATTGTTGCTTTCTTCTTTTATGTTGTCCTTCAGATGCCCGTCTTTGACGAGCCTCTCGAGATGAGACTTGAATGACATGCAATCTTTTGTTCTGTGTCCATTTTGTTTGTGATAGGCATAGAACTAATTTTGGTCTCGGGTGGAAGGATCACCTCTCATCGGTGGTGGCCATTTAAAGAAGGGCTCTGACTTGATCTTGCTGAGAAGTCTGTGGATCGACTCTTTGAAAACTATATTTATAGCCTTGTAGGAGCCAGCAGATGGCTTAGGCTTCTTCTTCCCTCCCAAGGTGGGCGCTGAGACCATCACCGAACTCGAGGAAGCCTTATCTCGGGTCCTCTCTTCTCTTCGAAATTGCTTCTTGTCCTTCGCAAGAGGTCTGTTTTCGCACTGGCTGCTTTCGCATCTGAGACCAAAATTCTCCTGAGCTCGGGTCTCATCTTCCTCCTGCTCAATGAACTGATTCAACCGGGTCATTAATGCTTTCATTGTGGCCACGGGATACCGAACAAGTTCCCTTCGAAGATTGTTGCCTAGAAGCAGAGCTTCTTTGAAGCACATGATGTCCACTTTTTCATCGGCGTCTTCGATCTAGCTATAGATGGTCCATAACCTCTTGGCTAACCGAGTGATGTATTCGTCTGGCTTCATCCTTATAGCCATCAGGTCATTATTTGTCCTCGGGATGACCCTGTGTGCCTGGAACTTCTCCATGAAGGAGCCTATGAGCTGCCGCCAGCTCGAGATCGACTCCTCCGGGAGCGTGCAAAACCATATGAGGGGAAGATCACCGAGACTGGAGGAGAACAATCTGCAGTTTAAGTGCTTGACATCACCCTAGATCGACATTCGCTGGGTGAAGTGTCGTAGATGGGCCGAAGGATCCGAGGTTCCATCGTAAAGGTTGAACCTCGGAATACTAAACTTCTCGGGGAGAGGAAAGTCAGTTATCTCCTGAGAGAAGGGAGACGTGCGGAGATTCCCCGAGTCGTAAGTATTTAGTTGGTCTCGGCCGAAGCCGGCCACCTCCATATTTTGCTGAATAGTCTGCCTGATATGCTGGTCAAGCCAGTCAGGTAGGTCGCCCTTGTCTCCTGACCTTCGTTTCTGCCCTCCTTGGGTGGCTACTGCCCGAGCCTTCATCATAGGTTCGACGGCGTCCCTTGTTGTCCAGGACCTCTGCAAAGTGACACATGTAGTCATCAGTTGTGACAGTTTCCATAGAAGCGAGATACCATCCATTTTTTTAAAAATAAAAATGCAATAAATACATTACTAATAACATGTTGCAGTATGGATAGACTTTCAAATCACTAAACATGCCTTACAAAAGATGCAAAAAAATATAGATAGCAACATTCAATAAGAACCATTTCATTAATTGGAAATTAATCACCATTCACATTAAGGAACGTACTTGCTCGTCCACGCACTAAATCAAACAAACTATTCAAAACATAGCCAATTTGAATCCATCCATAATCCAAACTATTTACATTAACCTTCAAATTCGTAACCAAAGCGTTACGACATAATCCAAAACCTTCACAAAAGCATCCAAAAAAAGGGAAGCTACATTGTAAACAATTTCTGGAAATCCCTAACTAACCAAAATTAACTTAACCTAATTAGTAGATCCACTTAGCAAAAGGCATTCCATCTCCGTTTAATTAAGTTCTTCATTCACCTACAAAATAATAACAATTTGACTATGTATCAATAATATAATCAAGTAAGAAGGAGAGTTTAACCAACAATATCAAGGATTCATGTTAAAGAGAAAATATTTTGTCACTAGAGAAAGAGCAATTGAAACACTAGCAGTTCACATGTCATAAGATCATAGTAGCAAGCAAACTAGGAGCAATCAATAATTCACTAATATGATGACCTAGTATTCCTATCACCATCTACAACTAACACTCAATAAGCATTAACGTATCGAAAACTATGCAAGTTAATCACAGACAGTCCCCCCCCCCCCCCCCCCACCCTCCTAATGATATGTGATGAAGTGTGAAATGCATCATGAACTAAAAAACTCCACCTACCCAAGTGCATGATGCAGACAAAAATGCATGAATCAATTCACATTGATGATAGTCCGGTGAAGAAACAAGTAGTCACTAAGCCTAAAAACTGAAATGCACATTAAATTAAGTGTATCGTCACTAAGCCTTACTATGAAATCTTCTCAACTATACAAATTGAACTCCTAGGTATACCTTTATAAAGGAAGAAATCCTTGGATGAAGTCAATAAACTCGAGTCGGATCTTATCTATTTCTTTGGTGGTGTATGTCTTTATGCTGGCCAACTCCATAACCTGTTTCGAGAAAAAGCAAGTTAGTGTAGTCATTAGTGTAAGAAAACTAGCTAGTGTAATTAAACTTCCATCCCATCCTTTTGTTTTTCTCTTTCTTTTTAATAGAACTTTTAATTATTAAGCAAAAAATATATATTTATTTATTTGTGTATAACTATTTTTTCACCTTGCGTTTGAGCGATTGACCGGCATCAGTAAAAAAGTGTCGCATAAAACTCATCGCGTAATAACCACATACAATTCCGTCTCCTTGTTGTGGGCACTGTGGACAAATGTCATATAGACAAATGGTAAGAGTAACAAACCTTGCATCTTCATTGCATAAATAGGCATGCTTACCGTCACATACTCCCAATCTAGGTTCGGATTTAACCTTCTCGGCTTTCCAGAAGACAAGTTTGATATTTGAATTGCTCTAAAAATCCCAAGAAATTATCGTCAAGGAAAATAAAATATATACACTAAGGGGAAAAAAATAAGAGATAGAGATACTTTACGTGTTCACTTCAAGTTTAAAAGTTGGATCTGGCTGCTTTCCTAACGAATCCAACCAATAGACTTGCATTTCTGTTAAGACAATGACGATCAAAACCCAATGCCCTCTACAACCAATCAAGTGAAAAAACAAATTACGTTAATATATTTTATTATTGTACTAAAGTAAAATGATGTCTAACAAATAAATACTGAAAAGCACTTACCCTGGGTTGTAAGGAATTACATGAGCTCTATCACCATGTTCCTGTGCCAAGGACTGGATGTATCGACTCTTAATTATCATCTTTCTTTGTATGACGGTTAAAATTAAACCTGCTGGAGATCCGAACGCGTACTTTGCTCAACCAATGCAATCGGTTGTATACAAGTATCTCATGTATGTGATGATGCAACTGGCATTTATTTATCTCCTGTAACAAACATCTAACAACTCATCCCTTGAGACTCTTATAGCATCAGTCTCGTCCACAAACAGAATTCCAATCATTGGAGCAGTTATAACATCGTTCTTTCCCATCCGTTTTTTCACAGATTTAGCAAAACTTGAACACCCACTATTATTACTGACATAATCAAGTGAATCATCCTCTTCCTATAAAGATGAAGTTAATAAAATGAAGTAAAAGAATGCTCATTATATTGCAAGACTGTATGAATGTAAAACTATTATTGTTTCTACAAGGTACCTCATCATCCTTGAGTATAACAAATTCCTTAGGCCAAGCTACAAATGAATTGATAACATCTTTAACATAAATCAGCCCAGCTTTGTCATTTGGAATGGGGAGAGGAGCATCATGACATATAGCTGTATTGATAGAGACACACACATTTGACTCCCCTAAAGGCACGTTGTGAAGTGATTCTTTTGTCCCATTCCTCGGACGAATATTACCTTCAACAACAATGTTATCTATAGACTGCAACGCTAACTTACAACGTTGGGTCTATAACACACAAGAAAATGAAAGCTTATAGGGGATTTGTTAGTTACATAGGTTATTTACCACTTAAGTTGGATTATTGACAAACATATACCTTTCCATCTTTAGATTTAAGTGTTGAAGATGTGAGAATGCCTTTCCCTTTATCAACTATCTTTGCCTTTTGGTTTCGAGCTGCCACAATCCGTTTCTTTGCCTTTGGCTTTGAAGATACCACAATCTATTTTAAAGTCAATGACAAAAGAGTGTTCTCAAAGAACGTATAAAATTGGGAACACAAAATATGGAATTGAAAATTGCTACCTGTTTTCCACATGATCTATGTGCTTCAGAAGTCATTATTACGTGCTCTCTGTTATCACTCTTAGCACTCTTAGCACTATTAGATGCCACATTTTCCGATAGTCGCGGCGTGTCCATTCCTTGTTGCCTAAGAAGCTCAATTATGGTTTCATTCAGTGGTGATGAGCCACTTGATGCTGCTTGTTTAAGCAATCTATTACTGCTACTTTCAGTGTTTGATTCTCTGCTTCCAACTTCTCAGTATGTTTCCTTGATCCACGTCTAGGGAGATTGAAGTATGTAGTTGGAGTGTAGTACATACTAGCCCCCCTAACGCGTCCACTTTGCTCCAGAGTTCCCAAGGCCATTGTAAGTATATCATTGCTTCCTTCTGTAATCAAAGTTCCTTCTTCTTTCTTTTTTTTCAGCTCATCCTGTGAGACAATTAAAAAATAAAAATTTAAAAAAAACATTACTCCAAGAGAGGTAGCCCCCACTGTTGGGTGGTTATTTTGTGATTCTTACTCGATCATGTTAATGAGTACTTACAATATAAGCAAAGAAAATGACAAAGAACCTTGATATATGCTGGTATGAAGAACTATTGACTTAAACGTTAAACCCAAACTTACTATCTTTCCAGACATCTCCCTCAAAGAATCGTCTGCATATCCTCCGTTTTTATCTTGTCGAGCTAACAACCATAACTGAGATCTGTCAAGTTCTTCAATGGGCATCCCTGCATCTTTCTATGTTCAATCAAAACCAAATAATCAAATAATAATAAACTAGTTAATGTATACGTATATATTAATAAAAATGATATAAGAAACTTATAAAAAATTACTACCAGCTTATCTTCAAGGCCAGCATAACCTGACTTTCCTAGTCGATGGTTGTATACGTTCACCATCCTTCTTCCTAGTTGAACCTTACTAAATTCCTAATAGTTCCATAAGAAAAAGTACTAGTTAGTCATATATTATTATATCGGCCAACAAATCCTAATGAAAGCAGGTACAACAAATGATGCCTGGTTGGGAAAAAAAAAAGAAAGCATGTAGAACACATATACCTGGAATTCTGCTGATAACCTCATCTGGACAAACTTTTCCCAATCTGGCTGCTTGATATCGGGATACATTTCAGGTGCTTTTACTAACGCTTCAGGTTCGTCTATGAAAGGTCTAATAAACTCCCTTGTCAGATAATTCTTAAACTTCCTCCATATTTTACCACATTATTTTAGAGCTGCCTTCCTAAATTTCGGATCTATAATGAACCTTCCCTACAAATAAAATGTCGTCGAACTTTGACTTACAAGTAAGAGAACACAAAGCATTTTAAATTATAAAGAGAGGAAAGTTTAAGGATTACCAGTAAGCCCTCCCATACATCATCTTTTTTTCTCTTATTCACTTTTGGCCAAGTTGGCCATTCAGTAAGCGGAACATTAGCTTTCACTTGAGTGCCTGCCCAACTAGCAAAGTCTTTTCGCACCTTTTTATTTATTGGCACACCGTGTTCATCTAACCCAACTTCAACTTTCACACCATTCCAACCCTTATTTAAATCATGTTTAACTGTTTGGCCTCTAACGTTAGGCTCAACGTCATTGGCAGATTTCTTCATTTTATGTCTCCTCTTTCTTTTCTTAGGTGCTTGAATATCCCTTTCTGGATCCATAGAAAACTGTTACAAAGGCATACACATAAGTACATAAGGTTAGAAAGAATGATATTTCCAACAAATAATAAAAAGAAATGCATGACTTAAACTTACCTATCATCAGCAAACCAAACCAAAATAATATCGGCAAAGCATGCAACACTAATCGAGTATGCAAAAATGAGAATGTAAAACTATCAGATATATGAAAATTATAACATAAGTAATTAATTAGTCAAGTGAAAGTCATAGCTTTTGTTATAATGGAGTACTAGTAAACAATGAAACTCAAGATTTATTGTTGTCAACCCAAATCCCCTCCTCACAATGTACTCGCATGTAAGCTGACTGAGATTCATCAGTTCCATCAAAAGATTCGATATTTGGCAATTCTTCGACACAAGTGTTTTCTTCTATGTTGCCCTCAATAAGGTTGTCGTCGTCATGATACATCTTTACAGGAGATTCTTCAACAACTGACCAATCGGGATCTAGTTGATCAGCTACATAGAAAACTGGCTTTGTTTGAGATGCTAAAATAAAGGAATCAGACTTATGGCCAACTCTATTAAGATCAACCAAGGTGAAGCCCATATCATCTGTCTTGATGCCATTCTTACTGTCAACCCAATCACACTTGAACACTGAAACCTTGAAATTAGTATAGTCTAGCAGCCATATTTCATCAATTACACCGTAGAACCCCATGCTGGAAAATACAAGGTTTTGATCCTTTGAACTTGAAACTTGGGGGCTTGTCGCCATCAAACTGACTCCACTGTTTTGATTAACTCGCGAAGCATCATGTTTTCTTGTGCAAAAATGATGACCTTTAATTACATATGTAGAGTATTTCAAAACACGTGGCAATGGTCCCTTTGAAATCCACCTCAAAACTTTTGACACATTGTTATTAGCCATGCCCCGCTCGTGTAAAACCTATATTGTTTAAGAAGCTCAGTCAAATTTGTTTGAGGCATAAATTAATACATAAAAGACATTCAGGTAATCATATACCCTTCTTTTGAGCCAATCATTAAAAGAACGGTTATGCTCTTCCTGTAACCATGTCGGTTTTCTGGCCTTGCGGGGATTGTGTTCCTTTAAGTAGCTCATGTGCTCCCTATCATATATCAGTACGAAATCACATTGTTAGCTATCAAAACCCATCAATATATTATTTAATTTGTTTAATTAAAGAACTAAAAATCCTTACTCAATATAAGGTTGAACAACTCCTGTGTTTTGCAAGACATAACGATGTGCCTGCTCCAAGGCTTTGCTATCAGGTGCAATGAGTTCACCACCTGATGGATGCTTCCCATTTTCTACCAGATCAATGGTAATAATTTCCAAGGAGGTATGAACTCCTACTGCAGCTAACCTAGGTAAGAATTCACTCATAAATTCAATTGCTTCTTCAGCGATATAGTTTTCAACTATACAAGCTTCCGGTCGAGTTGGGTTTCGGACATAACTCTTTAACACCCTCATGTACCTAAACAGTTACTAAAGAATTAAGTGATAAATTGTGCGTAAGTTTCATTCATAATAGAAATGACCAGATAAGTAATCAAATGCGTACATCCATCGGAAGAAAACAGGACCACCAACTTCAACCTTTCTAACAAGATGAACTGGTAAGTGAACCATGATATCGAAAAAAGATGGCGGGAAATACTTTTCCAGCAAACATAATGTGATCACGATATCATTCTGAATTTCAGGCAGTCTTTTCACATCCACTACTCTCGCGCAAAAATCTTTGAAGAACCGACACAACCTAATAATTGCATTTCTCACATGACTTGGCAAGACAGATCGTATTGCCACAGGAAGTAGTTGTTGCATCAACATGTGATAGTCATGTGACTTCAACCCATGCAATTTCAGATCTTGCATTGAAACAAGGGGCTTGAAATTTGAAGAGTATCCTTCGGGGACTTTCAACTCGTGCAAGGTTTTGCATACTCTAGTTTTTTCAGCTTTAGATAATGTGTAACATGCCGGGGGTAAGTATGTTCGCTTCTCACCAACCTTTAGGGCCAACTCCATCCTTAAACCCATCTCCTGCAGGTCAAGACGACTCTTAAGGTGGTCCTTTGTCTTATTTGGAATGTTGAGTAGAGTACCAATCACACTATCGCATACATTCTTCTCGATGTGCATGACGTTGAAGTTATGTGGGAGAGGTGAGTACTCCCAATACGGAAGATAAAAAAAGATGGATTTCTTGTTCCAGCATTTCATAACACCATTATCTCCTTTATCGACTTCTTGTGTTGACTTCTCTTTCCCCCACGAGACTTTGATCCCTTCAACTTTGCTTCGTACTTGCTGCCCATTCAATCATTCAGGTGCCTCCCTCAACTCCTTCTCACCGTTAAAGGCCTTTTGTTGCTTCCGATATGGATGATGCCGAGATAGAAATCTTCTAGTGGATGTGTAGACATTTTTCCCACAATGTTTCAACCTATACGAGATGTGTCTTCAGCACAAACTGGACAAGCAAAGTAGCCTTTAACAGTACACCTAGAAAGATTACCATAGGCTGGAAGATCGTTGATCGTCCATAGCAATACAGCTCTCAGTAGAAATGACTCCTGCTTGTAGGCATCAAAAACCTGACCCTGAATTCCATAAAGTAATTAAATCATCAATTAAGGGAGCTAAGTAAACGTCAATGTCTTTTCTAGGTTGTTTTGGACCTGATATCAGCATTGTCAACATCATGAACTTTCTCTTCATGCAGAGCCAAGGTGGGAGGGTGTCAGTTACCAACATCACAGGCCATAAACTGTACTTACTGCTAAGAATATTATATGGGTTGACTCCGTCCGCTGAAAGTGCAAGGTGGAGATTTCTCGATTCAGCACCAAACTCAGGCCACCTCTTGTCTACCAACTTCCAAGCTTGAGAGTCTGCTGGATGACACAGTTTTTCATCCACTAATCGCTCATTGGCATGCCATGTCAATGACTTCGCTGTTTCCGCATACTGAAACATCTTTTTAAATCTTGCAATAGGTGGAAAGTACCACAAAACTTTAGCCGGAACACCTTTAGTTTGGTCGGTCCCATTTTTATTTTCCTTGTATCTTGATACTCCACAAGTTGGGCAAGTAGTTCTATTCTTACTTTCATCACCCCTGTAAAGTATACAGTCATTGGGACAAGCATGGATTTTTTCATATTTCATCCCATAAATTGACAACGTCTTTCTAACTGCATGCATGCTAGAAGGCATCAAATTACCTTCTGGAAGCATCTCTCCTAAGGCTTTCAACAAATTCGTAAAACTTGTGTTAGTCCAACCACCTTTCGCTTTCAAATTAAACAACGTTACAATAGCTGATAACTTCGTAATATTTGTACAACCTTCATACAAAGGAGTCTCAGCATCTTCAAGAAGTTCTTGAAATTTCTCAGGATTAGCCTTATATTGTTTATCTACAGCCTCTGCCATTTCCTTCATGTTTGTAGCATCGAGGAGGGGTTTCATCGAGGGGACTCTCCGTATTGTAGGGCTGATGGGTGTTCTCATGTGTAGGAACACTTGAAAAATCAGAAGCAAGATGCCTTTCCCCATGATATCTCCACAGAACATAAGTTATGTCGATACCATGTCTAAAAAGATGATTTCTGACTTCCTTCTTAGTTAACTCATGGAGATTCCCACAGTCTTTGCATGGGCAGCGTATATAACTTTCTTCATCTTTTGCAAAACTAAGAAGATTGTTAACCCCTTCAATGTATTCATTCGAATTTCTCAGCTTGGACATCCAAGACTTGTCATTCCAAATTAACAAAAATCCTAAAATTATAAAGCATCAAAATTTTCAAGAAAATCACAGACATATAATTCTTCGTAGCCATGACATGTAAGCACCCACCTAACATCTTTATCTAACATATGACAAATAGAAAATAGCAAAAGGGGAAAAAAGATATACTCATGGAATCCCAACCCTTTTAAAATGAAACCAGGTATATGGCCTATGCGGCTATACATTGTTTTTCAATTAGTTAGTAATTTAGTACACATGCTAGCTTAGCCAGTTTAACATGGCCTGGTAAAGAACTAAAGATAATTAATATTTGAAATGCTGGAATAAGGGTCAGCAAAAAAATGAGCTCCGACAAATTATTTAGCCCCCTTGATTTAACAGTCTTAATGATGGCGTATTACGCCCACTGGTTTTTATGAGATTCAATTCAGTAGTTAGTAAAAACTTAAAGAGTATAAAATCGGGCTTCATTCCAGATCATGGAATGAATAAAAGGAGCTGCATTAATCAAAGATGGGCCCAAGTGAGTCCATAGAGCAAGGTGGACTGCACTTGCAGCTCCCTCCTAAAAGAAGATTCTCCACTGTCTACAATAGCAGTTAGAATTATTAAGCAATGCTGGTGTCTTTCATAGTTCTCTCAACACTTCATTATGTTAAGAAAAGAAATTCCAACCCATCTAAACTGTCATATGGATTGGTGTTTTAATATTAAATACTGGAACCACCTAACCTGGGAGTACTAACCAACAGTTAGAACTTTTTACTTATTAAATATCAACATCCACCTGTCACATTAAATAATTGATCCCATGGTGGGGTCACTATCATTATTGACGATAACTAATCAAGTGTACTAACCTGTGCAGGGCTATGTTTGCTTGATCAAACTCGCTATTAAGACACAGACTACTCTATACATAAAGTATTGCTCAAAATTTTCTCCTATCAAGATTTTATACACTATTTAATCGATCATGCATAGAAAACAAAATTATGTATTTCACATAGAATCAAGTTAATAATACATATCACTCAGATTTGAGTGAAATTTGGGTCAGTACTAGATATCACACAAGTTAAATAAGGATCTAGTTGTGTACGTACAAATTAACAGCAGAATAAGATGGTTTCTCAATGGAACCATAGCGATTAACTACCAACACTAGAATTGGTAAAATACTCATAGGTCAAGGTCAAGGCCAAAGGGAAACATGAAAGTATCCTGGGTATGGTTTATTATATTTGGAACAACAATTAAAAAAAAGGCCTCCATTGATTGTCTTAGTCATGCATTTAAAAACTGGAATGATTTAGAAGTTCACTGAAAACAAGTGTAATTAATTGGGTCTTTTAATATGTCTATGGACCAAGTTTTTCTTTTACAAAGCTCGTATGTCAGCTTCTAGTTTTGCATAAAAAAGGGTAGTGGAGTTACCTTTTCCTTTTTGCCAAAGCTTTTTGCATTGCGTTAGTTATAATAACATCTCTTCCATTCTCTATTAAAAAGGCTCTTTTATGTCAATAGAATAAACTGATCTGATAGTGATATATCCCCATGCACATACACAGAGATAGAAGGCACTAGACTTGACTTTATGAGAGAATTAAATGCCTATTTGATCATATTCCTTGGTTCTCCATAGTTCCATAGGAAAGTAGAGGTGCTCTTGGACAATGCAGTCAGAGTCTGTAGATGCCCGGCCCATATTTGACTGGACTCTGGCTTGTTTTCCTCAGCCCAACATGATTAACACAGAGGTTTATATATTTAATATTACAAATGGGTTGGCCTTTAGACCCATGAACATGTAAATGAAGATACTGTGAGAACTAAAAGGGCCATTTTCTTCATTTTCCTTAGCCACAAAGAAAGAACCTCTCATCATGTCACATGGCCTCACCAAGGCACTTCGTCAAAAACACCCCTACCTTAGAAATGCCCCCATTTCTTACTTTACAAAAGAACAAGGCTGCATCTGACTTTTGCACCCCTTAAAAGGAAGATTAGTGGAACTAGTAGAATATACTAGTTTCTTGTTTAGAGTGGTTGATATTTCTAACCAAGTTAAAGGTTCTCAAAGTTTAATTGCTTTTATGATGCAAATTTCTTGTGAGTCTAATAGCCTATAATGGTTGAACAAATGTCAACTTGGATTAAGGAACAATACTAATTCACCTGAGTAATGTGAAGGGAGTATGTTGATCGTGGAAGATGTCACGACCCGAGCCCAAGATCAGAGTCATTAGGGCTAAACCCCGGGTCGCGATGATAATCATACTTACTCCTGTAAACCCGAATTAACCGAAGTTAAGACGAAGTCTACAAGGGATCTTGCATGCGTACCTGTCAATGTACAATTGTGTGGAAATTTACAGACATATATACATTGATAACCAATTAAAACCTAATCCAGTTCTTTACTGTGACCTGTAAAGTTCAATAAACAAAATCTCAACTCTCATTAAGGCAACCACTGCATATTCAATATACAATGCAGCGGACCTCATTTACAGGACTCAAAATGAATATACAAAAGATTTCTCAAAAGTATCCAAAATAACTCTAGGTTTCCGCTCTCAGCTCATGTCCATTCGATTAAACCTCTTGGAGGTATCGGATGGGCCTCCTCCGCTGGCGGTGAGGTCTCTGCGGGACCGGTACGGGCAACTGGGCCTGTAATATCATCAGTAATACTGTGAACCCGACGGTTCAATAACATATACATATATCTATGACATGTTACGATTCCTGACAATTCATTGCGTAACAGTTCTAAACAATCAAGAGTATAAAATCCTTGTGCAATAGTAAACACAAGTAACAATGACAATAATATTGGCAACTACAATAGTATTGGTTTCAACTCCATACAGTTCTTCCCAAAGGAAGCAGTTCATATTCGTCAGTCCAAGATATGACCTTTTCAGTCAATGACCTTTCGGTCCAATAAGGTGGGATCTCCCAGTGTCTGGATCAGAGATCACTGGTATCGCCACGGAGCTCCGGAACGCCCCCAAATCCATCTACTGCAGTAGGATTATTCAGTTCAATTCTATCATGAGTTTAAGAAACCACTATGTAGTGCCAGACTCAGTATCAACTCTAATCAATCTTGTTCTAATTACTTAACCCATTACAGAAACCAAACTATAGAGTGAACCATTCGTTATCAATGCACGTATTACTATTGATGACATTACTTAGATAAACGTATGCATCACGATAACATTAGTTAACACTTAAGAAGGTTTAGAGATCATAAACATTAGCCTCAATGAGTCGGCTTTCTAATTCGGACAATTCAGAGTTAAGTTGAATTTTTCTCAGAATTCTCAGTTGGCTCGGTCGACCGCATACACTGTGTACCCGGTCGACCGGCCAAGGCTCGGTTAACCGGCAGTTGTATACATAAATGGCTGAACAATATTTTGGTCAGGTTCCAGAGAACCTGACCATGTGTGCCCGGTCGACCGAGCTGACCGCGTGAACTGCGGACCTGGCACTGCAGTTCTGTAACTGCAGTGCAATGGATCTGAATCCATTTCTTCTTCCTTGCACCTCTTATGAACCTAACAAGCAATTAACTTAGGGGGAACTATACAAGAGCATATGAATCTCAATCATCCACCTAATCAAACTATAATCTATTTCATTATTAGGGTTTCAAACTCCTAAATTATTCATTGAACTATTAATATCTAAATCTCTACTTCTGTCCATACAAAGCAATGAAGACCATAACAAGCATAAACATGTATATATTCTTGCCTTGTTTGAAGTGTATTCTTTAGTTAGCTTGACTTTGAGAGAGAATTCCTCCACTTGAAGCTTCAATTCTAAGAAAGTTCTAAGAAGATGATGTAGCAAAGGAAGAAGATAGATTCCCTTTCACTTGAATCACTCTACCCTCACTCTTGATGAAGAAGAAATGGAAGCAAGAAGAGAAAAAGGAAGAAGAAGAAGTTGCCTAGGGTTTGAATGAGATGAATGAAGCTCTTAGGTTATATAAGCTTCATTTTTGCATTTAAGTCCATTAAGCTCTCTTAATTACAAGTTGAGTCAAATGAAAGGTCATTTGATCCACGTCTCGTCGAACAACTTCAAGTCTATTATGAATGTTATCGTACTCTTCAAGATACGCATGTTGGTATCAAGAGTTTCCGTATCTGACAAAATACATAAAGATTCGTATTTATACTAAAGTCCTTAGTTTGCGTATTTAAGCTTCATTGCTAAGTAATTCATTCCATAACCTTGATTACTATTTCATTAAGCCTAACCTATTCAGTTTAGGTTAATTCCATTCCATTTGGCCTTACATCATCATTAGTTCAATTAAACACAATCAATTAGCCTAAATCTCACAATTAATCAGAGTCAATCTTGATTAACTCGGGACAGGGCCTAACAGAAGAGCTTTGCCTTCGAAAACAAGACTGAGGAGTAAGGAAAGGTGGATATTCTAGAGATCTCTAAGGAGTAAGGATCAATGGAAGACAAAATCACATGTAATTCAATTTCCACGTGAACCCATGGCAACACAACCAATTTAGATGAGCCAAACAGGGCATAAGTAGCAGTTTGCCTTAGTTTTGTAATGATCATCATCAAGTCTATCATATGACCCATTCACTAGGGAAACCAATCCTTTAATTTGAAATTTTCCACACGAAATATAATTTGATGAGAACTGCCTTTTCCTACAAAAGATCTATACTAAATGACATCTAAACGTCCTATATCTGAAGAGATTCTTCAACAAGTAAATAAATAACAATCGCTTAAATCATTTTCCAGTAGCTAAGTTTCAAATATACTACTCAGTCCACAAAATCCTAACAGAATATGAAATCACTATAAAATCATGTAAGTTGAAAACAAATCCCAAATCGAACAAAAGATTATCACCAAAACAAAATATGCTTATCAACAAACAAATCTAAAGTCAACAAGTGAAATCCTCAACTGAGAAATCAAGCCACAAATACCACACAACATTACTTCCTTGGAAGATCAAATTCTCGAAGCTCAATGGAAGCCCGAAAATCTACATTGAAAGCCAACTGATTAAAAAGAAAATGCAACAATCCCAACCCAATGAAGAAATCAAAGAACGAATCACCAAGAAAAGCACTACCCACCAAACAGAAAACGAGAAAAAAACAAGAGAGAATGGAAAAAAAAATGCAAAATCTGTAAGCATATACATATATAAATCGGGAAAGAGAGATAGAAATACAGAGGGAGAGAGAGACAACCGGTGGTGGCTCCGGCGGTGGCGTGACTGGTGCGGCGGGACAGTGCAGAGCGCGCGGGAGGGCACAGTGCAGAAAGAAATAGAGACAGAGAGGGAGAGGGAGGGAGAGAGAGAGATCTGGTGGCGGGAGGGCAGAGTGTAGAGAGAAATAGAGAGAGGGAGAGGGAGAGGGAGGCTCCGGCAGAATGCAGAGCGAGAGGGAGAGCGAGCGAGGGAGAGGCAGAGTGCAGAGCGAGAGAGAGAGAGAGAAAGAAATCGAGAGAGAGAAAGGGAGAGGGAGGGAGAGAGAGAACCATAGGTAGTCTCCGGCGCAGGCGAGCTCCGGCGGGAGGGCAGATCGTAGCGTGGGAGGGGGGAAAAATTGGGAGGAAAACAGTGAAGAGACAAGTGAAAGAAGTGGGTTTCGGGGGGGGGGGGTATTAAAAACTATTAATGCATGCTACTATTTGCTTTTTCATGCGCGAAAACTAAAATCTCTAGTAGTGTTGTGTCACTTTTGTTTAGTGGGGAAAACCATCCTCAATATTTAGTTTGGATTATTTTAAAAATTTGCTCCGCTAGTGTCACTTTAAGAATAAAACGAGATATAGATTTGTTTTGTGTGTGTCGCGTTATAGAAAAGTGACACAACAAACCTCTTCCTCGTTTACTCCTCCTCCAAAGTGACACATCATACCATACTGTGTCACTTTATTGTAAAAGCGACACAAAAGCTCAATTTAAAAGCGAGACTAAAAGTCCTTTTTTTTTGTAGTGATATATATATAGGCGTAGAGGTCCCATCAGAAGTTTCCTTAGTGGAGATAGGTAAAAAGGAAACGTCCCATCAGGCCATACCTTGTACCCTTAGTGGGGGTAGGTGTAAGCTCTGTCCCATCAGTCCATACCTTATATGGCTGTGGACGTGACCATCTTATAAGGTCAACTCCTTATCAAGCGCATGCCCTATTTGACAGCTCGTTCTGCAACGCCACCGCACCTTAATAGGGCATTAATTTTGATTGATGTTTGGCGCTTATCTCGGTCGACTGAAGACACCAAGACCGAGATGGGTATGTCAATACTGGAGCCGAGACGATGCTAGCTGGTACTCTTACCGAGACTAGCCAGAACCGGACGCCGAACCTGGGGTGGTGCCGAGACGGGCCTAGCAGTTTACTTCGGTGTTATGAGACCGAGATCAGGACGAACCCAATTGGTATTTTTACCAAAATCAGACTTATCTTTGGTATTACGAAAATGCCCCCACACAACTGTGATTCACATTATCAAAGTAAATTTGTTTTCTTGCTATTGTCCGCCATCTGCCGCATGCCTTGTTTAGTGGTCTCAATTGCAGGATTCATTGTGATAATGTGATGTGCCTCGGTTGCTTTCTTTATTTTTGTGTTTAAGGCTGTGTAACTAGCCAATGATGACAAGTGTATTGACAATGTAATTTGACATTGTGCATGCTAAAATACGAGTACTCACAACACCAAAAACGGGAAATTGGAACGGAAAAGCGTTCCTAATCCTTCCGTTCCTAATCCGTTAAACCGTTCCTAAAGCGTTCCAATTTCCGTTCCAATTTGGTACCAACCGTTCCTAATCCGTTAAAGCGTTCCAATTTCCTGTTTTTGGAACGGTTTAACGGATTAGGAACGGAAGGATTGGGAACGCTTTTCCGTTCCAATTTCCTGTTTTTGGTGTTGTGACTAATAGGACAATCTAAGTTTGTGTTGGATTATAGACTTACAATTAGCACACAAAGGCAAGTTGTAGCTGTACACATACTGATTAATGAGAGTCTTATAATTCCTCTAATCTTAAATTCTTTTCTTATTTTTGTATGCCCTCTGCTATATGTACTATTTAATCTTCCCATGTGCAATCTATCTATGATAATATTGTGAAGTTTTGTTGGATTGTGGGGTTATGATTATCATAGTCTTAACGAGTGGTGAATAAAGTAGATTGTAAAACCCTGGGCACCACAATTCTATTGTATTGATTGCAAATTTTTTTCCGTGACATGGAATTTACTAATTAAAGGACTAAGGCCAAAGAATGGCGAAAGGCATGAAAATATGCAAATGATCATTAAAGTAACATCGATTTTACTTATTAATTGCATCATATCAAAACACTGCGCTAAAAAAGATTTTGCATCTCCAACTTTTACTATCACTTTATAACTTTCATATTACAACTGCAATTGATTTCTTGCTCGTGCTCAGCATGGGTTTTTTTCGCTAGTAAGATAAGAAGAGGAAAAGATGTTTGGTAGGTGTAAATCACCATTATAAATTATGATTTCACCATAAGGAATTCCGGCATAACAAAACATATGAGAGAACTCCAAGCCCGTTGACATAAGAAAGTTGGAACTAAATTATTATTTTTTATGTTTTTTAAGAAACAACTTGTTAGCATACTTATCTCCTGCCATCTAAAAAATCCTATTGAAAGAGGATCTTAAATCATCTTACCCATCCTAAAAGGTTGTTCTCGTGTTCACAATCTTAAAAGAAGATGGTCATACTTTTTATTCCTATAGGTGAGTCACATGGTTATAATAAAAAAAAGGTGGGCTCAGATTATAACTCCTATATTGGTATGAGTATGACCAAATTGTAAATCTTATGATGTGGGCCTCATGTTCTAATTACTAAAAGGTGATTATCATGTTGTAATTTTTAAAGGTGGGTCTCGTGTCCATAACGACAAAAGGCAGCCCCACTTTGTTATTTCTAAATGTTGGTTACATGATTACAATCACGAAAGGCGGATCCACATTGTAAATCCTATGAATGTGGGTCCGCATTGTAAATCCTACGAATGTAGGCCCCATGTTTTATTTTCTAAATGTGGGTACTATGTTGTTATTTTTAAAGGTGAGTCATTTGTTTACAATCACAAAAAGATGGCCCCACATTATAATTTCTATAAGGGCGAGCCCACATTGTAAATCTTATGAATTTTGGTCTCATGTTGTAATTTCTAAAGACGGGCGCCACATTGTAATTTCTAGAGGTTGGTCCCGTGTCCACATGAATCATAGAAAGTGGCCCCACTTTGTAATTTCTAATGGTGGGTCACATGGCTCTAGTTATAAAAGATGGACCCACATTTTAAATCCTATAAATGTAAGGCCCATATTCTAATTTTTAAATGTGGGTACCACGTTGTGATTTATAAAAGTGGGTCCCGTATTCACAATCATAAAATAGTGGTTTCACATTATTATTCCTATAAAGGTAAATCCACTGAATGTTGGTCCGGTGTCTTAATTTTTAAAAGTGGGTATCACGTTGTGATTTGTAAAGGTGGATCCATGCACAATAATAATGAAGTACTGCAAATAATAAAAGGTGGGTCCCACATTGTAACTATTATAATTCTCTTATTCTTTGAAACAAACCTTTTATAACGCAGACAAACAAATTCTGTGCAATGTATTCGTAGAAGAGTAGATTAACATAATATTATGACACACTAGTTCCACATAGCATATACTCAAGGCACAATCGAAATTCAACATTATCTGATCTGAGCGCATAATGGAGAACAGCATGAAAATGATGCCAAATGGGCCCTCTGTTTTGACCCTAAAGAAATCTGAATCAACACAAAAGGCTATGATAAGTCAAATTCAAATCAGGATGATACGTCCGGATCCACCCAAAGATGAATAAGGATCCGACTCCAAACGAACAAGAAAATCAAGACGTGGCATTACGACACCTCCAATATGAGAAGAAAGAGACGTTTTGATGTGCAAATACAACTTCCACTAATATAGGAGCATCTTAATGATAACGACTCACTTTCTTGGGGTTATCATCAGCCTACCCATTAATGTAGCTCATGACAAAACACCAAGGACCAAGCCAAAAATGAGCTCAAAATTTACCAAAAATGCACCTACCCATTAATTTAGCAAGTGGAGGTGAAGGCCTCATGAAACCAGTTGGTTTTGTGCCACTGTCATTTAAACAAAAATATCTTTCCAACCCATTGAATGGCCAAGATCTTTCCTAGTTGCAACCTGTTGTACAAGAGCCCAATACTCAGTGGGCCCTACTGTGGATGAATAATTTCAATACATAATTAAAATTGTTTGACCTTCTGTTCTTTCTTTCCATTTTCATGCAGTAGTGTTGTTTCTCTATATAAAAACCAAATCATTCTCAAAGGATATAAGACAAGACAGGTGGTTATTTTCACACTGATAACTATTTATAACTATAATTCAATAAAAACATTTACAAGAAAAGGAGATATCTAAAAACTAAAGTTTCTGGTTTCTCAGTGTGTTAGATACAAACAAATGAGCCAATGAAGCTATCGAACATGGAGGAACAGAATGCTTCTGTAAGATGCCAAAAGGTGTAAGTTGTCAAAACAGCTACTAGGATCCAATGTGTAGACCTTCCAACTAAGAAGATGCAAGGAATTCTCGAGGTGATTCAGTGCTGTAGCCTTGTGTATTCCGCAGAACATTAGACGACATATTTACTAGAAACAAATGTCTTCTTACTCGCCCTTGTATTCTGGAAAAATTAACAAACTTGCCAGTGTTTATGGAAATGGAAATATTACCCCTATTAATGTACGATCTTTGTTTATCATGTAGGCACATGTGCAATCTCACACACGTTTGAGATCTAAGATGTTCACCAAGTGGCACCATCGTTATTGTCCTAAAAGCAATTGTGTCCACTTATCAAAAGGGGCATGCATGATCTGCTGTAACATAGTTTTCAAAAAATGCAGGGAAGGTTGAGTGTCACTTTTTTATGTAACAAGACTCAAAATTTGGTTTGATGATTTTAATTTCATAAGTGAATGCTTTGAGTGATGCCAAACCTCCTTTATCCAACTTGAACAAAGCAAATGACCTGAATGACCTCTTTGTGAGTTAGGGTCAGGGTTGAAAAATTAAAACCATCTGATGATCCTTACCATCAATGACCTCCTTTTTCCATTTAACCCTGGGTCTAATATCATTATAATCATATGATTGCGCCACTTTCTAATTCTAACCCCATATCTAAGGATAAACCATAGATACCTAGTTTGTTGTTCAATTTACTTGCATTAAAGTTTGCAATTCAATATTTGAGTTAGCTTGATTAGATAATTCGAAGCGGTAGGTTAATTTGATCCGCATCTCAAATTTTTTATATATTTGGAGATGGAATTAAACAAGTTCGATAAACTAATTCATTCATGTCGATGCTATAAGGGGTCGTTTGTCTTTTATGCGTGGGATATGTAAATACAATTTACACATGTAAAAGATGAATATTTAAATTTTAAGTATGTAACGTTTACACAAATGTTTCTTTTTACAACATTTGTCTAATAACACTATATTTTTCGCATCATTTACACATGTGATTCAATTTTCAATGTTTGTTTCAATGATATGTGTATATGTATTAAACGATTTTGTAAATAATACTTATTAATCATTAAATTATATTCTACTATAATGATATGAAAATGAGACAAAAAGGTCTGATTTATATCAAAGTTTTTATTTGCATTTTAAATCCTTAAAAAAGAATATGTCTTTCAACATGAAATATACTTTTCAAAAATAGATATTTCTATCAATGATCACCTTTAAAAAAATGCATTCCAACATATTTAGTTAAGGAAAATAGGATTATTATTAATATTTCTATTAATTAATATATAGTTCAATATTATCTTAATTCCTTATTCAATTTGCATAAAACTTAACCCATGCATCTCTTTGAAAGAATTATGACAATATTAATCAATTATAGAAAGTTCTTAAAATGAGAATTTTATTGCTAAGTCCAATTATATTAAAAGTATCACAAATTTATTATGGTTAGATAAAATTTCATTTATACATTATTTTTTAATGATACCATAATGCTATATAATATACATTCTTCCTTTTATCTTACATTCATTTATACATATTTAAATATTTTTAAAGTAAAAAAATAATAAATAATTTTAGAAAAATCATTAAGATAGTGGAAGAAAATCTAAAAAGAGAAGAGAAGATAGAGAATCAAATTCTGAAAGAATAAACCTATAGAGTAAATAAATTTTATATAGTTTTTTTTATTTTTTATTTTTTTCATAGCAAGGCAATAGAGAAAAATAGAGAGGTTACCTTCATAAAAGAGGATGAGATGCACGGAGGATTTTCACTCATAGGTTTCATGAGTCTTTATGCATTTTTCATTATTATTTTGTAAATGCATTGGAGGGGGGTTTCAAACCCAGAACCTCTTTATGAAAATGCATCTTTTATTATTATTTTTCTAAATGCGTTAGAGGGGGGGTTTCGAACCCATAACCTTTTTGACGGAAACTGCCCAAAACGAAACCTTCCGCCTCCAATTGGTATTCTTTGAAATCATATGTGCTTTGGTATTCTCTTTTCCCACCTGAACAAGTGTTCAAATCTGGGTGTGAAAATAGGCTCATTTTCACACCATTTACACATTTAATTTACACACAAGATGCGTAAATACTTGTAAACAAACATTACTGATACGTAAATATTACGCATGTTCACTATTTACATATGTAAATGGGTATAGACAAACGACCCCTAAGTCCAACACTAGGACCCGCCAAGTATAAAATCTAAACAACTAACTTAATATGATTGTTCATTACATCTATTCTAATGAAAATTTTACTTCAATCAGAATTGGGCCCACAATTAGATTGATTGGGTAAAACACATGGAGAGTAAAATCTCATGTTTAAATGGTGATCTATATATCTTGAGATGGGGTTGACTCTGAATGTGTTAAATATGGATTCATATATAGAGGGCAGTGCTTGCTTTTGCGTTGCTTGAAATTTTACTTAGGCATCGCTAATGGATTTATAGGATTCGACTTAGAGAACTACGTGAACTTTGTTAATTGCAAATTGTTAAAAATGAGATATTTAGTGCACAAAAGGCTTTTTGAGCAAACTAGGTAACTCTCTAATGAACTCCTACAACCCCACTCTACTCTATTATTGGTGTGCATCAAAGGTGTGCCTACAAAACACCCACATATTTTAGTTTAGGAAAATTAAGGGTTAGGGCCACTTTCATAATTAAGCATAAAATCCAAGGGCAATTCCAAGCTTCATCATGTATGCTTACCTAACAAGAAGTCGCCGGTTTGTCGACACTCAATTGAAAAACCAGAAAAGAAATGCCATATGCCAGAAAATAACAGCAGGACCACACACAACAGAATCGCCGGCCCGCCCACAATACAAAACCACAAGACGAACGCCATCTACAAGAAAATAACAGCAAGACCCTTGTCATTCTCTCCTCCTATTTAGCCTTCCAACCTCCTCATTTCAAGAACATCCATCTTTCCCTCTCTCCGGTCTCTCTTCCTAGACACTGCAAGAAAACAGGCCCAAAAACACAAGGTAAAAACAGCTAAATAGACAGAGAGGGTGCACCACGTCTCATCTTCTTCTTCAGTTCTCTCAAACACTCCTTTGCTCCCTTCAAAACAATGGCTAGTCCTCCCACATTCAATGTGACCCTTCCATCGAACCTCCTCACGACCGAGGCGAGCCCCGAATGGATGAACAAGGCCGACAATGCGTGGCAGCTCGTCGCCGCCACCATGGTTGGAATGCAGAGCGTACCGGGGCTTGTCATACTCTACGGCAGCATCGTCAAGAAGAAATGGGCTGTCAATTCAGCGTTCATGGCCCTTTACGCCTTTGCGGCGGTCCTGATCTGCTGGGTGGGGTGGGGATATAGGATGTCCTTTGGAGAAACGCTCCTCCCCTTCTGGGGTAAGCCTGCAGTCGCCTTGGACCAGGAGTACCTGCTTGGTCAGGCTTTCGCAGGGTTGTTTCCGACGGCGACTATGGTCTTCTTCCAGTTTGTTTTCGCGGCGATTACGTTGATTCTGATAGCAGGGGCGCTCCTAGGGAGGATGAACTTCCATGCATGGATGCTGTTTGTGCCTCTGTGGCTTACTTTCTCATACACAATAGGGGCTTACAGTGTGTGGTCCCCAAACGGGTTCTTGACCAAGAAGGGAGTCATTGACTACTCGGGTGGGTATGTGATTCACCTCTCCTCAGGTGTTGCCGGTTTCACAGCTGCTTACTGGGTATGTATAGTAGAACTGTCTCCTAACATTAGCTTAAAATGGATGTCAAACATCCAAATCTGACAACAAGAAAAAAACAATAATTTGTACCCCACTTTGGATATGAGTCCCTTGAAGCCGGATTCAAACTTGAAAGGATGTATTAATGACTGAGTTCAAGCCATTAATTTAACAAAATGGAGTCCGGATCTCTTAAGGCTTTAACCTAGAAAAATTCCTAGTTAATGGAATGGAACTCCATAATGGGGCCTACCAATTGAGATCTAAAACCTTTAAAATAAACTCCTTCCAAATATACGGGGTATCCTTAAATTTACATGAATCAGAGTTTCTACCACCGTTGGGATTGATTGATCACTTGATGAAAAAATGTGATTATGAATATGCAGAAGACTGTGTTAATCAAGTTTCCTTATCAAACGGTCAATCCAAACAAAGGTGGAACAAATTCTGACTGGCATAAAATTTGAGGATGCCCCATATATACTCAGAGGGAGTTTATTTTGAAAATATGAGGGCCCGACAGTGGATTTCACTCCTTTACCATTCTCTAGGTTAAAGACTCAAAGGATCCGGATCCATCAAAATAAGTTGATAAGAATTATTAGTGCACTATCCTTTTAGCTGAAAACAAAATCCTCCATGTTTTGCAACTACAAATCAGGGAGAAGAACTTGGAAATGAAACTATAATTGATGTCCGTTCTATATGGACTTCTCACTTAGATCCTTCTCGTTTGGCCTTTTCAACATTGTATAGGTAGGGCCCAGAGCGACCAAGGACAGAGAAAGATTCCCACCAAACAACATCCTTCTTATGCTTGCTGGAGCAGGTATGTTGTGGATGGGCTGGACAGGATTCAACGGTGGTGATCCTTATGTGATCAGCATTGATGCATCACTGGCCGTCCTCAACACACACGTGTGTGCGGCGACCAGCCTCCTTGTTTGGCTCTGCCTGGACATCATCTTCTTCGGAAAGCCGTCAGTCATTGGGGCTGTACAGGGCATGATCACTGGCTTGGTTTGCATTACACCTGCAGCAGGTAATCAACACGATCCTACCCATCCAATCTTGAGTCTATAAAGGAATGGTTGAGATGAAGACCCATTAAAATTACCTATGATAACATGAGATCATTTATGTTGGGGCTAACGGACCCATTGATAGCTCAATAGTAAGTCATATCTTGCTTTTGCGGAGACCTATTCTAGTGTCATAGGTCCGCATACCAATCCTTTTCTAGTGAGGCAATAGTGAATTAAAAAAAAATCCCTCTAATTAATGCCGATTTAGCGAACTTGATTTGGTTCCTCCACTCTACTTGACACAACATCCAATCTGAGGTAACCTTATTCAACCCAGCCCACTCATATCTGAGGAAATAACACCTCAAGTGGGTTAGATCCAGTGAGATCAAGTTCAATTTGGTCCTTCTACAGTTCATGGTGGGGTTTGCACTTAAATACCCAAAACTTCTACTTACCCAATCTTTGTTGTTTGAAGGAAAAAGTTGCCACTCCGTACATATTTTAGATGGAATTAAATTGACAAGATGGCTAGGTCATCATTTATTCATTTACTTAATAACTGTGCAGCTAGCAGGGTTCACTCTAGCACACTGTTAAGCAGTCCAATCTCATTAGATCCGATCATATAGTGATAAGATTGGATTGCTTATAACACACCTATGATAAATCCTATAACCTTTCACATTCACTACCACGTAATAAAGTTGCACTCACCCCAATCTGGTTTTTATGAAACATATGTATAATAGGAACGCATTTTTAACTCAGGAGGGAGCATTCTTTCTCCATGCAAAATGTCACATCCCGGTCCCAAAATCATCCTGGCGTAGGATAATTCCTGAGGTGTGTCACACGTACTCCCGTATATTGTACCTGTCTCGAGTCAAATACAACATACGAAGGAGAAAATTTTCGACTATCCAACATGTGAGAACACATAATATTTCTTATAGCGGAAGTCATAATGCATTTATATAAGGTATCAAATTCCATCAAGTGCTATTAAACATTTAAGTTTGATACAAAAGGAATAAACATTATATATATACATTGAGTTACAAAAGATGTATCAAAGAAAGGATCCTATACAACCACTACCAAAAGTATATCCAAAAGAATTTCGTATGACTATATGAAAAGGATAATCATACGAACTATGGTATCTACAGTGTAGTCCGCACTCCGAAGAGATAACTTTCAAGCTGGCCCTGGTTCTGGCCATTCTTCTAGTCCTGACGGTATCTCCTGGGTGCTCTCCTCTCTCTCCTGGACCTTTTCAGGACCGGGAGTTGCATTTGTGTCTGTGACACCAAGGGTAGTATCTCAATACAACTATTAAGCAAGTATAAGCAAAATAAGAATTTCACATCATGTTTCAAATTGAACTTGAGACAAGTAAATTCATAGAGGTCAAAATAAGTATTACTACGCAATTGTGCAACTTCGAATTACTCATGCTGGTGAATCAAGTAATGAGAAAACATGCTAATTTGGCTACTACTTTAGCTCATCCTCTCAAAGAGAGCAATTCTAGTTGGGATGTCACCAGCTGCCCGGCCAAAGGCTAACTGGCTACCCGATTCTAGAGTTCCGGTGCTCCAGGTGACTTACTACAGTAGTCTCTCATAACTAAACCAATGTGCTGGCCCCGTCGGGCGTCACAAGGTCGAAGCTAGGTAGTGCCGACTCAATCGAATCAAAATAATCAAATAATAAATGGATTCAAGTGAGTTGTAGCCCAAACTGTCTCAAATCAAATCATTTCAACTCATATATTATTATATACTCACTAAATCCACATTGTAAATAAGGTTGGATCAATATATCATATTGGAAGAATAATGAAGGATTTAGAGAAATTAAACCTCAATGGATTTTCAATGAATAAAGAAACTTAGATGTTTAAATGAGTGACCGATAAATGAAGATGTAATTCAATATGAAATGCAAGAATTTAAGGAATCAAAACATTTTACTAACCAATTCTAACTAATTGTTTTAGTCTTTCATCATCCATTTCAAGGTAGGTTTTGAAGATCAATGTATTACTATCCTTTATTTGGTGCCACAGTTTATGAGAAAATACACTAAATTCCTAAACCTACCCTCATGGAATAATTTAAGACCTTCACGATTTAAGGTAATTTGCTTCAAGGTATACATCTAATACTACCATGCTTCAATGAGTTTAAATGGGCTTCAAATAGTGGGGGAAATGGGCTGGAAAAAGGGCTGAAATGGGCTGGGAAACAACCCATAACTTAGCTGAATTGGGCTGGAAAACAGCCCTGAAATGGGCTGAAAATAGGCCTGATATTGGACCTGAAAACAGTCCAAAATTGGGCTTGAAAACTGCCCAGAATTGGGCCTGAGATTGGCCTGGAATCTGCCCATAAATTGGGCCTGAAATGGACCAAAACCAGCCCAGAGATGGGCCTGTAAACAGCCCTGAAACAGCCCATAATTTGGCCTGCAATCAGCCCTTAAGCAGCCCTTAAACAGCCCATAATTTGGCCTGGAATCTGCCCAGGCCCAGGCCCACCCTGCTGCCAGGCAAGGCCTGGTCTGGTTCAGTGCAAATTCTGCACTCTTCTTCCTTGTTTGTTCCAACCCATTTTCCTCCTCCTTCAATCTTATAACCTGCAGAAAAAATAGAGCCTCCATGCTCCCCTTTACACATTAAATCTCTCCAACCCATTCATCAAATTTGAATCATAAGACCATTCATTTTATTTAGAACTAAGAGCATGGAGTAAGGATAGTATAGAAAGAATCAATGAAATTAACAAACAAAATGTAAATTCATGTCATGCATATACTTGCCTCAATTTGTAGGCTTTCCACACTCTTTTACTCTCTTAATGATCAAATCCTAAAACTCCCAATTGATTCAACCCTAGACACAATTTTCACCAAAACACAAATCAAGCCTATTCATGCTTAGAAGAAGTTCCTTTGACTCTAAAGCAACTCAAAGATTCAAAAGAAAGGAGTCTTAACTCATACCTCTCCAAGGAAATTCGAATTAAAGAGAAGATGGGTAATCTCTTGCCAACAAAGAGGAGAGTAAGGTGAAGAAGATGAAGTAGAGGATGGAGAAGATGGCCTCCACTCTTGTTTTCACTTGCACTTACCCAACAAGACTTGAAGCAAGGAAAAAAAGATGGAAAGAAATAACGGAGGAGAAGGTTTTCTCCACTCTTCCACTGTTACTGCAACGAATGAAGTGGCTGAAATTTGGGTTGGGGTTGTTACAAGTGATAAAGATGGAAATTTGCAACAAAGCCCATATGTTTATATATTTTCCAATTGAAGTCAAATTAGGGCCCACTTCTTTAATGAGAGGTCAAATGAAGTAAACCTAAATACGAAAATTGACGAGCTTAACGAAATACACGCGATGACGCCAAAATGACGGAAAACCGATGTAAAACGAGAAAATCTAAATTTATGGAAAAGTCCTTGACTCAATCCCAAATGAGTCAATTCTATTCTACTCGCCTATTCAAGACTCATGACTCAATTAACTCGGTCTAAAGAACTAATGAGTACGAGTTTCGATGATTTACAACTAAACCAAATTAATTAAGCTAAATCCTCATCAATTAGCACTAATGGAGATTAAATGGGATTGGGGTGACACAAAACAAAATGATATCCAAAAACATTAGCCGCTAAGACATTGATGTCCAAACCAAAATAGTCAGTGAAATCCAAAAAATTGAATTCCAAAATACTTCCTTTTAACAGGAGTGGTACAAGGATGGGCAGCCATTCTCATGGGAGTTCTCTCAGGGAGTATCCCTTGGTACACAATGATGGTGGTCCACAAGAAGGTCACGTTTCTAAAGCAAGTTGACGACACCATGGCCGTCTTCCATACGCATGCAGTCGCTGGGACCCTTGGCGGTATCCTCTCAGGCTTATTCGCTGAGCCGAAGCTCAACCGCCTCTTCTACGGCGACAATCCTACATACATTGGTCTCTTCTACGGTTTACAAATGGGGAAGACGAAAGAAGGCTTCCATCAAATTGGCATCCAACTAGTTGGAATTTTATTCATAATCACTCTCAATGTCATTGTTACTAGCTTGATATGCTTGCTTGTAAGGTTAGTAGTGCCGCTTCGCCTCTCCGAAGAGGACATGCAAGCTGGAGATGATGCTATTCATGGAGAGGAAGCTTATGCACTGTGGGGAGATGGAGAGAAGTTCGAGAACTCGAAGCATAACTCAGTTTACGACGTCGAAGAGTACCCTCCAAAAAGAGGGGGTGAAGTTGAGATGGCATGAGCAACAAAGGTTTGGGAGAAGAAGAAACGATGAGGAACAATGGATATGTGCTATACGTTTGTGTTTTGAGCTTTTGCATGTAGTTGGATTGAAATGGAATTTGTTGGGCTTTCTGTGAGGAACTGGTCTTCATGTATCTTCTTTTGGTTTAACAAACTTTAAGTTCCTTAATTTCATGATCTGCTGGTTGATGATGATATTTAGGTTTGAAAACCAAAATGGTGCATTATCAAATTTTACAAATTACATTGTGTGAGATTAAGGGGGCCAAAATCGTGGGATGATCCAACCATTGGATCACTCTATAGGGGCGATGTGTCAAAGGGCCCACCCTTGATATATACATAGAAAGCACAGAGTCTCTGGCCAAACTTCATAAAGAAATGATCACATGTGATCAAGACCTAGAGCAAGGGCCCTCCAAGAACCCTGTTGCAATTCAAGATACAGGTAAATCATGGATCAACATGACTTCGTGCATTCAGGTGCCGATCTAACGTTCTGCTCCAGCTGAGATCAAAATGATTGCAATCTCATAAACTGCACAAGGCCTGATGTCTGAGGTGAACCTTCCAGATCAATTGAATGAGAACAGGTGAACCACCAAGGCAAATGGTTTCTCCCCAAATGCCGAAAACCCAGATTTGTGTTGGCAAAATAGTCCAAGTGGGTATGTTTGGAATTTATTTGAGGAGAATCTGACCACTAAAAAAATGCTTTGATCCTTCAATTTAAGAAAAAGATGGCCCAAATAAGAGAGAAAGAACAAATCACAAAATCAATTATGTATTACAATAAAAAATATCAAGCAAAAATGGGCTCAGATCAAGAAGATATCTTGTAACTATTCTGTGTGATGGAGTGGCAAGTTCAAGCTGTAAACAATCACAATCCAACCCTACCAATTAAAATCAGATCCATTAACATGCAAATGCATGCTATAGCTAGAGAACAACAGCAGCAGCAACAAATTAAAAAGACGATTACATGAACTTAGGAAAAATAGAGGAAGAAATTGAACCCAATACTATTTATTAAGATTGTGAATAATGATAAAAACCAATGAGCTATTTAACATCAAGCTAGTTTGGTGAGTGTTGTGTTGACTAGTTGTTATACCCCGATCCGAATTATGCTTGATTAGCACTAATTAATGATGATTTAGCTAATTTAATGATGCTTAGTTGTTAATTAAGATAGTTATGTTAGTTAAGTCTTTATAGGTGAGTTAGATGAGTATTGGGTCTTGAATAGGGAGTTGGGAACCGATTTGACTCGGTTGGGTTGAATCGGGGGCTTTTACGTAATTATCGATTTTCTCATTTTTCATCATATGCATGTCATCTTGGCGTCATTGTATGTATTTCGTTGAGCACGTCGATTTTCATATCGGGCTTTACTTCGTTTGATCAAAGGTTGTAGAAGTGGGCCATCATTTGACTAAAAATGGAAATGCTGAAAACAAGTGAACTTTCTTGCCAACATAGGCATTCTTAACCGTTTAAACCCAACTCAATCCCATGCCATTCCACCGTGGCTTGTTTGGTTGAAGAGAAGAACCTTCTTCCTCTTGTTTCTTTCCTTTCTATTTGCTCTTTTCTTCTCAAAGATCATCAATGGCATTTTGTATGAACATGTGGATTTCTTCATCTTCACCACCTTCCTTCTCTACCCTTGGTTGACAAGAACCCATCTCCATCATCCCCTACTCCTTCCAAATTCGGAATTCTTCTCGAGGTAAGAAGCAAACCCATTATTGTTTGTTCTTTTTTTTTAGGTGAAATAGAGTCAAGAGACTCTTCTTTGATCCTACATAAACATTCATTAGCTTCGTCATTTGGATTTGCGGTTTAGGGTTTTATTTTGGGGATTTTGGTTCATTTGAGCAAAAGAATAAAGAGAGGGCTTGGAAAGCTAATTTAAGGCAAGTATAAGTTTAATTGAATTACATGTTGTTACTCATTGACTTGATTCAGACTTCTATTGTGTTTTATACCATTCTAACATCTTAATGTTAATCGACATGATTTATATTCTCACTGTGACCTCAGTATTTCGTTCTGTCAACCTTAGCACATAGAACCTAAACCTGAGTATTTGTTGAAGAAACCTGAGTATACACAAAATACAAAAAGTACACAGAACCTAAACCTGAGTATTTATGGAATGAAACCTTAGTACATAGAAGCTAAACCCGAGCATTTGTTGAATGCAACCTGAGTATACATAGAATATAAAAAGTAGGCAGAACCTAAACCTGAGTATTTATGGAATGCAACCTTGGTACGCAGAACTTAAACCTGAGCATTTGTTGAACGCGACCTTAGTATACATAGAATACAAACTTCAATCCTAGCAAAGTTGTAGCAATGCATTCCATCAACATGGTATGATAGCATTGTTCAAGGAGATTCAATGGCTTCCAACAACATGTTATAACCACAACATGAGATATCTTGAGAGGCTAGGATAATCTCATGTGAACTGTTCGGTAGTCTATCACCGTGCCATGGGTGTTAGTTTAGTGAATCTATCATATTTATTTCCATAATGTGACACTAATTAGGATAGTAATACATCGATTCTCTAAATCTATATCGAATTGGATGGTGAGAGACAAATGATAGTTAGATTAGGATTGGCTAGTAATTACATTGATTCCTTAATTTCATTGCATTTCATATTGACTTGGATATTACCATTGACTTCAAGATTGGTTTATCAATGCATAATAGATTGGTGTACTTTAATTTGACTATTATTCGGAGTTGATTTCTTTGACACAATATGAATGTGAACAATTACTATTCGATTCAATTTGAGATTATAAGATTATATATGGAAACTTTATTCACATTAATTTATTATTTGATTCGATTAAGTCGGCACTACTTAACTTCGACCTTGTGATACCCGACGGGGTTAAACTTGGTTTATTATTCGAGACTACTATAGTAAGTTATCTGGAGCATCGGAACTCCAGACCCGAGTAGCCAGCTAGTCTTTGGCCGGGCCGCTGGTGACATCCCAACTAGATTCGCTCTCTTTTGAGAGGATGAGCTCAATGTAGTAGCCAAATTAATATGTATATTCTCCTTTTGATTCCTAAAGCATGAACTATCCGATTTTGGCACAATTGCCTAGTTATTACTGAATATTGACATCTTTTACTCAATTGTCATTTAATTAGATTTGATGCATTATGTAATTGCTATTTAATGCCTATACTTGCCAAATCGTTGTATTTGAGATACTATTCTTTATGTCACAGACGCAGGTGCAGCTCCCAGTCCTGAGGTGACCCAGGAGGGAGAGGAGGAGACCGAGGAGGTTCTTTTAAGATTAGAGGAGTGGACAGGAAATGGGACTATGTAGTCTGGTCCTCGGAGTGGGATGTGGAAACTTTTTGAAAGCTTAATCGGAGAGCGTGACTGACTCCTTTTTGTGTGGGTCACACTAGATAGATAGTTACAGTAAATACTTTTGGATATATGTTTTGTATAGATAGTAGGGTGATTCTTGTAACCCCTACTTTGGTTCTAATATGTAAATATGTTTTGTATACACTTGATACCTTAACTTTAAATAGGACTATTCAATGAAATGGTACCTAGTGTATACGATTTGAGATGCTTCCGCTATTAAATGTAATTGACATGTATAATATTACCCTAGGCCAGGGTGATTAGTGATCGGGATGTGACACTAGTTGTCGGTCTTCCTTAGTAATTCCTTGAGGATTACAATGGCTTCAAAATCATTGTGGCTTCATGATATTTGGAGCTATGGTGTGGCGGCGTAACCATGAAAGCATGTACAGCGTGCCCGGGTGTTGGTTCATTGGCACAAGGCGTGGGTTGACTCTCCAAATCATGTGTTTGACACCCATCAGCTTTACCCGGTGCACGTGCATTGCAAGGTCGTGCTTGTGCCTGAGAGTTTTATTTTGTTGGATCAAATACCACGGGATACTCTCATCACTGTGCCCGCACAAACACACACACAAAATATATATATATATATATATATATAAAATGAAAGCATGTGCCCAAAACTTCCTGGCTTGTAACTCCCACATGCTAATAAAGTAAAATGAGCATTGGTAAGGGAGAAATGAATTCTTAAGAAGGTAGGATTTCCCCTTCTTGCTTCTAAACTCTTCAAGACAGTGGGAGGCCTCTATTTATGAGGGATTACAGAGGATTAGTTGAGGTTTTAGGAAGAAAGGTACTTAGCCAGCATACACCCGCAGTAGGTTGGGTGTGGCTAAGAACTTCACATTTTTAGGTTGGGGGTCACATTATAGCCAATAAGAAAGAAAAAAAATAACAATAACCTTATAAACAATAAATGCAGTACACAATAATGAAAAAGAATCCATAGATTAAACAGAGTATGAAGTAATAACCAGTTGATACCACAATGGTGTAAAAGCCATGACATGAAAACAAAAGGGACCGTAGAACATCACTGGTCTACTACTTACTCTTGCATTTCATAACAAGGTAACATTCCAGTGCATTGCCACTACCTCCATGCTTCCATTCAGCAAAGTCAGCAAAGATCCTTTCCAGAGTGGACCAAACCATCTTTCATTGTGTGTGATGAAAGATAGCCTGTTACAAGATGGAGTGTGATTTGGAGAGCCTGCATTATTAAATTCGAGCCACAATAAGGCAAACCAGGTTGCTGATGCCTTACTTGACTGGAGCACTGTCCGATCCATGTCACAAAAATCGGTGCCTATGGAAACATTCTATCAACTATCAAGTCATTTTCAAAGCTCCTTCAGGTTAAGGCCTTTCGATATCAGTTCCTTTCATCATTGGATTAAATACTCAAACTGATAACACCAAATCCACTGATTGTTGTTGACATACAAAAAAACAAGTCAAGACGAACAAAGCAGGTCAAAAGTCGATTAGAAAGTAGAAGTCAATTCAGCTCAACTTTAAATACCAAAGCATGAGTCAAAGCTCAATTATGAATAAATGCATGCTCAAGAAGGTATCCTGAAAAGAATGATGTAGAGGTTTAATGCTTGCCCTGATTCTCATTAATGCAGTGATATATATAAATTACAATTAGGAGACTATTTTGGCAAGAACTCTAAGTTTAGGAAAGACTCCTAAACGTCCTCAATCACCATTTTGGAAAGACTCCTAAACGTCCTCAATCACAATCAATATTGGCCTAAATTATCTCAACTGCCCTAAATTATCTCAACACCCCCCCTCAAGTTGGAGCATGAGGATCCAAAATGCCCAACTTGTGAAGAAGATAAGCAAACTGTTTCTTGCCAAGAGCCTTTGTAAAAATATCGGCCAATTGTTCGGATGTAGGAACATACGACGGAGCAATCAGACCATCCGTTATTGCATCACGAACAAAATGACAATCCACCTCTATGTGCTTTGTTCGTTCATGAAAAACCGGATTTTTAGCAATGTGAAGAGCAGATTGACTGTCACAAAAAAGTGTAATTGCCTTTGGATGATGAACACCCAAGCTCAATAACAGCCCTTTTAACCACTTAAGCTCACAAGTAATGGCAGCCATGGATCGGTATTCCGCCTCCGCAGAAGAGCGCGAAATGGTATGTTGTTTCTTTGTCTTCCATGAAATAGGTGAATGACCGAGAAAAATGAGCCAGCCTGTCAAAGACCTACGAGTGATGGGGCATGCCGCCCAATCAGAATCACACCAACCCTGCAAAGACAAATCACTATCTGCTCGTAAGAGAATGCCTTGACCCGGAGTGCCTTTTAAGTAACGAACAACCCTCAAGGCTGCCTCCCAATGCTCAACACGAGGCGCCTGCATGAACTGGGACAAGATATGCACGGAGTAAGCAAGATCCGGGCGTGTAACCGCCAAGTAAATTAGGCGGCCCACAAGACGACGATAGACTTGCGGATCGGATATCAACTCGCCATTTGCAAGGCCGAGTTTATGGTTCTGCTCAATGGGAAAGCCCGATGGCTTGGCTCCCAATAGACCTGCTTCAGAAATGATATCGAGTGTATATTTTCGTTGACATAAGAACAAACCAGAAGAACTACGAGCTACCTCAATGCCAAGAAAATATTTCAAAGAGCCAAGATCTTTCATTTTGAAACAATCACTGAGATAGGCTTTAAAAACCCGTATAGCAGCGGAATCATTCCCAGAGATAATAAGATCATCAACATACACGAGCACATTGAGCTGCACACCTCCTCTAGTGTAGGTGAATAAAGAATAATCAGAGTAAGATTGTAAGAAACCATACCCTTTCAAAGCGGTGACTAGCTTAGCAAACCAACACCGTGGGGCCTGTTTTAGCCCATACAAAGACTTGCGCAGACGACACACCATATTGGGATTGGAACACTCAAAACCTGGAGGAAGTTTCATGTATACCTCCTCGTCAAGATCCCCATGCAAGAAAGCATTGTGAACATCCATCTGATGAAGTTCCCAATTTTTGGTAGCTGCAATAGCAAGAAAAGCTCGAACAGTAGTCATTTTTGCAACAGGAGCAAAAGTTTCTGTGTAATCAATGCCAGCTTCCTGATGATTCCCAAAAACAACTAATCTGGATTTAAGACGTTCAATATCTCCACTGGAAAAATATTTAATCCTGTAAACCCATTGACAGCCCAAGGCACGTTTTCCGGGAGGAAGAACTTCCAATGTCCAAGTGCCATTATCTTCCAACACTCGTATCTCCTCCTGCATAGATTCTTTCCAACCAACATCCTTCATGGCCTCCTTAAAAGACTGAGGCTCCTTACCAGAAGTAATAGCTGCAAGAAATTTGCGATAATGCACAGAAAAATTGCCACAATTTATATAATGTGCTATAGGATAGGGAGTACCTGAGGAATGCTGTGGAGACGAAGTGGAGGGAGATGGACTTCCAGCGACAACAGTATGAGTCACAAAATCTCGTAACAAAACAGATGGCAATTTATCCCTCATTCCACGGCCCATTTTAGTAAGCTCATCGGACTGCTCAAGTGGCCCAGATGAAGTAGTATGTCGTGGGGAGGCAGTGTTAGTAGGCTGCTGCATGGGGGCCTCGGTATTGGGGCTCGGAGAGAGAGGCAGTGGTAAGAGACCAGCCTGGTGGGCCGCTGCGGTTTGCTCATCAAGGGGGTGTGCCTGCACGGATGGGTCATTAGGAGGAGGGAGCAAGGGTGAATCTGTTTGTTCTTGTTGTGGGGTGGTATGGGTGGCAGACTGTTGTGGCTCAATTTCTTCAAGTACATGATCATCAAAATCAGGATGCACTTCGTCATGTATGGGCACAAGATTTTCAGGTACAATATTCGTAGCATCCGTATCAATAAATGGAAACACATCTTCAAAAAATCTCACATCGCGAGAAACAAATAATTCCTTTGTATCAAGATCAAAGAGTTTCCAGCCCTTCTTTCCAAAAGGGTATCCCAAAAAAAACACATTTTCTACTTCTACTGGCAAATTTATCTCCCTTTATCTTTTGATTATGAGCAAAGCAAAGGCAACCAAAAGTACGAATGGCATTATAGGAAGGAGGATTACAAAAAAGAATTTCATAGGGAGTTTTATTATTTAATAAAGGAGATGGAGTACGATTTATTAAATGAGCAGCAGCAAGAACACCCTCTCCCCAAAAATAAATTGGCAAATTGGCTTGAAACCTCAAAGCCCTCCCTACTTGCAGAATATGTTTGTGTTTCCTCTCAACTCTCCCATTTTGTTGCGGAGTGCCCACACATGAAGTTTGGAACAAAATACCAGTTGCAGCAAAATAATCACGTAAGCAATTAAATTCAGTGCCGTTATCACTTTGAACAACCTTTATTTTCTGAGAGAATTGTCTGTCAATCATTGCAATAAAAGACATAAACATTCGAAAAACCTCAGTTTTATCAACTAGTAGATAAACCCACACAGCGCGGGAAAAATCATCCACCAAAGTCAAAAAATAACGAGCTCCACAAGAGGAAGAATGTTTGTAAGAACCCCACAAATCACAATGTATTTTCTCAAAAATTCTAGTTGCCTTATTGTCACTTAGAGGAAATTTATCTCTAGGATGCTTAGCACGGAAACAAACTTCACAAGCCTTATTCAAACTACCCTTAGAATCTCTAACAGGAGGAAGTAACTTCACAACTTTTTCAGAAGGATGTCCCATTCGTTTGTGCCACAATTCCATCGTAGATGCTGCCCCATTCACCGAAACATGTTGCACCGAATCAGCTTCTCCGAAGTAGTAAAGTCCATCCCGCCTAACACCCGTTCCAATCAGCTCCCTCGTTTGGTCCTGGATAGCACACATAGAAGAGTGAAATTGGACAATGCACTGCATATCATCATTTAATTGTGAAACCGAAATTAAATTGCAACTCAATTGTGGCACATAAAGAACATGTTTAAGAGTAATTTTGTCCGACAAACGAACTGAACCCTTTTGTGTTGCATCGACTGTTTCACCATTGGGAAGACCCACTGGACAATAAAAAATCTCCTGAGTATCAAGCAACCATGTAGCATTACCAGTAACATGGTGCGTTGCCCCGGTATCAATGATCCATAATTTATCATTAAACTTACCGCTTAAACGATCATCAGAGATTTTTGTATTACCAAAAAGCCCAGCAATGGCCTGCCACTGCTCTGCCGAGAAGAGTGGTGAGGATCTAGAGTGCCCAGCACTACCAGCAGGCCCGACAGCAACAAGTGAACCAGCAGCCCCTACGTTGGCAGCAACAGCATTGGCTCGAGCATTCCCGCGCCCACGACCAGGAGGTCTGCTGTGGCCAACACCTCCTCCATCAATCTTTGTTCGATCTGGCCACCACTCTGGGTAGCCAATTAGTTCAAAACAATGAGAGGCCTCATGACCATTCTGCTTGCAGTGAGTACAAACAAGGTGAGACCTGTCTGGTTTTGCCACCTTGCCTCGCCCCCTTCCGCCACCGGAACGTAATGCAAATGCCATAGCATCAGGTGGCTGCTCTGTAGTAGCTGATTTAGCAAGACGGACACGTTCGTCCTGAATTACCAACTGGTAAGCGCGATCAAGAGACGGCAATGGATCATGGGACAGAATATTGGTACGAACTTGCGCATAATATTCAGAATAAAGACCCATTAAAAATTCATGTAGCATTGTATTCTCACGTCTCTCTTCATGCTTACGACCCGCCGAACAAGAAGAACAACATGAACAAGCAATAATAGGCTCATGAGTATGAAGTTCTTCCCATAAAGCAGATAATTTGCCGAAGTACACAGAGACAGTCATAGATTGTGTTTGTTCACATTTAGCAATTGAAGATTTCAGTTGTTGAATTCTAGGACCATTAACAACCGCATATCGTGATTTAAGAGTGTCCCAAAGGCGTTTTGCATCTTTATATTTGGCGAGATTGCACTTTACCTCGGGAGCGATGGTGTTTGTAATCCACGATATTAACATGGCGTTAATGGCAGTCCAATCTGATGGAGTACATGGAGGAACCAGTTCGGTGATGGTGCCGTCCAAGAACACGAACTTGCGTCGTGCTTCCAACGCTGTTTGTATATCTGCTGCCCAATCATCATAATTGTCTCCACGAAGTCGGGTTGGAGTGATGAAATCACCAGGACGATCTTGGGATCCTAAAAAAAAAGGAGAATTTGGTTCGATTTTGGGAGGTGGCGGTGTCGGCTGTTCATCGTCACCAGCCATAGGTTTCTCTGATACCATGAAAAGAATGATGTAGAGGTTTAATGCTTGCCCTGATTCTCATTAATGCAGTGATATATATAAATTACAATTAGGAGACTATTTTGGCAAGAACTCTAAGTTTAGGAAAGACTCCTAAACGTCCTCAATCACCATTTTGGAAAGACTCCTAAACGTCCTCAATCACAATCAATATTGGCCTAAATTATCTCAACTGCCCTAAATTATCTCAACATATCCTCAAGGTTTTGAGACAAATAGAGGTCAAAACGAGCTCAAAAGAAGAAAAAAAAATGCAGCTACAAGTTGCATGTGCCGAGTGAACAATGCATTCGCACAGTCTACCGGCCGAGTGAATAGTGCAGTCAGACATCCCACCTATCAAGAGCAGTTCAGAGAGTTTCAAGTAATTTTCTAACAGTTCACCCGTCGAACACCCAAATCCTTTTTTATGCTTTTGAATGAAAAAAAAAAGTGACTTTTGGCACTCATTTTGAATTCAAATTTTTTTCTACTGCTACAACCACTTGTCAAGGTTATAAATAGGCTCCTTCAACATGCAATTTTAGAATCAATCTTCAACAAAAGAAGAGAACTTCAAGCAAACTCTTGTGCTTTCCAAATCCTTCTATTTTAAGAGGAATCACTACCCAAAACCCTCCAAAACATCTCCAAACTTCAATCTCAAGGTACTTAACCTCTGTAAACTCATTCGGAGGATTCAACTGAGCATGATGACCTTGTCAAACCTCTAAAACCTTCATAAGTCCCAAGGTCTCTTAGAATTTTCTTTATTATTTTCACTTTAGGGAGTTTTGGATGCCCCTGACTTTGGTGTTCATCATTCTAACTTACGACACATTGGCCCTAGAGTGGCACAACCTTGGACATGTTGGCTTGGGATTTGCTCTTTGCCCCGCCCCGCCTCGCCCCCCCAACGAGATAAATAAGTGATAGTTCTCAAAGATATCTACTTGAGTATCAAAATCATCTCCCATCACTACATCAAAAATCGAGAAAAACAATAGCCACAACCGTCGAACAGCCGTCCTTGATTTTGCAGTTGTTTTTAATAAACGACTGCCCGGAGGCCGTCAGTCATTGTAAAAAATGACTTCCTTAAGGCCATCGAGTAAGATAGCTAAAAAAGACTGCCATAGGGCCGTCGTTTTTATTTTTTTGAATTTAAAAAAAATTGAAAAATCTGGGCATGCCTAGGTTTTTCAATATTTTTTTCCAAAATTTTTTAAAATTCCTAAAAATACTCTTTGGAATCTCAATTACATTGGAGAAAACTATACAACAATTACATTGGAGAAAAATCTCTACAAAAATCAATAATAGAAGTAAGAGGGACGCCGTAGAAAGGTTCTAGACTGCGAGGAATGATAAGTGCTGTCCACTTGAACACACACAGCTCTGCAAAATCCCCATCTTCATCAGATGCCTTGGATGTAACTATGATGTTTGTATCAATTCCGGTTAGTTATCCTTCAACAATGGAGTTTTAGCAAGATCAATGGCACGCTTTGCTATCTGAGGACGTCCGGTCTTATTACAAGCAGCAATAAGAAGCCAAAGAAGCACTGGAGACAAAATGTTCAATATGATGTAATTTGATTTCCATTACAATAATTCAAAGAACATATTATAAGATTTCAATTTTCATCACTAAGACATTCAGCTGAAAGATTCATGCAGAGTAAAGAGAATACACAGGCAAATCAGAAAGTAGTGTCAATATCTTCCATTTTGTGTCTTGTGGCATTCCTCTCGCTACAATCATGAAATATGCACATATTAAGGCTTCCACTCGGGAAGGAATTTATGTGCATGAGAATGTATCATAAAAATTCAGAGTGAAACTTAAATGTTCTATATGATGAAAATTGCATTGTGCAAAAATTGCCTTGTGCAACCTGTGTCACGAAGACCTTGAAACCGTGGACCATCCAATGCCCAGTCACAAAAGTAGTATGGAGGCAATTTCCTAGATTTGTATGGGCCTCTCTGTCCTTGCATTCCTTCTTCTCAGAAAGGTTTTGGACCACAAAATCAAAAAATGCAAATTATTGAATGGAACATGGCTAATAAAATTAGACTGAATGTAGCTCTAGCAGGTCTTTCTGCTGATATATGGACACCACCACCGGGCAACTATTCAAAGTTAGATTTTGACGGATCATATAACATATTTACCAAATCAGCAGGCTTTGGCGGCATTATTCGCACATCAGCATGAGCAATTCTAATAGCTTTTGAAGGGAAGATTGTTGCAGGAAATTCACTAGAATCAGAACTTCAATCCTTGCTCAAAGGCATTGAAATGTGCATTGAACTACTGCTAAAGAAAGTGATAATAGAAGGAGATTGCTTGCTGTATTAGAGTCCCTTAAAAAATAAGGTAACCCATTTTGGGACTCTGGTAACATGGAGGAAACTAATTCAAGCACTCACTAAGCTTTATGGCCCAATTAACTAAATGGGCAGGTTTGAGTCTGATATTTATACCCTGTATTGGGCCCGACTTGGATACAAGCCGCTGTTTCTATAGTCGAGCTGGCCTGGATGTGCTTCAGCCTAGCCCAACCTAGCCATGAACATCCCTAATCAGTGGACTACTACACAACAGAATTGGAGTAGTAAATTGTGAAATCCAACTTGAAATTAAATTGCATTGTGCACAGTTTAATTGGTCAAAGGTTCCCCTTTTACAGGATGAAGCTCGAAGGGAAAAAAATCATTCTCAGGCAATTTAATTGATAAAAATGCTGATAACTATACATGATTTTGGCATAGAAAAACAAAGTTTAGAGAATTCTACTTATAATCTCAACTGCAGTTGATATCACACACAAAAAAAAAAAAAAAAAAAAAAAAAAAAAAAAAAAAAACTTGTCTAGAGAGTTCTACTTACAGGTCCAACAATGTCTTATACATGAGAAACTGTAGTCCCCGAACCAGCTCCAAGATAGAGAACTTTTGATCTAGGAGTCTTCAATTTGGGGAAAAAGGAAAAGTAAGCAGTTCAATAGGTGAAAAAGAAAAGCAATGGAAAAAAGTAAGATACAAAAAAAAACAACTAATTTCATTAATCACAAAATTAGAAATATGAAATTGCCCTTAAACTCAAAGTAACAACATAAAAGAAAATAAAATACTCTTAGAAAAAGACGAGCATCCATAAAAGAAAAAGGCAAAGACCCATATCCATATTCCATTGATGGGTTCCTATCGAGAAGAAAAGAAGAACAGGATGATGCATGCCCTAGGGTTAGCGCTTGCATAGATGCTGAAGCACGTGTCAAAGACACTTTAAATTATCTCTATAGAGATTTCTAACATGAGGAACAACTTCTCCAAGGGAAAATCTCAATTTATTCAACTCCAAATATGAGATTATCATCTCTATAATGTAATATAAATAGGCAAAGTAACTTAGGGCCGAAGAAAACATAATCTAATAATAGAAACTATCATAATCAAACTAAGAAACCAAATAAATTAGAATGCTAATCCTAATTACAATAAAATTAGGAAGCTGCTAAAAAAATAAATATCCTAAAACTATGTTGGGTGGACCAGTGGAGTTATGGTAGCCCGTTCTGCATCATTCCCCCCAGGTTAAAAGAAGAGTTCGACCTTGAACTCAAGTCTTCTTCAAGTTGCCTCTGTATATATGATGTACATGAAGCACTTCCTTTGTAGCATGGGCCCTTGATTTCCTCTTCGTGAGTTTGGTTTCTTGGTATGGAGAGTAACTTCCTGTCCATCGTGCATGAAGGTATACATATTGTTGAGCATCACATGAGTGCCATTCTTGTCATGCATCCATAGGCGACCAAATAGGATATCTCCACTGTCTATTGGTAGCACCTCGCATCAAATTATATCTTTGTAATCATCACCAACTGAAAAAGTAACCTGACATGTATGTCGCACTTGTGCTTCATCACCTGTCATTAGCCATTTGACAAAGTAGGGGACGACTGTGCTTGTAAACCTTAAACTTCAAGCGATCAACAAGAGTTTGAGAGATAATATTCTCACAACTTCCACCATCAATCACAACTGGACGATTTTGTCCATGTATTGTACCTGTGGGGCAAAAATATTTTTCTGCAACCATTTCTTCTCAACAGTGGGTATAGACTCTTGTTGCACCAAGAGAAGTGCACCATCTGTTTCAGCTGTTATTTCCTCCACTTCATCAGATTCTTCACTTTTAGGATCATTTTTTGTTTTAAGTTCTTCCGGTGCACCTTCTATTAAATTTATTCTTTTTGGGCATTCAAACGCACGGTGACCCTTTTGCTTACAATAAAAACACGTGAACTTGTTCTAATCTTCAAATTTGGAGGAAAACTTTTATGAGGAACTAGCACTTGGATTGAAGTCTAGCTTTACGGGAGTCTTTTGTGCAAACCATTTAGAGACACTAAACTTTCGAGCTTGATAATTAGCAATGTCTTTCGCTTTGATCGCATGTTGGATGATCTCATCAACATTATCAAAATTCTTGATAGTAAGGATATGTTGTATGTCAATGCACAGCCCATGAAAATATCGATTAACCAACACATCATCATCTTCATTCAAGCCACAACTAGCTTGCATGGTTAGGAACTCCGCAGAATATTCAATAACAGTTTTGGAACCTTGCTTCAAATCTTGAAAACTTGAACGAAGATCTCTTGAATAATTCACATGGAGGAATTTTTGCTTCAACAAATTCTTCATCTCGATACATGTGTCAACAGGGTCAATATTTTGATTTCTTCTTTTCTTTTGCAACTCGGCCCACCAAATCGCAGCATAATTGCGAAAGTGAGTTGCCACCAATGTAACCTTATGACCATCTGTCATTGGCTTGTATGCGAAAATATTTTCAACACTTACAAACTAATCCACGAATTCATCCGGTTTCAACTTTCCATCATATTCGGGAATCACGAGTTTAATACCCAAATCACGATCAACATTGACTGCATATGGATCTCGTTGATTCGGATTATGTCTGGATCTCGTTAATTCGGATTATTTCCTCCATCAGCTCGATGATTATCCTTATGCCGATTAGTTTCTAAAGTAGTTAAATCGGGCTTCAGTCCTTGCAAGAGTATCTTGCATTTGAACCAACATTGCGGATAGTTGATTAACATTTATTGATAATTCCGCAATGGTTCCCCTCAAATCATCAGTATTATTGGAGGAAGACTCCACTTCCATGGGTTGTGTCGCTAGATGGAAAACGGGATATGGGTGTTAAAGAAGGATAGGCTCTGATCTGTGACCGGAGGGTGACCCGAGCGTTGTAGATCTTCACTCTAATACCAAATGATGTAGGCCCTAGGGTTAGGGCTTGGTTATATGCCGAAACACGTGTCAAAAACACTTCAAATTATCTCCGCAGAGATTTCTAACACGAGGAACAACCTCTCCAAGGGAAAATCCTAATTTATTCAACTCCAAATCTAAGATTATCATCTCTATAATGTAATATAAATAGGCAAACTAACTTAGGGCCTAAGAAAACCTAATCTAATAATAGAAACTATTATGATCAAACTAAGAAACCAAATAAATTAGAATGCTAATCCTAATAACAATAAAATTAGAAAGCTGCTAAAAAATTAAATATCCTAAAACTATGCTGGGTGCGACCAATGGAATTATGGTAGCCCGTTTTGCATCACAGGACAAGCAAGGAAAAAGAAAGCGACCCAAAAAAAAAAAGGTCATCAATAACTGCAACAACACTAAAACTAACAATGAAAAAAATGCTCTTAGAACTCATCACCAGATGAATAAATACCAAATAGAATAAGAGCTCTGGAAAGAAGGCACCAACCTCTAAAGCTAGATACTAAAAACAACGCAAGACCCACCTCCCAAAACCACCTAAAACTTGCAAAAGGTTGTCAAAGTTGCCACAAAAACGCCTCCAAAAAAGCCACTCTTCTTGTTAATACCAGAAATAAAGGCACCCAATGATAATTTTATCAAACCCAACGGTATAAAAGATCACATAAAGTAATAAAGAAATGTAGAAGTTTACCTCAAGGTGGTTTCCACTACTCTCTCTCTCTCTCTAATATATGTTATAAGATATGCCTTTGGTAGCTCAGACCGGATGAGAATCCTTGTTGGTAGCTCTTTGCGTGCGAACTGTAAACACCTTTTGTCACTAGTATCATATCGATCTAACTCCGCCCCCCCCCCCCCCCCCCCCCCCCCCCCCCCCCCCCCCCAACATACAAGAGCGTATGCTGCAGGAGTTAGTCACCACCTATGTTGTTGCAACTGATATCTTCTTGATATTGTGTTATCACCCAATTGTAAAGAACCTGACTCAAAAATTGTCTTATCTATGTGTTATCACCCAACTAATTATACAATGTTCACCAACCCACTCTTTATTTATTAAATTATTAGTTTATAATTTATGTAGTTAGTAGAAGACATTTTTGCCTGCATTACTTTTCTCTTTTGCTTGAATATAGTGTATTATGGTTAAGCTTGGTGTCATCATACACAAACTTATATCAAAATGCTTTACTTAGCTCAACATGAAGATACCTCAAATTCAGGAATAAGATTCTGAGCTTCCGCAATTGTCTTCAAGAAGCCAAACCATGGTCCAATCCGAGGGCTAGGAGGTCCTGCCCATCCAAACTTTCCACCTTGAGGCGGTATATCAGTTTCGCACAAATGATGTACACCTAAAGAACATAATGCTCCTTTCTTTAGCATGAGGGAGGTATAGAGAGGGAAAGATTTTATGTGTGTAGAAAGAGAGGAGGAAATGCATACGGAGAGATTTTATAGATGTGCAAAAAGGAACAGAATCTTCACTAGTTAGATTGAGCAAAGCTAACCAAATGCAGATCTGAACACTGTTCTTCAATCCATAAACAAAGTTGAGAACCTGCATTTTTTTTATAGACAAAGTTACCTGCACCTAATTTATGAAGATCAAAACAGGGCCCTTGGGAGGGATCTCAATGCAAACACCATATGATAATCAGTTTGAGTAGTATTTTCTTTGAATGGACACCATATGATAATCAGTTTTGTGTTCTCACATCATTTTGGGCTAGGGTGGAAACTACATTAAGTCTGCAACAACCAGTTTCCAACTTTACATCCCTTCAGCAATTATTGCTAAGTACGGTTTCAGAAAAATGACTGAAACAATATAACTAACAAAATTTATTTATTTCCAGGCCACCTAATGCATATGGCAATGAATATGAAGATTTCAAATTTTAAACTGCTTATAGGTTGTGTATCCCAGACACCCTATTTGTCATTTAGTTACCTTGAACCGCTTCTTGTATATTTTCTTCATATCTTTAAATATTCCTATTTTTTCTTTTGAAAGAGGAACGAGAAAAACATCCTTGTTACGTTATTGAGATTTTCATGGCTGAGTTAAGATCAATATTAGGATAAAGTTTCACAAGTTGAAAAAATGCACAATTTAGGAGCAGTTAAATTTTGCCTCTGTATTTAATGCGGATAGAAGCCTATATATGATTTTCATAGGGACTTTCCACTTAAGCATGAGAACAACATATTTAAGCACAAATCCCTTTATATCACAAAGTTGCCTGGTCAAGGGACCACCATAGAATCGGCATCGAGGTTCAAACAACATACCAAGTTTAGAAATAGGGCCACTCTTTCCATTGAACCATTCTCTTCAAAATCACGTTTGAAGAACTTGGTTGTCTACATATTTACTCCCATTGCTGCAAATACAATGGTAAAATTGTCCTCTGCTTCATCCTGTAGGTCAATTATTGAAAAGGGTTAACAAAGTTCATATCATTGAACTTAAAAACACCGTGTTAAAAGGTGAGAAAAGAAATTATGAGTTGCAACATTGCTTAAAACTCACTAAATGCTCAAAAGAAAATTGTGCAATCCAACTAGAAAATAAATTGCATTGTGCACATTTTACTATAGAGCAGGGGATAAGGAAATTGCATTGGGTAAGAGTTTACACAAGTCTTGAGATTTCCTGGTGGAATGTATGGGACCATTGCCAGCAAGCCCATATGCATAGCTCAAAATTGACTCAACTGACCTTGACCCCACAATTCAAATCTAGTTAAAGGGCAGAATAAGCATAATTGAGTCTGCGAAAAGATGTCAAATTAGCTTGAATTACTAGACTCTGTGCCCTTTTTAGCCTCAGGGAAAGTTGAGTTTTAGAATAATGCCACCACATGTATTAATAAGAGTGCATCACAAAATTGCATTTTTTTTCACTGTTTTTGCTTCCTTGGAAAGCAGTGACTTTTAAAGGACTTTCAGGTTGAAAAACCACATCATTGTTGAGCCATTTTTCTGATTTAAACACTTCTGCATCATCACCCCATAGGAACTTCATTCTCCCCATGGGATAAGGAAGGTACATATTTGAGGATGACTATTGCTGTAACGCCCCAATTCCGGATACCGAGAAAGTCGTCGGAATACCCGAAGTTGGCGCGCTACTTCCCGGAAAATCCGAGAACTTCCAAGATCGTAGGTCCGCAGTGATGTCTAATTTAAAACTTTTGAACAATATAAACTCAATGGTTAAATTGCGGAAGCACAAGATATGAAACGGAAGCTATGGGTATCATAATATATCAAATGTGAGCAGAACTATAGTCTAGTTTAAAAGTATCAGTTGATAAGAACAACAAAAGTTAATTACATGTTTGTTTTCTACCCGGCTCACTACAAAATTCGCTCAAAAGCCCAAAATAAAGATAGCGCTCAAAGCCCTGGTAACGGCTCTCCACCCTCCGGCTCGACTTCTGGGTCTGCCGGGCCCCAAACGTAATCTCCAACGACAGGCGCCTCTACGAGCGCGAGCGCGTCCTCCGCGTACTCGAGGTCAAGGCCTAAGCACCAAAGATGGGTCAGATCTAAAGATCTGGCAAGTCACAATATACAAGTAACATAGGACATATATATCAAAAGAGTAGAGACAGTTATATAAATTAAAGAATAACAAGGTAAATGTACTAGGCAGTTGAGCAAGATAACATATAGAATCAGGCTAAAATACAACATCTAGTCTAATATGAAATGGCACATTCACACGAGCTGGATACCGCGGGATATTATGCCGCGGCCCTCCCATACTGAACACAGTTGCGACGGGAAATCTCACCACTGTTGGGGATTACTAACCCAGCAAATCACTCATCAGCCTCACCACACTCATCACTCGGGGAGACTGGATTCGGGATCACACCGTCCGTCTACAAACATAGCTCATCATGATAGCTCCTCAACACTCATAATAGCTCCTACCGGAGATGATCAGTCCACAGGCTGAGCTTAAATCAACCGAGTGAATGTCTATGCCGACTCAATAAAATCTAAGGTCTGTGTCTGTCTAGGCTTTGCCTTGCGTGAACAAGGTCCTAACCAAATGTCTAAGAGGTTCATATATCAATTAGTCCATGGATTACAATCCAAGTCCAAGCCCACTCGTTGGATCCATACCAAGGCCCATCAAACACATGGCCTGGTCTAAAACAGTCCAAACGAGGTATCAATCCATTTCTACTGATAATCAACTCATTTTCATCCATCATGAGTTATAAGACTAATAAAATCCACCTCTCCAATTCTAAGGGTACACAATTTCATACTTTGGCCCAAAAAGGGCCCGCCTAGCCACAGACACGGGTCAGTGTTCTTCAAATCATACTATCGGGTCACCTCTAAGATATCCTAGGTTCAGGTCATCCATTTTCATTTAATTAACAGTTAAAAGCCACACTAAGGATATAAGAGTGACAGTAAAAAAGAAAGGTGAAGTACGAACTTCGGTAAGAGAATCAACAGGGAAAATAAAAACAGTCCAATCCTAGGTAATGGATCACATTCAGGTCCAGGTCCATCTCAGGCAATTTGATCTCTAAATGAAGTCTCAGATGCTAAAGGATACTGTGTTTGGTGCTCCTGAAGTTACGGGCATCATTGACAACGTTTAAGGATCGAATCATCTTAGATTAAACAACCAAAACCCTACTTGGTGGTCCCCACGAGTCAAGGTTGAGCCACACTGTTGACTCGGGCTTGGCACATCAATAAATGTCCATTTGGATTGTCAATGGGCCCCCACAAATGATCACAACTTCTGAATGTTGAAAACTGGAAAATCACAGTTCCTAGTGTGGTCGGTCGACCTGGCACAGGCTCAGTCGACCAGGAACACCGGGGGTTGACCCCCAGGTCGACCCAGTGTGCAGTGTGCTCGGTCGACCTGGCTGTAGGTCGGTCGACCGAGTACACTGAGAGAATAGGTCAGGCACCTAGCAGGCATGATTTGTTCTCAGGGGGTTCATGTGTCCTCGGTCGACCTCCTGGCCTGGGCGGTCGACTGAGTGCACTGAAATCCTAAAAATTGATGTCCCAGCTCTCAGACATTTTTACTGCAAATTCTGTGTTCTTGGTCGACCTCCTGGCCTGGGCGGTCGGCCGAGTGCACTGAAATCCTGAAAATTGATGCCCCAGCTCTCAGACATTTTTACTGCAAATCCTGTGTGCTCAGTCGACCTGGAGCATGGCTCGGTCGACCTGGCACACAGGATCTCTGGATCTAAGGAAAAATACAACTCTCAGCTATTTCCTGCAAAAACAGTGTGCTCGGTCGACCTAGCACACTGAACTTTCAGTCTGCAGGAAAGAATAACTGAGACTGGTTTTTCTCCCAGTTTCAGTGTGCTCGGTCGACCGAGTACACTGAACTTTTAGTTTCTGCAGAAAATAACTGGGACTGTTTTTCCTAGATTTTTAGTGTACCCGGTCGACCGGACTACAGGTCGGTCGACCGGGTACACATAGTTTTACAGCAATCCAGATTTCTGGGTTTCTTCTCCCTCAACCCATTTTTCCATTTACACATCTCCAATCTCGCCCAAACTCCACCAAATCAACAGAAAACACGAAAACACTACAATGCACCTCCATCCAACACATCAAAGGGCCATTGATCTTCCAAATGGGTAAAAACCCATCCATCAATGCCAAAATCTATCTACTCTAAGCTCACAGGTACTTCTAGCATATAAACATTTACTGAATTGAAAATACAAAATCAAGGAAATAAAACCACATATATTCTATGCTAAATCAGTATATTGTACTTGCCTTAGTGAGATGAGAGGTTGTAGAGAGAGAGAAGAGAGAGAGAACCAATCCAAGCTAAGAAGAAGAAGTCCCAGCCCTAGGGTCTCCTCCAGCACAACAACGGCCCAACACTCAGCTCTAGGGGAGAAATGAGAGAGAGATGAATAGTTGCTAGGTTTTTGGGGAAATGGGCTATATTTATAGATTTGGGGATTGGCTAAGGACTGAAATGCCCTTTGAGGTTGTATGGGATTAGGGTTAGGGTAGAGGGCTTTTAGGTCATTAGGTGGGAAGGTTCTAGAATAGATTTTTGCGGATCCCCCCCTATAGAACACACTAATTCCTAGCTAGAGTCTCCACTCACTACTAACCCTAAAAATTGCAAAAGACTCCCTACTAACTCAACTAAGCTAATCTAACTAAAACTTAGGAAGTATACTACCCTTACTAACCCCTAATTAGGATAATTAGCTAATAATTATTATTAAATAGTATTCAAATTCTAATTGAGGGCCCATAAGGGGTGGGGCCTCACAATTGCCATGGTTGGCGTAGGCGCTGCATATTTGAGGATAAAATCATCCTACAGTTATTGTTGCGACCTCGGACCGGGCCAGCAGGCCTAATCCGGGGTCGGGACTACTGATGAGTGAATGATGGATTGCCATTGTACATATAACATAAGTGTATTTATTTTAGCCTCTACGTACGCGGGTCATTGAAGAATGAGATACTACCCGTGCACGTGATTTCCCACAGGTGTTCACGGTGCGGTTATCACATCAACATAGATATTTTTTATTAGGTACGGAAGCGTGTAGCAAATCTAATTGACACATTCGTGTCCAAAATAGCAAGACTGATAACATATTTATATAACAGAATATCAAAGTGAGTAATGATCATTAGTATTTTCGCCAAAAGTAACATTAAAGTTTATACAAAAGATTAATTAGTTTTTCACTCCCCAAAAGATTAAAGGCCAACATAGGCCAATACAACACAAAACAATAACCCAAAAGAACAGTTAATCATGATCCCCAAAATGTGTCGTAACTCAGGCAACCGAATGTTTAGACGACATCATCGACACGCCACTCGACTAAACGTTACGGTTCACCGACCGCCTCCTCAAGCTCCGTCTCAGGATAGACAATGTCTGGACCTGAGTACCAAAGAAATGGATTAGACACAACAGTCTGGCAGGTGGGTGAAAGAATATAACAATAATAAGATTTACCTTGGAAAACATTTAAACCTGTTTAAACAATAAATTTCACGGAAGAAATAATTCATTTATTCAAAACATATATGCAATGAAAAACAAGTAAAGGTAACCAAGGAATCGGGAAACAAGCAAGATGGCAATCACATGAAGCTAGGTCCTCCATCACCGAAGTGACAAGAGCATATCAAGGCGTTGATCTCAGTCACATGAGGTGAGGAGATTCAACGAAATATACATATACATATAATAATACGGGACATGACCACGGTGGCGAGACGGGCATCAGGAACCACGGAAGCAAGTCGGGGTATTGGAAAAAGACCACGGTAATAAACTGGGTAGTGGGATCCAAACTGTAGCTGGCGGGACAAGAGGGGGATCTCCAAGTCAGTGGATCAAACCGACATGGTTATCCAAGCTTAGTGGTGCCGACTCATAGGTTAAATAATAGTATCAAGACATGTATAAAATACATCAATTGCAAGTATATAAACAGGCGGGACGGGAGTGCTCAAAGGCACAATTATCACTTCAATTCTGGCTTGCACATCGGGCTAGCAAAATGCTACAATTGCAATTTCAATATTTTTGGGAGTGCATAGGAAATTCAGGAACAACGAAATACAAATGAACTTTCGAAATCTCAAAATAAGCACCGGGGTTCAAAACTAATTCAAGGTGAATAGGGATCCTGTATGTCAATATAATAAAGACTTGGTACTCCTTGAGTTTGGGGACATTCTGGGTCCTTATACACCTCAATGACTTTCAAAACTACAATGGATCTTTGTGAAGTGGTTTCTTTCTCAAACGGGCTTCATGCATCGTTTCTACATATCTCCATTTCATTGGGGCTCTCAACAAACCTCTCCCAATCATTTAAACATTTCATTTTTACTCCCAAGATAGCCCCAGGTGAACAGTACCCATCGCTTGAGCGGACCTGGAGTTTGCTCGAGCGGTGGGCTCTCTGGAATGATTTTATGGGTGGGTTCGCTCGAGCGAAGTTGAGTTTGCTTAAGCGAACTCATCCAGTTCAGGTTGGCTCAAGCGAAATTTCAGTTCGCTCGAGCTAACCATTTTCTAGAATGAGTTCTGGGAGGGTTCGCTCGAGCGAGCCAAAGTTTGCTCGAGCGAACTGTCCACTAGAAGGGTTTGCTCGAGCGACCTGTCAAGTTCGCTTGAGCGAACTGTCCAGAACTGGTTCCAGGACAGTTCTGCTCACACCTTTCTCATCCTCTTATAATCCCCTTTGAGCCCCATTCTTACACCATTCAAATCCCCATCAATAATTCCGTAAACATCAAATCACCACCTTCTTCTTAATCACATTCACTACAAAAAAAAGGACTTTTAGTCTCGCTTTTGAAATGAGCTTTTGTGTCGCTTTTACAATAAAGTGACACAGTATGGTCTGATGTGTCACTTTAGAGGAGGAGTAAATGAGGAGGAGGTTTGTTGGGTCACTTTTCTATAACGCGACATACAAAACTAATCTATGGTTTTCCCCCACTAAACAAAAGTGACACAAGAAGTTTGATTGTAAATTTCTTTCATGAAATAGGAAAGAAAAGCGACACATGAATTTTCTCAGGTGATAATTTGGGTTCCCTCCATCGTATATCCCATGCCTTCTCTCCCTCCATACCCTCATTCCCTTGGCGCCCAACGATCAGAGCGATACCCTCATTCCCTTGTCTGAGACGATCGACAGACATCATCTCTGCAAACCCACCCCCCCCCACCCCACCCCATCCCTCCAATCCTCACGAACCTCAGCAGCCCATCCCTCCAATCCTCCCCTGCATCGTCTCCATTCACACAACCCAGGCGATCGATCACCTTCAGCCCTGCGCATCATCAGCCAGCCTCCCATCTCCATCTCCATCGCAGCCAACCAACCTCCTTCTCTCTTCTCTCCTCACCAAACCCGCCACCCTCTGCTCCATTATCTTCCTCCGCCAGACACAAGCAGCAGCAGCCCCGGCCCACACGCATCACCTTCTTCCGCCTCCTTGAGCCGCCCCTGCACCAGGTACACCCCTCCCTCTTTCTGCACTCCGCACACACTGCGCATGCACCATTCCCCCTCTTCTCTCTCCTTCTTCTCTGTTCTCTCTCTCTCTCCCTTGCTCCCCATCTCTCTGCTCCCTCTCTGCTTTCTCTCTCTTTCCCCATCTCTCTGTTCTGTCCCTCTCTGCTCTTCTCTCTACTTCTTCTTCTTTCAGCTATATATGTTTCTACTGTCTGGGTATGGAGATTTAGGGTTTCTGCTGGATTGTGGGAGTGGGTTCCATGGTGCTAGGAGATTTTGGGGGTGGATTGTGGGAGTGGGTTCCATGATGCCCATGTCGTTAGGAATACATAGGTTTACTGGAAAATTATATTGAAAAACAAATTTATTTTTTTTAAATACTAATAGGACTAATGGGCAAGCTCCAATATCAAAACCAGAAGAAGGGGGAAAAGATCTTCATATGTTTGTATGGAGTTCTAGTGCTTCTCCTGTGTCAGATGTGTTTGGAACTCAACAAGAGTGCAGAGCTGCAGTAGAGCCTTCTGTGAAAGAAGTCCAAATTGCCACTTCTCCAGGAAAAGGTTCCTCATTTATTTATTTTTAATTTGTTTTTGTTTTGATGTTTTTAACAGTTTGATTTGGTTTTTGTGTGTTTTGATTGAAATGGGTGTTTGATTCTTAGGTGAGGTTCGTGGAGATCAGCAAGAAGAGTACTTGGGGGGAGAGGATTTCAGCTTTGGCAAGAGAGATATGGAAGAAGGAGATGTGCATATGCACAAGAGCAGTGGAGAGAAGGGGAAAGCTATGCCTCCTACGAGTGTAATGACTAGGCTAATACTGATTATGGTGTGGAGGAAGCTTATCCGGAACCCAAACACCTATTTGAGTTTGATTGGTCTCACATGGTCTCTAGTTTCGTTCAAGTAAGCAGAACTGAGCATTTCTCTGAAACAAAACATTATCTTCTTCTGCTCTGCAGAAACATTCCTAACACTTTTGTTGTTTTATTATTTCTCTGCTTGTGTTTGTTGGGTTCTGTTGCAGATGGCATGTTCAGATGCCTGCTATTATAGCCAAGTCCATTTCGATATTGTCGGATGCAGGTCTAGGCATGGCCATGTTCAGCTTGGGTGAGTTCTTTTGTCTGCAACATACCCCTCTGTTTTCAAAGATCATTTAATAACTCCAGTCTCCAGTAGAGTAGATTAATCCCATTTGTATGCACCCTGTCACTTTTTCACTTGGACTGTATGTTTCCCCACTTTAGAAATGTCCAAAACAAAGTCCCATCCAAACAAAGATTACTTTAAAAAACAGAACAAAGAAAGAAAATCATATTAGTAATTAGACCATATTTCACTGCAACTGATTTGATGATATGCATCATCACATTGATCAATTGTTCACCTATCCATAAAACTTTCTTTGAAATGAAATCTTGGCCAATTCTCATACAAAGACATCACTGTGATATTTGATGTGACACCAAGTCCCACAAAGCACATTTCTGTTCAAAAAGAAAGTTACATGGGGTCTCAATCAGTAGAGATGTATCATTATATGAACTGGGTTTTTTAATCTACATCTATTCTTAGAGCCCTGCTCCTTTATCAGGAGGACTGGGACCATCACTTGATAAAGTAAGAGTCACATGGAGTAGTATAAAACCAAAAAAGTGTCCTTGAGTAAATTGCTTAGTTCCAAAAAAAAAGAAAAGAGTTGTATATAAAATTAGTTGGGAGTAGTCCCCCATGTAGGTGGAGCCATGTGGACAGGATAGTCATACTCATAGCATTCCATCTGCATTCAAAACAGTATGTTTGATGTTCTGTTTCTACAGTAGTTAATATTTATATATTTAAATTGGTCTGATGATCTGATGAAATGTCTTCTCTTGTGAGTTGTTGGATTGGATGTGAGTTGTGATGTGGGGTTCAATCTCAAAAACCCATCTGCATACCATTATGACATTTTGTTACTTGGAGTCATGGTATTTTTTATTACCAGTTTTCTCATCAATGTATATAATTTTTTTTACCATGCTCATTTTCTAATTGAGGTGCAACTGAATAATTCCAGGTTTTACTTTGTGGATTGCTTGGGATTCCTCCTTCAAATGGTGTCATACCACAATCACCTATGAATACCAAGAGCCTCGCCGTTCTCAAGCGGCAAGTTTGTAGAACCTCAAAACTGCTTTTCTAACATTATGTGATTCCTTTCCAATTTCAGGGCCTCCTTGGATGTGCCTCTAATTTTCATTCTCACTGACACCCAAATTACTATGTTCACATTCTGGAGGAATGGCCTGTTTGTGGCTTTTGCTAAAATGGGGAACTGGTGGGCATCCCTGTTTTGTGGCTGATGCAAACAATCTCACCTTTGTTACTTACATGCAGTTGATTCGTAAGAAGATGGTTCAGACTGCTAAGGAAAGCATAAAGCAGCAGGACAGCAACTCAGAAATTTATGGAAAAATGCAAGCAGTGTTCATAGAAATGGACAAATGCCCTGCTGTAAGTATCTTGCTCAGACGAACTTCTACAATATTTTTTCCTTTACCATGAAATAAACCATAATTTCCTCACTTTCCAAATAATTAAATAAAACAACTAAACTCGAGAAACCAAGTTTTAAAGACAAATCACCTTTGCTTTTTTTGTTAAAGGAAAAAAAAACTCATTTTTATCCCAATACCTGTGTCTAACACCAACTCTAAAGGGTTAGTGATATAGCATTATTTGCACTTCGGTAGGAAGACATTATGGGTGTACTCCAAATAACAAGTAAACTTGATATTTTGGTGTAACTAATTGTATTATCTTGTTTTGAGTTTTGGATGTGGGGTGTAATTAACCTTGTTGCCCATTTCATAGGTTGTGTCTCCCCTAAAGACAGAGAAGCATAAGATTTTAAGAAACGAAACCAAAAGAGTGATGGTTTGCTTCTAAAAGCATGATGATGATAGTCCCGGGTTTTCATTTGCTACATAGGAGTTCAAGGAATTTTTCCTTTATTTTTCTGGAGATTAGTCTTGGCTAATGAGATGACCCTCGGGCCATTTCTAGAGGTTGCTGCTACTACTAATTCTTTGCTGCGTTTGAAGAACGCCCCAATCAATATTGATATTCAGTTGGTGTTGGTGCTGTGGAGATTCATTGCAACGACGTGTTTATCGAGATAATGAAACAAGATAATAGAGAGGATAGATTTTAGGAAAGACTTAGAATTAGTTTGAATTTTAAGTTTAGAATCAGTTTCAAGTGATAATGTAAGATTATGATTAAATTGTTACAACTTAAAAGCATTATCACAACATACAGAGCATTACCAAGACAGCAGTAATGAACATAAGAAGTTAAACAAGAAACTAAAAAACTATGATGGATTCTCACACAAACTATGATAGAATAGTTCAAAATATTGCTACACTGCGGGCTTTGACCCAATGGATCTCCATGATCCAAAAGCCCATTTCAGAGTAGTGCCTCATGGCTGCGGGCTGCATCGGATCTAAGTCAGGTAGTCCAATACCTTAGCTAAAATTCTGTAAGGCTTCATTAGAAAATAATCAAGCAATAGACTATTAATGAGTTCCTTCTTGACTTCTCTGGAATAGTGCAATATGTAGTAACAAGGTAGTAACTATTAGTGTCTATCTTAATATAATTGATTGGCAACTGCCTAGTTTGACATAAAATCATTCTGATCAGGTATCATAAGCATGTGTTCTATCCAACATTAAATCACAGGCATTAATATATACCTGTGTCTAAGTCTGAATCGTTGGATCCGAGTACTTCTTTTTCTCCTCGTTGTGTGTATACGAAAACTTTGAAACTAACAAAGGCAAAGACATCATCTCGAGATGTCACTGAGCCAGCCTCATCAGGTGCATGCAAAACATCTGCATCAGAAACTGGGACAAAAGAAAATCTGGATCATGCTTCTAGCTCAAATACTAGTTCTAAATGGAGCAACTCAATTGGGAGTCCGCGTAAAATCAAGCCAATCCATAGGAAGAAGACCTCCAGTAAGGTGAAAGCAAAGCAGGGTGTAAAATCTGTTACCAGAAGTTTGAATACATGTGCCCAAGTTGACAGTATCTCAGATGGCCATGGTACAAGTAAATCTGGCCGCCACATTGATGACTGTACCCAGAAGAATGCAAAGAAAGAATCTGTTTCTCTAGCATCTGGCAGTAGAAATCTCAATCTTAAGGTAAGTTCAAGTAGGCATTATGTCAGTTCAAATAGTTGTAAAGGAAAGGGGGAGTGTTCCCAAAGCTCAAAAAGTAGTAGTATTGGTGAGTACAACAGCAGCAGCACTAGCATTAGTGAGGAGCGCAATCTGACTAGCTCCAGTTGTAGTGGCAATAGACCTCACATGTCAAAAGATTCAAAATGGGAAGCCATTCGACATGTTGAGACACAACATGGTAGCTTGGGACTGAGCCACTTCAAGCTGCCCAAGAGGCTTGGTTGTGGAGATATTGGTACTGTCTATCTTGCTGAGCTAATTGGTACAAAATGCCTTTTTGCGTTAAAGGTCATGGACAATGATTTATTAGTAAGCAGAAAAAAGATGGTGAGGGCTCCGACAGAAAGAGAGATATTACAAATGCTGGATCATCCTTTCCTTCCAACACTATACTCCCATTATGTTGGTCTGTCATTCCTCCATTATTTTACATGAAGGTGTCAGTTTCATGGTTTGTGGAACTTTTATTTGTCGTTCCTAAATTTGTTATGTCTTCTCATATCATTGATTGATTAGATTCATGTAGAAATGGTTGTGATAGTGTTGGTTTTTTATCAAGTACTTGTAAACTTGTGATTTGTTATAATTTTCTCCCTGAAACTATAGAATCTAATAGTGTTTGCGTGTGAACTTGAGAGCAAGAGGTAGCTTGACTTGAGCTTTGCTTGAACATTAAACAAGCTATTATTGCATTTTTATTGAAAGTGTATCCATACTGCAGCATATTATTAGTAATGTATATATTGCATTTTTTTTTTAAAAAAATGGATGGTATCTCGCTTCTATGGAAACTGTCACAACTGATGACTACTTGTGTCACTTTTGGTCCGAAAACAACATATTGATCATCTTTCTTGTGATGCTTTTAAGTTATTTCAGTGTCACTTTTGGGTTAAAGTGACACAAGTAACCATTTTTTTGTGTCACTTTGATAATAGAAACTGACACAACAAATGTATTTCTTGAGACGCTTTTACGAACTTTTAGTGACGCTGGCAGATAAGACGCTTGCATAGTAATCAGAAAAGCGACACAAACCACTTTTTAAGACACTTTAAAAGTGACTCATTAAGACATTTTTTTTGTAGTGATTCAACCACAAAAGAGGAGAGAAAACCCATAATCACAAGGATTCATTTATACCACAAGCAAGTAATAAATGAAAGGTTATAAATGCTAACATTTCTAGGAGTTAAACATGTTAGGGATTTTGTGTTTTGCAATTTGATGGATGCATTAACATTTTAATCATCATTCGAATTTTCACACATGCATTGATTTAGAATATCTTGAAATCTTGATTTTCACATGCATTGGATCTAAGACTTTTAGAAATCATGTTTCATGCATATTTGGTTTTAGATCTTGGATGCATTTAAATTTGAAAAGAATTTTTTTTTTTAATCACGCAAGCCATTGGTTTTAAAGTTTCGAATCATTTTTGGCTTTTTATGTTTCATGTTTGAAAACCCTTAGAATGATTTAAAACATGTTTTCAAGCTTGATTTAATGGCCCAAAAATTCCCAACCAAAATTACTTTAAAAAACACATTTTTTGGGAAAACAGGACTTACTTATACCGGCGGCCAAAACCACTTTTCCCGGCGGTCTCTGGCCCCCGCTAAAAGCAGTTTTTCAAACGGTTATATTTATTGTTATTGAGTACCCGATCGACCGGGCAATGGTCCAGGTCGACTGGGGACTAGCCGTTGGGCATTTTTTGACTATAAAATGAAGTTCATTCCGTTGCCAAAGTGAGAGATTTTTAAGCCATCCTTGAGGTGTTTGGAGACAAGGAAAAGGGGAATGAACTAAGAGAGACCAAGGGATCATTTGGAAAGCTAAAGCTTGGATTAATGAAGTTAAATCTCTAAGTAAGCTTTATCTTTCTTAATCATATGTTAGATGCTTTGTTTAAATCTTTGGCAAATGATTTTTAGCATGTTAACTATGATGTGTTGAATCCATTCTTCATTTAATCTTTGATCTAAGTTGGATTGGATTCTTCACCCTTGACTTCAAACCAAGTTGTTTTAAAATCTTCTTTAATCATGCTTAGCCAAAATCTTTGATTTCTTTTAAAGCATGATTTATTTACTTGGTTGAATCTTTATTTGTTGTTTTCATTCATTTAAACCTTACTCCAATTTGTTTAGTTTTGAAAACAACATTGCACATGCATCACATGTCTTAAGTTAATTAATTTCATACAACTTGTGAACCTTTGATTTTCATTTCATAACAAGTTTGTATTTATACATGTGATTTGCATTTCACTTCAATCAAATATTTTTATGTGCCTTAAACTTTTAAATGCTTTGAGCATATATTAATTGAGCTTACTTTTTAAACTTGATTGAAGTTATCACACACATACATCATGAGCATACACCTTTGCATTCATATAGTGTTTGTGTGAGTTAGATTTTCAATTTCATATCCGCCTATTTTAGAGGCATTTTAATTGAGCTTTAATTGTATCTCTTAAAGTGTTTGTGTAGACACTGCTTTGAGAGAAATCTTTCTATTGTAAAGGTTATTGCTTAGCCTAAGAAAAGCATCTTGTAGAGGTTATTGCTTAGCCTTGGAAAAGCATCTTGTAAAGGTTATTGCTTAGCCTAGAAAAGCACACTGATAGGTTGTTGTTTAGCCTAGAAAAACATCGTTGTAAAGGTTATTGCTTAGCCTATTTAAAACCTTAGATAGTGGAAATCCGGTGGGGTGTTGGATCACAAGCCGGTAGTGGATTTAGGCATTAAGGCCGAACCACTATAAATCTTTGTGTGATGGTGAATGCTTTGTGGTGATTTCTTTTGTTAGCTTCCGCATTTTCTTTGTTTATCATCACTTGTGACTAGTTTATTTTCAGAAGTTAAAATTTGTCATAATTGGTCACATATTGTACCTCACCCTATTCACCCCCCCCCCCCCCCCCCCTCCCTCTAGGGTTAGGATCCTGGACTTTCAAAACAACCAACCAACTCATTCATGTGCATTTATTTCAAAATCATGTAAATCAAGAATAGTATGAATAGAAATGACAAAATCAACACATTTCTCATAAAACCATATAATGCTCAAATACTCAATCATCCACTTGCCTTGGGCCTCTAACAAGCAAATCAAGCTCTAATCAAGCCTCTCTCAAAGATAGCCTACAAACACATCAAAAACCCCAAATACAAACCCTAAAATGGTCAAGACAATGAGTAAGGAGTAAGAAAGTTTCAATAATGAAAATGGGGCTTCTCTAAGGCCAGGAGAATACATATCAAAGAGATTGGAAGGGGGAAGCTTACTAGAAAGTTCTTCAAGTAGGTAAGATGAGTTTCACAAGGGTCTAGAGATGCGGATGACTTCCTCCACAAATGCTATCAATGAAGAGCTCTCAAGGAGAGGAAGAAGAAGACAACCTCCATTTGCTCATTGGTGTAAGATTTGGTAGTGATTGAGGTGGAAAAGCTAGAGGAAGAAGAGAAATGGGAAAAACCCTAGATTAGTTGGTCTTTGAGCTGGAAAAAGAAGAAGGGAAAGAAGGGTCTCCTTATATAACATGTAGGGAGTGGGCTCCACCACTAAAATTCTTGTTGGGCTGAAATGAAGCTTCTCGGGACTTCAGATGAGTTCGACGAAGAGGGAAAAAATTATCGTCGAAATTTCTAGTTTCCAAAAAGTATATATTTCAAGGGTTTCGGGAATATCTAATTTTGGGTACAAATTTAGTGTAAAAAGACTGTTTTGCCCTCAATGCTAGGAAAGTCGGGTTTCGGAGTTCTGGACGGGAACGGGATCAAAATAAAAGTTGAAGAGATTAACGAGATAAATAAAAACGGGGTTAAAATACAAATCACGGGAATCTCAGAAAATCCCCCAGATAAACGCAAAATCACAAAAGGAACCCCCAAAGGGTCCCACTAAGTATAAGGGTACTCAAAATTTCCCAAAGCTATAACAAAAGCTATTCTAATCCCAACTTAACCAGCATTCACTAATCATGCTTAAAACTAAAACAGCGAATTAATCAGTACTAATCAAGGTCACTCGGGTCGGGGTGTTACTGTTCTCATCTACTAAATCTCAGAAAAATCACAAAAGACTTTATCCAAAAATTGTTGACATCTATTCTTCATCACTTTACGCATTCCAAGTTGCATTTTTTCCGTCACCTTGAAAATCTCAGGCATCAAACTCAAAACTCAAACAACTTATTCATACATAAATCTCAACCCTAGAGAAAGAAACACAAAAAAAGCACAAAAATGAACAGAACAAGCCCCATTTCCAAATCGCACACAAAAACCACTCAAACTCAAAGAAATGCAACTACCTAACAGAGATCAAGAACAAGAAAAACATGATTTCAAGCTCATCTCCGGAATGTCGACCAAAGCTAGGGGTTGAGATCGAGATGCTTCATATGATGGGGAATCGATCGAGAAATGCCGCGATTTTCATGGATTTGCAGAGATATAGACCTTGAAATCCAAATCCTACTTTGAAAATTTCGAAAAGGAGAGAGACACAAACATAAAAAAACCCTAGATTTTTTTTCTTCTTTTTCTCTTGTCCATCTTCTTCAACACAAATGATCGATGAACCACAAAACCCTACAACTTCATCAACAAGAGACTGTGAAAAAAAGTTGGAAAATCTGGCCGACGAGAGAGGGATCGGATCTGGAGACTGAAAAAAAAAGCAATTTTGTTAAAGAGATTTGGGGATTAGGGTTTCTCTGGCGACTTGAAGAAACCGAAAGAGAGCAATGGTTAGGGTTTCCTTTTGGTTGACGTCATTTGGAAACTTTTAAAGGATCTCATTAAACGATGGCCTAGAGACCGTAGATGTGGATAAAATGAAATCAACTACATCATCATGGATGGGACCCATTTTCGGACTCTAATTGTTTATGGCCAGTTTTGACGTATCATCACCCTAGTTTGCTAAACGATGATTAGAGGGTTTTATTAGAGCTTTTCCAACAAATTTTGTATAGAAATGGAAGAAATAACACACTGTGTGACACCTGTCGAGTACAATTAGCAGATGAACTATATTTTGTGCATTTCTTGTATATTCCATTTTTTTAGTCATTTTGAGGTTATCTAAGGCTAGATGGGGGAGTGATAAAGAAAATGCAATGTAAACAACTTGCACCCATAAGGCTAAAACATTCAGTTTCTTATACATACAAATCTAAGAATAAATGAAAAATCACGATTTTGTACAAGTCATTCTTTCTCATATTTTTTGTGATTAATTATTGTGGGATCCATGTAAGATTTTCACAATTTTCCTCAACAATTGAATGGGATGGTTGTCACATCCCCCAAATCCGATTAGAGAATAAACCGAATCTGGGGAGTGAATTTTAGGTCCAATTAAGATTTTCATTGTTTTTGCCCAAGGATCATAAGTCTGTTGTGAGGATATTGCATTTGAAACCTCATTTAATATAGGAACTGGGGAATTTATCATAAATTAAGTCATCTTTAATTCCAAAGAGAATGAATATTTATTCTCATTAATAATTAGAGTTGAATCAATGAACAAGTAGAACTAAACAAAAGATAATTAAATTATAAACAATGGCCATCCTAATATCCTAGACCAATTATAGAACCATTTGAATCAATAATAAGAAAGGTCCAATCCACAAATGATAAATGAGTAAAGACAAATCTAGTAGAAGTCTCATGTGTGTGTCTCTTTCGTGTCGGATAAGATTACGCTACTCTACATCATCGATACGCCACTCTCGCTCTTTCTCTACCGGTTGGAGATCCTCTGGGGTCTCCTCACCTGCATACTCCTCGTAGTACTCACCTAAGGTGTCTGCACAACAAGGAACATAGTCGAGGACATGCTGAGCAAAGGATAAGCAATACATAATAACAATGTATAACATGTGTCAAAGAGATGTAAAGACAAGTGCACGATCATATGGTGGCAAGATATAGAAACTAGGCATAAAATTGCAAGAGTAAATACAACAAGAATCAATAACAAATACCCTAGCATCAACTAGCAATAAACACCATCCACAAAATGCAAAGATGCAAGATACAAGTAAGGGAAACTCCGAGGGTCTCCGAGCCACCTCCCAAGGTACCAATAACAGTCCTATCCAGATCAATAATACCAAAGTCTGGCTCCAGGGGAATCCAAGCTCTCAGTCCTAGGAATAGCGACACGGTCCAAGCCCGCTCCAGTTATTCTATGCCATGAACGCCGTCCAAGCCGACTGCCCATCTCGATGTCCGAGTAACCGGCCTAACTATAAACCCTCAAATTGTAGTTAATCATGACATGCAATCCTCCCCCACAGTGGACCCTACTGTGGTCAGATAAGGTTAGTGATGTTGTGTTGACACGAGAAAACCAAGACAAGCAGGTAAGGCTAACAAATGTACAAGACATGAGTATAGGGACTATTCCATTCGAGTCAAGTTGCAAGACGAGTTCAAATCAACAAATAGTCCCTTACGTCCTAGCCACACATGTTTATCAAGTACAAGATACAGGGTCCTAAGGTACAGTCTAAGTCTAGTCACAGTCCTAATTCTACAGAAGTTTATGTTTCATAGTAAATTAGGTATTTTATGCCAAGGGAGGGAAAAAGGATCGATACGTTGTCAACAGATATAGTTTACAAGTCAAGGAAGAAATTACAATCCAACCCTAGGCAAAGGTTGTCATCTACGTATCGTACATGATAAATCGGAGAACGTATCGAACTTGAGTCAACGATGCTCTATTAGAAGGAATCCTTGGTGTACAGCATTTGGGAGCATCGAATAACTTAGTTCCATGCGCATTCGGTTAAATCATACTTAATACGTGAAAAACCTAGACAACCAATGAAGCACACCAAGCCACGTACTTCGTTCTAATTCCTATAAAAAGTAATGTGAGAGCAGGTTCAAGGGTTCCAAAAGCTAAGGCCCAAACCTAGGTTAGAAGTCCCTTTCTAAAAAAGGAGAAATTGGTAGAGAGCTAGACTACATTCTACCAAATTTCGGTCGAGTTCGGTCAACCGAACTCTATAGACCGAATTTGTTAACTGAATTTGGGTTCGATTGACCAAACCTTGATTGAATTTATGACAAACAGACACGGAATAGTTCTATTCGGATGGTATTTTGCTCCCATTCGTTTCCAATCATTCACTCTCCTTTCTAAGCCTTTCCAAAGGCTGTAACTTGGACAAAAAGAGCCTCCATGCTCTCTCAAAAACTCATTTTCATCATCTAACAATTCACTAAAGCCAATCCCATCACAATTTCGGTCCAACTACAATTAATCCTAATCCTAACATGAAATCCAAAATCCATAACTTTAACAAGCTTAGATTTATGGTAATCTAATAATGGCATCATGAATCAGTGAAAAAAACACATATATACAAATTAGACATTGCTTAAACTCTTGCCTTTGTTCAAAAAATGAAGGTTGAAGACGAGATTAGGGAAAACTCCAAAAGCATACTCTAAACTGAAATCTCTTTCTATCCATTAGCTCTCCTTCGTTCCAAAATCTCTAAAAAGAAGAGAGAAAAGAATTGTATCAATAAACAGAGTATTATCAACGAGGGAAATGAGATTTGGGAGAGATAGGTCGAGAGATTCTTACCAAAGTTAGATCAATTGAGAGAGGAGATCGAAAGAAAGGAGATGGGCTGTTTGCATCGTCAAAGTTGGCCTCTTTTGGTTGATATCTGAGCTTGAGAAGATGAAGAAGAGGGGGAAGGAGGCTGTTGTGTTTTGTTACAGAGAATAAAGAAGAGAAAACTAGGGTCGTCGTGGTTAAAGAAGACTAGCAAAATTACCCGTGCTTAGCACGGATATGGCAAACATTGCAATTTAAATATTCATGTATAAAAAATTCATAGATTTTTTTGAAAAGAAAGCAAAAGATAAAAAAAATTATGAGTATGTATTTATATAATTGAAGAATTGGTATCACAGAATGAAAAAAATGAGAATTAGAATAGAATGGGAATGATAGAGTTTGGATTGAAACAAGGTCTTTGAGAAATAAAAGAAAAGAAAAGAAGACGTTGAGAGCAGTCATGAGTGGTTATGATAAAAAGATAAAGAAGGTAGTTGAAGTAACTTCTGGTCAAAATCATAACCGACGGTCAAAATTGGATCCAAAACCTCCTATCTTAATATATTATAATGGGAAAGAGGGAATGATGAGCATACCCTTAGTAAGTGGGTCGGGGAAAGAGTGGATCACTTGAGGGGTTTCTACTCGTCGGATCGTGACGAGTCAAGAGACAAAAATGATCAACGCGATGAGACCTTTCTAACGAGCCTAAAATCGTAGAAATTGGAATTTCTTTAGAAAAACAATCAATTTTCCCTAAATTGAAACTACCACCCTGTTATGATCAAACACGCTCGAAAGCTCACGAAACTTCATAGGCACTATTTTAATAATGAAAAAACTCGCTCATGGTCTAAACCCACTTAAATATCTAGCAATGTAATTAATTATAATAATAACAAAATAAACGGGTTAATGGCCTCGTTAATGGGTTTAATTGACCTAGTAAGGTCAGGGACCTTACATTGGTGATTGGAGTTCCTTTTGTTCATTCCAAAATTTTTTTGTTGGCCATCTTATGTGCGCTTAAAGGTTAGTTTTTACTAACTATGTGTTTGCATAATGGTAGTAATTCCCACTCCCAAAGGAAAGATATATTAAAAGTCTTAGGCATATATGCTTGTTTGCATAGAATACATATGAATACATAAGAAATCATGGTCAAATAAGCTCGACCAAAAGATTATTAAAGTGGTGACGTTTGAAATATATGAGATGGAGGTGCAAATGCGACTTGCACTTTTCTAAAATTTGAATTATTAGGGTGATGGATGCATATTCATTTCCATCTTCCATTGATTCAATTTCAATGATTAACTTATTAACCTTTATAGTTTTTGAATCTTTTACATTTCTCTACCATCGGACCTCTTTTCTAGTGATTTTTCATTATTTTTGTAAAATTATGAAACCCTTTAGCATTATTCTATCTGGTTTTTTCCCCTTGGATTTTGGGTTCTATCATGGGTATATAGTTTGGATTTTTTTATTGTGTTTTCATGGTTTTGTTTGAATTTTTGAAACTCTTTCATTTTGTTGTCTCAAGGTTTACTTTACAAATATGTGTGTGTGTGTGTGTGTGTGTGTGTGTGTGTGTGTGTGTGTGTGTGTGTGTTTGTGCTTGTGTGTGTGGTTTTGAGGTTCTCTACATTTGCGATTTTGAGTTTTATTCTTTTATTACAATAAGTTTTGGTGTATTTGTTTACTGTGAGATTTCCAAAAGGATTTTTTTTTTATTTTGGATTGGCTTTGCATTTAGGGTTTTAGGATTGCATGTAGATTCTGTCTTCTTTTTGTCACTTTTTTTTAAACCCAAAAATACTTGTTATTTTTCTTAATTTGATTCCCATGCATGTCTCTTGTCTTTTATTATAAAAGTGATAGTAGTGGGCAGAGGTTTCCATCTTTGTTTGTTGGAAGACTGTAAGGTCCCGACCCTAATTACATATATTTATTTTAACTAATTATATTTCTATCTAATCAAGTATGATTAGTGGTCGAGCAAGTTTGGTTTAGTGTTAAGAAGGTGTGTGTGAAGTTTGGTTCGATTTGGAGCACATTTGGCTATAGTAGGGTTGATTTGCAATTTAGGAAAAATTGAAAGAAATTTTCCTAAAATTCAGATTTCACTGATTTTGGATTCTTTGGTTAGATCATCTCATTTACCGAACTTTTTCTTATTGACTCATCACGACCCGACCCCTCAAAGCCTTCCATTTTCCAACACTTTCCAACCCATGACTTGTGGACCCTTTCAAGATTTTCATAAACTTCTCCACCAAAAGCACCACGGATCCCGGTTCATTTCATTTCTTCTTCCCTTTCCTCTCATTTCTCTCTTACTTCCCTCAGCCAAGGACTAAATCAAGCTAGGAGGAGCCATTTCCAAGCCAATTCATCATCAACTTCTTCTTCCTTGGGTCCTCCTTGCCCATTGTCTTTATTTTGGTAAGTTTCTAACCATGGATTCGCCTTCAATTCATTTTACTTTAAGTTATAGGGCTTGCTTGTAGCTTAGATATCCTTCCTCCTTTCTCCTTGTGTTGCAAGGGTGTTTGAGAGTGGTTTGGAGTTTAGTTGGAGAGTGGGTTTGAGTTCTAGAGTGTGGGAGTTCTTAGAGCTAGAGTCTACTATTTCTTTATCCTTACCTCAAGACAAGTGAATAAACATGTTTATAATGATATACATGCATTTGATTATGATTTTTTCAATAAAATTTCCTTAGCTACCAAATTGTAAGCTAATTTATGTTGTAGGAATTGAGTTTACATGCTAGAATAGTGTATGGTCAACGGATGGTGGTTCTTGGTGGGTAGTTAGGGGGTGTTTGGGTAAATGCATAATATAATATCAACAAGTTTAAATATTGTAAGATTTCATTATCATAGAATAAAATAATGTCATATTATTATCTTGTATCACTTACGGTGTTTGGCAAGTTCCACAAACTTCAGCGTACCTTTGAAGTGTTTGGTAATTTATAAAAAAAACCCACAAGATGATATACTTAAGAAGAAATGGTATGAAAGTAATCAATTGTCCCTATGTAGGACTTAGTAATTAGTAATCACATGTGTTAATAATCATGGTAAGACCCATCTATTGTTAAAAAATCACAAGATAAAATGTAAAAACATTGAGATCTAACCAGTATTGTTTAATTTAAGTCTCAAGTGGCTTGTTGAATAGCCCCAAGTGCAGGGGTGCACATCAGTATAATCCGGTAAGTACGGGGTCGAATTTAAGGGAGCAATTTCGATTAAGCACTTTCCAACTTGTCTTAGAGCTGATTCTAACCTAAGTAAAAATTTAACATACTACAAAAGATCACTAATTAGCTGAAATTAAAAGTAATAAAAAAGCTTTTAAAAGAAACCTAGACTAGCAAGCCCTAGCTAACTAAAACCAGCAAAAACATAAGATAAAATCAAAACAACCAATTTCATGTGATAAGAACCAGAATTAAACAATCTGTAAAATAACTGAAAAATAGTTGAAAAATATAAGGTGGAAAATGAAAGTGGAAAAAGTATGTGATTCAAGATCTTACAATGCCTAAGCATTGAAAATACGGGCATCTTGGCTTTTCTCCTCTCTTCTCAAAGTAGGAAAAGATGTGAATTACAAGATTTGAGATGTCTTTTGTCTCAAGTTCGCCAAATTTATTGATTTTCAATGATTAGCCTTAAGCATATGATATATCTTCTACGAAAATAACATATCAAAAAGCAAGATCAAAGAAAAAGAATTACTCACACTAAGAAAAGTTGTATGCATGCAAAATTAATCAGAGGCCAATTTTATTCCTTGGATCTTGAATTACATGAAAATAAAACACTCCCTGTTCATCATTCTCCTAAACAGATCTATTGACTAGTGCCTAAGTAGAACTAGAAGGGGGTAGTGGAGAAAGGGAATAGAGAGATAAGGGGAGGATGGGATGGAACGAATTGGAGAGAGCCCTTGGACGTCCACGCTATGGACATGAAAGGCTTGGACATCCCCCTTATGGGCCAGTCCATGTCTAGTTTTTGCTCCTCCCTTGTTTGCTAAGAACTTGATTCCCTCTTGGACTTTGTTTCCTTCTTTGTATAGATTCCTAGTTTAGCCTCCAGGCAATCTTATATGCTTAGGAACAATTTGAATTGAATTGGATTCCTTACCATAGTGGGTGCATTGATGAGCAAGCCTTTCCATGTAGGACTCCTCTAAAGATCTCCATGATTGAATATTTAGAAATTTCTTGCAATTCCCACCTAAAATTACAGCATCCAACTCCTCAAGGTCATATATCCCTCAATATAGCTCCGATCGATGCAATCTTAGGATCATTGGATATATTCTCGAATAGAGCTTTTCAACAGTGAGTAGATTACGCCAGCCAATCCGACACTCCGTTTGAAAGTTAAGGCCGTTATAAGTTGTTGCCCCTTATAAAATCGGGAATAATTATATTATATTCATAAGGAAGCTTTATGTGTGGACATCCAAGGCATGTGGGCCCCATCTTGGACGTCCAATATGCATTAGCAATCTTTCCTTTCTTATTCTTTGATCCGATTTCCAATTTGCATGGGATTCTTGCTTGCCGCTTTGACTTTTCAAACTTCTTCATGCTAATTTTCCTTTCTTAATTGACTTTGTTTGCTTGAATTTGAATTTCAAACTAGTAAGCAAGGACTTCTTTCCATATTTGAATTATGCCTTTGAATACTTGAGTCTTCATCTTGAACTCCCATCCTTGCCTTTTTAGACTTCCATCTTGCCAAAGAGAGGGGTCCACCGTGTGGGACCTTGGAATTTCACGCCCAAGGTGGACCCTACATAGGTGTCTTGAATTCTTGAAATTCTTCTCTTATTCTTTGACCTCCCATTTGAGTTCTCTCAAATTTCATCAATGTGCATCCCGAATTCTCAATTATTCCTACATAATTTGAAAGAAATGAATTCCACCATAATTTTATGTAAGAAGCTCACCTATGTCATGCATGAGACCCAAACATGCAAAATTATGTATCGATTCAAACAAATGCCCAATTGCATGAGATTATGAAATTCAATGAAATTTAATACAATTAATCCTAATTAAGTCAACAAATTCACATAAAAAGATGAATTAAAGATACAATTTGTGGACTAATCATGGTTACAGGTGAAATTTTGATGTGTGGGTGGAAGCCTATGAATCTGACCTGATTCAGCTTCAGAATTTCGGTTTTCAGGAGCTTATGGCCAGCCTTAAGACTCCTAAAATTAGCATTAATACTACATAATTTAGTTTTGGAAGGGACCCTAAGAGCAACTTGGGGCATCTAACCGACAAGGCTAGCCGTAGCCAACCGTAGAATAAGTCCACTGCTAATCATAACTATCCATAGGCAAACTTGGGACACCTGAGATGTCTAAGACTACACTGAAGCCTCCTTGTTCTATGGCTAACCGGTTGTGGCTTATGGCTGACCGTAAGAGCCTAGAGTTTCCTATTAAATAGGACTCAACATAGTATTTTTGGCTTCCCTTGTGGGACCCTTAACCTTACCTAATAAGAACCAAAGGGGAGGCTTAATGTGAGGGATGTCGGAGCTTGACATACCTGAAAGTCCAGAACCGAACCCTAGAAGTGGGGGGCGGGGGGGGCGGGGTGAATAGGGTACACTCAATTCCAAAGGCCAATTCTTCTTTAAACCAAAATCAATTATGTTTTGATAGTTTATTAACTTGATTATTGATTAAAGGTCTAATACCAAGTAAAGAACTCATGAATACAATCAAAGTTGACACTGATAAGAAGAGAATAAATTTAAGCACATCATCTACAGAATCACCATAGCAAGGAAATTTATAGTGGTTCGGCCAATCATGCCTACAAACACTCCCGGTATTTCTACCGGTGTTCCACTATCAATCTTAAGGTTTAGGCTCACCTCCAACTTTACAACCACAAAAGCTTTTACTCAAGGCTAAGCATTAACCTATACAACCTCATATGCTTTTCAATAGGCTAAGCATAAACCTTTACAACAACATTTTTAATCTCAAAAACTATGCCTAAACAAGCATACTATGAGATGCAAGTGAATACACATAAATGCCTCTTGACATAGGCTGATATGAAAGTGATAATTTAACTAAGACATATACATGATAAATGCAAAGATCAATAAATGATACATATGCCTTTAAATCTACTTCTATCTCTTTTGAAAATCAAGGCTCATAAATGATATGAGATAGAATGGCTACACATGTTTTTGAAGGAAAACAATAAATGTCTAACATGTGAGTTTTCTTAATCAAATGATGAAGTTAAAATGATAAACATAGTTTAAAATCAAATCATGTTTAAACACTCAACATTTGAACACTTTTAATTATGCCTTTTCAAGAAATCAAAGATTTAAAGACAAGCATGAATAAATTAAGGATAAGAGAAGCAAACCCAATGAAGAATCAAAGGTTTGTCATGATGATTTGCCCTCCTAGCTTCCCTCTAGCCTAGCATGGATGTCCCACCTTCATTGGCCCTCAAAAGTCTCAAAAGTGTTGGCACAAATCCCAAGGAAGAGTTCATTTTATAGAGAAAAAGAGCTCCAACGGAACTATTGTCGGTCGACCGACAAGCAGGGTTCGGTCGACCGAGCCCCAACGGTCATATTACGACAGCTATATTTTTGAAAATTTCAGACCGTTGAAAAGGTGTCAGTTCACCAAACAGTAGTTCGGTCGACCGACAACTGACCGACACTCGACCGACAAGCTGACCGACGATCCCTGATGCACTAATTTTACATTCTAGAATTGGAACCAACAGCTGACCGACAAGAGCTCGGCTGACCGAACATCCCTGAATTTTTAAAGACTTAAAAATGATTTTAAAAAGGGAATTTTTGGTCTTGGAGAAATAGGCTAGACTAAGGACTAAAATGTTTGATAAAAAAAGATTTTAAAGAGCAAATCAAAACATGTTTGAGCAAACTTTTACTTAGGAACTTTTTGATGCTAAGATTAAAACCAAGTGATGCATGAAGATTCCAATAAAGAAGTATGAGAGATCAAGCTTATGAAAATGCATGTATCCAATCTAATTGCAAACTAATGAAAACCCTAACAATCTCCCCTTTTGCAATTTGATGGTAATTCTAAAGCTTGACTCTAATGAAACTTGGACATCTTCGTCTTTAGGAGCTTTGGATATTAGGGAGCATTTGGATTTTCTTTGCGGGAGCAATGAAGCAATCATCTATATCTTTGCTCCCCTTCAACTTGTGCCATGAAGCTTTCTCTCCACTAGTTAGAAGATCGTAGCACTTCTCCCCCTCAATCAAGGCCAAAGATGAAATGATATTTGTCAATTTGTCTATATCTCTCCCCCTTTGACATCTAATTGCAAAGGATTTAGCCCTTTTAAAAAGAAGACAAACCTTGTTAGTAGCACTTGTTTATAATACATGATAAAAGCGATATGTTGGAACAGGTGTGATAAACTACAAGGAATTAATGATCAGGGCAAGGACCAATGCCCAATTGATGTCTCAAATTGATAAAACGTTCATTTCCAAGGGGTTTTGTAAACAAATCAGCCAATTGAGCATCAGTGGGGACAAAAAGTAATTCTATTGTGCCTTGATCAGCATGGTCACGTAAAAAATGATATCGAATGTCAATATGCTTGGTGCGTGAATGTTGCATAGGATTTTTGGAGATACTAATGGCACTAGAGTTATCACACATGATAGGCATACATTATTGATGAACATTATAATCTAAAAGAGTTTGTTTCATCCACAACAACTTCCTGCGGCTATGTATTCAGCTTCTACAGTAGATAAGGAAACTGAATTCTGTTTTTTACTGTGCCAAGCAACTAAACAGTTTCCTATGAAATAGCAGCAACCACTAGTACTCTTTCTATCATCTATGGAGCCTGCCCAATCAACATTACTGTATCCAATCAATTGTAATGTTGAATCACTAGGATACCAAATACCATAATTAGTAGTCCCATGAATATATTTGATGATACGTTTGACAACTTTGAGGTGAGATTCACAAGGATCAGATTGGTACCTAGCACATATCCTAACACTAAAAGAAAGGTTCGGTCTGCTGGCAGTAAGGTAAAGTAAGCTTCCTATCATGCTTCTGTAGAGTTTTTGGTCTACCTTTCTGCCTTGAGGGTCATTGGAAAGTTTAGACGTAGATCCCCTGGGATTACAACTAGTCTTGGAGTTTCCTAATTCGAACTTCTTAACAATTTCTAAGGCAAATTTGGACTGACTAAGGAAAATACCCTTTTCAGTCTGATTAACCTGAAGTCCAAGGAAAAATTGCAGGGGACCAACCAAACTCATCTCAAATGTGGAACTCACTAACTCTGAAAATCCTTGAGCAAGTTTATCTGAAGTAGATCCAAAGACTATATCATCAACATAAATTTGAGCAACAAGAATGTCTTGACCAATCTTTTTAATAAAGAGAGTCTTGTCAACCTTTCCACAATTAAACTCATTTTCAATCAAATGGTTAGTGAGTTTTTCATACCACGCCCTTGGTGCTTGTTTTAAACCATAAAGAGCTTTCTTAAGTTTGTACACATATTCAGGGTGATGAGGATCTTCAAAGCCTTCTGGTTGTGTAACATACACATCTTCCTCAATTTCACCATTTAGGAAAGCACTCTTAACATCCATTGGAAATAATTTGATTCCCATACTACTAGCATATGCCAATAATATTCATATGGATTCCAAACAAACTACAGGAGCAAAGGTTTCTTCAAAGTCAACTCCTTCTATTTGAGCATATCCTTTGGCAACTAATCTTGCCTTGTTCCTTATAACGTTTCCAGATTCATCTGACTTGTTCTTAAAAATCCATTTTGTTCCTATTGGATTTTTTTCGTTAGGTAAAGGAACAAGATCCCAAACATCGTTCTTCTTAAATTGACTTAGTTCTTCCTGCATTGCCTCCATCCATTTGAATTTAGATTCGACCTCAGAGAAATTCTTGGGCTCGATTTGAGAAACAAAAGAGTAATGAGCACATAAATTTTGAACTTGTCTCCGAGTCATAACCTCACTTTTGATGCTTCCAATAACATTATCCAAGGGATGACTCTTCATTAATCTGGTTGGTATAATAACTGCAGATGGAATGACATTTTCTTTTTCTTTGGGAATAGATGGTTCAATGGTAATTTCAGCTTCGTCGTCGTCTTGTAAAGTTTTTCCAATTTGATTTGATTCATCAATAACAACATGAGATGATTCCATTAGAGTCATGGTTCTATGATTGAATACTCTATAAGCCTTACTTCTGTCAGAGTATCCTAGAAAAATTCCTTCATCAGACTTAGGCTCAAATTTTTCCAATTGCTCTCTATCTCTCAAGATGTAACACTTGCTACCAAACACTTTCAAATACCCCAAATTAGGTTTTCTTCCAAAGTAAAGTTCATAGGGGGTTTTGTCGGTATTTTTTATTAGATAGACTCTGTTTATAAGATAACAGGCAGTGTTAACAGCTTCAGCCCATAGATTGTGAGATAGATGCTTTTCATTGAGCATAGTTCTAGCCATTTCTTGAGTCACTCTATTTCTCCTTTCAGCCACTCCATTTTGTTGAGGTGTTTTAGGAGCAGAAAATTGGTGATCAATGCCATGAGCATCACAAAATTTGGAAAATTTTTCATTTTCAAACTCACCTCCACGATCACTTCTAATCTTACGAATCTTGCAATCTTTTTCAACTTGAATCTTGTTGTAAATTCCAATGATATTTTCTACGACATCTGATTTAGCATGAAAAAAAGCAATCCATCCAAACCGAGAATAATCGTATACCATAACTAGAATAAATTTCTTTCCTCCAATACTCTGCACAGGTGCATGCCCTATCAAGTCCATATGGATTAACTCAAGAGGACGCGAGGATGATATATCCTTTAAACCTTTGAAGTTTTTCGTGATTTGTTTCCCTAGTTGACAGGCTTTACAGATATCAGATTTTTCATCACTCAACTTAGGAATTCCTCTCACAATTTTATTCTTCAATAAGATCCTCATTAGCTTGAAGTATATGTGACCCAACCTTTGATGCCATAAGTAATTTTCTTGATCTTTTGTTATCAAGCATCTAGACTCATTTTCATTACGTTCTTCTATGATATAGATGTTTCCTTTAGTTCTAGAGCCAATAAGAATGACTTGATTGGATTTATCATCAACAACTTTGCAAGATCGACTATCAAAAATAACCTGGTTTCCTTTGTCACAAAGTTGACTTATACTAAGAAGATTATGCTTCAATCCTTCCACTATAAAAACATCATTTAAGTTTGGCATTTGATCTCCTTTAACACATCCTTTTCCAATGATTTGAGCTTTACTGTTATCTTCAAAAGATACATTTCCTCCATCATAATCCACAATTAAGCTGAATCTAGATCGGTCTCATGTCATATGTTTGGAACAACCGCTATCTAAGACCCAGGTAGGATTCTCGTTAGCTTTCAAGGCAGTTTGAGCAAAAATGCTCTTAAAAGTTTTATCTTTAATAATCCAACTAGTCAAAGGAGATTTAAGAGGAATGATCTTGGGAATAAACTTAAAAGGCACTCAAGTGGAATTTTCTAAGGACATTCTAATTTTGTATAGGCAATTAGGAACTAAATGCCCACTACGATTGCAAAAGTGGCAAATCCATCTAGAGGTATAGTTTTTCTCATCCATAGATTTATGAAAGGTCCTAGTAAAACTTTGAAAGTCATTTTTGTTTTTGCTAGAGGAACCTTCAAAACCTAACCCATTCTTGTCTCCAAAAATTTTATGCATTCCCAACATTTGGTAAAACTTGTCATTACCTAATGTGAATTTATCAACAACAAATTTTCCTTTAGTGAGCTTCACTTGAAGGGAGTTTGTTTCAAGTTGACTAGATTCAAGTTTGGATAGTAAGTTATAAATTTCCTTTTGAGCATGAGCAAGATTCTCATTTAATGTAGTCATCTTGTGTTCTAAAGTTCCTCTTTCATCTTTCATTATAATCAGAAGCCTTTTGGTATCTTCTTTTAAGATTTTTTTTTCTTAATCAAGATTTCTCAATTTTCATATAGTTCATCATAGGCTTGTTGAATTTCATTAATTTCATCATTTAGTTGGTCTTTCCCTATTGTTTCATCTATTAGACTATTATGCTCATTGTCTTCTTCAATAGATGTAAAGAGAAGCCAATTAGGGGAATTTTCATCTTCATCATTTTGAGATTCATTATGATCACTACCTTCATCTTCTTCATCCCAAGTTATGTTTAAAATTTTTTTACCTTTCCTATCTCCTTTTTCAGATTCTTTGGGGGTAGAGCAATTTTGAGCAATGTGACCAAACCCCTTGCAATTGTAACATTGAACATCCTTCTTAAGGGATCCTTTGGAATTTCTTTGGAATCTAGGACTTTTAGATTCATCTAAATTTCTATTACTCTTGTTGTTTCTAAAGAGTTTTTTAAATGTTTTAACAAACAAGGCATTGTCATCATCACTCTCATTTTCCTTTAATTGAGATGCAAAAGCTACTCCTTTCTTTTTGCTGGGAACTTCTAGATCTAGTTCATAGGTAAGAAGATTTCCTCTTAGCTCTTCAAGTTTAATTTTGTCAACATTTTTGCTTTCCACTATGGCTACAATCTTGGGTTTGAACCTTTTAGGAAGAGATCTTAAGATTTTCCTCACAGCCTTGGACTCATCCATTTTTTCTCCTAGACCTATAAGAGAGTTGACAATCTCCATGAATTTAGAATTGAATTCATCAAATGTTTCTTCCTCAAGCATCTTGATATCTTCAAATTTAGATGTCAACATTTGAATTTTAGCTATCTTGACTTGATCCGTTCCTTCATGAGTAGTCTCTAAGGTATCCCAAACTTCCTTAGCCGTTTTGCAATTGACTACTCTATTAAACTCCTCTTGAGATAAGGCACAATACAAAGAATTCTTTGCCTTAGCATTTAAATTAGCCCTATCCTTTTCTCCTTGAGTTCATTCTCTCTTAGGCTTTGGTTTAATGGAGATGACATATCCTTTCGTGTCTTGCACAGTGATAGTAGGAGGATGATAGCCTTCTTCTATGATATTCCAAACATCTAAGTTTTGAGATTCTAAGAACACTTGCATTCTAATTTTCCAGTAGCGATAATGTGTTCCATTAAACAAGGGTGGTCTATTTGTAGCATTTCATTCTCCCAAATGAGTTTGCATAATGGCAATTAATGAAAACACTCTAGGATTCTCTCAAGGTTAGTTAGACCTAGACAAGAGCACCTAGGCTCTGATACCAATTGAAAGTCCAGAACCGAACCTTAGAGGGAGGGGGGGTGAATAGGGTACACTCAATTCCAAAGGCCAATTCTTCTTTAAACCAAAATCAATTATGTTTTGATAGTTTATTAACTTGATTATTGATTAAAGGTCTAATACCAAGTAAAGAACTAATGAATACAATCAAAGTTGACATTGATAAGAAAAGAATAAATTTAAGCACATCATCCATACAATCACCATAACAAGGAAATTTATAGTGGTTCAACCAATCATGCCTACATCCACTCCCGGTATTTCTACCGGTGTTCCACTATCAATTTTAAGGTTTAGGCTCACCTCCAACCTTACAATTACCACAAATGCTTTTTACTCAAGGCTAAGCATTAACCTATACAACCTCATATGCTTTTCAATAGGCTAAGCATAAACCTTTACAACAACATTTTTAATTTCAAAAACTATGCCTAAACAAGCATACTATGAGATGCAAGTGAATACACATAAATGCCTCTTGACATAGGCTGATATGAAAGTGATAATTTAACTAAGACATATGCATGATAAATGCAAAGATCAATAAATGATACATATGCCTTTAAATCTACTTCTATCTCTTTTGAAAATCAAGGCTCATAAATGATATGAGATAGAATGGCTACACATGTTTTTGAAGGAAAACAATAAATGTCTAACATGTGAGTTTTCTTAATCAAATGATGAAGTTAAAATGATAAACATATTTTAAAATCAAATCATGTTTAAACACTCAACATTTGAACACTTTTAATCATGCATTTTCAAGAAATCAAAGATTTAAAGACAAGCATGAATAAATTAAGGATAAGAGAAGCAAACCCAATGAAGAATCAAAGGTTTGTCATGATGATTTGCCCTCCTAGCTTCCCTCTAGCCTAGCATGGATGTCCCACCTTCCTTGGCCCTCAAAAGTCTCAAAAGTGTTGGCACAAATCCCAAGGAAGAGTTCATTTTATAGAGAAAAAGAGCTCCAACGGAACTATTGTCGGTCGACCGACAAGCAGGGTTCGGTCGACCGAGCCCCAACGGTCATATTACGACAGCTATATTTTTGAAAATTTCGGACTGTTGAAATGGTGTCAGTTCACCAAACAGTAGTTCGGTCGACCGACAACTGACCGACACTCGACCGACAAGCTGACCGACAATCCCTGATGCACTAATTTTACATTCTAGAATTGGAACCGGCAGTTGACCGACAAGAGCTCGGCTGACCGACCATCCCTGGATTTTTAAAGACTTAAAAATGATTTTAAAAAGGGAATTTTTGGTCTTGGAGAAATAGGCTAGACTAAGGACTAACATGTTTGATAAAAAAAGATTTTAAAGAACAAATCAAAACATGTTTGAGCAAGCTTTTACTTAAGAACTTTTTGATGCTAAGATTAAAACCAAGTGATAGATGAAGATTCCAATAAAGAAGTATGAGAGATCAAGCTTATGAAAATGCATGTATCCAATCTAATTGCAAACTAATGAAAACCCTAACAATACTCTTAGAGAGTGTCTGAGAAGGCGTACGAAGTCTGATAGCAAGTCAAAGGTGCATGGAACCTGTTTGGATGTTTGGTGAATTGAAGTATGGTGAGGTGAAGCATTAAATCAAGAGAGAATAAAATATAAGATGTTATGATGGTGTTTTGTTTTTAGTTGTTTGGTATGAAATCTTTTTACTTTTTGTATAGAAAGTACAACTTTCTTGTCTTTTAGTGGAGAAAGGAGGTTGCTTTTTTTACTTTTTTTTTAAAAGATGGAGGAAATTTTAAAATTATGTACTTTTGATATGACTCATTGTCTTTTCTTATCCAAATAATGGAGGCTTTACCTCACATCACCTCACCTCACCTCACCTCACCTCACTTCACCACACATCCAAACAAGCCTAAGGTTATTGATCTCCATTATCACTAGAGACACCAAGGACTTATTCTAACGACATCAAGGCCTTTGGGACTATGTAGAATTGAATGGTACCGGATTTCGTATATAAATAATAGTCAATGACCTACGAATGACTTGTAATGACTCCTTGACTTATGAATCCATATACGTCATCTTTTACGTTCCTTAGAGTATTATTTACACGTTTTTGTTAGAAAAAGAGAAAGAGACAAGAGAAAGAAGATTAGGAGGGAGAAGACAGAGTCTTTCTTATCTTATTAATGTATATACAAATACAAGGGGAGAAGCCTATTATCTCATTAATCTGTGTGTACATAAAATAGGGAGAGGCCTATTTATAGGCAAAGTAACCTCATAAGAGAGGAACCCTAAATCTAACCTTAACTCATCTTAAGTGGGCATCCACCCAAGATCCATATCTTATAACATTCCCCCTTGGATGACCACCATTCAAAGACAGTTGCCTCATTAAAAACCTTGCTAAAGAAAACCCAGTGGGAAAAAACCAAAGCGAAGGGAAAAAGAGTACAACATTCTTCAAGATCATTGAACTGGTGTTGGACGTGCATAATGTTGCCTCGTTAAAACCTTAACTAGGAAAACCCAGTGGGATAAAACCTAGAGAAGGAAAAAGAGTACAGCGCACAAATGTCCATGGGTAGCATACTTCAGGATGCTCCCTGATAAACCACTCCCCATGATGATAGCAACCATTTACATAGTTTGATTATGAACTCTGCGCATGCCAATCTCATATACAAACTTCTGGAATACTGATTTTGGCAAAGGTTTTGTAAACAGGTCAGTCAGATTGGTACTCGAACGAACTTGCTTGACTTCAATTTCATTGTTCTTCTGAAGTTCATGAGTGAAGAAGAACTTCGGTGCTATATGCTTAGTCTTGTCTCCTTTAATGAAACCTTCTCGAATTTGTCTTATGCATGCTTCATTATCTTCATAGATAATATTTGGGATACCTGCAATAGAAGGTAATTGACAAGAACTACGAACATGATGAATCAAAGATTTTAACCATACGCATTCCCTACTGGCTTCATAAAGAGCCAAAATTTCAGCATGGTTAGGGGAAGTAGCTACTAAAGTCTGTTTAGTAGAATGCTAAGAAATTGTGGCATTACAATTTAGAAACACATAACTGTTTGTGATCGGCCCTTATGAGGATCAGAGAGATAACCTGAATCTGCATATCCTACAAAACTGAAATCTCTACGATCATAAGAATAAAATATTCTTAAATTAGTTGTTCCATGCAAATATCGTAGGATGTGTTTAATGCTAATCAAGTGTCTTAATTCAATTGAGTACGTATTCCTTGGCTTTGCTTCAGGCAAAGGAAGTCCTTCCGGAATTTATAGAACGTGGTTTTGTATCCCAATCATCATCATCATTTTTATTCCATCTCCTTTGAATAATTGTAAAGTATAGAGATCTCTTGATTAACCGGTACCGGTGCCTCTTCAGGGGCTTCCAAAGTCTCACCAGGGACTTTCATTATTCTAGAGAGAACGGGTTTTACCATAACCTCCTCAGGAGCGTTATATGCCTCTTCAGGAGGAACCTCTTCAAGAGCGTTACTTGCCTCTTCAGGAGGAACCTCTTCAGGAGCGTTTTATGCCTCTTCGGGAGGACCTTCTTCAGAAGCATTACTTGCCTCTTCGGGAGGAACCTCTTCAGAAGGGTTACTTGCCTCTTCAGGAGGGTACTTGCCTCTTCGGGAGGAACCTTTTCAGGAGGGTTACTTGCCTCTTCGGGAGGAACCTCTTCAGGAGAGTACTTGCCTCTTCAGGAGGAACCTCTTCAGGAGAGTACTTGCCTCTTCGGGAGGAACCTCTTCAGGAGGGTTACTTGCTTCTTCGGGAGAAACCTCTTCAGGAGGTTTACTTGCCTCTTCAGCAGGGTACTTGCCTCTTCGGGAGGAACCTCTTCAGGAGGGTTACGTGCTTCTTCGAGAGGAGCCTCTTCAGGAGGGCTACGTGCTTCTTCAGGAGGACATGATGATGATTGTTCACTTCTCCTTTTCCACGGAGTTGAGTTCTTTAAACCTATAGGACTGTCATGCTTCTTGCGTACTTCATTTTCACATTGTGAAGTACGTGGATCTAGATGAGACAGACTTGAAGTATTCCATGTCAGTTCTCACCGTTCTTCAGGAACGGGTTGTTCTACATGAACAATACGTTCTTCAGGAACTATCATATCTCCCCCCTAACTGCGAAAATATTGTCTCATCATATGGGATCTTCCGGAGCCTTTAATTATTTGCATAGGTCCAACTATGGTGAAAAGCTTTCCTGGAATGATCAGCAATTCTGAGAAAAAAATCTGATTTTTCATAATGGTATGTGTTATCTACCAAACATAGATTGTCCTCAGTTCCATGATTCATATCTTAAATAATAAATCAATATAACTATACAATCACATGATAAAATTGAAATAATTAAACCATTCACCATAAATTAGGACATTAATGAAAAATGAAGATCCCCATCATAAAGGAAAAGTCTAAGAAACATGCATATCAAATGAACTAAAAATCAAATTTGTGAATGTTTAAAGAATTATTGGTCTTCTAGACCATGCCAAGGGGTGCTCTCCATATAAATGTCTCATTATTTAGAGGTTGACCAATGAAAAGTTGGAACAATTCCATCATCATCCACCATCAACGAGTGAATTTTTAGTCATCAGGCCAAGATTCTGGGTTGATCGACGTTGCCGACAAGACTCACGCCCCTAGATCAGTTTAGTCATACGGGATTCGTTCCACGTGTGAGTCCAGCACCCAAAGGTCGCCCATGAGTCCATCTTCGGATCCCTGGGCTTGATTGATCATGTGGGATCGATAGGTCGGTCAATGAGAAGTTGGAACATCATGTTCTCAATTTTAAGAATCAAAACGACACGTTCTGCTTGAATTAGAATTTAGGTTCATAAAACATGAATTAGAATTGGTAAGCATAGACAAATAAGTTGGCCAATGAAAAGTTGGAACATCAGGTTCTCAACTTTGAGAATCAAAATTGCTGGTTCTGTCAAGACTTTAGGCTTGATTTAAAACTTCAGGTTCATAACTTTGAGAATCGGACATGCTGGTTCTGACAAGATTTTAGGCTTGATTTAGAACTTCAGGTTCATAACTTTGAGAATCAGAACTGCTGATTCTGTCAAAACTTCAGGCTGAATTTAGAACTTCAGGTTCATAACACATGAGATTAGAATTCCAGGTTCTGTCAAATGTTCAAGTAGAACTACTGGTTCTAACAAATGACTAGAACTTCCGGTTCGAGCACATTTTCATGTTTAATTTCATGGCCTTATAATTTATTAGGATTTGAACAAAAAAGCTCAAAGTTTTGATTTATGGATATGAATCTACAGGTTCATATCAGTATTCCAACTTCTAGGACTACTAGTCCATAGATTGGTGAACTTCAGGTTCAGATTTAGAAATTCTGGTTCAATTTTCTGATCCATTCATAGTATTTATCAATTTAAACAAAAAGAAAAATCATATAAGAAGATGAAAAGTAACCAAACACTATAATTAATGTAAACAAGCATTATAAACGAGTTGCATGCATTCTAATAAATTGATTTTGGACAATGGCTTAGATACTACTTGATGTATTTGAAGAAAAATATTACTCTTTTCTGAAATTCGCGCTGTGAAGGATTCCGCGATGAAAATCCGCGCTGGGAATGAATCGGTGTAGGGAATCCGCGATGAAAATCAGTGCTAGGAAGGAATCTGCGATGAAAATCCGTGCTGGGAAAGAATCTGCACAGGGAATCCGCGATGAAAATCCGCGCTGAGAAGGATTTTGCGATGGAAATCCGCGCAGGGAATGATTTCGCCATGAAAATCTGTGCAGGGAAGGATTTCTCTTCTCTTTGGGTAAGAAGAAGAGTATTTTTCATTCTCTTAGAGTTTCGTGCTGATAATGTGTTAGAAAAGAGAAAGAGACGAGAAAGAAGATTAGGAGAGAGAAGAGAGAGTCTTTCTTATCTTATTAATATATATACAAATACAAGAGGAGAAGCCTATTATCTCATTAATCTGTGTGTACATACAATAGGGAGACGCTTATTTATAGGCAAAGTAACCTCATAAGAGAGGAACCCTAAATCTAACCATAACTCATCTTAAGTGGGCATCCACCCAAGATCCATATATATCTTATAACAGTTTTAAGTATGTTCACCATTGTATTGCATTTTTATTAGTTGGGAGTCAAAACTAGGGACCTAGAGAACATAAGACCCCCTAGTGTTAATGTAAGCTTGATAATTGTGTATGGGGCTAGTGGCTTGAAAAGGAATGATAATGGACGAGGGCTACTCATGAATGATCGTGCTGACCTAATCTTGATGATATTGATGACTTGAAGTAGTTCCACAGTGTTGAGGATCTTCTATACTGGGAAACCTAGCCTAACACTATTATCTTATATTCTTGAGCTAGGTACCACTCAGTCATATTAGTCCAACAACAGTTAGGATCCCATGTGGAGAGGACTATATGCCATACCTTCTGCAGAATGGTAGCAGTTGTGTGCAAGTGGCTTGCACATCATTGAGGTGTGGGCAGGCGACTTGGACATCATTGCTATTCGCGGTAGGTGTCTTCGACACCATCGTAGTGAGACTTCTGGTACTGATAGGTGGGTTGGACATCGTCATTACCCTCGGGAGGCGGCTTGGACGGTCTCAAAGTCGTATAGTTTGCATTGCATATTAACCAGCTGCCATCTTGGTGACCTTAGCCTATGTGGTGCGGTGGTGCCTCATTACTAGAATGTAAATTGTAGTTATTAATATTTCACATGATTCTCGTTAATGTTATATTATTCTTGCTTTATTGCCTAGTTTATAGTTTATTTTTTAGTTACATGACTATAGTACTTATCTAATATTCTATACTGATGTATTGTATCTTTTATATATTATTTATTCCCTTGCCTGACTATTTAGCTTGATTATTTTACCTTGTTATGCAGGTGTCGTCACTACCTATGAGCCAGAGATAGAGGCGGTCCCAGAGGATTTGCAGCCGCCTAAGTTTAACAAGTGGTGTGTCTATGACATCGAGTAGCGTCGTCGGGCCCGACACTTGAGCCTCTTCTCACAGGGTTATTTTGGGAGTTTTATTTTGTCCATCTTTTCTATATCTTTTTATTATGTGGCCTAGGTTTTTGGGTGTCCATTGTAATTAAACTTTTGGTTATCTTTTGTATGAACTTTAATGATATAATGAAAGCTATGCCTTTGGTATTTGATCATGTTATTCCCATATATACTAGTCTATCTATCTATGAATGAAAGAAACTTCCGCAGGATACTTGAGAATTGAGGAAATATACTAACCTCGCCACGATCTTTGATCCTTTTAGGGACATCGATTGGGGGCCACTGCTGTACAATTGTTAGAAATTTTTTAATTGACCCTAATCTCACGCCCCATGACCCGGTTTAGTGCTTAATCAGATCTGGGGGTGTGACAAAGACTCTTCTTCTCTATCTTATTATGGGACCCAGTGAGATGCAAACTATAGCATGTGGGACCCTTAGATGTTTTTCAAGACCTTTGCTTCTGCACCCCACGTACCTGTAAGAATGAGTTTGTTTCCAATACCAATTTATACAAAAATATAAGCAAATGAAACGCCTCTTTGCTTAGTTAAAACTCTCACATAAATACCTTTATATCTCAATGAATGTCTCGTTCTCTCCTTTTGTTTCGTCTCATCTCTCTCTCTATCCAACGAATGCCTCTTTATATCCCTTTGTTTCTCTTATGGTATCTCTCTCTCTCTCTCTCTCTCTCTCTCAGAATTTGATTGATTAAAAACGTGATTTGCATAACCTTATGCATATTCATTAGTCCCTTTTTTAATCAAACAATCAATCTTCCCATGAACTTCTATTGGGGTAAAATTTGAGGTTATGCTATAATTTGCGAGCCGATATATTCATCCATTCCTTTTTTATGCAGTTGCAAACATTAATAACTTTTTTTTTTCATTTTGCATTGAGTCACACGTAATATACCCTTATAAATAGGGGGAGTTTGTTAATGTATTGCTAGGTTTTGTAGTCATTTCTTAATAAAAGGCGAAGTTTGGACTTCACTTTTTGTTGTAACTCAAAAAACTTTAGTTGTTATCATTGCTTGGTCTTAGTTAAAATATTAGCTTTAAATAAATTAAGAAACAAGATTTTGGCATCGATGACAAATAAAATTTGGTCGTCCTCGTTTTTTAGTCAATTTGATACATGTCGAGTCAGAATTCTGTTGGGGGATGGGTTATGAACAAGTTTAGTAAAAATAAGTGATTATTTGATTTCTTTTTTAAAATGCATGCATTGTTATATAATGCCAATTCTCTATTATTTTGACTCAACTGTTTGCTAGGTTTATGGGATATGGTCAGTATTTCAACTGAACTAGATATAGAGATGTTTCTTTATTTTTCTCTCATAGTTGATTAGAAAATAAAAAATTCAATCCATGATATTTTTAATCAATTTATATGCTATCTTGATCATTTTAAACCTAGAATTAGTTGAACAATAAAAAAAAATGATGCTTTTGTACATCAATTACTGGATTGATTAGAAGACTTAAAAACTCTGCCCTTTCTAAAAGCATGTCTTACTATGTTTTGTCAAGATTTTCTTATATCTTCCATAATCTAGGAGGCAGCATATTCATTAATTCCTTTTTTATTCAAGCAATCATTCTTTTGGTGAACTTCTATTGGAACAAAATCTGAGTTGGCATAATTTGGCCAGACGATGGAATTCCCCAAGTCAAAGCCTCAGAGGATCCAAACGCTTATCCATTTCACAATTGGTTTTCAATGTTGTATTAGTAGAAAGAGAGGGTTGGGACTTTTTTATTTTTTATATTTTTTTTCCAGTTAGAACTCACTCTCAATCTAACCTTACAGGGGTTTTTGGGGTGTGTTTGGCATCGTGCCATTTGGATGTTCCCATGTTCCAACGAGATAAGGGTATAGAAAGAAGTTTGGTACAGCGTAAATGATTGTTTCGAATTTTATTCTCATAGGAAGGAATCTCAAAATCTTAACCCGCCAGCATAAGAAAGTTGGAATAAAAAACCTTTGTTTTTTTTAAGAAACAACTTGCTGGCACAGTATTTTTTTTTCTTATCTCTTGCCTTTTAAAGAATATTCTAAATCCTCACTTATCCTAAATGTAGGCCCCCACGATCACAATCCCAAAGGAGATGGCCCCACTATATAATTCCTCTCCCCCTAACTCCATTCTTCTCCCCCTCCATTTGTCCATAATTGACAAACAAATATCATCATGCAACTTTTGTTAATCTGGATGCAGTAGCTCCCCCTCAATATAATCTTCGTATCAGCACTGGGGTGGGGGCTTGATCTTGCGGATCAGGGGTGATGAAGCTTAGGCAAACACACTTGCAAATTTAAATATTTTAGCTTAGTGTGTACCAATACAGTAGGTATGTCTTCTTTCTTGACCCAAACAACTTTGGTATTCTTCTTTTTTACCTTAGCCTTATGCGTTTTCCATTACTTTTGATTCGGTAAACTTCGCAGCTTGTTGCAATGGGGTCGAATGTGTCCTTTAATTCCACAATGATGATAAGTGGAAATTCGTTCAGGATGTGACACATTAAACTTCTTTGGAGCTTTTTTTGCAACACTAACAACATGATTAGTAACAACTGAATTTTTAACAAAAAAATATTTACCTTTGGCATTCGAAGTGGATAATCCGTCAGCGTAGCCAATGCCATGCTTGTCAGTGAGTGCCTTTTGACTGCACAGGATGTCATCTAATTTTCTCGATCCAGTGTTCATCCTATTCAATGAAGTTTTAGCAGTATTTCACTCAGATGGAACCATCTTGAGTCTTCCATTCAGATCATAATTCTCTGCTTTCAAAGTCTTCATATCAGAATCAAGTAAGTCACACTTTTGTGATTTTACAGTCAATTTGTCAGCCAACTTGTTATTTTCATCCTCCAGTGTTTTTACTTTAACAAGTGAATCTGCAAGTTCAGCTTTAAGGGAGGAATTCTGCTCTTCAAACTCTTTCTACTTATTGGATACTTGTTCATTCATCTTCAGCATCTTCATGGTCTTTGCAAACAATGTTTGATATTCAGCTTGCCAGTCATGTTCTGTTTTTGACTCACTATCTTCATGATCAGTCCCATCATCAGAAGAAACTGGTGGAGTAGCAGAAACTGAAGTTGCCATGAATGCGATGAATTTTTCTTTGATGGCTTTAGGCTTCTCAGACTCAGACCGTTTCAAAGTAAAAGCCCTTTTCTTTGGTTTTCTATTACCACAATTACTAGCAATGTGCCCATAGCCTTGACACTCATAGCACTTAATCCCTTTAGAAGATTTCTTCTTCACACCAGATTTAGGGATTTTTGTAAAAGTGGCTTCGCGATAGATATCTATTCTAGCAATATTTGGATCAATGCAATAAAATAGTGCAACCCTCTCTGATACCAATTGAAGGTTTTCCAGGGAGAAAACCACGATCTAGAAATCAAGATTTCACAAACAGTTACAAGATATACTCACAGCTCCTTTACTTCAGTCTTTACCTCGACCTAAGGACCGTATTTGTTCTTGCACAGAATCCACTAACACGACTTCTAGAATGCACCGTTCTCTTTACTTGATCTTCTCGCACCTTGCTAACCAAGATGATCAATCTTCTAGAAGAGAGTAGAAGCAACAAAACCTTCTAGAGCAACCCTTCAAAAGAATCTCTCAGCACCATGCTCGTTATAGCTAGAATGGGTCTCGTTAGCAAGACACTTCTCTGTTTCGGCCTAATAGATTTTTTTGTCATGGTTTTTGGCCTAACACAAGTCAAGCCAAGACAGAGTTTTATTTTTGAAAGAGTCTCAAGCCAAAAAGGAGGAAAAGACTATAAATAGACCCTTAGGGGGGACGTCCAAATGCTCCCTAGACTAGGACCTCCCCCCGCGCCCCCCCACACACCCACACACCACCTCCTCTTCCCTCTTCCTCTCTTCCCCACTTTTAGATCTAGGTCCTCTAGTTCTACTTCTCCACGTTTTCTATTTTTCTTAAGGTAGCTTTGGGCCTTGCCCAAGCAAAACTTAGGTTTAGGAAGAGCAGAAGTTGTACTTAAGAATGTTCTTAATGAAGATCTTTTTTTTTTTTCCTTACGTGCAATGGTTGGTTAACGTAGCGATTGGGGCTCTAGATGAAGTTAAGTATGCCATAATTTCTCTCTATTCATGTGAATGCTTGTTGATCTAGTTGTTTTATTTTATGTGCTTGAATGTTAGAATATGCTTGTCTTCATACCAGCAGGTGCCTTTCTTTTTGTAGCTCACAATGTTAAAATAAGCCTTTTATCATCTATGCTTGCTTTTGAGAGATTATGCTTGGGAACATGTTTTTTCTTATAGAATGCTTAGGTTTGATGGGTGATTATTAGGTGATTTTAACACTTTTATAAAGGGAAGGAGGTCTTGAGTGTTTTGATAAACCTTTTATAGGAAAACCATCTCTAGTAATGAGAAATATTGATTTAAAAGTTAGATTATCTGGATTTGGATGCCTTGAATGGGTCCCGATTTGAAGTATAAAAACTGATTAGCATGTGTTTGCATGAAAAAAAGGATGTTTTGGAATGCTTAATGGATTCTAGATGCTCTGATCTAATTATTACTATTGATTATCTTTTTATTATTATCAACATCTCATATTCTATTAACTTTAGTTTTATGCATTGTTAATGTCTGATGCCTTTAGATTTTTATTCTTGATTCGCTATCTCTGGGTTCAACCCGTACTTGCCGCTATATATTTATAGACGCCATTCACTTGCGGTATGCCATAACTTTAGAACAAGTTTCAGCACTAATATTTTGACAGATTTGGCTTGGTTTTTTTCCTAAAAGTTCGCACTTTGAAAACCAGTCAAACGGACTCTATTTGACTCAAAATTTTCTTGGATTGAACTTTGATATATAGATTTTGAACCCTCTCAATTTCAGGATAATATACTTTCAGGAAGTCAGACTTGTACCGTAAACATGGCCAGCCAATCAAGCAAATTCTGCAATCAGCAAAAAAAACTTGTTTAATTGGCCAACTTTACAATAGCATAACTTCTTTGGTTTTTTATTCTTTTTCATCTCTATTTTTTTTATTTTTTTTATTTTTCCATATTAGGAAATTAAAATCCAACCATTGCTTTTAGGTTTTGATTAATCTAAGTGGGTCATATATATCTGTAAACTTGGGCATGTGCAACAGTTCCAGCACTAGGAATTTTTTTAGCACTTAACAGCAAAGTGTCCATTCAACTTAGGACTACATTAAGAGTTTTAGCATTGCATCTTTCACTCAAATTTCATTAGTTTAGGGTTTTGAAATTTAGATTATGTTGATGTTTCAATTTATGGATTTTACTGAAAATTGTTAGTTATTTTCAATAGTTCGTTTAGATCTAACTTTTTAGTTGTTTTCTCTTAGGTAAAATTCCAGGTTTGGAAGGACTCTAGAATGAAGGGAATTGAGGAATTGCTTTTAAGAAAACAAGTTGCTCTCAGAATTGCCAAAAATAAAAATTGATTTCAGAACCGCAACGAAAGAAAAAACAGGTTAAAGATTAGCATGGACCCGCTGTAAGAGTTTCTAAACTTTACCCCACGAATCTTTTACTTGCAAGTAGTGCTTGATTGACTTAAAATTTTGCAAAGTGTGATTGCTTGATTGACACACAAGTAAATTGGACCCGCACACTTAGTTAAGGGCAATTGACCCCAACAAGATAAGGATTGAGTTTCATCAACTTGTCCTTGCCCAATTAGGTTTAATCACATCTCACATAGGTGCCAAGCTTTAATTAAAATCAAATAGGAATGAGACAGTAGGAATTTAAGCTCATTAGGACGAAGACCACCAAAGGTTGCACCAGTTGCGCTCTTTGGTCAAGCGAGAGATTGTTAGATTGTATGGTCTCAATCCATCAAATGATGTAATAAATTGATTAATTTCTTTATTTATCAATAAAATCATACTTTCCTTTCATGAGATGAATGGTGTTTTATTATTTAATACACACGACCAATACATATGACATGATGGTTTATGAGATGAACTGGGTCCCATTAGCATATTAGATGTGATATATGTATATGGATGAGATCCACATACGGGAGACATGTGTCACAAATCTTATACTTAAAAATATCTTCACAACCAGTGATGAGACTGAGCATCTGATTTAATAAGGTTGCAGCACCTTGATCACTATGAGATAGTGTGATTTGTCTCGATCATCAGAATGCAAGATTCTGGATCATGGCATGGTGTTGATACATTAGATGTATTGAAGGACCATGAGAAGCACCTTATGAATACTGCCTTGATTTTAAGGTCTGCTCTCATAATTCCCTAGCAATAGGCTCTCAATCGTGAGACATTGATGAACTCAAGTTTCTATCTATTCATTTGCTTTGAGTCACTAATGAGTGAGGCCAACTGTAGGTCAACACATCGGTGTCTTGGGTACGTGGTAATAGGACTGTGGGAACATCCAATGATCAAGATGGAATCTATCTATATTATCCCCTTGTGCCAATTAATGGATTTGTCATTAGTAAGTGCGCACCCATCTCGATTAAGAGTTAATTGGATGGTACTGATGATCACTGTGATTAATTGGGGCTCAAGGATAATAAGATGTGGGTTTAAGATTCGATGGGACAGATTTATTCCAATTGATCCATGGATAATGATGGAGGGGCCTACTTGTGGTAATGTGAAAGTTTAGGGTCTTCATTGTAATTTATTCCTAAGACTGGAGTGCAATTGCATTTATATAGTGGTGTTATTTGCAATTAACTGTGGGCCCGGATTATTCATGAGATGTGGGGTCGCGGTGTCCCAGTTGGAGCCAGCTTTCTAAGGAATCCCTAGTGGTCCCCACGCTACCCCAAGATATTCAAAAGATATTAATCCTAATTGAACTCCAAAATGAAGAAATTAGAAAGTTGTTATTTCTATTTGAAGTGGGACTTCTAATAGTGGTAATAGTATGTTACTAATTAGTATGGAAGTGAGACTTCTAATACAATTAGTAAGAGAGACATAAGAGGAGGCTTGAGGGTTATTTAAAGGGGACACACCCCTTGGACGTCCTACACACTAATAGTATTGGACGTCCAAAGCCTTTAAGTGCAAGAGTTGCACATCTCTCATCTTCCTCTCTCTCTCTCTTCTAGTTCTCTTCTAGTTCCTTGAAGTTTCTAGTAGGATTTTCTCTTGGAGATTCCATCCATCTTCTTGAGAAAAGAAAATCTGATACGGGTCATAGCATGGAAGATCAGAAGGTCTTGGAGATTCCTATTTGATACGTGAAAGAGTTTCATCATCAAAGAAATACGCAACTTCTCTATTAGAGCACAATCGAGCTCCAAATGTATAATCTACTTCCTTGCATGTTGTAGATTTTATGAGCGCTTGTTAGCTGCTGTTCTATCTTATTGATAGGTTTATTTACTGATCATGATGGCTGAGATTGAGGACATGGATCCTGGATTGGATTTATAGCTTTCTGAATATGGTTTATGGCCTTATGGATACTTGATCCCTGTCAAGTGGGTCAAAAGTTTTGAAAATCTGTCCACAAGGCCCACCTACTTCCAACAATCGACGTCTATGTAAGTCCTGTCCCTACAAAAAGGGGTGGCAGTCTCTGTTCTAGGAGTTTAGTTCTTAAGCGGGACCCTTGCCAAGTGCATTGTGAGTCCACCTCTCATCCTGGGGAACTATCTGGTTGAGTTGGCTTCATAAGACCAGATTGAAGGCCTAGGTGCATTTTTCAAACTAGTCAGGAGTTGTCTATAAGTTAAAAACCTACTAGAAATCTCTCTGTGTCCTAGTCTTTGCTTGATTGCTTGCGCATCATATTAGCATAATAGGACCTTGCATATAGATTGGGTTAAACCATTACACGAGAGCTAGCCCAAAGAGAGAAAAATCTTGGGAATGTAAAAATCGAAGGTTGATCAGAATAGAGCCCGAATTAACCGTACTAATTTTTTTAGTACTCTAGTGAACCGGATTTTTTTTTAAGTTTTTTTTAAGAGCGTACTAATTCATAAAGGGAGAATTGAACCGACAGTTCTGGTCCAAGTAACGGTGTCATCATTCTATGGAAAGCTCTATTTTATGAAGAAAATATGATTAGCATATTATCTGACACATATTTTGGAACTTTCCTAGACCAAACTTCGATATTACGGCCAACCATTGACATAAATATCTTAGCATAGGTCACCACATTTTTTAAACTTACTGTCCATCAAGCCAAATCTACTCATATTCACCTAGCCTGAGCGGGCCACGAGCCTGGTCGACACGACCCACCAGGGGTTTGCCTTGGCACGGCACAGCCCGCGATGGGACGTGCCTGGCCCGGCCTAGGCCGTGCCGTGCTCAGCATGCCTCTTTAAAAAAAAATTTCCATGCATCTATGTCAAAGGCCGTGTAGGCAAAGGCCCTTGAATTGGACAAGTTCTATTCTAGTGTTAGAATTGAATTTCTGAATAGGTAAATGCCAACCTTTCTAAAATCTAGGTGTGTAGCAACTCATTTTTAGGTCATCGACGACGCTAGATACCCTGGGCTGGGGGGCTGGGAGTAACATGGGTAAATATGATCTCATAAGGTAGGGCCATTGACAAAGATGCATGAGCCCTGAATTGGTGGGCTTATCAATTTTGTGCCCTTTGAAAAGTGGATAAGTGTTCAAGATAGAGTATTCATATATCGACATCGCAATGTTAGGCCCAACTGGCAATAGATGAACAGTCCATGTCACATATCAACATATGAAAGTATTGGTAATATCACGTGTTTTTGTATTTCATTTATAAAAACTTCTTAGATTAAATTCTATTATGCTTTAAGCAAAATATCATTCACCCCCACAATAAAGTGGAGACACCATCAATCATCCTCTCTACAATTATTTGAAGCATAAGAGCAACTCCAATAGAAACTGCTTTTGGCCATGTCAGCACTTTTGCTCTAATTGGTATATGAGAGAGACTCCAACAATTACTTCAAGTCCTACATGGATTTGAAGTATGTGGCATACCATAAAGTGAGCTGTCTTTTCTTACTTTTTAAATAAAATAATAGCGATGGTAAGTGAATGTTGGTACATATGTAATAACGCACATAAGGGTTAAATAAAAATAAAAATAAAATAATAATTTGACATCTCTCGTGGAATGGCCAAGTAAGATGCCAAATTTACATAAGCCTTTTTTTTTTTTTGCTACATAAGCCTTTGTTTTGAAAAAGGCATATCCAAATTTGAAGTGTCTCTTGAAGATGCTCTAAGGACCACAAATGATTCTTCCTCATAGAGAAGGTGCTTTTGGCCAAGCCCATTAAATATCTGGTTTGTAGGCCCCGACCGGCCGACCTGTAACCACCAAGCTCATTAATTATCTGGTTTGTAGGATGTCTATTGGTACATTACCCAATTGAATTGTGAAAATTTAGATTAAAAAAGAGGAAGTGCTTGCCATAGTTGTTAATATTGTTTCGGACCTCCTTTCGCTCTGGCCTACAAAATAAAAAGTTTCGGCCAATTCAGGATTTCGGCGAAACTTTTCGAAATTAAATTTCAGGGAAAATATAACATAATATATATACATATATAAGTAAAAAATAGAAAAAGTATTAAATATAGATTTAATCCATTATAGTAATTTTTTTTGGAATTATATTTAGTGAAAATATAAGAAGTACAAACTATATATGTGTAAAAAGAGTAAAAAAAAAATTAATTATGTAAAATTTCATTTCTGCCGAAAAGTCACATTTCAGCCAAAATCCCGAATTTCGGCCGAGATTGACCGAAATTCAAACCGAAAAGTTTTAGCCAAAATCTCGTTTCAGCCACTTGACCGAAACGAAAAAATTCGACCAATTCGGCCGAAACAAAACGAAATTAATAATTATGGTGCCTGCGGGGCGACCGTTGTGGACAGGTCGGCCCATCGCATGCCGTGTCAAAACAAGCCAGTAGTGCCACATCCCTCGGCCCAGCATGGCGCATGGCACGGGCCATGCCTTGTCGTGGGCCGTTGACTAGCGGGCCGGGCCATACCATCACAGGTCGGCCCAGCCCATTTGACATCCCTCGTCACCCAACTTTAAACGATTCAAACCACTCTAAGTTATGACATACAGGTTTTAGCTAATCCAATATTGATCATTGACTAATTAAATAAAATTTTGATTAAAGTATTAATAGTAAAATTGTGATTCATCTTTCCAAAATCAGGTATTGACCCAACCCAAATTATATATGGGGCAAGCCGGAGCCAGTGCTCAAATACCTCGATCAAGCAACATTCAAAATCAAGCTTGAAATGAAGCCCGAGAGGCCAAAGAGGCAAAACTCACCACTCAAGGTTGCATCAATCCTGCCCGTATTTTATCTCAGCCATTAATAGTATAAATGTTCCTCTTAAAAGAAGTGACACAGAAGACTACATTAAGATTCTGAAGACAACTATATATGAGGCTTCAAACTAATGGCCAGCTCCAAAACCAAGCAAAAAACAATAAAATCATAAAACCAAACAGTAATGCCACATCTTATTGGATTCAAATAGCAATCCATGGTTCCAAAAGAAGAAATTATCTAATAGAACTTCCCTTGGAAGAAAAACCTAAAGACTCAGGTCAAGAGGAGTTGAAGGAAAGATAAACACAGATCCATTGTACATACACTACAAAAAAACTGCCACTCCTTTTCACTTCCAAATTTCCTTCATCTAAAATGAAACTCCTAAATAAATATTACACTTAAATCTCAATCTTTCAAATCAAAGAGACATAAGAAGCAGCAGCAGTAACTGATAGCTAGCTGATTCTCCCACAACATTTCAGACTTGTATTTTGAGAGAGAGTAGGATTAATCAACACAGGTTATTGAAACCTACTCATCTCCAAAATCAAGACCCTCAAATTGCAAGATCATGCAACGAATGACTCTTGGGGATCAATCAACAGAGAAAAGAAATTTCGTAGGAAAACAGGCCTAACAAGAAAACATAAAAAAATGAAGGGTTTTAATTCTGCTCCCGATTCAATAATTCTAACACCACCGCCACTAACAACAATAATAACAACAAGAATCAAGAAGTAAAGAAACACAAATCGTAAAGCCCTAATAATTGACATGAAACATCGGATCTATAACCAATGAAAAAGAACACAATCACAAAAACAAACAATAACGGTACTGCTTAATAAAGTAACTCAAATGCAACCCACTTGATAATTGTTTTCAAATTAGTGTTAAAATATTACATTTGTGGTTTACAGACAGGATATGCAAAATTGGATGCAATTTACATTGATAAAACAAATGACTGCTAAAGACTGTTGATCCCACTGTTTATCAAAGAAAGTTTTGAGGAACTGTAACAAATAAAAAAATAATCAAAACAATCAAAAAATTACAGTAATCAGCCCTTTGCTCTACTATTGGGTTCTCTGAGTAGTCGGATCTAACTCTGCTTCCAATCCATCAAGCAACCAATCTGAATACTCAAAATCTCCCGCACAAAAAGAAGAGGAACTTGGTGTAGATATCATTTCACCATATGCTTGCTGATTACTTAGAGAAGTCGAGTAACAAAAAGATGCTTCCATCGGGGGCACTCCTTTAGTAACCAAATTTGTTTGAAACAAACCAGATTTCTCTGAATGTAAGTTAGTAACATTTTCCACTGGAAATAATTCTGTCTCATAATCAGCCACTGTTTCCTCTAAATATGAGTCCGTAGCATATTTCTCTAGCCACAAATCTGCAATGTGATCAGCGTTGATAAAAGGAAAACCACTCCCATGAATTGTCTCTCCATTAAAGTTACCCTGCGAAGCAGTTGTGTAGTGATGACTTATGGAAGTGGAAGCTATCTCATTGCAACAATCATCATCAAGTTCATATTCTCTAAGAACTGGTAGAAAAGTTGGATCTTTGATAGAATGAGAACAGCTAAGGTCATCAGCTGAAAATAGATCAGTGCCACATCCGGGTGACACATGGTAAGAAGAATCTACCAGAATTTTGTCGCCTGTACTAGAAGTTATCAATGAGTTCATATCATTCACATTTTTGTATTGCACTTCAGCTAGAGGAGGAGCATTGTTACAATAATAACTTTTACTGTACTCTCCTAAACCCGAATATGTAAAGGAAGAATCCTTATCAATTGAATGATCATCCACGCGATTGTTCTTCTGGGAGATACCGGCCATGGTCGGCACTGGCATGTCTTCCAACATTGTAACGGCTGAAGCATACTCCATCAACTCATTGCCTTTCGACCCTTCGCTATTAATAAGCTTGATATTTGATTTCTCTTGATGTATCACAGTATGAATTTTCTCTTGCTCAGTAAATTGTAGGCGATGATTCTGATCATATTTATCAATGATATCATCTACCGAACTACTTCCAAAGGAGAATGGTCTTCCACCAACCGTGAACCCAATTACAGCCACTTCCACTCCAAAATCCAGTGCCAATTTTTTGGCCTTCTTAAACAGACCCTCTTTTCTCTTCGAAAGTGTGACAAATCTCTTTTGCTTGTCCTCAATTTTTCTCATTTCTATCTTCCTCTTACCCATATTATGAATGTGAAAATATAACCTGAAACATGAAGAAGAGAATCAAAGAATTAAAAAAGTGATCAAACAATTAATTGATGGTATAAAAATAGTAACAACTCGCATCAATCTCATCAAAAGAGAATTTGTGGAACTCTGAAGATGAATATGTTAAAAAATCATATAGATTCCAAACTAAGCCCTCTTCTTTTTTGGGCCTTCCTATTTAATGATTTTGCACCCCACCCGTTTTAAATCCAAAGTATCATATTAAACACTAGCCGCAATGATATTTCAAATCCTAAAACTTTATTTTGATCGAAGCAGAGATCATTGTTAACTTTATGATTCGTAAAATGTGATTTACTTCAAAAAAAAAATTAAAACTAGTTATGTGTATATAGATTCAGTGGGACTGAAGCCCATCAAAGTGAAGTTGGGGTCTCAAACCATAAGCAGAAAAGCAGAAAAGACGAGAGAAGAAGATCTCAGCCTAGGCTGTTTTCATTCATTCATGACCAAACATCTTACATCAGAAGCTTCTCACTTATATATACACATAGAATCAGTTAAAGGAGAATATAAAACAGTTACAAAGTGGAATTTGTTAGCAATGTGTACGACAGAGAAGTCATGACTAAAACTGAACTAACTTAACTGACTGTCACATGCGCAGTTATAACAGCTTAGCTCTTAGAACTCAGAGGCGATTCACTGACTTTTTTTTGACAGAGTGACAATCTACTATGCTATTAGGGTCTACCATATTAAAGGGCAAGATTTGATTTATGGACCTTTGTCTACCAGTTATAAGAGGTAACTAATTATTTTCTGCTATGCAGTGGAAAACCGTTTCTTACAGGAGTTGGAATTTGGAAAGGCTTATTTATTCTGTGAAAAGAGGAAGCCTACACAACAAATTTTACAAAAATTTGTTCATGGTTTACTCTAGAAGAGGTGAATTACTCTAGAAAAGGTGAAGTCCCACATTAGGTAATATGAGGAGACTAGCTAACTTGTGCTCTGCAAAGCCACAGCAGCTCCGGACCTATTCCAACTCTAGTTAGGTTCAAGCAGCATCATTTTCATTCCCTTCTTCTTTTATATTTCTTTTATTTGAACTGTTAACCTATTTATACATGAATGTTCTCATAGTTGGGCCAACCTGAGCCCAGATTGCAATGACCTGCCTAACTTTGTAGGAATTCCAAATGAGCTGTGCCTAAGCCTACATTTGCTTAAGGCCCTAGACAGAACAATATATTTAGGACGTTGAAAATGGAACTGGCTGGGCCTGACAATCAGGTCAGTGTGCTGTATCAGGCTATTTTGCACAAGACAAATAAATGGGCTATGCTTAGACAAACTTCAGCCTAGCCCGAGCCGCCCCACGAACACCCCCATTTATATATATATTAATTAAATATTAAATGAAATAATTCTTTTCCTAGCATGTTTAAGTATCTCCCATCCACTGCAAGGCGGGTTTGATATCTACTAGGGTTGGCAACGAATCGGGTTTAGAACGGTACCCGCCCCAATTCACACCTGCTTGAGTTATTTCAATCTTTTTTTTTTTTCTTAACTGAGAAAAGTATAAGCAACAATGTTATTTTGAACAGTAACAAAAGATTTCTTAAAAGAGAAGCTTGGGTTTCTTGAACAATATATTTTTAAATAAATTATAAAAGGAACCCTTTAAAAGCCCCAACAGATACCTATTCAGCCCAACACATTGTAGAACGAAGAATTCAAAAATCCAATAAGAAAAATATTCATTCAATTCAATCAAATGAGATGAGATTGAAAACAGGAAAAGATGAATAGAACCCATTAAAAGCCCCAACAGATACCTATTCTATTCAACCCCACACATCATGAGTGGAAACCATCAACACTTACCCAACCCAACTACTATTCTCAAAACCCAACCACGCCCGACGCAATTAGAATTGGAATTGAAGAAGATATAAATAAATCTATAGAGAGAAGAAAGAAAACCTAAAGCACCAACCCCAAAAAACCTAAGCTTCCCCAGAATTCACCAAGAAATAACTGGAACCTCAAATGTCCAAAATTTTCAAATTGCAACACGAAAACAATCCAAGAAACCCCCTAATTCCCCAAAATCTCATGTTGCAGACACTCAATCTAAAACTTCAAACTGGAGAAACCAAAACGCTAAAACTCCAAATAAAAGAGAATTCAGAGTTATAAGAGTCTTGAAATTGCACAAACCATAAAACCCAAGAATCCCAGAACTTAAAGCGATTTCATGAACTCAAAATGTCATAGATGGCAACAGAGAGACAGACATGGAGCTACAGAAATAGATTTAGAAGAAAAAACAAAAAAAAAAGAACTAGGGTTTGTGCCTGTACCTTACAAAATGAGAATGGAGTTGATGTTTTCTTGCAAGAGCTTCGTCAGAACTCAGATCGTGAGAGGAGATAATGCAGAGATTGTTGCTTTCTTACATGAATGAAGGATGCATATTTGGTCACACACATCTCTAGATATATATATATAGAGACGGAGACCGCGCAATTTGTTTTTAAAAAGTTTCGTTTGGACGAAACTGCCCTCCTTTTGACAGCTTGCATTATTTATTATGGAGGGCAACTCAGTAATTTTCCTTCTAAATATCATAGGACAGCTAGATGTATCCTCATTGGAAACGGATACCGTCTTTGGACCAAACACTTAAACAGGGAAACCTGTTTTTACCTATCATGGGTGCCACATGGGAGACATGCTCATCCATGAATTAAAAAAATATCCTTTCCTCTATGTGGCACATCTCTCCCATGTGGTACCCCTTGATCCGTCCAAACAGAGGATCTGGATTCATTTTCATTGTAAGTGGATCTAAAGTCAAAATCAGATTACAGATGGAAGTATTAACAATTTAGACGATTCAAAATGAATGTTGTCCTTGTCAGTGATGTATCTCAGATTATACTCTAATATGGGTTCGTCTTATCATAAGATTGAGCAAATGATAGATGATATGATTAGCACAATCTTCCGCATTGTTAATTAAATGCATTAATCATGTTATCATATATATATATATATATATATATATTTTGGAGCACTTGACTAAATCCCCCAGAGTGGTGGCCTCCCCTTGTTTGCACTCATCGGGTACGTCAGGCGAGAATAGCCAGTGTCCCAACTTATTAGCAGACTTCGATACTGAGACCTCCGGGTGGTTACGAAGTAACCCAACCAACGGTGCTACCAAGCATTGTTTGTGATATACTATATAAGATTGGCAATGGCTTGGGGTAGCGTGTAAGGCCATTGAGCCCGACCCTCTTGAATATGTACTTTTTAGGCCCGTGAACTAGGGACAATCCAAAAAAGCAAAGCCCATTTGCATGATGGTTGGGCATGGGCTTTGACATTAAAGCCAATGGCTTAACCCAGCCCTAGCCCATTTTATGACCTACCATATTTTCAACATATATGTAGGGGGATTTTTCTCCAACGGGAGTCTTGCACTGATTGAATATAAAAAAGTTCATAGATGAATCTCAAGTATCGAAAAGACAACTCTTATAGTATTAATCATGGAGCTTATCACGTTTAGCATTAGACATAATGATCTAAAACCATCACAACAAACTAAAGACTTCAGGCTCACAAAAACAAAATATTGAGTTAATGGGATTATTCATATTTTCATGTCAAAACTTAAACAAGTTATGCTATGTGGTTAAATGAATTTAATTTACGCAGTTACATAGAAATAATTTAATGTTTACTAATTGACATAGAAATAATTTAATGTTTACTATTTTAAACAATTGGGCCTAGTCTCTGGCTTGAGGTTGACAGTTTTCCCGACGACCGAACTTGGGCTAGACATATTGGCCCGTAGGCATTGCCAGGCCTAATTTTGAGGCCCTATTATAAATGAGTAGCACTTGAACCCACCTCAACCCGACCCTAGCCAGGCCCTTCGACAACCCCATGTCCAAACTTCCTTGCAACAATAAAGGACAAGGCTTGGACCAAAAAGGTCCAAATTGTATATTTTTTGGTTGGTTGAGCCTCAAATGCCTTGGCTTTCAATGAGTTAAATTGAGCTTAGCGTTGTTGTAGTTGTTATTATTATTTGCTCAACTGGAACAATGTTAAGGGAGTAACACTTCCAAGTTCAAACCATATTCTTTTTCTTTGTGATTGTAGCATGATAAATGACTTTATAGGGTGGCATATCAGACTAAATGTGCCTTGCCTTGGTTAAACTTTATTTGCCTAAGCTTTTAAGATTTATGACTTGATTTCAAGCGTTGCAAAGCATTTAACTAAATTTAAGATAAACTGAAACTTGGCTCAAATAAACTACAAGCTGAGCGTGCTTAGGTTAGGCCAAGAAGTATCTAACTGAATTTGAGATGAACCAAAACTTGACTCAAATAAAATACAAGACGAACGAGCTTAGTTTAGCTTAAGCTTGACTCGGTTCAAGATTTACATACCGTAACAAACATAAGTTCAACTCAAACTCAGGCACACACTTTCATTGTACTTGTGTGTTGTTCAATAAATTAATATATGGAGATATATAAAATACCAAATCAATGAATATATATCATTAGAAGAAGATCTGATTGAAAGATTTGTCAATACCGACCATCCCTGAACGTCGATATCAACCATTATGTCAGTCAGATTTTCTTCAACATGTAACTGTCTTATTTGCTGAATACAACAGAATGGTTGTTATCGACCATATCGCAGAAAAAAAAAAAGAAAAAAAGAAGAAGAAGAAGACAATAACGTTGAATCTGCAGGCCCACCTAACAATCATCTGCCCTTGCCTCCTCCCACTCTCTTGGGATCTGCAGGTCCCTGGCCCTCATCCCCTCCCTCCCCCACTACCTCCAGGCCCAGGCCCTCTTCCTCGTCTCCTCCTATAACTTGGCCTCCATCTCCCCTAGCTCCCTTCTTCTCCCTCCTCCTCTCCCTCCATGGCGAACCTCCCTCTGACGAAGACGAAGACGACCCCATGCTAGCTACCCTCCATTCCTTTGTATCATCCCTCTCCCTGCCTCCCCTAGCCACATCCACTACTTTGGAGCAGCACCAGCAACAAACAGAGAAATCCTGACTTTCTATTTGGGTTCTGTAAATCCAAGAACTAGCATAGAATGGTTGATATCGACCATAACACTAAATGATGAAAAAAAAAAGATACAAAAACACACCCAGATGACCCCTCCTATCTCTAAACTACTAGTGGGTCATAATCTTACCTATGAAATACTATGAGGACTTTTCTGGTAGTTTTACCTATATAATATATAGCCTAAGAATACAAATGGTCCTCTCATGACCATTCCAAGAAAATAGCATGTTGCATCACGAATGCATAAAGGGCCCGATCCCTTGTGGGCGTTCACATGTGCATATATTCACAACCTTTTATATGGCATGAAATGTGCCATAAAAATTGCAAAGCCCAATAGAGCAATGATTGTGAAGATCCAGGTGAATACAAATGACAACTTATTGACGGCAAAGGTGAGGAGAGGGAGCATTTACCCGTTAACTTTTTAAATTTTAAGTATTTTCTTTGTGAATTTTATTAAGTCGTGTCTTGATAATTAGAGGTTTTAAAGATATAAGAGGAATTTACTTGAAAAAAAATTAATGTGGCCATTGGACCGAATCAAACAAATTATCTATACATGCATCGAATAGGGAAATTCTCCCTAAAATCATTTTTTTACGGTCAATATCGACCCTCATTTTAAGTGTTGAGGTCGATATCGACCCTGGGCAGGCAGAAAGAAACAATTTTCCTTCTCTCTTCCCCAACCCCAATTCAATAATGGGAAAAAAAAAAAACAGTTTTTGGGGCCTGTTTGGATTTGAGCTACTCTAGAATGAAGAAGAAGAGAAATGACAGTCATTGACATTCAACATTACCAAGAGTGATTAATTGATGCTCTATTGTAAATTCTCAGCCAACATAGCATGAAAAAGTCATGTATCTCATGTCCAAATAATTCAATCACTATCTCCGAAGGCCCCAAAAACTGTTTGTGGAACATGGGTTCTTAGCTTGAGAGTTCATTTGAGGAGGCCATTTAGGGTCTCTTTTCATCCAACCTTCAAGCGTGCTCCATGCATAGGTAGAGGACGATTGGGTCGATCTTGTTGCATTGGGGTAGATGCCAGTACATGCTTTGGAATTTGAAAGAGGGTTGTTGGATTTTTTCCAAAGACAGAGCATCACATAATTCTTGCCTTGCCATGTGGATGGAGATTGATTTGTTTGACTTGTGACCTTCTACTTACACTTTTGTTCCCGATAATGATCGAGTTGTGGACTGAACCCATTTTTGGATGATTGTGTGTTGCTGATTATGATAATACTTGCTCGTTCTATTTCTTGTCAAAAGGATGAAGCAATTGTTTAATTAACAATGATGAGGTCTGTTGTTTTAAATATTTGAGCTATTTTTAACGTACAGCAAGGGTTCCCAAATTAGTACATGCAATGATTTGTGGTTTTTTTAAAGTACTTAAGAAAGGCCAATGAACAGGAACACTAGCTTACAAAGCAGGGATTCCTCAAATTAGTACATGCCTCAGATTCAATTCCCATCAAAGGTATCTTGATTCGCATAAATTTGTTGCAAAAAGGTAAAAAGGAGTTGTGGTCTGTGGACTAAGGCACTAGAAATTGCATTACTGGTAAGAATTAGTTGTGCTACTTCCATGCATTCATGCACACACCAACACATCAAATAATTGGTAAGAGTTACTTGTGCTACCTCCATGCATTCATGCAGACACCTACAGATGAAATCCAGCTACATATACATTTCTTTTGTTTCGTCTCTTCTGTTTCTCACTCACTCATATTACTCTCATTTTGCAGAAGAAAACTACTACTTCAAATCATTGTCAAACATCCAATCAATGCTCATATCCTTTAAAACCTAGTTCTCAAATCAATTTCTAATCTTTGAAACTGTAAGACCCTGACCCTGCCTAAGCTTATTTAACATCTAACTAATCTTAATAAGGTGTCCAATATATGTTTTGGATGGTCTTGTGATAGAATAAGTAGATTAGTGAAGTGTTGAACCAACTTAGGTAGACCTATGACCTTTTTGATAATTCTGAGGCACACGTGTTGCCAAAGTTTAATGGGTTTAGGTACATTTCACTAAGCATGTCATGAACAATAATCTTCATGTTTTGGTCCAACCCATCTTGATTCATTTCCAAGCCCAAAACAACCCCAGGCCCTTTTCCCCAAATTTCCTTGAGACCTTGGACTTGCATGCAAAACCTGGGAAAAATTTCCCATTTAAACAATCAAACCACCGTCCCTCATCCTGTTTCTCCATTTTCACTAAGAGAGAGGAGTCCTCTTTCTCTTCTTCTCTCCTCTTCATCTTCCTTTACCCATCTTTCTTTTTCTTCTTCCTCAATTGGTTAGAAGAGCTCTTGCAAGTTGGAGTTAAGGATTAATGCAACTTCATTTTCTCAATCAGGTCTCTTTAGTAATTCTTCCATTGAGCTCATTTGACTATGAATCACAAATGAGCCATAGGTGAGCCCACATAGGAGAGGGCACTTTTTGGGCTATTCCAATCATTAATCTTAATCCCAACATCAAATCCTCTTCTAGCTTCTTTAACAGAGGAATATAAACGAACACATGGGAAGCACTCTTTACAAATATAGATAAATATTAGAGTAACATAAACAAACAGATGGTGGGCGTTTTCTATGCACACAAGCAAAACAAGAAGAAACCAGAGTTCTGGTTTTCCCTTTTGTCATTGAGAAAGAGAGGCATCCATGAGAGAATTCCAAATCAAATACAAATACAGAGAAATATTAGAGTAACATAAACAAACAGATGGTGGGCGTTTTCTATTTACACAAGCAAAACAACAAGAAACCAGAGTTCTGGTTTTCCCTTTTGTCATGGAGAAAGAGAGGCATATGAGAGAATTCCAAATCAGATTAACACCCACAATTAAGAAATAAAAGCACAAAGCATGAACATCTCAATCAATAACATTGGCTGAAACGAACAACTGGCAATGTTCAAAGGAGATCAAAAGGAACGCAATCACGTGGGCTTTGTCACAGACTCACCGTGATGCAGCCCCAGTGCTCACTTCTTTATGTTTTGAATGAAATCAAGGGCATTAGCTAAGACCCCAAAGGCCCTTCGATCCTTCATGTTCAAGGAGAAAGTTATGTAGAAGCGTATAAACCAGCAAAAACCAGGGTAGAAAAACAGTCCCTTGCCATTTCCATTCCAATGGAGTAATTACTTGTACCAATGATGCACATTTTTTATCTTGCAAGTATAAAATCCCAGTAAACTTTAAAAAAAAAAAAAGCATCAAAGCTGTTTCTTTTGAAATGGGTGCTGATCAATATGTTTCTCAGCAAATGGCCAATCAATGGCAAAACCCACCAGATCTCAATATAACAAAACTTTAACCCTACGAATTAAGAATAATAACAAAACCCCATCTGACACCTTGCATGTAAGGAAGGAAGTAAAGAACTGACAAAAGGAGAAAATGTGAAATCCGAACCTGGAAGAGGAAGGCAGCTGGTGAGAGAGATCAGTTGGGTTGCAGGGACGAATCGGGTGGCCTCAGTGGTGTTGCAGTGCGGTGAGATAGCAGTTGTTTTGGTCCAAGACGGTGCAGATCGAGAGAGAGATGAGCCAGATCGAGGGGGAGAGAGCAGATCGAGAGAGACAGAGAGAGAGAGCAGATCGAGAGAGACAGAGAGAGAGAGCCGATCGAGAGAGAGATGAGCAGATGAGAGAGAGAAAAGAGGGAAAAGCCAGATCGACAGGAGAGCAGATCGAGAGAGACCGAGAGAGAGAGCGCCGATCGAGAGAGATGAGCAGATGAGAGAGACAGAGAGAGAGAGATGAGCAGATGAGGGAAAACAATAGAGGGAAAAAACGTAAAGAGGGTTTGCGTTGGCGGGAGCGGGAGAGGGAGAGGGAGAGAAGGAGGGAAAAACTAAATCGATATTTACCGACGTTTTACACTGAACGCGGTAATAATTTTTCCGACGCAAATTTCGTCGGCAAAAATACATTTTTGTCGTTAAAGATCGATCATTTTTAATTTTTGTAAAAATAAAATTCAGATTTACCGACGTTTTAAATAAACGTTTCTAAAAGTCCAAACCAATATTTATTTTACACCTTATAACAAAATTTAGTTTCACCGACGGTTTTTTTTCGTCGGAAAAAAAAAACAGAAAAATAAATAAATAATAAAATACTTTTACCGACGTTTTTTTTCGTCGGTAAAATATAAAATAAATAAAAAATACAATTTTTTACCGACGTTTTTTTTCGTCGGTAAAAATCCAAAATAAAATAAAAAGCCTTTATTAACAAAAAAAACGTCGGTGAAACTCATAGAACGTCGCTAAATATTATTTTACCGATGTTTTATAAAACGTCGGTAAAAATCTATGGCTTTACATACAGTAAATTTTTACAGTGAACTTTCCCGACGTTTTTTAGGAAATCGTCAGTGAAAATCGTATTTTACCTACGTTTTTTAAAAAACGTCGGTAAAAGGCTACTTTTCACCGACGAAATTATAAAGCGTCACAAAAAAACGTGACTAAAAGTGCAATTTGTTGTAGTGATTGCAACTTCATTTTCTCAATCTTAGTTAAGCCTCCATCTTCCTCAAACCATTAATTCATCTCCTCCATTGACAAGGTTTGCACTCAAGCATCTCTTCCTTAATCACAATCAACCAAGGAGCTGTATATGTGAGTAATCTCAAGTCCATCATCTTTCCCATCATCAACAACATCTTCTTCAAGTTTATTTCTCTCCATTCCACATCCAATCTTCTCTATTGGTAATAACCCATCTTCTAAATGATCTTCTAAGTTTAGTATGAACTATTTGGATTCATTTAAAGTACATGCATGTTAATAGATTTCCATTTATTGCATTCATGATTGTAGGAAGGTGATTTGAGCTTAAGAATTTTGATGGCTTTATTTGGATTGGATCAAGAAGAAAGATTAGAGGGGAAAGCACCATTTTAGGCAAGTAATGAGCAATTATTAATGTATGCATGCGATTTATCCTTGATTGAATAATGAGGTTCAATTGTGTATTTAGATTCAGCCCATTTCCTTTAATTTGATTAATATTGGAATGGGTTCTTGTAATGGATTAATGTGGAATGTAAATTGGATGATTTATAGATTTCATGAGCACTTTGGAGGCCCCTTTTGTCCAGGTTTATACATTATAAAGTTGGGTTTTAGGTATAAAGAATAGGCCCCAGAAAACAGAGCATTTAAGCTCAGTTTTTCTGTGTGCAAAATGGGTACAGTGTGCTTCCCACTCGAGCCAAGCCACTTGGTTGCTCGATCGGGTCAATTTCTGCCCAGAAAATTGGTCACAGAATGCTGTCCACTCGAGCGGATCATTGGGCCAGCTCGAGTGGGTAGGCCCAGTAGGCCCAACAGTGTCAACTTTGAACGACCATAACATTTGATCCGTACAGCAGATTTTGGAGTTCCACATATCGTGGGGAAGCTCTTGGAATATACAAACCATTGGTCCACACATCCTAATGATCAAAGATTGGGAGTGGAAGTTGAAATGTAGACCCTTGAATCAGGCCTTATCTCTTTTGGGAAAAAGAGACTTTAAATCTAGTTTGGACCCTTAATTGGAACCCATGGACTAAACCCTTCATAATCAATCCCCCAAAGATGATTGTGGCATAAGCACTAAACCAATAAGGTTTTTAAGGTGTAAATGATTAGCCTTGTAGGTCCATAGAATGGTACCCATCACCGATTATCATAGTCAGATGGAAATCATAACACATGAGAAATCTTGGGCTGAGATCATCTCATGTGCTTGCCCGTCTTGTCTAGAACTTCACCATGGGTGTTGATTTAGAGGAATCCGATGTACCTCACACATACACAACGGGACACCAAGAAAATGTAGCACGTGCAGCTAGTTAGCTAAAATTATATCGAAATGGACGGTTAGTGACGAAGGGTAATTAGATTAGGTTTGGTTAGTAAATCTCCTTGATTCTATTAATCAAATTGCATTTGCATATTGTTATTGATTTTATTATTGTCCTCTAATATCTCAAGAATTGTTATATGCATTATTTGTATTACTTCTCAATGATTATTGCTATTGTCTTACAAATGTATCATACATTGATGTGAATAGCGGACTAAGTAAATATGACTAGATTGATTGAAATGAATTGGAATGGATAGAATGGAATCTAAAGATTCGAAATGAATTGAGTGTGTAGGTCTTACTCAAGTCATGTTGATTGAATTGAATGAGTCAGCACTACTTAGCTTCGACCGGACGATACTCGACGAGGTGGGTCTTGGTTTAGAATTGTTAATGCTACTGCGCAATAGGTAGTCTGGAGCACCGAAACTTCAGAATTAGGTAGCGAGGAGAACCTTTGGCCGGGTCACTGGTGACAACCCAAAATGCGTGCTCTCTATTAAGGAAGAATTGAGCAAATGTAGTAGCCAACTAGAATGTAAGTATTGATTTGTGATTCGATAAATCATGATTTATTCTTAATGCACAATGTGCCTAGCCTCCGATTATTTTACTTCTTTTAATCTTCCGTCCATAACTCAAATTGAAATAACATGTGTTAATCTTAATTACTCATACATTGTTGAATCGTTGTATTCATGGTGCTACACTTGGTGTCACAAGGATCCAGGTTAACGAGGAGGATAATTGATAGTTCTCCAGATTAGAGAGTTGACCGGTAAGGACAATGGTTGGCTTTGATCGCCGGAGTACGCATAAGAGTGGTAATTATGGCTTAAGACTAGATAGTGCACCTTTCACTTAGCTTAAGTATGCATTTGATGGTTTAAATTATTAGCTTTGTAAAGACTGATTGTTATGTAAGAGATTGGTTAATGGACTGCTCATGGCTTTGATATTAATATTGTACATACTTCCACACATGTCGGTGAGTAATCCTCACACGTGTAAAATGGAATTTTTTCATTTGTGAATTCGGATTTGGTCCGGAACAGGTGTCAAGTTCATGAGAGTACGCGCGTCACACCTTGGGAACCCCCCTAATGAGGGAATTCTCGGGTTCAGGACGTGACAGAAACTCCCCACATAAACCATCTCTCACACTCTCCTACCTCATCAACTCATGCGAGTTGACTCCAGAATATGCCATTTACGCTTTAGGCGATGCAGATGGATGATTATAAGCCATGTGAAGAATTGAATGCAGTCTAACAACACCATTTTGAAAGCATATAGGCTACCTAATTTAGCCTCGTTTAGGCCGGTCGTTCTAGCGTAGAAGACGGATACGTTGATATTGCCTTTTTTTCTAAGTTGTTTTCATCACTATACATGGGCTTGATGCATTTAATTTTAATGGGTTATACTCTGATTAATGATATTGTAGTTTTACTTTCTGTTTTTCCTTTTCTTTTGTAGTATCGAGATTTTAGTTATCTATGTTAACATACGTTATTATTATTTTATCAATTGGGGTTGAGGGGTTTTTATTTTCAATAATGTTTGGTTGCAGTTGAATTGGTTCTTACTTGAATAATTAATGAAACCAATGGTAATTTTCTGCTTTTTTACAATACTATTTCACCTACAACCATATCTTCTAGTGCTTGTCATACAGTTGTGCTTAGTGAACTTTGTGTTTATGCAGGTACTAAATCTCATTGATATGGTTATTGAGATTATTTAGAAGAATTTTAAAAAAAATGAAACATAAATATGAATCATGAAGGGGATGGGTGCTTAAAGTTAAAACTATGATTGATTATTCAAGCACAAAAATTTTCATCTTATTATATTACAGTTGCATGCTACATATTGTTCATAGTGAAAATAGAGATTGAACCTTTTTGTTTGATACATGACTCATCACCTTATGGCTGTATTGAAGCCTTGACTTGCTCTCATTTGATATGAACCAAAACTCATTATCTGCAATGTTTTTTAGTTTTACTTTTTAAATACTCATTTTCCTTCCTTAACTTGCTCATTTGATATGACTTTTTCATCGAATTCTATAGGTATTGTTTTTATGAGCATGCTTTTTTTTTTCTTTTCATAGTGTGCTCAGAATACTTGGCTTCAATAACTGTGAATTCTTTTTCATTGTTGTCCTATTACCATCTTGGTTTAATTAATTTGGAGGAAAAAGCTTGCCCGTAGGCTTCTTTTTGACAAAAGTGCCAATGACGACTATAAGAGGAGTATTTTGACCAAGTCAAAGCAATGTGGTGGATAGTTCACCTTGAAGATGAAGGGAATGGTTTGTTGATATGAATCATCTTTCATGAAGTGCATTTTTTCCATTTACAAATCTATACGGTTACGATTTGTGCTTATGTTTGTTGTTTATATTGCTTATAATAGGTGATAGATTTGACATTAACTAGGGAAAATCAAACAAACTTTGAGGATTATCTTAACAATAACCCTCATGCAAACCTTGGGATGAACTTGACTGTTACTGTCCTAACCACTGGATTCTGGTCAAGTTATAAATCATTTGATCTCAACCTTCCTGTAGAGATGGTATGGGCTTAGGTTTTTGGTCACTATGTGTCTAGAGTATAAATGATTATGTTGTAAATTAACTATGGGTGTTTGAATCTCATGTTAAATGTGTTGAAGTTTTCAAGGAGTTCTATCAAACAAAAACCAAGCATAGAAAACTTACATGGATTATTGACACCAAAAAAGTCACCTTGCCTCCTCAACATCAAGAAGCCACACCCTACTACAAACATGGACGGCTTCAACATGCTTCAAAATGGCTGCACGCCAAATTTCAGGTCATTCCGACAATGTTTGACCCGACTTTGATGCTCCGAAAGAAAATCAAGGCTACTAGTGGTGGAGCACCCCGGGACCATAACATCCAAATCGGAGCTAATAGATCATCTCAAAATGACTCCAATAGGCTCCCTGTCAAATTTTAGGTCAATCGGATATCGGTTGACCACACATCAAAGCTCGACACCTTCCTTGCGACAAAATCAAGGCTAGCAGCGACGGGAACTCAAACGGCTTCGAAACTCAAATAAAAGCCCATGGTTGGTCCTATTTACTGCTCGGGAAGCTCCACGTCAAATTTCAGGTCATTCCGACATCGTTTGACCTAGTTTCAACTCTTGACAAAAATTGGCAACTCTGCGCAATAAAGTCTTTGGCTTTTCCAAAAAAATAGGAAACTTTGTGCCCGGTTTTGCACGACTTCTCATTGGGTTTTCTCCAGGAGAACCAAGCCAAAAAATGAGGAAAAATGTCAAGAAAAATACAAGAGGAAAAAGAAGCAAAAAAGCTCGAAAAACGACCGACAAAACAGCGACCAAAGGGGAAAATCCCCCTATGGTCGCCGGTGACCTTGGAAATCCGGGTCGCCGGATTTTCGCCAAGGTGTCCTTTTTTCGATTCTTTTCGCATTTTGGGAGTTTCAGCCCCTGTGATTTCCTGAGACTCTGAATGAAATCGTCATCGATCGTTCCAAGATCGCCAATCGGCTGACCTTGAAAGTGCACTTTCTGTCCGACCGATCGAGAAATCGACAAGACAGATGTCACCGGCCCGCTGGTATCAACCAATGTCTGAAGTCACATGATCATCCAACATCAATCAACATGAAGATCCATCGTCAATCATCGCAAGAAGAATTTCAAAAGACGCGGCACGACCCGCGACTCTTCAACTCCTCGGCAACCACTTAATGCTGTTAATTGACCCAACTAAATGCGGTCATTAACTCATTATTTTGGACGGTCCCATCAGAAGCAAGGAAATGAGAGTTACAAGTCCAAATCATCATGACATTAAAGTTATGAAACTCCTCTCATCATGGAGATTAAAGGCGATTAAATGCCCATTATCTCCACTGGTCAATTAGATGCCAAGAAAAAGGAGTTACAAAACAAATGATTTAAAACTTGTAACTCCTCCCATTATGTGGTTTTAATGCATTAAAGCCCATAAAGTCACCTAAAGGCCACCAAATGCCTATAAAAGGAGGTCACTCCAAGAAGCCAAAAGACATCCAAGAAGCCAAAAGACACACGGAGAATCCCGGAATTCCAAACTCAAGATCCAGAAGTCCTGCTACTATGAAGAAACTCTGCTGCAACAAACACCCAAAAGGTGATCAAAGTCCCTTGAGGGGGGGGTATAAGAAAAAGCCCCCTCTTCTTCTACTCAACATGGCCAAGACGCAGCTCTTCAACCCGTCTCTTCGTTTTTCATTGGGTATAGGACTTTCCCTTGGTCCTTATCCTCTAAAAAACTGAAGTCCAAGCCAAACCAAAGAATCAAAGCATCAAGCGTTCTCTTCTGAAGGAAGATGGCGAAGTCCATACATGACTTGCGACCGTCGATCTGAACTGGTCCCTACGATCTCCTGAGAAGTCAAATTCACTTTCTTACTTTTCTATTGTACTTTATTTTTTTTAAGAGAAAAAAAAATCGTATTTCTTGTCTTTCATTTTGATAAGATTTGTAAATCGCCTTTCACGGCACAAAATCGCCTCCTACGGTAAAAAATCGCCTCTCACGGCAAACTCGCCTTCCACGGCAACCAAAAATGAAATCGCCTCAAATGGCATTCAAAAACTGTCTATTTTCTTAAATATATGTGCAATTTGGAAAGTTAGAAAAAAGGATTGATTTCCTTTCTACTTGTGAAGGTGGATCTCCGGATCACCATTTCCAAATTCCAAGTAGAATAGAAAATTTGGCATACCCGTACAAAAATATAAGATGTCCTTTTTTTTTCTCCCCCTTTCCTCCCTCCATCTCGATTTTTCCTCTCGGCGACCCCGGGGACGGATGGGAGAGGAGAGGAAAGATAAAAAATAAACGGGTCCATCAAGTTGGCATACCCGGTGGGACTAGTTCATTAGAGAAAGCGATGCTTGAATTCTTAGGCTCCTTTCTAGTTGGTGGCCTATGTTGGATCTTGCGTCCAAAAAAAATGAGATGGGATTTTTGGAAAATTTCTACCTTTGAACTTATTTCCATTCTTTCTCATTTCAAATTATTTTTTTTCAAAAATCTAAAAAAAAAAGATTTCTTTTTTTATTCAATTTTGAGAAACTTTGATCCTCTCCCCTTTGAACTTGATAGCTCACAGAAATGTTCGTAGCTATTGTTCTTATCGGGGGATGGGCCACCTTTTCTCTTTGATGAATCCGATAAGGATTTCAAAAAAAAAAAACTCCTTAAAAAAAATCTTTTCTTTGGAATCAAATTTGAGGAAGTTTGGTCCCTCCTTTTCGGATTTAGCGCTCGCAAAAACGTTTGAGCCCTTATTCGGATTGGAATACCGTTCTTTCTCTTTGATGAATCCAAAAAAAAAATCAAAATTTTTTCAAAATCCACTAAGGTTGCACCAATTGCGTTCTTTAAATGAAGTGTATCTAAGAAAAACCTTGTCCAGAGTGTGGAGACAATTAGACTGTTCGAGGCAAGGGTCCTCCAAACGGGTTCATTAAGGAATCCTACCCTAACCTGGGGACTGATCTATCTACTAAGGTTTCATAAGACCGAATTGAAAACCTTTGTGGTCCTTTAAAAAAAAAACAACAAAAAACTTTCAAAAAAAAGCTTTCAAAAAAAAAAAAAAAAAAAACTTCGGTCATTTTTGGGTTTACATCTAAGAAATCTTGGTTCTCTCCTTATGCCGGTAATCTGGTATAACTCATATGGGCAACAGGGATCCTGGTCCGATGATGAAGGAGACCAAGAGCCTATTCAAGGAAATGTTGTTGACTCAGCACCCGTCAACGCTCCAGCGGAACTCAATCATGTTGAACCACAAGGGGCAGACGAAGAAGAAGATTTGGCTCCCATGCCTGATCCTGAAGAGTATGCGCAGATCTTACAGCGCCTTGCCTTAGAACAAGAGCAAGATCTTCACGATCAAAATCCGGAACCGGAAGTCCCTGAAAATCAACAGGTACGTCCTCCCTCAACTCCTGAAAATGGAGAGGACTACTGGATAGATGATCCTCTCATATCCGATGATGAGTCCGACTCACAGCAGTCCACTCTGGGGGAATCTCCTATCAGGGCAACTTGTAATGCGATAGCTCAGGATGATAGTGCCTCTGAAGCATCATCTATCGAAGACATATACTCTTCGGCTACACCTGATAGTATATCTTCTGGAGCCATATTTTCTCGGGTGACTTCCACTGAGATAACATCTTCTCAACCTTCGTCCCCTGAAACCGTGACGTCACAACTCACAACTTTTCCGACCGATCATCCTGAAAAGACTTCAGCCAATGGAGACCTGGTCAGCTAGTCCTAGATACCTGACCTCACAGGAGATGTCTGGACCGACAAATTACTCGATGAAGGAGAAAAGTTGCTGGATGTTACTCAGGACTTGTTCCCGGAAAATGTTCCATGCAAAGCAATCACTGAGGATGGCGACTCTGCTGCAGACACATCTTCAGTAAACGAGAAGGATCAACCCTTGGATCCCAAGGACAATTTTCAAATGAAGACCCTTCTCAAAAAGCCCTTGAAGTTGGTAGAGGTACCCGTTCTGGCCGGGATTACCATAAAAACTGCAACCAACCTTATTCTTCTTCTTATGTAAATCCTTCAGGAACACAAAATGTAAACGCCCTAAGTGGCAACAATAATGAACATGCAGGCCCGAAGGAAGCTTTCAAGTATGACTTGATTGAGCACTTCAAACACATACCTGCACGACTACACATCCTGGACTTATTACGAATGTCTCCACAAACTCGTAATAGTCTCATTTCAGAACTACAAAGGCTGAATGCGGATGTTGACAAACATGCCCTACAAGTCCTACAAATTGAAATGGACTATAGGGTCAAAAAATCAAATACTCCCTCGAAGGGAGAAAAGAAGAAAACCGAGGGATCAGGCATTGAATGCCTCTCAGTTCAGAAAGCAGCAAGTGCAACCATCGCCTTCGGTAAAGATGACCTCCTGCTAGGTGAGACAAAGCATAACCGACTCCTGTACTTCACAGGGTACATCAAAGAAATGCCGATACACAGAGTCCAGATCGATCCAGGTTCTGCACTCAACCTCATCTTTACTTCGGCACTTGAAGAGCTGGGCATCCCACCTAGCAAGCTGAGTCACACGTCTATATCCATCTTTGGGTACAATGGGAGCGCTCAAAGGCCTATCGGCAAAATCAGGTTCAAGTTGCAAATCGGTGACCTTATCTCTGAAGTCACTGTGTATGCAATAAGAACCCCCTCATGCTACAATATCCTTCTTGGACGTCCCTGGATCCACGAGAATGGTGTCGTCCCTTCAACTCTACATCAATGCATTAAGTTCCTTGGCAACAACGGCTCGATACATCGAGTGTTTGCAGACAAAAAACCCTTCAAAGGCAAAGAAGTCCATTTTGCAGATGCTCAGATGTACAAAGATGAAAAAGAAGAAAATGAGGAAGAAATAACACCCTTTGTCAAAAATCTCTAGAAAGATAAAGGCAAGGCTCCTCAGCAATCATTGGAAGAAAACAAACCTTCCTGTAGATCTGAAGAGGGAGATCCATCTCCCTTTGTTGTTTCTCTCAAATCTTCTAAGCCCTTGGTCATAACAACCAAAGCAAAAGTCTGGGGGCAAGTTTGTCGTCTCCTTCGTGTCTATCATGCAAGACACGGATTCGGAGTCAGAACCGGAAGACAATACATCACCAAGCCAAGCTGACACTCAACAAGTTCAGCCTGCTGATGTAGAAGATCCTACGTCTGCTTCCTTCGTTGTTCCGGCAACTTTAGCAGAAGAGAAGCCAATCTTCTTTCACATATCAGAAGCTTCTTCATCAAACTCCTTGCTTGAACCTTTCCAAAACTAAGGTATGCCTCAACTATTTCTATATAGTCCTATGGCACAAGCTATTATGAAGAAAATGGGTTATGACACTCAAAACCCAATCGGTCTGGGGCAAGGTCGCGGTAGTCTCACACCAATGCAGCCCGCCTTGACCAAAAGTCAACTAGAAGATTGGAGACTCTACAGTCATGTAGAAAGATCTTCACATGGATTGGGGTATGATCCCGACGCTCCCATGAGACAGTTGACACAAATGCTGAGGAGTCGATCTGCTGACCAAGCCTCAACATCTCATGTCCTTGAAGACATTGCTCTCCCTGGATATCTCTTTGAAGAGTCACCTATCAAGGATCCAGGAAGCTCTACCAATTCGTATGATTTCTCTGATGATGAAGAAGAATTGTCCGGTGATAAAGACATGTGGCATTCCAACCTAGAAAAGCCATCGTCTCCAAAAGAAGTGCCCTACTTCGACCCAATTTCAACAGGCGATTGGGGCGATCTCATAGCAAGCCTTGGCCTGAAAATGCCCTTGAAACTCCAGAAGATTTCATTGAGTTAGAAACCTCCGAAAATATTATGGAGGACCCACCTTCGAACCTTCCAACAAAAGATCATGTTCAAAAGATAGACTTGGAAACACCAGATAACCCACGTCCTCTATTCATAAGCAAGAATATAAAGGATGATGAGTTACCCGAGTATATCTCTTTTCTTCGTGAGTTCGTTGATTATTTTGCATGGTCTTATGCTGAAATGTCTGGCATAGACCCCAAAATAGCAGTCCACAAACTCAATCTGTAAAAGGATATCAAGCTTGTTAAACAAGGCCAAAGAAGATTCCGGCCGGATGTGATGGAAAAAATTGAACAAGAAGTTCAAAAACTCAAAAACGTCGGAACAACATCCTGAATGGTTAGCCAACATTGTCCCCGTGACAAAGAAAAATGGGCAGATCAGGGTTTGTATTGATTATAGAGACCTAAATGGCGCTTGCCCCAAAGATGAGTTTCCACTCCCCATACCAGAGGTGATGATTGACAACACCTGTGGGTTTGAGCGAATGGCATTCATGGATGGATTTTCTGGCTACAATCAGATAAAGATGCATCCTGAAGACGAAAAACACACTGTTAGGGATTTTGTATTTGCAATTTGATGGATGCATTATCATATTAGCATCATTTGAATTTACACATATCCATTGTTTTAGAAAATTTTGAAATCTTGTTTTATACATGCATTGGATTTTAGACTTGTAGAATTAATGATTTATGCATGTTTTGATTATAAACTTGGATGTAATTTGTTTTGAAAAGAATTTTATCAAATTAGTTATGTCTCTTAAGTTTCATGAAGGTTTGAGCTAAATGTTTCTTTCTTTCATATGTTTTAACCTTAAGCTCAAACCCATTCAAGCTTTCCAAAGGTTCTTTCTTTAAAATCATTATTTTGATTTGGAGTTTTCATGACTTTAGAATTTCAGTTTTCATCCTTTTTCAGTCATGAATTCTTTCTTGATAAAAGTGTCTCAAAGTCCCCTGGAAGATGCCCTCAAAAGTTACAAGTTTCACTTTAATCAGGAATTCTGGGCATTCACCAGGTCGACCTGCCTGTGTGGCCGGTCGACCGGGCACACTGCAGGTCGACAGGGTTTTGAGCACCAACGGTCATTTTTCTGACCGTTGTGTGTACCAGGTAGACCGGGTAAGGGTCCAAGTCGACCGGGGAAACTAGCCGTTGGACTGTTTTTTCCTATAAAGTCCATTCTATTCCATCCTTTTTAGAGGCTTGATTGATGAACTTTTGAAACCTTCTTGGAGCCAAAGAAAGAGGATGAAGTTGTAAAGGCTAGAGGGCTTTTTGGAAATCAAATGCTTGAGTTTTAAAAAGGTATATCTTACTTGTCATTTTGATTTCCATTCAAATTAAAATCAATGCATGTCTAAATCTTTGTATTTTCATTTATGCATGATTTCTAGCTTTTAAAGAGTTTTTTTGAAAACTTATTATCTTCTTTGGAATATTAAGAATGGTTTGCAAACACTCTTGTCTAAATCACATGTGTTCTTAGACTTTAATATTCATACAACTTGTTTTAGTTCATTTCTTTAAGTTGTTTGAATCTTTCATGTGATTAGCATTTATCTTCAATCATCATTTTCTAAGCTTTGATTTTAAAATGCATCAAGCATTCATTTAAGAGTTTTATTGTTGAAATTGATTGAAGTAAAACATTCATACACTTGTGCACACACTTTAGCTTATATTAGTGTATGTTTGTAATTTGAATTACACTTTCATATCAGCCTATTTAGAGGCATTTTATTTGTGCTTAAATTGTATCTCTTAGAGTATTCTTGAAAAGACACCTTCTTAGAGAAAATCTTTATTTGTAAAGGTTATTGCTTAGCCTTAGAAAAGCACATTGTAAAGGTTATTGCTTAGCCTTGAAAAGCATCTTGTAAAGGTTGTTGTTGAGCCTAGAAAAACAACTTTGTAAAGGTTATTGCTTAGCCTAGTAAAAAGTATAATTAGTGAAAATCCGGTGGGGTGATTGGATCACAAGCCGGTAGTGGACGTAGGCATTGGGGCCGAATCACTATAAATCTTTGTGTAGTGGTGTTTGCTTGTGATGAATGTTTTCTTAGCTTCCGCATCTTGCCTGGTAAATCATCTTATGTGACTAGTTTACCTTAAAGAATTAAAATTAGTTTAATTTGGTCATATTTGTAGCAAACCCTATTCACCCCCCCCCCCCCCTTCTAGGGTTAGGATTACAGGACTTTCAATTGGTATCAAAGCCTCGTGCTCTATCCTTTAGGATCAAGTGTTTGGAACTCTTGATTAGGTGTAAAAACCTAGAGTTTATAACCCTAGATTTGTGTTTGATTGAATTCTATTGAAATGGATTCCACTAAGGTAGGTTGTTTAGACTTTTGTGTAGATTCTCCTAGACCTCTCATTCTTCCATCTATTGGAGATTCTAACATTCAAATTAATGAATCTCAATGTGAATCAAAAGAAGAAGAATATGATGAAGATGAATCTCAACAAGCCTATGAGGAATTATATAAATTATCTGTAAAGCTTGATAAGAGAAATAGAAGTTTAAGAGAAGAATCAAAAAGACTAAACAAAGATCTAGCCTCTTCAAAAGATGAGCTTAGAGAGAAAGAAGGAGTCATTCAATGTCTAGACTCTAAGTTTATGATCTCTTTAAATAACTTATCAAATATCAAAGATGAACTAAATGAAATTAATATAAGTTATGATGATCTTAAAAAGGAAAATTTAAACCTAAGAGATCAATTAAAAAGGCAAGACAAAGACTTTATCAATTTAGAATCCAAGTTGACAATTTCTATAGAAAACATGTCTAATGTTCAAAGTAAGTTAAAAACCTTAGAACTTGGATCTAATGTTGTTAATGAACTTAAACTTGAATTAAAACTTGCCAATGAAGAGCTAAGCAACTATAAGGAAATTGAAAATGATTTATTAAAAGTCAAAAATGAAAATTCAATCCTTATAACCAAAGTCACTCAACTTGAATGATACAAACAAAAGTATGAGTGCAAGTTTACCCAAAGTGAAGAGAGACTTGAAAAGCTATTTAAATTGGGTAAACCTCATGGAGATAGGACGGGTCTTGATTTTGATAAGTATACTTCACATGACCCTAAATTCACCAACACATTTGTGAAAGGTCAGTCCTCTTTCTCTAATACTCTTTCTCCCTTGCCCAAATCTAAATGTATTTATTGTGGCATTGAAGGGCATTTTAGGTTTGAGTGCAAACTAAGAAGAAGCCATGTGTCTAAACCCATCTTTGAGCCCAAAAAGGTAGAATCAAAATCTATGAAGGGTAAGACACTAAAAAACAAAGAAGACTCCAAAAAGATTAAACAAGTTAAATCAATTAACATGGAGTCTCCTAAAATAGTTTTTAAAAAGTTTAAACAAGTTAAACCAAGTATAAAAGAATCTATAAACAAAAAGCTTCTCAACCTATCTTCCTTATATCAACCCATGAAAGAACTTTTGAAGAAAGTAACAAAGTTAAATTTAAAATTCAAAAGTCAAATAAAGGGAGAATATAAGAAGAAAAAAAAATGAACAAATCCCCTAAGAAACAAACTCACCAACTTCAAAAGACTAATCACCAATCTAAGTTAAATTTAGTAAAATCTAAATATCGTGGTGATAAGTCCAAATTAAAAAATTTATCAAGTCAAATCTCCTATAGTTGGTGAGAATTCCAAACTAGACCTCAAAGATCAACCCTCTCAAGACCTTAGGTGGATTCCTAAAGTTAGATACTTAGACAAACCTTAAGGCCTTGAACCTCTTTGACCAACCTATCCTTTATAGTTAAATCTAATTGTTGGTCATGTTACATTTGCATTTTGTTTCTTTATAGTCACATTTATTAAAATGCAATGTTTCTTTATGATCAATTGATTTTGTTTTCATGCACCATTCTAAGTTACATATCATGGTTTTCAAAATCATTTGATTATAATTTCATCATGATTAGATTTGCTTTTTGCTCACATTTAGTTTTATGATTTGCATTGCATTTCTATACATGATCAATTGATTGTGATTTCAAAAGCTTTCATAGCTAGTTTACTCATGATCAATTGTTGTTTCTAGCCATTTGCATCTTTGCTTATTTAGTTATATTCTTTTTATATGCAAATGACAATTGGTTCCATGTATGGTTGTGATATTAATTATATTTGTAGAAACCATACTAGAACTCTCAAATCCATCCTCTATGCCTTCTAGTCATTTCTTTTTGGATGGTTATGATGTTGATTCATGTATTTTCTCTAAGTGATATCATCCTTATACATATGTCAATTTCATAGTAGTGATCTTGATCATATGAACTTCTTTGAGATCCATTCCTTGTTTTTCATAGTTATATCTATATGTTTGATGGATATCTTAGATGTTGAATTCATATGATTTTGTCACTTTGAAAATTGCATGCATTTCCAAGATTATATCCTTTTGCATTGCAATTTATCTTGTTCATCACAATGCTCATTAGTTATATCTTTAAAAGTGATGAATATCCATTTATGTTGCTTAATGGAATTTTGTGTTTGTCACATCCTTGCTATTAATCATATTGTCATATTCAATTGGTTTCATTTGGTATAATTTTCTATTGATTTCATATCCAATTGATGTCTTATCTTGTGTATGTGATAGACCTTGTGTACATTGGATTGATCTTGATAGTTATATGTTTTCATTCCATGTCACATTCCATTAGCATCATAAATCTCATGATTGCCACCTCTCTTGCTCATATAGGTAAATCTCATGACCACGATGTTTATATGTTCATAATATTGGTTGGTTAATTGTTGAGGTAGACTTCATGTTTGAATTTCATTTCACTCATCTTGCACATGATAGCCATATTTTTTGATTGAATGAAATAATTTCAAAACTTTCATAGCATATGATTTTCATAGTTAAATTATTTGATGCTATATTTAGTAAACCCCATAATATCATGGATAGCTCTAATTTGGATTTATCTTAATAGTTATATTCTTTATAACTCCATTTTAGAGTGATTGATTTAAAAGTCTTATCCTTGAATCTCAATTGGTATTCTTTGGTTTTCCAATTGGTATCCATGATTGCTTTTCTCATTGACCTTGCTCTCTTTTGGTAATTTGATCATATTGTGCTCTCTAGTTAAACGAATCTAATCCTTTCCTTGAAGTTGACTCTCAATTGGTAAAACCATCTTCTTATTGAACCAAATAGTTACATATTTGTCAAAGGTTTGACAAAATGAGAGAATGGATTGAGGGGGAGTGTAAACCTTCATAGGAAGTATTAGTTTTGATCAAATTGACCCTTGGATTGGCTTTGAACCCTTAGAGACTACTACCATACATGATAACATGTTATGAATTTCATTTTCGATTTCTTTTGTTAACAGGTGCTACTAAAGGTATTTTCCTCGTTTCATGTGTGTAGGTACCTTTGCAATTTAATGTCAAAGGGGGAGAGAGCACTCATGTTCTCTAAAGGGGAAGAGAATGTCCAAGCTTCCTAAGGGAGATATTGTATGATCTTCTACAGGGGGAGAGAATGCATATCTTGCCAAAGGGGGAGGGAGGCATGGTCAAAGGGGGAGAGCTCTTAGAAGAAAGAAAGCTTGGAGCTAAGGAAGATGCTTGGCCATAGAGAGGAAGATGAAGAGAAAGCTTGAAGAATGATCAAGCTCCAAGCATCAAGAAAAATGAAGAAAAGGACCCTGAGCCCAAGCTAAGAGAAGGAGCATCCAAGAAAATTTCAAGACTTGTCCAGCTTAGGGGGAGCTGAAGACTTGGTGTGTAATTTTAGTGATGAGTAAGTTGCCATCAAATTGCAAAGGGGGAGATTGTTAGGGATTTTGTATTTGCAATTTGATGGATGCATTATCATATTAGCATCATTTGAATTTACACATATGCATTGTTTTAGAAAATCTTGAAATCTTGTTTTATACATGCATTTGATTTTAGACTTGTAGAATTAATGATTTATGAATGTTTTGATTTTAAACTTGGATGCAATTTGTTTTGAAAAGAATTTTATCAAATCAGTTATGTCTCTTAAGTTTCATGAAGGTTTGAGCTAAATGTTTCTTTCTTTCATATGTTTTAACCTTAAGCTCAAATCCATTCAAGCTTTCCAAAGGTTCTTTCTTTAAAATCATTATTTTGATTTGGAGTTTTCATGACTTTAGAATTTCAGTTTTCATCCTTTTTCAGTCATGAATTCTTGCTTGATAAAAGTGTCTCAAAGTCCCCTGGAAGATGCCCTCAAAAGTTACAAGTTTCACTTTAATCAGAAATTCTGGGCATTCACCAGGTTGACCTGCCTGTGTGGCCGGTCGACCGGGCCAAGGGACCTGGTCGACCGGGCACACTGCAGGTTGACAGGGTTTTGAGCACCAACGGTCATTTTTCTGACCGTTGTGTGTACCAGGTCGACCGGGGAAACTAACTGTTGGACTGTTTTTTCCTATAAAGTCCATTCTATTCCAACCTTTTTAGAGGCTTGATTGATGAACTTTTGAAACCTTCTTGGAGCCAAAGAAAGAGGATGAAGTTGTAAAGGCTAGAGGGCTTTTTGGAAATCAAATGCTTGAGTTTTAAAAAGGTATATCTTACTTGTCATTTTGATTTCCATTCAAATTAAAATCGATGCATGTCTAAATCTTTGTATTTTCATTTATGCATGATTTCTAGCTTTTAAAGAGTTGTTTTGCAAACTTATTATCTTCTTTGGAATATTAAGAATGGTTTGCAAACACTCTTGTCTAAATCACATGTGTTCTTAGACTTTAATATTCATACAACTTGTTTTAGTTCATTTCTTTAAGTTGTTTGAATCTTTCATGTGATTAGCATTTATCTTCAATCATCATTTTCTAAGCTTTGATTTTAAAATGCATCAAGCATTCATTTAAGAGTTTCATTGTTGAAATTGATTGAAGTAAAACATTCATACACTTGTGCACACACTTTAGCTTATATTAGTGTATGTTTGTAATTTGAATTACACTTTCATATCAGCCTATTTAGAGGCATTTTATTTGTGCTTAAATTGTATCTCTTAGAGTATTCTTGAAAAGACACCTTCTTAGAGAAAATCTTTATTTGTAAAGGTTATTGCTTAGCCTTAGAAAAGCACATTGTAAAGGTTATTGCTTAGCCTTGAAAAGAAATTTGTAAAGGTTGTTGTTGAGCCTAGAAAAACAACTTTGTAAAGGTTATTGCTTAGCCTAGTAAAAAGTATAATTAGTGGAAATCCGGTGGGGTGATTGGATCACAAGTCGGTAGTGGGCGTAGGCATTGGGGCCGAACCACTATAAATCTTTGTGTAGTGGTGTTTGCTTGTGATGAATGTTTTCTTAGCTTCCGCATCTTGTCTGGTAAATCATCTTATGTGACTAGTTTACCTTAAAGAATTAAAATTGGTTTAATTTGGTCATATTTGTAGCAAACCTTATTCACCCCACCCCCCCCTCTAAGGTTAGGATCCCAGGACTTTCACACACATCATTTCGGACCCCATTTGACGTGTGTTGCTACACTGTCATGCCATTTGGTCTAAAAAATGCTGGTGCCACATATCAGAGGGCTATGATGAAGATATTCCAAGATATGCAGCACAAGACGGTCGAATGTTATGTTGATGACCACTAACTGCGATCTTCGAGAAGTAAAGATCTTGGTCCATCTTAAAGCAAAAGAAAAGAAGTCCATCTCAAAGATCTTCGAGAAGTCTTCCTCTGACTTCGCAAACACAAATTGCGGATGAATCCACTAAAATGCTTCTTCGGTGTCTCACCGGGTAAGTTTCTCGGATTCATAGTTCGGAAAGGTGGGATAGAACTTGACCCCATCAAAGTCAAGGCTATCCTAGAAATGCCATCTCCAAGAACCCTAAGACAACTAAAAGGGCTTCAAGGGAGGTTGGCATACATCCGACGGTTCATCTCCAATCTGTCAGGGAAGTGGCGTCCCTTTTCCCGCCTAATTAAGACAGGTGTGAACTTTTTTTGGGATGCTGAATGTGAAGCAGCATTTCAAGATATCAAGTCGTACCTAACTAAACCTCCAGTGTTGGCTGCCCCTACCACAGGAAAACCATTCATCTTGTACACAAGAGCTCTCGACCATTCCTTGGGCGCCATGCTCGCACAAGAGAATGACGAGGGAAAAGAGGCTGCTCTATACTACCTCAGCCGTATGCTGGTAGGTACGGAGCATCACTACTTTCCAGTCGAGAAAGATTGCCTTGTAGAGATGTTTGCCGTACAAAAGCTACGTCACTACCTTCTTTCGAACACAGTCTATCTGATTTCGAGGATCAACCTGATAAAGGTTCTTGTCACAAAAGCAGGTTCTCTCAATGCTCGACTGACAAAATGGTCATCCTCCTATCACAATTTGATATCAGGTATGTACCACAAAAGGCAATCAAGGCAAGCTCTAGCAGACTTTCTTGCAGAGCATCCGTTGCCTAAAGATTCCCCACTCAGAGATGATCTCCCTGACAAACCTGTCTACAACGTGGAGACTTTCTCTCCAAATGCCTCCTGGGACATGTACTTTGACGATGTGACCAAGACAAATGAAAAAAGAAAGTTGATCTCAGGAGTTGGCATCCTCTTTGTTAGCCCCGATAAGTACATGATTCCACAAGCTTTCTCGCTACTGGAACCATGCTCAAACAATGCAACTGAGTACCAAGCTCTCATCGTGGGACTGGAACTAGTCTTCGAATCCGGCATCACCATGCTGGAAGTCTTTGGGGACTCTCAACTGATCGTCAACCAGATGAATCAGAAATTTGAAGTCAGGAAGCCTGATCTGTTGCCTTACTACAATAAGGCACAATCACTTCGCCAAAAGTTTGACATCTGTCATATCACCCACATCCTCAGAGGTGAGAACATCCGTGCAGATGCCCTGGCCGGACTTGCCGCATCCATGGCGATCCATGAAGGGGAAAACATGCAAATTACAGTGTGTCAAAGAAGGATTCTCCCTCCTCTTAACACACACCAAGCAGTTGCCGAATGCCACCAATTGGCTGGAAGTCGAATCTCCATCCTCAAACCTCCGATCGACGACTGGAGAGATCCATTCATCGATTACACTATGTTCGGAATACTTCCTGAAGATCCAAAAGAACGGGTAGGCATTCAAAGACGAGCCCCAAACTTTCATTTGGACATACCTTCAAAAATGCTTTGCAGAAAATCCTTCGACGGAGTACTTCTGCACTGCTTGTCACAACAAGAGGCTGAAGAAACCCTCAAAGAAGTTCATGCTGGTCTTTGTGGAGCCCATCAGGCTGGGCCCAAGCTCTACGATCAGATAAAAAGGTTAGGATATTATTGGCCTACCATGGTAGCTGACGCCATTTAATTTGCTAAACGCTGCCGCCAATGCCAAGTTCTTGGAGACTATGCCCATATGCCTCCAGAATGGCTACTTCCTATAGCAATCTCATGGCCTTTCGAAGCTTGGGGTATGGACATCATAGGTCCTATCTCTCCCCGTCAAGCAAAGGCCATCTCTTCATCTTCGCCGCTACGAATTATTTCTCCAAGTGGTCACAAGCATTTGCGCTTAGCGAAATAAAGATCTCATCAGTCCTTCCATTCTTGTGCACCAACATTATTTGTCGCTTCGGCATACCTAAAAGATTCGTCCATGATAACGGACCGCAATTTCGGGATCACCGATTCTACAGGTTTTGCGACAAATACAAAATCCAAAGTTGTCCTTCGACTCCGTACAATCCGGCAGCAAACGAACTAGCAGAAGCCTTCAACAAGACACTCTGCAAAATCCTCAAGAAAATGGTCTCTAGTCACAAAAGAGACTAGAGCGACAAATTGCCTGAAGCTTTATGGGCTTATCGAACCACCGTTCGAGGGCCAACCCATAGCACACCATTCTCTCTGGTCTATGGATGCGAAGCTGTTGTCCCTTTGGAAGTACAAATTCCTTCCTTAAGGTTATCTTTGCAAAATGACATGACGCAAGAAAGCAATGTCACATTGAGACTCCAAGAACTGGACAATCTCGATGAAAGACGACTCGAAGCCTTACAAAGCATTGAGCTGTACCAAGCACGCATGGTAGGATCTTTCGACAAGAAGGTCAGGCAACGCGCCTACAAAAAGGGTGACTTGGTTCTTGCAGTAAAAAGGCCAATGGTTTTTGCTCACAAATCCAAAGGCAAACTCGAACCAAAATGGGAGGAGTCCTTCGTCATCGACAAAGTCTTCTCCAACGACGCATACGAACTTCTAAACATGGAAGGTGACAGATGTATGCTACCCATCAACGATAAGTTCTTGAAGCGGTACTACCCTTGAAGACTTACGCCATTAGGTCAGAGCAGTGCCTGCGCGGCCAAAGCCTATTCTCAGGTACTCGTTCATCAAACCTACCTCTTTTAGATTTTTCATCCTTATGTTGAGATTTCTAAAAGTTTAAAACAATGCTTACTTTCATAGTTTCATTGTTAAAGAAAAATCCAAAAATCCAAGTTTAGCAGCCTCTTCCCAGACTTGACAAAATTTTCGATCCTTGAACCCAAAATTCATGGTTTTAAACAAAATCAAGACTCAGGAATTTTCACCATAGTCCACCTTGACTTTTACACCAAAAAACGGTTTTAAGTCAAAATTCACGACCCTCGTATCTTTAAACAAAAATGGTTAAAAAAAAACCCGCGGGGAAGCAACTTTTAGTCGATACTCGCAAAACCCAAAAATCAGAAGGATGTGAATCCCATTCGATGCTTCCAAAATTTCAAAATTGCAAGGAAACAACACTTTGTCAATACTTGCAAAATTTCAAAAAATCGTGGAGATGCAACATTTCAGTTGATATCCACAAACCCAAAATTCAAACAAAAACCAAGGTCCAAAAAAAAAAGACCTCAAATTCCAAAAATCATGGGGAAGCGACATTCCATCGATACCCACAAAATCAAAATTTTTGAAAAAAAAAAGCAAGGAAGCGACGCTTAGTCCATACTTGCGCCCAAATTCGCGAGGAGGCAACATTCCATCGATACTCGCAACCGAATGAGCAAGGAGGTGACATTCCATCGATACTTACAAGACCATTCAGCAGGGAGGCGAATTTTAATCGATACTTGCATTTTTTAAAACCAAAAATATGCTATAAATGCCAAAAACCCGGCTATAAATGCCACAAAAATCGTCTATAAACACCACAAAAACCGGCTATCAACGCCACAAAAACCGGCTATCAGGGGCTCACATGGTCTTCAACCAAAGACTCAACTCCTCAAGTAGACTGTTGACCTTAGCCTCTAAGGCTTCCAGGCCACACTTCTTTAAGATCTTCCCGTAGAATGCAGAAGAACGCCGCAATCCGTCTACAGCACGGGGAAGCTCTTCCCAAAGAATCTGCCATTGCTCATACTCTTGAGTCTTCCTTCGAAGATTGCTCTCAGCTTCCTTGACTTGGAGAATCAGAGACCCTCCTCTAGCACGAGCTTTCACAATGACATGCAATTTCGCAGTAGATTGTTCCTCCAATAGCTCAAGACGCTGCCTGGTCTCAACGACCTCCCCATTAATACGGCGTAGATCCTCTGTCAACCCGATAATAGTCAACTCGGCAACGTTCCTCTCCCGAATGAATTGCTTCCGAGTCCGCGAGATTTCATCCAGCTCAGACTTGACCTCGCCAGAAGGCTTCAAAAACATCTCATTGAAGAAGTCACCACTTGGGAAGCTCTTGGTTTTAATTCGACTTTTTCCCTAGAGCTATGACTTCATCAACAAAAGCCTTCGCATCTACAATGTCCAAGCCGACCTCTTCGCTATCAGCAAGGATGTCTTGTACGTGCTTGACCATGCCAAAGCCAGCCTCTATATGGCCAGAAGAAAGAGTCTCGATCCACGAGCTCAAAATGCTCTTCAGCACTTTCTTCGTATACTCAAGAGATGGCCCGGACGAAGGCTCGCCCCTCTCCATTGGTCGATTACCCGTGTCATGTCTTGCTGGAGGAGTGATCATTAAGCTCTTTCTAACCGGAGACACTGGTGAAGGAATCTGCTCTGCCACATTAAAACTGGAAGAAAAAGTCCCTACTTCTGGTTCAACTGCAGCCATCCCCTGCTCTGGCACTGAAAAAGATAGAGGAACTTCTTCTGTCGCCTCACAGTCTGCTAGCAAAATAAGAAAAAAAGAGGTATGAATATGATCCTATCGAAAAATCACTATCATCAGGATTATTGCTACAAATACCTTCTTCGACGACCGGCGGAATGCTTTCTGCCTCCATAAGTTCATCCAAAGCGTCGTCAAAGGACGCGTCCATGGATGGCCTGAAATTGTTGGAATCTTGTGGCAAGTCAGCTGACAAGAAAACAAGCAACATGTTAGTGTATGACAGCACAGACAAAAAGAAGAAAAAAACAAAGAAGTCATACCAGGTGAAGATTCTAGAATCACTCTAGAGTCCTTCGGTCCTTCCCCAGATGCTGCAACCAGATCCGTTACTACCTCATCGGCTGGAACCTCAGGCATCATCAAGTCCTCATCTTCCACTAAAAAAGGGAGAAAAGGCAAATCAAAACAAGAAAATCTCAAAGAAAAGGAATGGAAGGAGAAAGAGGAGGAATCATACCTTCATCAGCGGTCTCTTCCTCTCGGCTCCTCTTTTCCGGAGGCTCATCAGCATCCCCTGACGTCTATTCAGCAATGGTGAGAGGGCCTTCTAGATCAGGAGAGTCATCCTGTCATCTCCTATGGCGGTGCTGCCCTCTCTTCTTCTTGCTTCTATGGGTTGGTTTACTTGAAGTACCCGCCCCACTGTCAAAGTCAGGAGCTTCGCTTGACTCCTCACCAGATTGTCTACTTTTTCCAGTGGACTCCATGGAAGTCTTCTTCAACTCCGCTTGCATCCAAGCGTCAATCTTAGTTTCCTCCTCTTCAAGCTGTTCCAAGACCTCACTAGGTATCTCTTGTACAGCTCCCGGTCCGATGATGTCCTGCTCGGTGAGAAAGCCGATCTTGTGCTTCTCTCCAGAAAGGAAAGCCAAGACTTCCTCTCGACGGACTCCATCCGATCTGCCAAGACCCTTCCTAAGAGATTGCTTGACATCAAGCTCCTTCTTGGAAAGCCCCCGGTACACTGAAAAGCTTTCCACAAACCATTTCGTGAAGCCAGTAGTCCGAAAGGTGGGCAACTCAGGATAGGAAATCATGGCGGTAGTGTCCTCCGCACTGTAAAAGGCTCATGCATTCCTTCTATCCTGTAAACCTCCAAAACGCTTCACCATGCTCGAAGGTGCTCCAACAACGCCTTTAGAGAAGCCCAACTGCAGCACGAAACACGAGGGAACATATGGCTGGATGTCAACAAAAAGATGTCTCCGGTACACCATCGTACCAACACGTATGTTAAAAAGCCACCCTTTTTCTGCAATGGTCAAGGAGTAATGTCTTCTCGACCCCGTCCTGGTGGAATCACGGGAGGCACCAAAGTCGAAAGCCTTCTTCCGTAGACTTGGGGAAAGCTTCACTGAAGATCGACGTCCCTGAACCGTTGGATCCTCAAACGGGCAGATAACGGAGATTCGAAAATAACTGCCCCTCTAGCCAACCGAATCATGAAAGGGTCATCATCCTGCGCAACTCTTAATCGGTGGAAGTCGGGACAGTGGTACACATACCACGAATAGAAAATATGGGCTGAAAATACCCTGTTCATAGGGAGCCCAAGCCAACTAAGAAAGTAGCAACCTGCAGTTCGGTACACAAGTAGGAGTAAAGAGCTGGCACCAAAGCCAACTGCTCTCCGAACGCCATCTGACAAGCAGAAAAAATACAATACGGCCTAATGTGTGTTCCATCTCCTCCAGCAAAAACAGCCTCACCTAACCAGTAAGTGAGGTAAACAGCGAGGTCTCTCTGTAGTGCAATGCTAGGATAAATGGCGTCTGTACTCCCGAAGAACTTCTTCAAGTCATCTTGCATAACCGAGATCTTCTTCGAACCTGGGTTCTTGGCCCTAGCATCTTGGGCCGTGCCATCAGAAGACTCTCCGCCGTCAAAGAAGTTGGAGCTGTAATTCTTCCAACTGCTACACCGGACTTTCGAGCCCTCCTTCTCCTTCAAAAAATCATAGAAGGCGACGAGCTGAAAGTACAGGAGCCTGAACTCCTCATACTGCTCCTCAAGAACGCTGTCAATAGGCATGAACTCCTCATAAAGTCTGCCAAGGATAGGCAGCCCGGTGATGATGCTTAATTCCTTTAGGGTAAAAGCAATCTCACCATTCGTTACAATGAAGGTGTTGGTTTGTGGAAGGAATGACTCTAGCATGGCCATGAAGGCCTCATCGGAGAAAACCAAGGTCTTTCGAAAAGCACGAACCGCATTGAAGATCCTGGCCTCTTTCAAAATGACTCCACCAACCTGCAGGGTGTGATCAATCCATGATTCCCAGCTCGAATCAGCACTGAAACGGCCACGAAGTCAAAAAGGCTTCACCCAACTGCTGTCGTCACCTCGAAAAATACCAAGGCCAACTGGTCTCAAATTGACCGACGGATGGTCAGAACCCTAGTAGCCACTGGAAGGCATCAACATGTCCATACGGACAAGCGACTTCTCCGCGTATCCGGAAGGCCCGCCAACAAAAACCCCGGTCTTTATCACATTGGTCCTCTTCACCCAGCTTGGAGGATCCTCCCTCTTGGGGCACGTAGGAGAAAGACGCATGATCAATACAGTCCAATCAAAGGTCGACTGGGTAGAAATAGTTCTCTCCTCACCATCAGTTGTGTAAGAGAATTGAAAGCATCTCCTTTGGTACGTCAAGTCGTCAAGGACTGCATCACCAAAGAAGAAGGCAGGCTTAGGCACAACGCTGTAATCGTCCATGACCTAAGGACGATTGCTTACCATAATCCTATAGAACTCCTCATCCTTGAGAGCGATCAATCGCTGTCTCATCTCATCACGGTTGAGGGAGTCACATTTTTCCAAGTTTCTCTCCACAAACTAGACCTTCTCCCAGGCCTGCTGTACGGCCACATTAGAAGACCTGGTAGACCGACGAGGCGCATCAGTAGCAGGCTCTTTGCCCTTGTTCGTTCTGGAGGAACTACCTGCAAAAGGATGAAAAAAAAATCAATCATCAAAGTGACAGAATTTTGCTAAAGAAAAAATTCTAGCGAAATTTTGGCATGATTCCGGGACAATTTCGAAGAAAAGGGAAACATCCCGAAGAAGATAGGAAGCAAGAAGATGAGCTCAACACTGTTGCAAGCTCAATGAAGCATCCTCAAGGAAGGTTTGAACTCAAACATCGCTGCGAGATCAAACCAATCTCAAGCTCGAAGAAGGGCTCAACATTGCTGCGAGCTCCAAGCTTCGAAACCTGTAAGGCTCCTCAAAACCCGGCAAGATCAAGAAAGGACTCAACATTGCTGCGAGCTCCAAATCCCAAAACTTGCAAAAGATTTCTAGGTATGCATCATCATGCTCCCAATCAATTTACTAAAAAACATGCATCCAAAAAATCATCATGCATTAGATGCTAGGAAAACTTTAACCAAAGTTTGATCAATTCCAGCCCAACTTGATCAAAACCAATCAGACTTTGTCAAAGTCAAAATTCATGTTGACTTGACCTAGAAATTTTAGCCTTTTATCTTGATAGAAATGTGCATGAACATATTGGAATGCATAAACCTCATCATCATGGAGCATAGTGAGCAAAAAAAAAAAAAAAGAGAAGCAAAAAAAAAAAAGAAAGAGAAGTTTCAAAACAAAAAAAATTCAGGGTAGCAGGCTGTGACCCACTGCCACGTGGCAGTACGGACCTGTCCGTACGGCCAATAAAAAAGAAAAAAAAAAGAAGAAGAAAAAAAAGGTCCAAAAGAAAAAGGTGAAAGCACGTGAAAAAAAAATAAGAGAAGAAAAGAAAAAGAAAAAGAAAGAAAATAAAAAAAAAGAAGAGAAAATAAAAATTCTACTTCTACAATGGAAATTTCTTGGGGAGGAAGAAAACTTACTTGAAGCCATTGATGGAGAAGAAGAAGAAGAAAAACTTGAAGATCTTTGAAGAACAAGGAGAATTCTTAATCTTGGAGCACTCTTGAAGACTCTTGCAAAGAAAGAAAGCAAAGAAGCAAAGATCCAATCTCATCTTGTTATTATAGAAGAAAGCAAACTAAAAGAGGAAACAAGGAGAAAAGAAAGGAGGTAAGTGCTAAAAATTAGCAACCTTCCAAAAAAAAAGGAGATTTGAGATATTCTCTCCCAAAGAGAAGATTCTTTGAGAAATTCTCTCCAAAAAGAAAGAGAATGAGAAATATTCTCTCCCAAAGAGATATACTTTGAGAAAATCTCTCCCAAAAGAAAGGAAACTTGAGAGATCTCTCCAAGTAAGAATATTTTTAGATATTCTCTATCCAAAAGAGATATTTTTAGATATTTTTTTACAAAATGACACCATGTGAGATCTAAGCCATCTTTAAAAGCTTAAGGTCCTATGGGCTAGCCCACATGAGTCAGGTTTGACCGCCTAGGCACTAAAAAGGGCTCCCTTTCAAAAAAAAAAAAATTTCTTACAAAGAGCATATAAAATGGTTCCATGCCTCTTTCGAGTCGATTGAACCATTCAAAAAAAGAAGATAGAAAGCCTCATGAGTTTCCAAAACACCAAACCATCCAACTTCATGAACCAAATTAAGCCAAAATCTTGAAATTGACAACCCACAAAAAACCACATTCTGGTCCCCTAACTTGCCACATAAAGCTTGTTAGGTCACAAGGCCAAAACCAAAAAATCCCTGACCCCCTGGCTCGCCACATACAGCTTGTTAGGTCACAAGGCCAAAACAAAAAAATCCTTGACCCCCTGGCTCACCACATACAGCTTATTAGGTCACAAGGTCAAAACCATCCCTGACCCCCAACTTGCCACATTCAGCTTGTTGGGTCACAAGGTCAAAATCCAAAAATCAAGCCCCGACCCCCTAACCTGCCACATACAGCTTGTTAGGTCACAAGGTCAAAAACCAAAAATCCTTCTTGATCGCTTGATATGCCACATAAAGCCCTTAGGTTCACAAGATCAAAAGGAAAACCCAAAATCCAAAACCCAAATCCAACTCCCTCATGTCATTTTCAAAACTTTGCCTTGAGATGGTATGTTATCCCTCTCACTACCATAAAATCCCCTTGGAAACTCAAAAGGCTATATAAAAAATACTCAAAGACTCTTGGTCAAATCAAAAAGCTTTCCTTCAAGTTTCTCTTCGAGGCACATCAACTCCAAAAGCTACTCGTCACTGTACCTCGAGGGGGCATTTGTTGACACCAAAAAAGTCACCTTGCCTCCTCAACATCAAGAAGACACATCCTACTACAAACAGGCAATGCCGCTTCAAGCATCAGATCTCGTCAGAATCACTTGAAAACTGATAGATCCTTCAAGACAGCCAAAAGAGGAGTTCACATGAAGTTTCGGGCCATTGCGACTTCATTTGGCCTAACTTCACTCCGGTAATCAAACAGTTCCCCTGGCGGCGGCGGAGTTGAAGATATCAAAACTTCGATCGGAGCCTACAAATGGTTTCAAAATACCCCCAAAAGGTTCCACGTCGAATTTCAGGTCATTCTAACAACGTTTGACCCGGCTTTGACGCTTCGAAAGAAAATCAAGCTCCTCGGCGGAGAGAACCACTGGAACCATTACTCATCAAACGGAGCACATGGACGGCTTCAACATGCTTCAAAAGGGCTGCACGTCAAATTTCAGGTCATTCCGACAATGTTTGACCTGACTTTGATGCTCCGAAAGAAAATCAATGCTACCGGCGGTGGAGCACCCCCGGATCATAACATCCAAATCAGAGCTAATTGATCATCTCAAGATGACTCCAATAGGCTCCCTGTCAAATTTCAGGTCAATCGGACATCGATTGACCACACATCAAAGCTCGACACCTTCCTCGCTACAAAATCAAGCCTAGCAGCGACGGGAACTCAAACGGCTTCGAAACTCAAATAAAAGCCCATGGTTGGTCCTATTTACTACTCGGGAAGCTCCACGTCAAATTTCAAGTCATTCCAACATCGTTTGACCTAGTTTCAACTCTTGACAAAAATCGACAACTCTGCGAAGTAAAGTATTCGGCTTTCCAAAAAAATAGGAAACTTTGTGCCCGGTTTTGCACGACTTCTCATTGGGTTTTCTCCAAGAGAACCAAGCCAAGAAAATGAGGAAAAATGACAAGAAAAATACAGGAGGAAAAAGAAGCAAAAAAGCTCGAAAAACGACCGACAAAACGGCGACCAAAGGGGAAAATCCCCCCATAGTCGTCGGCGACCCTAGAAATCCAGGTCGCCGGATTTTCGCCACGGTGCCCTTTTTCCGATGCTTTTCGCATTTCGGGAGTTCCAACCCCTGTGATTTCCTAAGAATTTGATTTTTAATGCTTGAAAATGACTGATCTTCGTCGACATCTCGGATCCACCATCAAAAGCATGAAATCGTCAACGATCGCTCCAAGATCGCCAACTGGCCGACCTTGAAAGTGAACTTTCTGTTCGACCGATCGAGAAATCGACAAGACAGATGTCACCGGACCGCTGGTATCAACCAATGTCTGAAGTCGCATGATCATCCGACATCGATCAACATGAAGTTCCATCGTCGATCATCGCAAGAAGAATTCCAACAGAAGCAGCACGGCCCACGACTCTTCAACTCCTCGGCAACCACTTAATGCTGTTAATTGACCCAACTAAATGCGGTCATTAACTCATTATTTTGGACGGCCCAATCAGAAGCAAGGAAATGGGAGTTACAAGTCCAAATCATCATGACATTAAAGTTATGAAACTCCTCTCATCATGGAGATTAAAGGCGATTAAATGTCCACTATCTCCACCGGCCAATCAGAAGCCAAGAAAAAGGATTTACAAAACAAAGGATTTAAAACTTGTAACTTCTCTCATTATGTGGTTTTAATGCATTAAAGCCCATAAAGTCACCTAAAGGCCACCAAATGTCTATAAAAGGAGGTGACTCTAAGAAGCCAAAAGACACACGGAGAATCTCGGAATTCCGAACTCAAGATCCAGAAGTCCTGCTACTCTGAAGAAACTCTGTTGCAACAAACACCCAAAAGGTGATCAAAGTCCCTTCAGGGGGGGTCACTCTGCTACAAGAAGAAACTCTGCTGCAACAAACACCCAAAAGGTGATCAAAGTCCCTTGAGGGGGGGGGGGTATAAGAAAAAGCCCCCTCTTCTTCTACTCAACATGGCCAAGACGCCGCTCTTCAGCCCGTCTCTTCGTTTTTCATTGGGTATAGGACTTTCCCTTGGTCCTTATCCTCTAAAAAACTGAAGTCCAAGCCAAGCCAAAGAATCAAAGCATCAAGCGTTCTCTTCTGAAGGACGACGGCGAAGTCCATACATGACTTGCAACCGTCAATCTGAACTGGTCCCCACAATCTCCTGAGAAGTCAGATTCACTTTCTTACTTTTCTATTGTACTTTATTATTTTTAAGAGACAAAAAAATTCACAATTCTTGTCTTTCATTTTGATAAGATTTGTAAATCACCTTTCACGGCACAAAATCGCCTCCTATGGCAAAAAATCGCCTCTCACGGCAAACTCGCCTTCCACGGCAAACAAAAATGAAACCGCCTCTAATGGCATTCAAAAACTGTCTCTTTTCTTAAATATATATGCAATTCGGAAAGTTAGAAAAATGATTGATTTCCTTTCTACTTACGAAGGTGGATCTCCAGATCACCATTTCTAAGTTCCAAGTAGAATAGAAAATCTGGCATACCCGTACAAAAATATAAGATGCCCTTTTTTTTCTACCCCTTTCCTCCCTCCATCTCGATTTTTCCTCTCGGCGACCCCGGGGACGGATGGGAGAGGAGAGGAAAGAGAAAAAGAATCGGGTCCATCACGGATCCATTCACTAGGTACTTGTAACATCAATGGAAACTTTGACGAAAATCATGGAGCTCATAGTGATGATATACCGGGTGACTCCTTCAAACCCATCTCTTTCCAATTTCAGAAATATGTTGACTTGGAACTTCAAACTTAGTTGAGTAGACTTTCATGTAACCCGAGTCTAAGTGGGGTGGCAAGTGGTCTGGTCCAGCCCAAGCGTAGCCCCAGTATAGCCTGCTTTGAGTTGGATTCGAACATGATTAGAACTGTAGAAGGAATATGATTTTATGGTGAAAGTCACTTTTTTTCTAAGCATATTTTTAATTTGATTTGTTGGACACGTGTGCTGGATCAAGAATCATATTAATGCCAATTGGTAGGTGTAAGATAGTGGATGTGTTGGATTTGGCTCAAAAGGTCCATTGGGCCCTGATGAATGGTTTACTTGGGGCCCAAGTCTATTAGGGCTAGTTCTTTATATATATATATTCTCTAGGGTTATTCTTTGCAAGAACAGAAAGAAAGCAAGCAAGGGAAAACAAGAGAGCATTGTAAGGAGAGAGGCTATGAGAGCAAGATTGAGACTAATTGGGGGAAAGAGTAGGCTAAGTGTTAGAGGAACATTCTTGTAATGAGCAGCCCAATTTCCTGCACAGTGAAATCGAGCAGAGCGTTCATTACCCCATGGACGTAGGCAATTGTCGAACCACGTAAATCTCTTATGTTCGTGTGCTTGTGATTGATTACGCGTTATTTGCCCTAATTAATTTCATAACAATTGGTATCAGAGCGAGGCTAGGGTTTTCCTAGGGCTTGGGCAATCTAGTGCCACACGAGACGGGAGTTAATCTCGAGGAGTGCGCACATAATTTGTCATGACGCCGGGCTTTAGAAGAAGGCATGGTTTGTTTCTCTGATTCAAACAAAGTTCTTCGTTGGTTTCTGTGAGTCCAAAACTAAAGTCAAAAGAAATCTTGTCTTGTTTTGACAAGTGGAGGATTGAGATTTTAAAAAAAAGAAAAAAAAAACGGGGATTGAAGTTCTGTTTTGGTTTTTTGGAAAGTCTCGGAAGGAGAAGAAAATCAACATAGGTTTTGAACCTAGCACACGACGCCGGAATCGCAGCATCACTCGGGCCGACCGACTTCATTGCCGTCTGTCGTTCTTCGCCAGTCGGAGATCACCGCTCCATGTTGTACGTTGCCGGAGATCGAGAAGAACAGGCAGCAAGGCTACCATTCCCAAACTTCTGGTTGCAGAGTTCTGGAACAAAACCCATTCAAGAAGACAAGACCCAGCTAGGTCAGTTTCTAGGCCAAATCCAGTTCGGGTCAGTTCTGACCCATTCGCGGGAAGCCCAACGCAGCAGAATCCAGCAGCACGGCGGCAAAGTAAAACAACAGTTTGACCAGAATCAACGATCAGAATTCAGTCGCAGTTTTTGGGGCCATCCAAACTCCGATTCGTGCTCTGTTTCTTCCTACAGTCTCGCGTTAATGAGATCTACGAAGTTAACGGAGCAGATTGACCGTTTGAAGTGCTGAAAAAGGTGCAGATCTCAGACGACACAATGGCAACCGAGGCTACAGCAGCAGGTATCAAATTTGAAATTTAGAAATTTGATGGCAAAATTAATTTTGGCTTGTGGCAAAGGAGAATGAAAAATATCTTGATTCAACAAGGAATCAAAGTACCATTGCTAGGCGAGGAAAAAAGCCTGAAAATATAGATGCTGATGAGTCGGCAGATATCGATGAAAGAGAATTGAGCTCTATTGAGCAGTATCTCTCTGACGAAGTAATGTTTAACGTCATGGAAGAGGAAAAGCTTGAGAAGCTATACATGGGGAAGGATTTGACCAAAAGTTGCATCTGAAAAAGTAGTTATATGGGTTGAAGATGGAGGAAGGATGTGATCTGATGGAGCACGTGAACACTTTCAACACGATGATTAGTGATTTGTTGAGGCTCGATATGAAATTCGATGATAAAGATAGGTCCCTGCTATTGTTGAATTCTCTCTCTCACCCATATGAGCATTTTGTGACTACCTTACTATATGGAAAGAAGACACTCAATTTTGAGGAGGTTACTCAAGATATCATCTCCAATGCTGCCAGAAAAAAGCCTAGCAAAGGTGATTCACATGGAGAGGGACTCCTAGTAAAGGAAGGCTCGCATAACCGTGGTAGGTCCAAGGACATGGGTAGCCAAGAGGAAACAACTCGTTGTCCAGATCAAAGTCCAAAAGCAAGAAAGATTCAGAATGCTTTCATTGTAGGAATAAAGGGCACTGGAAGAAAGACTGCCCGCATTACAAGGCGAGCAAAGATGGGAAGAACAAAGCTGGGGACAAATTAGAAAGCAGTGACTCCGCTAGCATTGCCTCAAAAAAGGAAGTGAAACTCCTATCAGTCTCGCAAGGTAACCATCTATCTAATGTATGGATTTTAGATTCCAGTTGTTCATATCATGTGTCCTAATCGTGAATCATTTAATACTTATGAGACATAGGATGTTGGTAGTATTCTAATGGGCAATGATGCTGCATGTAAAACCATTGGAATGGGAACCACAAAAATCAGAATGGTAGATGGAGTTGTTAGAACCATGCGTGGTGTGAGACATGCATGTTCTTGCACTCAAGAAGAATATAATATCCTTAGGCACACTAGAATCCAAAGGATGTTCATTCGGTGCAAAGGATATTTTAAAGTGAGTAAAGGTATTTTGGTATTAATGAAAGGTACCAGAGTGGGAAACAACCTTTATAAATTGATAGGAAACACAGTTTTAGGTGGAGCGATAGTCTCCACAAAATATAAAAACAGCGATGATGAGTCTCAGTTGTGGCATATGCGGTTAGGGCATATGAGTGAGAAGGGCATGTTAGAACTTCATAAAAGACAGATGTTGAAGGGTGTAAAAACATGGAAGCTAGATTTTGCAAATTATGTGTTTATGGCAAGCAGACGAAAGTGTCATTTAAAATTGCAAGCAATAATTGTAGAAGTAAAGGAATTATGGATTATATTCACTCAGATGTGTGGGGACCATCCCCAATTAAGTCAAAAGGTGGAGCTGAATACTTTATGACTTTTATTGACGACTTTTCAAGGAAAGTTTGGGTTTACTTCATAAAACACAAGTATAAGGTCTTCGACAAGTTCAAAGAGTAGAAGGCAGAAGTTGAAAATCAAACAGGAAGAAAAGTCAAGTATTTGAGATCAGCTAACAGAGGTGAATACAAAAATCACAAGTTTTTACAATTCTGTAAGGATGAAGGCATCACAAGACACTTTACAATTCTAAAGACTCCTCAGCAAAATGGAGTTTCGGAAAGAATGAATAGGACTCTTTTGGAAAGAGCAAGGAGAATGAGACTTCATGCAGGGTTGACTAAAAGTTTTTGGACAAAAGCGGTTAATCACACATGCTATGTGGTTAATTGGTCACCATCGGCAGCTTTGGACTGCAAAGTTGCAAAAGAAGTGTGGACAGGCAAAGAAGTTGATTATTCCACACTCAAGTTATTCGAATGTCCAGCATACGCACACATTCCTAGTGATGAGAGATCCAAGCTCGATTCCAAGTCACCCAAATGCATATTCCTCGGATTCGAGAAGGGTGTGAAAGGGTACAAGCTATGGGATCTAGTAAACATGAAAAAGATCATCAGCAGAGATGTAGTGTTTGATAAAGCCTTTATGCTGAATAGGGAACAAGATGGTGAAGTTAAAGGGCATAGTGCTGAAAAGGCAGTTGTTGAAATAATTCCTCTTACAGACAATAAAGGCAAGAAACCCATGCAGAGTCGAACAGAGGCCAGTACATCTGGTGGAGAGGAAGAAGCGAGGTTCAACAGGAACCCACAAGTCTAGCACATGGAAGAGCAAAGAGAAACATCAAGCCACCTCAAAGGTTTGGATGGGATGAGGATGAAGTCCAGTTTGCTCTTATCACCAGTAGTGGTGATCCAGCCACACTCCAAGAAGCTATGAAAATCAGTGAAAGGGAAGGTTGGAGGGTGCTATGATGGATGAGATGGAATCTCTCGAAAAGAACTCCGTCTGGGAGTTTGTTCCAAAACCCAAAGACAAGAAATCAATTGGCTACAAATGGGTGTTACGAAAAAAGAAAGTACTACATGAAAATGAGACACCAAGGTTCAAGGCACATCTAGTAGCAAAGGGGTGCTCACAGAAAGAAGGGGTTGACTATGATGAGATCTTTTCCCTAGCTGTGAAGCACACATCTATCGGGGTATTGTTGTCATTAGTAGCACAATTCAATATGGAGCTTGAATAATTAGATGTAAGACAACTTTCCTTTATGGTGACTTGGAGGAAACAATTTACATGGAGCAACTTGAAGGATTTAGAGAAGCCAGAAATGAGGATTATGTCTGCAAATTGAAGAGATCATTGTATGGGCTAAAACAATCACCAAGGCAATGGTACCAGCGGTTCGACTCCTACATGTTGCAGATTGGCTACTATTGATGTGAGTATGATCATTGTGTTTATTTCAAAGTGTATGATGATAATTCATTTATTATTTTGCTACTTTATGTAGATGATATGCTTATTGCATGTAAGAACATGTAAAAAATAGAATAACTGAAATTTCAGTTGAAAAAGGAGTTTGACATGAAAGACCTTGGGGCAGCCACAAAAATGTTGGGCATGGAAATAAGGAGGGACAGAAAGGCTGGAAAGTTGTGGTTATCACAGGAGAAATACATTTTAAAAGTACTTGAGAAGTTTAACATACAGAATGCCAAGCCCATGTGTACTCCACTTACAGGTCACTTCAGTTTAAGTGCCAGTCAATGTCCAAGTATGGATGATGAAATTGAGGAAATGTCCAAGATACTGTATACTAATGTGGTGGGATGTTTGATGTATGCCATATTTTGCACAAGACCAGATATTGCTCTAGCAGTCGGTGTGGTGAGTAAGTACATGGCGAATCCAGTGAAAGAGGATTGGAATGCAGAAAGAGCATTGGAATGCAGTAAAGTGGATTCTAAGATACTTGAAAGGCGCCAAAGACTTGGGAATACTGTTTGAAAGAAAACACGGGTCAGAAAGTATAGTGGAGTATGTAGATTCTGATTTTGTAGGGATCTGGACAAAAGGAGATCCACCACAGGCTATGTTTACACACTAGCGAGCGAACCGATAAGTTGGAGATCGGTGCTTCAGTCTACAACAACATTATCCACTACAGAGGCAGAATACATGGCACTTACAGAAGCTTCTAAGAAAGCAATCTAGTTGAGAGGTTTGGTGAATGAGATCAGGATTAAGTAAGAAGCAATCTTGATACACTGTGACAGTCAAAGCACCATATGTTTGGCAAAGAATTAGGTATATCATGCCATGACAAAGCACATTGCTGTTATGTATCACATGATTCGAGATTAGGTTGCTACAAGTGAGATCTCTGTTGAGAAGATTCATACAGATGAGAATGCAGCTGATATGCTCACCAAGCCAGTCACTACAGAGAAGTTCAGGCATTGCCTGGACTTGCTCAATCTCTCCTCTTGTTAGAGATTGAAGGTGTACCTCATCTTCGGTGAGGTGCAAATATGGTGGGAGGGCTTTCCCACACGGTACATGTGTTATAAACACAGCACAACAATTCTTCAAAAGGTCAGACATTTTTCGCCAAGGTGGAGATTGTTGGATTTGGCTCAAAAGGTCCATTGGGCCTTGATGAGTGGTTTATTTGGGGCCCAAGTCTATTAGGGCTAGTTCTTTATATATACTCTCTAGGGTTATTCTTTGCAAGAAATAGAAAGAAAGCAAGCAAGGGAAAACAAGAGAGCATTGTAAGGGGAGAGGCTGTGAGACCTAGATTAAGACCTATTGGGGGAGAGAGTAGGCTGAGTGTTAGAAGAGCATCCTTGTAACGAGTTGCCCAATTTTCTGTATAGTGAAATCGAGCGGAACGCTCATAGCCCCATGGACGTTGGCAATTGTTGAACCACGTAAATCTCTTGTGTGTGTGCTTGTGATTGATTGCGTGTGATTTTCCCTAATTAATTTCATAACAGGATGGGTAGTGGTCATGATGAATGATGATACACCAAAAATGTCTTGTCTCTCTTCCTCCTTTTGTAATACATAATATCATGATGAATGAATGAATATTGGTGTGAATGTGATGATAGTGATATTGGTGATAGTATGGTGTAGCTGAATGTAAGGGTGGAGCTATTGACAAGTTTTTTGAGCTTAGCATCGGAGCCAAGAGAGCATATTTCTTGGCCGGATCCACTGTGATGTTGGTCAACAGCATGTGAGTCCATCTAATGTGGATAACTCGGGCTGCAACAACTCAAATGCTTGGGGTGCTGGAGTTATAATCATTTGCTTGACTTAATGGGGATGCAAGTCCACAATGGCGAGCACTATCCTATTCTTCAGTTGTACCTTAGGCAAGTCATGATGTGCTATCTATTTAAGTATTTAGATATGCAATACTCTGATTATGAGCAAGATTTGTTAAGTATTGATCATGTACATGAAAAATGTTAATATACATGAAATTTATTTAACATGATTTTTTTAAATTATTGCTTTTTGCAGCAGCCTCATGACCACCGCTAAAAGCATTATATTTAAAAAAAACACTTCTTTTAGCGGCGGCCACATGACTGCCACTACAAAAGCTACTTCTTTTAGTGGCGGCCATTCTCGCTTTTACCAGCGGCCGTTGGCCCTTCGTCACCCCTGTAACCGGCAGTTGTGGCCGCTACAAAAACACTCAACAGCGGTAATCGCCGCCCGCCGCTAAAACCTTTATTGACTCGACCTATGTCGTCAACAAGAAGTGGCCACCATGACTGATGCTAAAGGTTATACCAACGGCCAATCGCTGTTTTACCGGTGGCCACCAGCCCCCGTTATAAGCAGTTTTTCTTATAATTCTATCAAGATTAGAGTTTCAAATCAAGAATATTCTAAAAGAATCAAGGTACAATTTCAATTAAGGAAGGTTATGTAAATGATATTTGTGATGAGTCGGCAAGAAGGAGATAGAAACCAAGAAGGATTAGAAGATCAAGTCAAAGAAAGAAAGGAGATAACAATCTCTCACTCAAGAAGAGCCAAGGATGTGGACGTCCAACCCTGGGGCCCACTGCCCTTGGACGTCCACCTCATCCCCTCTCTATCTCCTCCTCAACTCATTCCACACCCCATCCCCTCTTTCTCCTCCTCCACACTTTCTCCTTCTCTACGCAATTTTCTATGAGACTTGCTGCGCATAGTTGTGTTCAAGATAAAGAAAGTGTTAGATTATATGGTCTCAATCCATCAGATGATATAATAAATTGATTTATTTATTTATCAATATAATTATGCTTTCCTTTCATGAGATGAATGGTGTTTTATTACTTACTTGCACATAACCAATACGAATGACATGACGGTACATGATATGAACCGGAGTCCACAAGTATATTAGATGTGACACATGTGTGTGGATGAGATTCACATACGGGAGACATATGCCACAAACCCTATACTTAAATTGATTCACAAACGGTGATGAGATTGAGCATCTCATCTGATAAGGTTGCAACACTCTGATCACTATGAGATAGTGTGATTTGCCTGGATCATCAGAATGTAAGATTCTGGATCATGGTGCTAATACATTGGATGTATTGAAGTACCATGAGAAACACCTTATGAAACACTGTCTTTACTCTAAGATCTGCTCTCATAATTCCCTAGCAATAGGCTCTCAATCTTGAGATATTAATGAACTCAAGTTTCTGTCTATTCATTTGCTTTGAGTCACTAATGAGTGAAGCCAACTGTAGGTCAACACCTCGGTGTCTTGGGTACGTGGTAGTAGGACTATTGAAACATTCAATGGTCAAGAGGAATCTATCTACATTATCTCCTTGTGCCAATTAATGGACTTATCATTAGTAAGTGCGCACCTATCTCAATTAAGAGTTAATTAGATGGTACTAATGATTACTGTGATTAATTGAGTCTCAAGGATAATAAGATATGGATCTAATTTGGTGGACAGGTCCAATTGATCCATGGATATAGATGAAGGGGCCTACTTGTGGTCATAGGGAAGTTTAGGGTCTTTTTTGTAATTTATTCCTAAGACCGGAGTGCAATTGCATTTATATAGTGAAGTTATTTGTAATTAAATGTGGGCCCGGATTGAATGTGGGGTCGCAATGTCTCGGTTGGAGCCAGCTTTCTATGGAATCCCTAGTGGTCCCCACGCTAGCCCAATTATTAGATCATTGCTAATTCTACTTGAACTCAAAAGGAAAGGAATTAGAAAGTTACTATTTCTATTTGAAGTGAAGCTTCTAATAGTGGTAATAATAAGTTACTAATTGTTATGGAAGTGAGACTTTTATAATTATTAGAAAGGAGAAAGTTACTAATTCTTAATGGAAGTAGGACTTCTATTTTAATTAGTAAAGAAGAGTTGCTTTGAGCCATAAATAGAGGAGAGGAGGGCTTGGATGTCCCATGCAAATTCCATACCTAGGGATTCACGCCCAGCCCCTATTTGTGCAAGTGTTGCATGTCCTCTCTCTTCTAGTTCTCTTCCGGATTCCTTAGAGCTTCTAGTTGTTTTCTCTTGGAGATTCCACACATCTTCTTGAGAAAAGAGATTTGATACGGGTTATAGCGTGGAAGACAATTAGGTTTTGGAGTCCTAATTAGCTACCAAGAAAGAGTTTCTTCATCTAGCAAGTCTTTTTCTCCATTAGAGCGCTATCGAGCTCCAAAGGTATAATCCACTTTCTTGTATGTTGTGGATTTATTTTGGTTGCATGGTGATGCTATTTACTATCTTAGAGATAGTGTTTACTAATCTTGATCATGAGTTTGAGGTTCTTGGATCTTGGATTTGGTTTTGTTAGCCTTATGGATACTTGATCCCTGCATCAAGTGGGTCAGAACTTTTTGAAACCTATACACGAGGCCCGCCTACTTCCAACAGAAAGAAGATTAAATCAACTCCAATTCAAATTACAATTGCTTTGCTTACAAGTCAAGCCAAGACAGAGTTTTATTTTTGGAAGAGTCTCAAGCCAAAAAGGAGGAAAAGACTATAAATAGACCCCTAGGGAGGACGTCCAAAGGCCCTCTAGCCTAGGACGTCCAACCCCTCCATTAGATCTAGGTCCTCTAGTTCTAATTCTCCACTTTTCTATTTTTCTTAAGGTAACTTTGGGCCTTGTCCAAGCAAAACTTAGTTTATGAGGAGCTGAAGTTGTACTTTAGAATGATCTTAATGAAGATCTTCTTTTTCTTACGTGCAATGGTCGGTTAACATAGTGATTGGGGGCTCTAGATGAAGTTAAGTATGCAATAATTTCTCTTTATTCATGTGAATGCTTGTTGATCTAGTTGTTTTATGTGCTTGAATGCTAGAATATGCTTGTCTTCGTACTAGCAGGTGCCTTTCTTTTTGTAGCTCGCAATGTTAAAATAAGCCTTTTATCATCTATGCTTACTTTTGATAGATTATGCTTGGGAATATGTTTTTTTTTTTTTTGTTTTGTTTTTTAGTCTATGCTTAGGTTTGATAGGTGATTATTAGGTAATTCTAACACTTTTATAAAGGGAAGGTCTTGGGTGTTTTGATAAATCTTTTATAGAAAAACTATCTCTTCAAATCTACTCATGTTCACCCAACTTTAAAACATTCAAACCGCTCCGCATTAAGTTATGACTTATGACATACATTATTTAACTGTAAAAGGCAAGGCTTTAGCTATGAACGAGGTTCTAGTATACAAAACACACCACTCAGGTTGTATCGATCCTGTCCATATTTAATGTCAGCCACTAATAGTATATATGTTCCTCTTAAAAGAAGTGAGACAGAAGACTACTTCAAGATTTGAAGACAACTCTATCAAGCCCTGAGGCTTCAAACTAATGGTCAGCTACAAAACCAAGCAAACAAACAATAAAATCATAAAACCAAACGGTAATGCCACATCTTATTGGATTCAAATTGCAATCCATGGTTCCAAAAGAAGAAATTATCTAATAGAATTTCCCTTGGATCGAAGAAAAACTGAAGACTCAGGTCAAGAGGAGTTGAAGGAAAGATAAACACAGATCCATTGCACAGAGGATGGTTATTGGAACCTACTCATCTTCAAAATCAAGACCCTCAAATTGCCAGATCATGCAACGAATGACTCTTGGGGGATCAATCAGCAGAGAAAAAAAATTTCGTAGGAAAAAAGGCCTAACAAGAAAACATGAAAAAAATGAAGGGCTTTAATTCTGCTCACGATTCAATAATTCTAACACCACCACCACTAACAATAATAACAAGAAGAATCAAGAAGTAAAGAAGCACAAATCGCAAAGCCCTAATAATTGACATGAAACATCGGATCTATAACCAACAAAACATAACACAATCACAAAAACAAACAATAACAGTACTGCTTAATAAAGTAACTCAAATGCAACCCACTTGATAATTGTTTTCAAATTAGCATTAAAATATTACATTTGTAGTTTATAGACAGCATATGCAAAATTGGATGCAATTTACATTGATAAAACAAATGACTGCTAAAAATTGTTGATCCCACTGTTTATCAAAGAAAATTTTGAGGAACTGTAACAAATAAAAAAAATACTCAAAACAATCAAAAAAAAAATTACAGTAATCAGCCTCTTTGCTCTACTATGGGGTTCTCTGAGAAGGCGGATCAAACTCTGCTTCCAATCCATCAAGCAACCAATCTGAATATACAAAATCTCCCACACAAAAAGAAGAGGAACTTGGTGCAGAAATCATTTCACCGTATGCTTGCTGATTATTTAGACAAGTCGAGTAACAAAAGGACGCTTTCATCGGGGGCACTTATTTAGTAACCAAATTTGTTTGAAACAAACCAGATTTCTCTGAATGTAAGTTAGTAACATTTTCCACTGGAAATAATTCTGTCTCATAATCAGCCACTGTTTCCTCTAAATATGAGTCGGTAGCATATTTCTCTAGCCACAAATCTACAATGTGATCAGCATTGATAAAAGGAAAACCACTCCCTCGAATTGTCTCTCCATTAAAGTTACCCTGCAAAGCAGTTGTGTAGTGATGACTTATGGAAGTGGAAGCTGTCTCATTCCAACAACCATCAAGTTCATCATCTCTAAGAACTGGTAGAAAAGTTGGATCTTTGATAGAATGAGAACAGCTAAGGTCATCAGCAGAAAATAGATCTGTGCCACAGCCGGGTGACACATGGTTAGAAGAATCTACCAGAATTTTGTTGCCTGTACTAGAAGTTATCAATGAGTTCACATCATTCTCATGTTTGTGTTGGACTTCCACTAGAGGAGGAGCATTGTTACAATAATAACTTTTATTGTTCTCTCCTAAACCCGAATATGTAAAGGAAGCATCCTTATCAGTTGAATGATCATCCACGCTATTGTTCTTCTGGGAGATACCGGCCATGGTCTGCACTGGCGTGTCTTTCAACATTGTAAGGGCTGAAGCATACTCCATCAACTCATTGCCTATCGACCCTTCGCTATTAATAAGCTTGATATTTGATTTCTCTTGATGTATCACAGTATGAATTTTCTCTTGCTCAGTAAATTGTAGGTGATGATTCTGATCATATTTATCAATGATATCATCTACCGAACTACTTCCAAAGGAGAATGGTCTTCCACCAACTGTGAACCCAATTACAGCCACTTCCACTCCAAAATCCACTGCCACTTTTTTGGCCTTCTTAAACAGACCCTCTTTTCTCTTCGAAAGTGTGACAAATCTCTTTTGCTTGTCCTCAATTTTTTTCATTTCTATCTTCCTCTTACCCATATTATTAATGTGAAAAAAAAAACCTGAAACATGAAGAAGAGAATTTAAAGAATTAAAAAATAGATCAAACAATAAATTGGATAGTATAAAAATAGTAGCAACTCGCATCAATCTCATCAAAACAGAATTTGTGTAGGTCTGAAGATGAATATGTTAAAAAAATGGCATGCAAGGGCACCCGTCCAACAGTTGAAAGCATACAACATAAGGACTCATTTTGGAAGACTACTACATTGTTACCACATGGCTCTGCATAATGGGAGTATAATGACACATTATAGAGCTCAGATCCTCCTGTTGCTCAACCAGACAACTCCATGAATATGAGGCTGATATTTAACAATTTACACCTCACATTGCATAAGTATATCACGAATGACTTCATTGGAAATATTCCTATAGTTTTATAGTAAAAACACTTGTCAATGTAGTCTATTCCACTGCACGCATCACCCTAGGTTCTCACAAACCTATTAAAAAGAATACACCATTCTACTCAGTTTGGAACTTAGTTATTGCTTAATAGAAAAAGAATCCATAAACATGTCGACATGAGTCAAGTCAATGCTTCAAGAACTGAACAACATGATAAGAATATGCGGAACTAATTCTAAAAAATTGGCTAGGATAATGCAAAACTAATTTTCAAAAGATTTGGTAGATAAACATAAATTTTTGGGTAGGCATTTTTAACTCAGCTACCAATGTGATATCTTTTTCTATTTTTGATTTTTCTTAATTCTCACCATTCAATCTAATTATGTTGACATGGTCATATTAACTAACCTAGATTGTTACAATCCACTAAAACACACCATGGCCATGTTGGACGTAAAGCGCCTATTGTTGGCTAGTCATCTTTCAGTCATCATTGATGCCTTGCGCCATCTATTTCAAGACTGCTTCCTGAGTTCCACTTTTTCTACTAATGGCTAGTTGTCTTCAATTAATACTAACATGAACAAAGAAAGCAAATTAGCTGAATCCTGAAAATCTAGATCATGGAACCTTTCCTTGGACATAGATCAAATATCTTCTCACTGAAGTCAATATTTAAAAGCAAATGAGCAACCTACTCATATCATCCACATCAAAAGGATTCAGATGATTTTCTCTTCTCTATTTTTTCAACAGATGGCAATAGATTGGGTTACACAATTCACAGTTTGGGTTCATAAATCATATAGATTCCAAACTATGCCGTCTTCTTTTTGGGCCGTCCCATTTAATGATATTGTACCCCACCTGTTTTAAATCCAAAGTATCATATTAAACACTAGCTGCAATGATATTGCAAATCCTAAAACTTTGCTTCGATAGCAGCAGCGAGCATTGCTAAATTTATCATTTGTAAAATGCAATTTATTTCAAAAGAAAATTAAAACTAATTATGTGTTTATAGATTCAGTGGGATGCAAGCCCATCAATTGGAAGTTGGGCCGTTGGGGTCTACCAACTAAAGGGGCAAGCTTTGATTTATGAACCTTTGTGTACCAGTTATAAGAGGAAACTAATTATTTTCTGCTTTGCTGTGGGAAACCGTTTCTTACAGGGTTGGAAAGGCTTATTTATTCGGTGGAAAGAGGAAGCCTACACAATAAATTTTACAGAAAAGCTTGTTGTTCGCGGGTTAATTTTGAAAGGGTGAAGTCCCATATCAGGTAATATGAGGAGAGCCAACTTGTGTTCTGCTGAGCCACAGCAGTTCCGGACTTATTCCGACTCGAGTTAGGTTCAAGCAGCATCATTTTTCTTTCCCTTCTTCTTTTTTTGAACAGTAACAAAAGATTTTATTAAAAGAGAAGTTAGTGTTTTTTCAACAATAAATTTCAAAATAAATTATAATTCATGCTGCACAACAAGCTACAAGCTCCAAGTGTTCCTTTTAAGTGATAGGAAGATCTTCAACTACACCGAAGCAAATTTCTCAGTTTGATGTATTAAGGTTGGCGGCACCTGCCACGAAGTTCTGAAAATTTCCAACACATGGACAGATTGCATACTTGGTGTATTATCTTTGCAACTTTGACTATTTGAACCTAGTCCAGTGGCCGCGATAGTTCAACAACCGATTCCCACTTCCCACTGCTAAGTCAGGGCCATTTGGATGAATCCCATATGGCAATTTCTTCAGTAATTGACGGTAAAAATAGAAATCTGACCCCTCAACATTTGGAGTAACGAGTAAAACAGTAGCGCAGCGTAAAATTCAACACTTGAAAAAGAAAAAGAAAAAAAGGAACACTACTGCATGATATTCAGGGAACTATCCAAACTAACCCCAACATAATCCAGTGCTAATTGAAAGGGAACCAAAAAGGCAAAGAAGTTCTAGCATTCACAAATCCAAAACTTAAGATTCAATCAAACCACATCTTCCTCACCCAAAAAAAAAAAATCTAAATTATAGCGAAAATTCTACATCCATCAATTCAACACTAGATCAATGAATTCTATTCATTTCCAAAGAACTTTAATAATCCAAAATTAAAAATAAAATAAAATAAACAATCCTACCGGCTTGAATTGGAAGAGTAGACACACAAAATCCATGTTTCCAACAAGAGTGGATCATGAAATCATAAGGAAATCAAGAAAACAACATAATAGAGGGAAGAATTCATAAATTCAATAACAAAAATATTCATTCAATTCAATCAAATGAGATGGGATTGGAAACAGGAAAAGATGAATAGAACCCATTAAAAGCCCCAACAGATACCTATTCTATTCAACCCCACACATCGTGAGTGGAAACCATCAACACTTACCCAACCCAACTACTATTCTCAAAACCCAAACACACCTGACGCAACCAGAGTTGTATGAAAACTTTCCTCCAAAATTGGAATTGCAGAGGCCATAAACAAATATACACAGAGAAGAAAGAAAACCTAAATCACCAACCCCAAATATCCTAAACTCCCCCAGAATTCACCAAGAAATAACGGGAACCTCAAATGTCCCAAGTCTTGAAATTGCAGCACGAAAACAATCCAAGAAACTGAGAATTCAGACTTATAAAAGTCTTGAAATCACACAAACCATAAAACCCAAGAATCCGAGAACTTAAAGCGATTGCATGAACTCAAAATGTGCAACAGAGAGACAGACAGGGAGCTACAGAAATAGAATTAGAAGAGGAAACAAAAAACAAGAAGTAGGGTTTATGACTGTACCTTACAAAATGAGAATGAAGTTGATATTTTCTTGCAAGAGCTGCTTCAGAACTACTAGATCATGCAGAACTACTAGATCATGCAGAGGTTGTTTCTTTCTTACATGAAAGGAAGAAGGCATATGGCACTCACTCACTCACCATCTATATGTACAGATAGAAACCGCGCCGTCTGTTTTTAAAAGTTTTCGTTTAGACGAAACTGCCCTCCTTTGACAGCTTGCATTAATGATAAGGAAGGGCAACTCAGTAGTTTCCGTTGTCAAGATCAGAAGATTTTTTTCGTCAGAGGATCATAAGATTAAAATATTTAGAGGTTTTTACGGGGAAAACCCACTTTACGTAGTCTGAAGAGGAAATATTCAGCAAACATGCACCTAACAGGGAATCTGTATAGAATTCTTAATTTTTTCTCCTTTTTTTTTTTTTTGTCGAATTCGACCTTCAGTTTCAGCGTTGGAGGTGGAATTCGACCCTGTGATAGAAAGTGACCGTACTACATTTTAGTTGTCTGCGTCGAATTCGACTGTGTAAAAAACACCCGAAGGTCGCATTCGACTAGAAATGTACATGATTTTTTCTGACTTCAGGTACTGGGAGGGCTGTAATACATTTCCGGTCGAATGCGACCTTCCGGTGTTTCTTACAAGGTCAAATTTGACACAGAGAACTAAAATGTATTAAGACCACTTTCTCTCTCAGGGTCAAATTCGACCTCCAACGCTGAAACTGAAGGTCGAATTCGATCACCAAAAAATGGTAAAAAAAATTAAATTAGGAATCCATACGGATTCCCTGTTAGGTGCATGTTTGCCTAATATTCCCTGTTCGATGTACTGACCACATAAAGTGGTTTTTCCTGTAAAAAACCTCAAATATCTATAATTATTTTTGGCAGATAAAATATCTATATTCATTTATGAAATGGTTAGGCTTTGGGGTAGAGGCGCTCATCAGCTGGGCCAGCCTGAGCCCGATTCGGGCCTAGCCTGCTTTGGGCTGGGCTTGGATATGTAATGAGAGCCCGATTAATAATTGGGCTGGGGCTTGGCTTGGATTAAGTGATAGAAAGCCCATAGCCGGGTCCGGCCCGACTTGTGTAAGAAATGCATGTAATTTTATTTAATTAGTGCTCTCATTTCCACAAAAGTGATGAAAAAGCCCATTTCGGCCCGACTCGGTTGATTAAATAGGTGGGCTCGGGCCCAACTTTTATGGCTCATGTCGGGCTTGGGTTGGGCCTGTGCGAATGTTTCTAAAGTCGGGTTGGGGCTAGATATACCGTAGCTTGGCCCATGAACCTCTACTTTGGCATGGGTTCCCATAAAGTAAATGGATTAGTTCCGGGCCAGAACCATATTGGTCCCGGACTAGTTACTAGTTTTCAAATGACAGTTCCGAGTCCGAAACCAATCTCGACTCAAAACCTAATTTGTAAGTTCCATACCCGTTTCCGGTAAGAGGACCCGGATCCATTTTAGAATTGAGTCTGGCTAGAGGAATAGGATCTAGCTCCAAAATTGGTTTTGACATTTTTATTATTTCTTTCTTAAAATAAGGATATCATTTAACTTATAACAATGCATCAAGTCCATAATCTTTAAAATTAAATATAAAAATGTCAAACTAAAGCTGATTTTGAGCTACAATGTGCAATATTAAAGGCTTTTATGCCAGGTACTGGGCCCACAGGTCGTAACTTGTATGAAACTGGGACCGGACTCGTTTATCAATTGGAACCTAAGTTGGGTTTCAGACACAGACCTATTTATAATTGGAACCTAAAACCGGAAAATCGGATATCCATTTACAACTCTAGGTTCCAACTTCCATGGCTCCATCGTTTCTAAGCTAGTAGGGATACGAGCAAATCCGAGTCCCCAATGTCTCCCACATGCTTCTTGTGAGTGGAACGTGCGGAACTCCACCATAGGGCCCACTTATTAACACTCTAGACGGTTCAAAATGAATGATGTACGTGTTAGTGATGTATCTATAATTTTACTCTAATATGTATTAGTGCCATCATAAGATTGAGCACATGATAGAAAATATATAGCCTAAGAATACAAACGGTCCTCTTGTGACCGTTCCAAGAAAATAGCATGTTGCATCAGGAATGCATCCATTTGGCATTTTACTTTTAAAATAAAGTGGAGTGAAGTGAAATAAAAAGAGGTAATAAAATATAAGTGGGTTATATGATAGTATTTTGTTTTTAGTTGTTTGTGATAGAATATGTTTTACTTTTTTGTATGGGGAAATGAGGTTTTTTTTGTCTTTTAGTGAATAAAGGTAGTTGCTTTTTGACTTTTTTAAATAAAAAAAAAGATGGAGGGAGTTTTGAATTAAAGTGCTTTTGATTTGATATTTAACTTTACTTGACTTGACTTGACTTGACAAGTAAAATTACCAAAGGGCCTGATCCCTTGTGGGCGATCACATGTGTATATATTAACAACCTTTTATATGGCATGAAATGTGCCAGAAAATTGCAAAGCCCAATAAAGCAATGCTTATGAAGATCCTGGTGAATACAAAGGACCACTTATTGATGGCAAAGGTGAGGAGCGGGACCATTTACCTGTTAACTTTTTTAATTTTATGTATATTCTTTGTGAGTTTTATTAAGTCATATGTGTTGATAATCAGAGTTTTTCCATTAAAGATGTAAGAGGAATTTCAAAAAAAAAAAATTAATGTTGCCATTGGACCGAATCTGACAAATTATCTATACATGCGTCGAATAGGGCAATTCACCCCAAAAACATTTTTTTGATGGTCGATATCAACCCTCATTTTAAGTGTTGAGGGTTGATATCGACCTTGGGCAGGCAGAAAGAAACAATTTTCCTCATCTCCTTCCTTTTTCCTCTCTTCCCCAAACCCAATCCAATGATGGAAAAAAACAATTTTGGGGCCTCTTTGGATTTGTGTTGCTCTGGAATGAGGAAGAAGAGAAATGACAGTCATTAACATTCAACACTACTGAGAGTAATTCATTGATGCTCTATTGTAAATTCTCAGCCAACATAGAACGAAAAGTCACGTATCTCATGTCCAAATAATTCAATCACATATCTCTGAAGGCCCCAAAAACTCTTTGTGGCACATGGGCTCTTAGCTTAAGAGTTCATTTGAGGAGGCCATTTGGGGTCTCTTTTCATCCAACCTTCAAGCAATCTTCAAACGTTCTTAGTGCTTCATGCATAAGTAGAGACGATTGGGCGATCTTGTTGTATTGGTGTAGACACCAGTATAGGCTTCGGAATTTGAAAGAGATTCATTGAATTTGTCCAAAGACAGAGCATCACATAGTTCTTGCCTTGCCATGTGGATGGAGATTGATCTGTTTGATTTGTGACCTTTTACTTACACTTTTTTTGCCGATACTAATTGAGCTGTGGACTGGACCCATTTTTGGATGATTGTGTGGTTTTTTTTTTTTTTTTTTGGTAAAAGGATGATTGTGTGTTGCTAATTATGATAACGCTTGTTCTATTTCTTGATAAAATTATGAAGCAATTGTTTAATTAGCAATGATGAGGTCTGTTGTTTCAAATATTTGAGCTATTTTTAACGTACAGCACGGGTTCCCAAATTAGTACATGCAATGATTTGTGGTTTTTTAATGTACTTATAGAAAGGCCAATGAACAAGAACACTAGCTTACAAAGCAGGGATTCCCCAAATCATTACATGCTTTAGATTAAATTTCCATCAAGGTATCTTGATTCGCATAAATTTGTTGTAGGGTAAAAAGGAGTTGTGGTCTGTGGACTAAGGCACTGGAAATTGCATTACTGGTAAGAGTTACTTGTGCTACTTCCATGCATTCATGCACACACCAGCACATCAAATACTGCTAAGAGTTACTTGTGCTACCTCCATGCATTCATGCATACACCTACACATGAAATCCAGCTGCTACATATACATTCTTTTGTTTCGCCTCTTCCGTTTCTCATCCACTCGTATTACTCTCATTTCGCAGAAGAAAACTACTATTTCAAATCAATGTCAAACATCCAATCAATGTTCATATCCTTCAAAACCCAATTCTTAAATCAATTTCTAATCTCTGAAACTCCCCACTGCATAAACCATCTCTCACACTCTCCTAGCTCATCAACTCGTGTTGGTTGACTCCAGAATATGCCATTTACACTTTAGGCGATGCAGATGGATGATTACAAGCCATGTGAAGAATCGAATGCAGTCCAACAACGCCAATTTGAAATCATATGGGCTACCTGATTTAAAGGTCACTGATATAGCCTTGCTTAGGCAGGCCGTTCTAGCGCAGAAGACGGATACATTGATATAGCCTTGTTTATGTTGTTTTCATCACTATACATGGATCTGATGCATTTAATTTTAATGGGTTATACTCTGATTAATGATATTGTAGTTTTACTTTCTGTTTTTCCTTTTCTTTTATAGTATCTAGATTTTAGTTATCTATGCTAACATACCTTATTGTTATTTTGTCAATTGGGGCTAATGTGTTTTTACTTTCAATGTTGGGTTGCAGTTGAATTGGTTCTTACTTGAATAATTCATGAAACTAAAGGTAATTTTCTGCCTTTTGACTATATTATTTCACCTGCAACCATATCTTCTAGTGCTTGTCATACGGTTGTGGTCATTGAACTTTGTGTTATTGCAAGTACTTAATCTCAATGGTATGGTTATTGAGATTATTCAGAAGAATTTAAAAAAATGAAAACTTATTATCACTAAAGGGGATGGATGCTTAAAGTTAAAACTATGATTGATTCTTCAAGCACACAAATTATCATCTTATTATTTTACAGTTGCATGCTACATATTGTTCATAGTGAAAATAGAGATTGAACCTTTTTGTTTGATACACGACGCATCAACTTAGTTATGGCTGTATTGCAGCCTTGACTTGGTCTCATTTGATATGAACCAAAACTCATTATCTGTAATGTTTTTTAGATTTACTTTTTAAATACTCATTTCCCTTCCTTGACTTGCCCATTTGATATGACCTTTTCGCCAAATTCTATAGGTATTGTTTTTATGAGCATGATTTTTTTTTCTCATAGTGTGCTCAGAATACTTGGCTTCAATAACGATGAATTCGTTTCCATTGTTGTCCTATTACCATCTTGGTTTAATTAATTTCCAGGAAAAAGCTTGCTTGTAGACTTCTTTTTGACAAAAGTGCCAATGATGACCATGAGAGAGGAGTATTTTGACCAAGGTAAAGCAGCAATGTGGCGGACAGTTCACATAAAAAATGAAGGGATTGGTTTGTTGATACGAATCATCTTTCATGAAGTGCATTTCTTCCATTTACAAATCCAAGTAGTTACGATTGGTGCTTACATTTGTTGTTTTATTGCTTATTATAGGTGACAGATTTGACAATAGCTAGGGAAAATCATGTAAGCTTAAGATCCCTCAATCCACAGAAGGATCTCCTTGGGTCTAATCCAAATGTCACAATGAAGTAAACATAAATAATCTGAGAATGGGCGGGAGTACCTGACCCCATAGATCTTTCTTGAAGTGACAAAAGCTCCTTGAAACGACAAAGGCTTGGAACACACGTAGGGTTTACAGAGCTTACATTTGTTGTTTATATTGCTTATTATAGGTGATAGATTTGACAATAGCTAGGGAAAATCATGTAAGCTTAAGATCCCTCAATCCACAGAAGGATCTCCTTGGGTCTAATCCAAATATCACAATGAAGTAAACATAAATAATCTGAGAATGGGCAGGAGTACCTGACTCCATAGCTCTTTCTTGAAGTGACAAAAGCTCCTTGAAAAGACAGAGGCTTGGAACACGCGTAGGGTTTACAACTCCTTTGTCTTTGCTATTCTTTCTTGCTTAGTGATGGAGGTCAAGAAACTATTAACCAAAGGAGTTACCCAAGGGGTCCTTTTATAGGAGATTCTTACCCATCAAGGAACCATTAACCCCCAACTATCACCTAACCCTTTAATCTCAACCCATTATTAATTTGTTGGCAAGTGAGCTCAAAATAATTAGGCCTTTTAAATGTGCAAACAAGTGGGTATGATTAAAGATCCTTAATGGGCTTGTGGTCATGTGGACCACACCCATTTAATCAAACATTCTCCCACTTGGTCCATATTACCATGAAAACAAAATCCAAAATTTAGTGTAAGGAAATCCATTTTCAACTAGTATTTTAAAAATCAATAAAACGACCTTGACCGATGCGCATCGACTTTAAAATAACTGCCAACGTGTCTCTTATGCTGAGCCTTAATACTCTGACTAAATTGGTTTACCAATGTGAACCATAGCGGTTACATGCCTTTAATGACATGCTCCCTTCCATAATTACTCCACTAGCACTCCAACATAACCAAGTCTCCTTGATAAGTGTAAAATAGGACATTTTCAATGGCCGTCCTTTTTAATTGGGTACGATAATGCCATGCTCTTTAATATTCTTATTTTATTCACCTTAATACATGTAAATATTTGACAAAATAAGAATTACGAAATCATTACTGTAATGATATCCTCAATAATAAGACAAATCAATAAGGCCCATATTTCTCACATACTCTCTATAAGCCTTTGGCGCTAATGCCTTCGTTAACGGATCCACTATCATTTGGCTCATTCGAGCCCCAACAATAGAAACCAATCGATCTCGAACCTTTTCCGATAATGCAAAGTATTTAACTTCCAAAAACTTTGATTTACTCGAAACTTTGTCATTCTGAGCAAATCTTGTTGTTGCATCATTATTGTAAAAGATTTTAAGAGGTTTAGAAATTGTATTCATAATTCGTAAACCTGTGATAAAATCTCATATCCATAATGCATGACTTGTTGCTTCAAAACATGCCACATATTTGGCATCAAATGTGGATGGAGCCACTAGGGTCTGTTTCGTACTTCTCCATGATACTGCCCCACCAGCTAACGGGAAAATATATCCTGAAGTCGACTTTCTTGTATCGAAGCATCCAGCAAAATTTGAGTCTGAATAACCGATCACATCTAATTTATCAGATTTTCTGTATGAGAGCATGAAATTCCTAGTGCCGTTAAGATATTGCAAGACTTTCTTAACTCTTGCCCAATGTACCATTGATCACTTTGATTTCTACTAAACATGCCAACTGCAAAACTGATATCAGGTCTAGCGCATGTTTGTACATACATCAGACTCCTTACTGCAGCAGCATAAGGACATTGGTCCATTTGACGTCTTTTGATTTCATTTCTTGGACTTTGCTCTTCACTAAATTTGTCACCCTTAATTATTGGTGAATCTTGGGGCCTACATCCTTCCATGCAGAATCCTGTAAGAATAGTTTTGATATAGGATTTATGTGATAACCCAAGTAATCATCGAGATCTATCCCGATATATCTTGATTCTTATTACAAAGGTTGCTTCTCCCATGTCTTTTATATCAAAATTATTCTTAAGATATTCATTGGTTTCATGAATTATACCATGGTTATTACTAGCTAGCAAAATATCATCAACATACAGTATCAATATTATAAACTTGCTCCCACTAACCTTGAGATAGATGCAATGGTCTACTGGATTTTCGGAAAAACCGAATATTGTGATAATGTGGTTAAATTTAAGATACCACTAGCAAAACATGCCCGTGCTAATATAATTTATAATATTAAAAATAATAAACTTTTAAATAATAATTAGTGCATAGAATAACTAAAATACTTTATGCAATAATTCAATAAGTATAACTAGAGAAAGATTTTGAAAGACAAGGTGAAATATAAATGAATTCAAAGAAAGAAAAACTAAAAGTGAAAGTAAATGATGATTATGTAATCTGTATTCAATTCATATGCGAAAAGTGGGCTTCATTTCTCATAAAGGTGAGAGTTATGATGGTATGCCTCCTAGTGAATCACGACCACTCACTCTTAACTCCTTTCATAAATATCTATTTCAATAACCTTCTTCTTTAGAAAAACAAAAACAAATTATAATGAATAATAGTCAGTTAACAAGCTAAGTTCAAGATCATAGATTTTGGCATGAAGAAAAAAAAAATTGCAGCAAATCTCACGAAAGCTCAACAAAAAATAAATAAATTTAAAATCTACAATCTTGACAACAAACTTGCTTATTCCATATAAAAGATCCATATAATCGAAATTAAAAAAACAACTTCTAAATAGTGAATGAGTATCCTTAATATTACCATAACGACCTAGGAAAAAAAATCAGCTCATAAAAAGAAATACACTACTAATAGCAAGAAAGAGACCAAGAGGACAATAACAACAATCAATATTTGGAAAATAATGCAGAAAAACAAAGCATGGTAGAATGTGCGACTCACCAATAATGTTTAATCATCTACCTTATAGTTTCAATCTTGTGATTTTATGATAATCGATAAATAAGAACAATTGATGAAACAACTTTTAATGAATGTGTGGAGAAATTTTAGGAAGGCAAGAGTTTGCATATTCCAAGATTTTCTTTTGGATTTTAGGATTTGCCAACTTCTTATTATGTAAAATGACCTTCATAGTGTATAAAATCTAATAGATAGGTTTGAGTTTCTATGATATTTGTATTATCAAATGGAGATAAGGTAGGAGATATATTAGGAGGTAAGAGATATTTTATGAACCATGCTAATTCACTTGGAAGAGTAGTTATGAGAAAGACAAAGATGGATCATTATGGGTAGGATGTTGAAATAGTTGGACCCGGTAAGAAAAATTTTGAGACTTGAAATTGATAGAGAATAACATTAGTGGGCCCACCGAGTGCAAATTTAAAGTTTAGGCCCCATATAATCAACACTAACTGGGTAGTAAGTAAAAGGCAATTCCTACAACAAAGTTTTTAAGGCATGTAATTGATAGAGGTGGACACCAAAAAAATCTTTTTTATGGCTTTAAATTAATGGATAATAACATAAGTGGGTCACACTTTAGATATTTAGGCTAAGAATAAAAAAGCATTAGAAACGTGTGCCCATGGCAAATCCTCTAAATGATCGGCTGAACTGAGCAACATGAGTAGGGCCCATTATCAATACCCTCATTAAAGGAAGGGTTAGTAATTGAGAGAGTATTGCTTGTCCTAGAGTTTGGATAAAGAATGAATGTTGCTACTAAGAGATTAGGTGGGCCCATTGTGCGAAATGATAAAAGAAAGTAAAAAACTAAAAAAAAGAAATAAATCAGAGAATAAAAAGTAAAATGTTTCTCTATTTTTCCATATTTCAAAGATTCCACTTTGATTGGTTAGATAAGGCCCACAAAGATGTGATATAGTGACTTAAACCAAATCTAGGAGTTTCCAATCGCGTGGTTACTTAATTAGATGGGGCCCAGAAAGACATGATGATGATCCATCCAAGAGTATGTTATCCATCCAACGGTCCAGATCACCTTGTCTGTGAGTCCCACAATATCTAGCTTAAGATGTCAAGGTTTAAGTGCAAAACTCTTCTAGAAATGATAGTGTAATCATCTCCCTAACTAATAGGGTTGTATGCATCTTCATATTAATGGGCCATGTAAGGGATATGGCTTAAAAAAAAAAAAAAAAAAAGGGATAGGACTGGAATGTTGTAGTTTCTTTCCAAGCACAATTAGGACTCTTAGAGACTCTTAAATTCTTTTAAAGAAGATTAATAAAAGTGGTGTCGGATGTGAATTTTGATCCCCCCCAGGGAAGGAAATCACCATTCAACTATATGGGATATTAAAAAGTTTACATCGAAAATGAGGATTCTGACTATCCTCAAAATCGACGGATCACGATCGCCAGTTATGGATACGGCCGTAACATCGTCCTTTGACGAAAGTAGAAAAAGAGAACGGGAGAAAATGGGTTGGGTTCTTCTCTCGTCTAATGTGCCGCCAGCGACACACGACGGTTGTCTTGTCACTTAATTTAGGGCTTTCAATTTGGGTCAAATTTGGGTTGAATCATGGGTCTCAAAATAGGGTCATAGTGAACTAGGCAGGGGAAATCAACATTTAGGGCCATACAGACTAATTAAAATTAAATCCAAGTATTCTAGGGGTGTAAATGAAATAAAGTGGAAATAAATTGAGAAATTAGGGGGAAGGTGCCAAATATTTAGAAGAGGATCAACCCCATTCCCGGGTATCCCCTTCAATGTCCTTTGACAACCTAGGGTTTAAAGGCTAATTCTTCGAATCGAAAGAACAATGCAAACGGAACTTCGAGTTGTGATTTCTGTGGGTTTGCGTGTGATACGCAAGTGATAAGAGTGCATGGCTGATGATGGGCCGGAAATAAATAAAAATGGCCGATGATGGGCCGGGGTTGATTGAGGTTGGCCGATGATGGGCCGAAAGTAAATAAACTGATATTGGGGTGTGTGAAATCACTTGTCTCGTTTCGTCATTCTCGTTAATTCAGGTTCTCGAAATCAGCCTTCATTCCCTTTAATTTTTGAGTTCAAATGAATATTTTAGAGTCGGTTTGTTGGTTTTATAGTTTTTTTTTTCTTTTAATAATTGGGGCTAGAAGGGCCTAACTGGGGGATTTTTCCTACTTGGATTTAATCTAACTAATCCATTTCCCTAAATGGATCTCTACCCTATCCTAAGGTCCTGACCGCCTTCATCCGCTCTTCCGATCCCTTAGCGGGGCCCAGAGAGAGTGGGACCTAAATTATTAGAATGAAATAAACTAAAAGTAGTCTAACCTGGTTAGGGGAAGACCTAGATCTGGGTCTGGGGTCTGACCTAGTCAGCCTAAACCACTATTTAATTTCTAATTCTAGTTTATTAATATTTTTGGGTTTTTAATATCTTTTACTTTGTTTTTGGTTTTTTTGGATTATTATTATTTTTATACTGTTTTTATTTGGTTTTTAGAATAGAAAATTCTCTAAATTGATTTTCCTAATCCTAATGAAAGGGGAGGAGGAGAGAAGGGGATAAATTACTAATTTTTATTTATTAATCTACCTAACTAATTTAGACTTTTCTAAATAAATTCCCTAATCCTAATGAGAGGAGAGGAGGGGAATAAATTAATTATTAAACCTAACCTTATTGTTTTAATTAATCTAATACTTAGAATACTATTTTTTGCTCCTTTCTGTTTTTGTTCTTTTTTTTTGTTTTTTTTAATTATGCAATTTTAATTTTTATAAAGAAAACAAAATGAACAGACAAGTGAAATGCAGTCCTAATTTTTATAAAGAGAACAAAATAAAGAAATAAGATGCAACATGATTATAATGCATGGGCATATTTTGATGCATGGGCCTATTAGATGGAAGAACATAGAATTAATTTAGAAAAAAAAAGGCCTAAGATACTAACTTAAATGCATGGTTATGTTGAGATACATGAATAAATAAGGGCAACACACAGTAAATAGAGAATTAAACGTACAAAATAAATAGAAAACAAATGAAACCAGGCTTTGCATGCATGGGTTGGATTGGGCTTGGATAGGTAGGTGGGTGCAGTAGTGAAATGGGTGATAGTGTGTAGAGTAGGGGGCTAGTTGCTACAGTGGGAAGGGGGAAGAGAAGAGAAAAGGAAGAGAAGGGACAGAGTGGTGCAGTGAGGGGTAACAGGTGGTGAAGCGTAGTGAGAGAAGGGGAAGGGAGAGAGAGTAGATGGGTAGGAGGAGGAAGAGAAGAGAAAAAGAAGGAAAAACGAGATGGGTTCAGGGGATGTATGGGTGGAAGAGCTATAGGTGGTGTGTGCAGGTGAGGAGTGCGGTGGAAGTGGGAAGAAGGAAAAGAGGAGGACGAATGTAATATCTTGATCCTACCTTAATCATGTTTAGCATCTAATTATGTTTTGAATGTACTTGACCTTGATTAGGTAGATTAGAATGGGTTTTGACTATTGACTAGGTAGCATTATGACTATTGGGTATTTTGGGTTTATTGAGTCCCACATGTGTGTTTTCTATTTTTCTAAAGATTTTCGGTGCATCTCATAGTTCATGAGTCGTTTTTCAATTTCTATATTTTGACCCAACTCATTTGAGCTTATTTAGACCCATTTAGAAGCCAAAAGCCCTATATTATAAATCTTCATTATATTTTTGGGCTTTCCTTCAAATACTAGAACTTCATGGTATAAAGAGCTAGCTAAAACCCTAAACCCCATCTCTTTCATTTCATTCCATCTCCATTAGCAAGAGGCACCTTGGGTTCCATTTCCTACCCATTCTTCATCATTTTCCTTGCTACCATACACCAAATGGAGAGGTTTGAGAGTGTTTTCCTTCATCTTCCTCAAGCAATAACCCATTTTCTACAAGTTTCATCTTCTTCAAGCTCTCATTTGTTCTTCTTCTTCCACTCAACCCCATAGGTAAGCAAAACTTTTCTCAAATCACCCATTATTATTCAAAGCAATGATTAAAGGTTTTTAGTAGTGAATACTTGTTGATTTTGTAGTTCTTTCTTTAATTTTCACCACTGTAGGAGGTTGGTTGAGGTTCCATTTTGGGGGTTTTTGCTTAGAGCTTGGTATTGAGTGGGTATAGCTTGGATTTCTATAATTTTTTGTTGCAAGCACCTAAGGCAAGTAAACATTTATAAAAAGTGTATATTTTTCTCTATTTATGATTCTTGTAATAGATCTCATATTAGATTACCCAAGTTCAGCTCATGTTGTCCATTACTGTAATTTGATTTAAATTTGTAAATGGGTGTAGTAATAACTTGATATTTATTTTGGGTTTTATTTTAATTGGGAATGTGTTTGATGGTTTGGAGTGGGTATTGGAAACTCCTTTTGTGCATACAAAACGGATTTGAAAGGTTGTGAGAGATTGGGGAAGGAGCTCACTCCAAAGATCGAGTTTTAAGCATAGAATTCATGGTTTATGCCAAATTTCAGGTCATAAATTCAGTCAAGAATTTGGCCAACCGAATTTGGGAAGATTCTTCACCGAATTTACAAATTTTCGAAAGGCCATAACTTTTGATCCGTATGTCCAATTTTGGAGTTTTACATTTCACTAGAAAGCTCTTGGAATGTAGAATTCATTGGTCCATAAAATTTTATGATCAGAGGTTAGGAAATTTAAGGGATATTTAAACCAATGAATTTAGCCCCATAACTCATGCTACCCACATCGTACCAAGGTGAACCAAGTGTGGTTATATTGGAATCAAATTAATAGGATTTTTAGGTGGTTGTGGACCTAGTTTTGGACCTTAGTATTGGATCCTTGAACCTTACTTTAAGCACAATGGGTTTCTAATGTTAGAGGGTGTTGTTTGAGCACACATACACTCTCATGGAAACTCGCTCTTGGTCTTTGTTTACCCCGAACCAAATGTGTTATCTTAAGGTATTTGGCATCTCAAATTATGTAACGCCAAGGGTTTTTTTTTTTGTAGCCCAATGATGTTGGAAACATTAAGCCTACACATTGTTGGACGGTCAAGCCAACGAGTATTCCAAAACCTTAGGATTGGCTCGTCATGCATCCTTGATTCCATATATAATCCTTATGTATGCATTTCATTTCCGTTTCTAGTGCTCTTGCATGATATGTACGTGCTATCTCGTGTCTATTTGCTTAGCTCTTGTGCCCTTGTTGGTTTACGTTATATGTTTCCTTATGCATTATGTATCTATGTATGTTCATATGATATGTCATGTCACGCACTTATGATTATCGCCATGTACTTGTCTATGTTTACGTTTGTATATGTTTATGCTCACGCTATGTCACACCAAGATATTTGGTGTACACTCTATCCCTTGAGTCGGCACCACTTAACTTCGACCTTAGCCCGGTTGGATCCGGTTGAGTGTGGGTTTAGTTAATTTTCATGGACCTCCGCAGATGGTATTTCTATGGGGGCTTGACCGGTACCTCAGGTCCACAATGGAGTATCCGGGCCCTATGCCTCCTAGTGGCACCTCATGTTTATGTTATGTTATGCCATGCTCTCATGTGACTATATTTACATGTTTATGTGGGAGAATATAGCTCATGTGGTTTTTCCATCTAGCTATGATATGTATGTCTATGCACTTGTCATCTTTGATTCCTTAAGTTTCATGCTTACTCACGCATCACATATGCTTAGATTTCCTTACTTGACCTCATATGATCTATCTTGTCAATCTTACTCGTTTGATATGCATGTTATACTTTATTCTTGTTTGTCTTACTTAGCGTAGTTTAATGGTGCTACACTTGACGTTACAGGGGAGGACCACATCGATGCCATTGCCCAAGAGATCACGGAGGTTGGGGAGGAAACTCCTCAATAGCCAGCAGAGTGGGCCCCATAGGATGTCTTTTAGACATATATATGTTGAGTGTACATGCGTCACCAATTCCCTTGATCATGGCATGGATTGCCATAGACTCAGACTCGATTTAGTCTTTTATTTGGGATTATAAACCTAATTAATACTTGCTTCTATTATACTATAGTATTTCTTTCTTCCGTGCTAACTTTGAAACTTAAACTCTTAACTATGCTCATGGACTAGATTATGCTCTTTTATCATGATTACATATTTGATGGATGTTTATATATATGGATAAGTTATGATCGAACTATACAGGTTAAGGAATTTTTATCGCATACATGATATCTTGTGGGAAAACCCATTCCTGGAATTCATATTGGTTTGAATTTCCATGCGGGCGTATGTCATGCTTCGAGATGTGCTTAATCTCGGGCTCGGGGCGTGACAAGGAAGAAGAGAAAGCAAGAAAAGGAAAAAGTAAGGAAAGAAGGGGAGAAGGAGATGGGGGTGTGCACTGGCGTGGAGTGCAATGAAGGTGGGGGAGAAGAAGATGGAGAAGAAGAGAAGAAAAAAAAAAAGAGAAAGAAAAAGAGAAGGCTCGGTGGGGAATTCCGTGTGTGTTGGAGGAAGAAAATGAGAGAGAGAAAGGGGAAGGAATGGGTGTGTAGGTGCAGTCATAGTGGTTGTGGAGTGCAAACAGCAGGGAGGATGCAGGGAGAGGTAGTCGGCGTGGCGCAGGGACTGAGGTGTGGGGCGGCTGTGGTGTAGAAGATGGGTGTGTGCAAGTGAAGGGTGCCGTGTGGTGCAGGGACGAGGAAGGAGAAAAGGAGGAGGAAGAAGAGAAGAAGGGAAGAAGAAGGTGGGGGGTGTGCAGGCACAGTGGCTATGCAAGACGAGTGGTAATGGCAGTGCAATGGGTGGTTGTGACGAAGAGGAGGAAAGGAGGAGAAAGAGAAGGGAAAGAAAAGAATAGAGAAGGAGATGGTGGCAGGGGGAGGGAGAAAGGAAATGCGAGAAGTGGGGAAGGAATAGAGCGATGAGATGAGGCAGTGTGTGTTGAGAAGGGGTGGGTGATGGATGTTGCAAGTGTGTGACGGCACAGTGGGTGGGGAGGAAAAGAAAAATGAGAAGGAAGAATAGAAAGAAAGAAAAAGATAGGAAGGGAAGAGAGAGGAGGAGAAAGGGAGGGAAAGAAGAAGAATAAGAAAAGGAAAGGGTACCTGCGCAGGTGCAGGTGGGGGAGAAAGAGAAGAAGGGAAATAAAGAAATGGAAAAGAGAAAAGGGAATATGCAAGCAGACGTGTGCGTGTGTGCAAGAGGTAGCACAGGCGGGTGCGTACCTGATTACGGAGGCTGGCCGCGAGGGAGATGGGCAAGGAAGTGTTGGCAGTCGGCGCTGTCTTGGGCGGAGATGGCCTGCGGACGAGGAAGGTGGGGTGGAGGCGGCTGGAGTGGCCTTCCTACGCAGGGCAAGCGGATGGCAATGGTTGCTCTGCTGCGACTGGGAGATTGAGAGGAAGAAGGCAAAGTGGCTGCTCGAGGGAGATGAAGATGGGAGGTGATACATGAGAGGGGGAGTAGAGGGGTTCTGCGCTAATGGGAGGTAATGGAGATGGGTCTGCGCAGGATGATGGGCGTCGTCTAGAGGGAGTGACGTGAGCATGAGAGTTTGGGAGAGATGGGCGTGCGCCTAGGATGGGGATGGAGAGCGAGAGATCTGAGAGAGGGAGGTGGTGAGCATGAGCCTGGGATGGAGATGGAGGGCCTGCGTCTGGGAGATGAGAGGAGTGTGAGCAAAGACTGAAAGGAAAGATAGAGGGAGATGGTGAGCGTGGAGATGGCGTCTGTGGGTGTTGATGGAGGGTGATGGTGGGGGCTGCTCTGCGCAAGTATGATGAGGTGGTTTTTGTGTGTGAGGGCGGAGATGATGGGAGGGATGGAGATGGGCTGGAGGATGTGCATCTGTGATGGTGATCGAGGCGAGATGGAGACGAGGATCTAGAGAGGTCTGCGCATGCCCGGGATCGGGATGAGGGTGTTAGAGAGATGGGTGCAAGGATGGATGGGAGAGAGTTCTGAGAGAGAGATTAGTCTACCTGAGATAGTAGGGCTTAGGAGGAGAGGGATAGGGATAAGGGTGTTAGAGATGGAGAGGGGGAGAGAGATCTCAGGGGTAGGCTTGGTTGGGGCTTGGGTTAGGTCTAGTACAGGTTGGGGTAATGGGTTAGGTGAGTTTGGGCTTGGATCCAGCCTGAAATGATGGACTTAGTTTGGGTTTGAAAGGAACAGGTTCGGTCTAGTGAGGAGTGGTCGGGTTATCATTACTAGGGCCCAGGCCTCATAGATTTTGATCTGCTTGCCAGATTTTGACATTCTACACATTGGTAGAAAGCTCTCGGTGAGTAGGTCACGTTGATCCAATTTTCAGGGCAATCGGAGGTCTAGAAATGGTATGTGATTTTTCATGCAGGCGCCTTTGGAGTGTGGGACCCATTGTTATGATTTTTTTATCCGCCCATCGGATTTCAGAGTTCTATATATGGACCGAAAACCTTTAACAAGTAGATTGCAATGAGCCAACTTCCAGGGTGATCAGGGGTGTCTAGAGACGATAGGTGACTTTTTAGGGGGCGCCCCAGAGAGTACAGGACCTGCTGTTACTATTTTCGATCCACCCGTCAGAGCTCAGAGTTCTACATATGGACGGAAAGCCCTCGATGAGCAGATCGCAATGAACAAGTTCCTAGGGCAATCAGAGGTCCAAAAATGATGGGTGATCTTTGACTTGGGCCTTAATCAGGGCATCATTGAGTAGGGTGGACTGAATCACCCCTCATAGGGTGCCGAAATGAGGTGTCTACAATATGCCCCTCTTTAGAGGACAGCATGTACAGAGTTGTTCTCCAAAGAAAAGGAGACACATAATCATGCCTCCGTTTGAGCCTTTAGGGCTTGTTTGGGCATTTAACTTGTAGAGTAGGGTAATGTAAAGTTAAAACATCATACTACTTTGACCGTTTTCAAAGTAATGGGCCTCCCTTCTATAAAACTGACAACCCCTGTACCACTTCCTTACTTTTTACATTTGGCATATATGTAGCTTGTTTTCACTTCCAACCATCAGTACCACCCTACTCCTTCTTTTGTAATGGCTGAATAGAGTTCAAAGGATCAAATACCACTGTATAGTTTTTTTTTCTTTTTTTTCACCCGAAAAGAAGCACTTAACAACTGGTGATCCGGTTTTTTTGAAACAATCACGAGCAATCTCTTTTGGGGTTAATTTTTTTTTCCAGCCTTGATACAACAAAAAAGGGCAAGCAGGACAATTAATTAGATTGATCTATTGTAAATCTCACAATGTAAGAGAAGATACAATTGAAAATCATGTTCATTGACCACTGAAACTTGATTCATAGAAGCCTCCCCATACCCCAATATATCCATCTAATATCAAACCCCACCCAGCAACTAGATACTGCCATATGGATGGTAGGGACTAGAGTTGGGCAAGTAGAATTAGGTTAACAATGATGTCTACTAAGTTGCAACAAGTTCCCAGTTCACACTACATGTGCCTCAAATCCCAACGAGCACTGAGTCTGCATAAAAACGGCCCATCCATTACTGCCGTCCCATGTCTGCTGAATTGCCTTCAATAGATTCTAATGATGAAATTAAAATGGACAAGAAGAGTTACCTGACATAAGTATTTGGTCGATTGGAATTGTATTCAAAATACAATATAAAAAAGGTCCCATAACAGCATACAATCCGTTAAAGTTACAGCAAACATAATTAAAATCGGCAGAAGAAGGAAATGCAAGTTATCAGACAAACCAAGTTTGAGCATGCCAAGCTCAGTCAGAAACACAGAAGCAAAATTGAAAAACACAATGCCTTATCAGCCAAAAACTTAAGCAACCCCTGCTAAAAAGAGACACTCCCAAAAGTAACAACCTGTATATAGTGGATGCCAACTGCCATAACTAGGTCCTGAAGTTGGCTACAATGCCACGTAGTTGCGGATCCTCTGCATGCGACGAAGTATCCAGGTGTTCTTGTCATCGATGTCGAGAAATGCAGATGCCTTGTCGATATTGGCATTCAACCATTCATGTGCGATCTCGACGTCATAGTCCGACAGATCTGGTATCTTCTTCAGCTCCCGGTAAACAAGGGTGGACAAGCGCTCGATAGGGTCTACCATCTTCTCGGCGACGCCATCAATGCCAGCACGGATCAAAGCCGAGGATTTCTCAAGTCCAGCCATGAACTCAGTCATTAAAACTTTCCTTTTTCTATTTTTCGATCCACTATAACTGCCACCACCTCCATTCGAGCTCATCCGGACTTCTTGCAGCATGTCTTCATCTCGAATCTCATAGCTGCCAGACATATGTGTATTTCCCTGCCCATCTGTATCGACATTTGGTGTTGTCGCATCAACTGAGGACCTTGCAAATTTGCCCGTGGCACTGTCCCTGCCAAACACCATAGAAAGTTTGTCGTAGTCGATTGTTCGTGAACGCCAAGTTTTTGCTTTCGGGTGTCCCTGATAACACATCAGTACATTAATAATAAAAAAAAAACATTGTGAAAATAGTAATAGCATGCTCAAATAAATAGGAAGTACAAATATGATAATACCCTTAACCATCCAATCCAAACTTCATCGTCAGCCACAATGCGATGGGTGCTATTGTCATAGCCAAAACCGGACGCATTCAACATCTCCGTCACAGAAGCATAATCAGCTTTCAACTTCTTACACCTATTTTTAATGGTGTCTGCTGTGAACAAATATTTCTCGCCGTGAGCGGCATTCATGGAGTTGGCTACATTGGTGTAAGCTTCTACCTTGAATCCCCTATCGCCCCGCCGTCCCATATCAATTTGCTCCATCATAAACCCAAGCATCTCGTCGTCCATAGCACTGTCAAAAATTGTATTTCTCCGAATTTTTTTCGAGTCTACAGAACATTTAATGTTAGTGAAGGAAAAAAATGTAGTAAGAACAACCTCCTAAATTTAATATAAATGAACATAGTTAAACAGACATTATAATTTAGGCATTTTTAATTCCGCTCTGAGCAAACAGAGTTGCAAAATAGTAAAAAAAGAGAATAACACGGCAAATACATATAGACTAGTTTTAGCATTGGTAGGGGAAGCTGATATGGACTACTAGTAGTGCATCGATTGAAGTGAGGAATTGAGATTCTGTCCCGTGAACTCTTCCCACATTTTGATTGCTAGGTTATCTCTGAATGCGTGCCACAATTCCCGCTCTCTCTGGGTATAAGACCTCATTACTTGTGCTGGGAGTGAGTTACAGCTGGCTGGTACCTCGAAGATTTCATCAAGAATCAGGTCATCATCTTCCATTGCTTCATTCTCTGACCCTTGAATTGATGTGGTATCTTCATCTCCTATTTCAACGTTTTGCTCTAGAATGAAGTTATGCAAAACGCTGCAAACAAGCACAATGGAGACTTGAACCCCAAACTCATATGGGGGTGCTGTTTTCAACATTGCGAATCGGTTCTTAAGCGTTCCAAATGCCCTTTCAATGACATTACGGGCTTGAGAATGCCTCTTGTTGAAAAGTTCCCTTGGATTTTGGGGTGTTCGTCCCCGGTGTTCATTAATGTGGTACCTGACCGATCGATATGGTGCTAGAAAACCAGGTGCATTAGGGTAGCCAGCATCCACCAAGTAATAGCGGCCTATAACCAAAGAGATGTGCAAGAGATGTTACTTTTACTTTAGAGTAACCAATTAAAAACCTTAAACATGGTATTATTGTGGTTGATACCTGGGGGGACGATCAAACCATCAGGTCTAGAGAGGGCATGTTGCAATATTCGTGCATCCGTTGCTGAACCTTCCCAACCGGGCAGGATATATTGGAACTTCATATCAAAACCACACGCAGCCAACACATTTTGTGTCAAGGTTCCTTTCCGATTTCTGTACGATGACTGCATAGTTAGGGGCAAATGAGCAGGGATGTGTGTTCCATCTAGTGCACCAACGGCTCCCTGAGAAGCAATTGACAATCAAAGATTTCATTGTGTTGAGCCACTGAGAATGCTAAAAAGTAAAAGCATAGGAAGGAACTAATACAATACCTCAAATGGATAGGGTCCGCTCGGTGTATTGGGACCGGCACGCTTAATAAAATTAGGTGAGATTGAGAGAATTGCGTTAAGGACCTCGTGAAAGTGGCGACTGATAGTCTCACCTGATCGAAACATCCGTGTGGCCATAGTTCTAATCCTGACCCCATGTCCCAAAATGTGTAAGAGAGACGCAACCTCTTCCTCAACCGACACCTCGCGTGTGTCTCTAAGCAGGCCTCTATTTCGAAGTAGTGCACATAGGAAGTCAAAGCTTGTAATGTTAAGTCTCAATTCACTAACACATTCTTCATCTGCTCCGCGTGTTAAGGTGGAAAGGTAAAATGCCCTATGCTCATCTCTATGAATTTTTGCTGACCTGTGGTTAGATGAAAATAGGATTGCTGCAGCTGCTAACACGTTTGTTTGCCACTGATAGTATGCTGCCCAGATAACTGCGACGACTCCTTTTTTCCGGCGGTCATGGGCCTCCCTTCTTCTTTTAAGAGATAGTTCTTTTCGTAATGACTATACAACCATAGCTTTTGTTTCAAATATTGGACAGAGTGTGTGTTGTCAGTTGTACCAATGGTGGTGTAGGAGCATGTAATATTTTTGATGTGGAAAATCCAATATGATGTGGGTTAGGCATTTTGTAGTGAATCAGGGTTTTTTATTACTACGACTGGTTTAGGGCATTGAAAAGGGCCGATTAAAAAGTTGATAATATTAATACCTCAATACAGTTGATTTGCAATTTTGAAGAAAAAATAGTTAGCAATTAAGTTCAATCATCTGCACTTGGATTAATTCTGTGATAACATAGAGTTATAACTACACAGTAGTGGTGCCCCTTGTCTAAAAGTCCAACAACATTTAGAGCAATATTTATAGATTTCGAATTGGATTATATGAACTAGCAAGCAGGACAACAAAGTTTGAAGCATCTAGGTGATCGTTAGATATACACACCTCCAGCTTGACCACCTCCAGCTTGTTCACCTTCAACTTGTTCATGGTCTGACTCACGGTCTTCAGCCATGGTCCCGGAGATGGGGCCCGACAAATAGGATCTCATCTAAAAAATATTTTTAGTTTACTCAAATTAGAGCCTCTATCGAACAAGGAATGGTTGTTGAACGGAGACATGAGCGAAACAGGAGAGGAATTTCAACACATACCTCCATATAGTGCCAATCTCAGCTAAAGTCTGAAGGCAGAGCTCTGTCAGTGAGTATCACTTGTTCCTACAAATGGTTATTTTTCCTATGGAGAGTGGAGAGCAATTGGGGATTATATAGTGCAGAACCCACCCACCATGTCCATTATCTCTTCAATGGCATTAAGCCTATTCAAGTCAGTTGGTAAGGTTTGGACAACACCATTTTCAACACAGGTCAGTCACTTCATGTATCTACTAGGCCGGTGTAGCGAGCCTAGTAGATCTTCCCTGACACATTTTCTGGTACAGGATCTCCCCGGATTGCGCAGAGAAGCAAAAAAAAACTGAAAAAAAAATTGATTCCCCACAAGGATCTCGTGGTTAGGGTACCGGCAAGTTGTGGTGAGTTGGTGTTAATGTGCTTGATGGCTAGACTCCCATAACTCCAGCCCATAACCCAGATTGTGCAGCCCCTAAACCCAGATTGCGCAGCCGCTTGATTGGCACGAGATCTTGGAGATGGAACAGGTTAATAGAGCTTCCCTGAATCGCGCCCCTCTGAAGGTGACGATGACCCGAGACGATTACCGTCGCCTACCTTCCATTTGCAGTAAATCGGGCTGTAAGATGAGAAACGAGTAGGTTCTCTTCACGGTGAAGAGGGTATGGAAGGTGAAGGCAAGATGGGAAATCCGGATTGTGGTCTTATGAGGTACTGATGGGAAGTTTCAATAGGTGTAAAGTTAAAAGTAGCATACAATACACACCAGACAGAGTAGAGTCATTTTTAAGACCGTTGGGCAGATGTATACTTCACTTGGGTATTACAAGTTAAATGCCCAAACAAGCCCTTAGGTTCAAGGGAGTGGCGGCCTATGAGGGTGAAGTCAAACTGGCTCGAGGGAACCGGGATGAGATTGTTCTAGGCCACTTAGTCAGTTTGGTCTCTTTTAGGATCGAGCCTGATCAAGTGATGTGCGAGAGTGCTTAGAGGATGAAACCTCGTGTGTTCCACTGTCTATCCATAATTAAATGCCTACAAGGTGGATCGTCCTACTCTAGGGGGTGTACAAAGTGTCGGAGCAGGGTTTTGAAAGCGTATGTCCCGGTGATGATGTCAATGAAAAGGTGTATGTTGGAAAGAAATGAAGCTCAGGTTTTGGGTTCAACGGTACTTGCCTCATGGATCCTATTCCTTTCGATGCTGCGGCCCTTGCCTTTTTGCATGCAATGACTCCTAACTAGAAAGAAAGAAGGGAGTAGCACCCCGCCGCTCAGCGAGATTAGTATATAAACGTGTCAAGTGTGTATGTGATGCATGTGATGATGAAGTCTGGCATATTTGGAAGTAGGATGCAGACTGAATTAAAATCCTAGTGCGAGGTGTCGCTTCGATATCATCCTGCTGTCATGATCATCAATCATCCATTGCCACGACAATCAATAGAGATAAAAGAAAACAAGAGAAATCCATCCATCCCCATGCAAGGAAAAGGAATACAAAAACAAATAGTGGGAGCCCATTCATACATAAACTAAATACTTTATTAATAAATTGTAGTTATAAACAAATGAATAACATCTAGGTTTCAAATCCTAGGGGTTACCTCCAATCATAAGCATAAACAAAATAAATCCTAACATGAACATATAGTTTCCTAAAGCAAGCGATGAATAAATGACATAAACAATGAATGAACTAATGGAGGTAATTGTTGCGTCACTACTGCTGTTGGTTCAAATGGGGGGAATTCCATTCAGGGCTCAGAAGTTCCCGCTGACTGCGTTCATTTCAATAGCATATATCGCCAGATCTTCATGAGCTTTTACCAAGTTCATCTGGTTTTCCCTCATGCGATCGTAGGCACTTCGAATCCGACCAAACATGTCTATGTAGCCGTCAAGAATGGGGGTCATGAGGGCACACAGTGTCAAGTTCGGCCCCTCTAGGTACGTCTTCATTTGTCAATGGATCCCAACATTGATACCGTGCTCGCATGTGAAAGCAAGAGGAGCTGCTCTCCTCATCCTCTATTATATCGTGTTAAAGTCTTCGATGCAGGCAGGTGTTGATGCCACTATCTTCGATTCCCATTGGGCATGCCTGGCGTTGAAGTCGATCAGTTCGAGGAGTTTTGCTCTCAGCAGCCCCATCATGAATGATGGGAGGTTTTCAACCATGCCTTCGTAATTGAAAAGCGCACGCAGTGCTACTTCCACGGAAGCACAGAGATCCTTATATAGCCTGCAGATATCGCTGTACTTTTCAAAAAGCAGGTTATAGCGGGCTCGCGCAGTGCTTGCGAGCTTCCGACTAATTAGCCCCTCCCATTTTGTGACACAAGCATAATCCCACTCAAGTTTTGCCTAATGCTCATGTCGAAACATGAGTCTCTCCTCAGCTGTGTAATCCAATCCGCCCCTCAGTTCTTAGGGGACATTATCGAAGGCCGGTACATAGCGACGGCATTCGGGTGGAGAATTGTTATTGCGTGGGCTAAACGAATGAGCTGGGCGGCCTAGCATTCTGACTGATCCTATTTCATTTCGCAAAATCAAGAATGTGAGTAGAGTAAACAAGAAATTAATGTCAAAAGATATCCACAACACATCCACAGTACATATAGCGTGAAACATATATATAGCCAGCATAAATAATAAAGGTATATCATTTCCAGTTAATCCGAAACAAAGAAGTGATCATTTCCCGACTAATGGTATATCTCATTTCAAGAGGAGTCATACACAAAATAGGGTGTCTGCGTGGGGTTTTGGATCAAGGGTTAATCAGGGAGGGGCGTGATTCATGTTTATGTAGGTTTATATATAAAAAAATACCCCAACGTATGGGGTGACATATGTGATCGAACCCTGAAACAAAATAATGTGTAACATGTCCTGCATTCAACCAAAAGGCATTAGTAACCAAAGCATGCATGAGGTGATAGTGTGTGAACAGATGATTGTTTATGACAAAAGTGCATGTGATGGGACCTAAATTGGGAAGCCGTGCAGAATAAGTACCTATGTGCGTGTATACATACATATATATATATGCCCCAGCGTAAAGCTGGTGTATTTTCTAGCCGAAAGTAAGAGAATGAACGTGGTCTAGCTCTTTGATCCATGGTTGTTAGTTTAGTAGTGATGTGACATTCCCTAACTACCTTTTGGAGATTGATCCCTCAGTAATTTTCCAACCGTTTTAGTCCTTTTGGTTGAACTTTGGAGAGCACTAGGCTGCCTCTGGAATTCATGTGTCAGTAATGGTTTTGTGTGTGAAAGATAATGGGTCACCGTGCTTCCTTAATGTTGTGGTTGTCGGACACTCTCCGTACGGTTCGTTAGACAAGGACCCATGTCATTTTAGCATGCTTGGGTTTCATGAGTGATTTCCTCTTATTTTGGCCTTTTGGTCCTTTGCTCTCTCTCTCTATCTCTCTTTCTTTTTTGGACTGGCTCAGGAGAGGGTTACCTAGGGTTTTGGCTTCTGAAGCATAAGGTATGAGGAGCACACCCATATCTCATGCGACTCCATCGTGGTTTCTCTTTTTCTCTCTTTTGCAAGTGGTATGGGGGAAGCTTTCATGACATGGGTGACCTCATCTACAAACTCTCACATTGAATGGTTTCAACCATGCAAAGCATTGTGTAGGGCAAACTCACTATTCTTGTTTTTTTTTTTTGGTGCCAGTGTGTGTTTTGACTTCTAGGTTTGGCCGTGGCACATCTCCTTCAGTCCTCCGTACAGGGTTTACACAGCCATATCAAGAAAGCGAGGGTCATACTCCGTAAGAGGTGAAGAAGGGTCATGTGGTGTACTTTTTCAAGTACATAGCATTCCATGGATCAGGGAGTTCTTCCCCTTCTACATTTACTAACTTATATGCATTGCAAGAATATACTTCGTTAATTACATATGGACCTTCCCAATTGGGTCGCAATTTGCCTCTAATGTGTGGGAGCTGTGGTTGAGTGATGCATTTCAATACCAGATCACCTATCTTGAATTTCCTTTCTATGACATGCTTGTCATGGGCTTTTGCGGTCCACTTCTTGTACACCTGCGTGTGCTCTGCTACTCTCATCCTTTTCTCATCAAGGAGGTCTAGTTGTAGCTATAATACTTCTCATCTTTGGCTTTCTATCATCTCTTCATATAATTGGATCTGCAATGATGGGTGTAGGAGCTCGAAAGGAAGAACTACCTCCATCCTATAAGTCAGGGCATATGGGGTTTCACCTATCGGAGTCCTGATGGAGGTTGGATACGTCCACAATGCCTCGACCAAACGGCCGGGCCAATCGCTACCTTTTGTAGTTTCTACTGTTTTATTCATGATCCTGAGCAGTGTTTCGTTTGTTGCTTCTGCCTGTCCGTTTGCTTGGGGATAATATAGGGTTGAATGATGCAATTCTATACTATATTTTGTGCACAAATCCTCCATTTGTTGAGATATGAATTAAGGGCCATTGTCGGTTATGAACACTTTCAAAATGCCAAATTGGGCTATTATGTTCTTCTGAATGAATTTGATCACCGTGGAGGCTTTGATGTTGACAAATGCCTCAGCCTCCGCCCATTTTGTGTAGTACCCCGTCGCCGTTAATATAAAAGCCTTATTTTGAGTGTTCTCTACGGTCGGAGCTAGGGGTCCTATGATATCAAATGCCCAGGTCAAAAAAGGCCAAGGAGCGGTAGTGGGATGCAATGAAGATGCTGGAGCATGAATTAGGTCGGCGTGCAGTTGACATTATCAATCCCTGAAGACAATTCTGGTTCGGAAGTAATAGACATCGACTTGTATCTTATCTTGCTGATCCAGCTCATGATTTCTTCTAGTCGTGATTGCTCTACTGGAGGAGTTTTCCAACGCTGAGGTCTCCATATAGCTCTGCAGTAGTCAGGGGTTTCTACTCCTAAACTACCTATATTTTTGGGATTTTGGTTTTCTAATTTTTTGGGGTTTTGTGGCTTTGTGATTTATTTGGATTTTTTGGAATGATATGGTAAAGGTTCAGTCATGGAAGGGCTATCTAAGGAGGAAGATCCCTTCCTCGTGCAATGCCGAGCTACGGGACGATACACCACTTCGTCGTCTTCGGAATTTTCAATTTCCTAGGTTTTGTTGTCTTCTTCTGAGGGTCCTTCTCTCCAGTGTCGCCACGCGGCCGACCAATACATGACTTCCTGGCTATCTAGGTCTTCGATTTCCTATGTTTCATAATCATCCCTTTTTTTAGGAATCGGCCTTTTTTTTTTTTTTTGGCAACTTCGCCTAATCACTAGTACTAATCATGTTACATGACAGCATTTGGAAATTTTCCTCCAGGGAGGGACTTGATCCTCTAATTTCTTCGAATTCGTGGACGCATTCCCAAGTACCAAATATGTCTTTGTAAGTCTCGATCTCCTCGTCCTCGGATGATGAATCGGTTATACCTTCTATTAAAAGGTCTTTCCCTTTCTTTTGGGGGCGGTCCTCATGGCATCCCCGTCCTTCAGGAGGTTCATTGGGGTCCAGGAGTTTGCTATGCCTGATGAAGTGTTCGCCTAGTTTCCAATTCTTTCTGGAGAGCATTGCCTGATCATATGGGTCAAATCCTAACCCTTCCGTCCCTATCCTTGCTTCTGGGATGACGGGGTCAAGGATCCCATCCTTGTTTTTGTCTAATCCCAATTCGGGTTGATATCTATGCTTTCTCATGAAGTTCCAACCTTGTATACATTCTCTTCTTGACGGCGGTTCAGGCAGAGGGACCGGATCCGATATCATACTCCGGACGGGATCGATGTTAGTTAAGGAAATGATAGGATCAATCTTATATCCATGGGTTTTGTTTCCAGGCGGGATAGGAGCCGGCCACAGGGTGGGAAGTATCTGAAGTCTTTCCAGTTCAATCACTGGCGGGTCCCCCATTAGTTTCACGATTTTTCCTATTTGGGAAAAGTTAATGCATTGGTGCTTAGTGGACATGACCGCCTTCATGTGATTTAGCCAACGACGTCCTAATATCAAGTTAAACGTCACCGGGATATCCATGACATAGAACTCTTCAGGTATTGAAATCGGGCCCGCTTGTACCAATAATATGATCTTCCTGCAAACATTTTTCATGTTTCCATCGTACCCTGTCACCACCAACGGGGCTGGGGTTAGATCCTTAGTGTTCAGATCCAGCGTCTTGTATGTTTCCAGCGAACAGATGTTCAAAGACGCCCTTGTGTCTACCAGAGCATCAGATACTTCTTTCCCGATCACCCTAACAGTGAGATGTAGGGGCGAGGTTCTTGTTTCAGGTGGAATCTCTTTTAATTCGTCCTCGGTGAAGTTGAGGGTCGACAAGAAAGTCTTTGGGGACAAAGAGGCGATGGACGTCCTTAGTTGCTCCGAGGTTATATTTTTCGGAACCTATGAGTGGGTGATGGCGTCCATTAACTACTTCTGATGCATCAGGGAAGTCTTAATCAAGTCAAGGATTGACACTTTGGCGGGTATCTTCGTTAGGTGCCCCATGAGGTCATATTCTATCCCAGCCTCCAGCTAAATGTGAGCTCTTTCTTCGACAACTTCTTCGGTCTGCGCGCTAGGGGCTTGTAAGCCTGGATCCAGCATATTCGTGATCAGAGGTAATCGTGGTGGGAGGATCCATCTTGATCAAAGGTGCGCTTATGACAGCCCTACGTTTCGGGAGTGGTTAGGTGGGGTTAAGCACCAATTTGAGAGCTCTCGTGTGTGATATCATCGTCGAAGTACACCTTATAGAAGTCTAGGGAGTCGATTACCATGTCGGTTCTGAGATTATCTAGTCTGAATTTAGTCTTCTCGTCCCAATTGAGGTATTTCCAATGTCATCATCTTCAAAAAAGTCGTCATAGTTGGGTTGATTCTGACTAATGGTCGGCTGGATCGGGAAATCAATTGATTGATGTGACACGATAGCAACATTTTCCGACGGTCCTTGCGATGGTTGTGTCGAGGTTGACGCAGCATGTTGCGGTATCAGGTTCATATATATTTGCATGTTAGGCATCCGTTGCGTCATACCGGCAGGTGGACCTTGGGTTTGTTGTGTTCTCTGTGAACCGTGGACTCCCATGGGTTTGATGCTTTCCCAATCAATCAACCCCTCATCACTGAGGTCGTAGATCAAATCTCTGGCCATATAACAATGTGTTAGGTCATGTCCCAGCATCCTGTGATTTGCACAAAATTTCGTCCGATCAAGATGGTCCGGCCATTGCTGTTGTCTTTCTGGTGGAAGCTGGATAGCGTTTTGTACTAGGAGTGACCAAAAAACAGTGATCCAAGGCTGGGGGAGGGGTGGGTAGTTAGCCCTTTCAGTGCAAACCTTCTCTTGTTCCCGTCATTGTTTTGGCCTAAATTGTTGTTATAGTTGTACAAGACTACGTTATAGCTCGGGCAAGGATTAGTACCCTGATTCGGGTTTTGAGGCATCACCGGCTAATTCACAGATGGTCATGATGGATTTATGTTTTGTCTTGTATGAACGGGTCCCCTCTCACCATGTAGTTATTGACCATATCTTAGATCATTTCGAGAAAAGTATCGGTAATTCTGATCATCTCGGAAGTTCTAAGTATTCCCTTGGAAATTAACCTCCCAGTTTTGCCCTTGATTCCGGTGTTGGTTGAAATTCATTTCCTGATTACGATTATGCAGGTGATAAACCACTTCTTGGGTCGAGTTTACTTTCGGGGTCACACGATTTCCCACTTGATTGGTCACGCGACGGACAACCCTTTTTTTATTGGAGCTGCCTAGGTTGCTCAGTATCCCATCGTCTAGGTTCTGTTTCATTCTCGATAACCTATGGTGTAGGCCGCTCTAGTTCATGACTTCCCCGATCGTCATCAGTGTCCTCATTAGTTCTTTCATGTTCGATATGACCATTCTGACTTGCTCCTCTTATTTCGTATTGTAGTCGGACCTCGTGAATTGACTCAGCCATCTCGCCGTGAATTCTTCATAATCCTCATTGTTCTTTTGCTTTAAGTTCGCTAAGTCGTGCCACAAGGGTTTGTTCTTGGTCAAGTACTGGTACCGCGCCAAAAAATCTTCTATCACATCCTCAAAGGTATTGATCTCGTGTGAGGGCACGGATGTGTACCATCTCCGGCTAGTGACTCATGAAAATAGTTAATGAGGAGGGCATCATCGTCAGGGATCATACAACACTTGCTGTAGAATGACACCAAATGGTGTTGAGGGTCTATAGTCCCATCATACGCCACGAACTTCAAGGCTTTAGCGGGGAAGGGTGACTTTTTGGTCTCTTCTTTCTTTGTAAAGTCGTAGAACCCTAACTTTTTGCCTTGTCACGACGAGAATTTCTTTCTAATCTCATTCTTTAGCTTGTCGATTTCCTTCCGCATTTCCTTAATCGCCTGGGAGTCAGGGTTTTGATCTTGGCATGTCGGGCCACGTCTTGGGGCCTCATCTGGGGTTTGATAGTAAGCTGGCTCTACAAAGTCATGTTGAAGATCTGGTTGATGTCTGGGAGGCGCATATTGATAACTCTCCTCGACCTGTGTTCTCCCTAAGGCTTAAGTTTGGGCTTGATTCTGAGTTTTACCCGGGTCAGGTGTTAATCTTGGCCGCTGACTCACATAAGTAGGTTGATGGGACGACTCGTATACTGGTCGATCCAATTGACGCTCTCCATAAAACTCGTGAGGATATGTGGCATTCACAACTTCATCATAATAGAGCGGAGGATCATGCTCCTCATATACTATTTCGTAAGTCCAAGTCAACTGATTTTGATACGTTGGGGGTGACCTCGCATATCCTGTTGGTTGGCGATAGGTTAACCTAAGGCCAGATGAGTTTGGGATTGATCGGCTCACAAAGATAGTAGGAGGGGTCATCACCTAAAGTTGGGGCTGGGGTTGGATAACCTCATGTTGGTATTGATGATGGACTCTCGGCATGTCTTGGGTATTAACATAAATGGCAGGGCTCTACCGTGGGACCCTTGGTGGGAACAATCGGGCCGGGCTCACCTGTTCTCGCTCTGTTCGGAGATGCCTATTCTCATATGGAATTGGGATCGGTTGAGGCCTTGATTGTCTAGTGGTGGTCATAATGGATGCATCAATAGGCATTCTATATTGGGGGACTATCGAGGTGATCGGTTCAGTCTGGGTAACCATGGTTGAATGAGGGATGACTTGTGAGACTATAGGTTGAATCACACAGCGAGCCCGTGTTATGATGTAGGCATAGGTTCTATGTCCCGTCGTCTGCCTACTCGATCAGACCAGATCCTTGTACATGACTTGCGAATCAGCAGAGTAAGAATCCCTCCTTATCGGAGTTGGAGGACTGGAGTGGCTCTTCCTCGCGACTACTGAGTTCATCGGGGAAGGGACCCGTTCAACAATCTGTGGGCCCGATATGCGATGGGAATAGTGCGATCCGGATAATGGTGTGTCGAGGGCTCTAGAAATCTCAGCATCCAATGGTGGGAGATAAGCCTCATCGATGGCTCGAGTTGCTCCTGGGGCTGAGATAGGAGGAATGTCGGGCATTCCCCACGTGTGATTTGCCATAGGAAAGAAGGTGGGGATGAGAAGAGAAAGACTTTAGAAAAGATGAGAAGGGAAAGAACTTAGGAGAGAAGAGAACATTTTATGAAGGGGGAAAAGACTAATGAGGGTTGAGCTCTTATGTTGTAGTGGGGAGAGCTTCAACGGGCGGTCATGCGGACCCTAGTTCACATTCAACTTATGACCAAAATGACCCTTAAAAAATGGGACACAGACATTCGGTCATTGATCAAAGGTTTGTGTGCCGTAACAAAACTTCTAAAAGACCCAAGTAAATGATGAGACAACGAAAAAAGTCCCATCACGATCACCAGGTTGTTGGTGATGGGGACGCGCTCCAGCGTCCCCGAGGCGCTACCGGGAGTCGGCGGACGTGGGAGTCCGTTTGGTCCGATCCTTTCGCCCCCGGGGGGCGAAGCGTGCATCAACGCTTTTGGGTGTTTGGGTGGGTGTGCCAGATTTTCTGTTTTACTTGGAATTGCAAATGATGATTCGGAGATCAATCTTCGCAAGTAAAAAAGGAAATCAACTTCTTTTCAAGTTTCCATTGCACATATATTTAAGAAAAGAGACAGTTTTTGATTTTGCCGTAAAAGGCGATTTTTTTGGCATTTATAGCCGATTTGTGGCGTTTATAGCCGATTTACAATTCTCATCAATAATGAAAGACAAGAGTTGTGGTTTTTTGTCTCTTTAAAATAAAATACAAAATACAATGAAAAGCGAGAAAGGAAGAATCTAACTCTTCAGGAGATTGTGGGAGGGACCCGTTTAGATTGACGGTCGCGAGTCATGTATGGACTCCGCCATCATCCATGCAAATGAGAACGTCGGATGCTTGATTTCGCTTGGCTTGGCTATATCCTCAGATTTTTAGAGAACAAAGACCGAGAGAAGGTCTTATGTTCAATAAAAAAGCCGAGTAGACGGGCTGAAGAGCCCTGTCTAAGCCATTTTTGCTGAAGTAGAAGGTAAAGGACCTTGGGGGGGAGTGCCCCCCCAAGGGACTTTTGTCACCTTGTAGTGGAGGCTGCTGCGGAATTCCGACAGAGGTTTCTCTCTCTCTGAGCTTCTGGATTTCTAGAGCAGGAATTGCTGATAATTTCTGGATCCTTCCGATTTCCTGGAATGCTTGGAGGGGACTCCTATTTAGAGGCCTTTAGGTAGCCTTTAGGAGTGATTTATGAGCCTTTATGGTAATAAAGCTCATTAAGGGAGGAGTTACAAGTTTAATTGCTTTTTGTTTTGTAACTCCTGACCCTTGGATTTCATTGGCCGGAGGAGAGTCATGGGCATTTAATCGCCTTTAATCTCCATTATGTTAGGAGTTTCATGGCTTGAATGCCATGATTGCTTGGACTTGTAACTCCTGAACGGAGGCTTCTGATTGGGCCGTTCAAGATAATGGGTAAATGACCGCATTAACTTGCCATAAACGGGCCAATTGATTGCACTAAGTGGCCACCTTGGTAGTTGAAGAGTCGCGGGCCATGTTGCGTCTCTTGGAATTCCCTTTGCGATGATCATCGATGGATCCTTATGTAAATCAACATCAGATGATCATGTAGTTTCAGACATTGGTTGATACCAGCGGGCCGGCAGCATCTGTCCAGTCGATTTCGCGATCGGGAGGGTAGAAAGTGCACTTTTTGGTTGTTCAGCTGGCGATCAACGAAGTTTTTGAAGTTCTTGGAAGGATTCCTGTGATCTTGGCGAATATTGGCGAATTTGGAGCCTCAAAAGTCTAAATCTGGAAAAATCACAGGGACAGAACAACTCGTCTCGCGAAAACGGACGAAACGGGGGGTCCCGGGGCGAAATCGGCGCCCCGGACCTCCCAGGGTCGCAGGCCTGGCCCAGGGTCGCGGGGCTCTGCGACCCTGGGGGGAAAATTGCTTCCCGGGGCCCGTTTCTGGCCGTTTTTCGTCGTTTTTCGCTTCCGTTTTTTTTGTTTGTTTTCTATGACATTTCTCCACATTTTTGGCTTGATTTCCCTCTGAAAAACATGATGAGAATCCTTGCAAATTGGTTTGCAAAGTTTCCAATTTTCCGGGAAAAGCCGAGTGCAGAACTGCTGATTTTCCGCCAGAAGCTGAAACAGGGTCAAACGATGTCGGAATGACCTGAAATTTGAGGTGAAGCTTCTTGAGCATTGAATAAGACCAACCATGGGCTTTTGTTTGAGTTTTGAAGCCGTTTGGGATCATGCAAATGCTTGCCTTTGATTTCACCGCGAGGGAAATGCCGAACTTTGACTTTCGGTCAAACGATGTCCGATTGACCTGAAATTCGATGTGTGACTCCCTCATCAGTATTTAAGACCAACCATAGGCTTTTGTTTGAGTTTTGAAGCCGTTTGGGGCCATGCAAACGCTTGCCTTTGATTTCACCACGAGGGAAATGCCGAACTTTGACTTTCGGTCAAACGATGTCCGATTGACCTGAAATTCGACGTGTGACTCCCTCATCAGTAGTTAAGACCCACCATAGGCTTTCGTTTGAGTTTTGAAGCCGTTTGGGGTCATGCAAACGCTTGCCTTTGATTTCACCACGAGGGAAATGCCGAACTTTGACTTTCGGTCAAACGATGTTCGATTGACCTGAAATTCGACGAGGAGCCTATTGGAGTCATTTTGAGATGATCCGCAAGCTCTGAATTGGGTGCCATGGTCCCGGGGTGCTCTGTCGCTGGTAGGCTTGATTCAACCGTTGGAGAGTTGATGATGGGTCAAACATTGCTGGTTTGACTTGAGACTTGACATGGAGCCTTTTGGACATGTTTTGAGAACATCCATAGGCTCTGATCGAAGATTTGGTGTCTCCGATTCTGCCGCCGCCGGGAGCGCTTGTTTAGCTGTTGGAGAAGTGAAGCTAGGCCAAATGATGTCGGTATGGCCCGAAACTTCATATGTACCTCTCTTTTGGTTGTTTTGAATGACCTTGCAGTTTTTGTTTGATTCTGACAAGATCTGATGCTTGAAGTGGCGCCTGCCTATTTTTGGTAGGATGTGGCTCCATGTAGCTTTTGGTGTGAAGAGGCAAAGTGACATTTTTGGTGTCAACATTTGGCATGGAGATTATGAGACCTACAAAAGACCCAAATTTCTGGACAAGACAACAAAAGAGGTCCCATCACGATCGCCAGGCTATCGGATGTGAATTTTGATCTCCCATGTGGAAGGAAATCGCCATTCAACTATATGGGATATTAAAAAGTTTACATCGAAAATGCAGATTCCGACTACCCTAAAAATTGACAGATCACGATCGCCAGTTACGTATATGGTTGTAACATCGTCCTTCGACGAAAGTCAAAAGAGAGCGGAGACAATGGGATGGTTTCTTCTCTCGTCTAATGTGTCGCCGGCGACACACGATGGTTGTCTAGTCACTTAATTTGACTCTTTCAATTTGTTTCAAATTTGGGTCGAATCACAGGTCTCAAAATAGAGTCATAGTGAACTAGGCAGGGGAAATCAATATTCAAGGCCATGCAGACTAATTAAAATTGAATCCAAGCATTCTAGGGGTTCAATGAAAAAAAGTGGAAATAAACTGAGAAACTAGGGGGAAGGTGCCAGATATTTAGAAGAGGGTTAGCCCCATTCCCGAGTACCCCCTTCATTGTCCTTTGACAACCTAGGGTTTAAAGGTTAGTTCTTCGAATCGAAAGAACGATGCAAGAAAGAAAGAAAATGGGGGAGAAGAAGATGGAGAAGAAGAGAAGAGGAGAAGAAAGAAAGAAAGAAAGAAAGAGATAAAGAAAAAGAGAAGGCTCGATGGGGAATTCCGTGTGTGATGGAGGAAGAAAATGAGAGAGAGAAAGGGGAAGGAATGGGTGTGTAGGTGCAGTCACAGTGGCTGTGGAGTGAAAGCAGCAGGGAGGATGCAGGGAGAGGTAGCCGGCGTGGCGTAGGGACTGAGGTGTGGGGCGGCTGTGGTGTAGAAGATGGGTTTGTGCAAATGATGGGTGTCGTGTGGTGCAGGGACGAGGAAGAAGAAGAGGAGGAGGAAGAAGAGAAGAAAAGAAGAAGGGAAGAACGTGGGGGGTGTGATTGGCGCTGTCACAATGGCTATCCAAGTCGGGTGGTGATGGCAGTGCAGTGGGTGGTTGTGAGGGAGAGGAGGAAAGGAGGAGAAAGAGAAGGGAAAGAAAAGAATAGAGAAGGAGATGGTGATGGTGGCAGGGGGAGGAAGAAAGGAAATGAGAGAAGTGGGGAAGGAATAAAGGGATGAGATGAGGCAGTGTGTACTGAGAAGGGGTTGGCGACGGATGTTGCAAGTGTGTGACGGAGCAGCTAGTGGGGAGGAAGAGAAAAAGGAAAAGGAAGAAGAGAAAGAAAGAAAAAGAAAGGAAGGGAATGGAGAGGAAGAGAGAGGGAGGGAAATGAGAAGAAGAAGAAAAGGAGAGGATAACAGTGCAAGTACAGGTGGGGGAGAAAAGGAAAAAGGGAAAGAAAGAAAAGGAAAAGAGAAGAGGGAATGTGCAGGCAGATGTGTGTGTGTGTACAAGTGACAGCACGAGCGGGTGCATACCTGATTCTGAAGGCTGGCCTCAAGGGAGATGGGGAAGGAAGTGTTGGCGGTCGGCGCTGTCTTGGGAGGAGATGGCCTGCGGACGAGGAAGGTGGGGCGGAGGTGGCTAAAGTGGCCTCCCTACGCAGGGAAAGAGGATGGCAATGGCTGCTCTGCTGCGGTTGGGAGATGGAAAGGAAGAAGACAAAGTTGCTGCATGAGGGAGATGAAGATGGGAGGTGATGCATGAAAGGGGAAGCAGAGGGGTTCTGCGCTAATGGGAGGCAATGGAGATGGGTCTGCGTAGGATGATGGGCGTCGTCTAGAGGGAGTGACGTGAGCGTGAGAGTTTAGGAGAGATAGGTGTGCGCCTGGGATGGGGATGGAGAGCGAGAGATCCGAGAGAGGGAGGTGGTGAGCGTGAGCCTGGGATGGAGATGGAGGGTGTTAATTAGTATGGCTCACTATTAATTAGTAAGTCTTGGCTAATCGGGCTCTTGGATTGCCCAAGTTATACTGTGATTAGAAGTAGGCCTATTATAGTAAGTCTACTGAGATTAGAAGTAGGGTTTGGGTAGGGATGGCAGTGGACCGGGGAAAAACGGGTATTCGTCCAAACCCGCCCCGTTTGGACCGGGGATGGACTATACGTATTGGACGGTGGACGTATACGGGGATACCCGTATAAACCCGTGCGGGGATGGAGGTGGGGATGGACTTATCCTTACCCCCGCCCCGTACCCGCCCCGCCCCGCCCCGTCCCCGTTACCCGCTAAATAAATAAATAAATATATATGTAGTGTACCTACGGTGTTATGACATTTAGTGATTTAGGTGCTGTTGTTTTTCATAGGAATGTATGTATCAGGTGTTCGTGGCAGCAGTGATTGGTTTGATTTCGCTGTTATGTATATGATTTTTTAGGAGTAGTTCTCTATTGATGTTCGTGTACTGAAAGTGTCATAATATTTCTCATACCCTTGATTCAAGTGTGATCTCCTGTTGCAAGGAAGTTGGGGGAAGGCTAGAAAAAAAAAAGGCTTAGGCTTAGGCGGGTACGGGGGAAGTGGGGACGGGGACGGGGATTATAAATTTACCCACGGACGGGGATGGGGATGAAAATTATACCCGTTAGCGGGGGTGGACCGGGGATGGACGAAGATTTTTTAAGCGGGTACGGGGATGGAGACCATGCCCCCCGCCCCCGCCCCGGTCCATTGACATCCCTAGGTTTGGGTGTAACCGGGTTTGGGGTTGATATACCCAGAGTCTCTATGATGTATACACAACTATTCTGATTGCATAGTGATTCTCCTGTCTTCCCCATGGACGTAGGCCAAAAGCCGAACCACGTAAATCTCATGTTCTCTGTGCGTGATTGATCTCTTCTCGTAGCCTTAGATCGCAACAAACTGGTATCAGAGAGTTTTGGCGTGATCAGAAGAGATTCGACGAATCGGATCTCAGAGGGCTTGATCGGAGAAGGGTGGACGTCAAATCGTGGGAAGATCTGATTGGTGGGTCACGATTGTCTAAGAAATCGAAGAGGAGAAACAGAGAAGGGTTTCAGCGATCTGACTTTTTCTTCTTGTCCGGCTGGGCCCGGAATTGTCGCCGGAACTGTCACCCGCCGCAGCGCGTCGCCGGCGCCCGTGCTGCGTCGTTCCGTTGCCGAAGTGAGGAAGGAAGAAGACCGAAAAACTTTTCCTTTGGTTCTGTTACAGAACGTAACAAGGAAAAAAAAGTTCCTTTTCTTTCTTTGGTTCTGTTACAGAACGTGACAAGGGGAAGAAGACCCATTATTTGGGTCGGTTCAAGTTCTGGGTCAAGTTCAGTTCGGCCCAACCCAGCGAAGCCCAGTAGCAGAAAAGTCCAGGTCGGGCCAGTCCAAGTCTGACCCAACCCGCTTGCAGCAAGGCGCTGACGACCCGGAGTCCGATTTGAGATCCGTTTGAACCTACGGACTCGTCTCGAGGAGATCTACGCAGGTGTAGTGAAAGATCCGTGGAATGGCTGCTAAATTTGAGATTGAGAAATTCAACGGAAATAATGACTTCGGTCTATGGCGCTTGAAGATGAACGCTTTGCTGGTTCAGAATGGTTTGTAGAAAGCTTTGAAAGGAAAGAATGCTTTGTCTGACAAACTGTCAGATGAAGAGAAGGATGAGTTGCTGGAGAAGGCGTATGGTCAAATTCTACTATTTTTTAGTGATGGTGTACTGCGAAAAGTTGTTCAGGAGAAAATTATTGCTGGCATATGACAGAAATTGGAGAACTTATACATCACGAAGTCCCTCACAAATTGCTTGTACCTGAAGAAGCGATTGTTCACCTTACAAATGCAGGAAGGTACATCTGTTTTAACCCATCTTGATTCTTTTACAAAAACTGTTTTGGATCTTGAAAATATAGATGTTCATACTGATGATGAGGACCAAGCTATAATGTTGCTCTACTCTTTACCACCCTCGTATCAGAACTTTGTTGATACCATGATGTATGGTAGAGAAACTCTTTCTAAGGAAGATGTTGAGTCAGCTTTGAACTCTAAGGAGTTAAAGAAAACGGTTACCACTGAAAATTCTGACAATTCTGGTGAGGGTTTGGTAGCACGTGGCAGAATAGAGAAGAGAGAACAGAATAGAAGAGACCGATCTAGGTCAAAATAAAAAACTAGAAAATTAAAGTACTTCAAATGTCACAAGGAAAGGCACTTTAGAAAAGATTGTCCAGAGCGAAAAAGGAAGGAGAAATCTGATTCTGGCGAAATTGCTGGAGTTGCAACCGAAGCAACAGAGAGTAATTCTGATGGTGCAGAAGTTCTTTCAGTTACTTTTGATAGCTCAGCTACTGAGTGGATTCTTGATTCGGGGTGTTCCTATCATATGTGTCCTTACAGAGATTGGTTTACCAATTATCAATCGATTGATGGTGGTAAAGTGCTTATGGGAAATAATGCAGCCTGTAAGGTTGTTGGGATAGGTGCAATCAAAATTAAGATGTAAGACGGTATTGTGAGAACTTTGTCAGATGTTAGGCATGTTCCAGAGTTGAAGAAAAATATGATTTCCTTGGGTACGCTTGACTATAACGGTTGTACCTACAAAGCTGGAGGTGGAGTTATGAGAATTTCGAAAGGTGCTCTTGTAGTGATGAAGGGACTGAAGCAGAATGGCCTTTACTTTCTTCAGGGTAGTACAATTACAAGTGTTGTAGCTGTGTCGTCCTCAGATTCAGATTTAGAAACTGCCAAGTTATGGCATATGCGACTTGGGCATATGAGTGAGAGAGGTTTGGATGAGTTGACTAAACAGGGTTTACTGTGTGGTCAGAAAACAGGTAAGCTGGACTTTTGTGAGCATTGTGTATTCGGAAAGCAGTGTAGGGTCAAGTTCAGGACAGCTGTTCATCAGACCAAAGGTACTTTGGATTACATCCACTCTGATCTTTGGGGTCCCTCTCGTGTTCCGTCTCTTGGTGGTGGTTTATACATGTTGACATTCATTGATGACTATTCTCGGAATGTCTGGGTGTATATTTTAAAGCATAAACATGAAGCTTTTGCGCAGTTCAAGCAATGGAAAGCTATAATTGAAAAGCAAACAGGTAAACAAATCAAGCGCTTGAGAACTGACAACGGCTTGGAATTCTGTAATAGTGCTTTTAATGATTTCTGCAATAATGAAGGATTGTGAGACATCACACGGTCCGTCATACAACGCAATTGAACGGAGTTGCATAACGGATGAACATGACTATTCTAGAAAAGACCAGGTGCATTCTCTCCAATGCAGGGTTACCAAGGAAGTTATGGGCGGAAGCTGTTAACACAGCTTGTTATTTGATTAACCGGTCTCCATCAACAGTTATAGAATGTAAAACTCCTACAGAGGTATGGTCTGGATCTCCTGCTGATTATACCAACTTGCGAATATTTGGTTATCCTCCCTATGCTCATGTGAATGATGGAAAGCTTGAACCAAGGGCAAGAAAGTGCATATTTCTAGGATATGCAGATGGTGTGAAAGGATATAGGCTGTGGTGCATAAATGGGAAATCTCCCAAATGCATTATAAGCAGAGATGTGACCTTTGATAAGTCTGCTATGTTCAAACCAAATGAGTACCATGATGCTGGAAAAAAAAAATGATGTCAGTAAAAAAGTGGAGGATAAAAACGGCAGTGTCAGTAAACAGGTGGAGCTTGAGAAGGAAGCTTCAGGAAACTTGCAAGATAAGGTGCAAGCAGATGTCCCAATTCGACAGGATGTAGAGGAGATGCAAAGCTCAAATGAGGAAACTGCAATTTCAAATGATTACATGCTTACCAGGGATAGAGAGAGGAGGCAGATTAAGTAACCACAGAGATACGGGTATGAAGATATTGTTGCCTACGCTCTTAATACAGGTGAGAGTATTGAGTCAGAGCCGGTTACATAACGGGATGCCGTCACTAGCAAAGAATCAGCAAGATAGGCTGTAGCCATGGGTGAGGAGATTGAATCTCTTCACAAGAATCAAATTTAGGAGCTGGTGAAACCTCCAGAAGGTCAAAAGATTGTTGGTTGCAAATGGGCCTTCAAGAAAAAGGAAGGAACTCCAGGGGTGGAAGATATTAGGTTCAAAGCACGACTGGTTGCAAAAGGCTATACTCAGAATGAGGGTGTTGACTTCAATGAATTGTTCTCTCCTGTGCTGAAACATAGTTCTATCCGGGTGCTACTTGCTATGGTTGCTAAATTAAATTTAGAATTGGAGGAGCTTGATGTCAAGACTGCGTTTTTACATGGAGAGCTAGATGAATAAATTTATATGCATAAACCAGAAGGGTTTGAAATTCATGGAAAAGAAGACCATGTATGTTTGCTGAAGAAATCGTTATATGGCCTGAAACAGTCTCTTAGACAGTGGTACACATGTTTTGATACCTTTATGGTTGGAAACAGTTATTGCAGGAGTGCATACGATAGTTTGTGTCTATCACAAGAAGCACTCAAATGGCTCGTATGTCTATATGCTGTTATATGGTGATGATATGTTGATTGCTACAAAGGACATGTTTGAGATCAACAGGTTAAAGGCTCAGTTAAATGGTGAATTTGAGATGAAGGACTTAGGTGTTGCAAAGAAAATTCTTGGAATGGAGATACGAAGGGACTGAAAAGCGGGCAAATTGTTTTTGTCACAAAATGGGTACCTTGAGAAGGTTCTGGAGCGCTTTGGTATACAAAGTTTGAAACCTGTAAACACTCCATTGGCAGCCCATTTCAAACTTTCCGCTGCTTTATCACCACAAACTGAGGAAGAGGTGGAGCACATGTCTCGTGTTCCTTATGCTAGTGCAGTTGGGAGTATCATGTATGCCATGGATTGCACGAGGCCGGATATTTCTCATGTGGTTAGTGTAGTTAGCAGATACATGGATAACCCCGGAAAGACCCATTGGCAGGCAGTGAAATGGATACTCCGTTACTTGAAAGGTACTACTGATGTTGGGATAGTGTATGACTGAAGAAACTTCTGGAAGTGTTAGTGGATATCTTGATTCAGATTTTGCTAGAGATTTAGACAAAAGAAGGTCCTTGACAGGTTATGTCTTCACTTTTGCTAGCAGTGTCATTAGTTGGAAGGCAGCATTGCAATCCAAAGCTGTCTTGTCTACCACTGAAGAAAAATATATCGCAGCTACAAAGGCAGTGAAGGAAGCTATTTGGCTGACAGGCTTGGTTGGAGATCTGGGATTAAAACAGAAGCTGCAATTGTTTTCTGTGACAGTCAGAATGCAATCGATCTGACACACAATCCTAAGTATCATGAAAAGACCAAACACATTGATGTTAGGGCACACTTCATTCGAGATGTCATCGCCGAGGGTACTATTGCAATGATTAAGATTGTTATGGCAGATAATCCAGCAGACATGATGACCAAAACTATTCCAATAGTCAAGTTCAAGCATTGCGGAGACAGTGAGACGTGTTTTGTGCATGAGGATCGGCTTCAATGTTCACCAAGGTGGAGATTTGTTAATTAGTATGGCTCACTATTAATTAGTAAGTCTTGGCTAACCGGGCTCCTGGATTGCTCAAGTTGTACTATGATTAGAAGTGTGCCTATTATAGTAAGTCTACTGAGATTAGAAGTAGGGTTTGGGTGTAACAGGGTTTGGGGTTGATATTATAAATAGAGACCCAGAGTCTCTATGATATATACACAACTATTCTGATTGCATAGTGATTCTCCTGTCTTCCCCGTGGACGTAGGCCAAAAGCCGAACCACGTAAATCTCGTGTTCTCTGTGCGTGATTGATCTCTTCTCGTAGCCCTAGATCGCAACAGAGGACCTGAGACTGGGAGATGAGAGGAGCATGAGCAAAGATGGAAAGGAAAGATGGTGGGAGTTGGTGAGCGTGGAGATGGCGTCTGCGTGTGTTGATGGAGGGCGATGGTAGGGGCTGCTCTGAGCAAGGACGGTGAGGTGGTTTCTGTGTGTGAGGGTGGAGACGATGGGAGGGATGGAGATGGGTTGGAGGATGTGCGTCTATGATGGTGATCGAGGCGAGATGGAGACGAGGATCAGGAGATGTCTACGCATGCCCGGGATGGGGATGAGGGAGTTAGAGAGATGGGCACAGGGATGGATGGGAGAGAGTTCTGAGAGAGATCGGTATGCCTGAGAGAGGAGGGCTTAGGAGGAGAGGGATAGGGATGAGGGTGTTAGGGATGGAGAGGGGGAGAGAGAGAGATCTCATGAGGAGGGGAGAGTCCAGATCTCGTGGACTCTCCTCTCCCATGCAGCTGATGGGCCATGTGGGCCAGGTCAAGTCTGGGTCAGGTATGGGTTGGGTTTGGGTTTGGTCTAGGCTAGGTTGGGGCTTGGGTTAGGTCTGGTACAGGTTGGGGTAATGGGTTAGGTGAGTTCGGGCTTGGATCCAACCTGAAATGATGGGCTTAGTTTGGGTTTGAAAGGAACAGGTTTGGGTCCAAAAGGTGGGGTCTGGTGGGGATTGGTCGGGTTACCATTACCAGGGCCCAGGCCTTATAGATTCTGATCGGTTCGCTAGATTTCGATGTTCTACACATTGGTGGAAAGCTCTTGGTGAGTAGGTCACGATGAGCCGATTTTCAGGACGATTGGAGGTCTAGAAATGGTAGGTGATCTTTCATGCAGGCGCCTTTGGAGTGTGGGACCCACTGTTATGATTTTTCGATTTGTCCGTCGAATTTTGAAGTTCTATATATGGACGGAAAGCCCTTAACTAGTAGATTGCAACGAGCCAACTTCCAGGGTGATCAAGGGTGTCTAGAGATGATAGGTGACTTTTCAGTGGGTACCCTTAACAGTACGGGACCCGTTGTTGCTATTTTCGGATTGCCCATCAGATCTCGGAGTTCTACATATGGATGGAAAGCCCTCGACGAGCAGGTCGCAATGAGCAAATTTCCAGTGCGATCAGAGGTCCGAAAATGATATGTGATCTTTGACTCGGGGCTTAATCAAGGCATCATTGGGTATAGTGGACTAAATCACGCCTCATAAGGTGCCAAAATGAGGTGTCCACAGTGGGTCACATGGTCACAATCACAAAAGGTGGGCCCCTATTATAATTCTATAATGGTGGGACCACACTATAAACCATTTATAAAGGTAGGCATCACGTTGTAATTTCTCTAGGTGGGTCTTGTGTTCACAATTAACAAAAAGTATGGCCCCACATTTTAATGATGGCCACATATTCGGATTTCTAAATGTGGATACCACTTTGTAGTTTTTTAAAGGTGGGTCCCGTGTTCACAATTAACAAAAAGTATGGCCCCACATTTTAATGATGGCCCCATGTTCGGATTTCTAAATGTGGGTACCACTTTGTAATTTTTTTAAAAGTGGGTCCCATGTTCACAATTAACAAAAAGTATGACTTCACATTATAATTCCTATAAAGGTGGGCCCACATTGTAGATTTTATAAATGTGCTACCCCTATATTCTAATTTCTAAAGGTGGGCCTTGTGTCTACAATTACAAAAAAAATGTGGCTCCACTTTGTAATTCATAAATATGGGTCACATGGTCTCGTTTACAAAAGGTGGACCCACATTGTAAATCCTATGAATGTGAGCCCATATTCTAATTTCTAAAGGTGGATCTCATATTTACATTTATGAAAAGTTGGCCCACATTATAATTCATATAAAGGTAGTCCTACATTATAAATCCAACGGATTTGGGTTGCATATTCTAGTTTTTAAAGGAGGGTACCATGTTGTAAATTCTAGAGGTGGGTCCCATATATGATAATAATAGTACTACAAACAATAAAAGGTGAGGTCCCACATTGTAAATCCTATTAATTTTTATTCTTTGGGATAAAACTTTTATAATGTTACCAAACAAGTTCCGCACGGCATAATTTTAATAGAGTAATTTAGTTTTGTTTGTGTGAAGTGTTGTGTTTTCTTGTCTTTTCTTTTTCCATCTTTTCTTCTTTGCCAAGTCTATAAAATGCTAGGAAGGTAATATGGTGGATGGGTTGACTAGATATGCATGCATGCCTATTATAAGAGGTTGGTTGGGTATGCATGATTGAATATGGATGATATGTGGGGATAACTGGATTGACAAAATGTATATGGAAGGATTGGCTGGATTATGCATGATGTATGGAATGATCAGATTATGCATGACAAGGATTTGACTAAGCATGAACTTATGGGCTAGCCTGTGTTGAATGGGCTGACTTATTGGTTGAACATGTGGGGTTGATTTATCAATCCCCCTCTTCATCGAGTAGATTTGCATAATTTTGCAACAATGATCAGGTGTAAACTGCTCATTGCAATAGTAACATAATCCTTTCTCAAATTGAGCCTTCATCTCTTCAGCTGAGGTTTTTTTTTTTAGTGGGTCCAATGATCAAATTAGGTGAAAATTTGGAGTTAGAAGTTGTCCCCATCACCAAAACAAAACCTCTTTGTGTATTGGACCCAATGAATGGTCCAGATGTTATCTCCAGCTTTAAAGCTGAGGGTTGACTCAGCCTTCGTAGCCGGATAAGCTTTTCTTCCTAGTATCTGGCCAAGCGCATAATATCTTGTAATGTGGAAGGTTGAGACATCAGTGATCATGCCCATCAAAGCGAGGGAAATCAATCCAAGCATATCAAAGCTAGATCTTTCCATCATATTGTCCGCTAGCATTTTTGTTTGTTTATCCAGTAGTCCGATCATCTCCAATGTTCGTAGGAGAGAGTTGCGATGTGAAGTGTTGTAATGCTTGTTGGATTTTGTCTAGCTTGGGGTTCATCCATCCGAAGCTTTTCAACACGTTTCTCCATTTGATCTTGCTACGACGAGTCAATTATTTTCTTCCTTGGCATGCTCTAAGAAGGGCTAGTGCTAATACCAATGATAGGATCTAACAGGCCCACAAATAAGAGAGAAAGGATTTCAGCCCTGTTTGGCAAATCTCATTTATGTAAAATAGATCCGCATGAAATAGATCTATTTCAAATGGGTCATTTTTAAAATAGATGTTATTTAAATAGAGTGTTTGGTCACATCTTTTTCTTTTGTAAATGAGTCCTTGTAACATAACATAACTGATTGAAATAGATGTTGTAAATTTAACCATAAATATTTTTTTTTAATTTCTCCATTTCTAAAAGGAATCAGAGTTGGACTTTTACGCCCATGGATGACCCAAGTATTAGTAAGAGAATGGACAGTTCGGATCTTCAATTAGAAGCCCATAGATGTCAAAAAAATTATATTATATAAGTCATTCTTTTTTATAAATCTCTCGATAACCGTGATTGATCAACGGTTCAAATTTGGTGTCATATTAGTTTTTACAGTCATACAGCTATTCAACGGTTTGGATGGTGGTTTGGTGGTCCCACAGTCAAGGAAAAAAAATTGAATTGTTTAAGTTTCATTTATTCTACTGTGATAATGCCACATTTGAATCAGTGGTTCTGAGGTTTTTCTTCAATTTTGTTAGCTATACTTTAAATCGAAGGCTAAAAATTTTATGGCTAGCTGTTTTCAATATTTCAAAGAAGATTAACGAGCTTGATTGTGATTATGGAGCCCAAAAAAGTTCAAAATAATAAATGTGTGGTTATTCAATTTTTATCAAATATCTCAAGATCCGAGATAGATCAACGGTTGAAATTTGGTATATGGACCATGTTTGACCATATTAACGCTTCCGACGGTTTGGATCATCGTTAATGGTCATATGATTTAACAAAAATTAAACAAAGCGTTGAGGGTAGCATTATTGTCCATGGCACTGTAGCTCTGCAAATCTTCCTGCTTCACACGCATACCTCTATTTCGATTCTGATAATTTTCCTTTCCATTTGAAATGAGGCAACTCCTCTTTATGTATATTGAAATACAGGTGGACATAATCTTTCCCAAACGCTCGAAATGCATTTTGAACTAGTTTTAAGCCAATAAAAGGCTATAATAATAACTACCTTCATCTATGTAATAATAACTTATAGTGGAAAAGTATTAGACTTCTTTTATTCATCTAAGAGTACATGATTAATAGTAGCAGCAATATCTCCTCGGGCATTTAATCAAATATATAACAAAAACTAAAGATTTACGTAATGATATAAGAATGCGAGGATGGTTTTATGGTGGATGGATTAACCATATATGCATGCATGCCTATTATAGAAGGTGGGTTGGATATGCTTGGTTGAATAGGCATGATATGTGGGGATAATTGATTGACCAAATATATATGAAAAGATTGGTTGGATTTTGCATGCCTATTGTAGAAGGTTGTTTGGATATGCATGATACGTGGGGATAATTGGATTGACTAAGGTGGCGTTTGGTGTCTCTCAATTTTGCCTCTTTTTGACTTTAACCGGTTTCAAATAGACTTTAGACCGTTTGTCAACTACTTTTACTGTGCCCATTTGTAATGGTGTTAAGACAATATGTGTCTATTTCGCATGGCCAACTGAAGTACCATATTTGAAACAGACATTTTGCACTAAAGCGGATAGACCAACGCCCAAACAGTGAATCACACGGTAACCCATAACAGTCCGTTTATTTCTTTTCCTTCTGATTTATGGGCCCCTACATCAAGATCTAATCCATTGAATAGATTCATAGGGTCAAACACGGCTACATATCCAAATTTCAACTGTTGGATGATCTTATAATTTTAGATATTTTCAAAAACACCCCAATAGTTTGATCCACATTTTTGACATTTGTGGGCCCCAAACAAAAGATCAGATCCGTTAATCCTCTTTGTAGAGATAAACATTGCTATGAGGTCAATTTGTAGTGCCTGATTCAATGTAGATCTCAAAAAATTGAAGAAAGACTGTGGACCGTTGATGCACCGACCATTACTTAAATTTGTACACAGCAATGTGGTTTTTTATTTTTATTTTAAATTCAGGCACCACAAATCATGATCCAAACCATTGGATATATTCAAAAGATCATTCACGACTAAGGGTCCAAATTTTAGCCATTGGATCATCATAGATTTTGAGATATTTACAAAAAACAACATACATTTATATATACTTTTTTTTAAATCATGGAACCTAAATGCAAGATTCAAACCAAAATGAAGATCCAAACCGCCTATAGTTATTAAAATGTGGAACACGTGTTTGAGATAAAATTTCAACCGTTGGATAATCACAGATCTTGAGATATTTGCAAAATGCCCAGACCATTAGATCTATTTTTACATGTCTTACCAAACAGTCTATTTTTAAAATATCTATGTCTTACCAAACAGTCTATTTGTAAAACATCAATTTCAAACCGCTCCATTTGAAATAGATCTATATCATACAGATCTGTTTCGTAAAGATAAGATTTGCCAAACAAGCCATAAATGTATATGGAAAGATTGGTTGGATTATGCCGGATGTATGGAATGATTGGATTATGCATAACAAGAATTTGACTACGCATTAACTTATGGGCTAGCCTATATTGCATGGGCTGACTTATGAGCCGAGCTTGTGGGCTGGACCTCTCAGTGGGGCCCACTTGGACCCAACCTTTCATATGTGCAAACCCAGTACTTTCATCACATGATCTAGTATGAGGTCCAAGTTTACACTTACTAAACCTTCACTCACCATTGGATTGAATCTCGAAAAAATCTATGGTTAAGACGTCATTAAGCTTAAAGGTTGTTGAATCAAGTTGGTTAAGTTGCATCAAGGTAATCCCCATGAGCTGGCCGATATATATAGTTTGCTTGTAGCTCGCAGGCCGTGGGGCCTTATTTTTTTATTCTATTCATTCAACAAATTTAATGGAATGGTGGAAGAACTCATGTGAGCATGACCAACCGAATCCTCCTCTTGGAAAAACTTGCTCTAAGATGAGGACTCTCCATTTGGTGGACTATCATGGAAAGCTAGAAATGACTTCATTCATACAAGTCAAACTTTAGACCCTAAACTCTAGACCCTTCTAAAAATCATTAGTTTAGCCTATAAGATTCTTGAGGACCCCATTGGTCTTGATCGTGATCTTTCCTTTAGAAAAGATAAGAATTTTTCTGAGATCCCTAAAGTCCTTACAATGATTCCTAATAAGGAAGATGTCATACTCTTCTTGGATGCAGCCTATAAGTTTATGGAGGGTTACGCTTCTTTTGGTTTTATGATGATGTTAAATGGTGTTATTATGTAGGGGGCTTCGGCGAGAGGTCCCTGAACGTTTCACTTTATTGCCTTAGGTCCACAATCTTTTTTTATAGTGTGAAAAGTCATTTTTCCAAATTTGAAAATCTAAAGTGTCTAATTTACCCTTTCTTCAAATCATATAACATGATTAATGGGATAAGCCATTAATAATGGTCAACTACCATTAAATTAGTCACGATTAATAAAATTCCACTAATGAGATTTTCAAATAAAGTTAAAAAAACAGGAAACAAATTTCAAATAAATTTCTAAAAATGAAATAAATTTAAAAAACGCAAATAAATTTCAAAAGATGAAAATCTATTTCAAAAGATCCAAATAAATTTCAAAAGACGAAAATAAATTTAAAAAAATGTAAATAAATTTCAAAAGACGAAAATAAATTTCAAAAGATGTAAATAAAATTAAAAAAACAAAATTAAACTCTAAAAAAATAAAAACAAATTTAAAAAAATACAAATAAATTTGAAATAATGCAAATAAATTTAAAAAAATCCTATAATATCAAAAGAACATAGAGAAGTTTAAAAAGACGCAAATAAATTTCAAAAAACCTAAAAATTTTCAAAAGATGAAAATCAATTTAAAAAGACGCAAATAATTTTCAAAAGAACTAAATAAATTTCAAAAGATGAAAATCAATTTTAAAATATCCAAATAAATTTCAAAAGATCCAAATAAATTTCAAAAAAGTGTAAATACATTTAGAAAAACGCAAATACATTTGCCACAAACTTGGATAAATTTGTCCAAACTCAGATAAATTTGTCCTATAACTCAGATAAATTAGCCAAAACTCAGATAGATTTGTCCAGAACGTAAAGAAATTTATTTCAAAACTCAGATAAATTTGCAAAAAACTCAGATAGATTTGTTCAGAATTCAGATAAATTTGCTAAAAACTCAGCTAAATTTGTCCAGAATTCAGATAAATTTGTGCAAAACTCAAAACAATTTGAAAAAAATACTTAAAACTCCGATAAACTTGATAAAAACTTAGATAAATTTGAAAAATCAATGGAGGACGGAGGAGATCAGATCAACAGAACACGGAAGAGATCAGATCAGATCTTGAAAAGGCTGCATCACATATCTACTGTTGATTGTGAGATCGGTTGGCAAGTGGAGAAGAGGGATCTCATTCTGGGTCAGGTCAGACCTAACCCGAACTTGACACTGGCCCAATTACTCTTCTTCTTCCTTCTGCTTCTGCAAGAGAGTCATGTGCTTCCATTTTAAAAAACTAAATGAAGCAACTAACAAACACTTTTCCCTAACATCTCCATTTCTTGTCCACCACGTGACTCTCTGCTTCTGCAAGAGAGTCACGTGCTTCCATTTTCAAAAACTAAAAACACCACCCCTAATACAGAATCGTATCCGAAACAGAAACGCTTCTTTTGCTACAATCTCCCGAAACCAAAACGCATCAGCACCTGCGTAACGGCATCCCACACAGACAATCGTTACAAGAGAACGACGAAGCTTCCAGATGATCAACGACGAACCCTCTGAAATCTGCCCGCACAGGTGGTTGTGGCTGAGATTTAGGTGGTCGACATACCCCGCCGACGTCAGAGTCTCCGGTATCCTCCCCGTCAGCCGGTTGTGAGCCAGGTCCATCACGTTAGATCGATCTCTGAAGAAGAAAACTCCGGTTTGAAGTAATAAGGGGGGAATGGAAGATTTGAAATTTCAAATTTCAAAATTAGATGCCTAAATAGTTGGAAGAGGGCAAATTAGTCATGTAAATTGTATCAAGGGACTTCTCGCTGCAAACAGTCTAGCTGCTTGGACCAGAGCCCTTAAAAAGAATTTGCCTGGATTGGAGGCTTGATAGATTCAATTCTAGGGACCTTTCGCTAATTATCTCTATTAGGGATGTATGCATGTGCTATTCACAAGGGCCTGAAGTTACATCTTCAAAGGGAGTCTAGATCACATATCGCAGTTGTTATACCTCCACTGTGAGTGGACTAATAACAGTCCGCCACGTCATCCAAAAACTTAAGTGATTTTGAAGTTTAAAAAAGTTTAAATCAGATGAAACAAAATCACCTAAATCTTTGGATGGCGTGACAGACTATTATTAGTCAACTCACGGTGAATATATAACAACTATGATATGTGATCTGGATTCCTTCATAAGATGATCAATAAGATGATATTAGAAGCTAAACTCCAATGAAAAAAAAAAAAAGTTTGGCTACTCTTCAAGGCAAGATGTTAATTGGAGTTTAGCTTCTAATATCCTTTTGGCTATGCGCTAAGTTGTTTCTTTTTTTATTCTTTTTATTGGTTGCTTCTTGTCCTTGATTTTGTGATTTTTCTCTTTTAATGATGTCTTCTTCCTACAAAGAAAAGAAAACATTTCCCGGATAAAAATATACAAAGGCCAAATTAGAAATACAGGCAAAAGGAAGTTAAAACCAAACCCCCAGAAAAGAAAATTGTATGAATGTAAACTGAGGTCGGTATAAAAAGGGAAAAACACTCTATCTCTGCCTTTGCCATCACTTTCTGCCAAAAGCACCCAACCAACCCAAAGAAAAACAGGAGAGAGTGCGACACTCCCCACTGGCCCACTCCCCAGTCCCCACACAGATAAACGAAAGTCCCAAACGTCAAACACCAACAAAATCCATAAAAAATACTTTTCCTTTTCAATCCTTTCCAAGGTCAGACAAAAGTCGAAAAGGCAAAAAAACAAACAAAAGTCGAAAAGGAAAAAAAACAAACCAAAACCCAAAAAACACGAGGAGAGTCAAGACCCAAAAAACACGGGAGAGCCAAGACCCTCTCTCTCTCTCTCTCTCAGCTGAGCCAGATCCGATTCCGTAGAGATTTCTCCTCTCCAAACCATGGAATCTGTTTTCTCTGATTCGTGTTTGTTCGGGTGAGTTAGGGATCTTTCGAGGAATCCTTTTAATGGCGGGAGCTGTTTCGACGTCGATTGACGCGCAGATTCCTCCTGTAGCTGCTCCCACTTCTTCCGTGGCGTCTGATACACGAGGAAAGCATCGGTTTCTTGCGGAATTGAAGCGGTTGGAGCAGGAAACCAGATACCTTGAGGTTAGCTTTGTCTTCTGTTGTTGTTTTTTCTTTTTCGTAGATTTTGGTTTCCTTGATTCTAGTCATGAATTGCTTGAGGTTTTCGTTTCTGCTGTTTATGTTTGACTATGAGAACATGATATATAATGAGGGTTTTAGACTGGGGTTAGGTTTGTATTTGTCCGGCACGTTTTCTGCGAAAAATGGGAATGGATTCCATGGTAAAATGATTTTTCAGTTGTTTCGTGTTAATGTAAGTGTGGGTTTTATTTGTTGGGCTAAAAGCATTTTTGGGTGATTCTTGTTCGAAGAAATCTGTTTTCTGGGGTTCTTCCAGTAGAGGTAGAAAATGGTTTTCATGATAGAAAATGGAAGAAGGGATTCTTCCCTGCACTTTTTCTGCAGGGAAGAAAATGGATTCCATGATAGAATGGCTTTCTGCTGGTTTCTATCAACATTTACCGTACTTTTAATGTTGAATGTAGAAGCATTTTCTGTGATTTTCGCAGTAAGTTGATTTGGACCCAATAGGTGGAAAACCATTTTCTGTGGTCCTTCGGAAGCAGTAGAAACACCCTTCAGCAAAGAAAGTGCTTCTTGGATTAGTAGTGTCATGTTGATCATTGATGTCATCTAGTGCACTGCAGAGCTGCAGTCTAAAATGATGACATTGGATTAGTATCCAGTACAAATTAAGTATCATATCCAGTGGATAGGGCTTCAGTGGACAGTCTCACACAGGTTTCTGAGAATCATAGATGTCAACTATCCTTCTTTATCCAAGCTTGGCAATTTGAGTCAATGGTTTGAAATTTAGAGGAAGAAAATGCAAATATGGATGGCTAGGTAAGTGGATAACATATCAAGAAGGACGATCAGGTCAAAAGAGGAAGTGCCATTGGATTTGGATATTTGTTAGGGCAGTCCGATTGTTGTTGCCCATAATTCCTAGAATACAGACATGATAATGGTCACCTCAGTCAACATTCCTTTATGGTCAACCTCAAAATTTTTGACGGTAATCTACCAAAATCTCTTTGATTACCATAATTCCACTTCATCCGTTGATTTGGTCTATGCAGGTACCAAGGCCTGAACAGAGTGGGTTACAGTTTGTATGTTCCATCTTCCTTGGTTATCACTACATATATATATATATATATATCTATCAAACTCAAACTAGAGGATAATGAACCTGGCTCTGAGACCAATTGATGTGAATCAAAGAAAATTATTTTCATAACTTAACCAAATAGAGCACTGTCGTCATCCAATTTATCAACCAGCTTCCAAAGGATAGAGCCCAAACTAACCCAACGCCAAGAATAATCCAATGTTACGGACCATATCTATTGCTTTCGAACTGTTGCTAATTTGATTTGTTACTGATTTAGGAATCCCCACTGATTTGTACCTAATGGATAATCAATTGCCAATATTAGGATGTATTATCCCAAAAGTCCAGAACGCCATACTAACCTGATAAATTTCCTGAAATCTACAGCAGCCTGATATAATTGGATCCAAAAGCATATCCTAAACAGAAAGATGACATCTGATAGCATCAAGGGAGACAAATGCAGAAAGTTGGATCACAAAGAAGATAAAATTAAAGAGATTAAAGGCCTTTTGCCAAATATTCACACATGTTACGATAAACCTGTTTCATACAGAAACTTTGCAGAAAATAAACATAATCTCCTGCTAATCCTATCCCTACAATTAAAGAGTTTTAGTCCACTTCTTTCCAGTACTAAAGAACCCTAAATGAAATGCACATAAAAAGGGGAAATTAAATCCTAAATAATAGGTGACTATTAAAGGGCCTTAACAATTTAGGAAACTCCAAGAAATCCAGCCAAATGTGGGAGTTTACTTCTCCCTTTTGCAGAAACTTCCTTTGGCTTTGATGTGCAAGTGGACCCCAACCATGCAGATCTTGCTTTCCTCTTGCATCAAGAAGATAAATCCATAAATTTGTGATTGAAATACAAATATAATGGTCTGGTAAGATTATGGACACGCCACCACCCTAAATGACATTCCCATAGCTGGTTCACTTCTATCCACCCCCACCTCTTTAAGGACAGAGTCTCCATGTTCAATTGTTTAGGGATCTATGGTACTCGGAAACTTCTAAATAGGGAATGGTTCTGTATTGAATTATATCAGGTACTTCATTTTATATCTAAAAGTCATATCCTTTCCGTATCCATGTCGTGTTCTTGCCATATCAATGTTGTATCTGGTCGTCAGATCTATGCATATGCATAAATAATTGATACCTTGTTCTCATTGAGAGTTTAGGGAAATCAATCCCATAGGGCTCCCTCTTCCTTTGTGTGGCTAGGGCGGGTTCCTCCTCAGGTTGAGGCTTTTTATTGGTTAGCTGTTGCGTGAAAGTTTCCATAGTTGATAATCTGAGGAGGAGAAGGATGGCATCTTCAAGTATTTCAGACATTTGTGTGATGTGTGTCAAAGAGGAAGAGTCTTTTAACGATCTCTTTCTTCATTGTGAGGTGACAGTAAGAGTTTGGGGCAACTTCATTGGAAAATGTGGTATTGCTTGGTGTTGTCCAAAGAATATTACAGATGTGGCGGATTCTTGGCATGATGGGTGCTTTATTTGTTGTGGTCGCATCTCATGGAGGATGATTCCGTTTGTTGTTTTATGGTCTATCTAGAAGAAAATGAATGATAGGATTTTTATAGGTTCTTCATGCTTGGTTAGTGATTTGGTTTCTAAGGTTACCCTAAGGATTGCAAAATGGGCGTTGGTAAGGAAGGAGTTCTGAAATTTCAACTTCAATGATATTCTTTTTAATTGGGAAGCTTGTATCGGGTACGACCCATTTAAGGAGAGGAGATTTGTCTCTTGGTACCCCCCTCCCATTGGGGTTTTAAAGTTGTATGTTGATGGAGCTTCAAGGGGTAAGCCTAGGTCCATTCCCGAGGAGTCCTTTGTAATTATAAGGGTAAAGTGCTTCTTATGTTTTCCAGGAATGTGGGTGTCTGTGACTTGAATGAAGCAGAGGTGTTATCTATTTTGGAGGGTCTTGAATTGTTTTCAAGAAGTTATGTTGGTGCTCTCATTGTGGAAAGTGATTCCTCTGATGTGGTGTCGTACTGTAAGGAGTACCTGTGGGAATTTCAATTCCATCTCAATGAAATTATGGAGTTATCGGCTACCATCACTTGTTGGCGAATGTGCTAGTCAAGCAAGGGGTTGAGAGGTAAGGTTGTATCCTTCGGTGGGTGTGGTTATGTAATTGGGGTTGGGAGTGGTACAATGCTCTTTTCCTTTGCTTTTTCTTGCTTTGATTTTTTCAGCTTTGTATCTGTTGTTTCCTTTAATGTAGTTTATTACAGTTCCAAAAATATAAAATAAAATAAAATTAAGAGTTGAATTTGATCTCCTCGGCAGTGTCAATCCAAGGAAGTGATTTCTTCAAAGCAGCCTCACCATAGGTGGTCTAGAAAAGGCATTTTAATATAATTTAAGCCCTATCTAACGGCAATGCCCTACTCGCATTGAGCTAGTAAATTATAGCATTCCCCTTACTAACTCCTACTATTCCAAATGCCCAGAGGACCAGATTACCAACTGGAATTCCTATACCAGGTTTTTTTCATTCTTTTTTTAAATTTTTTATTTTTTGTAATGATGATTTTCATTAATTAGATATAAAATTATACTGTTAAGCAAATAATATATAGGGGAGTATGTGGTATACAAGGAATAAAAAAAAAAAAGAAACAAACTTCTCTTTAAAGAATTACTTTCCTGATGCTATCCTTACTGCGTAAGACATCTAATAGATGGTAATTGAATCTATTTCAATACCTATCTTGCCAACCTTTTTGCTTCACCATTTGCCTCTCTAGAGATGTGTGAGAATAACACTTGCAATGATGACAATAACAGCTTACATCTGAAAGCTAGTCACCAAGGGTTCTTTGCTTCTATCTTTGTCTACTTGATTGTGTTTTTAGAATCAGTTTCAGTGATGACTGTGGATTATGAGAATCTTTTTTTTCAACAATTAGATCTCAAATAATAAGAAGATCCTTTCCTTTCAACAATTAGAGCTCAAAGAATAACAGGAATTTCTGCCTCCTTAGAGTCTTTCCAACCCACTGTTTGAGAAATGATAACACAATCTCCCCCTGGCATTCTCTGAATGCTCTCCTTATTCTGGTCTAACTTGGTCTTCTGGGCTGCGCTATCAACATTGAAGTTCAAACATCCCTCCTCCAAAGCAATCCATTTTCTCCTCTCTTCATTCTTTTTTGAACCTCTTGTTGAAGCTTCATAATTAGGCAAGATGTCTCCCATTTTAATTCCCTAATTCTTTCCTTACTACTGCCCAACTTGGCAACAATAGTTTTGATAAGATCCACCAATTCTTCCATCATTCTTTCTATGATTGAAGACCCTGCTATGTTTTATTTCCAGATGGACCTTAATGTGGCCTGTAAAGTGACCTTAACATTTTTCCTCTTTTTGCCGATGGTCGTAATCCCCATCAAGCACCATTTTGTGCAACTTGTTCTGGAATGCATATTGATTGAATCTAGCACCTTAAATTCATTTTCACAAAATTCCATTGCACAAAGAGGTGATCGATATCTCATTCTCTCATCCACAAAAAGCTCACTCAAAGGAAGTATCATGAGGCACTAAACTCTTCTAATGATATTATCCATTGTCAACACCTTACCGAGCAAATAATGATGCATTGGAAGGAGTTGGCTTTCTCCCTTTCAAGGCCAACTTAGTCTGGTTTAGTGGGTTGTTCCAGTTTCTTTTGGTTTCCCTGTTTTCCTGCTTTTGCTTGTTTGTATATTTCTCTTATACTGCTTGCTTTTATTAATGAAAGTAGCCATTCAAAAAAAAAAAAAAAACCACCTTCCCTGCTACTATTGCTAACAAGCTACACCCTTTGGCCCTATGAGGGGTCCACACGCAACCAAACATGAGAAAAATGAGTGGGTGCTGCACAAAGGAGAGGCTAACATATTGAGAAAGGTTTAACCAAAAAATTTCTACATTAAACCCACCTCCTCATACTCACATCTTGGATTACCCTTCACAGGACAACATTGTTAAGATTAGCTAGAAGGTACTTATACTTGGCTGAGTCCCACTCTAATAGGTTTTGACTGAGTTTGACTCTAATAGGTTTCTCCTAAATGATAAGACTCCAAGGCTCTTTCCCAACCAATATCTAGAAACACTGATTAAACAGAACCACTTTTGGTCCGCTACTTTGTACCGACCTTGGAATTTCACTTGAAAAGACTCTTCCCCCGCCCAAATATCCTCCAAGAACTTTTACTCTATTTCCATTTCCCACCAAGAAAAGTAGACCACGGTAATGCTGACCCCCTTAAAAACATAACCAACTGAAGACTCTGACTTCCCTACTATAGAGATAAATCCTTCCATATCTTGATACCTTAGCCCATTGAGTAGAGGGGTTTACCTGCGTCCCACCTCCATATGCAGTCCCCATATTTTTCAGCAATGACCCTTCTTTATAGAGCCCCTCACCTTGCCAAATCTTCATCACCATCTACTCTACAAAGCTCAACTTTTGTCTTATTTTTCATTGTCTTATGCCTCTCTCTTTTGACGTGGAGACCACCCCCATTTTATCAAGTGAACCTCCTTCTCTTCCTTTCCTCCCCATAGTATGTTTTCTTGCAACATTTCCATATTTTTCCTACCAATGTTGGGATCTTAATAAACATAAACAATAAATTGGTAAAATTTCCATTGAAGCTTTAATAAGAGTGATTCTGTACTGCAAAGACAATTTTTTTTTCATCTCGCAAGCTTTATTTCCACCTTTGCTCTACTGGATCCAACATTGACTTTGATCTCGGATTGTTTCTAAGGGCAGCCCCAAATATGTTGTTGGGAACTTGTTTTCTTTGCACCTGACAATATGAGCTGAACCATTTCTGCCACCTTACGCATTTCCACCTCCACACCAACTATCGTACTTTTCCTGATATTCACCCTTAAGCCCGAAATTGTTTCAAAACATCTGAGGATGCCCTCAATTGTTTCAGTCTCCATATTCTAGGCCTAAATATGCCGTTAGATGAATATTACTACGAACTATTCATCATTCAAAATAAAATTGCTACAATCCTATTGGCATTTCTTTTTCTTTTTCTTTTTGGTGAGCCTTGTGTATCAATTATCCCAATCCCTACACTATTATGAAAAATGACAAAGAAAGTGGATCCCCCTGCCTTAAACCTTCTGTAGCACTCAATAGAGGAGATCGTGAGCCATTTACTAGTATGGAAAAATGATGTTGGAGAAACATGTCTTGATCCACCCTCTGTGTCTATTGAAAACCCATTTGTCAGCTGTATGCCAAGAAGTCGCAATCCCCATGTTCTTATGCTTTCTCCATGTGAATTTTAAAGAGCAACAAGCTTCTTCAATCTCATCCTGGAATGAATTGCTTCATTTGCAATCTACACCCTATCACGAATCTCTATCTTTTACAAAAGCTTCTTGTGTAGGTCCTATCGTGTGATGGATGACTTCCCATACTTGATTTGCAAGAGCCTTTTCAAAATTGTATAAACACACCCCACTAAGCTGTCTGGAGCATGCTCTGAAGTTTTGTACCGAGTCGAGTTGGGGTCAGTTAGTACCTAACTTCCTATACATGTCTAGGAACAGAATTCTTAAAGTCTTGACTTGATCAAGCACAAACTCAATTGAGTCAGATCGGCACGAACCGGAACAGATTGCTACAGACTAGCTAGGGCTGATACACACCAGTAGGCACTGGTATGAACTGAGTCACATCATAGTAACTCAACCAAAAACACATATAGGAACTCCTTTTTTCCCCCTCTTTGAGTTTGAACTTTCGAAAACAAATTATTAGCCAGCTTGAGAGTTAATTTAGTATTGAAGAATTAGTTGCTAACATAGCACTAAGTCTACATCCTCTGTCAAATTATTTTGATGTTGCTATGATTTTTAAGTTATAAATAGTTATTATAAATTGGTAATTTGGTTCTTTATATATGTTAAACGATCATTCTTTTAGATATAAGAAGTGGTGAACATTCTGCCGACCTTGGGGAAAAAATCTGTCTTTAGTATTCATTTAAGATAAAACTAAATCATAAGATATACTAATTTTTAGCATTTTCTTATTATTTCTTTATTTTTCTTGATTTCAATTTTTTTATGATTTTTTAAGCATTCTCATACCAGGTCAGCATGGCCGACATGGACCAGCATAGGTGGCATTGTGATGCAGAGCAAGGTACTAGACACGGGGCGGGTAAAAATGGAGGGATCAGAGATGGAGGTGGAAGGGAATAGGTTAGGCTGCCTCATGCCAGACTCCCTATCGTGGGCGAGGAAGAAGAGATAACTTGAGAAACCCCAAAATCACTCGAGATAAATTTCATTAATGATTAACTCCATAGCCTAGGAGGCTTTACAATGCTTAAATATGAAAAAACACAAGCCTAGATCTAATCTTAATCATCTAATAATCCTACGGTTGAGATTAAAACATCTCACTTAACTAAATAAAGGGCATAAATAAATGAAAATAACTCTAAATAAGATAAGGATAACTAGGCTGGGCCCAAAGGCGGGTCGACCCATGGGGTGACCATGGATCTATCCTGCATCAAATTCTCCCCGACTTGGAGAGCTCGACTACGAGTTCTGTAATTGTCCACCAAGATCGTAAATCAACCATACAAACTTTTGATGTGCTGCTTGATCTCCGTCTTTTATGCATAGTGTGGAGGCTTCATGTGATCTGTTCTCCGAACTCGAAGTAGATTTGAGGTATTGCTTCTTTTGATTTCTGAAACCAGCTTGGATGTGAGATCCAACCATTAGATGCTTCAAATTTTGGAGTATCATATGCTTTGAATCTTCAAGTAGTAATGGTCGATCTCTGAAGAAGAAATCAATATGTGGTACCTCAATGACTTGATCTCCTTCGTTAACTTCTTGAACAACATCTTTCTCTTCAAAAGCCCTAAACCTAGATTTCCCCAAATCCACGTCGACTGATCATTACCAAGCCAGTCATCTTTTGACCTAACTGCACCGAAAAATCCTTCCCTTGCTGGCCGTCCCATCTTCCCTCCCTACACAATCCAGCACCGCCGATCCTTACAAGAAGCAATTGATGCGGAGCGGGGTACCAGGTGCGGGGTGGTAGAGATGGAGGGAATAGGAGGGAGGTGGTAAGGAATAGATCAGGCTAAAGCCTGAAAATTGGCCTCACGCTAAACTCCCCATTGCGGGCGAGGAAGAAGAGATAACTTGGGAAACCCCAGAATCACTCAAGATAAATTTCATTAATCATTAACTCCATAGCCTAGGAGGCTTTGCAATGCTTAAATAAGAAAAAACACAAACCTATCTAATCTCAACCATCTAATAATCCAACGGTTGAGATTAAGACATCTCACTTAACTAAATAAAGGGCATAAATAAATGAAAATAACTCTAAATAAGATAAGGATAACTGGGCTAGGCCCAAACCCGACCCATGGTGGACCATGGATCTGTCTTGCATTACATTGGCTCCTCTCAGTCCCAACTTGCATGAAGACTTGTTTCAGAATTTAAAACCTTGATCTAAAGTGTTTGAGCTCAACTAGGTTTTCATATTTGGGAATCCATTGCAAAAAGTGACAGTCAAGTCCTTAGTAAGCTTTCCATGGCTGTGACGCTCTCATATTATTTCCATGAAGCCATTCTTAAGAAAGTACCATCTTGCCTTAACTGGAAAGAAAGCAAAACCATGCCTAGAAGCCTTGTCCTCTTCCATATTCTTTTATCACGGCCTCAGTTTCTTCTTCCTAAAAATCTCTTTCCAACTATGGCTTCTTAAACAAGATTTGCTTCAAAACCTATCCCATCTAGAGTATGACTGTAGGACTAGTGGAGTTTTGTTTTGTTTTTTTTTTTCCACATGAAGAGAGTCAGAAAGATGGTCTTTTACCCTTTAATCCCCTTGGAATCTTCAATCTTCCCATCCTGTCAATTTCATGCAACAAATTCCATCATCTCCTCGTGTTTGCTTTCCTGTGGAAGTCTTGAGTATTTATCTCCCCTTCTCATAAGGCTTCAGTGTTTATCTCCCCTTATAAAGCTCATGACTTTGCTTCCACAGAACCTCTTCCTGTCGTGAGATTCCACTGTTCTTTCTTTAATGAGCCCCTTTTTCTTCCCTCTTGAAAAAGATATCTTTCAAAATGTCCCAATCATGAATTCTTGCTTCTATTATTTTTCCATTCTCTATCCTCCTGGTTAACACCTTATTCCAAATATTCATTTATTTTTCAACAGTTTAACTTCTTAAATTAACCTGCCTGCCCTTCCACTGTAAATTCTTTCCACCATTTTTTACCATTGACATGAATCCTGGATGAGAAATCCAAGCATTGATGAACATGGCTGTGGACCCCCAATCTATCTCCACCATGTCCAGTTGCACAGCTGTATGGTCAGAAAATTTCTTTTGAATTCTTATTTGCCTCACATCTCTGTAATGTAGCTTCCCACTCTTTAGGTACAAGAAATATATTCAACCTACACATCACTTCCCTCTCTTTAGGTACAAGAAAAGTATGGTAATGTATCTTCCTAGAGTAAGCAGCAAAATAGGCATATGCATGGCCACCATATTTCTTTTCCTCATTGGCAGGGATGGATAGCCAGCATGCTAATTGATTAACATAAAATTCTGTTATCTTTTTTGCTATAATTATCATTTTACAGGATGGTCATTATCTTTGTTGGCAATTTAGATTTTTGACAGGCCTATCTATCTATGATTTGATGTGCCAAACACAACCTTTTGTTTTCAATATGTGTACCTTGTGGAAGGGTCATTGCTTTAGTGCAAGGGTAAAAGTCTCGAGTGCCATGTGTGATAATGCAAGTTCTAAACCTGCGAGCAATCACTTTATTTAAAATTGCCAAGGTTAGGTCTGTCTCCAGGACCCTCCCATGACCTTACTTCAGCGGAACCGCATTGGGTGATGACCTTTTTTATGTGTACCTTGTGAAAAGCCTTGAATAAAGCATGGCAACCATGTTAAGAGGCATTTTTCTGCCCTCCTATTTTGGTCGGAGCTGCCAACACCAGACTGAATTATAACTCTTCCAGTACATATGGGTTAGAACCATAGTTGTCAAGTTCGTTTTGGACGCTATTTCGGCTTGGCTCCAAAATGATACATTTCGGTCGATTCGGACATTTCGCTTTTCAATTTAGAAATTTGTTTCGGAAAATATAAATATTATATATATATATATATATATATATATATATATAAAACATATAGCACTGCTCAATTTGTTAATCAAAATTTTCAGTGGGACACATGAAAATATCAAAATCATTTAAAAGGCCCATTTCAGATTGATATTTTAAAAATGGTTTCATAAAATTTGCTAATAACATCAAATATCACTGTATGCAACTCACATAATGGGCTTTGGTATTTCTTAAATACTGAACGGTAGCATCAATTTAAGTCTTCATCAACATTTACAAATAAATGGACCTTTGATGAACAACAGCTATTACAAATAATTGACCCTTTGATGACATCAGTGGTTTACAAATAAAGTGGGTGGCCCTCTGACGACATCAGCAACTACAAATAACCTTTGACACGTGACCCTCGGATGAACATCAGCTATTTCAGATGAGGGGCCCACTGATGACATGAGCAGTTACAAATTAAGTGGGTGGCCCTCTGATGAACATCAAAGATTACAAATGGGTGGCCCGCACTTTCTAGTACTCATCACGATTCACAACCCATCTCTGAAAGCAAGACCCTTTTAAAAGGGGCTCTCATCATAAAAAAAAAATAGAAGAAAGGAGGTCTCGAAGCTGCAAACCCTTTCCTCTAATTGATCATAAAAGGAAGGGAAACGAAGAAGAAGTAGAGAGATTCTACATTGGTGGTTCTCTAGCGAGCTGGTTTGCAAGAAATCAAAGCATCACAGCAACGACGACCTTCGGCAATGCACCCAAGACTCTCGGCGAGGGAGAAAATGCCGCAATCTCTTCGGCAGAGAAGATCTTGGAGATGATATGGATGATATTTGCCCTTTGGAGTCCATTTTATAGATCGATAGGGATTTTGAACGTTGCATGCTCTAGAAGATGCAACAAGGGCTCGTTGGCTTTCTCAAAGCTTTCTCCTCGATTAGAAAAGGTGCATAGGATAATTTCATATATTTCTCTTCAGATTCATCCAAATCCCCAAATTATTTTCATTTGATTTCACTTCTTTCAACGGTTCCCCTCTGGATTTGTCTGAATCAATAGATTCGGTTACCGTTCGTCTGAGATTTGGGGTTTTTGACCGAAACCTTCTAGTTCAGGCGAAATCAAACGAAACCTAAACCGAACATCTTCAAGCAAGATGTTCGGTTCGGTTTAGGCTCCGAACAGAGGAAAATCAGACATTGCGTCCGAACCGAAACGTACTTGACAACTATGGTTAGAACATGATCCGCTTCTATTCAGAACATGCTTTGTTGTAGTCATGTTCTATGGAAACTTTCAATATTTGTTTTATTCATGCATCAAATCCTTTCATGATGCAACACCCAAATCTTAAATGAATGCTACCCCAATTCCTTGGACAAATGTTAATATTTGCAGGATGCTTTTCCTTGTAAGGCGACCAACCCAACCCAGGTCCTCTCTCTGTCTCTCTCTCTCTCTCTCTCTCTCTCTCTCTCTCATTTGGCATTTGCAAATATTGTTCATATCTTTCTTTTCTCTATCCAACTCACATACGGTGTTCACACCCACGTTCCTAATCAGCTGAGTTACACAGCTTAACGGAGACACATCACTGACTATTTGATTTTATGAAATATTTTTAGGAAGAGCTGGAAGAGCTGGAGAAAATAGAGAAGGCTTCAATTGTGTGTCAGGAGTACGTTTGGAATATTTATAAGAGAACTCCATAATTTCATTTGCATTCTTTGAGGTTGATTGTAAGTTTTCATTTTTAGGGACTGAATTTCATTTGGTGTCTCCAGATTGCTGCCTAAAGTAGAAACCAGACCGGATCCACTAATTCCAGTGTAATTCACAGCTCAACTTTGTTTCGTGCCAAAGACAATCTCACCATCTTTGCTTAATATCAGTTATTCTTGTTGCAGGACAAATGGCCCTGCAAACCCATCCTGGGACCGATGGTTTGAAGGACCTCAGGAGTCCCAAGGTTGCAAATGCTGGATTCTCTAGTCCTTGTGAATTTCATCAAGATTTTTAACTTTCACCATTGTTTGAGGCTTAAAGGAACTTCTTGATTGAGACTAGTTGATTTTTCATGTACAACAATTTTAAGAGAAATGCTATTGTTAGATGAGGCCAATGAAACCGGCGCTGCCAATTGTTTGTGTCGAACTCAATGTGCTGGAGGAAAACCCATATAAATAGTTACAAAGGAAAGGTTCTCCATTTCTCATTTTCAAACAAAAACTGATAATTGCATGAAACAAATCCGAGAAAATGAAGAAAACAGAAACATTATCTGAAAGCTACTCTCAAGTGGTCTTTCCAGCAGTGACTCGCTGGGCTATCCATCCCAAACCATCATATAAACCATCCCCCGTAAGAGCGCAACAGGTTTGGATGTGCCAGTCATGGTTCTTAATGCTGTGGAGTGAGAGAGAATCTGTTATCTCAGCTGGTGGCATGGCATCCTTTAAATCTTGCTTATTTGCAAAGACGAGGATGACAGAGTGCTCAAGATCTTCATGTTGAAGAAGCCTGAAGAGTTCATCTTTCATTATGGAGATTCTGGCACGGTCTGTGCTATCTATGACCACAATGACAGCATTTGTCCCACGATAATATGTTGCCCATGAAGTTCTTAAGCGATCTTGCCCGCCCAAGTCCCAAACCTAATTCAGGGTCAGTATAAAGATCAGAATAACTACTAAATGCTACCATGTTTTAACACCCTAGCAGTGAAACTTTGATAAGATGGAAACTGAGCATTATCACATAATCTTATCAAATAAAATCTGGCTACCATGTTAAAAGATAAATTGAATAAATGATCAGAGGAGATAATTTAGATTGAGAAATGTAGACAACAGTACCTACTGTTGAAAGATGGATGAAAACTGGAATTACTGTGATTTGGAATGACTATTTTCGTTCTTTTTTTGGGTGGCGCCGAATGGAGGAGGGTTCCTGCCCCAAAATAGGCAGTGGATAACAGTAAAGTCTAAAGCCAAACCACCAGATCTTTTTTTCAGAGCTCACTGCCCACTGCCTCCCCTCCACCACCAGCGATTCCTTCCCCGCAGAGGACTTTCATGTCCGTAGGCAGCTGAGGTAGCAACTGGGACAGTTTGTCATGACATTAGTTCTGCCTTTAATGCAGCTGAATTGTAGTATCCATGAAGATAATGGTAAGTGGAACCTATGGATGGACCCTCAAGTGTAGTGGACAAGTGAAGGATGCCTGGTCACATGTGGAACTGATGCAATTTAATTTTTGTATCTTCACTCCATCTTGATGGACGCCCATTTCTACAGTTCATTTTACAAATCTCTGTTGCTTCTCATAAAGAACTCAACTAGGTATTCAGCGAGTACATTCTTCAAAATCATTAGCAAAACTAGTATGGGATAAGGACCGCAATCCACCCGAGTCTTGATTACTAGAAGGTAACACCCTTAAAAGCAAGCTCACTTGGACATCAACTCAAAATCATTAGCTAAACTATTATGGGATAAGGACCACAATCCATCCAAGTCTTGATTACTTTACTAGAAGGTAATCCCCTTAAAAGCAAGCTCACTTGGACATCAAAGAAGAGATGCATTCTATTCGTAGATACAAATATGAGTATACTAGTGGCAATGCGAGGATCACATGAAAAAAAAAATGGACAAATCTGTGCAGGCATGTTGCAAGTGTTAATAGTAGTCTTACTAGATAAAAGAGGTTGAGACATCTTTAAAAACATAAACAAAAATAAAAATAAGTAAATTAGTTAATTGGTTATTGCCAACCATCGTACAAACTGCTAGTTTGCTGTAAAAGGTCCCAACCCTGAATAAAGAAGGGTTCCATAAAGTAGGTTGATAGCCAGCACAAAACTTTTGTCATAATTCCAACATGAATTTTGAGGAAATACTGACATTTGGGGTCATTCTAGGGCATTATCCACTATAAGCGGACACAGTTCAGTGGTGCCTTTGCAATGAAAAGCAGGCACTGGTACCTATTCCAATTTGGACGGGTGTAAATAAAGTAGTTCAGATGAAGAGCAGGATTTGACTTACTACGTGGAACATAGAATTCTTGACAGACAAAAGCATGGAGATAGTTGATACAATGAAAAGAAGAAAAGTAAATACAACTTTTCTGCAAGAAACAAAGTGGAAAAGGGGAAAAAACTACAAAGCTCAGTGATGGCTACAACTTTACTACATAGGAAAGAACAAAGTTAGAAATGGAGTAAAAATAATAGCAGATAAGTATTTAAAAAAAGAAGAAAAATAAAATAAAGATGTTAAAGGAAGAAGATGTAATTCATATCACTAATGCCTATGCAGCTCAAGTAGGATTAGATAGTGTTAAAAGATGATTTTTGTAAGGAGATGGGTGGTTTAATACGAGAAATTTCAATTAGTGAAAAGGTTTTCCTAGGATGGTACTTAAATGAGCACGTAAGAAAGGATAGTAGGGTACAAGAGAGTCCATTGAGGACAAGTTTTTGGAGAAGGAATGAGTAGGGAGACAATATCTTGGAATTTGCATCAGCATTGACCTATTAGGAGACACTATCTAGGAAAGGAATGAGTGCAAACGCCTATTTTAAAAAGAAAGGAGCATTTAATTACCTATAAAAGAGGAACTAATAAAAGCCAAATAGACCTTTTCTACTTCAAAAATGACAAAGTAGCTTGTAAAGAATGTAAGGTTATTCTTATAGATAATTTAACCACACATAAACCTAAGATATACTTTTTCTACTTCAAAAATATGATTGACTAGCTTGTAAAGAGTTATTCTTATGGATAGTTTAACCACATAACAAACAATAGCGTTTTAGATGTTTGTATTAGAAGTAAAAGAGAGGGGTAGTAAATAAAAGGTGGCTTAAAAAGAAGTGAGCGAATTTGAAAGAAGAAAGGGAAATAACAATCAAGCGTAATAAATTGATCAAGTGGGAGAATGAAATTTCAAGGGAGAAACTATGATGATGTGGAACCAAACGCTAACTTCATTAGAAGGGTTGCAAAAAAAGTGTTTGGAGAGTCGCAAGAGAAAAAAAAAAAAACTTTGATAAAGAAACCAAGTGGTGGTTACTACAAAGTTTAATAGGAGACTAGGAATATAGAAAATTATAAAATTTATATGAATAAAAAAAAGAGAGAAGTTAAGAAAGTAATAAGTGATGCAAAGTCCAAAGTATATGATATATAATCATTTGAGAATGAGAAAAAATGAGAGATATTTTCAATCTTGCACTTTTTTTTTCTTTTTGATAACCCAGGGTATATCCCTCCCAACCCAAGAGCATTTGGCCCTGAGCCCGAGAGACACTTGATTTTGGACAGCTGAAAACTAATCCCCTAAGGGCACATGCAACAAGACCTCCTATCCACATGCACCGGGTAAAACTATGGGAGGTGGCCAATGAAGGTAGGTGTCGAACACAAGACCTCTCCGCTTCCGAAGGCGCAGAGTCCTTGGCCAACTAAGCTACCACTCATTCAATCTTACAAGAATTAGGGATAGGAAAAGTAGAGACTTAGATTATGTTGGATATATAAAGAGCAACAACCAAAAGATTTTAGTGAAGGACAATGATATTAAAGAAAGGTGAACAGAATATTTTAACAAACCTTTAAATAAAGATTTTAAAGGGGAATAGAAACGAAAGAAGATGCTTCGTCAGCACGATATACCATCTACCACGTAATTATGTTAGCAGAAGTGAAAAAAAAAAGGGCATTGAGAAGAACTTAGACATAAAAGGCTACCGGACCAAATGACATTCTAATAAATGCTTCGAAATGCCTAGGAGAACTGGATGGATTTTGTGAACTAGACTTTTCAAAAAGATATTAAGGCCAAACAAAATGCTAGATAAAGGGAGAAGTGTTGGTACTTACATATAGGAATAAAGGATATAAACAAAGTTGATTCAATTATTGTGGAATTAAACTTGATAATCACATTATGAAATTATAGGAGAGAGTAATGCAACAAAGACATAAACGAAAGACCAACATATCTATTAAATATATATATATATATATATATTACTTCTACGCCAGGGAAATCAACTCTGGAATTTTCTTCTCACTTACAATTAGTGGAAAAACTTTCATAAGGGTTTCATCGATTTAATGAAAACCTATGACAAGGTACCTAAAGATTAAATTAGGACAACATTAGATAAAAGGAGTGCTCTAAGATGTTATATTGATATCATAAAATACATGTATAAGCGAGCAGAAATTAGTGTGAGAACTAGACATGTGAGTTTTCAGTCTTTTAGCACTGATTATCTACTGTGTGTAAATTCCATTTGTGAGTTTACATACAGTTTATTTATAAATTCAACATACTACCTACTTTGACACTTATATAGATGCTAATAACTGTTTGGTTTAACAAAAAATTTCCATTTTATCTAATAGTGAAAAATGGTTCAACTTTGATGCTAAATAACATCGATGGTGATTGGTGATTATTTTATTTTATAGGGTCAGATTTTGGGTAGTTAGCAAGCTAAATTAAGAATTCCACTCTTTATCCTCATGAAAGGCACAAATAAAAATTGGCTCTAAACTTTTCAAGCAAAGTTGTATCATATTGGAATACACATGTGACTGAATTTTTAATCCCATTAAGGAATGTTCTTATTGGCTCTACATCAAATTGTTTCACATTATTGTCATTTTCAAATTGTTAAATAATGAATTCTTGTGATATATGATTAATTCTGTGCTCTTAAAGTGATGGAATCTCATTAATTCTATACTACTATCAATTTGCTCTTTACACGAAGTTATAAGCATCAAGTCGGCGACCCAACACTCAACCAACACTAAATATCAATATAATTGAGATAGGATACTACTTCAATAATTTAATTTTCAAACTTTTACTAGTTATCTATTAATTTCTACCTTTTTAGATTTGTTTTATAGTTATTTAACATTTTTTAGAACTGGGCTTTACCAACACTAAATATCACTCTATTTGCAAAGGGATACTACTTGAATAACTTAATCTCCACATTTTTATTAGTTTTTTTTTTATTTTCTATTTTTTATATTAAAAAAAAAAACTTTTAGCATTTTTTAGAATTGGCATGGTCGTACCACTCTAGGATGAATGGCACAGGCGGCACCAACTTGTCCCATCCCGAAACGGCAGAAAGACCGACACCAAAATTTAAAACCATGTTGATTATAGACGAGTTAAATTGCTCGTATTCAAGAAGAGGTACATTGGTATGTGTTGCTTGTAAATGATATAGTATTGGTGGATGAATTGAGAGATTGTATGAATACAAATTTAAGCAATGGAAGGAGGCTTTAAAATCCAAGGAATTTAAAATGAGGTGAGAAAGACATCACATTAATTTTAACTTCAATGAGGATGTGCAAAGAGAAGTAACTCCTATAAGAATTGAAGCTCAAGAGATACTACAAAGAGATTCCTTTGACACCTTGGCCCTATCGTTAGTAAGGGATGGACAGATTGAGGAAGATATTGAATATGAGATAAAGTTGAATGGTTGAAGTGGAGACTTGCTTCTGGAGTACTTTTTAATCGGCACGAACAAACAAAGCTAAAGGGAAAATTTTATAGGACAATGATCAGACCATATAACCTATGAAGCGTAATTTTGGTGAATCAAGAAACTACACATGTAAAATAAATTGAGTATATTAGAGATAAGAATGTTAAGATGGATGTGTGGTAAAATTAGAAAAAACGGAATAAAAATTGAGCGTGATTAGAAGCATTTAGGGATAGCATCAATAGATGATAAACTAACAAAGACTCATTTAAGATGATTTGGACGTGTCCAGCATAGGCTAATGACAACCAATGAGTAAAACTTTAATCTATTTGGGTAATAGCACTTCAAGGAAAATGGTAGGCAGAAAAGGACATGGATAGTACTAAGTTAGATTTAAAGAAGTGTGATAGATTTACAAAAGTGTAACCTATTTGAAAATTTGACTAGGGATAGACTAATATGGAGAAAAAGACTTTATGTAGCTAACCCCTACATAGTTGTGACAAGGCTTTTATGATGATACGACAACGACGACGATGATGATCATTGTGACAAGGCTTTTATGGCAATGATCATTGCCAAGCCGCCTCTATCAAAGGGATGTTGAAAAAAAATATCAAAAGAGAGATAAAAACAGATGAACGGTTCTCAATAATCTCCTTACAGCAGGTGTCTAGGAATTTCTACAATGGATTTGGATTTTGGCTAATCTACCCGCTTCTATCAAAGTTGGGCCATGTGCATGTGTCTACTATGAACATATTCGTTTGTTCATAAAACTCATCTCATTAGAGTGAGATTCTAGATTCACCCAGGTCTGAAACAAAGACACTGGAAAAAAAAAAAACAAGGATAAGGTATTCCCCTTCTTAGGGAAAGGAACTCCATATTCACTTTATTTAAATTCCTGGTCAACAAAAATGTTGGGCTTCAATCCCATGTTGCCAATAATGTTGGAGATGTGGCCAATCAAGAAGCAACAAATGCACAAAATGGAGGTAGCAGAGATGAGAATGTTGAGGTGGATGTGTGGTAAAACTAGGAAGGATAAAATTAAAAATGAGCGATTTTGAGAGCAATTAGGGGTAATATTAATAGGGGATAAAATTGGAGAAACTAGTTTGAGATGGTTTGGGGATGTCCAACGCAGGCCGGCAACGGCGCCGGTAATTTTTTTTTGGCTATGCTGGTTGATGGCGTACCAAGTGGAAGGGGTAGGCCGAAGAGGACATGGATGGAGGTAGTAAAAATAAATCTGAAGAAGTGAAATTTATTTGGGAATTTGACTTAGGATAGATTGGAATGGAGAAACATAATTGACGTAACCTCAACCCCAACATATAGTTGGGACACGGCTTTCATGATGCTGATGACGATGTATTTCCAACTTGATTATCTTTAACCACTCAGCCATATCCATCCCCTGTAAGTTTGGGATTAGAGCCTTTGTCCCGTCTTCATCCCTACGCGTAACATAGGTAGCAAGGAGAAAAAATCCAAACAAGATGGATATTGACTGATGCAAATCAGGACAGCCAAATCCTCATTTGACAACCAGAACCACTCCATTATCACTTGATGCAAAATGGTAACCCAATCCAAGAATGGTATGCTGAGAGTAAATAATAACTAAGAAGAAAAGGAAGTTGAGCAGGGATGAAAGTAAAATTAGCATTAAAACAAGAGATGATGAGACCCCTGTCACATAAAAGAACTATGAAGAATAAAAGGATTCACTAACAATACATCCATAACATGATAATATTCTGGGTTCCTTTTTCTCCCAAACCATACTTTCGAATTGTAAACCACTATTCAAGTGACAGCAAGTGTTGATCTTCCTAAAGCCAACTACAACCCAAAGAACTTAAATTGAGGTAGAATTCCTAAAGAAAGAAACCTCAAAAAGAACTCTAACTCATAAATATTTAAAATTACATTTATACATAAGAAAATTGCAACTCCCTTATACTAGCAAGTAAATGGGCCCAATCTTTGTCAAATCTTGATCCTCAGGCCTCTAGAAAAGGTAAGTTGATAAACCAGGCAACTCCAAATTTTGTGTCATTTGAATTTCATTTAGGACCTGAAAAATGGCCCAAAAGGGGAGAGAAATAATGCCACCATACACAACTAATAATTTCCCACAAAAGTTCCTTATTATTAATAAATAATCTCTTGAGAAGTTATGGTTGTGAAATGAGTCTTGGAAGGATCTCAATGCCAGATTCTTCTTCTAGATAGCTTTACTTTCTCATCTTCTTTCCTCGTTTCCTCCTTTGGCACTACAATGGAAATAAGGAAACAATGTGGGTCCGTTTTTTAGAAACTTCCGGACTAGAAAACCGGAGTATCCCATTTTAATCCATATCAATTGATCTTCAAGAGAGAGCTTCATGCACTTAGTTCCTATGAAACAATTTGAAAGACATATTCTTTTGGACATCCTCTTGTAATCTTTTTTTCATATAATGTAATAATTATTCATAAGTAACCTACAAATTACATTAATAAACATGCTATTGTAGCCATCCACCATCAAACTACCTTGCTAATGAGCTCCACGAAGTAGCATTCATTCCAATAATACCCATCTCCATATTCTAACATAAACAAAAAAATAATACCAGTCTTTGAATGCTTTTCATAGTCCATACTTAAAAATCAAGTGAAAATCATTCAAGTTGATGGAAAATTTTGGGTACTTGTATTGGGATGGAGACAGTCAGATAGTTTGAGTTAGAGAAGAAACAATCACAATGGAGAGAAGTAAGAGAAGTAGACATGACTTTGGAAGATGGGGCTAGATTAAATTAGGATGATTTATTTAGCATGTTTCGGCTTATAGTGAACTAGGGTTCGGATGAATTTTAGGCAGGATTGGTAAAGGGGCTTTACATTTATTAGGGAAGTAGATGAATACCCATGATAACAAATACCAAGTAGCCAAAAAATCACAACTACAGTGGAAAAGACATGATTTTTCAGATTTCTCTTTCAACCCCAGATATCAATCATGCATGTTTGGATACCCCCAGAAGCGCAAATTGCAATATTTCATTCTTTCTCTCTTTTCCTTTTGATATTAACCTAAAAGAACGGTAAAAAAAAACCAATCTTTCTGCAAAATTACATCGCAAAGACTGAAAATACGAAACAACAGATCAGATTAGTTAACTAATCATTCGCTACCAATCAAGATCATATAAAGACGGACAGTGAGGGGGGAATTTGGATTGGGGGAGAGGAATCTGACCTCAAATCTGATGTTCTTGTAGACAAGCTCTTCGACGTTGCTACCGACCGTTGGATGAGTGGTGACGACCTCTCCAAGATGCAGTTTGTATAGGGTTGTCGTCTTCCCAGCGTTATCCAAACCCACGACTACGATCTTGTACTCCTTGGCAGGGAACAACATGAACCAGAACTTCGACATCAATGCACCCATCTCTTAATCGACTGATCCAACGGCTGAAAAGGCAACGATATGAGGCAGAGAGAAAGGGTAGGGAGAGAGAAAATTTGATTTGAGAACGTTGTGTTTGTGCAAGGAAAGGTTACTGGGTTACGTGGTTTTCCGTTTTGGAATCGGAGTGAAATTCCACTGTGACATTAACATTACAGAACATATCAAAGATTGTAAAAAGGGTATTTTAGTCTTTTGCCAATGGACAGTTTATAGTAAATACTTGCCTCATGAAATTAGAGTAAATTTAATCATGGCTCTGGTAAAGTGAAGATCCCTTTAAACTATTGTTAGAATAAAACAGAATAAAATCGAATAGTATAATATTAAAGTTTTATGATATAACAAATTTTGAACTAAATTGTTTCGCGGTTGCTAAATCATAATATATGTTAAAAGAGAGTTTTAAGATAACAATATTTTAATTTTATTGGTAAGCATATAGGTTTGTATTAGATTAATTACTTATAAAATACTTCATTTGTGTGTGATTTTTCAAAACCATCAATGGGGCCCTTCCTTTGAAATTTGAACTACTCTACCTACTTAACTTTTTTTGGATTTAAGAAAAATCTCACTCTAATCGGTCATATGCCCCACTATAAGATCGTTCACGTCTGACCATACATGATTAAGATTAAAAAAAAAAAAAAAAAACACTCAAACCACATGCTTTACATGCATTTAATCCCATTCTGCATGGCAATAACCCCAATTGAAGTAAAGCTATCATTGAAGATACATTAAGGTGAGAATTATTATCACCAGAACTACATATCATCAGCATCAACTTCATCACCAACACCACCACTACCATCATCATCACTACCACCCCCATCATCATCATCAAATAGCCATCACCATCATATCATCGTGATGAAAATATGTTTTTGTTGAATTCTCCATTCTATTTTGGTGTACGTGGCATAATTCAAATTCTTAGTCGATACCAGTTCGTATTGGTCGATACGTACCCAATGAGGGCGATCTTTAAAGTAAAGTCCTTGAACATGTTCAAGCTCTAGTTTAAGAGCCAACTCGAAAGCGGATAAGTTAGCTTTCTTGTCTGTATGTATTGAAAGTGGTGGTATGGGTTGTAAAGACAAACTAAGGTTCCATTAGATCTAGTTGATCTCATGATGTAGAACAAGTGGCAGAAAAGTTTCTGGAATAAAAGGATCACAAGAAGTCAAGCCGAAATGTTAAATCCATAGTGTTGATTTCAAACGGCCATAACTTTTGATTCGGGTATTGTCACGGGGCACACAACCATGCGTTTTGAAGCTATCGCCGAGCTCTACATGCTAGACAACTGCCGAAGGTTGTTGGAGTCATCGGTGGCAATTAGGTCATTTCAAAGGCCAAAATGCAGTTTTGTGCAAAAATTACTATTTATAGTAAGTTGTCATTTTTTCGTATTTTAGGATTTTTTTTACTCCATTTGAGTTTGAGTCTTTGCTGAAGGTCTTAAAAGGTTATTTAGGGACACGGTCAAGTGGCTTTGATGTAATTTTTATTTTTTTTACTGTTTTTAGTAATTTTTCATTTCGGATCGTTTATGATTTAAAGACTATATAAAAGTGATGCAATGCTTCTTTTTAAGGAATAATACAAATTTCAGTCTCATTTAGGGTTTCCATATCTCTTCCTTGTGGAGTCAATGTGTTGATATTGGGTTGAATACGATGATCTTATTCCTTGGTCTGTTTCTTTTCATGCTTCCACGCCATCTCACAATTCAGTGATATTGATTTAGAAATCATATATATTGTCATTCCCTTGTTAATCATATATATTGTCATTCCCTTGTTCAACATTTTTAATTTCACAGTCTAACTGATATTGCTTGGCCCAGTTAGATTGTGCCTATAAATGAGACAAGTATTCCCAAGCCTCTTTTGGTTGCTTAATTCTGGCCAACTATATGCTGAAGTCGGATTGATGTTGTTTACCATCAAGGGTTAACTTTTCAAGTATCTTAATCACTTGCGACATTTTCATCTAGAACCTTTACTTTTCCCATGTTCCCATCTATTTGCACAATAAAATTCTAGTTTGTCCACCATCTTGATTAAACCATGTGGGTAGGATGAATCAGAAATCAGCAATTTGCAGTAGCCATAAACCGGAGACTGAATTAAGAGGTGTGTACCTTTTTAGAGGATTCGTCACTTGTAATAGCTAATCAGTAATTTTATAGATGACAGATCCCAGTAATGTTGAGCAGAGAAAGTGACCTCCAAGATGATCAGATGTCCAGATGAGGTAGAGCAGTAGCTGTGAGATGCCTCACTAATAATCGAAAGGCCAAATCAGGTAAAGCAGAGGCTATGGATTGCCTTTTGTTAAAGACCAAAAAATAGCAAACGATTCTAAAAAAAAGAGTTGGCCATTCTTGCTTGTGGTGGTAGTTCGCAACTGGGGCCATTTAAATCAGATCGGGTTTCAGATCAAACACTAAGGCTGTTCCCTTACAAGAATTGATAGATTTCATGTATGTATGGAGAATTTCAACCTCTCCATAAGCTGTCCCCATAGGTGGGAATTTATAAATCCCTCTTCTATAAATCCCTCTTCTTGGGTGGAGCATTTGAAATTCCAATAAAATGCAAAGAGAATGAGTTTTTGGGGGTTCCAAAATGTCATTTGAGACATTGAAACGGGCCCTAAGAGTGTGGTCTAATATGCACTTGTGGTGTAAGATGAGGTCAATCAGGGAAATATGCAAGGAATTGGATGGTCAAGATCAGTTTTGGGTGTCCAAAAACTACGGAATAAGAAAAAAATTGGATAGAAACCCTTCAAATGATGGTTGGAAAGTGGTGTAATAAAAGGCTTGAAGAGTCTAGTGGGCCCCACTAGCAGACAGTCTTTTGGAAAATATCAGCCCTATGTCGAGGCTTCAAATCTAACCTAGATGAACAGATCCGAGGCTTTGACTGAGGAGATGGGTTCCTAGAATCAACAAATTCAACTTTGCAATCCCTTAAAAAGATTTCAGAGAAGCAGTTCATTGAGACCTGATTGCAGTGTGTTCAACGAACCTACAGAAGATGGACTACTACTTGCTGACTGAGTCAAGGAGTCTAAGGCTACTACTTTTTAACTGGATCAAGAAGACAAGGGCCTTAATACTATGTTAGTTTCAGAAGGAAGGAAAAAAGAAATCAAATTAAGTAATGAAATTCAGTCTGTGCTCTGATTTGATCTCACAAGTCACAAGTCCTTTCATTCTATTAACCATCGTAGTATCTTATCTCATCCTGATAGTCAGTTATGGTTACAATAATACAACGGATCCTTCTTGCATCATGAGCCAATTTATAGACTCGTACGCCCGCTGTCCACTTAGCGTAGGTGGAGGCCCATTCAGCTCAGGCCCATAGATGCCTCTTCAAAATGATATCCACACTAATCGAAAAAGATGATTGCAATGATGGATAAAGTGGACGAGCGTCATCCCTTCGGACTGACTGGGTTCATAGCAAACACATAAGAGGTAGGCACTTGTAGAACCTGAAAATACCCTACGATCTGTCCTGGGGTTGTAGAGGTATTCGATCTACTGGACTGACTTCAATCAGAAATATTATTCATCTCATTGGCAATGGAGAATCCACCTCAGTCTGGCTCGACCCATGGCTACCATGTGGAAGACTAGTCAATCGTTTTGGTGAGAGGGCCAATTGTGACCTGGGCTTGCCAAGGAATATTACGGTTAGAGGTCGTTTGTGTTTTTCATTTTTCTTTTATAGCAACACTTCATTTTTGCTTTTCCATGTTTTCATGCTACTATCAATATAATTTGCAAAAATAAAAATTTATCATTTTCACATGTAGTTCAAACGAACGTGGTAAAATAATTCACATGCGTAAATGATATGAAAAGGACAACAGTAGACAAACGATGTAAACTGAAACGCATGTGTAAAGCTTACATATGTAAAATTTACATATGGAACATTTTCATATGTAAACTGCATTTATGCATCTCATGTGTAAAAGGCAAACGCCCCCTTAGTTCATGATGGTTCTTGGTCTACTACCAAATAGGGATGTAAAATGGGCCAGGCCACCCTGGCCCAGAACATTGACCAGCCCGGCACGGCCCATCCCATCCCAGGCACAGGCCGTGCTGGGCCAGGTGCCCAGGCTCGTGGCGCGGCACTGCACTGCGCGGCTTATAGCCCGAGAGGGCATGGCAAGTGACCCAGTAAGACACAACCCATATCCTTAAAGCCCATGCTTAGAAATAGGGAGACATACGTGTCTATTGCTCACCTGTGTTCTCTACTTTTTGTTTGGACTTGGGAGTATCTGAAAGGAGAGAGGAATCAGTGTCTCTTTAGAAACTTAAAGCACCCTTGCCAAGTTTTGGCAAAAGAAATCATGTCTCAAATCAAATCCCGTACGTCAATCTCTTTCGTCAACCAGGAGATCTCCATGCAACAGAAGACAAAAACAAGCTTTGGTAAGAAGATGAAGGGTCCATGTGACGCTTGAATGTAAGGAGGAACACAAATGCTATGAAGGGGAGATGAAAATGGAAGGAAGGACTGGTCCTTTCTTGGAAAAACTCCAGTCTTTTATACTTATAAAAAAAAAATGTAGCTGCAAAGTTTCTGTACATATGCACCTTTTAAAGATTAAAAATAAAATAAAATTCATTGACATGATACTTATCCCATTTTACTTTTGCACATCTGATTGCCGGTCTCATTGGAGCAACATCCACTACCTGGATTTATATAATAATTATAAAACTAATAACAGAAATCTTTTTCCAACCAACCATGATTTTTATACAATATGACCCATCTTTTAGGATTCATGTGCTATACAGTTGGTTTATTAATCTCAATAATCCGGATAATATTCACTGTTGAATTGGAAAAACATTGTGTTTTTCTAATACAATCCAAAGTCAATATTGTTCATAATTGACGGGGTCATCTATCATATAATGGACCAGAAGGCTTATCCATGGAAGTTTCAGTTCCTCTTCAATTAAATCCGCGTATTATCCACCACCATTAATGTTAGCTTTCAGCATAAGAATAGGTCATCAAACATGATTAGGGATGGCAATTTAAAATTTTTATAATTGTGGGGCGGGGCGGGGCGGGGAACCCGTGGGTGTGGCGGGGCGGGGACGGGGCACAAAATTGTGGATATGGTTATTGTAGTGTCAAACAACCTCAGCCGCTTTGAGCCTTTGACTTTCCAAGCATGTGGATCATATTAGCTTAGATAAATAATTACTTATTTATGTGACACTTAACTTGCAATGTTAAATCATTAGTACAATGATTCTAATCATACTAAGGTTGATTACATATAATTAAAATTAGTATAATTTATAGTATTGTTAGTATAATTAGAATCATATTAAGTTACTAACTATAATTTACTTTGCCATTTCTAATCATATAAGTTATTATAAGCATATAGCATGATATATTTTGTAATATTATATCAAATTAGTATAATTTATATTGTTATTAGTATGATTAGAATCATACCGATTATAATTTACCTTGCTATCTCTAATCATCTATATTATAATAAGCTTAAAGCATGATCTATCATTTTATTATATTCGTTTTATTTAATATGATTTATCATGTCACAATTTAACATTATATATGATTAAAGTCAAATAAGCTTAGATAGATTTTTTAACAACTTTAATTTCATTAAATTTGAATTAGAAGGAATGTGATCATATTATATGCTTTTATAATGTATATGGTTCAATTAATTATATGTTTAACTTTAAAAAAAGTCTTCAATCAATCTACTTAACCCTTAATAACAACATAAAATCAATCTATACATTTACATATAAATATGTTTATTTATTATAAAAAAAATCTAAAATATATATCTAAGAGGATTATTAATCAATGGGGCGGGGCATGGGGCGGGGCAACGGGGCGGGGTAACAGGGCGGGGCACGGGGCGGGGCAACGGGGCGGGGTAACAGGGCGGGGCAACGGGGCGGGGCGGGGAAAAGAGCAAACCCATCCCCGCCCCGCCCCGCCTTCGGGGCATAGTTTTATTCCCCATCCCCGCCCCACCTAAGGATCGGGGCGGGGAAAACCCGTGCGGGGCGGGGCGGGGCGGGGCGAAATTGTCATCCCTAAACATGATGGCAAATGCTTTAACCAAACAAGGTGTTGAGAGAGTTTCCCATTGGGAGAGCTTTATTATGTAGTTGTGGTGTGAGGGGGTACATTACTTTGGGTTTCTTTCCTCCTTTTATTCTTTTCTTCTTGTACTCTTTGTTTGTATTCTATTCTCTTTTAATATAAATTACCGTTACGGATAAAACAAAATCTATCATATAATGGACAAAAGTTTGAATGTTCTAGGTTGTCCTCATTATATGAAAGCTTTGAATTTTTCAAATGAAAAACATGAATTGTGGGATTCTGTCACCTTTAATTTTTCTTATGACCTGCCCAATCCGACAGTCATTACTGAACTGAGATTTCCACCCTAGGTAAAAACATGGGACAATTCATATTGGGTTTTCAGGACAGACAGTGCATGAGCTTTCACCGACTTACGGACAAGATCAGCCTCCATGCAGCAACTCCTTTACGTGTAGTAACTCTCCAACTATCTGAGTCGCTGAGTTGACAACACTCTTGGCCTGCTGAGTCCAGACCGAGTCACAAATCAGCAAACTATGTGCAAGACAGCAGGAAAGAAGCTCTTCGTGCTAACCACCTCCACATGCTCTCTCTCCTTGGCAGGTCTTGCACGCCTCATTCCAGTCAACATTCCAGCAGATGAGTCCATATATTCCCAGCCCAAAGAAGATGCAGAGGTCATATCAACCCAGACTAAGGGCTAGACAGCTGTTAGTTGAATGACTTATTAAGTAAATGGTCAAGAGTCGAGCCATGAGAAAGAAAAGAAGAAATAACATGGCAACTTCATCCATCAGCATCCTTTCTTGAATATACCTTCTTGATTATACTTTCTTTCTCCATTGGAGCTGTTTGGCACACACAGAAAGTGGAGAGATGGTTTTGCATCTATTGCTTCAGTTTTCATGGTTATCAGTGGCAACTGTAGCATCTATGGTGCTGCCTGGTTGCCCGGAAAAGTGCGGTAATATCACCGTTCCATACCCATTCGGCATCCGCCAAGGCTGCTACAAGAATAAAGCCTTTCAGATGGTTTGCAACGACACATTCGAACCTCCGAGACTGTTCACCAGCACAGACAGTAACCTTGAAGTTTTAAATATATCATTAGAAGGTGAAGTGAGGATCCGTGGCTGGATGAGCTGGGACTGTTATTCCAGACCTGGTGTGCAATTTGATCAATTCAATGGGCTAATGGATTTGAAGAATAGCAGTCCATACACATTCTCAAGCACCCGCAACACATTTGCGGTCATCGGCTGTAACACCAGTGCATACTTAACAGAATCCTCCGGAAGCGGGTGCGTTTCTAGCTGCAACGAATACGCGGCAACCAATCGTTCTTGCACAGGCCACGGTTGCTGCCAGACTAACGTTCCAAAGGATCTCAAACGGTTTGATGTGAAATTTACGAGCATTGATAACCATACGAGCTCTTGGGCTATCACTCCATGCAGCTTTGCCTTCTTTGTGGCAAGTGATGCTCAGGAGCCAACAGTATCTGATATCCTTGATGGGACCTTAGAGTACAACCGTTACGCACTTCCAATTGTGCTGGATTGGAGAATAGGGAAAGAGACATGCTATGAAGCAGAAAGAAACCTGACTTCGTACAGCTGCCCCGCAAATAGCAATTGCTCTCAACCATTAGCCAACAGTTTGGGATATATTTGTCTATGCCCTCCTGGGCTCTCTGGGAACCCTTACATCAAAAATGGTTGCAGCAGTAAGTATGCATTTTGTTGTTCCCTTGTTTTTCAGGTCACATGGTTTTCTCATCCAATTCAAAATTAGTTTTTTGAGCAAGTCCTTGCTCCCAGCATTCTAACTGTAATTGGTACTGCAGTGGCGTCTGTAATAGTTTGTCCATATGTCAAATAACTTGTTATCTAATCGCTTGATTTCAGAGTGAATTAAGTATTAGGACGAAATATCAAATCTGCATAAAATTCAGAATCAATACATAAAGCCTGTGAGGATTTCAATTCAAGCCGATGGTAGTGATCGCGAAATATTGCACACCAACAAAGCTCCTGCTATAAATATCACAATTTCAATTTCAGAGAATGAACAACAGACAAAACTATGAAAGCTTCACACAACAAAGACGTTATGTTCATGGCAGCTAATGCATAGTGTTTCAAAATTTTCACATTCCCTCTCAATTTTGTTTTCAAGCTTCAGATACCTGTTTCTATTATATTGTATAATTTAAAAAACTAAACAAGAATATCATTCAAAATATTTATAAAAAAAAAGAAACTAAACAAGACTGTTGGCCTCACGCGTAGCGTGTGGGTAAGAGGCAGACCTCCCATAGTGGAGGTCAAGGGTTCAACATTGCTCAACCTGTAAAATAATGTGCGTCCAGTGAGAGCAGCAAACAAGAAAAGAGACTGTCCAAGGAAAATGGCTCATGGTGAAAAAGGAAAAAAGAAGAAGAAGAAGAAAGAACAACTCCACATACTATCAAGATTCCATATAGAACACCATCAGTAAAGCCTCGTTCCAATTCTCCAGGTTTGTCTTTGTGAGTTCTACTTTTTCACTCAACCCAAATCATTAGAACTTTTGTAGTTGTAACTACAGATTTTCACAATGGAATAATAGTGGTTCAACTACTTTTGCTGTAGTTCTAAATGTTGTTAAGATTGTAAATGCTAGCACTCCGAAGGCGTCTGGATTTCATCAGACCTTTACCAGTACTAAAGTTGTTTGGAGCCTGTTTGTTTGCATTAGAATACATCGGATTCATACCTTTGGATCAAAGGTGAATTTCCATAAATGAACATCAAATAATCTTTCCTTTTAGAGAAATAGAATCAAAAGAAAAGGGAAAATAAATACTAGTAAGTCATTACAGAGTTATAAATGGACTTGGACGGATCTAAATTCCAGATGGAGATCAGGAAAGAAATAACTTGACAGTCAGCGAGTCACTGTCAACATATGATGATCAAACTGCAGAAAATTAAAATGGAGAGCATTATTGATCCAAGAAGACCTTCTAACAGCAACAGATTATATCGATCCATTTTGGAGGGATGCACAATGACCATAAGCGCCCTACACGGTTTCTCAAAATTTATACCAGAGAATAGAGCAACAAAATGTCAAATTTGGATTTCTGCAAAACAAATGGACAAGGAAGAAGAAGCGGAAAAGGAAACAGGGTCTAACTCAAGCTAACTCGAGGTTCAGTTCCTCTCATGCGGGGGAGGATGATGTGGATGGATATAGTACAAAAGAAGATTGCATAATTGGGCAAGCAATGGCTTATTCAGAGGTGTATGATCGAGCACATGGGTCCAAATGCAAGTGTTAATAGCTCAGGTGAAAGAACAGACCCGAGGAGTCCCATTAATAGATCTCATAAAATCAGTTGACATTATCTATCTCAGAAAAGGAATCAACTGCAGAATTGTTTTCATAAAAAAAACAGGGAAGTTTCTGCAGAACTGGGGCATCAACTAGGCTGTCATAAATAGGACAATATGGGCCCGAAATCAGCAAAAGACACCATCATGGGTGCCACCGATGAGTAGAAAAAACTAATGGTGGGGTGAAATCCTTCAGATGGCCCACCGACCGGGTCCCAAGCAGTAAACAAATGGGAGGATCTGGACATTCTTGCACAGTTTTGACTTTCTTCTTTTGTCTTGTTTAGTTGATTTTGATAGATTATTTTGCAATTATGGCTTCCATTAGTTAGGTAACTATCTAAATTAGTGATTGAGATGTGTGTTGGGAATAGGATGAAAAATAGGTTTTAGGGTGATTTTCTCTCTTTATATGCACAACTGTATGTTCAGCTGAGACAGTTCTTTTGGCAGTCAACAAGTCTTTTCTGGAATAAAGCTTTTCAAGCCCTTTCCTTTACCTTTTCTCCATTGATTATTCTTTCTTCTCCTTAGTATGTGATGTTTTAAAAGTAGGATTGAAGACCTAGGGTGATTCGTTCATTGTTATCCATGTTTTGGTAGTAATTAGGGGAAGAACATTTCACAATTCTGCTGTTACAGCAGTCTACTGTCTTATGTCACTTTGATACCCGGGACTGCATCAGTTTTGTTCACAAACACACCAAACCTTAATTTAAATACTCATAGCTGACCTGGAATCATGAGTGATGCAGGAGCACATGGTTTAAATCCAATAAATCATGTCATTGATCAAGCCCTCAATTATCCAACGAGTAATTGGTCCATCATAATAGGGTCTCATTCAAGAACAAGTAGCCAAGACACAAATTGGATTGTCAAAGAGGGCCTAAATTAAATCCCAAATCAGTTGATAGGTGCAGTGAGTTAACTGGGGATCCAAATCAACCCTAAAAGATTGACTTAGACAATCTAATATAGCCCATGAAGGCCCAAATAGGTCTAGCAGTTGGTGCAAAAGGGGTTGCAGGCCCATGAACTTAAACCAACTGAACCAGGCCCAAAACAAGCCCAGTCAAGATGGACCATTACCTCTACATGGGGCCCACAACCCTCTTTCATCAAATCATGCAAATCAGTCAGCAAGTGAAGCTTCTTTCGTATTTCAAGACAGTTGATTTGTCTTGAAACTATTTCGAGCTGTCATAGGTATCTTATCAGTTTCTAAGATTAAGATAAGAGGCTAGTTTCACAGAAGCTACTAGTGGGATCCTTATCCCTTATGATGCATGGATACTTCCAAATGGGCAACATATGGTGTTGTATTGTATCCAATACTTTCACTTTTTATGTGTAAAATCCATGTCCGTCGATGGTGTGTCCTTGCCTTGTCCATGCCATATCTTTGCATTATTGCCTATCCCCTAAAAGAAGGATTGTCCAGCCTCTTTCCTTTCTTATATTTTTGTGTTCAACTTGTTCAAGGGCTTTGTGCGGCGTGATAAGCCTATTATTTAGGAATTTTTATTTGTTCTGAGATTTGATAGGTTGATATGAGTAAATCATAGATTTTAGAGTTTTAAGGGTGACGGCTTTATCTAAAGACATGTGATTGAACGTCCATGGTAGGCTTGTTTATGATATAGATATTTTTTTTCTTTCTCTTCAATAAAATTTCTCTGTGTGTAATTTTCTCTCCTGCTTGATTTGAGTTGTCTCCAAATGGATTGAAGATAAAGGGTTAATTTTGCAATCAAGGTAACTGAAATCTACTTTTTTTCCTTTATATACGTTGATTGACTGATTGAAGAGATCAGGGATCATTGGGTTCACCATATTTGGGATTTAGCTTCTTTGACTGTGTCACTGAGGGAAGAAATTAATAAATGTGAATTAGGAAACTTCATTGTTCTAACTCAAACAGATTGCGGCCTCATTTAATAGGCAGAGACTTGCGTTAAACTCCGGATGGTACTGGAAAACTCAGCCTGGAATCACAACCCTAAAACTAGTGCTGATTCACCAAATTCCTTAAATTTTTTTAACAAAAACAGGTCCAGAGAAACTGCTGCCCAGATGACTTCCTGCAGAAAAGTTGTCGGCCTCTAGGTCTTCTAAAAACTGATTATTTCCTTCAATCCAGCCTTCTATCTACACCTCTGTATAGAATTCTTCTACTTGCAGGAATGCTCTGAGACGAAATTGAAAGAGTTGGTTCTGAGAGATGTAAGTTTTTATGACAAAAGGTATTAAAAATCCTAGAAGAGGAAAAAGGAGAAAATATAGAGAAAGAGAATTGATGAATTCGAAAAAATGGTTGTGATGCCTAGGACTGGGCAAGCACTCCCATATATATACTCTATTGTATTTTTTTTATTTTCAAAAACGCTATGTATTTTACGAAATTACAATACAGTTCTAAAATTTCTGTATTTACATAAAAGTCGAACCCTATTTCATAATAATGTAAATGTCATTGCATTGACAAACAGACCTTTTAATCTGTCTGTATCCTGAAGACTGCAGAGGATGCAAACACAACCAAACAAAGAAAATTTGATGTCTCTCTTTCAAATTTTAAACTGGCAAACATAACCACATTATATAAAATTTAGCAAGGCCAACCTAAAATAATAAAATGTTTGCATGTATGTTTGTAGAAGACGAGTGCTTGGATCCAAATACCAATCCCTGCCAAGTGATTTGCAAGAAAACAAGTGAGGGTTCTGCTTGCTCTTGCCCACCTGGAGCCTATGGCGATGGTAGGAAAGATGGAGAGGGTTGCAAGTGTCTTCAAGGCTACTATGGGAGCACAAACGTCACCCATGGATGCCAAGGTGTGTGACATCCCATTCTAGAATGTTTAATGACAAATGCTATCAATTCATATTGTATTTCTTTTAAACAAAATTTCTTATTATATTTATGAAATATTTTTGCTAGTCTAATTATTAAAATACCAACATCTGTGATTACCTGTGTAGATATCGATGAGTGTGCACATACAGCAAGTAATAAGTGCCAACACCTGTGCATTAATACACAAGGGAGCTACCAATGCAGTTGCCCGGATGGCTATCATGGTGATGGTAGGACAGATGGAAAGGGGTGCATAGTGGACAGTGACGGTAGGACAGATGGAAAGGGGTGCATAGTGGACAGTGACGGTAGGACAGATGGAAAGGGGTGCATAGTGGACAGTGACAAGGAATCGCCAGTGATAAAAATTGCAGTGGGTAATTGTTTAACCCTTTTGTTAAGAAACTATTATAGCTTCCTACTACCTGTAGACATATCAATAGCATACTCTCAATTGACACTTGGGTGCATCTCCCTTTGTTCACATAAGCAAGCCTGTCAACTGGATGATACAAACATTGGCCAGATTTGTTGATCTTAATTGTTCAGTCACATGGTTAGATGCCTATCAATCTACATAAAAGTAGATATTTGTGGTCCCTGCCATTTTCTGAAATGTGACTCCAGTTGTAGATCCTAGTTGTTTGATCAGTTGTATAATTTTATCAAATTTTCTTACTATACTTGATAAAATATGGAAGCACGAAAACCACAGGAAAGCCATTCTTATAAACATACAAAATATTTCTCATGGATCGGAAAAATACGGTTATAGAAGAAGAAGAAGAAGAAGAACTTTGAACATAAACTTCACTCTTTAAAATTTGAAGTGCCTACTAAAGAATAGAATAGTATTCTTATCCTATTTTTTAACTTAGCTAAAGCCTTTTTTGTACAATAAATATGGATAAAAAGTCTATCAATGTGCATTATAAAAATTATAGTAACTAAACATCTTAATTACACATTATTTATATTTTCACAATAGGTTTACTTTAAAAATTGCCTCTATTCATATTCCTTCAAACCATTAACTTTTACCACCACCACCATCAAAGCCTTGTCCCAACTACGTTGGGGTCGGCTACATGAATTTCGTTTCCACATCCAAATCTAACTTGAGCCAAATCCTCACATAGGTTTCGCTTCTTCAGATCGATTCTTACTACTTCAATCCATGTCCACTTTAGCCTACCCCTTATCCTTGGTGGGCCATCAACCTGCATAGAAAAAAGCTCCCTCAATGGTGTCATTGCAAGCTTGTGTTGAAAATATGTCTAAACCATCTCAAACGAGTTTCTATTAATTTATCACCAATTGATCTACTCCTAAATGCTCCCGAAAGCCCTCATTTTTTATTCTATCTTTCTTGGTTTTACCATGCATCCATCTCAACATTCTCATCTCCGCTACACTCATTTTGTGTATGTGTTGCTTCTTGATTGACCAACATTTTGCTCCATAGATCATAGTTGGTCTAATTGTTGTTTTGTAAAAAAATTTCCTTCAATCTTATTGGTACACGCTAATCACAAAGCACTTTAGAAGTAAGTCTCCACTTCAACCACCCCCCTCCTATCCTATGTTTGACATTTTCAATCTCTCCATCCTTAATAATTATCGAGCCAAAGTATCGGAATGAATCTTTTTATAGTATCTCTTGAGCTTCAATTATAATAGCAGTTTCAGTTCTTTGCACATCTCCATTGAATTTGCAATCTATATATTTTTTTTCTTTGTACAGTTTATATTAAAGTCTTCGGAATCTAAAGCCTCCTGCTAGCCTGTTTTACATTCACACCATCTCTCGATTTATCCACCAACACTATATCATCTAAAAATAACATACACCAAGGTACCTCCTCTTGAATATAAGCAGTTAACTAATCTAGAATGAATGTAAAGAGGTAAGGACTTAAAGTTGACCTCTAATGCAAAGTTCTGGTCATTGGAAACTCACCTGTCTCTTCATTGGTAGTTCTCACTTCTGACACTCATTACCACTCCCCCATACATGTCTCTAATGAAATCAATATAACCTCTTGGGACACTTTTTTATCTATAACCCACCAAATTAAATTTCTCGGTACACTGTCATAGACTTTCTCTAGATCAATGAAGACCATATGAAGATTTTTCCTCTCCTCTTGATAATTATCCATTAATTGCCTAAGTGAGAAGATAACTTCCATAGTTGACCTTAGCATGAAACCAAAATTGATTTTCAAGTATCTTGGTCTTTTATCTAAGTCTTTGCTCCAGTAGTCTCTCCCATGAATTCATACTATGACTCATAAGTTTAATCCCATGATATTTGGTGCAACTTTGTATATTTTATTTCTTCTTGTATATAAGTATTACAACACTTCTTCTCTATTCATCCAGCATTTTCTGTCCTTAATATCTAATGGAAAAGCCTATTTAACCAATTCCATTCTAATTTATCCTAAACGTACCCAAGTCTCTATTAGAATGCCACCTGGCCCCATAGCATTTCCTATCTTCGTTTGTGCCTATGCTTTCTTTGCTTCTACTATCTTGATTCTGTGGTAAAAGGTAAGCCCCACGAACGAAGTATTCTCTCTCGTTTCTAAGCCTCCTTTGGAATCTTCATTTAAAAGTTTGTAAAATATTCTTTCCACTTTCTTTAACACATTGGCCTTAACTAAAACCTTTTAGTCCTCACTCTTTATCCATTTCACATGATCTAACTCTTTACTTTTGCTTTCCCTCATATTGTTAGGATACGGGCAATTTGGGCTCAAAAAGTGGCCACAAATAGCCTCAACGGTAAGTGACTCAGTCTCTTCAGCTTCGCAAATATCTCTAATACACCACATATCTCTCTTCCTGCATGCCATAACGGAGTCGCTTCCCCAACAACCCATGAACAATTGATTGTAGTATAGAACACTATAAATACACATCCTCAATTAGAGAGTTGGCATGGTTGAGAAAATATCATTTAAAAACAGCCTGAGAAATCAAGGTTGTTGGTGATCACCAGCTTAACCACATCCCTCTCCAGTATGATATGCAAGTGATAATCTCAACCTTCACAAATTTGCAAGCTTGAAAATATATCTCTCCTTTTCTTGGTCCTACCATATAATATAGGTCATCATATGCTTTGGACTTTGCATCTCATACTACTTTCTTAACTTCTTTTCATGGCTTCTTATACATTTCATAATTTTCCACATTCCTAGCCCCCTGCCAAACTATGTAGGACATCTTTTCTCTTGAATAGCTTCCCAAACCTCTACACTCCACCAAGTTTCTTTGTCACAGTGTCTTTTCCCTTTCAACTCTCCAAGTACCTGTTTTGCAACAATTCTTATGCAGTCAACCATTTGATTCACGTTGTCATAGTTTCTCCCTCCATATTCCATCCTCTCCCTGGGTCACTTTATCCTTACTGCCCTATTTGTTTGCATTCAAATACATAGGAATTTTTTTTTGAATAATATATACATAGGAATTGAATACATAAGGTGGTTAAAAATGAAGATCAAAGCTGAATTTCCAAAATTGAGCATCAAATAATATCTTCTTTGGATTCTATTTTTCTATAAGAAAATGTTATTTGATGTTCATTTTGGAAATTCACCTTTAATCTTCATTTTTAAGCACCATATGTAATCAATTCCTATGTGTTCTAATGCAAACAAACAAGCCCTAAATGTTGTTGCCCTTCTTTTAGATTCTCCCAGCTCATATAGGGCAGGTTTTATTTACTACCCCTCTTTCTATTTCTAATGCAAACATCTATAACTACTCTCCTATATTGTGTAGTCAAACTTTCTTCCAGAATAAATTTACAGTGTTTACAAACTAGTTGGTCATGTTTTCTAAGTAGGAAAATGTCTATCTGGCTCTTTTTAATTCCACTCTTATAGGTAATTAAATGCTCCTCTCTCTTTCCTAAGTAGACGTTTGCTATCACAAGGTCAAACGCTAACGCAAATTTCAAGATAGCGTCTCCTGACTCACTCGTTTCTCCAAGGCTTTCTCCTCCATGTACTCTCTCATCCCCACTACCAGCCTTTCCTTCATGCCTACTTCAGTTCTCTTCTAGGAAAATCTTTCCACTAGTTGGAATTTCTCATATTAAACCATCAGTCTCCTCTCAAAATGATCACTTAGCACTTTCATTTGATCCTACATGGGGTGATAAGCACTAATGATATGCATTATGTTTTCCTCTAACACTAGTTTAATTGCTACAAGTATATCACCGAACCTCTTTACCTTCACAATCTTTTCTTTCAAATCCTTCTCTATTATTGTATCTACTCCAGTTTTGGCATTGTTGTTTCCTGCGTAGAAAAGTTTGTAGCCATCAGTGAACTCCTTAGCTTTGTTCCATTTCCACTTTGTCTCTTATAAACAAGCTTACATTAACTCTTCTTTTCATTGCATTGACTAAATCCATGCTCTTGCCCGTCAGAGTTCTTGTATTCCAAGTAGTAACTGGTTTTCTTCCTGCCAAAGATGTGGGTTGTTTTCATTTGCTTAGCCCGAGCTGTCGGCTCTTTTTGTTCCTGGCTTGTTTTGTGAGTTTTTATTGTTCCCCTAGATGGCCTGGGGGTTGGTTTTGGTGGGGTTGCTCCTGCTTGGCTACTTCTCTTCTGGAGAGTAGCAAATGAGCCGAAGCATGTCCTTATTTGTTTAATAAATTGTACTCTGTACACTCATTTGGAATTTACATACATCTTATCTTCCAACAAAAAAAGGGTCAATCCTTCTTTTCTCCCAGAGTAACTTCTGTACCATACTCATCTAGGTTGGTGTAGGAAACCTTACCAACTTTCCACTACAACCTGGAGCCACTGCAGTGCATTGCATGAACAGGGGGAGGCCCTAGCAATAGCATATAACCCTTGCGTACTTTTCACTGCAATCAGGTGCCACCGCAGTGCATCTTTTATGAAGGGGAACACACCAACATAATCACAAAATGTTTTTTTCTCAAAATTCATGTTTGGATTATGACAAGTTTTATGCTGGCTATCAACCTATCTCAACCCTCCTTTATTAGGGCCTGCAATCCAAAGTAACGATTGGCGAAGAAATAACTAATCAAAACTCTCTCATGTGTTGACAGTGTTTTCTTAGTATGTTTGGCCACGCCTGAATTATTGTGTCAAGTTCATTACTGGTATGAAACTTGCACTCAATAGTAGTAGTAAAAGCAGTGGAGACAAATGACTAATCAAATTCAAATCTACTCTACTAACGGAATCTCTTGATAGCAGTAAACTGTAAGGAATGAGAATAAACTTATGAAAACCTCAAGAATCAAACAAAAATTGCATTCATTCTACTATATATGTGGAATAATCATCTAAAATATAAATCACACAGAAACTTACACCTAAGCACGTGTATTAATCACGTAAAACATAGAACCTAATCAAAATAGACAAGCTTAGACAATCCAAGGAAAATATTTAAGATAATACACTACTTCGAAAGCACTGCATGTTTAGTCTTACGGAGGACCAAAATAACAGTTGTGGGTAGAGGCCAAAATGTTATATAGTGGGCGATGTGTAGTGGTAGCAGTGTGAATCGAGAAAGTGCTCAAAAAATTCGAGAATATATCCAAAAAATCCGAAATATTGAAAAATGTTAGAAATTAAATTAACTAATATAGGGGGCATAGTGGTCCCCTCATTGCATGGAGGTCTTGTATTGTTGTATGATTATAAAATAAGAGTATTGACCTATTTCTTCACATGCATTCATGTTGGTTAGTTATCCTAACTTAGAAACTAATAAAATTCTTATAATCAAACAATGTCATGAAGATATTCTTCGCAATTATGCATTTCTATATTCAACAGAACTGCAAAGAACACAAGATCTATAAATGAATAAAGCAATGTTTAAATAAAGTTTAAAGTTAAAACACAAATGAAATAATAATTTCATCAAAACAAACAACGTACTTGAGAATTGAGACTTGAGAGTTCATAGTTGAGAGAGGAATACCTCTAATACCAAAGGGAGTATCTGCCAGGATGTGTGGTGTCGCTGTCTACATCCCCATCGTTGTGGTCATGGGTAGAACCACTGCCACTAGCACCACCATATTGCATGTGCCCTCCATATGGACCATATCCATATTGGTGGGCATAGGGATCCTGGAATGTAAGTTATATGAACTTGGATCTCAATAGGCTTATTGACCGTATGACCCTAATTCCATAGATAGATGTTTTGGTTCCACTTGACTATATTGATAGTATGGTAATGGTCTATGTGGCCAGTACCCTGAATATGGGTCATGGTACCCAAGGACCCACATTGTTGTCTGTTACCCTCCAACATCCCCCACTCCTGGCCATATTTCCATGTTCACTAGGGCAACCGGAAGGCAAAAGTCTACGCCATAAATAAACACCCGGCTCCATACTGGATGAATCTGGAAAGTCTTGTATAGTCTAGTATGGAACAACTTCTTCATTATGATAACCACAACCTGCCCCCACTATCTCCTCCAAATGGAGAGTGACTACTCGCAGCGAGGCTAGAACTACAATGGTCAGAAGACACTGTCTGAGGCACCTCCAGTTACTTGCCTTCTGATATTCCATGTGTTCGCTCAGATGTCCCACCTTTTCCTTCTCTCATCTCTTCCCCCATCTCACATACCCCCCAACCCCAAAGTGTCTTCCTCTTTGTGCGGCTTCAACTTGTGCCGAACGACACCTTTCTTCTGTTTGTGTCGTCATGAGTGATTCTCGTCATGCAACCGCCATCTGTGAGTCATCACTAGAATCAGGGATAACTTCCTCCTCAAAGAAATCAAGCCAGGCATCATCAACTTCTTATTGCATTTATCCCTTGAATATGCACTTTCTTTTGTTTTCCTTGATTGAGAATATTTTTCATCTATTCTCAAATTGCATTTAGCACACTTGGATAGCTAGCCACATTGCCCACAACATTAGCCAAGTGTTGCTTGAATCATGTGATGCCCCCATTTGTAATTTTTCCACAAAAATTACACTTAATTTTCAAGCGATTTCCATCAATTGCCTAACCGTGACTCCACGCACGATCTATGTTGTGCACCATCTTCTCACAATTTAAAGCCTATATTAACTTTGACATGGTACGATACCAGCGTACACTTGGATGTAATTTGGTTTCCTACCTTGGAAAAAATAATTTTTAAAAAATATCCTAAAAATCCAACAAAAAAAATAAAATTTAAAAAATATGAAAGAAAGTAGGATTCACCTATGGGATTCGTAGATCTAACACTTAGCAATTTTGAAGTGATTTGGTTGGCTACATTGAAAAAATCCTACATCATCCTCCTCTTCCAAGTTCCTTTCGAAACCTCATAACCACATCCACCAAAAACCTTGATCCAAACCAATCAAAACCCAAATCCTCTCCTTCAGTCCACCCCAAAACCACTAATCCCTAATACCACCCACAACAACCATCAAAACTCCAATCTCTTTCCAGCCCTCTTTCTTTCTTCATCAAATTATTTCTTATTTTGAAAACTTTTACTTCTTTTTTTGTCTCAAGAAGAAACATATCCATACTTTTATAGGAAAAGGCTAGAATTTCAGAATCTGACCTCAAAAGAAACGTATTCCCCTTCAATTTGATTTGATCTAATCTCACAAATGCAGGAAAAATTACATTTGCGGCATGAAAGCTAGACTTCTAATTAAATCCAGGTTTTGGGTTGTGCCCATTACCACCTAGAAGGGCGGTATATTTTACCATTAAATTGCTCCCAGGGACTATCCTAATCTCTAAGGCCCCATACCAGATGACACATACTGAGTTCGAGGAGCTTAAGGTGCAATTGAAAGAGTTGCTAGATAAGGTTTTATTCAACTTAGTTTATCACCCAGGGGCGCTTTAGTGTTATTTGTTAAAAATAAAGATGGATCTATGAGGCTGTGCATTAATTATATGCAGTGAACTTGGTGACGGTGAAGAATAAATATCCATTGCAAAGGATTGGCAGTTTGTTTAATCAGTTACAAGGGGCACAGTATTTTTCAAAGACTGACCTCCAGTTTGGTTATCATCAACTTAGAATCAAAGATGAAGATGTTCCGAAGACAACTTTCTAGGCGCGATATTGTCATTATGAATTTTTAGTCATGCCTTTGGGGCTAACTAATGCACCAGCATCATTTATGGACCTAATGAATCGGATATTCAAACACTTCTTAGATCATTTTATTGTAGTGTCTGTAGATGATATTCCCTAGAAGGATCATAAGCAACAGTTGAGGATTGCTTTGAAGATGGTAAGAGAATAAATTGGATGCCAAGTTGAGTAAATGTGACTTTTGCCTAAGTAATGTTCTTAGGTCATATCATCTCCAAGGAGGGAATGGCAGTAGATCCAGCAAAAATTCAAGCCCCATCTTAAACAGATCTCGACTGTCCCATGTTAGATTAGAGCATTTTTATGTTTGGGACTTTGGGCCCGAATTGAGATAGATCAAAATGGCCATTTTATTGATCAAATCGATTGAAATAATTAAGGGCCTAATCAATCACTGGATCTGTGAAATCTAGGCCATCCGCTCTTACATCAATTGATCTAGAAATGGTTATGCAGATGCTTTAGCTAACCAAGGACCGTCTAAAGTCGCTCCTTTCTGTGCTCTGATTATGTTACTTTGCGCTTTTTGTTCGTGTGGTGGGCATAAGGCGTTTAACCCTCTTCTTTGCTTTCCTCTCTTGTTCTTTGGCGTTTTAATCTTTTCCTCTTAATATAATTTACCATTACCTTTCAAAACGAAACATTTGTAAAGAAAGGGACATGATACTCCCTAGAATAAGAAAAAAAAATCACATTCAAAATGATACGCATTCTCTAATTCTCCAAAGAAGAGGACTTAATAAGATCATTATTTGCCTCAAATAAAAATATCTAAACTACACAAGGAAAGAGCTCACTGGACAATTTTCCAGAATCATGAATAGCATAAAAGGAATCCTCATTGGCATTAAAGACCTGAGAGATCTAGAGAAAGGAGGAAAGAGGAAGGGGGTGTGGACCATAGGAGATATGAGGGCAAAAACAAAAGAAGTGGTCATTGTGAAGAGGAGACAGGATTAATGAAAGTAATAAATATCCATCATTCAGAACTTCAGTGAGAAAATGTGTAAATATGATTCATTAAAACGAGAAAGTGACAAACATCATTGCATTACCTAGAAAATGTGAGACGAGTCAAAAATTAGATTAACACCTTCCGTAAAAGAAAAGAGCATGACAGAAAATAAAGCATTATGGAGGAAAATAAACATTTTATGCTGTCTAGGTGCATCCTAGAAAGAGCACAACCAAACACTCATGGAAATCCTTGATTTTTCTCTCTAAAGGTGGAGTTTTTCTTTAAAGCCACATACATTCTGTAGCAAGGAGTAGGGGTCGCCAAATGGACCACATTGGTTTCTGAGCTTGTCCTGCTCAAAATTCATGTTTGTTTAGAACCAGGACCATTTAATGGACACTTCACAAATGTTGAAGCTCTGGCTAATCTCAGGCTTCATGGGATGAAGCAACCAGAACATAATAGTGAAATTCTCTGACTTCCAATCAGCAAAAGATGGGTCATCAATAGGCTTCATTTTCTTTCTTGCTTGTTGCCGCTTGACTACACATTAACATTGAATTTTAGAAGTTGAGATACAGGAATCTTGTAGTTTAGGTGATATACCATTACACCCTCTGATTAACAATCAAATCTTCTTACCTCCCTTCCCAAAAAAAGATTGATCACCAGCCAAATCTTTGTTCTACCCCAATTGACACACATACAGATCAGGACCACTGCAAGTAGCTTTGCCATTAAACTTTACATTGGTGATTTGTCATTCTAGAGGTTCAACAATACAAGTATTGAAGTACAACCATGAATTGGAAAAAAAAATAATGTGTTAAGCTAGAGGAGCTACCTTCAATAGAATTGACTATTATATATAAATAGAACTAACAGAAAGAAATTACTGGTTTGGATCACATTTGATAAACATCAGATCATCAGATAGAATCACAATCCGGTTTGAACGAATCAACACATTAGCAGCTCAAATAACAGTCCATGTATGATCAACACAATAATAATTGGAGAAGGTTCTATTGTTGATGACGATGATATTGATATGATCAACACCAGAAATTATTTAACGTCCAGCTATGAATAGCCACATATTCTTAATCTCAATGAACAAATTGCCAGAAATAATGTTCGCTCAATGATCAGATAACTAGTATAACAAAAACAAATAAGAAAACTAAGTATGAATACAGTAAGGGGGGTGGGGTGGTTATAATTAAGGGAGATTCTTCTGTGGAGTCCAATGGGCTTCTTTGGAGTGCTCATAGCCATAGAGACAGACATAGAATTGTGGGAGTTGTGTTATATGGTTAGGGTGAAAGATTCTATTTCAACCACTGGCAGGGAGGCAAATGGTAGGTTGACCGCTTGGCGACCCTTTAAGTAAACCGACCATATTTAATGTTTGATACTTAATTTTAACTTTTTCTTCTTTTATCAGATCTGTTACCCTTAATAACTCTTTCAAAAAATTATGAAAAATCAATATGTAGTGAATAGATCTTAGGTAACAGCTAACAGTATTTCACTGTTACATCATTAATTCTTGAAATAGTGGCAGACTAATTCACATGAAATTGATTATTTAACCTGAATGAGTGAGGCTAAACTGTCGAAAAAGAAAATAATATAAAACAGATAGAAAATTACAAAAGAAGACCTAATGGGGAAAAAAGTACATTTAATTTTATTGGCCTCACCCAGTTGTGTTCACCCACAGGATATCCAACTATTTTGGATAGCTGGCAGCACTGTTGTCCATGTAAGAGAATGCCCAAGCTTTTAGGATTATCGAGGACTGTTACCTTTGTATGTATGGCAATAAATACTAGATCCAAAATTTTCATTCCCTAGGTTGGGAATGGGTAGCTTATAGCGTAAAAACCACATCAATCACACAAACCTAACCTGTCTAATGGAGAAATTTTGGATACAAAGGGCAAACACATCTTAACTGGACTAGTTCTTAAATGTCCCTTTCCTTCCATAACCCTCCAATCAAAGGTTGTGATTGTCTGATAAGTCTGGTTGTTAGACTAAAGCCATCAAAGGTAAACCATAGAGATGAATGTCTATGTTCTCATACATTTGGCATGGAATGAAAATATAATCACTGAAAACTATAAAAAGAGTAGCATTGTTGTGTAGCCCAAAGAATAGAGTGTGCTTTTATGTTTCTTTATGAATATTATTGTGTGCTTTCAGCAACTGGACTTCAGAACTTTCAAAATATGAACCAAGTTGTTCCCAGGACTGACATATTTCAACTCTCTTGCATGTCAATGCAGGCATAGGTTTGGGCCTCTTATGTCTGCTTGTTGGTAGTTATTGGTTATATTGGAACTTCAAAAAAAGGCACAGTGAGCGCAGAAAGAAATTCTATCGACAAAATGGTGGTTTGTTATTACAACAAAAAATATCTTCACATGAAGGTGTTGCTGAGATGACAAAAATCTTTACTGTCAAAGAGCTGAAAAGAGCAACCAACAACTATGATGCAGGCCGAATCCTTGGACAAGGAGGCCATGGTACTGTGTATAAAGGAATTTTACCTGGAAATAGAACTGTAGCAATTAAGAAGTCAAAAATGCTGGATGCTACCCAAGTCAAGCAATTTATAAATGAGGTTGCCATTCTTTCCCAGGTCAACCATCGGAATATTGTGAAGCTCCTGGGATGTTGTTTAGAGACACAAGTTCCCTCTTTGGTTTATGAATATGTCTCCAATGGAACTCTCTTTCAGCATATCCATTCTGAGGGCAATGGTTCTTCTATTTCATGGGAAAATCGTTTAAGGATTGCTGCTGAAGCTGCAGGTGCTCTTGCATATTTGCACTCTTCTATTTCTATACCAATCATTCATAGAGATGTTAAGTCTACCAATATACTCTTAGATAATGACTATACAGCAAAAGTGTCTGACTTTGGAGCTTCAAGATCAATACCATTTGATAAACCTCACATAACTACAGCAGTTCAGGGGACCTATGGGTATTTGGATCCAGAATACTTCTGTACAAGTAAATTGACTGATAAGAGTGATGTTTATAGTTTTGGAGTTCTTCTAGTGGAGCTCTTAACAGGAGAGAAGCCAATTTCTTTGACTAGACCTGAGGAAGACAGAAATCTAGTTAGTTATTTCATCTCATCGATGAATGAGAATCGCCTCTTACAAGTTATTCATACTCAAGTTGTCAACGAGGTCAATGAAGACCAACTATTGGCAGTTGCTGATCTTGCAAAGAGATGCCTAAGACAGACGGGAGATGAAAGGCCCACAATGAAGGAAGTGGCAGCAGAGCTGGAGGGCTTAAGAAGGACAGTGGTGCAACCATCAACAGTGGAAAATCAACTAGAAACCGAGTGCTTGCTCAATGGAGTATCACAAAATTATCCAGGGGATGCAGCTAGGCAACATAGTTTGGAGAAGCAATTCATAGTTTCACTGGACGTCCCAAGATAATTATTTAACAATTCAATTTGTGATCAAGAATGCTAGTGGTCTCTCATGGGTTCTGCCATAAGGAGCAGGAGCCTGATGATATCAGACTTGCCCAGTTGCACTGTATCAATGGCTGCTTATTCTGCAATTTATATATTTTTGTTAAAATTAAAATTTTATTAGAAAAGAAAATGAAGAGAAACCATACAGCTGAGAAATGCCATCGTACAAATCTAAGGCATATGTATAAGAGCATTATACCATATACAAAACATTATCATCAAAGCCTTGTCCCAACTATGTTGGGGTTGGTTACATGAATTCCGTTTCTCCATTTTGATCTATTTTGAGTCAAATCCTTAGATAGGGTTCAGTGACAATAACATATCCTAAAAAAACCTTCAGCCAGTAAAAAATAGTCCACCAAGCAACTTCAGTGTCTAGAAAAAGATTTATATAAGTTGGAGTAAATCTTGAATGCTTTATAAAACATGAGTGAGGACTTTTTAGTCTCAACAATTGCCAGTGAACTTTTCCCTTAATGCAAGGGATGACCACAAACATTTAATGCAAGCAAGAAACTCAAAAAATGTGATGCAATCTGGATCCAAGTGCATCATGGGCATAAGGCCACTGTCGGCCAGACCATTGGGCCCAACGCATAGTGGCAAGCATATTGAGCCAAGCCCATAGACAATTGATCTGTTGGGCCTAACCCATGGACAGCCAACCTTTTGGCTGAATAATTCCTATTTTCTTAGTTTGCAAAATTATAATAAAAGTTCCCTTGATCTAGATTCTCACCAGATGCTCCAAAGTAGGCAATGTATTGTTTCATGAAATTTCACTTCTTAAGTGTAAAATCCGTCCCTGCCATATCCATAACCTGTCCTTACCTATCCATGATGTATCAAGGCATCATAGATCTCAACTCTAGCAAGATACTTGATTGACATACAATCAATTAATGTTGATTGATTGACATGTAATCAATTAAAGATAACTGATTGACATAAAGAGAGGAAGAAAATCCCATCAAAGAGATTGCAAGCAATTTCATGGAACAAAAAGAAAATCCTATCTAGATACTGAATAGGTAGAATTTATCCCCTATATAAATAAAATCATAGGAGAAATCTAGAGAAAGAGAAGAAACTTGATAAAATATCAATGTATTCGATTATTCTCGTACGATGGACCTCTTGTCCTTTTATTAGGTTACATGACTGTCAATACAGCAGGTCCAATCCCCTTAGATTATATGGAATCCACAATACTCTTGTGAGCTGTACAAATATATAAAGAGATTTCCATCCTTTAGTACCCACATGACACACACAAGCCTCACATGTGGCACTTGCACATACCACTCGACCACACGTGCCATTCTAACAACCCCCTCAAATTGATGTTGGTGAATCTAACAACACCAATTTGTTGACAAAAAAACCGATGTTTCACACGAGGTAGAGCTTTGGTGAAGATATCTGCAACTAGAAGGTTTGTAGTCACATATGGAAGAGTAATAATATTGTGATCTTAGGCTTTGTGAATATAATGAGTTAATGACAATCAACCTCAGTGTGTTTTGTACGCTCATGAAATACAGTACTAGCTGCAATTTGTACAGCACTCGTGTTGTATACATGAAGAATAGTGGCAGAACTAAGAGAAAAGCCAAGCTCATTAAGTAACCTGTGAAGCCATACAAGCTCAAAACAAGCAGATGACATGGACTGATATTCAACCTCTGGGGGAGATTTTAAAACACGTTCTTGTTTCTTACATTTCCAAGAAATGAAGGCATTGCCCAAATAAACACACCAACCAGTGGTGGATCTTCTTGTATCTGGACATCTTGCCTGTCGGCATCACATTAAGCCCGAAGATGCAAATTTGAAGAGCTTAGGGAAAGAATACCGCGAGCAAGTGTATCAAGAAGCTATGATGCCCAGATATGGCAGGGATATGACAGGGACACACTAGTGAAGTATCAGACACAATACGTAACCCATTGTGACGTATCCATGCATCATAGCTGAGAAAATAATGGATTATCCTCCTAACAACAGATAAATGATGCTAAGTAGGTTCGGCCCAGCCGGTAACAATGCTTCATTTACATTGGATAAGAAACAAGCAATATTAGCATGACTATGGAATCCAACTGCTAAGTGAACATATGAGGTGGAAGCAAAAGAAAAAAGCGTCATGGTCAAACTTTCCATTGTTAAAATCAAAGAAAAGAGGGATGAATGGCTGACATCCTAGTTCTAGAGTGAGATTCAATATACACTTAGTTAATATTGTAGGAAACTAATTCCTCCCCAGAACTGAATATCCTCGTCACTGAACTTAAAATGCAGAAAACTCTTCACATAGAACACCAACATGTAATGAAGGGAGAGCAGCAGGCCCATAGATCAATGAATCCCAAATGGTTTCCAACCAAAGTTGCAAGCCTTTCTTCCATCTTGGTATCATACTTGGCAATTATGTTCCAGACCCCATTTCAATTTGACTCCAAAATGAAACGTTTTAGCTATTTGGGCATTTCAGTCAGGGTTGTCAAACTTAACATAAATGGTCACGAACTGACAATCATTAAATCATATTGATGGTATTGGTTGGACCTCCTCTAATCCACAATGATAGAACTAACCTGATCGGAATTCAACCAAGGAAACTAAGAGAGTTTGAGGGACATAAGCATAGCAGAGGATAGAATTAAAACAGTCAAGTAGAGATAGGTAACCAAATAAAGAAATCAGCATCAATAATGATCTACCAAACCTTATCATAATGCACTCACACAATAGTCTACTTAATTTATCAAATCATAATTATGCAATCATAGACTTTCACATCGATTGAAGGGGCATTTTTAAAAGACGCCAGTTAAATTTTCTTTCTTGTACAAAGCTAAATGTTGGGCAACCAAGATGAAAAACAAGTCAAAACTACATGTTAAAAAGATCTCCATGCTTAGACTAGTTTATGGAGTTACAAGAAAGGATAGAATTAGGAATGTTCATATAAGAGGAAACTTACATACGTATCCAATAGAAGAGAAATTCAAGAAATATATAGTTTGAAATGGTTCAGACATGCAAAATGAGGACCAGCAAAGACGGACCCATTTGCCTACTTGGCTTGTGAATTCATAGGAACTCATAGCAACAAGGGTTCTAGGGAGTATTAAAGAGGCAAGGAGTGACCAAGATTGGATGGCCATTTGAGGATCTTCACCTTTACTTCAATTTTAGAAGCTCTAGAATGTATTGCTTAGAATTCCTAGGAATTTAATACCGAGCCAACAAATGAGCCTAAACGTGACTTTAAATCTGGTTAGTTGGGTCGGAGTGCAAAAATAACACTCACAAAGGCAACTCCAGACAGATGTATATCTAGGCTTCTATTAATCTTAACGAGTTGGAAATAACATTAATCCATTTGCCCAAGCAAATTCACACAAGCACAAACATTGAAATGACAGTGGCAAAATAACAAACACGTGAGCCGCATGGAAAGGCTCGAGATAAAAAGAAAACCAATGCCCTCAATCACCAATCAGGACGGCTGATTTGTGTGATTTCATTTCTGATGGGCATATTATATGCAAAAACTACACAAATCAGAAGGTCTTAATCATCATTCGATCAGTACTGTAGGATTTACCAGACATTGAATTTGACTCCAAATAGGAAACTCCAATCAAACTATCATCATCTCCGTGTGTTTGATGTTGAGATGTTTTCTCCTCAGAGCCAGTTCAGCTATGTGGGGGCCACTTATGATCGTTGCACGAGGTCTAGGTTTGGCATGTGTCTCTAACCTTCAGTCACCGTTGGATTGAGTCTCAGCAAAATAAATGTGGTTAAAATACTAGGCTCTAAAGAAACTTGTTTTTTGTCAAAATATTTCGAGTGAGAAGATCCTACAAAAGTAAATCTCAATTAAGTCCATCAGATTTGAAAGTTTCTTTCAATTGGGTCCTAGAGCTGGCAAAAACCAACCTGGGTGCCAAATCAGCCCAGCCTGACCCGACCCGACCCGACCCGCGTAATATATAAGTCGGTTGCGGGTCAGGCTTTCCTAACCCATATTTAAACGGCTGGAGTTAGGGTTAGCTCGTTTAACTAGTATAACCAGTACAACCCATTTGCTTTTTATTATTGTTAAAACTTATACTCATACTTAATTCTATAGAGTATATCCTTTTATTTTCACATGATGTTTTTTTTATATTTTATGAAGACTTTATTTTATTTCTATTAATTTTTTTATTCTATTTCTATAGTCACTATTTAAAAAATGTATACTACACTCATTGTATAAATAACTCATTCTCATTCTTTTTTCTCAAGTAGACCATTTGTCAACTTACTTAAAGAATATTTTTGTGTACTCTTCTCTCTTAGAAGGATTATGGATATGAAGAAAATACAATGAATATGAAAAGAAAAAATACAAAAAATCAAGTAATAGTCGAGTGAATGCTAAGTTTCCACACTATTTTCTCCTTATGCTAACACAAGCTAAAGAGAATGGTGAATTATGGTATCATGACCCAGGCTTAGGCATAAATTTTTAACCCAACCTCAGTTGAGCCTAAAGCTGATTTAAGATCCTATATGAAACAAATTAACAATAGACATATCATAACCCAAGTAGAGCCTGTACATATTGCCCTGTCATAATTGGTTTTAAAGTGCACCAATAAGATTTATAAAATTAAGGATTGTTCTTTTAGATCTTATCTCATTTTTATAAATCAACTTATTGAGTCTAATTTAAACTTTGGGTATGATTAATGCCTTAAAAGGACTGTCAATAAATGTTTGTTAAAGGAGGTGGAATGATATGTGATATTATCTCATCAGGATGCTTGGGCCATGAATGCATGATTGAGGGTCCTATGATTGACCGGCACTGTAGATGTTTCTTTTGCTTGTTACTTCCTTTGGCTAGCTTGAATTAGTCGAGCCACTTCGCACGTAAGAGTTGGTTGTAACTGTAGGAGTCGGTTGTAACTGTAGGAGTCTAGTAGAGTAGATCATTTAAGAAAGTGGGTTATTTGTTGTAATCTCTTGTATTTATTTGGGACTTACATTCAATAAAATAACCATCTGAATTATCAACACAAAAAACTCTTGGTTCATAGGAGATCATCTACTTTCTTTCTTCTTACCTTTGTGAGCATTGCTTAAGCCGACTCTACTGTTAACATTGCACCCCTTTCCAAGAAAACCAAGTTAGAACTTAGAACTTGATACAGATTTGAGATTACACACCCGATATCAAGTGAAAAAGGGTTAAAGGGTAGGAGTGTAGGACACAACTGACAGCCATCCATCTATCTTAACAAGATCACCACAAAAACAAAAAAACAAAATAGAGAGAGAAGAAGAAAGTAGAATTAGGAGATGAACATCACATACCTCGTATGGAGTATGAACAATCTCAGGCTGCCTGCCTGCCTAGAAGTGGAAGAGACGAGTGGAAGCACTTTCTCCAGGTCAGATGAAACCCAAACGGCAAATTGCAAAATGGCAGATGAGATGACTGATGAGTCTCCTTCTCTCTTTGCTTGCTTGCTGCCTTGAGACTTGAGTGCCTTCTACCCCACGTCATGTAATGTTGAACGGAATAGACATCTGGCTCTGCATACGTTATATCATATATGTCTTGAGTCTTGCATCATAATTGGGCCCCCCCTGAAAAATGGGCCCTGGGCAAGGGCACTTACAGCCCTTGTCCAGCTCTTGTCCAGGGCCGGGCCTGCCCCTGAGCACTGTAGCTCAAGGTTGTAAGAAAGTTCATATCACCTCCCTTGCAACCAATTTTGAGCACTATAGCTTGAGGTTGTAAGAAAGTTACCATCACCTCCCTTGCAACCAGTTTTGGTTGATCTTTTGTATTCTAATCATTTTGGCCGAATCGACAATTTCAGACTTAAATGGCAATGGCCGAAATAATCTGAAATCCCAACCGAATATATTTCATATGGTTGATCGGTTCGGACACATGACCAGACTGAACTTGTACGGCCATTTCGTCCGAACCAACTGATTATAGGGATTAGGGTTGTTGCAAACTTACAGCTTTAGTATGTTAAGTACTTTTGGGAAACCAAATTTGTGTACTCCATTATTAATTACAAAAGAAAAAAAAAAAAAAAACAATTTTCTTTGGCTAACCAACTGTGATGTGCAGAAAATATACCATAATGGGCTCGTCTTTTGTCACCAATAGGAGTTTTTGCACTCATTATTAACATTCAAATAATCAAAGTCTTAGGCCCATCCCCAAGTATAAATGAGTCCCTCTTCCATACTATCTTTCATATTTTGATCACAATTCATGTTGTGGTTTAAAACACCTTCTGGTATGAATGCCGTCTTGGTTTATGCTTGATATGATATTCTATACCTGTATCGGCATTGCATGAAAACAAAAGCAAATGGAGAGAGAGCATACCTGTGACACCACGCTCGTTCTTCCCATTACTGTCACTTTCGGATACTTTCGCCTTGACTAGCCAAAAGTATTTGGTTTGGTCAAGCATTTGAACGGGAGTGCCCATCAAAAAATTTTGCGCCCCTTAATTAGGACAACTTTAGAGGCCTATTTATCTTTTAGCCCCTTAAAACGAAGGGAAGGGAAGTGTGATTAGAATTTAGAGACAATGCTTTATAAACATTACTAGCAACAACTGGCCATGCTTAGCTCGGGCCAAAAAAATAAAAATGTGTTTGAATTTATTAATTACTTAAAATCTTATTTATTTATAAAATTTAGATTGAGATCTTATTGTCATCTAACTTTGAAATTGCTATGAAATAATAATATAAGGAGAAGAATGATAACGACAATTGGGAAACTCTCAAGTCTACTATAAAGGCCAAAAAATAAGAAAGAAAAAAAAACCAGTATTACTTAAAGGGAAAACAATAATGGGGGAATAAAAAAAAAGAGAATATTGTGTAGACAAACTAAATCAAATTGTGGCAAGGGTTACTGCATCTCTAGCACACGCTATAGAATATTTTCATTTACAACAAATTAGAAAGCAACAATACACTCTCTAATCATAATAGAAAGAAAATGAATTAATCTTTCCCTAAAACATCTATACAAAGAACAAAATATAATAAAGAAAAAGCAACAACAACAAAATAAAGCAGCAAATCCATGTAACCCTTTAATATCCATAGCAACAAAGGCCCGGGCTAGAAGTAAAAATATAATAAAGTTAAAGCTTTTTTTAAAATATTTTTAAGAAAGAAAAAAAATCTAGAAAAATTATTCTATGCATCGCCAATATATTTAAAGCTGATTGATCTTGGTGCGTTAGAATCTCACACATGCCTAAGGATCAATTCCTAGGCCTTCAAGTTTAAAGCATTACATCTTATAACTGTTAGTGCCACATTTTCATGAGCACTATTTTTGTATTGTCAATTCTGTGCCAAAGATTCTCGAAGACATTGCCTTTTCCAACTTCTCCAAGGTAAGTTTATTTCAAGAGGAATGTCAAGCTTTTGGAAGGCCGGGATTAGTCAAAAGAGAGACTGTGTGTACCAACCTTCTCAGGTAATATGGACTTTGTATTAAACTAGTTTTCAAACTTTTATAGACAGCTCTAAAAAGTTCAGAAGAAGCTGATTCAGTGACCTTTCGGTCACCTAGCGGCTAGCCACTTTATTATAAGCAGCTAGCCGCCAGGTAACCGAATTCCTCGGTTACTTTTTCAGAGAGCAACTCCAAATTTGATATAGGAGTTCGATCACCCAGCGGTCAACTCACGGCTAACTGTCAGGTAACCGAAGTGAATGGTTACTTTTCGAGAATGCTTATCTGCTTCTGGAAAATATCTTCGGCCACCTAGCGGTCACCTTACGGCTTGCCGCCAAGGTTATCGCCGGCTAACCGTGAGCTGATCGAATTCTAAAATATGACCCTTACTCATAATCTTTTGAAAAGAGGCCAGTCGAGGTGTTTGGAGGCTAGCTGCCATACTATTCATTGGAGCTTTGTTTATAAATATCTGGAGCTCATTTTTCACAGTATCTTTTACACTTTGGAAGGGTCTTCATTTCTACTTCTTCCCAACTAAGCTCTCCAATCCTCTTCCAAACACACCAATACCTGATCTAGGCTAATCTAAGAACTTCCTTGGCTTCAAATGAGTGTGTTTGGAGGAAGACCTTCTAGGGTACTTTGAACCCCAAAGTTTTTAATCAACTTAATCCTAGAACTCAAACATCTTCATCTTGATTGTGCAACTCATTGGAGCATCTTCATCTACACCGAGCTAGTATCAACAAGTTAAAGTTTAAACTGCGGTTAGAGCTTCGTCGAACACTTTCCAGACTTCATCAAAGGCAAGTGTTCGCCCTCCAATCAAGTTCTACAATCTGTGTCTACTGAGATAGTGGATTGAAACTGTGTGCTTCAACCACTTTAAATATTACGTGTGGGGGATTAGCTCTGTGTGATCGAACCTCGTTATCAAAATCGAGTAGTGTAAGTGATTGGAATCATTACGTGTGTAGTTTGATTCTTCATAATGGTACCATGGGACTATGTGACCCTTGTGAATGGATGTAGGACATGTGGTCCGAACCACTATAAATCTATGTGCGTCTCTCTATATTGCTTATTTCAATATCTTGGTCTAGTTTCATATTCATTCTCTATATTTCCTACATCTCACTTGATCACTTTGTAATCTTGTTTAATTTGTTAAAAATTGGCAAAGGAGTTCAATAGTCGTACCCCCCCCCCCCCCCCCCCCCCCCCCGACTTGTACACTAGCCCTAGCTGCACTTTCAATAACCAGTATTTCAACTTAGCAAAGTAAAAAAAAACTATATAAGAAAATAGAAAGAAGTTAAGAGGGTGTTTGGATAAACGGAGAATATAATATTACTAAATTTAAATATTGTAAGATTTCATTATCACATAATAAAATAGTGTCATATTACAATATTATGTCACTTATGATGTTTTGCAATTTCTACAAATCTCAATATACCTTGAAGTGTTTGGCAAGTTATAAAAATCTCACTAGATGATGCACTAAAATTAGAGATGAATATAGAAACCGGGATGATTGACCCAATGGGAGCCCACTAACTATTAGTCATGCTAGAGTGATTTAATATTGGTAACCATGGTAGGGTCTATCTAATTAGAAAATTATTAGAATGAATGTTAAAAACCACAAGCAATGTATTTTAACCAATGTGGGTCCACCAAATGTTAATAACTATAATATAATACATCCAATGGTGATTATAGCAGAGAGCCATATTGAGTGTTCAACATCATTGAAGAATTCATTTATGAAAAATCAATGTAGGACCCATTTGATATTTTTTTGGTAACCGGATGTTGAGTTCATGAATTTGCACATTTACACATCATATTAAGATGAATTAGATATTTAATTAGGTGATTTACATCATTATTCATCTAATTTCATCATTTCATGCATTTTCACCTAGGAACCTGAATTTTCATACTTTTCATACATTTTCTGCATTAACTTAGAATGTTTTGCAAATTTTCTCCGAAGAGTCCCAAATGGAGTAGAACTCTGTCCAAATGGGTATCGCTTCAGTATGGGCTCTTCAATATTCAATGTGTTGAATTAGAATGTGCAGAAAATGAGAATTACAGGCCTCTGTCACGGAATCCACTTTCAAGCACACATTTTCATCCTGGGCCCTGCATTGCTGAATTGAAGTAAATTGAAGAATTCACCATGTGAACCCTACACACAAGCCATATGCAAATCAATCAAAGGAGGGGTCCACTCATTATGTCAGTTGAAGAATCCTAACTACAGTAGAAGACTTCTCAGAGGGCCCACTGTTCAAACAGATGAAATGTCCCACATGGCAGGGTCTGCAATAGTTGCAAATTTGAAATTATTAATGGATAATTCAAAGAGTACAATTTTGATTGGAACAAAAGAAGAAGAAAAGAAGAAGAGTTTGAATCATCCACATCTGATGTCCTTTCGAAAATGAAAGTTGTGCAGAGATAGAATACATTGCAAATCAAATTTTAGAAGTTAATCCCGTTTTTCTCAGGACAACTCATCTTCAAATGATCATAACTTTCAATCCGACCGTCGGATCGATGAAATTTACCTACTGTTGGAAAGCTTATTCAGAGTAGATACTCGTGGAGTCCAAGAATGTGTAAATCAGAGCTATATTGACAAAGTTATGGGTCTGGAGATTCTCATGTTCATTTTTAGACGAGATTGCAAATTAAATCCACACCATTGATAATCAATTGTTGCACATCCCTTGTGGGACCCCATTTGAAGATTAGCCAAGCCACCCAGAGGTTTCCAGAAGCTTCCAACTCATTCAAATTCAAAAAAGGATAAGAGATATACCTTATCAATGAAGATAAACCAAATCTGCAGAGAAGGTGTCCAAATTCAATGTATCTGATAGATAACCGGAGAAATAAAAGAAACCAAAAAGTAGCATACGGGAGTAACTCCCTCCCCTGGACGTCCATAATCACTCTCTCTCTCCTCTTTCTCTTCTTTCTCTAATTAATGGAATTTAATTTTTATTTTTGGGTATTATGGAGCCCTGTTCCAGAAATTAGGATTTTTAGAAAAGAGATTTCTGAGAGATCATTGTACAAGGAGATGCTATGGATGAAATTACTTATGGAGTTCTTTTCAATGGCTAGCTAGATTCCTGGATTGGAGCATACAGATGAAGCTAAGTAGATCTTTGATTTAATCTATGTTATTTTTCTATTATTTTCTTGTCTCTTTTAAATGCATGCTCTATTAGAGTAATAGATCTGTCTTCATGAATTAGGCAGCCTCTGTTTTGATTTCTAATGAAAATAGTTTGATGATTTATACTTATTTTGATAGATTATGCTTAGGGCTGAGATCCTTTGATAATTTATTCTTAATTTGATGAGTCATGCTTATGATTTTTCATTCTTTTATGAGGTGAAGGAGGTCTTGGGTTGTAACCTTATTCTTTTTATTAAATTTTTTTTTTTTTGCAAAAGACAAATCCTCCGGATCCAAAACATTGATTTGTTTATGATCTGAGTTAATTTTTTTAGACAAATAGTAGAATAATTGCATGGATGGATTAATTATCTTGTTTAGTGGATTCTGGATGCTCTGATCTGTTTTATATATTTGATTGGTTTGTGTTTCTGTATTGTTCTAGTTTTTTTCTTGGATCTCAATTACTTATTAAGCTTTGATTAATTATCTTGTTTAGTGGATTCTGGATGCTCTGATCTGTTTTATATATTTGATTGGTTTGTGTTTCTGTATTGTTCTAGTTTTTTTCTTGGATCTCAATTACTTATTAAGCTTTGATTAAAAAAATCATATTTTAAATTTTAACTTAGTAGTGCTCCTTGTGGGATTCGACCTGTACTTGTCACTCTCTCAAAAGGACAGCTGTGCAGTTGCAGTATTAAAATATTGAATTTAAATTCACATCAAGTTTTTGACGCCGTTGCCGGGGAGCCAAATCTTAGTTTTTGTTAAAAATCTGATTTTTTTTTTTACTTTTATTAGATTCATATGCATGCTCATATCTAGGTTGCATTAGTTATTTAGTAATCTAATTTGCACTAGTAGTGTTCTTTGCAATTAGTATTAGTTAGTAATTCTCTTTAATAATTTTTTAAACTTTTCTGATTTTTTTGATATTTTTTTTATTAATTGAATTTTCGGAATAAATAATTAATTAATAAAAAAAGCAAAAAAATTTTTTGAAGCATTTCTTTTAATTCAGAATTTCAGTAAATAAAAAAAAAATTTAGATTGGTTTAACTAGTGTCCTGATTAGATTAGGATTGGTAAGATAAAGTTTAAAATCCTTAGGACTAGTTGTTTTGATTAATATGCCAACCTTAAAATTCTGAAATTAGGTAGTTGGAAGTTTTAAAATTCTATCTCTTAAGTTGTTTAGATTAGTTAGAGTTTTAAAATCTGAAATTTGAATTGGATAAGATTAGATTTCTTATAATTGAAAACTCTAACCACATCTGGACACTTGTTGGATAATTTAGAATTTCTGATTTTTTTTATTTTGTAGATAGATTTTTTTTATTTGTTTTAATAACTTAGAATCCACTTTGATAGAGTTTTTATTAACTTGGTGTCTTTTGAATTTTCTAATTTTTTTTTAATTAGGATAAGATAGAGAATTTTGAGTTGATTTGTTAAATTAGGATTTATTAACAAGAGTTTCTTTTGAATATCTTACCTTGTAAGAGGAGAATTGCACAAAAACAGGAAATTGTGTGAATTTTCTCTAAGCAAACAAGTTGCTCTCAGAATTGCTAATAACAAATTGCTCTCAGAACTGCAAAATTTGCCAAAAAAAAAAGAGGCGTGGTGGGCCCGCTGTAAGAGTTTCTAAACTTTACCCCACGAATCTTTTACTTGCAAGTGGGGCTTGAGTGATTTAAATTTCAGCAAGTATGATTGTATGATTGACACACCAAGTAAACTGAACCACACGCACTTAGTTAAGGGCAATTGCCCTAATCAAATAAGGACTGGATTTCATCACCAGATCCTTGCTCAATTAGGTTTAATCACCTCTCACATAGTAACCTAAACATTAATTAAAATTAAGTAGAAACGAGACCATAGGACTCGAGCTCATTAGGACGAAGACCACAAAAGGTTGCACCAATTGCGCTCTTTGGTCAACTCGATGTCTAAGTAAGTCTCGTCCCTACTAAAAAGGGTGGCAGTCTCCGTTCTAGGAGTTTGGTTCTTAAGCGGGACCCTTGCCAAGCGCATTGTGACCCCACCACTCATCCTGGGGACTTACCTGGTCAATTTGGCTTCATAAGACCGGATTGGAGGCCTTAGTGCACTCTTCAAACCAGTTAGGAGTTGTCTAGTGAGTTAGGCTAACCCTAGGATATTCTTTTGTGCTCAATCTTTGTGCTTGACTGCTTGTGCATCATCTAGTAAGACCATTAGTGCCCCGCATATAGATTAGGCTTGCATTTCTTTAAAGTTGAACCCGATGCATGCGCTCTAGACCTAAGAGAGAGAAACTGTGGGTACGCAAGAGTAAAAGGTTAGGATAGAGCCTGAATTAGCCTTAACCGTTGTCGGAAAGTCCTCCATTTTTGAAGAATTTGTTAGGATGACTGATCAAGTGGACACACCCATGACTTTGAAGGACTACATGTACCCCACCAGGACAACTCAACCGTCTTGCATCATCCTGCCTCAGACCAATGCTACATTTGAACTGAAATCTGGCATGATCCAGATGCTCCAAGTATTCCGTGGGCTAGACCAGGAAAACCCATATCAACATGTTAGGGAATTTGAGGACATTTGTGGGACCATGAGAATCAATCGCATGACTGAGGAGGCCCTTAAACTTAGATTATTTCCTTTCTCCCTAAAAGAAGAGGCTAAAGCTTGGTTTTATGCCTTATAGGCTGGGTCCATCACTACATGGGCCAAGTTAGTCGAAGAATTTTACAAAAAATTATACTCCAAGCAGAAAACAGTTTCGATTAGGCAGTTCATCAATGGATTCCATCAAATGGAAGGGGAGACACTTTACAGTTTTTTTGGAACGGTTCAAGGACCTCTTAATCCAGTGTCCCCACCACGGATTTGAAAAAATCCGATTAGTCCAGATCGTGAATGAGGGTTTGGATTACCCTACTAAGCAAATGGTGGAATCTTTCTGTAGTAGGAAGTTTACACAGAAGACAGCAGAAGAAGCTTGGACATTTTTGGAAGATACCGCTGAGAATACATTACAGTGGGCCCCAATCAAGAGGGAGCCCACTAAAACCACCATTCCTGAAAAGGGGGGGATGTTCAAACTTGAACCCAAAATTGAGGTAGAAGCCAAATTAGTCACTCTGGTAAGGAGAATAGAGGCCTTAGAACTGAACCAAAAGCCCACTCCAAACACTTTGGAGTCATTGAAATATAACCAGGCCATGAATGGAGGGATTGACCCAACAACTTTGGGTCAGACCGAGTCTATTGAGGAAGTGAATGCGCTTTATCAAAACACTCGTTTTGATAATCATCAAAGGTATGACCCTTACTCCAACACATACAATCCAGGTTGGAGGGATAATCCGAATTTTTCTTGGACCAAGGGTCCAACTCAAGGTAGCCCATCACAATCCCATCAACTTCAGTCTAGTGCTCCACCCGGTTTCCAAAAGCCCAATTTCACCCCCAATCCGCAAAATCAGCGAATAGATTCTCTTGAGGAAACCATGAAACTGTTAGCTCAGAATACCCTCCAGTTCCAGGAAAGCACTGTTCAGAGCTTAAATGCTAACACACAATCAATTGCAAAACTAGAATATCAGATGGGCCAACTGGCCAACTCCATCAGTGCCAGAGACAAGGGAACCTTCCCTAGTCAACCTGAACCTAATCCCAAGGGCCAAGTCGTTCCTGGTCCTAAAGGAAAAGGCCAAGAACAAGTCCAATCCATCATCACTCTTAGGTCGGGTACACAGGTTGATAATAAGGTCAAACTATCCAAGGAACTTGAGAAAGAATCAAGTGAGAAAGTGGAAACTGAGGAACCAAGTGCGAATGTTGAACCCATATTAGAACCAGAGAACCCAGTCAATACTGAACCATCACCTAGTGAGCCCACTCCTAGGACCTATGTTCCCAAGGCACCATACCCACAGAGGCTACGCCCAGCAAAATCAACTGTTCAGTTGGATAAAATGCTTGAAGTATTCAAACAAGTGCAGATTAATATCCCACTACTTGATGCTATCCAACAGATTCCGGCCTATGCAAAATTTTTGAAAGACCTTTGCACCTTCAAAAGGATTACCAATGTGCCTAAGAAGGCTTTTCTAGCCCAACAAGCTAGTTCAATCATTTCCTGTCCAACCCCGATCAAATATAAGGACCTAGGGTGTCCTACCATTTCTTGTCAGATAGGGGACCATCACATAGAGAAAGCTTTGCTAGACTTGGGTGCAAGTGTGAACCTTCTGCCGTACTCTGTTTATGAAGAATTAGGTTTAGGGGAGTTGAAAAAGACCCATGTGACCTTGCAATTGGCTGATGCATCAATTCGATACCCCAAGGGGGTAGTTGAAGATGTTCTTATCAAAGTCGGAGACTTTGTGTTCCCTGTCGATTTTGTTGTCTTGGATACCAAACACACATCTAAGGCTGAACCCAAAATTCCAATAATCTTGGGGAGACCATTCATTGCCACCTCTAATGCCTTGATCAATTGTAGGAATGGAGTGATGCAAATTTCTTTTGGGACCATGACAGTCAAAGTGAACATTTTTAATGTTAGTAAGCAACCTCCTGATGAGGATGATGGGGTTTTTCACATTAGTTACATTCATGAATTGGTGGAAAATCACTTACCCCATTTGAAACTTAAAGACCCACTAGAGGCTTGTCTGGCCCACTTTGGAAGTGATTTTGATGTAGATGGACATATTGAGGAAGTCAATGCACTGTTAGACTCAACCCCATCCATGGACTGCTCAAGGTGGCAACCGAAGCTTGAGATTCTGACTCCATCTGCTTCCCCACCTGTCCCATCAATTGTAGAGCCCCCTAAGTTAGAACTCAAGCAGTTGCCGAATACCTTGAAATATGTATTTTTAGGCTCGCTAGAAACCCTTCCAGTAATTATAGCTTCAGACTTGGACCCTGTCCAAGAGAATTTTGGATGAACATAAGGAAGCTATAGGGTGGTCCATTGCAGATATCAAAGGAATTAGCCCATTTGTGGTCCAACATAAAATCCATTTGGAAGAAAATGCAAAAACTTCTCGTGATTGAACCCTGCAATGAAGGAAGTTATTAGGTCTGAAGTCTTAAAATTACTCGATGCAGGGGTGCTTTACCCCATATCTGATAGTGCATGGGTGAGCCCGGTTCAAGTGGTACCAAAGAAATCTAGAATAACAGTGGTTCAAAATGAAGGCAATGAATTGGTACCCACTCGGATACAGACTGGATGGAGGGTATGCATTGATTATAGGAAGTTGAACTCAGTCACTCAAAAAGATCATTTTCCCCTCCCATTCATGGATCAGATGCTCGAAAGGTTAGCCGGTCATGCTTATTATTGTTTTCTTTATGGTTATTCCGGTTACAATCAAATTTCAATTGCACCCGAGGACCAGGAAAATACCACCTTCACCTGTCCGTTTGGCACTTTCGCTTACAGACGCATGCCCTTTAGGCTATGCAATGCACCGGCCACCTTTCAAAGGTGCATGTTGAGCATATTTTCTGACATGGTAGAAAGATTCATTGAGGTTCTCATGGATGATTTCTCGGTCTTTGGCAATTCTTTTGAGGAGTGCTTACATCATTTGTCCTTGGTACTTGAAAGATGCAAAGAAAAGAATCTAGTATTAAATTGGGAGAAATGTCATTTTATGGTAAAAATGGGCATAGTTCTGGGATATATTATTTCTAATAATGGAATTGAGGTGGACAAAGCAAAAATTGATTTGATCTCCAAATTGCCACCACCAAAATCAGTTAAACAGATTCGATCATTCCTGGGCCATGCTGGTTTTTATCATAGATTCATCAAGGATTTTAGTAAAATCGCTAAACCTCTGTGCCAATTGCTGACAAAAGAGGCCCCGTTTGAATTTGATGAGAAGTGTCTAAAGGCCTTTGAGAGACTAAAAAATGAACTAACTTCAGCCCCTATAATTCAGCCACCTGACTGGACCATTCCATTTGAGCTAATGTGTGATGCATCCGATACAGCTATTGGAGTTGTTTTGGGTCAACGGGTTATGAAGTTATCTCATGTGATTTACTATGCTAGTAGGACCCTCAATGATGCGCAGCTAAATTACACAACCACTGAAAAAGAATTGCTTGTTGTGGTTTTTGGCTTGGAGAAATTTCGGTCCTACTTGATAGGGTCCAAAGTCATCATCTACACAGACCATGCAGCTTTGAGATACCTTCTGTCCAAAAAGGATGCAAAAGCCCGATTGATCCGGTGGATCCTTCTGCTACAAGAGTTTGATTTGGAAATAAAAGATAAAAAAGGATGTAAAAATGTTGTAGCAGACCATCTTTCGAGGATACCTTTAGAGCCATCAAATGAGGTCCCACTGAATGAAAATTTTCCTGATGAACAATTGCTCAGTATTTCTCAAATCCCCTGGTTTGTAGATATAATCAATTACCTTGTTACAGGGGAGATGCCCGCCCATTGGTCACAACATGATCGACAAAATTTCTAGCTGAGGTCAAGTACTTTTTCTGGGATGACCCGTATCTTTTTAAATACTGCCCAGACCAGATCATCAGAATATGCATTCCTGATCATGACCATTACTCGGTAATTTCCTTCTGCCCTGATCATGCTTGTGGAGGCCACTTTAGTTCGAAAAAGACAGCTGCAAAAGTTTTGCAGTGTGGATTTTACTAGCCCACTATCTTTAAAGATTGCCACACTTTCTGTTTAAATTGTGAGAGGTGTCAAAAGCTTGGCAAGCTCAATAGAAGGAACATGATGCCCTTGAATCCCATACTTGTGGTAGAAATTTTTGATGTGTGGGGAATTGATTTCATGGGGCCATTTCCAAATTCCTTTGGAAATCTTTACATTTTGCTGGCAGTAGACTATGTTTCCAAGTGGGTGGAAGCCATACCAACAAAGAAAAATGATCACTATGTGGTGATTAAGTTCGTAAGAGATCATATCTTTTCTCGCTTTGGTACCCCTAGAGCAATCATTAGTGACGGAGGCACTCACTTTTGCAACCGTCCCTTTGAGCATTTGCTGAAAAAATATTCTGTCACCCATAAAGTTGCTACACCTTATCACCGACAAACAAGTGGCCAAGCGGAAATATCAAATAGGCAAATTAAACAAATTCTGGAAAAGACGGTCAATCCCATTCGGAAATACTGGTCTTTGAGATTGATCAACGCACTGTGGGCCTATCGAACCGCTTACAAGACACCTATTGGGATGTCCCCATATAGGTTGGTCTATGGGAAGGCATGCCACTTGCCTGTTGAATTGGAGCATAGAGCTTATTGGGCCATTAAGAAGTTTAATTTTGACTTACCCACTGCGGGCACTCTCCGCAAATTGCAACTCTATGAGTTGGAAGAACTTCGAAATGATGCCTATGAGAATGCCAAGATCTACAAGGAAAGAATGAAGTTGCACCATGATAAGTCAATTTTAAGAAAATCTTTTGAACCGGGTATGAAAGTCATTTTGTATAACTCCCGATTACACCTTTTTCCAGGGAAGTTACGAACCCAGTGGACTGGTCCATTCATTGTCAGGACTGTTTACTTTCATGGTGCTGTGGAAATTGAAAATCCCGAGAATGGGGATGTTTTCAAGGTGAATGGTCAACGGTTGAAACCGTTTCTAGAACTAAAGGATAAAAACGTTGAGGATATCCTTCTGGAAGACCCAATTTACCAAGACTAATAATTTTTTATCGTGTCGGGCTGACGACATTAAACTTAGCGCTGTTTGGGAGGCAACCCAATTTTGGAAGGTAATTGAGCTGGTTGATCACATTCTTTTGCAATCACCCCACGCGGTAAGATGTTCTAATTTTTCTTATTGTTCATTTTCACATTACACATGCATTCATAACATTGAGGACAATGTTGAATTTAGGTTTGGGGGTGTGAGTTAGAACTTGACATATGATCATTCGTTCAATTTTCATTCTACATTTTCTTTTTTGCTTTGCTTTGGTTTTTAGGAGATTTAAAAAAAAATTGTGTTGTTAGAGGGAAACTTTCGAGAGAATTTTTATTGGCTGAAGATATTTATTTTGGGGAAAAGAAAATGATGGTTCGCCATTTTATTTATGGAAAGGGTTTTTGGAGAAGTGATGAATTTTGATCCCTCACTTTTACACAGGTGGTATACGTTTTCAAGATTTTGAATGTGAAGCTATGATTTCCATTTTTTCTTTGATAAAAAAAAAGGAAAATCGACCCTTAGTGTACAAAGCTTCCTGGTTCAATGGGTGGATACATGGAAAGGGCTGCCTATTGTTGGGGACCACAAAAAAAAAAAGAAGAGAAAATATATAAAAAAGTGTAAAGAATAAAAAGTTTTGTAACTAGTTTGGGTTTGTAGCCTTTTTAACCCGAGCCAGTAAGCCCGTAGGGGTATTTACATACCTAGTGCCCTAAAGACATCTATTTTGGGAGTCACTGGCCTAATGCTCGTTACATGGGTTAATTAGAAAGCTTAAAGAACCTAGACATTGCACAGTCACATGTGTGTGTTTGAAAAAAAAATGCGGCCTTTGAAAAAACAGTAGTGCGAAAGCCGTCATTATTGCCTTGAGAGGAAGACTGTTTTTCTTTACTAAGATTAGGTAGCCCAAAATTTAAAATAAAATAAAATAAAATTCATGGAAATTATTGGTGGATCATTTGATGCTTATTACGAATACATCTTTTCACCGTGCACAATCAATTAACATGATTTCGAGAATTTCTAACCAAAAGATAGGATTGGTGAACCGAATTTAAGAGAATCGAGAATAGGCAGTGTCTATAAATTTTTTCTTGGAAGAAGTTTCCCTAGATTTTGATAGGTTTTAAACATCTTTTGCAAAAAAAAAAAAAAAAGGAAAAAAGAATTTTGTGGGTAGATTCAATGCAAACCCTCACGAGGCACAATTCGTCCACTAGGGGGAACCTAGGGGTTTAAGGGCTTGTTGCATACGCTAAATGCAACCGAGAGCACCAGCGAAAGTGGTTTTGTTTTCATATTTACTTTTTAGATTATGTCAAAAAACTTCAAACCTTTTTGCTCGTAACTTTTGCTAAGGGACTAGCAAAATGCTCGTTGGGGGGTGTGTTGAGTTCATGAATTTGCAAATTTACACATCATAATAAGATGAATTAGATATTTAATTAGGTAATTTACATCATTATTCATCTAATTTCATCATTTCATGCATTTTCACCTAGGAACCTGAATTTTCATACTTTTCATATATTTTCTGCATTAACTTAGAATGTTTTGCAAATTTTCTCCGAAGAGTCCCAATTGGAGTAGAACTCTATCCAAATGGGTCCCGCTTCAGTATGGGCTCTTCAGTATTCAATGTGTTGAATTAGAATGTGCAGAAAATGAGAATTACAGGCCTCTGTCACGGAATCCACTTTCAAGCACACATTTTCATCCTAGGCCCTGCATTGCTGAATTGAAGTAAATTGAGAAATTCACCATGTGGACCCTACACACAAGCCATATGCAAATCAATCAAAGCAGGGGTCCACTCATCATGTCAGTTGAAGAATCCTAACTACAGTAGAAGACTTCTCAAAGGGCCCACTATTCAAACAGATGAAATGTTCCACATGGCAGGGTCCGCAATAGTTGCAAATTTGAAATTATTAATGGATAATTCAAAGAGTACAATTTTGATTGGAACAAAAGAAGAAGAGTTTGAATCATCCACATCTGATGTCCTTTCGAAAGTGAAAGTTGTGCAGAGATAGAATACATTGCAAATCAAATTTTAGAAGTTAATCCCATTTTTCTCAGGACAACTCATCTTCAAATAACCATAACTTTCAATCCAACCATCGGATCGATGAAATTTACCTACCGTTAGAAAGCTTATTCAGAGTAGATACTCGTGGTGCACAAGAATGTGTAAATCAGAGCTATATTGACAAAGTTATGGGTCCGGAGATTTTCATGTTCATTTTTAGACGAGATTGCAAATTAAATCCACACCATTGATAATCAATTACTGCACATCCCTTGTGGGACCCCATTTGAAGATTAGCCAAGTCACCCAGAGGTTTCCAGAAGCTTCCAACTCATTCAAATTCAAAAAAGAATAAGAGATCGATATACCGTATCAATGAAGATAAACCAAATCTGCAGAGAAGGTGTCTAGATTCAATGTATCTGATAGATAACCGGAGAAATAAAAGAAACCAAAAAGTAGCATACGGGAGTAACTCCCTCCCCTGGACATCCATAATCACTCTCTCTCCTCTTTCTCTTCTTTCTCTAATTAATGGAATTTAATTTTTATTTTTGGGTATTATGGAGCCCTGTTCCAGAAATTAGGATTTTTAGAAAAGAGATTTTTGAGAGATCATTGTACAAGGAGATGCTATCAATGAAATTACTTATGGAGTTCTTTTCAATGGCTAGCTAGATTCCTGGATTGGAGCATACAGATGAAGCTAAGTAGATCTTTGATTTAATTAATCTATGTTATTTTTCTATTACTTTCTTGTCTCTTTTAAATGTATGCTCTATTAGAGTAATAGATCTGTCTTCATGCATTAGGCAGCCTCTGTTTTGATTTCCAATGAAAATAGTTTGATGATTTATACTTATTTTGATAGATTATGCTTAGGGCTGAGATCCTTTGATAATTTATTCTTAATTTGATGAGTCATGCTTATGATTTTTCATTCTTTTATGAGGTGAAGGAGGTCTTGGGTTGTAACCTTATTCTTTTTATTAATTTTTTTTTTTTGCAAAAGACAAATCCTCCGGATCCAAAACATTGATTTGTTTATGATCTGAGTTAATTTTTTTAGACAAATAGTAGAATAATTGCATGGATGGATTAATTATCTTGTTTAGTGGATTCTGGATGCTCTGATCTGTTTTATATATTTGATTGGTTTGTGTTTCTGTATTGTTCTAGTTTTTTTTCTTGGATCTCAATTACTTATTAAGCTTTGATTAAAAAAATCATATTTTAAATTTTAACTTAGTAGTGCTCCTTGTGGGATTCGACCTGTACTTGCCACTCTCTCAAAAGGACAATTGTGCACTTGCAGTATTAAAATATTGAATTTAAATTCACATCACCGGACCCATTTGATGTTAACAATCATATTAACCACGCTAATTATAGTAATCACTAGGGGCCCATTAATGTTGGTAATCATGGTAGAAATCCCCTAATGTGATAATTTGAAGGACCCACCTAATATTAGTAATCATTAAGAAACTATGTAATTATGATAGGGCTATGGGACCCACATAAAGTTTTTAAATACTAAACGGCCCATCTAATATTGAGAGTCATAGTATGATTCCTATAGAAACCATCAATATTAAAAAAAAAATGTAGTGGACCACCATGGTAGTAGTTTACCATAAAATTTATCTCTTGTTTGCAAATACCATTGACCCTTGTTTTGGTTAGTTTTCTTAACGAAAGATTGTTTGTTACAACATATACTTGAATATTATAATATGAAGGTTTTTTTTATAAGAAAGTGAGATATTGTAGGATACAATCCAAATTATCCAAACACCTAGTTTTTAGGTTTGTAGATTACGTTCTAAAGTAGGAGATAATATAGCAAAATCTTTAGAAATATTTGATTTACAAACACCTCCTAAACAATAATGTAAACTTACATAATGTGACAACCCTTTAATTCAAAGGCACTGACAATGATGACAATCATCACATCTAAGCGAGAAAATGAAAAATTATAGGAAAATGATAAGCAGTATTCAAACATACCCAAAAAGTTTGATAATACCATAACATTTTTTCTGTATATGACATGTAATTCCCTTATTCCTAGAATATTTATTGGACTTAGCCATTGCATCTAAAGCCACTGCTTTTGAAGCCACCATAACCAACAACACAATGCAAACAGAAACTACAACACGAATTGAAATAAAGATGCTAAAATGATTTATGGTGTGATAGGTTCTTTGGACAAACTCTGCAGCATACATCCCTGTTAATCTAACATATGTAAGCAACCAACAAGAACAAAAAAATATGTCATAAAGTCAAATGAAGTTTCAAACATCCCACATGTAATTGGTAATGAAAACTAGTGAATATATACAATGTAATTGGAAAAAAAGGAAAGAAGAAACATGATGAAATAAGCAAGACATCAAAGATTTGATTGAGGGACAAACCTTGACTATGTCTCTCTCCTTTGATCTGGTTTGCAACAACAAAACCCAAACCTCTAACTAATTCGGTCTTCTCTGGTAGCGACCAGCAAACAAAACAACGAAGTAGCAACAGGAAGCCCTGTATTCCTCTTGCAACTGGTCTAAGACGATAGCGAGGTCTAGATAGAGAATCCCAGTTTGAGACCCTTCTGCAACCCCCCTTCTTCTCCGCTCAGCAGATCAGAGTCTAGAGAACCCTTATCCTTCATTTTCTTTTCTTTTGGGAAGCCTCGATCCGTGTGGTGAGGGCAACTACAACAGAAGCTTTGGCAAAGGGCGGGAGTTAGGGTATAGAAATGATGGTGAAAGATGTAAAACTCGATGCTATGTTTAGGGTAGAAAACAATATCGTTCGTTCCTAGATGACGATGTCGTTCACATAGATGGAAGGGTAAAATTGTCCAAAATACTCGTACAAACCACAATCTGGATATTTATGTGTTTATGAAGCAATTTGTTTAATCCAGGTTTAGAAACAATTTTTTGGTAAAAATCCCTAATAATAATATTAATAATAATATTGTTATTATTACACAAAAATCAACAAAACAATAACATATGTCATAAGAAATGGAAATTACTAAAATTGTAATTAAGGATAAAAATAAAAATAAATAGAAATAAAACAAAAGTAGCTGCTATAAAAAAAATAAAGCGGTAGCCCAAAGATCTTATCAGGATATGATAGAAAGAAACATATAATAAAGATCTTAAAAGAGACAAAAAGGAAAGGAGTCTTCCTTGTCTTTGATAAATCGGCGAACATGAGTATGCACATTACAAATCTGTATACATTATACAAAAATATAGGAAGTCGAGAATACAGAGGAATTGATTAAAAATACAGAAGCTATTGTAAAGAGTTCATCTTACACTTTCTCTTCCTCAATCTTTTTCTTCTGCGCGAATCTTTCTTCTTATTCTTGACCCGATGCCATAGTCATTTTCTTTGTAGGCAAGCTACCTTGAAAATTAAAAAAAAAAGGGATAAAGAAAAAGGAAAACCATATTATTTAATCAAAATATAAGAAAACACCTACTGATTTATGGAAGTCACCACTCTTCAAAAACCAAGTTCTTATAGTTCTTCCACATAATCGATCTAATGAACCAATTGACAAATCAAAGTAGTAACTTGCCCACCAAATCCCATGGCTCATGCTTCAATCCAACAAGTCACGCTTAGTTTGTCTTGTCGACACCTTAATTGATGACAGAGAGGGTTGTTTGTGGGGGGGATGGACTATAGATTCTATCCTATAAAAAAAGTCCTTTGGAGGTATGAACTATAGATTCTATCCCATAAAAATAACAATCCAGAATCATTTAGAACTCTCATTTGATTCTTGAGGCATTCACTGCTATGCCATACGTGACCTTCTTTGCCATCGTGATTAATTAAATGCTATTAAATTGGGTCTTTTCAAAGTTAATACAAAAAATAATGATGACGAGATTGATTAGCGAGGTTTTAGGATGGATTATGATTAAAGAGTGATTTTAGAATTAAGATAGGAATAAGATAATTGTGTGCTGACATTTTAAATGAGAGAGATTACAAGAGAGAAAGAGTACATTATAGCCAGGCATTAGTATGATGCCACGTGGAATCTGTGAGAGCTTTGATGTGGCTCATGAGGTTTGAGAACGCTGACTTGGCACTCTCTAGAGCAAGGCTCTGGATATATGAATCAGGATCCTCTGAGTTGCTATACACACAATGACCATGGGTGGACCAACCACGGTCCGCTAGGTCACTGTAGGGTTTTACCTCACCAAATCCATATTCATATATATATATATATATATATATATATATATATATGAGAAATTCTATATAAAAAAATCCCCATTTAAAAAGGGGGCTTTTTGCCCCTTTTGATTTGTCCAATAAGATAGTGCCAACTCACTTGTGCATAGCATAATAATAGGAGACATGTAGATTTCAAGAGAAGATAAGCCGGTTTTAAGAAGAAGACCAAATTAAATCATTTAGAGATGCAGAAAAAGTAGGAAATAAATATGATTAGGATAACCGTAAGTCTACCTCAGCAACCTCTCTCTTCCCTAATTCGTTGGAAATAGTGGGAGTTTTGTAGCCCTCTATATATATAGGGAATGGCTCCCCTAAGTTGCAGCTAATGATAACAATGAGCTGAGGCATGCGAAATGAGCGTGTGGGGTGAGTTTCTCTAAAGTGAATGATTGGATTTCGAAAACTTATCAGGATGGAGCACTAAAGGGTTTTTGGGTTGTCCTACCTATAATGAGGAGACATCATATATGTGGTTGAATAATGGAAAAAAGACTTATTACATGAGTCATCGTTGCTTCCTACCAACAGATCATATATGGCGACATAGAAAGAGCTCTTTTGATGGAAAAAACGAACTTGGGAGACGCCAAAGTCATTGTCTAGGGATGATGTGCTTGAGCGGTTGAGTCATGTTGAACCAGTGAAATTTGGGAAGACACAACCGAAGAAAAGGAAGTGTGCCGAGGATTTTAATTGGTCGAAACATAGTATTTTCTTTGAATTGCCTTATTGGAGAACCCTTAAACAGCGCCATAATTTGGATGTCATGCACATAGAGAAAAATGTACGTGATAGTATTCTGGGGACATTGATGAACATCGAAGGTAAAACAAAGGACCATGCCAATGCTCATTTAGATTTGCAAGCGATGGGTATAAGGCATCAATTACACATGAAGCATGATGGTAATTCGTATAAAATGCCCCCTGCATGCTAACAATGTCCCTTGGTGAGAAAAAGAATTTCTGTGAATTATTGGCTTCGGTGAAGTTCCCCGTTGGGTATGCCTCAAGCATATCTTGATGTGTAAACATCAAAGAATGTCGAATTGTAGGCATAAAGAGTCATGATTGCCACATATTTTTACAACGATTTCTTCCACTTGTACTGCGTGGATCCTTAAGCAATGATGTGTGTGAGGCACTAATTGACTTTAGCCATTTCTTCAAGGAGTTGTGTTCTAGGACATTAACAAAAGATGTCTTCGAACGTCATGAAAGCCAGATTGTTATAACACTTTGTAAGTTAGAAAGGATATTTCCACTGTCATTCTTTGATATGATGGTGCACTTGCCCATTCATCTCACGTGAGAGGTGATTCTTGCCGGACCAGTACAATATCGATGGATGTATCCAATTAAAAGGTAGTGCATTTTGTTATTCTTAGTGTTAATTAGGCACTTATCATGTTTATATCATATTGCTCCTTTGTTTATCATCCTCAATTTATATTTCATTAGGTACTTATATACACTGAAGCGTTATGTGAGCAATAAAGCTTTTCCAGAAGGGTCAATCGTAGAAGGTTACATTGTCGCAGAATGCCTGATGTTTTGCTCAATGCAATTGCATGGGGTTGAGACCAAGTTCAATAGAGTAGAAAGAAATTATGATGGAAGTAACAAACAAACGCATCAAGGCTTATCCCTTTTTTCAAAGGATTGTTGTCCACTAGGGAAAGGAAAATATGGATATATTGATGACAGAGCTTGGGAGCAGGCTCACATTTACGTATTGAAAAACTATGACGAAGTTCTACCGTTTCTTACGTATGACACTTATCCCAGAGTATTTGATATATATTTAGTATTTTTCAATTGTCCATTTCTATCTCTCTTTTAATGTATTTCCTTGGGGCTATAATTGTATGTCTTTTTGTATACTGAACACAAGGAACAATTGGAGAGAGAGTGTCTAAGGAATGTAGTAAAGAGGCATGAAGAGAAGTTTCCTAAATGGTTTGAAGAACGTGTAAGTGCCATGCAACATAAATCTTTTTACATCACACAGTACTTCTATCATATTATATTTATCTCACTCACAAGTATGAACATGTTACACAATTGTACAATCAAGGGAATGCACATGTCAATAAGCAACTTCTAGACTTAGCACGAGGTCCTGACAAAAGAGCGACACAATACAAGAGTTGTATCATTAATGGCCTACGAATTCACACAAAAGATCGTGAGATGTTTTGAAAAAGTTAGAATAGCGGCGTGATAAAGGGAGATGACGAATCAGGAAACCAAGATTACTATGGTGTCCTGACAGACATTATTCAATTGGATTATTTTGGGGACAATAATATTTTTTTGTTCAAGTGCGATTGGTGGGATGTAAGCAAAGATGGTAGAGGAATCCAAACGGATAAACACAACTATACCAGTGTCAATTTCACAAAGAACTGGAATACCAATGAGCCATTTGTGCTAGCATCTCAAGCGGAACAAGTTTTTTATGTAAAAGACTTCAAATTAGGCAATAATTTGTAGGTCGTGGTGAAGACACAAGCTCGAGACTTGTACGATGTGCCGGAAGATGAAGATGAAGACTCGAATGGTGATGACGAGCTATACCAACAGAATGAGTCATATAGTGTAGCTGACGCATTGAGAGTTAGTGACGACGACTTCATGGCGTGGGAAACAGATGATATTCCTCCAATTCTTATTAATGCAAATCTTGTAATGAATGATGATGTGAATTTAAACTCAATATTTTAATACTGCAAGTGCACAACTGTCCTTTTGAGACAGTGGCAAGTACAGGTTGAATCTCCCAGGGAGCACTACTGAAATATTTTTTTTTATTAAAATCTGAATTTTTTTATAATGAAAATAAAAATAAATCAAGATTTGAATAAGAGATAAAGCTACTATGCAAGATGAACGGATAACAATGATGATAAAAGTAGATTAGAGCAACAAAGAGTCCATTAATTAATTTAAGTTCTCAATCCACATACTTTAATTTAGTCTTTTGTCTTGCAATTAACTCAGATCAGAAACAACTCAATGTTTCTGATTCGGAAGATATTTTTCTTTTAAAATCCAATTCTTAAACAGAAGAACCCAAGATCTCCAACACCTCAGAAAAATCACTTTGAGCATCAATTAACAAATTAAGCATAAAATATCAAAGGTATAAAAACCTAAGTATATCCTATCAAAAGAAGATTAACTGATCAAAAAGAAATTTATTTAAAATATAAAGCAGAGGTTTGCATGTGGCACGAAGGCAGATCTATTATTCTACTAAACATGCATTATAGGGACTTAAAAATTAAATTAAAGACATAGAACAAAAATAAAATCACTTAACTTCACTTTGTGCTCTGATCCAAAGAATCTACTCCTCCATTACAAAAGATGTGATTTTCATTAGGAACTTCATGGCAATTACAATTTTCTCTCACACTCTTCTAACCTAGTTCTGGAATAGGGCCCCAGAATACCCAAAAATAATTCTTAAATTCTATTAATTAGAGAAAGAAGAGAAATCTCCGGTTATCTTACAGATACATTGAATCTGGACACCTTCTTTGCAGATTTGATTTATCTTCATTGATAAGGTATATCTGTTATCCTTTTTGAATTTGAATGAGGTGGAATCTTCTAGAAACCTCTGGGTGGCTTGGCTAATCTTCAAATGGGGTCCCACAAGGGATGTGCAACAATTGATTATCAACATTGTGGTTTTAATTTACAATCCCGTCTAAAAATGAACATGAAAATCTCCGGACCCATAACTTTGCCAATATAGCTCTGATGTGCACATTCTTGGGCTCCACGAGTATCTACTCTGAATAAGCTTTCCAATGGTAGGTAAATTTCATCGATCCAACAGTCGAATTGAAAGTTATGGCCATTTGAAGATGAGTTGTCATGATAAAAAGGGGATTAACTTTTAAAATTTTATTTGCAATGGATTCTATCTTTGCACAACTTTTATTTTCAAAAGGACTTCAAATGTGGATGATTCAAACTCTTCTTCTTTTGCTCCAATCAGAATGATACTCTTTGATTTATCCATTAATAATTTCAAATTTGCAACCACTGCGGACCCTGCCATGTAGGACATTTTATCTGTTTGAACAATGGGCCCTATGAGAAGTCTTCTACTATAATTAGGACTCTTCAACTGACATGATGAGTGGACCCCTCCTTTGATTGATTTGCATATGGCTTGTGTATGGGGTCCACGTGGTTAATTCTTCAATTTACTTCTTTTCAAGCTTCAATTCAGCAATGCAGGGCCCAGGATGACTATGTGTGCTTGAAAGTGGGTTCCGTGACAGAGGCATGCAATTCTCATTTTCTGCACATTCTAATTCAACACATTAAATACTGAAGAGCTCATATTGAAGCGGGACCCATTCGGACAGAGTTCTACTCCAACTGGGACTCTTTGGAGAAAATTTGCAAAACAATCTAAGTTAATGCAGAAAATGTACAAAAAGTATGAAAATCCAGGTTCCTAGGTGAAAATGCATGAAATGATAGAATTAGATGAATAATGATGTAATTCACCTAAATTAAACCCCTAATTCATCCTAAAATGATGCGTAAATGTGCAAATTCATGAACTCAACAAATGAGGAAAGAGAAGATGAGGATGTTAACACCTTCATTAATGATGAAAGTGAGGAGGATGGTGCCTCCATTGATGATGATACTGAAGAAGATGAAATGAATACTGATGATGATAGTGAGACCAATGACTTAATGCAATTTATATGATATGTTCATTATCATTTTTGATGAACTAATACATTAAGGAAAGCTTATATTTCTTTCTCATACATTAATCATTCTTTGATGTGATACATGCTTGATGTGTATACATATGCTTAATGAATAATCAATTTAATGTAAAGTGTTGCAGGATAGAACACAAATATGGCTAGTAGAGGCCGAGGTGGAGGTAGACGAGGAGGAGCTTGGGTAGGCCAGCCCTCACAGATCGGGCAACCTACATTAGAGGCGGGACCCTCAGACCCCAAACAAGTTGAGGCATTTGTTCAAGATGAGGTTGCCATCAACAACGCTGGTATGTTAACTATTAATTTAAATTGTGCATATGCTTTTTTATAGTTTATGCATTATATATATATATAAATTCATATTGACGGAGGCTAACAAGTTTAATTGAATTTCTGAGTGAACAAGGTCATGCATGCCTGACAAGAAAGGACAAGGGAAGACTAGGAACACTACACTCGTAAAGAGGAGGCGCGAGGGGGAAAAGCTAGCGGTGGACATCCCACTAAACCTAATGCGAGCTGTAGGTAATAATGCCCAGGTATTAATTACTGAATTGGGCATTATTGTTAGACATATGGCCCCGCTTTGTTTTTCCAAATGGAAGTCATTTTCGGATGATGATAAAGTGAAAATGTGGCATGATGCAAAAGTAAGTCATTTAAATTAAAAAGCTTATGTGTTAGGATGAAAAGCTCTAGTTACATTTGATGTACTACCTTACATCTCTGTTTACTTCCTCTTAAAATACCGTGCAGCAAAAATTTACTCACGAGGAGCATTCCCATATTCAGGAAGCTGTATATCAGCAGCTAAATCACCAATATTGAGACTATCGGCATAGGCTGCATAAAGATCATTATTGCAAGTACGACACAGATGAAATGAGACTCAAGAATCCCCCCTCAAGTGCGAGCAGCGATGATTGGGTTGATCTTGTTAGGTATTTCAAATCCGAAGAATTCACGGTATGGATGTTAATTAAGTTATATTGTCTACCCTTTCAATCTATCATTTATACATGTATTGCTTATAATTTCTGATTCTTGAATGCATAAAATTAGCAATAGAAACAAGGAGAACAGGAAAAAGCATACTACTGGCCATATTGCTAGGACAAAGGCTTTTGCTCGGATAAGCTATGATAGTGTAAACTTCACTCATAGTGTTTAAAACAATTTATTTATTAAAATAATATTATATGTGTTAACTTGTGCAATGACAACGTGATTTTGAGATGGGAAACGGGCCTTCCCGGACTAAGTTGTGGTTCACTACCCGTTTTAGCAAGAAGAAAGACGCTTGGGTGGATTCAAGTTCCCAGGAAGTCTATGTAACTTATTTTTCCATTCTTTATTTCCATTTCAACTTTTATATTATATATATCACTAAATTGATTGATAATAAAAATTGGTTGTTGAATGTAGGACGAGCTTAAGAAGCTAGAGTCTCAACCGTTGGAGGAGGGCATTCCTCCCATGACCGAGGATGAGAGGTTTGAGGCAGTGCTTGGACCAGAGCGATTAGCATACATACGTGGTCATGGGGCTGGTCCAAAGCCCACGACATGTATAGTTGGGCAGCGGATCCGTGCGCAACTAGAAAGGGAGAATGAGGAGTTCAGGAGGCGAGTTGATGGGGATAGAAGGCTCTTCGAGGAGATGGAAAAGGAGAAAAGAAAGATGGCTTTACGACTAGAGTCCCAGATAGCCTCGCACCAAGCGCACAGATGCATGAGGTGTAAGCTTCAGTAAAGTCTCAATTCACCACCCTCCTCCAGTAGTTCAAAGATAGAGGGAAAATTCCGATGTGATACATAACTGGTCAAAAGCCCATGATCAAAAAATTTTATATTTTATTTGAGGTTTTATTCTATTATGATGATGTAGACTTAACTTTTGCTAGTTAAATATGTTTGAACTTAATGATTTTGAATTTGAAGTTATGTTTCAATACCTGATGGTGATTGAAAATTTTGTTGTTTTCAACTTGTATAAGCAGGTTCATGAAAAGCAGATAAATGGAAAGAAAATTAAAATTATTTTTTATTTATTTGTAATTCTAAACTTTTAGTTGTTAAATACATTAGAACTTGATGATTTTGAATTTGAAGTTATGTTTCAATACTTGATGGTGATTGGGAATTTTACTGTTTTCATCTTGTTTGAGCAGGTTCTTGAAAAGCAAATAAATGGAAAGAAATTAAATTTAATAAATTAAAATTATATTTTATTTAGTTTTAATTCTAAATTTTTAGTCACGGCAACAAGTCGCTAGTGTAAGTATGAGGTAAGTTGCCACTAAAACTTGAACTTTTAGCTGCGACTATAAGTCACCAATGAATGTACCGCTAAAATTGCTATAACCATTTTTGTGTCAATTTTGTGCTTGCGGCTAAAAGTTTAATTTTTTGTTGTAACAATAAGTCGTAGTTAAAAGTTAAATATTTAGCGGCGACTTGTAGTCGCAGCTAAAAGTTAAACACTTAGCCGCAACTACAAGTTGCCGCTAAAACTCTGCTTTCATGTGCTTATGAAATTGTTTTTAGTGGCGACTTCATAATTTTAGTGGCAATTATTATTTTTAATTAGCGGCGGTAAATCTTGTCACTAAATATTAGACTTTTAGTGACAGTTTTAGTGTCATGGCTAAAACTTTAACATTTAGCTGCGACATTTGGAAATTGCGTCTAAAACAATTAATGATAGCACTATTAGCGACAGCTTAGCCGCGAGAAAAATATTGCCACTTAAACTTTTAGTGGCGACTTTGAGACCTTTCTTCGCGGCAAAATGCCAACTTTCTTGTAGTCGCTGTATCAAACCTCTAAGAAATGGGGAAATTTGATGCCCTCAAATTATTCCTATGATTGTGATACTCTCAAAGCCCTATTTCTTACATATTTCCATGCTTTCAGGTAGGCCCTATAACCTAGATGATCATCAAGCTGTAAAATGGGCATCTGTCCATCACAGCAATTTCTTGGTAGTCGGTACTAGACCCTGTTAAGAGATCCCAATCAGGATATATACCTAAGTTTGATGTACTAATTATGCGGTCAGCATAGAGGTGAATCGGTTCAATTCTCCTCTTTACTCTTTCTTACTTTCATGAAACTGAATTTTTAGGTATTTTAAGACTTGAAGTGGTTAAAAATGAAGAACGAAAGACAAATAGCCAAAAGTATCTTTCAAATGGAAAACGAAGGGAGATGGAAATCAATATTCATCCATAACCATAGTTAATAAAATTCTAGAAAAGGCAAGGCCAATATTGTATCTCCACCTTATATACTTCACCTCTCACATCATTAATATTCTTTCGTTGGAGCCCTCTTGACCATGAATTTCTATGTATTTAATTTAGAATAAAATTAAAAGTTCAATGCAAATAAACGAACTACTAATGTTATTTTTTGAAAGGAGAAAGGTTAAAGGTAGCCTAATAATCAAAGTTGGCAAGATTGGACCTTACTTCCAAACCTGACTCGAACTTGACCAGCATTTGACCCATATAACCAACCCGCAGTATATATATGGGTTGGTCACATGTCAGGAAAAGTTGACCCATTCTAAAATGGGTCAGGTTAGGTTCAACCCACGTAACCCATTTAAATGGGTCAGACTAGGGTCTATGTGCATATCTAACCCATCTAAATAGTTTGGTGGTATAGTATTTTGGTAATGAAAATAATTTGTCATATGGAATGAGCTGAACTTGTTTGTGCTTTTCTTGACCCATAACTTAACTCAAATACAACCTTACTATTTGAAATAGATCAGGTTTGGGCCAAGCGTCTACAGGTTAGTTCAAGCTAAACTGGTTAACCCACACTAAATGTTGGTTATTCCGGTTGGGTCAGGTTGACCCACATCTACTGAGAGTTAAAGGTTACTTGACCCGTTCTAAAAACAAGTCAGATATGGTCAAAGTTCAACCCGTATATACTCCTTGTCATCCACTATTTTCACCCGACCCGTTTGCTAACCCTGAGTTGGACAAAGGAAAATGGGTCAAAGTGGAAATATGACTCAACATTACCCCTTAACCCCAAGGGGTAGCTCAATTGGCTTAGGATCACAGTTTGCTTGCGGATGATGAATGTTTGAAACTATGCTACCACACTGGGGCCATATGAAATTTACCCGGCTCCCCCCAAGCCCATAGGGATCAGTATAACCCAAAGGGGCTGGGACACCCTCTGATGTTAAAAAAAAAAAAAAAAAAAAAAAAAAAAAAAAAGACCTCAACATTACCTCCACTCATAAACTAGATGACTTTGGGAATTAGCCATCCCCCAAAACCTTATTGATCGAACTTTGCTGGCCATTCCACATAAAGTAATGTTCACCATCCATTCAACATTTTTCATTTCAACCATCTATTCTCATGCTTGGATGATCCGGAAAAACCAAGATGAATGGAGTAAAACCTTCATGTAAACGGCTGGTACAGGACACTTTTATATCATGTGCACTAACCCATTTATATGTCTCAATATTTAGTACATCCATCTAAATCAATGAGTGGGGTTCATCTGTTTAATCCAAACCGCAAAAGTCAGTGATCTTCCCCTAAAGCAATGCTGGGCCGTTTTTCACTCCAATCTGAGAAGGCCTGCTAATATCATAGCAGTACGATTTAACACAAGATCATCATCGTCATCATCAAAGCCTTTTTCAAACTAGCTATGTTGGATTTGTTCATCCTATTTATTAAAATGATTGATGAGCACGTTACAATCGTTGAGTGAGGGATAGACCATTGAATTCATTCTCTGTTTTCCCTTTTTCCATAGAATTTCCCATTCTTTTTCCTTCTTCTTCTTTTTATTTTCCTATTTCTATTTTGTTTTCCTTCCTTTTATTTATTTATTTACGTGCGAGAGCTGAACTCACCCATTCATTCTCCAGGTAGTGTTGCAGCCTGGAACAAGGAGCTTTGGTTTTCAAGGACAGATACGAAGGTCCTAGTGAAAAATATATTACATGGGGATACAAGCCGTCCAAGGTTTTTTTTTTTTTTTTCCTCTCAAAACATAAGACTCGAATTCAGACACTCTCACCCGTGCTGGTGGGGCATTGTTGTTCATAGCCAACTTGATCTACATGCAATGCACTTATAGTTTAAGACGTGCATAATTGTACGTTCAAGTGGTAGGACACGCATGTAAAAATGAATGGAAAGAATTAAGTGGTTCAATGAAGATCTTGAAGGGATTGAAATAACCTAGAAGTTTCTATGCTAATCTTGAACAGCGTAAAAATAACTAAGGTGTTCTTATGAATTATAAAAATGTATAGATATATGGGGAAGATTCTAAAATAATTGGCTCAAATAACTGAGGTATTGATGTAAATCATGAAAATGTGTAAGATGTGTGAATAGAATAGGCTGGCTAGGAATATCATACAGTCATGAAGAAAATTCTATAAGTCGAGTGTAGAAGGTTCCCATCTACTGGATGAATGACATGTGTAGAAACTAGAACGATAAAGAGTGGTCTGTACATTTATTTGTAATAGAGCGTCTCATGGGCTTGAATCAAGAAATGGCAAGAAACACCTATTAGATCTAGGGCATCTTTAGTAAACAAGAGGAATCCAGGAATCCTCTATCTATTGAGGATTCATTTGTTCCCCTAGAATCATACTATCCTCTAATGAGAAAACACCGAGAAGAGTCACTCCTATTGAGGTCCTTCTTTGCCTCCGTGGATTTATAAAATCCAATCAGGGAGGTAGAGACGAAGGAATCAATGGAAGAGAGGATTTTTTTTTATGGATTTGGAGGATTTAAAAAATCCTCACTCGTTTTTCCTATATTTACTCAAATGTTGGAATCAAAGAAAACTAATAACGACTCTCTCTGAGGACATTATCCAAATATGCCCTAGATGTCTATATAGATAGAAAGGAAAATGTCAAAAAGGCTGCAATAGGACAATTTTACTATAAAAATCTTATCTACTCGTTTTTTTCTTATTCTTCCTCCTAACTCCAATATTTTCCATAATGATATAGTTACCTCAACAGTTTGAATGTCGGTGCAAGTGGGAGCTTGTCACCAAAAATACCTCATTTTATTGCATTCGATTTATGCTTTGATTTCATTTTCTTCACCATTTTTTAATTTCTTTGAATCTGTAAATTTTGTACGTTAGATGATTGCCTAGAAAAATCATAGTTAAGAGAAGATTGCAACGAAAATGAAAATGAGAAATGACTTGAAGTGTTTACGTCATTCTGTCTCTGGATCATGTTTTATGTTGATTGAATGCTACAAATTTTATGGTTATTGTACATTGGTACAGGGGACCAGAGTTTTTCCTTGGAAGGCCACTATGTCGAAACAAAATTTTGGGAGGGTTACATATAAAAAAGCGTATATATATTTCAAAATATATAGAGGCTTTTTTTGAAAATCTTGGAGGCATATGTAAAAATCTATAAACTCTCTAAAACTTCAAAGGGGTTTCTGAGAATTTCTAGGCCCATGGTCCCTTCGAGCTCCCTTGTTTCCACCAATGCATTTGTAAGTGCATTTTGTGTTTTTTAAGTGAATGATTGTCTGAAAGAATGATAGGTCTCTTCAAATGTGAGTGTGAAACTAAAGTTATGGTTTGTTTGATTACTCTTCAAAAAGAGCGGCAATATCCCCACTCTTCCGCCACTTGTGATAGTTAAACATCCAGGTAGATAGGACTATCGCCGCTCAATGCAAAAGTGAAATAACAAGTGAAAAAAGTTGCGGAAGGGCCTATATGGTCTATATTCAGATTTGAGGACGCTTTCGGTCTACACCAAATCTAAGGTAATTTTTCTGGTAAGATCCTCTTTAATTAGATTGTTAACTTTTGTATTTCTATTTTCAAAAAATTTTCAAATGATTGTTAACTATTAAAAGGAGATAAATTTGTTCTTTTGTGCGTTTTGAATATTTGTTTTTTTGTGTGCACTACTTTCTAAACTATTTTCAAATATTATAGATTCCCTACTTTTTAATATTTTGTGTTTCTCTGTGTTTTAAGGAACCGGTTGAATTAAACTATTGACATTTCTTCTGTTAGTTGTCTTTTCCAACTTAGTTCAGCCAACCTATAGATATGTTATGATCAATGGTGGGTAATTTAGAGTAAAAAAATGAGCTGCAGTAACTTTGAGCGGCTTGGATTCTAAAGACCTAAATTTATATCCTTTTCAATAATTTGGGCTTATTTGGATGCACAAGAAAATACAAGAAAATAATATTTTATAGAATATAATCTTTCATTTTTTAAAGAAGAGAATCTTGTGCGTTTGATAATCCAAGAAAAACTCGAAGAAAATATTCTTTTCTTTCAAAAAGCTTAATATTTTCTCCTACAACTCCCCCCTTAGAAAACTTTCTACAAGAGAAGAATCTTTCAAAATGACGATTGCAAAGTGGTTGAGTAAAGACTTTCAAATCTATCATGATGTTATATATATGGTAAAGTAAAGTCAAAGTAAATGTCACAGCACGGTAAATGTGAGGTAAAGTAAAGTTGGGATAAAATATTTGGTAAAGTAAAGTGGGAAGGAATGGTAAAGTATTTTTCTTTTATTCAACTTTACTTTATCACATTTTATCGTAGTTATATATGGTAAGTAAAAGTGACTTGTTTATAGGTGTGGTAAAGTAAAATAAAGATTGATGTCATATCATAGTAAAGGTGAGGTAAAATAAGGTGAGATGGAGTATGTGGTAAAACAAAGTGGGAGAGAGAGTTGTAAAGTAATTGTTTTTTGTATTGACTTTACTATACTTTACTATGGTTTCATGTGATAAAAGAAAAGTAACTTAAGGTAAAAACATCACAATTGAACTTTACTATACCACACTACTTTTTTATTCAGATGTGGTAAATTATATTTAAATTAAAATACTTAATATTTTTTTTTCTAATAATGTAATTTACTTTAATCATAGCACCTTCCAAACAGCTCAATTTCAAATCTGTAAGATTCTTCAAAAATCGTCAAACAACAAAAATATTGTAATATTATAATATTACATTATTCTATTCCATACAATTTTATTCTTGCAATAATTAAATTTGTAAATATTTTGTTCTGTATACATCTAAACGGGCCCAAGAGTCTAATTGAGGCAACTTAAGTATTTAAATGAGTTGTGTATACATATTTAGAGGGTATTTGGAAACCATATATTTCTAAAGATTTTCGTATATTATCTCCGAATTTAGAATATAATCTATACACCTAAAAATTAGGTGTTTGGATAACTTAGAAGGTATCCTACAATATCTCACTTTCTTACAAAAACCTTCATATTAAAATATTCAAGTATATGCGGTATAAAACTATCTTTCATTAAGAAAGCTACCCAGAGTTTTTGCAAACATGATTGGAACTTTTTGAGCAAATATTACCATGGTGGCCCACTACAATTTTTAACAATGATGGTTTATATAGGAGTCCTACTATGAATCAAGTGGGCCCTTTCATGTTTATAAATTTTATGTGGTTCCTATGGCCTTGTCATAATTATATAGTTCCCTTGTTGATTATTAATATTAGGTAGGTCCTACAAATATTGCATTAGGTGACTTCCACTATGATTACCAACATTAGGTGGGTCCCGTAGTACCAACATTAGGTGGGTCTCATAATCATTACCAATATTAGACTATGTGGTTGTGCTTATTAGTTTGCTGTCACTAAATGAGTCTTATTGTTTAGTGCCCCATAGTGATTACTATAATTAGCTTTGTTAATACGACTATTAACATCAAATTTGTCCCTCACCATATGGTAAGGGAAGGATGCACAAGAATATCCCTCACCATAACATGGTGGGGGACTGATGCACATGAATATTTTCTTATATATATAGATCATATGTTAAGCATTTTCCTTTTTTTTTTTTTTATAACATGCCCACAACTTGGTATTTTTTGGCAAAAAGGAAAGACCCCCTTCATTTTTCAAATGCAGGCAATTGGTATTTTTTTCCCCTAAGAGAATGTTTGTTTGTATTAGAATACATACAAATTGAATACATAGGTCTCAGACTATAAGTGGTTAAAAATGAAGATAAGTGTAAATATATAAAAGTGGGCATCAAATAACATTTTCTTTTAGAGAAACAGAATAAAAAGAAGATGAGAAATGAATTGCAAGGGTAACCGCTTATTCATTCATTTCCCATCTTCTATTAGCTCTATTAGTTGGCCTAGGACCACGATTTGCTCCCAGAGGTTGTGGGTTCGAAACTCCGCTACCACTCTAGGGCTACAGGGGATTTACCCGGCTTCCCTTTGGGCCCGGGGGGATTAGTCCAGCCCAAAGGGTTGGGAACCCTCCGACAGCAAAAAAATTAAAATAAAAAATAACTCTATTTTCCTTTAGAAAAGTTTAATTGATGCTCACTTCTTAAACATTACCTTTGATCATTATTCTTTACCACTTATGATAGAAAGCCTATGTATTTACCTCCCACAAATTATAATGCAGACAAACAGGCCCGAAAGTCAATTTGTGAGCATCTGAATGAGCAAAGACGATTGCATCAGGGAGCTTTCTGGAGCATGGTCAATCACCATGTCAATGGTAAAGACTACTTCCACTTGGCCGGTTCTAATTTACCTAATCTAGGCTGGCCGAGGCTTTTCCAGGTCAAGTGCATTTACTGTATAACAGTACCAGAAGAGGTCCACGGGCCCCTTACCTGGGTCCAGCCAGACACAGACTCTGGTAGAATAACATATGAACCACTTATGCTGCATGAGGGCTATTGGCTAGGAGTGATACTATCAACCTAAAGACTCAAGGATCGATCCTTGGGCTTGTGTGTGATACCAAAGTACCGAAACCACTCAATCATGAGTGTTTGCCTGATGTAACTCGACCTTAAACCTACAACAAAATTGAAAGGAAATGAGGAGCCATCTAGCAAATATGTACTGGGTTTTTACACTCCCAGTCAACAGACGGATTGAAGCCCAAATTGGAAACAACACAAGAATGATACCAAACGGGGCTTAGTTTTCCCGCTTCCCTTTTCCCTCTTCCCTTTTCCCTTGGTTCCAACTAATTAATCCCAAATGCTCAATAGAGAGAGAAAAACAATGAAATTTGGCAGCTGAAGGAGAACTCAAAACAAGAAATTGGGAGATACTGAAAAGACATCATCTTCAAGCACTAAAAGATGCAACAGGCTACAAATAAAACTGTCGAATAAAATAAACTACATTTTAGGTTGCCAGTAACATGAATTCTGCCCATGGATGGTTCCGAATCCAATGTTCAAGAACGGAAACAAAGGTTTGCAATTGCAAGTGCTTGGCACATTGGATCGGTCTAACAGGGAGGAACACAGGTTTGAGCTTGGTGAATACAGGTAGGTTATAGGCCCTATCAGTTAACTCGAATTTAGGATCCAGATACCATTAAGGCCTCCTGAAAGAACAGAAAACGTAAAAATGTTGAACTACTGACATCATTCAATTTGGTCCAAACAGGTTCAACAGCCAGTTCGACAGGGTCCAATTACGATTTCACAGTGAAGTAGTTGAATAAAAAATAAACACCAGAAACTGCCATGTCAATGTGGCAATTGGCAGTTTGTACCGCTCAAACAATTTTAATTGGGGCAATGCAATGCCTATAAAGATATTAAATATTGGGCATAAGAAAATATTAAAAACCGTAAAAACTGCTAAGAAATGAGCCCAAATGGCATTTTGAAAGTCTCACCAATTTTTATGTGGTGAATGGTCTTAGTTTGTAGAATTAGAGCATCCAGGACGTCTGGTCAAAAGTGATCTGACTGAGCAGCTAATCAATATATTTAAAAATACTCCTAGTTCACTCTAATTTGATTCCAACCATTTGACAAACAGATCTGAATGTAAATGCTGTATACTTTTTGTTTTTTCATTTTCCCATTCATCAAATACCCATTGTCCTCTCTAGAATAAAAATTACGCGGTTGCCTTCTCGATTCCTGCTCGAATCATCTCTTGGTCCTTTCCAATCACCCTTACAAATGAATGGTCCGTTGGCCATTGAAATGAAATCCCAATGAACCCATTTGTTTAGAATTCCTAGGAATTCTAAGACTTGTATTTCTAAAAATGCTTTAAAAATGAAGAAATAAAGGTGAATATTCAAAAAATGAATAAATAAATCATCTCCCCTTTAATAAAAAGTGAGAGATGGGAAAAAGAATAACAAGCCATCTTCACCCTATTAATTCAAATCCTACGGAAGCCAAGGTCCCATCTATATCTCTACCACATATCCTTCAACCCTTACCTCTTTAATAATCCTTTTAGAGCCCCTTCACCATGAATTTCTACGTATCCAATTCCACGCAAACAAACAGGTCCTGAATGTCATTTTAAGTCGGATAGTTGGTTCTAAAACATATTGCAAATTAAACAGGAAATTACATCTAACAAAGACCATAACAACCTCTAAGATCCATGTCTATCAATAGGATACCTCAAGATTCGGGACAAATTTTTACCAATCAATGAAAAGAAATCAAGTAACCAGCAAAGACAGCCTTATCTCACTCTTTAGAGGACTTGTTGATGAGGGACTTGTGAATGTGAGGGATGACGCCACCCCCTGCAATTGTGCCTTTGATCAGAGTATCCAGCTCCTCATCCCCTCTTATTGCAAGCTGCAAATGCCGTGGTGTGATACGCTTTACCTTCAGATCTTTGCTTGCATTCCCAGCCAGCTCCAAAACCTCTGCTGTCAGATATTCAAGGATCGCTGCTGAATAGACTGCCGCCGTTGCTCCCACGCGCCCGTTCGCTGCAATCCTTGACTTAAGGTGACGGTGGATCCGACCAACAGGAAACTGCATTTCGAGGAATCAGATCCACTTATCAGAAGGGGAATTTGGATTACATGGTAAAGAACATATGATCAAGCTTTGTTGTGATATTCAGAAACTACTTGAGGGCACAGAAACAAGTTTAACTCTTCTCAACAGAATGGGAATGACCAACCTTCAACTATATTTGCAAATATTTCATTTAAAAGTTGTTGATAATTGTGGGCACATGGTGTACCATTACTGTGAAGGGGCACTAATTTGGTATTAGTGCCCCTTAATTGTTATGGTACTTCAAATGTGCACAATTCTCAACAAAAGAGGCTTTTTTTTTTAATTTCTTTTTTGCTAGATTGGACTGCCGGTCAAAGAATTGTTCTTTCACTTGAGGACCCAGGGGGATTGATCCTGGGGCATGTGTGTGAGAAAATGGCCAAGATCATCAATTGAAGTCTTTCCAAGAGGTACCCATCTATAAGTTGCCATGAAACATCAAATGCATTGAAATACTACAAGGGCCCGAGGACAGATTGAACTGAGAGCTAACAGGCTAAAACATTTGGCTACAACCCAAAGGACAGAATGACACAGCATTACCTACAGGAGAGCCTAACAGTGTTCAAGGGTGGGCATTCACATGAACTTTGTTAAAGTAGGCCCTACCATAGCTTCTTTAGTATGAAAACAATATGAGAATCCTCAGAGTAGGCACTGCCATAGGTTTTAGATTAGGAAAATAATATGGGACATAAATCACAAAATGAGGCTCATGTATAAGAAAATGATTGGTGAGGCTAATGTACAGGATATGCAGCATGCCCTCTCTCTCTCTAAACCAGAACTGAACCTCAACACGGTCAGCATGGATAGTTTAGTTTTCCCGATATGAACTTATTTGTGTTTGATTCTGGTTAGGCCCACCAGACCTGACAGGTCATGACCCATCCCTCTCTTACCAGCCTATGAACCCAGTGTCCTGAAGGCTGAAACCCTCCTCTTTACCCCAGACATTAAAGCTCGCTCTGCTCTGGTTTCAAACTCTTCAGTAAGGGAGTCCTAGAGGGAAGATAAATATTCACTCTTTTAACTATTGATTTTTGTGTGACATTTGTGAGGATGGAAGAGGGAGATCAAGCTCTATCAAGGAACACAACCTCTCTCTCTCTCTCTCTCTCTTTGAATAATAACTATATTAAAGATGAAAGAGAAAGCAGTATAGGAGAGAGAAAATACAAAGCACCAATAGTAAAAACTCTGAAACAGAAAAGAAAAGGAATAGGACAAGTTAATCCCTGTGATTTACAATCTGCATATTTAGTCCTTTACCCACTCTTTAGCTAAATAATCTGCTAAGGAATTAGCCTCTCTCGTGATATGCAAGAAGGAAGGTTGAAGGAATCCGGAGAGATCCAATACCACCTCTATCATATCTGCCTGCATCCAAGGGGACTACTAGTCCCTGAAGCCCACCTGATTACATAGAGCCCCCTCAACTATCAACTTGTGCAAATTTAGGCTATGAGATTCCTAAAGACCCATCCTCAAAGCTAGGAGCTCGTCTTCGCCCCTAACAACAACTTCTTGTTGTTGGGGCCCAAGATGCTGATCGACCGGTAAGGGACATGTGAAGTGTGTGTGGGTGTGTGATTTAAAACCCTTGTAAAAAAAGTTAAGAAATTGAAAAAAAAAAAAAAGGGTATAAGAGTTAATGAGTGATATACCCAATCCAAAACCCATACATAATGAAAGCAACCCATCGCAAAGCCCTATCTACTCCTTGCTTTGCGAAAGCATCCACCATACTACTCGTGGGTCAAACATGACACCTGAACTTGAGAGCATCCGTTCATCAAAACAGACTGAAGCTTCCAAGGCTTTGAATCATCCTTGGATACCAAATCACTCTCCACGGTTAAGTCTCTCCTGAAAATGAGTAACATAGATCCAAAGGACTCCCCAAATAGCTAACATCTCTGCCTCGTTTCAGGCCTCATTCAAAACTTCCCCATTGTCATTGCCAAGAACAACAATGTCAGCTAGACCTAGCTTTCCTCTTGCAGCTCCATCAACTTTAAATCTCAACTCCCCAAACAGGGAAAGGGACCAAAAAGCCACCCTCTATAGCTTCGCCCTCCCACACTCCATAGAAACTTCTCAATTAACAAGCATTCACCCTGAAATTTGTAAACTCCTTCCTGATTAAAATCCACTTTGTGACCCTTAAGGTGATCGCCTCAAGGAGGGTCTTGATAGAAAGGAGCTCCTAAAAATTCTATTATTCCACTCCATCCACATAGACCATGGGATCACAAAAGGGACCATCCTACACAGGTAGCCACACACACCCACGGAATGACCCTAATCTCCACACCTCCACCAACTCGAACAGATTGCCTAGGAAACACCATAGCAACCAATATCTATAGATTAAGTGATTCCAGATCTGAGAGGAAACCTCAAGATGGGAAGCCAAGTGATTAACAGACTCCTCTTTTCAGCAAAGCACACACATAACTGAAATTCTATCAGCCACAATTCCTCTCCACCCAACCACATCTGAAATAGATACATTCCCAGCAATTGCCAGCGAGCAAAAAGCCTCCACCTGAGACGAAGCTAGCCCACCCACACAAGCGCACAAGTAAAACTTGTAAACGAGGGCCCCTTTGGAGCAAAATAAAAGGCCATAGCTGAGAGCTTCCTCAATATGGAGGGTTTCTAAAGGTGAGAATCCTTGTTGTCCCTGCAAATGAAAATGTTAGAAAGCAGACTCAACAACTCCCAATATTAGACCTCCTCTAATTGACAAAGAAATCCACTAAAAACCACTCCCCAAGACATTTTATCAGCCCAGGAGACGACACTCTTTGATGGAAGACTCCTTATTAAACTCCACCTTAAAAACTCTAGGAAACTAACTACACAAAGTTCCCCCACCCACCCAATAATCCAACCAAAATCTAACATCCTTCCCCTCCTCACCTGTAAAACCCATCCCCTCACTAGAAACCCTTGGACACATCTCCACCAGAAGCAATACAACCCCACAGCCTAAACAACTTATTCATAGGGATTGACTTTGGCACCAATCCCCACTTATCATCCCCATACTTGATTGTAATAACCTTCCTCCAGAAAGCCTCCTCACCAAATCTACACCACCATGTAGCTAGCAACTCCCAATTCTTATTCTCAAGGTTGCCTAGACCAAGACCCCCATTCCTTTTAGGTTTATAAACTCACTCCATCTCACCAAATGCAATTTCTTCTTATCATTTTGCCCTTTCCAAAGGAAATTTCTTCTAATGCAGTAGCTTTGCTTTTACCATCATCACCATCATCATCCCAACTATGATGGGTTCGGCTGCATGAATTCTGTTTCTCCATTCCAATCTATCTCAATTCCCAAGGTAAATCCTCTATCAGGTTGCACTTCAAATCCATCCTTACTACAATCCATGTCCTCTTCGGCCTAGCCCTTCTTGCTTCTACCACCTTCGGCATCTTAAAAAGAGACATGAAGTAGAATGGTAAATTAGACAAAGTAGCCTTGATCAATGTCATTCTCCCCCTTAAAGGTAATGCCTATTCCATGTGGACAGCTTCTTTACAAAGCTCTCAACAACAGGATTCCATATTTCATTGGCCTTTGGCCTCGGGCCAACTGGGAGACAAAGATACTAAATAAGGAGCTTTCCAACACTACATTGAATGTTGTTGGCTAACAATTGGGTTACCTCATCCAAACAACCTATTCCTCACTAGCATCCTCTCAACAAGTTGATCTTCAAACCTGATGTCAACTGAAAAGATCGCATAATTCTTCTCAAATTTAGGACTTCCTCACTTCTCGCCAAACTGAACAAAATGGTAACCACTCTAGCCAAGATTCTTCACCTTTCTAAGCAAAGCGCCCAATGCCTCTACTACCACTGGAAACAAAAATGGGGAAAGAGGATCACCTACTTTGATCCCTCCTCCAGAAGCTCTAAATAGATGTGAGAGAGAACCATTCACCAACATTGAAAAAGAAGATGGTATGCACTTTCGAATCCAACCACACCATTATCTCAAAAACCAAATATACTGAATGTGTAATCCACAGAACCCCATTCCACATGGTTGTAAGCTTTTTCCAGATCAACCTTAAAAAGAACTGAATGTGACATCTTCCTTGAATCAATGGTTTCATCAGCAATTATAATCCCATCCAAAATTTGCTTGTTTCCAATAAACGAGAAGGACTAATAATAACAAGGAAGACCTGTTTCATTCTATTACCAACACCTTGGACAATAGTTTGTAAGCACATCCTACAAATTCTATTGGCCTGTAATCATGCAACTCCATCACATTCGAAACTTTTGCAATAACGGTAAAAAATGGTAGCATTAATTTCTTTGCTCAACCTCTCACTTCGTCGAGATTTTGAAAGAATTTCATAAGAGTTTCAAATAAGTCTCTTGAGAAAATTCCAACCCGCTCATATAAAAGCAAAATTAAAACCATCCGGCCCAGGAGCCGTATCACCACATTCCATCAATGCTTTAGCCACTTCCTCCTCTTCAAACTCCCTTTCCAACCATGTTTGCATCTCTAAGGGGTTGTCTATTTGCATTCATTCACATATATAATTGATGCACATGTGTAACGGTTACACACGATCACATTTGTTTGCTCATTTACGGATGTGCCAAGTATATGATGTGTGAAAATTGTGTAAATGAGGCTATTTTCAACCTCTCATTTACATACCTGAGGAGGTGGTATTGTAAATGGTTAGTTGGTTACATATGAGAGGTGGTACAGGTTGGAGTAAGGATGTCCACCCGGATGGTTGCACATTCAAATCACCAACATTTTTTTTTCTTTACACTTTTGTCGACCCCAAATTCATGATCAAGCAGTTTGTCTTCCTTTTGTTTTTTTTCTTCCAAAGCTGAAAAGGATTATATTACTTCAAAGAGGAGAAGAGATAGATAACATAAGGCCTGGACAACATCCTAGGCCCAGCAAATAACAAAACAAACCTACCATCCTATTGAAGACTACCAATAACAACCAACCAAAATGTCCACCGCACTAAAGGCATGTTTGTTTGCATGAGGGGTGAAATGGAATAAAATTAAGGGTCAAATCAAAAGAAAGAGAAAGGAGAGGGAGTTAAGCGTAAAAGCACTAAAAGACAAAAAATTTCTCCTCCCCTTTTTGTCATTTAGTGCCTTTTAAGAGTACCTTTTATGTCATTTAGTGCCTTTTTAGGGTGGTTTTTTTTTTTTTTGGTCATTTTGTGCCTTTAGTTTCAATCCCTTCACTCTTTCTTTTTCTCTTGATTTGACCACTTAATTTTATTTCATTTCACCCCTCATGCAAACAAACAAGTCCTAAACTGATGACAAAAATCAAAACACCATAATAAGTTATCCCTTGGGGAACTGTTTAGTCTGCAGAACAGCACTTCTTGGACTAAGTTATCAAAGTTTTCATGGTGGCGATTTATGTTCCTGATGAAGCAGGGTGTTGCACTGCATGGTAGTAATAAGCTAGGGTATAGGCTTCTGCCTTCATCTGCTCTTGGCAAAAGTATTCTTGAACTGGTGGCGGGAGAAAAGCTCGAAGTACAGTTACAACAGGAAACTCCGTCCTCAGCAGGAGGTCCACCACCGTATTAGCAGATCTCTTGCAATGTTTGATGCTCCAGGTTTATATTGAGGTGAGCATCTCCATTGTTTTCCTCTAAAGTACCATGACAACCCACGATAAGTGAGTTGAGCTTTTGAATGGAGGTAACCAGGATAAGGCAGTCCCTTTCAATTTGTAGAGAAAAGATTTCTATGCTCTGGCACAAGCTTGGCCCTTTCTGTGGGGCGAGGAGTTCACCCTCAAGAGGGTGATGCGCTGCAACTTTCCCAACAAAGTCAATGACTAGATGGCCATAGGTTTCTCTAACTATACCACCAATACCTGCTATGGGTGTGCAGGGATTGTAGGACCCATCAAAATTCACTTTAAACCACCCCGCAGGTGGAGGTAGCCAACTGTCTACAGATGAGCCTACATTTCCACCAGTAAACTGTTTCTCCCAATTTCCAGTAAAAATATCAATTACTCCTAGAACATCTGACAACATTGATTGAATGTCATTTGATCAGATTGTTGTACAGGTGGACCTACCATGGATCCATCTTTTACATGATCTGCCTCCAATAGATCCTGTTCTACTGTCATATCATCTACCACATTAGAATCCACAATAGGTCTTTCTTTCCGATGACCCTTTATCTCGAGATCTACTATGGGATCTCCCACCACTAAACTTCAATCTTGAAATCCATATGGAAATTGTCAATCACTGGATCATCCACCATAGTTCTCCCTTTGCAATTTGATCTTCGGGTGAACTACCTACACATGGGTTCTCATTCAAAAGTTTAATACAATTTTTTAAGTATGCCTCCATTTTTACAAACTTTCATTTATGTGTGAGAGACATGGGAGTAGTTACAGGACTTCTGAGAAGTCTCCTAGACTTGGTTGACAAATTTTCATATTCAACAAATTTGACAGCCACTTATGAAATAAATATATTTACTAAAAAATTGGCCTAATTTCTAGGAATAACCTTATTTATTTATTTTCAAAAATCAAAATCAATGCTGAGAGTACTGACTTTGCTCTGATAACGATGTAATAAAAAAAAAGCATTGAAAAAAACAAGGAGAAACTAGGCTCATCCGAACCTATCTCAGTTAAGTTCGGATTAACTTGACCAAAAATACAATCAAACATGACAATATCCAGTTAGAAAGTTTTGCACTCCAAATTCAATGATTGAACTACATTCTAACAGTCAATAATAACACTAAAATTAGCTTGCAAACTGCAAGAAATTTGTGGTCCCACACTAGTTTTCCTGGATGTGTCAAGTATTATTCCATCAACAAATTAAACCAATATCAACAGTGGCATTCTAAAAATAATTCCAACTCCCCGCCAGCCATAATAATCTTAGCCTTATCTAGTCAATCAAGAGTCAACTTGATGTGTCTATACAAGAGATTCCAACCCCACGTCAATGTCAATTTCAAATAATTCAACTGTAGTAATGTCTGTTGGTACATCACTGCTGGTAAAACAACTTGGTATAGATTACATGAACTGTACTGAAATGTTAGAGCTCAAAAGGCTAAACTAGAACCCATATTTTGGGCTGTTCAACGTATACGGGTGTGATGATTGACAGAAAGTATGAATCAAATAAGAATTTTTCACTAAACTTGATTGATGGATACTTTGAATAATTGTGGGTTGAAAACAAAACCGCATAACCAAGCTTCTGACCTGCATTTGATTAGATCAACCTTTCTTTTAGAACAATTATTAGATTAGATCAACCTTCAATAAGCACTTCACTCCAGTTGACAGACTATGAATGGTGTAGATGATGACTGGTCACACAAACATAAGGTGAAAAATAGAACACCACTGCATGGAAAAGGGTTTAGCGCAAACCCTCAAAGACCCAAAGAGTGTCATATCGCATTCAAAAGCTACCTCTTGGTAAACCCATTACAAGGTAATTATAATCTTAACCGGCTTCTGAATATAAGTACTCTTTATATTCTTTAACACAGAAGGGACACATATTTGTACTAAATAAAGAAACATACTGAACAAGAGAAGAAAACCACGTCCTTGGGTCCCTGATAATGAAACTAGTGTGATAATTTCCAACGCAAGCAGTGGATCCATAGTTTCCCAAACCAATCGATCAACCAGACTTGGTTAATTGACAGGCTGAGTAGACGAGGAAAGTCAACAGGTTGAACAGGAAAGTTCATAAATTATATTTTATTATAACACATTAAAAAAATGTGCAGCAAAGATGATAATGTTGTGGGAATGCATGGTAAAACTAGGAAATATAAAATCAGAAATAAACGTCTCCGGATTCCAAAAAAATCTAAGGGTAGCATCAAAAGGTGATAATATGAGATGCTTTGGACATGTCCAACACAGGGCAGCAACGGTGTCATGAATAAAAGTTTTTCTATGCAACTTAAGGAAAAGGAGCAGGCCGAAGGACATGGATGGAGGTAGTACAAATATATCTAAAGTGCAACCTATCTGAGGATTTGGCCCAGGATAAACTAGAACTTAGAAACAAAATTCATGTACCTAACCCCAACATAGTTGGTCCAAGGCTTTGATGACGAGACTAGAACGGAGAAACAGAGTGCATGTAGTTGGCCCCAACATAGTTGGGCAAAACTTTTAATGATGGTCATGAAGATGAATTGATGATGATTATAAATAAATACATTTAAATTAATCAAATAAATGTGAAAATTTGAAAAATCAATCAATATAAGTTATTCAAAAAGATCCACATTAATTCCTTAAGAATTGTATTTTGAATTTTCAGTTGTTATTTATACCTTCAATTTTCAGTTATTATTTTATGTACATTGTAAATTCTACTATTATGCTGATGCAAGTCCCTTTTTCTTTTTCTTTTTTTTATTTACTTTTTTTTTTCAATTCTTTGTTGTTTTAACATGTAAGGACGGTTTGGCTAAACAAAGAGGAGTCTTGACAAATCGTTACTCAACCACGTGGGTCAAGCGCGACTTGCCCAAAACCAAGATCCAACTAACCCAGTCCCCAAGTATATGATGAGTTGAATCAACTCTGCCAGGTTCCATAGAGATTTGCTTTGTCCCCACAACTTGGGCCTGAGGTCCACCCTGGGCTTGAGATGGATGGGCTTCTTGATCAAGAATGGTCTCAACTAGAGGAGACATGGATTCAAGTGGACCCCATCCATAAAAACTATTCATTGCTTCTATATTGGAGGAAACTTTCCCTCCAGTTTCCAAGTTGTCTCCTCCTGAGCCAAACACTAGGCAAACAAAAGAATGGTATTGGAAAGGCTTCATTTCTATAACTTTTTCTTAGGCCAAATGTCAATATCAAAGATGTCTCATCTCCCTGTACAACGTGATACAAATTGTGATCTTTGTACCTGTTAAGGTTCTGCATAGCCCCTGTTGATCTTGTTGTAGAGTACAAAGGATCATTTGATTCAAAATCCCAGTAAGTTGAACCATTGAATTCAACTGTTGCATTGATACATCCGATAGATCCAATATCTACAATGCTTTGATTGTTTGCACATCAATAATTTGTTGCTTCCGCCTCTCAATTGCAATTAACAAAATCAGTTGCTTCAAAAGTTCCTTCCAGATCTTCTGAAAAGCTTTTATCAAATGTTGATAATTTGATCAAATTGTTATAATGGTGGATCTTCCTTAATCAATCTTTTACATGATCCGCTGGTAACAATAATATAATCATAACCTGCAAATTGCTAGATCTACTCTCTCAAAATAGTACTTATTCAAACACCCAGACATGTCAAGTGTCATGTCCACCGATAAATCCAAATACAACAGCTGCATTTTAACAATAATTTCAACCCCACATCCACATTACTATTGCAACCTAAGTACCAATCAAAAATAAAATTAAATAAATAAAATATAGCAAAAGGTGATGATTTATCACTTTAGGCCTGTTTATTTGCATTAGAATACATAGGAATTGAATTCATAGGGTGTTTAAAAATGAGGGTTGAAGGTGAATTTCGAAAAATGGACATCAAATAACAATTTCTTTTTGGGAAATAAAATCAAAAGAAGATGCTATTTGATGCTCATTTTTGGAAATTCACCTTTGTTCTTCATTTTTAACCACCTAATGTATTCAATTCCTATGTATTTTAATACAAACAAACAGGGCCTTTGTTTCAATATGCAGGAGAGGCTGAAACAACTTAGCTATAGGCACAGCTATATTAAGGATTTAGAAAAATGAAACAACATGCGGTAAATATGAAGCTTCGATAAGGTATTTTCACCTAATGCCTTGCTAGTTACCACAGATGATAGGCACGAGTGAAAGGCATGATGTTCAAACAATTGCTTGGTAAAGATAACGTCAACTGTAATGAAACAAGACCAAACCACTAACTTGTTTCGGGTTGTCTAACATATATGAATTTAAACAAAAAAACTTTGTGGTAGCATTGGTCAATTGATATTTGGACTAGTCACGGTTTGAAAGAAAATCCAAAAACAAGCTTACAAGCTGGCTTGATTACATCAGAGTTTCAATAAGCATTCTACAACCAACAGAAAGATTGATCACACAGAAAAAAGTGTGTGAAAGAGAACAGAGCTGCACGTAAAAAGGTTTAAAACAAAACGCAAATGGCTTCTCTTTTTTTTTTTTTTTTTGCAAAGAACTAAAGAAAAGTCTGATTCCAAATCAAAACTCAAAAGCTACCTCTCCGCCCAATGCATTACAAGGTTCTATAAGGAAACCAAAGATCTCCTACAAAATATAAACTACTTACCAAAAGTAAATATCCTAAATATTCTTAGGCAAATAACATAATCTGAATAAAGATACATATTAATTAAGTGAAGAGAACATTCTTTAGTCTAGAAGGGCAAAATTGGTATGATGTGGGTCCAATAGGCAGTGACAGAGATTAGCATTTTGTCAGACTAGCTCCACACAACTTGAGCCTGATGTTGGGCTTGTTGATACATATCTGGTCTTAGCCAGTTTAAACACAGGTCCAAGTGAGCCCAATCAAATACAGCCCATTTTGACTTGGATAAGTTGAAAGATGTGTCAGCGATACAGATACTACCACTGGCAGAGATCGGATATCCAACACCTCGTGACTTCACCACTTTGATTGGGGGATGATCTCGTACAACAGTGCATCAAGGTAAGGATATCACAAATCACCAAGCACAGAATTTTAGTCACATGGGAAATAAGTCCAAGTCCCATGGGACCTGACTAGGTCAAGACCAAATCCAAGTCAACTCAGACTTGGCCGAGTTTTTAATCATTGGGAAGGCAAGGTGATTTGCAGATACACTTAACAGCTCAAGAGACAAAGAATGAGAATGTGGATCTGAATCATGGGTGATAATTACGATCACAAGGTTGACCCCAAAAAGCAACATCTCGTCTCAATTGGCAACCTGTAATGAGTGAATTTTAACTTGTCTGAAAAATATCCAAAAACCCCGTGACATTGGAAAACGCTAGAAACTTTTTCTTCCCCACTGAAACACATTAAAAAGGTTTGTATTAGCACCCCAGAGTCATATATATCCCATATTGTTGTTTTGGATGAAAATGTTGAATCGGTTAAATTTGGCATGGATCATCGAAGTACAGGCCAGAATACACCATTTCAACAATCAGAATCATTAGACCATGGACCGTTTTACAACCTGATAACAGCATCCACTCAAGTTCATATAATTTTTGTGCTCTCTTTCTGAGGCCCACCTAGATGCATGCCAATCAAGGGAATAAGCAGATGGAAATGTCTCGTCATGGATTAGAATTAGGCAAAAAGATCAAACTCATTTGAATTAACATACCCCTGATTTAAGAACTTAAAGTCAAATGGATCTCTTAAGTATGCATTAGAGCCTATCTATGATTAGTCCAAGCTCTCACACAAACCATCTCAAATATTGATAATCAACCCAATTTGAAAATGATCTCACTCTTCAATGTTGAGATTGAAGTACACAAATGATAGCACTTTAGAATCATGAACTTTTATGGCCTTAAAATCAAGGGTTTAGAGTACTTTTAATAATCTTGAATTCTGTATCCTCTGAGGGCTGTACTTCTCCAGGTGAATCCCATATGGAATGATCAGTAGGGCCCAACATTTAAAACCCAAACTGCTAAAAATAACATCACCCCTTATATTAGCTCTCTCCAAAACTTCACCCAAATCAAAGTTGGGTCCACTGCCAAATTGATCATGCATAAAATATATGATTAACATGCTTTATGCATGATCAATCCAACAGTGGGCCCAACTTCCATTGAAGTGGAATTGGTTGCAATGGTGATGGTTTGTTCATAGTAATTTTCATCAATTTGAATTCATGATTCACTATTGATAAATTTATAAGGATACACTCAAAGAAATCTCTAACACCAAGCTATAGATGATAAGTACACCTCAGGTTTCGTTTTGTGTTGTGTTTTTGTGTGTGGAAGAGGGAGGTTTTCCTGTAAAAGTACTTATAAAATAAAATAAGACATGGCAAAGCTAGTGGCACTCTAGTCCTAATAATCCTAGAGGGCTTCAAAATCTAACAATCTATCCCCAAAAAGGGTTCATTCAGTGTTGCCAAGTGTTTGATCAAAGATGATTAAATGGACGGTCAAAATAGAAACTGTTGACCATCTATTTCATGGCCTAAGAATCGACGCTTAGCAACATCCATGGATCCCTTCTTTTTATATCTAGATCCTAAACCCCTCTTGTATCTGGTAGGTCTATGCCAATTGGCTCTCCAAACTCTGTCATGTGTCCTATTATAATTAATAGTTCATTTTATGAGTATTGCAATTTCCTAAATTTTCTTGTCATAAAAGAGCCCCAGTCCCACACTCCAAACAAACGAATGTTCCTTAGATACAAATACTAGACTCACGAGTCCTTAAGAGTCCAAGTCTCAAGCTCTATGCCCTTTTTTTTTTTTTTAAAAAAAGGCAAGTGGCTGACCGTGGAAGGAAGGTGAGAAGAAAGGAGGAAGCACAATTCTCATTTTCATTTCAAACCCAACTAAAGACTGAAACATTTTAGCCGATTTGAATTTTTAATATTTATAGATGATTTCTTTCCAATAAATTTAGAATATATAGATAAAATTAGAAAAATAAGAAAAACAACATAAAAAAGTGGAAGAAAAATATATATAGTATATATTAAATTAATTCATTCTATTTATCAATAACACAAGATTATTTCTATATGTGAAATACATAATTTATCAGCGATGTGTTAGCATGTGATAATGTGCAAGTATTTCATGAATTCTTAGATCGCATCAACAACTCCAACTATCAATGTCATACCCTAGAATATAGCATAAAACACACATTCACATAATCACTACACTACACTAGAGTAAAGTACCACATAAATAAGTTAAAATCACAAACCCAACTTAAAATTATCAAGAATCATTAAGCCAAGATCATGTAATTGTGACCCACAAAACATAATGTGTATAAAGCATTGTTTCTAATCACACTCACCTTCTCATCGTTTTAAACAGCTAAAAGATAACTAGGCCTCTAAAGTTTTCCTAATGAAGAGCTTCATTCTCAAAAAAATTGAGGAAAATTTTCAACCCTACCATCTCTGTTTGACTGAGTAGGTCGAAACATGACTGGAATGGATGAATAGCTCAGAAAGTTGGGCTGAAATTTTTTATCAGTTTTCAGGAAGTTGCAGAACAGGTGCAAAACATTTTAAGGGCTGCGTTCAGTTTAGATGCTTGACCAAACCAATTACTTTTGGCTAGTCAGGGCGAAAGTATCCAAAAGTGACAGCAGTGGGAAGATGACCAAGCATGGTGTAAGAAGTATGCTCTCTCTCCCTTTGCTTTTGTTTTCTTTTTTCTTTTTTCTTTTTTTTTTTAGGCTTCGTAAAAGGTTTGACCTATATCACTCCGCATCAGGCAGTACTTATTGGCTGTATTAGTTGTATTGGCTAATACATGCATTGCCGATACAGGTATAGAATATCATATCAAGCATAGACCAAGACTGCATTCATACATGTTTTAAAACAACGCATGAATTGTGATCAAAATAGGAAAGATAGTATGGAAGAGGATTCATTTATACTTGGGGAAGGGCCTAAGACTTTGATCATTTGAACATTAATAATGAGTGCAAAAACTCCAATCGAATACAAAACTTGAACCCATTATGGTATTTTCTGCACTTCACAGTTGGTTAGCAAAAGAAATTTTTTTTTTTTTTTTTTTGGAAGTTGATAATGGAGTACACATAATTTGGTTTCCCAAAAATGGTTAACAAGCTAAAGCTATCAGTTTGCAAGAACCCTAAGCCCTCCAATCATAGTTGTCAATCCTGGTTCGGTTCGGCCGAAATGGCCAAAACAAATTCAGTCCGGTCCGAACCAAACAACCATATGAAATATATTCAGTTGGAATTTCAGATTATTTTGGCCATTTCAGTCCGAAATTGTCGATTCGGCTGATATGATTGGAATCCAAAAGATTGATCGAAACTGGTTGCAAGGGAGGGAAAAAGATTTTTAAAAAGAGGGAGAGAAAGGAAGGCGAGGGAGAGGGAAAGTACATTCTTGCCACACGCCGTTGTCACCCGCCACATGCCCTCTCCATCTCTCTCCTTCCCCCTCCTCTCTCTATCTTGCTTCTTCTTTCTCCTCCTTTCTCCTTTCATTTCATCAGCCCTAGGTTTCTAGAAACAAGAGGAAAACTGCCAAAAAGTCTAGAAAAGGGGCGCAAGTCGAAAAAAGTATGAGGATTTTAGGCATTTAATAATCAACTTTAACATTTATAGCCATTCTGTGTATTAAGATTGGCTCGAACTTCACTCCTTGAGTAAGGCTCTGGCCATTGATCGATCAATTGATGATGGGATGGGCCACTTTTTAAAATCTCTTAAACTGGTCAACCAAAATCCTTAGCCATATTTGGGCCCAGAAGTTAGAATCTATGATGGGGGATTCCATTGAAAACCCTAGCCGCTCAAATAATATAAAATAAATGGGCTTAATCATATTTGGGTCCTCAATTTAAATGATATAAATTGTCCTACTAATAGTTACATGGGCCCTAGCCAAAGTTCATTCTAATAGAAAATAAGGTTCAATGAAATGTTACTTTAATAGGAAATGAATCTTAGCAAAATTTAATATCTGTTTTATATTTTATGTATACATATATCCTTTTCAAAACGTAACTCTGGAACGTTTTGCTGAAATTCCAAATCGTCTGAAGCATATCAGTTTGGAAGCCAAACCGAAAAAAGGTCCAAAACAAAATTGAAAACTATGCCTACAAAGCAATATTCAATAGCTAGCAAAAAGTTACATACTGCCATTCATTGTAGGTGCCATATTAGATTTTCAGTGGGCAATGTATATAAAGATAGGGTGAGGTGTGACTTTGGAGAGATGGATGCATGCAACATATATCCCTTTGGGCAGGTCATCAATCATGGGATGGTAGTGAATAAGGATGCATGCAACATATATCCCTTTGGCTTTGGGTAGGTCGCGGATCACAGGATGGTGGTTGACTAACCAAGAGGCAAATACTCAACACACTCATTAGGAACATAAAGAAAATTTTCTTCAATAAATAATGCATACACCACTTGATATTGTCATCAGTGACAGTGAAAGAATCCTTTCAAGTCTGGTATCATATACAAGGAACATGAACAAGAGTTGAGCTCAAGGTCAATCTACTTCACGGTAGATGATCCAGACCAGGCCCACTCCATGAATAAGCCAGCCCAAACCCCAATGGCCAGCTCCGTGGATTGCCTGGACATATATTACACGAGGGAAAAGGCCCAGAACCCTCTCTGAGGCCAATGGGGAATGTGATACACAAATGGGACCCAGTATCTTAGCACATGATAGCACATGACTCCTATTTAGTAGGGTTTAATTTTACAAAGTTTCTGTCATACTAGGTCATGTCTAGAGTTGGAAAGTCCTATATATTTTTAGATTTTTATCATTTCTAGGAAGGTAGATTTGCTTTTTAAAATGGAAAGTACGTAACTACTTCCCATTAGGAAACTAAATCAAAGGAGGAAACTAGAGGGAATCTAGCTCTATCAATTGTACTTCTCAGTCATTCATTCCATTATCAATAAACTTTCAGAGCTTTCTTCTACTTGTGGCTCTGCACATTGCTAATTTGCTATTTTTCATCTTTGGATGCTGAATCCCAGATCTTAATCAGGCTTTTGCCAAGGCTTTGATCTTCATAAAGATTCCATCTTCTACTACACCATTATTGGTATCAGACCTTCAGCTGCATCAGACCCATAGGAGTGAAAATCCAATTGGTGCTCACTAACAAACTGGGGCCCAAAGCCTGACCATTTCTCATTCTGTACATCCCAAGGAAGGGATAATTTCCCCTTTTCAAAGAGCTGGTTCAACAGTCATTGTAATTTCAAATGGGGAATATAGGAAGTCCCTTTTTCATTTTTGGAATAGGGAAGTCTTTCAGTTTCCGTTGAAACTACCAGGTTCTGTTTAAAACCCTCTTCCAGTAGGCAGACTGAAACATAGTGTCAGTTAAACAGCATTTCCCTACTTTTCTGTTTATAAATCATTGTAGATTTTCTGTTGAAATCAAGATGTTCTGTTTGAAACAATTTTTATGTAAAAGGTTTGAAACTGGGGCACCTATTCCTACTTTTGCGGTCCCACTCCCATCTTGAGCTGTTCTCCACCTTGATCATCTTCTCTCTCTACAAAAAGGCGCTTATGTCTGTTTCAGTGATGTCTGACCAACCCATTCCACAAGCAAATCTGATATAACAACAACCAGGTACAAAGATCTAGAATTATATTCGGTGAATGGTTTGAACTATCGTTTCCTGCTAATTTGTAAAACACAAGTAGCCTCCCAATCCCCAGTTGGTAGGATAAATACATGAAGAATGTGACTCTTTGAATGTCAAATCCAGGCATGAATCCGGGTTCTTCATGACTCATGCTGAACAAGGTGTGATTGGTTAATCATAAGGACTGCACATGAACATGCCCGTTCCCATGCAAACAACAGCTTACAATATCTGTCTGTGTTATTCTTTCTTCAAAATAAAGAGGGTGGTCTATTGACACAAAGGAGACTACAGCATTGGATTAATGGTTTAATATAAAAAGGAGTGTTGAAATGGTGTTTGACATAATAAAGGTGTTTTTCATTAGCACCCAAAGCCAAAACACAGTACTTCAATAAAGAAACTGCTGTTTTGAATTTTCTAATTGCTCTGTCATCTATAATGGCACTTTGGACTTAAGTCCCATTTCAATGCATATGTATGATAGCTATTTTAGTCAAATCTATCGTTGTCACTCCTTTGCTTAAATGGTTCAGTGAGTTTTAGAGTCCAATTTAGCCTCACCTATTGCCTCTCCTGAGCAATCTATTCATACTCATGCTTGATCTGAGCACCTGATTCAGCTATTGGTGCCTCCACCATGTTTAAATAACCCTCTGCTCTGCTCTACCAGATTAGCATTGCAGTAGAATTTCCCTATAGTAACCCCTTCAGAAGCATATCCATTCACCGAATCAAAAAGGAAAAGCAAAGGAATCTTGACACTCGGCTTCCTGAGAACTGGAAGAAGACCAAAAAGTTTTATTTCTTTTTTGGGCTTTTTTATAGGAAGCAATATAAAAATGAAAGGATAGTTCTGGGGAGCAAGGAAGAAAATATCGGCCGATACGAAGCGTATCGGCCGATATATCGGCCGTATCGGCCTTGGCCGATACGGTACAAGAAGTTATCGGCCGCTACGGGTGTATCGCACCCGTAGCGGCCGATACGTACCGTATCGGCCCATACACGTGGGGGGGGGGGGGGGGGGGTATAAAACCCCCCCTTTTGGACTTTTTAGGGTTTTTTACCCTTGTCTTTGTTCTCTTCCCCTCTATAGTTTCCATTTTCACTTCTTTGTGGTCCCAAATGTCTCCTAAGTCAAGAGTATCGGCCGATACATGCCGCCACGTACATGTATAACCCCCCCTTTTGGACTTTTTAGGGTTTTTTACCCTTCTCTTTCATCTCTTTCCCTCTATGGTTGCTGTTTTCACCTCTTTGTGGTCCATCTTGCGTAAGTTCAAAAAAAAAAATCGAATCGGGGCTGCCGCCCCGAACCCCGCCTTTATGGTCGGCGGCCCGGAGGGCCAGCCCGCGTCGGACAGCCCTCCGGGGCTCGGCCTCTTTATCAGTACTTTTCATATATTGAATGATCTATCATGAATGCATGCAACATATAATGTTTATGTTCATATTAAGCTAATTTTGATCACCAAAGTTTTATACTTAGGGTTAGGTCTCACCACAGTGACCCTAACAAAGTAACAATTAAACACTGATATTTGGCTCTAATAGTACTATCATGATGTTTACATTACATATTGTTCAAATGTATGAATATAAGTGTCTCCCAAATCCCTTTTGGTGGTGATCAAGGTATTCCTAATTTCCTATTTCTCTCACTAACTCTCTACTCCCTTTGTCATTTCTAAATTGGTGTTGAATGTTGATTGTTGATCACTTCATAGTTCATTCACTTGATTGAATTTGAACCTTGAATGCTGAAGTATTGATATTTGATTGTTCAATGTTCACTAATGACCTAACTCTTAAGTCTTCTTAATTCTTATGCCTTTATTTCATGTTCTAATTTTTTTCTATTTAGCTTTCCATTACTTTTTAAGTTAACATGACTAAGAAACATGAATACATGTGAAAAAACTAATCATTACTATTATTTTCTATTTATACAGCGATACAGGACATCATATATTGAGGGCACCGCTACGCCCCCTTTTCTTACTTACTTTTGCAAAAGAACCACATTTTCTTTCATTTTACAATTTTCTGGATTTTCTGGAATTTTTTCAGATTTTTTTGGCGATTTTTTAAAATCGCACCGCTACGCCGATACGTATCCCCGATACGCTACGTATCGCCCGCTTCGTATCGGTTTGGCGGCGGGCCGATACGCCCGCCGCTACCGATATTTTCATCCTTGCTGGGGAGGGAAGGTCCTATGCAAAAAATTCTGTCTCTGGGCAACAAATGATCAAAGGAGAAGGGATTTTTTAGAAAGGCACTTAGACATATTGGTCTATGCTACTGGCATGATTACTAAGACGCACCATTAGTCTTAATACCTAGCAGTCTTATGTTGTTGTCTTAGCAGTACAACCAACAAAGGATGAATGCAGCCCGTCAGCCAAACACAAGGTAATGAGCAAGGAAGAAAATATCGGCCGATATATACATGAAATTATCGGCCGCTACGGGTGTATCGCACCCGTAGCGGCCCGTATCGGCCGATACATACCGCCACGATACGTATCGGCCGATACACGTGGGGGGAGGGGGGGTTATAAAACCCCCCCTTTTGGACTTTTTAGGGTTTTTTACCCTTGTCTTTCTTCTCTTCCCCTCTATGGTTGCTGTTTTCACATCTTTGTGGTCCATCTTGCGTAAGTTCAAAAAAAAAAAAAAAAAAAATCGAATCGGGGAGTACTTTTCATATATTGAATGATCTATCATGAATGCATGCAACATATAATGTTTATGTTCATATTAAGCTAATTTTGATCACCAAAGTTTTATGCTTAGGGTTAGGTCTCACCACAGTGACCCTAACAATTAAACACTGATATTTGGCTCTAATAGTACCATCATGATGTTTACATTACATATTGTTCAAATGTATGAATATAAGTGTCTCCCAAATCCCTTTTGGTGGTGATCAAGGTATTCCTAATTTCCTATTTCTTTCACTAACTCTCTACTCCCTTTGTCATTTCTAAATTGGTGTTGAATGTTGATTGTTGATCACTTCATAGTTCATTCACTTGATTGAATTTGAACCTTGAATGCTGAAGTATTGATATTTGATTGTTCAATGTTCACTAATGACCTAACTCTTAAGTCTTCTTAATTCTTATGCCGTTATTTCATGTTCTAATTTTTTTTCTATTTAGCTTTCCATTACCTTTTAAGTTAACATGACTAAGAAACATGAATACATGTGAAAAAACTAATCATTACTATTATTTTCTATTTATACAGCGATACAGGACATCATATATTGAGGGCACCGCTACGCCCCCTTTTCTTACTTACTTTTGCAAAAGAACCACATTTTCTTTCATTTTACAATTTTCTGGATTTTCTGAAATTTTTTCAGATTTTTTTGGCGATTTTTTAAAATCGCACCGCTACGCCGATACGTATCGCCGATACGCTACGTATCGCCCGCTTCGTATCGGTTTGGCGGCGGGCCATTACGCCCGCCGCTACCGATATTTTCATCCTTGGTAATGAGCACTGCCCTTAGCCTGATGTAAGAAGTCAACAGAACTCCAGAGGAATTTCATTAGCTTATTCCTAGAATGGAGTACAGACATTCGTACATCATAACTTATCCTAATCTCAACATAGCTTTAGCCATGGTTGAAGAATGAGGTGATCAAGAAAGTCCACCCCATGACTGGACAAAATGTCCACAGACCCTCTACTTCCTATTCATTGAAGTCTCAGAGTTCCACCATACAAAGGATGAAGGCCCATGCAACATGGTGCATCCAAACAAACATTGTAATACTTTTCACGTGTAAATTTTACATATGTAAATCCCATTATGATACCACATGCTTAAAAGACAGATGACCACTAAGCATTCCTCCCAAACACTGCAGTGTTTCAGCTTGAAATAGGGTTAAGCGACATTTAACCACTTTTGCAGGCAGGGTTGACTGCGGACTATGCATGTGCTTCCGGCCTAGTCCTAATAGTTTTTAAGTTATATTAATAGCTATTACTCCTTGCAATGAGGCTCCCACATGGGCACTGCAGAACAAGTCTTTGGCATGCCTCTTACAGAACATGTATTCCACATATTCGTTGCTGAACAAGACTTCTGCAACAGGTGTCATGAGTACCACTCCCACAATGGGTAAGCAGAAGCCCTATTTAAGTTCATATGGGAAAGACTTTAGACTTTAGAGACAATATAAAAAATTCAAATAGGTTCTCCTCCTCTTCCACATTCTCATTTTTATCATTCCATTTGACTTTCCTTGCTGCACAAGTATAAGTCATCTAAAGGGTCTCTAAGTCTAGGCTCAAAGGGATCCACTATTTTGCGTGCACAATTGGTAAAGAAACTCGAAGAAAGAGAGCTGTCGAATCTTCAGGCATCATTCTGTGATCCATTGCACCACCATGGGGCAAGATTTGCATATAAATAGCATCTTGGACATGCCTCAGCTATGGAAAATTTTCGAGTTACCGCATTCTTCTTTTAGTTTCATTTTCTAAAATTATTTACCACATCCTACGAAGCAACAGAAAATTAGGAACAACGAGACCCTCATACATGCATTCCAATTATATAAAATTTACATCCATCTCCTAAAATTCTTGTCTAAAGAGACCCCACTTGGCTAATCTTTCAAAAAAAAAAAAAAATTGATCGCCTCCTCCAAAGGCAAGGTGACTCCTCTAAATTTCTGTTGTTCTTTTCTTTCCATATCGACCAACTATGATGCCCAGATATGAACACGGGGAACGTGGATTCGATACACTCATACACCAACTTAAAAAATTTAGGATATGGATACAAGTACAGGTACGGAATTTCTAAAAATATATACATATAAATGTTTGATTAGGAATTTCTTTTAGGTGAAACATTATTTTATTTCAATTTAGGGCTCAAACATTGCAAGGCCCGCTACGTGGATCAAATTTTCAATGAGATGGGCCTCACTAGACAATTGCTCAACATAGAAAAAAGAAAAGAAAAGAAAAGTGGGCGACTGACTGGCCCAATAGCCCAACGTTAATAAAAGAAAGAAAGAAAGAAAGTTGTGGGCCCGTACTCCTTTATAAAAGCTAAGGGGGTATTTTCCCCTTTTCATTAATGTCTCCACTCTCCAACGCATGAGCAGATGAAAAAAAAAAGAACGAAGAAGAAGAGGAGGACACAGGCAGCGGCAGGAGGAGGCACTAGCGGTCTAATCCAACACGTCGAAGCTGTAACCCCAACAGCAGCTCAGTCAAAGCATCAACAGCAGCCCCAATCGAAGCAGGTTCGGCTCTTGTTCCTCCCCTCCTCTTCTTCTTCCTTTTTTTTTCCTCTTGTTCAAATAGAGAGAGGGATCCCCTAAATTTGGGATGCTGGTGAGATACGTCTCCAGCCGTATCTTGCTGTACACCTGTATCCCATGCTTGTATCCGTATCGGTATAGGTACGATAAAACTGCCATATCCGGGTATCACAGTCAACCAAAGTAAAGCAAAAGGAGCAACTTCACCGCTGCCCTTAAAAAAAAAAAAGGATCAATGACTCCAATCAACTAAAAGGCAAGGCTTCAAGAATCCACCTGTAACAGTTTCACTAACCGTAAGCACTGATTCCAAAATATACAGAACCTGCCCCACTTGTGGAGATTAGGAGAAAACAAATGGTCTATTGAAACAAAATTTTGGTGGCTAAGTACGGCATTCACAGAGATGAGTGGGATCATCCCCAACAGCCTAAGCCGCGGCATTCTAGTGTGTGGAGAGGTATTTTATCAATTAGAGAAGACTTTAATTACTTGATTAGATATCATGTTGATTTGGGGGAGAGGATTCATTTCTGGCTTGATATTTGAGTGGGAACTATTTTACTTGGCTTCTCAGTTCCCTGACCTTTTTCGCTGTGTGTTGTTGACCAATTGGCCTAGGTTGGTAGCTATCTGTTTGCAGCTGGTAGCCTTTCTGTCTGGGGTCCTATTTTCAGAAGAAATCTTGTGGAGGAAGAGGTGGCTCAATTAGATGCCATCTTCTCTCTTTTTTATGAGGTATACATCCAGAGGTGGGGATTGATTGAAGGGTCTATATAGGTTCAGTCAAGGATTCCTTCTCAGTGGCTTCTTTCTTTTCATCTTCATTACGCGTCTCTTCTGCCTCTGACCCCATAGATGGCATTTAGAAGATTAAGGCTCCTCCAAGAATTGTGGCTGGGTTGGCTTTATTCGATTCTATTCTTACGATGGATAATCTCAGGAAAGTAAGTTGTTTATTGTTAATATGGTTGCCCTGTGTGTCTCAAGGAGGCGGATTCAGTGAATCATTTGTTGATTTCTTGTTCCTTTGCTCATTCAGGGTGGAACTCCATTCTCGGCTGGTTTGATTTTAGCTGGGTTTTGCTAAACTCACTGGGGTCTTTGTTCTTGGAGATTGGGGGTGGGCTCAGCCCGGGGTGGGTTAATGTGGAAATTGGTGTTTATTGCGGCCCTTTGGTTGATTTGGAAGAAAAGGAATATGAGATGCTTCAAACGGGTGTCTTCCAAAGAAGACATTATCTTGCATAAAATAAATTTTCAAGTTGTTGCTCGGGTTACCCTCGTCTTCCACTGCTTAAAGGCATTTCCATTGATTAGATGTTAAGCAGTTGGAAAGACGTGGTCTCAAAGATAATGTTGATGGGAGCGTTGTGGGCAAAGAAGCATGGACACGGACACGGACACGACACGGCTCAAAAAGTAGGACACGGACACGTTGGGGACACGTTAATATTTAATAATAATAATAATATATCTAATCAAATACTAAAACATAATATCATTTTAACTTTTATCTTTTATTTAAGTTAACAAAATTGCATTTAGGCCCATTCCTTTTTCTTTTTCTAATTTAAAGCTCTAGTGTCTACCTTATCTTCCTTTCTTTTCTTCCTACTAAAAGAGAGTTTTTTACAAACGGCCCCCTTCTCTTTTCTTTATTATAATTTTAATACTTTTCTCCAACTAAAACAACCAACGTGTCCCCAGCGTGTCTGGAAAATAAATTATAAGAAAAAAAAGCAGGACAATTTTTGGCGTGTCGGACACGTGTCCGTGTCCCCGAAAAGGTGTTCGTGCTTCCTAGGTTGTAGGTAACCTAGGTCCTTCAGTTCAGAGATTGGAGGTACCATTAGAGATCACTTTTCTGCATTCATCCTCTCCTTCTCTAGGCCTTCGGGTTTTTATTCCATGAACTAGGCAGATCTGTTTGCTCTAAGAATGAGTCTTCGTCAAGCAGCGACGCTGAATCTTTCTAATATTATTGTGAAGGGCAAAAAGGTTGGATAACTCGGGACTCGGACTTGACTCATCTAGTGCAAAATTTTGACTCGGATAGAGTCAATGCGGTGACTGGAGAGAGTCATGTCTTTTTTAAAATATTTGTAAAATTATTTTAAAAATGGATCAAATACTAATAATATATAAATACGCATTGCATTTATTTCATACATTCATATAATAAATTCAAATAAATAAATAAATTAGAATAAAACAAATGTAAAAGATTGCATATTACATAATTTGTTACTCCAGATATTGAATGTAAATTATCAAATTTAAGTTTCAAATTACATTCCAATCATCATTTTTAAATTATTGACTCATGAATACTTACTTAAAAAAAAAATATTAACTATTTCAAGTTAGATCAACCTACCAAATGGTTCAAATGTAAATAACTTATTAAGCAGAGGCAACTCGGCTGAGTCTCCCCTATATTTGACTCGTCCTTCGTCATAACAAGATGAGAGTCAAGAGTCGACTCTGGGAGTTTTTCAACGATGGAGAGAAATTCCCTCTTCGCTTTCCGTTAGGCCTCAGGTTCTTCTAAGCCACCTCGGGAATTGGAGAACGTTACTGAGAAGGTTTTTTTCTTTTTCTTTTTATTTAGCTTCGAAGCTCAATGTCTCCTTTTTGCATGTAAATAGATCAGCCAATGAGGCAGCTAACAGACTAGCCAAGGAGGGAGTTGGGAGGCCAAACTTGATTGTCGGCATGGCCCCTTGACCTTAGACTCGATTACCCATTAAAAAAAAAAAATACCCCACTGCAGAAGAAGGTCACCACCACGTCAGCAATTTCAAAAGCCCCCATTCATGCTCTCACAGAAGCCCTTGCCTGCAATTGTTTTCAAGCTACATCCAATGAATACTAGTTGGGGAATAAATCGCCGTCTGGATCTTTGTAAACCGTTTCAATAACAGTAAGTGATAGCTGCTCCGCTCTTTTGCCCAAACTAAATCACAGATAACTAGATTTACAGAGAAACAGAATCCAAGGAAACAAAAATCTAAGGATCCAGACAGGAAAGAGAAAGAGAGAACCTGAAGACCGGCTCGAGATGAGCGAGAAACAGGCTTCTTCTTGTCCTTGTCCTTGCCCGCAGCCATTGTCTTCGCCGCCAAAAGCCCCTTCCCTCCTTTTCCCGCCATTTTCCCCCTAATTCCATGCAAGGAAATCAAGCAACATGAAAAACATAAGATTCCATGGAATCGGAAACCCAAAGAAAGAGAGATTTCCCCACTGATTCTTTTCAAGGAAATCAGGAAACAAATAAATCTTTGAAAAACGAGAGAGAGAGAGAGAGAGAGTACCTGGCAGCAGACGAGACGTGAGGAAAAAAAATGAGGGAAGCGGATGCGAGGGTTGTGGTTTTATACGTCGAAGAAGAGTCTCTTACACACTGCCCGAGAATTTTTCCAGGAAAGTGGGTCCCCTCTTAGGGCCCACAAGGATGTGTGGCAATCAAGAGAAGGACAAGTGGTGAAAACTAGGATGGGGGCACCAAGGGTTTGGGTGTCTTTGGTTGGGCTTTCTAAAGAGAGCTGCTACTTGCACACTGCATTTTGCTCTCTACACACTGTATTTAAAAAATAAATAAAAAAATAAAAAATTCATAAACTACCATCGCCCCTCTCCTTCTCTCTCTCTCCCTTCTCCACGTTGTCCACCGCCCGCCCACCCTCTCCCCTTCCTCTCTTATCCCTCTTCCTCTCCATTTCCCTCTCTATTTCCCTATCCTTGCTCGTCGCGGCCAGCTGCCCGCCCACTCTCCATCTCCTTCTCCCTCTTCCTCTCCTTCTCCCTCTCTATTTCCCTCTCCCCGCTCATCACCGACCGCCGCCCGGTAACCCTCTCCCCATCCTCTCTCCCTCTCACGGTGGACAGGCAAATGGAGAAGAATCAAATGCTTTGGATGTAAAAATAAATAAATTTTGTCATTGAAATCGGCGAACCCGATTCGTTCGGCGTTACAGGGCCGAAAAAACCGAGTACGTTCGGCGTTACAGGGCCGAAGAAACCGAGTTTGTTCGGCGTTATAGGACCGAACAAACCGAGTTTTGCCATGAATCTGATTCGTTCGGCGTTACAGGGCCAAAGAAACTGAGTTTATTCGGTTTCTTCGGCCCTGTATCGCCGAACGAATCGGGTTCGCCGATTTCAATGGCAATTTTTTTTTCCATCCAAAGCATTTGATTCTTCTCCATTTGCTTGTCCACCGTGAGAGGGAGAGAGGATGGGGAGAGGGTGACCGGGCGGCGGTCGGCGACGAGCGGGGAGAGGGAAATCGAGAGGGAGAAGGAGAGGAAGAGGGAGAAGGAGAGTGGGCGGGCGGTGACGAGCAGGGAGAGGGAAAAAGAGGGAAATAGAGAGGGAGAAGGAGAGGAAGATGATGAGGAAGAGGGAGAGGAGAGGAAGGGAAGAGGGTGGGCGGGTTGGTGGGCGGTGGACAACGAGGAGAAGGGAGAGAGGGAAGGAGATGGCGAGGGTAGTTTAGGAATTTTTTGATTTTTTTTTTTTTAAATGTAGTGTGTAGAGAGTCATTTGTAGTGTGTAGGTAGCCACTCTCCTTTCTAAATTTGAAAATGATTTTTTTAAAATAATATTTTAAATATTACTTAATTAGAATAGCTTTTTGATAGAAACTATTAGAAAAAGATGTTTGGTTAGGCTCAGCAAAAGATCTGGGGATTTTTGTTAAGGATATAGATAGTAGATTTTAACGTATGATAATAAAATAAGGGGTTTGTAATTTTTAGAATAAAAAATAATTTATCATAAACGAAAGAGATTTTTACGAAGAAATTTGTCATAAACCTTGATTAACCAGATTGATTGAGAAATATCTGAAATAATCTAATTAGGGTGTCGTATGCAATTAAAAGACAATTTTGCCCCTTAACAATGTTGTCATGGGTCATTAAACCATAGATTCTCTTCTCGCTGAAGGACCTTGTTAGGGCACCCTTTTACTTTTTCCCTCTCTTTGCCGAACAATCTCATTAGGGCTTTCCTCTTCTTCCCCCCACTTCTTCCCAACGGCTTAGTACGGCAACGATCTTCCACCGAGTGACATCTTTAGGGAGAAAATGTGATAAGTCTACAAAATTGGGTTTTAAAAAGTCATTATTTCATGTGCATTTGTAGACTTAATTAGGAAGAATCACATCATAATCCCATGATTTCTTGCATTTGAGAATAAATGTGGACTTATAGTGAAAATTAGCTAAAAATCCTTAAATTTGCATGAATTTATGAGATTAGTATATTACATCACCCCTGGGTGCCCCCAAATAGATCTAAATCATTATAGCACCATTGCATCAATTACATTAATTCATCTTACATTAGGTATGGCTGTGGTTGAAAATATCGGCCGACATCGGTTTGTATCGGCCGGTATTGGCTAGTACCGGTACGATATTTTGATGGAAAACCGGTATGGGTATCGCCTATCAAAATATTGCAAAAATATCGGCAGATATTGGCCGATACGTAGACAATATCGGTTGAGTCTGATATATCAGCCGTTATGGACGAATAAAACCTTATTCCCTCATCTTTTTTTTGTCTAAGCAAATTGAAACTAATGAAAAAAGATACAAAAAACATACAGGGGGAAAAACAAAAGATAACAGAGAAGAGAGGGAGGAGGAGAGGAATAGAGCATACATCAATGGCGGACTGGGAGCCGTTGCATGTCAGCGTGTTTGACTCGATCGGCGCGAGCCACTGGATCTGGGTGACACCATCGTCCTCTTCCTTCTTCCTCCTCCTTCCTCCTTCCTCCTCGTTCTTTCCCTTTTCTTATTGTTTTTTTTTTTTTTTCTCATCTCCCTCAACCGCTGCCGTTTTGTTTCAGTTTCAGAAGGCAGAAAGGCAAATGAGGGCAAATGCCCTTTTACATGAGCCTTAGGGCAAATGCCCTTTTACACATTCTTTTATTTTTCTTTTCAATTACATACATGTATGTAACTTTCAATATATTGATGGTCTTTGGGGCTCCACAGTATGGCCCACCTATAGAAAATCTAACCAGCTCAAAATAATTAGCTCTCTCTTATATCGGTACCAGAAAAGTTTCATTGTAATAGAAGATTTACCCACTGTCAGATTGATCAATTGATCAATTTTAGAAAAAAGATGTGCCAATAATCTCAATGGGCCCTAAAGAAATTTTACTTAAGAGTTATGCCCACTTCTATAATGATTACTAATAAAAATATTGAAAGAATTTTAATAAAACCCAAGTGTGGTCAATCCAATTATGGGATTAGTTCTAATAAAGCGCTTGTAATCAATTAACATGTCCAATTCAACTGTGGGCTCAGGTCTAATTGGAGTGAATTTCTCAAAGCTAAAATAAGAGTTCACAGCTACTATTAATGGTTTAGATTTTAGAGATTAACTAGTTTAATGAATTTGTAACTTGTAAAGATAAGACACAAAGATTAAACTTTAATGCTTGGAATATTTAACATTTTCGGATAAGACAACAATATAGACAGTTATTAATTAGGAAGACTGATATTTTGCTCTGAAGTTGTTACTAATGGAAAAAACCATTATTTTCCAGCATTTTCTAATATTCTGAATTTTTTTGGATATTTTACATTTTTTTTTGGAATAAAGAAAAAATTCACGCCATAACGGATGGAGAACTGCGACCAATACCGATACCATATTGGTTTTTGAGGTAGGCCGATACCGCAACCGATACCACAATTTTAAACCATGGGTTGGGACATGCATCCTTAATTAATTCATTGTTAGTTATTTGTATTTGTTATTGTATAAGGATTGCCACAAGCAACGTGGGCCCACATGAAAGAGATAATTTGAAGGAAGAAAGAAAGAGAAAAGAATAAATAAAAAGATAGAAAAAAAAATAAAGGGAACCCCACCTCTGGGCGTGCTTCCCAATGCACGCCCAAGGTGGGTTCCACTAGTCCACAAAAATCTCTCTCTACAAGTTTCTAAGTTTCCAAGATTTCACTCCTATCAAGATTAGAGTTCCAAATCAAGAATATTCTAGAAGATTTCTAATGAAGTTTGAATAAAGGAATTGTTGTCCAAGTAAGATTTGTGATGAGTCAGCATGAAGGAGATAGAAGCCAAAAAGAATTAGGAGATCAAGTCAAAGAAAGAAAGGAAATAAGAATTTCTCACACAAGAAGAGCCAAGGAGAAGTGGATGTCCAGCCTTGGGGCCCACTGCCCTTGGACGTCCACCCCATCCCCCCGCCCCTCACCCTCATCCAATTCTTTCCCCTCCTTTGCTGAATCCCCACACCACTCATTCCTATCTACTGTGCAAGAAGAGATTTTATGTGAGACCAGCTGCTCAAAGTTGTGTTCGAGATAAAGAAAAAGGATCAAATCAACTCTAATTCAAATTACAATTGCTTTTCTTACAAGTTAAGCCAAGATAGAGCTTTATTTTGGGAAGAGTTTCGAGCCAAAGAAGGAAGAAAAAAATTATTAACAGACCCCAAGTTCTAGTTCTCCACCTTTTCCAATTTTTTTAAGGTAGCTTTGGGGCCTTGCCCTAGAAAAACTTAAGTTGAGGAGGAGCTGAAGTTGTACTTAAGAATGTTTTTAATGAATATCGTCTTTTTTTTTAATGTGCAATGAGCGAGTAACTTAGCGATCGAGGCTACTTGATGAAGTTAATTATGCCCTAACTTCCTTTCTATTCATGTGAATGCTTGTTAATCTGGTTGTTTTATGTGCTTGAATGTTAGAATAGGCTTGTCTTCGTACCAGTATATGCCATTTTATGTAGTTCTCAATGTTAAAATAAACCCTTTAGCATCTATGCTTACTTTTGATAGATTACGCTTGGGAATATATTCTTTTTTATAGTCTATGATTAAGTTTGATAGGTGATTATTAGGTAATTCTAACACTTTTATAAAGAGAATGAGGTCTTGGGTGTTTTGATAAATTTTTATAGAAAAACCATCTCTTTTGAGAAAAAAACTTATTTTAAAGATAAATTATTCATATTTGGATGCCTTTATTGGGTTCGGATTTGAAGTAGAAAAACTGATCAACATGTGTTTGCATGAAAAAAAAATGATGTTTTGAAATGCTTAATGGATTCTAGATGATATGATATGATTATTATTATTGTTTATCTCTTTATTATCATCAACATCTCATATTCTAGTTGCTTTAGTTTTAGGCATTGTTAATGTGTGATGCCTTTAGATTTTTATTCTTGATTCGCTCTATGCGGGTTCGACCCGTTCTTGCCGCTGTTTATTTATAGACACCATGCACTTGCGGTATTTTATTGATTACACGACAAAATCATTTTGATTCTCCCCTCTTCATCACCAAATGACATCATTAGAGTTTCCTCTCCTAACCTCTTCTTTGCCGAATGACATCATTAAGGCTACCCTCCTTTTCACTTCCCTCTTCTTTGTCAAACGATGTCATTAAGGCTTCTCTCTTCTTCGATTTCCTCTTCTTCGCCAAACGACATTGTTAAGGCTTCCCTCTTCTTCGCCGAACGACATCATCAAGGCTTCTCTCTTCTTCGCTTCCCTTTTCTTTGCCAAACGACATTGTTAAGGCTTTCCTCTTCTTCGTCGAACAACATCATTAAGGCTTCTCTCTTCTTTGCTTCCCTCTTCTTCCCAAGTACATCTTATTTTGTAACCCCTATGATAAGTCCATAAAACTGCATTTCATTCAAGTTATTTCAATTAATTTTATGGACTTATGTAGGGTAATTTCATTGAATTGCATTGAATTTCATAAATTCATGTATTCGTGCATCCAAAGTTGAATTCAAGTCAAAATCCTTCAAAATTCATGAAATTGCATGTTTTATTGAAATCATTCTTTTGGATTATCCTACTATCATTTTGAATCACGTTTTTATTCACACATAAGCATGCATGATTTATTTGCTTCAATGCATAGTTCATGAAAAATCGACCAAAGTGGTATAGTCACTGTGACGAACCCAGGATTTTTGTTTGGGTGGGGCTAAACTTTGGTAGACTTTTTTCACATTAAAAATAGTAAGGAGAAAATGTATTGCATTTAAATATACACAAAATGCTTAATTGCATCAACTAATATACATTTCTCTCATCAAATATATCTCAAATCTAAAATAAAATATCCACAATCGCCCTCCGCGGTTTTTCATATTTTGAAAGCGTTGCATGATTGCCTCGTCATCAATGCCTTTAAATATGTCTTTCTCGGTGTATATATGCAAACAATCATTCATCCACTCATCTTGCATTCGATTGCGCAGTCAAATCTTCATGATTTTCATAGCAGAAAATGCGCTCTCAACAATAACAGTGGAAGCCAGTACGGTTAGCGCTAATTTCAAAAGCAAATAAACCAGAGGATATAGATATAGAACATCCCTTTTTGTTTTAACCATCTTCTGAGCAAGGCCGCTAATTCCTTTTACTTCTAAGAACTTACTATTAGCGCGCATATCAATAATAAAAGTCTCAAGCTGACTATCAAGTCTCACCTGATCTGAATATAAAAAATCATCTGGATATAACTGAGAAATACGGATCAATTTTTCCTTATCGAAAGTTGAGAATGAATTGCTTAGATTTAAGCATGCCATACAAAGAAGCAACTCGGTCTTCACCACATTGAAGCGACGATTGAGCTCTTGAAGTTGCAGATCAATAGTAGCATAGAATATCTCAACTTTAAAATAATGTAGGTTTGTCAGTTAAGATTTGTGTCGTGAACACTTTCGTTCAACAAACATTTCACCCATGTTGGGAATAATGATTTCATATTTATCACAAAATGAATGAACTTCAGAGATGAGAGGATCCCACCCATCGTCTCTCATCCTTTGCAGTCGTTGCTTTGATATTATCACCAGTTCCATAGCACCGATAATATCTTGATCTTTTCGCTTCAATGCCTTTAATAATTTATCCATGATCTCTAAATATATCTTTCATCAAATGCATTTTAAATGCAAAATCAAAAGTTTCCAATACAAGAAATAAATTAATCTTAGAACCCTTGTGTTCGCTCGTATTTTCATCTGAAATAATTTCAAGCACATCAACCACAGAGGAGAACATGAGAATCAAATCAATCAAAGAATGAAAATGTGAGCCCCAGCGTGTATCTCCTAGTTGTTTAAGGCTTGTTTCTTAATTCAAACCCCGTCCACTTTCAAGTTCACCGACATTGAGGGAATCAATGACTTTAGCATCTTGAATATTTTAGAGCATGTTATGGCATTTGCAAGAGCCTCTAACGACATTCAACAAAGTAGAAACCGAGTCAAAGAAGGCAAAGATTAGTTTGTTCTATTTTGTAATAGCAACGAGTGCCAACTGAAGCTGATGTGCAAAACAATGAACTTAGAATGTCGTAGGATTCTCATTTTGAATGAGCCATGGAGGCCATTAATCTCACCCTTCATATTCCAGCCCCATCATAACAATGCTTATGCAAACTTGTTATGCTCAACAATGCATTGAAAATACCACCTTAAGTGATTAAGCTTTAGTGTTTGTGACATGTTCAATGTCTATAAAATGCTCAATCATACATCCCTCCTTATCCACCTATCATATAACGACGACCATTTGCTCTTTGATAGAGATATCTTGAGATTCGTCAACCAAAAGGGCAAATGGTGCATCTCCAATGTCAGAAATGATAACCTGGATGGTTTCTAAGGCCGCAGCATTCATAGTATCTTTTTGAGTCTTGGGCGAGGTCAATTTTAGGTTTTCCGGAGCACTTTGCAATACAACTTTTTTAATAGCTTCATCTTGATTGGAAAGTACATGCAAAAGCTCAAGAAAGTTACACATATTTGTAGACACCTCATTTGGCCCCTATGATAGCCTTAAATACCTGTCATATATAGCGGTGCCCTCATTTCACCCATAATTGAATGACTAATGTCATAATTTAGATTAATTAATGACAACGAAAATGTTTGTTGATAGTTTTAGACTTAGTTCAACAACCTCTAGAAACTCGTGAGAGGAAGAAGCTGAATCACGTCTAGACTCCGAGTCAAACCCACTATTCACTATTATATATGGACCAATTGATCCTACATTCCAAGAGCTTTTTGACCGTATGTAGATTGTCCAAATTCGACAAACGGATCAAAAGATATGGCCGCTGGTGTAGACACCTCATTTGGCCCTCTATGATAGCCATAAACACTTATCATATGTAACGATGCCCCCATTTCACCCATAATTGAATGGTTAATGGCATAATTCAGATTAATTAATGATGATGAAGATGTTTGTTGATAACTTTCGATTTAGTTCAATGATTCATAAAAATTCGTGAAAGAAAAGTCAAATCGCGTCAAGATCTCGAGTCCAACTCACTACTCATACAAGGAATGGACTACAACACTACCCAAGCCCCTTCCAGACTATATAAAACACACCCAAGTTATTCTTAGAGAGATTACACTTAGTTTGCCTAAGTACAATACGATTAGCATGAATTAGGAGGTTAGGATCATTGATCAAAGTATTTCTTACTTTTCCTAACCTATGACCATTAGGATGTATGGACCAATAGATTCTACATTCCTAGAGCTTTCTGACGATATGTGAAACGTCCAATTCCGACAAACGGATCAAAAGATATGGCCCTCGGAAGACTACACAAGCGGCCCCACACCAGGATGGTGCGCTTAAGTCCTAAATTGCACTTGGGCGCACACACAAGTGCGCCCAGGTCCCAAGATCACACTTGTGTGTGCGCCCAAGTCCTTGGTTGCCCTAGAAAGCACTTAAGTGCATATTTAGGTGGGTGCCGCTCTACCATTCGTAGTTCCGACCCAACCTCAGCCCAAAAATGATTCGAAACTGAACCCTAGCCCACTTGACCCCAAAGAAAGACCAGGTGCGCCCAAGTCACAGAACCCACTTGGGCGCACCTGTGTGTGTGCCCAAGTCCGGTTTCCACTATTTTATTTTGAATTCAATCCGAAAACTATCCAAACCTGAACCCTAGATTCATTAAACCTTAAAATTGGACATGGGCGTCACCATGTGTGCGCCTAACTCAAGGGACCCACTTGGGCGCACCTATGTGTGAGCCCAAGTCACAAGACCCACATGGGTGCACCTGTGTGTGCCTAAGTCCCCAAAAACCCTAAATTCACCTTGGTTTGCGTGAAGCCTCTAGAAACTCGTACACATAGCAACCCTAACCCCTCTTCCACACCAAAACCCCTATAAAAAGACCTCTTATACCATTTGCAAAGAGAGGCTACTAGAAAGAGAGAAAGTAGAAGAAAGGAGAGAAAAAGAGAGAGAGAGAGAGAGAGAGAGAGAGAGAGAGAGAGAGAGGTCACAAAGGAGATCTTTAGATCTAAAAGAAAGGGAAAGGAAGAGCACTTTGGTTCTCCAAGACCAATAATGGAGAAAGCCTCCCAAAGCTATGGATTTGCGCAAGAGCTTCGACTTAGGACTTGAAGAACACAAATCCAAACTTGTAATTCTAGATTTAGTTTTCTTTTTAGTTAACTATCAATCACCATTAGTAGTTAGAAATATGCTTAGGATCATGCATACATTGTAAATCTGCATTGGTAGTGATATTTTCCTAGTAGATCTGACATCTAATATTCATTCATTAACAACATGCTTAGGATCATTCCTAGTCTGTAGATCTGCATCATTTTTGGCATTCTAAACTCGTGATTAGGGTAGACTTTACATCCATCTCATTTTTATTGAAAAAAAAAAAACCGAATCTAAAAGAAAAAGTGCAACAGAGCACTTGGGCACAACTATAGGTGCGCCCAAGTATCTGCATAGGGTTTTTAGCCCCGATTTTCATATCAAGTGTATTTCATTTTTTAGATCCAAATTCATTCTCTCATATATATTGATATCGGGACATTCGGATCTGTAATTTTGTGTTCCAAATCGCGCGAAAAGTATTGACAAAAGAAATAAAAGAGGAAGAAAAGTGCAGGAAAGCACAGTGGCGCACAAGTCTCTGGATAGGGCTTTGGCCCCGATTCCCCGTTTCACATGCATTCTGGTTCTTAGATCCGAGTCTATCCTCGTAAAAGTTAATATTAAAGTCTTCGGATTTGAGAAAAGCAATGAAAGAATCAGAAGGAGACCAAACATATCGCTGAAAAATGACAGAAAAGTGCATAAAAGCACTTGGGCACCACTGTGTGCGCCCAACTCTTTGAAGTGAACTTTTGGCCCCGATTTCCATTTCATGTACGTTTTGCTTCTTAGATCTGAGTCCATCCCCATATAAGTTAATATCAAAGCGTCTGAATGTGCAAAGCGCATCAAAAGAATCGAAAGAGGATTAAATATTATTGCTAGAAAAAGAAAGAAAAGAGAAGACAGAAAAACAAAGGTACTTGGGCGCCACTGTGGGTCCGCCCAAGTCCCCGCAAAAGGATCCACACCCCCGAATTTTAATCCTCACACTGTTACTCTCAAATTCGGAAGTTTTGATATTAATAGTTCATATAGGACCCTGCATTTAGTCACAAATTGTTGGAAATCGCGTTAGAACATCGTCAAACATTAAAGATACATCACATCCTACAGGGGAAGTCCTGCAGACACACTTGGTGTTAGAGTTTTTGTTTTGTTGCAATTTGATAGGATGTATTCATTTTCTTAACTTGACCTCTCATTCCTTCATGTTCTTATTCTTAGGATCTTCATGCATATTTCTCTTTCATAATCTTTGTTTTTATCTTATGTTATGCATGGTTTTCAAATCAGTTTTGTATCTTAAGATCATAGAGTTTTTTATTTCAGATTTTCAAGCCTCTAAGTGTTTAAATCCTTTAAGTTCAAAAATCATTCAAGCTTTCCAAAGTTTCTATCTTTAAAATCATTATTTTGATTTGGAGTTTTCATGACTTTAGAAATTCAGTTTTCATCATTTTTCAGTCATGAATTCATACTTGAGAAATGTGTCTCAAAGTCCCCTGGAAAGATGCCCTCTTAGTTGCAAGTTTCTTAAAATTTAGGATTTCTGGGCACTCTTCAGGTCGACCTGCCTGTGTAGCCGGTTGATCGGGCCAAGGGACCCGGTCGACCGGGCACACTGTGGGTCGATAGGGATTTTGAGCACCAACAGTCATTTTTCTAGCCAGGTCGACTGGGCACTAGCCGTTGGGAACTTTTTCTTTATAAAAAGTGGCATTTTGTTTGGAAAAAGTTGTTGAACTTTCAAGGACTTTTGAGGCCAAGGACTTACAACTTTTCTAGAGCATCTTTGAAGGGATTATGAAGTCATTCCATTGATTCAATCTTTGATCTTCAAAATGGGTGTGCTTCCTTTATCCTAAGTCCTTTAAAATCATGTTTTGTTTCATTATCTTTGATTTTCTTCAATGCATGATTTAATAGATGTTTTTTTATTGAAGTGTTGTCTTTCATAACATGCTTAGAACTTTAAAAATCTCATAGCATTATGAATCCAACATATAGTCTTTGTTTCACATGAAATTGTCTTTTTGTTTCAAAACTAACTTGTTAGACTTAAGTTTATCTTCTTTAAGAACAAGTTAGCTCACTTAATTAAATTCATGTGTTAGACAAACAACTCTTTCTCAAACATATGATTATCATCTTTGCATCAATCTAAGTTTCATCTTTTTAAAAGAGAAAGAGTTATTTCTAGTAAATGCATTATTCATAGACTTTGTCATTCATATGAATGCTTCTAGAAGTTGAGTTTTCACTTTCTATTTAGCCTATTTAGAGGCACTCCATTGCACTTACATTGTTCTCTTAATCCATGCATTCATAGGCATTTTTCTTAAGAGAAAATCATCTTGTTGTTAAGGTTGGTGCTTAGCCTTGAAAAGCATAATTGATGTTGTAAAGGTTTATGCTTAGCCTTGAAAAGCATAGTGATGAATTTGTAAGGTTTGAGGTGATCCTAAACCTTAATTGAGTTAGTGAAACCCGGTAAGTGTACCGGGAGTGGATGTAGGCAATTTGGCCGAACCACTATAAATATGCGTGTTATGGTGATTGATCTTTTACTTTCTTTATATGAATGTTGCACTTATGGTTGAATGAAGATTGTAGTTGGTCATTCATTGTGTATGTTTATCTTAGAGACACCTTTCTATCACAAGATAATTAATCTTCATCAAAGCTTAATTGACCTAAAAGTTAAAAGAATTCAAATTGGTCTAGGTTTTTAGAGCTCACCCTATTCACCCCCCTCCCTCTAGGATTCGGTCTTGGACTTTCACTTGGGTGCCCCTGTGTGTGCGCCCAAGTCCCCACTTCGTCTTCTGGCCCGCATTTTCCACATTTTGCATTTCATTTAACTTGTTGTTTCAACTTTGTTATAATTTTGATTGATTGCTAAATTTCTAGATCGCAAACTATTAAATCATCATCACTTTAGGTTAGGATTTATTGCATAAAATACCAAAAAAAATATAAAATCTTAAAACACTTCCCTTCTCATCTTGGTCTTTTTAGTAATTAGAGGAGAGAACAAAATAAATAAATAAATAAAAGAAACAGAAAAGTCCATAAAGAGGAAAAGAATAGACATTAAATAGAGGCTCATAAGTTATTCTTTAGATTAGGTTGCATTGCTCTTGCATAAAACATAAAAAAAAAATTCACAAAATCATAAAACACTTCTCCTCTCGTCTTGCTCTCTAGTAATTAGAGAAGAAAACACAAAAATAAAGTAATTAAAAGGAGTAGCAGAATTATAAAAGTAGACATTAAGTAGATGATCCTAGGTTATTCCATTCGCACCTAAGCAAATTAATAAACTTGATCAACCCCAATCTAAAACACTTAATTAATTCAAAATACCTAATTAAAACATCCAATTAAAAATCCATGGAATTAATTAATTAAATCCCTGAAATTGATTAACAAGTCCTAATAAAACCCTAATAAAACAAAACCCCAATCAACAAGTCCCAACTAAAGTCCTGATTAACAAGCCAAATCAACAAGCTCTAATCTATTAAGACCCTAATCAACGAAATTCAACTAGCAACACCCAAATTCAGACCTTAACCAAGCTTTAATCAAACCTTGATCACTAACTCCTAATTTAAACCCTCATTGAAACGATATACCAATCAAATCCTGAAAATAGAAAAAAACATCTTTCAACAAAAACCAAAGCCAAATATCCGAAACTGACATAAAAACACCCTAGAAGACAACAAACTAGTAGCTTGATACTTGGGCGCCACCACAGGTGCGCCCAAGTCACAGAACAAACTTTTGATTTAACCTCGACACACGCTTCGGTTGCGTTTCGACTCCCCCACACCAACTTATATCACCTTAAAGGCTTAGAGACTCAGACCAGTTTCATATTCAAAATTTATTAACATAGATCACCTAAAACTCCAAACCCAAGTGAACGAATTCCCGATGACCACTAAAACCCACGAACCAAGCACTTAGGCGCCACCAGAGGTGCGCCCAAGTCACATTTTAGCTCGGGGACCACCGAATCCCTATAAATTTCAAATCTCGACCTAAATCAGCACACCAGAGCACTCTTACGATTTGAAACAACTGAAGCTAGAAGCCTGAACTGACCTAAAATATTGAACCGATTCAAACTACGAAAACATCCACTTAGGTATTAACCTCTCGGTGCCAAGACTCTCCAAATCACTACAAAACATGATTAATTAAAACCTAACTTAGTTCTACTCGATACAACACGACAAAAACAATTAATTTAAAGAACATTAAATCATAAAAGTTCAACCTCAAATCAATCCAAAGAGCACTAAACCGATTTGAATGAACAATTCAGAACCCTTACCGAACCAACAATAGCCTTGAAATTAAAATTTCAATTAACTTAAACCCATCCGGAACCTCGAACCGAAGTTAAAAGACTAAAAAGCATCAAATTGAGACTTGGGTGCCATTGCTGGTGCGCCCAAGTGCACTGAATGACATAGGCGCACACATAGGTGCATCCAAGTCCATTTTCAATCCCTGGGACCACCGACTCCCTATTCATCTCCAGTCTCGATCCAAATCACTACCCCATAACCATCACAAAACCATTAACAGCCTTAAAATCAAAACCTTAATCAACTTAGACCCATTCGGAATCTCGAATCAAGTCAAAAGACTAAATAGCATTAAATTAAGACTTGCCCAAGTGCACTGAGTCACATAGGCGCACACACATGTGCGCCCAAGTCCTCTGTCAGACTCAAGTTGTGAAATTCAGTTGCATTTCGAGCTTTGGATCTGAAGGGGGTACCCGTGAACGAGGCTGATCCTCTTCTTAAATATTTGGCACCTCCCCCCTTTTATTTTCTTTATTTTAATTATTTTATCTTACTTGGATATACTATGATTATGCTATGTGAGGATTAACCCTTATTTGGACTTTGACTCATAACCCTGAATTGACCTTATATTAAAGAGACCCAAAGAGACCCAAATTAATGTGATAGGAAAACCGTCGTGTGATGCCGGCAGCACATTAGACGAGAGGAAGATCCATCCATTTATTTTCTCCCATTCTTCTTCGGCTTTCGTCGATGAATAGTGTTACAGCCAAAACCATAGCTGGCGATCGTGATCCGTCGATTTTGAGGGTAGTCGGAATCCTCATTTTCGATGTAAACTTTAATTAGTACATATAGATGAATGAAGATTTCCCTTCCCGAGAGGATCGAAATTCACATTCGACAACCGAGAGATTACCCTAGAGGCCCTGCAGTAAATTGTACTTGGGCTCACACACAGGTGCAGCCAGGTCTCTGGTCGCCTTAGAAATGCACTTGGGTGCTATTAGGTGTGTCCCACTCTACTTTTTGTAGTTCCGGCCCGACCTCAACCCAGAAACAATCCAAACTCGAACCCTAGATCCATTTAACCCTAAGAGAGGACCTAGGTGCACCCGTGTGTGCGCCCAAGTCCTCCAAAATCCTAATCCACCTTGGGATGCGTGAACCTTATAGCAACTCATGCAAACAGAAGCCCTGATCCCTTTTGCACGCCCAAAACCCTTATTTTAGGATCCCTTAACCCCATTTTGCAAGGAGGCTACCATAAAGAGAGAAAAGTAGAAGTAAAGGGAGAGAAAGAGAGTAGCCACCATAAAAAATTCTTTATATCTAGAAGAAAGGAGAAGAGGGAGCACTTTGGTTTCCAAGATTAGTAATGGAGAAAGTTTTCCAAAGCCATGGATTTGTGCAAGAGCTTCAACCTAGGACTTGAAAAACGCTATCCAAACCGGCATTTCTAGATCTAGCCATTTCAATTAATATCTATCATCATTAGTAGTTAGAATCATGCTTAGGATCATCCATACATCATAGGTATGCATTAATAGTAGTATTTTCTTAGTAGATCTGATATCTGGTAACCATCTATCATTAGTAACATGCTTAGGATCATTCGTAGGTTGCAGATCTACATCATTTTCATCATCCCGAACTCATTATTGTTAGGGATTTTGGGTATTGCAATTTGATGGATGCATTATCATTCTAGCATCATTTGAATTTTCACACATGCATTGTTTTAGAAAAACTTAAAATCTTGATTTACACATGCATTGGTTTTTAGACTTGTAGAAATATTGATTTATGCATGTTTAGATTTTAAACTTGGATGCAATTTATTTTGAAAAGGAGTTTTATCAAATCAAGCTAGCCTATGTTTTAAATCTTTCAAATCATTTTAGGCTTTTTATGTTTCATGTTTTTAAACCTCTTATTTTGATTTAAAACATGATTCCAAGCTTGATTTAGTGGCCCACAAGTTCCTACAAGAAATCACTTTAAAATATGCATTTTTAGGGAATTTTGGTCCCAGGCCAGGCAGTGTGGCCAGTCGACCGGCCTAGGGGACCCGGTCGACCGAGCCCATTGCGGGTCGACCGGGAAAAGAGCCGTTGTGTCTTTTTTTTTCAAACAGTCAGATTTATGGCAGTTGAAGGCCAGGTCGATCGGGGATAGGGCAGGTCGATCGAGGAGACTCAGGAACTCAATTTTTGAGTATAAATACAAGTTCATTCATTTGGAAAAAGAGTTGAAAAAGAGAGGAACCAAAAACCACTCTTGAGGTGTTTTGAGACAAGAAAAAGGGGATGAACTAAGAGAGACCAAGGGGTCATTAGTGAAGCTAAAGCTTGGATCAATGAAGTTAAATCTCTAAGTAAGCTTTACTTTTACTAATCATATGTTATATGCTTTGTTTAAATTATTGGTAAATGAATTTTAGCATTATAACTATGATGTATTGAATCCATTCTTCACTTTGATTTCAATCCAAGTTGTTTTAAAATCTTCCTTAATCATGCTTAGCCAAAATCTTTGTTTTCTTTTATAGCGTGATTCTTTTACTTGGTTGAATCTTCATTTGTTGTTTTCAATATTCATTTGAACTTTAGTTAAATTAATTTGGTTTTGAAAATAACATTGCACATGCATCACATGTTCTAAGTTAACAAATTTCATACAACTTGTGAGCTCTTGATTTTCATGTCATTAACAAGTTTGTATTCATACATGTGATTTGCATTTCACTTCAATCAAAAATCTTTTATGTGCCTTAAACTTTTAAATGCTTTAAGCATATATTAATTGAGCTTTGTTTTTAACTTGATTGAAGTTATCACACACACACACATCATGAGCATACATCTTTGCATTCATTTAGTGTTTGTGTGACTTAGTTTTTCACTTTCATATCTGCCTATTTTAGAGGCAAATATATTGAGCTTAAATTGTATCTCTTTGAGTGTTTGTGTAGACACTTCTTTAAGAGAAATCTTTTTCTTGTAAAGGTTATTGCTTAGCCTAATAAAAGCATAGTGTAAAGGTTATTGCTTAGCCAATTGAAAAGCATAAATAGTGGAAATCCGGTAGGGTGATTTGATTACAAGCCGGTAGTGGATGTAGGCATTGATGCCGAACCACTATAAATCATTGTGTGGTGGTGAATGCTTGTGGTGATTGTTTTTATTAGCTTCTGCATCTTGTTTGATAAATCATCACTTGTGACTAGTTTATTTTAAGAAGTTAAAATTGGTTAAAATTGGTCATAATTGAAGCTCACCCTATTCACCCCCCCCCTCTAGGGTTAGGATCCCAGGACTTTCAATTAGTATCAAAGCCTCGTGCTTTATATTTGGATCAAGTGTTTGAAACTCTTGATTAGGTGTAAAAACCTAGAGTTAAAACCCTATTGTTACGCTTTCATGAAAATTATTAGAATGGATTCCACTTTGATAGATTGTTTAGATTCTTGTGTAGATTCTTTTAAACCCCTTCTTCTTCCTTCTATTGGAGATTCAAACCTTCAAATTAATGAATCTCAATTTAATTTAAAAGAAGATGAAAATGAAGATGAACTTTAACAAGCTTATGAGGAATTATACACATTGTCCTTAGAACTTGATAAGAAAAATAAAAAATTAAGAGAAGAATCTAAAAATCTAAACAAAGAATTAGTTTCTTCAAAAGATGAGCTTAGAGAAAAAGAAGAAGTAATACATTGTTTAGACTCTAAGTTTATCATCTCTTTGCATAACCTATATATTGTTCAAGATGAACTAAAAGAATTAAAGTGGGTTGTGATAATATCAATAAGGAAAATTTAAATCTAAGAGATCAATTAAAAAGGCAAGATGAAGACATTAACAATTTAGAATCCAAGTTGACTATCACTAAGGAAAATTTATCTAATGCTCAAAATAAGATAAAAACTCTAGAACTTGGATCTAATGTCATTAATGAGATTAAATTTGATTTAAAACTTGCCCATGAAGAACTAATCAACTATAAGGAAATTGAAAATGAACTATTTAAAGTTAAAAATGAAAATTCAATCCTTATAAACCAAGTCACTCAACTTGAAAGCTACAAACAAAAGTATGAGTGCAAATTTACCCAAGGTGAAAAGAAATTTGAAAAGTTATTTAAATTGGGTAAATCTCAAAGAGATAGGACGGGTCTTGGATTTGATAGGAATATTTCACATGACCCTAGCTTCACCAACACTTTTGTGAAAGGTGAGTCCTCATTCTCTAGTACTCATTCTTCATTGTCGATGACTAAATGTAATTATTGTGGCATTAAAGGGCATTTTAGGTTTGAGTGCAAACGAAGAAGAAGCCATGTGTCTAAACCCATCCTTGAACCCAAAAAGGTAGAATCTAAATCAAAGAAGACTCCAAAAAGATTAAACAAGTTAAATAAATTAGAATGGAGTCTCCTAAGATAGATTCTAAAAAGCTTAAACAAGTTAAACCAAGTTTAAAAGAATCTATGAACAAAAAGCTTCTCAACCAATCTCCCTTAAATCAACCCATGAAAGAACTTTTGAAGAAAATAGCCAAGTTAAATTTAAAATCCAAAAGTCAAATAAAGGGAGAAAATAAGAAGAAAAGAAAAGTGAATCAATCCCCTAAGAAACAAACTCACCAACCTCAAAAGACTACTCACCAATCTAAGCTAAACTTAGTCAAATCTAAATATCATGGTGATAAGTTCAAATTGAAAATTTATCAAGTCAAATCTCCTATAGTTGGTGGGACTCCTAAACTAGACCTCAAGGCTCAACCCTCTCAAGACCTTGGGTGGATTCCTAAAGTTAGATATTTAGACAAACCTTAAGGCCTTGAACCTCATTGACCAACCTATCCTTTATAGTTAAATCATATTGTTGGTCATGTTACATTTGCATTTTGTTTCTATATAGTTACATTTTTTAAAATGCAATGTTTATTTGTGATCAATTGGCTTTGTCTTCATACACCTTTCTAGTTGCATATCATGGTTTTCAAAATCATTTGATTATAATTTCATCATGTTAGATTTGCTTTTTGCTAATATTGAGTTATATCTCTTGCATTGCATTTCTATATATGATCAATTGATTGTGATTTCAAAAGCTTTTTTAGCTAGATTATTCATGATCGATTGTTGTTATAAGCCATTTGCATCTTTGCTTATTTAGTTATATTCTTTTTATATGCAAATGTCATTTGGTTCCATGTATGGTTGTGATATTAGTTATATTTGTAGAAACCATACTAGAACTCAAATCCATCCTCTATGCTTTCTAGTCATTTTTTTTGGATGGTTACGATGTTGATTCATGTATATTCTCTAAGTGATGTCATCCTCATACATGTTTCAACTTCATAGTAGTGCTCTTGATCATATGAAACTCTTTGAAATCCATTCCTCGTATTTCTATATGTTTGATGGATATCTTAGATGTTGAATTCATATGATTTTGACACTTTGGAAATTGCATGCATTACCAAGTTATATCCTTTTGCATTGCAATTTACCTTGTTCATCACTATGCTCAATAGTTATATATTTAAAAGTGATGAATATCCTTTTATGATGCTAGATGGAATTTTGTGTTTGTCACATCCTTCCTTTTATGATTGCATTGCAATCATGTTGTCATATTCAATTGGTTTCATTTAATATAATTTTCGATTGATTTCATATCCAATTGATGTCTTATCTTGAGAATGTGATAGACCTTGTGCACATTGGATTGAACTTTATAGTCATATATTTGTGTTCCATGTCACATTTCATTAGCATCATAATTTTCATGTTTGCCACCTCTCTTGCTCATATAGGTAAATCTCATGATCACCATGTTTATGTACATTCATAATCTTGGTTGGTTATTAGTTGAGGTTGGCTTTATGTTTGAATTTCAATTCACTCATCTTGCACATGATAGTCATATTTTTTTATTGAATGAAATGATTTCAAAACTTTCATAGTATATGATTTTCATAGTTAAATTGATTGATGATATGTTTAGTAAACCCCATTTCATCATGGATAGCTCTAATTTAGATTTATCTTAATAGTTATATTCTTTATAACTCCATTTTAGAGTGATTGATTTTATAGTCTTATCTTTGAATTTCAATTGGTATTCTTTATTTTTCCAATTGGTATCCATGATCGCCTTGACCTTGCTCTCTTTTGGTAATTTGATCATATTGTGCTCTATAGTTAAACATGCCTAATCCTTTCCTTGAAGTTGACCCTCAATTGGTTAAACCATCTTCTTCTTGCTTCAAATAGTAAAATCTTTGTCAAAAGTTTGACAAAAGGAGAGAATGGATTGAGGGGGAGTGTAAACCTTCATAGGAAGTATTAGTTTTGATCAAATTGACCTTTGTATTGGCTTTGAACCCTTAGAGACTTCTAATCATACATGATAACCTGTTATGTATTTCATTTTTTATTTCTTTTGTTAACAGGTGCTTCTAAAAGGTATTTCCTTATTTCATGTGTGTAGGTACCTTTGCAATTTAATGTCAAAGGGGGAGAGAACATTCAAGTTGTCTAAAGGGGAAGAGAATGTCCAAGCTTTCTAAGGGGAGATATTGTATGATCTCCTACAGGGGGAGAGAATGCATATCTTGCCAAAGGGAGAGAGAGTGCATGGTCAAAAGGGGAGTGTTGATAGAAGAAAGAAAGCTTGGGAGCTAAAGAAGATGCTTGGCTAAAGAAAGAAAGATTGAAGAATGATCAAGCTCCAAGCATCAAGAAGATTGGAGAAAAAGTCCAAGAGCCCAAGCTAAGAGAAGAAGCATCCAAGAGATTTCAAGACCTGTCCAGCTTAGGGGGAGCTGAAGACTTAGTGTGTAAAATTCGGTGTTGAGTAAGTTGCCATCAAATCGCAAAGGGGGATATTGTTAGGGATTTTGTGTATTGTAATTTGATGGATGCATTATCATTCTAGCATCATTTGAATTTTCACACATGCATTGTTTTAGAAAAACTTGAAATCTTGATTTACACATACATTGGTTTTTAGACTTGTAGAAATATTGATTTATGCATGTTTTGATTTTAAACTTGGATGCAATTTATTTTGAAAAGGAGATTTATCAAATCAAGTTAGCCTATGTCTTAAATCTTTCAAATCATTTTAGGCTTTTTATGTTTCATATTTTTAAGCCTCTTAGTTTGATTTAAAATATGATTCCAAGCTTGATTCAGTGGCCCAAAAGTTCCCACAAGAAATCACTTTGAAATATGCATTTTTAGGGAATTTTGGTCCCAGGCCCGGGTCGACCTGTAGTGTGGCCGGTCGACCGGCCCACTACGGGTCGACCAGGAAAAGAGCCGTTGTGCCTTTTTTTTCAAATGGTCAGATTTATAGACCGTTGAAGGACAGGTCGACTGGGGATAGGGCAGGTTGACCGGGGAGACGCAGGAACTCAATTTTTGAGTATAAACACAAGTTCATTCCTTTGGAAAAAGAGTTGAAAAAGAGAGGAACCAAGAGCCACTCTTGAGGTGTTTTGAGACAAGAAAAAGGGGATGAACTAAGAGAGACCAAGGGGTCATTAGTGAAGCTAAAGCTTGGATCAATGAAGTTAAATCTCTAAGTAAGCTTTACTTTTACTAATCATATGTTATATGCTTTGTTTAAATTATTGGTAAATGAATTTTAGCATTATAACTATGATGTGTTGAATTCATTCTTCCTATAATCTTTGATTTAAGTTAGATTGGATTCTTCACTTTGATTTCAATCCAAGTTGTTTTAAAATCTTCCTTAATCATGCTTAGCCAAAATCTTTGTTTTCTTTTAGAGCATGATTCTTTTACTTGGTTGAATCTTCATTTGTTGTTTTCAATATTCATTTGAACTTTAGTTAAATTAATTTGGTTTTGAAAACAACATTGCACATGCATCACATGTTCTAAGTTAACAAATTTCATACAACTTGTGAGCTCTTGATTTTCATGTCATTAACTAGGTTGTATTCATACATGTGATTTGCATTTCACTTCAATAAAAAATCTTTTATGTGCCTTAAACTTTTAAATGATTTAAGCATATATTAATTGAGCTTTGTTTTTAACTTGATTGAAGTTATCACACACACACACACACACACATCATGAGCATACATCTTTGCATTCATTTAGTGTTTGTGTGACTTAGTTTTTCACTTTCATATCCGCCTATTTTAGAGGCAAATATATTGAGCTTAAATTATATCTTTTTGAGTGTTTGTGTAGACACTTCTTTAAGAGAAATCGTTTTCTTATAAAGGTTATTGCTTAGCCTAAGAAAAACATTGTGTAAAGGTTATTGCTAAGCTTAAGAAAAGCATTGTGTAAAGGTTATTGCTTAGCATAAGAAAAGCATAGTGTAAAGGTTATTGGTTAGCCAATTTAAAAGCATAAATAGTGGAAATCCGGTGGGGTGATTGGATTACAAGCCGGTAGTGAATGTATACATTGAGGCTGAACCACTATAAATCATTGTGTGGTGGTGAATGCTTGTGGTGATTGTTTTTATTAGCTTCCGCATCTTGTTTGATAAATCATCACTTGTGACTAGTTTATTTTAAGAAGTTAAAATTGGTTAAAATTAGTCATAATTGAAGCTCACCCTATTCACCCCCCCCCCCTCTAGGGTTAGGATCCCAGGACTTTCAGTTATTAGAATATATCTTGCATCCTTATCATTTTCATCCTAAAACTCTGAATTTGAGAAATAAAAGTGCTGAAAATCACTTGGGTGCCACTGTGGGTGCACCCAAGTCTCTATGGTAAGGTTTCGGCCCCGATTTTTGTTTCGTGTGCATTTTGTTTCTCAAATCCGAATTTATTATCATACAAGTTGATATCAGGACCCTCAAATTTGTAACTATGTGTTCTAAATCGCACAAAAAGCATTGAAAGAATATACAAATATATTGCTAAAGAGGAAATAAAAGGAAAAGAAGGAAGAATAGTGTACACAATGGCGCCCAAGTCCCTGGCAAAAGGGATCCGTCCCTCTTATCTCGATTTTTCGTGCCGTCGTTTCATATTCGAAAGTACTGATATCTGTAGTTCATAGTAGGGTTCTATATTCAATCGCAACATATCGAAAATCGTATCGGAGCATCATTGAACTTTGTCGAAATAAGAAAAGCAAGCCTAAATCACAGATAAGAGACATAGGCGCCATTGTGCATGAGCCCAAGTAGTACAGAGAATCCTGGGCGCCACTATGGGTGCGCTCAAGTCCCTGTTTCGCTTCCCGACATGCCTTTTCAATATCTTACATCATAATTCATTTGTTGTTCTATGTTCGTGGTGATTTTGATTGATTACTGGACTTCTGGAAATCGAATCATCACACTTTAGGTTAGGTTGCATTGATATTGCATAAAACACCAAAAAAATAAAAAACATAAAGCTCTTCCTTTCTCATCTTACTCTTTAGTAATTAGAGAATAGAACAAAAAAAATAGAAAATCACAAAGATAAACATCAGGTAGACGATCCTAGGTTATTCCATTTGCTCCCAAGTGAATTAATAAACTTTAAGCACCTAGTTAAAAACACACTAATTAATCAGCCCAATTCAAAACACCTATCTAAAACACCTAATTAAAACATCTAATTTAAATCCACAACCAAAACCTCAAGCTAATAGAACTTAATTAGAAACCCCCTAAATTCAAACCTTAAACCCTAAACCCAAATTCTAATCAAACCCTAATTACCAATCTCTAATTAAGACCCTAATCAAAACCTAATTAAGATGATAGACAAATCACTTCCAGAGAATAAAAACATCCCCTAATCAAGACCTGAGTTAGAATACCCGAAACTGACTTAGAAGTACCCTAGGAACCATCGAACTCATGGCCACGCAGTAAACAACACAAGTGCGCCCACGTCACCCCAGATACCTAGGCGCCCACACAAGTGCGCCCAACTCCCTGGTCTAACCCCAATACTCATCTCGGTTGTGTTTCGACTCCTGGAATTCCGACCATTGTCACACTTAGGGTCTAGAGACTCACAACCAATCCAGGATTCGTGATTCATTAACATAAATCACCTGAAACTCCAAATCTAAGTGAAAGAATTTCGGGAATAACCAAAACCCACGAACAAACCACTTAGGTGCCACTACAAGTGTGCCCAAGTCAACCAGAGATACTTAGGCGCCACAGTGTGTACGCCCACGTCCCATTCTAGCCCCGGGACAACCGAATCCCTATTCACCTCAAACCTCGACCTCAATAAACATCGCAAAACCTTCATAGAACCAATAACAATCTTGAAATTGAAAATCTAATCAACTTAAACCCACCTTGAACCTCAACCCTTCCGGAACCTCGAATTAAGTTGGAGGACCAAGAGCATCAAATCATAACTTGGGCGCCATTGCCGGTGCGCCCAAGTACACAGAATCACTTAGGTGCTCACACAGGTGTGCCCAAGTCCTCTGTCCGACCCGAGTTGCGAATTCTGGTTGCGTTTCTAATTCCGGACTTGAAATTAATAAAACCACCCAGACTCTAAAATGATATCAGAACAGAGACTTACATTAAGAAAACCCCAACGAAATCCCGAAATCAAGTTGATACCATCGTCACTAGCCAAACCACACAGAACTTGGTACTTAGGCGCCACTGTGTGTGCGCCCAAGCCCTCTGCCAACTCCGTTTTGTTGAATTCGACATCATTTCACCTTTGGAAATAAAATCTTAAATTCTAGAACCTTAAACGACTTAAACAGAACCCCAAAGTACCTCTAATCCACTTCTTAATCAACATACAACTTGAATTAAGCTGAACCAATTAAAAATCACACTTAACCAAGTTGCTTAGGTGCAGGAACTACCAAAATTAGGCTACTTACACTCTTAGGAATAAATTGGATTAGCTTATTAGATAGATTAGAGCATTAGGTTTCATCTCATCACCCTTTCTATTCCGTTAGTGAATCGGGAAAGCTGATGTCGGCGGTCTACCTTAGGTTAGGGTTAATCCGATGATCAGTAGTAAAGCACTAATCACGTAAATCCAAGTAAAATCCCCTAGTTAGGCCCTTCTAGCCCCATTATCAAAAATCCATAAAAGTGTTGTAAAAAGGAGAGAGATCAAGAGAGAATATTAGAGGGAAAAGAGAGAGAGTTTTCTAGTATCTCATTAAACTGTATCCAAATACAATAGGGAGATGCCTATTTATAGGCAAAGCAATCTCATAATAGAGAAACCCTAAACTTAACCCTAATTCATCTTAAGTGGGCATCCACCCAAGATCCATATCTTATAACACTCCCCCTTGGATGACCACCATTCAATGACAGTTGCCTCATTAAAAACCTTGCTAAGGAAAACCCAGTGGGAAAAACCAAAACGAAGGGAAAAAGAGTACAACATTCTTCAAAATCATTGAACTGGTGTTGGACGTGCATAATGCTGCCTCGTTAAAACCTTAACTAGGAAAACCCAGTGGGATAAAACCTAGAGAAGGAAAAAGAGTACAGCGCACAAATGTCCATAGGTAGCATACTTCAGGATGCTCCCTGATAAACAACTCCCCCTGATGATGATAACCATTTTACATAGTTTGATTATGAACTTTGCGCATGCCAATCTCATATACAAACTTCTGGAATACTGATTTTGGCAAAGATTTTGTAAACAGATCAGCCAGATTGTTACTCGAACGAACTTGCTTGACTTCAATTTCACTGTTCTTCTGAAGTTCATGAGTGAAGAAGAACTTTGGTGCTATATGTTTAGTCTTGTCTCCTTTAATGAAACCTTCTCGAATCTGTCTTATACATGCTTCATTATCTTCATAGATAATGTTTGGAATACCTGCAATAGAAGACAATTGACAAGAACTACGAACATGCTGAATCAGAGATTTTAGCCATACACATTCCCTACTGGCTTCATAAAGAGCCAAAATCTCAGCATGGTTGGAGGAAGTAGCTACCAAAGTTTGTTTTGTAGAACGCCAAGAAATGGCGGCATTACAATTTAAAAACACATAACCTGTCTGTGATAGACCCTTATGAGGATCAGAGAGATAACCTGAATCTGCATATCCTACTAAATTGGAATCTTTATGATTGTAAGCATAAAATATTCCCAAATCAGTTGTTCCACGCAGATATCGTAGGATGTGTTTAATACCAATCCAGTGCCTTTGAGTTGGTGTGGAGCTATACCTGGCAAGTAGATTAACAGAAAATGCAATATCTGGTCTAGTGCATTGTGCCAAGTACATCAAGGCTCCAATAGCACTTATGTATGGTACTTCGGGACCCAATACCTTTTCATTTTCTTCGATGGGACGGTATGGATCTTTGTTTATATTAAGAGACCGGACAACCATAGGGGTGCTTAATGAATGTGCCTTGTCCATACCAAATCGTTTTAAAACCTTCTCGGTATAATTAGATTGATGGACCAACATCCCATTAGAATTTCTCTCGATTTGCAATCCGAGACAGAATCTTGTTTTTCCAAGGTCTTTCATTTCAAATTCTTTCTTTAAATAACTAGCAGTTTCTTCGAGCTCTTCTAGAGTCCCTATCAAATTTATATCATCAACATAAACTGCTAATATTGTAAATCCCTTCAAGAGTTTCTTTATAAATAGACACGGGCAAATGAGATTGTTTTCATACCCCCTTTTAGACAAGTATTCACTAAGGCGATTGTACCACATTCTTCCGGATTGCTTCAGGCCGTACAATGATCGCCTTAATTGGATTGAGTACGTACTCCTTGGCTTTGCTTCAGGCAAAGGAAATCCTTTCGGGATTTTCATGTGAATTTCTGTGTCTAAGTCCCCATATAAGTAAGCAGTTACAACATCCATGAGTCTCATTTCTAGATTTTGAGAAACTGCTAAACTTATCAAATATCTGAATGTCGTTATATCCATAACGGGGGAGTATGTTTCCTCATAATCAATCCCAGGTTTCTGCAGGAAACCTTGTGCCACTAATCGTGCCTTATATCTGGTAATTTCATTATGCTCATTCCTTTTTCTTACAAACACCCACTTGTAACCTACAGGGTTAACATCTTTTGGGGTTTGTACTATAGGTCCGAACACACCACGTTTGTTGAGAGACTTTAACTCTATTTTGATGGCACTTTCCCATTGTGGCCAATCATTTCTTTGTCGACATTCATTTACAGAACGTGGTTCTGTGTCCCAATCATCATCATCATTTTCCTTTGATATTTGTGTAGCTACCGCATATGCAAATGCGTCATCGATGATAATCTCATTTCTATTCCATCTCTCTTTTGAATAATTGTAAAGTATAGAGATCTCTTTATTTTCCGGTACCGATGCCTCTTCAGGGGCTTCCAAAGTCTCACCAGGGACTTCCATTATTCTAGAGAGAACGGATTTTTCCATAACCTCTTCAGGAGCATTATGTGCCTCTTCGGGAGGAACCTCTTCAGGAGCGTTACATGCCTCTTCGAGAGGATATGATGATGATTGCTCATTTCTCCTTTTCCGCGGAGCTGAGTCCTTTGAACCTATAGGTCTGCCACGCTTCTGGCGTATCGCAGATTCTTTTGCTACCGTATTTTGATTTTGTCCTACAGGGACATTAATCCTGGCAGGTGCATTCATAGCTGGTATATGTGACTTTGTCACTTTTGTTGCATCGTTAAATGCATCTGGTAATTTGTTTGCAATTTCTTGCAAGTGCACAATTCTCCGAACTTCATTCTCACATTGTGAAGTTCGTGGATCCAGATGAGACAGAGTGGATGTATTCCATGTTAATTCTCGCCGTTCTTCAGGAACGGATTGTTCTACGGGAACAATACGTTCTTCAGGAACTATCTTATCTCCCCCTAACGGCGGGAAAATTGTCTCATTGAACTGACAATCGAGAAAACGAGCAGTGAAGACATCTCCTGTCCTTGGTTCTAGATATCGAATAATCGAAGGAGAGTCATAACCTACATATATTCCCAATCTACGTTGTGGTCCCATCTTAGTACGCTTAGGGGGTGGTATTGGGACTTGAACTGCACAACCAAACTTGCGCAAGTGAGAAAATTTGGGTTGATGTCCTGATATAAGTTGTACAGGGGAAAATTGATGATAGGCCGTGGGCCAAAGTCGAATTAACATTGCTGCATGTAACACAACATGTCCCCAAGCACTAACTGGTAATTTGGATTGCATCAGCAGAGTCCTAGAAATAAGTTGGATGCGCTTGATCATGGATTCAGCTAAGCCATTTTGGGTGTGGACATGGGGGACAGGATGTTCGACTACAATGCCTATAGACGAACAAAAATCATCAAAAACCTTGGATGTAAATTCGCCTGCATTATCAAGTCTTATAGACTTAATGGGATAATCAGGGAAGTGAGCCCTCAGTTTAATTATTTGAGTTAATAGGCGGGCAAATGCTATGTTTCTAGTTGAAAGTAGACAAACATCCGACCAACGAGTGGAGGCATCGATCAAAACCATAAAATACTTAAAAGGTCCACTAGGTGGATTGATGGGTCCACAAATATCACCTTGTATTCTTTGTAGAAAGGATGGGGATTCGGATGCAACTTTAGTAGGAGAGGGTCGGGTGATCAGTTTCCCTTGTGAACATAGGGTACATAAGTACCCACTAAGTATGGTCAATTGATGGTTCTCTAAGGAATGCCCAAAAGAGTTATCGATGATTTTTCTCAACATAGTAGCCCCAGGGTGACCTAACCTATCATGCCAAAGCTGTAAAGCCTTAGGATCACTAAGCTTCGGGCTCAACTTTGTTGTTTTGCTCATAACAGAATGTGATTCAACATTGTAGATTGTCGTGTAATATAACCCTGAGGAGAGTGCACTGAGTTTTTCTAGTATTTGCTTCTGGCTTCCAATACTAGTAACGATGCATAAGTATTCTTTGTTACCTTCACTTACAATCTCAATGTGGTACCCATTCATTTTGATGTCTTTGAAACTAATCAAGTTTCTTCGGGAACTTTTTGAGAACAAAGCATCTTTGATGAATAGATGGGTACCATTAGGTAACATCATATGGGCTCTTCCGGAGCCTTCAATTATTTGCACAGGTCCAGTTATGGTGGATACCTTTCGTGGAATGAACATCAATTCTGAGAAAAATTTCTGATTTTTTCAGAATGGTGTGTGTTGTGGCACTATCTACCAAACAAAAATTGTCCTCAGTTCCATGATCCATACCTTTAACAAAACAAAAAAAAATAAAATAATAAAAACATCATAACGATGCAATCACATGATTAAAATTGAAATAATTAAAAACATTCACTATAAATTAGAATATTAAGGAAGTTAGAACATCAAGTTCACAACTTTAAGAATCAGAACTGCTGGTTCTGTCAAGACTTCAGGCTTGATTTAGAATTTCAGGTTCATATTATTGATAATCAAAACTGCTGGTTCTGTCAAGACTTCATGCTTGATTTAGAACTTCAGGTTCATAACACAGGAGATTAGAACTGTAGGTTCTGTCAAATCTTCACGTAGAACTTCTGGTTCTAACAAATGATCAGAACTTCTGGTTTTATCAAAACTTCAGGTTTGAAGTAGAACTTCTGGTTCTAATAATTGATCAGAACTTCTGGTTCTGTCAAAACTTCAGGTTTGAAGTAGAACTTCTGGTTCTAACAATTGATCAGAACTTCTGGTTCTGTCAAAACTTCACGTAGAACTTCTGGTTCTAACAAATGATCAGAACATCTGGTCCTGTCAAATTTTCATATTTAATTTCATGGGTGTATAATTTATTTGAATAAAAAAAACTCTAGGTTTTGATTTATGGATATGAATCTACAGGTTCATATCACTATTCCAACTTCTAGGACTGCTGGTCCATGGATAGGTGAACTTTAGGTTCACAATTAGAACTTCCGGTTCTATTTTGTGATCCATTCACAGTATTAATAAATTTAAATTAAAGAAAAATTATACAAGAAGATGAACAGTAACCAAACACTATAATTACTTTATCATAAACTACTTTTATGTATTCTAATAGATTTAGAGTTGACCTGTGATTTAGATACTACTAACCGTGGTTTAGAGAGGAAAACTTCCCTGTTGACATGTGCAAACCGAGAGGAATAGCAACTTGTTGACGCGCAAACCAAGAAGAAAGCAGCTTGTTGACGTGCTCAGGAAATCTGAACTCTACACTACACTTTTAACCAAAGCAACTTCAAAGGTGGGTTCCTGCACTACACGTAATTGTAGTCCTATAAAATCTTGTCGAGCAATATAGTAGTTGCCGAAAAAAAAACGCTGCTCGTTGCTGGGTTCCTCCCACGTACAGAAACCGAAGTAGGAATTCAACTAGGCCTGTCTATGGTCACGCACGCAAACCAAGGCCTTTTGTTTGATAACAGAAGCGCTTGTGAATCGTGCCCTTCAACAAAGCCAAACGAGACTCTCTGTGGATAGTCAACAATAACGGTAAATAAGAGAAAGGTGAAAGTACTTATTGTTGCACGCTATTCGAGACAAGAGAATGGGGATGGTTTTCTTGTTGCACGGTAAGGGAGGGAGCAACTGTTAGGGTTTTTATAGATTGCAATTTGATGGATGCATATCATTCAAGCATCATTTGATTTACACACATGCATTGTTTTAGATAAACTTGAAATCTTGATTTATTCATGCATTACTTTTAAGAGTTATAAAAGTTTTGATTTAAGCATGATTTGTTTTTAAATCTTGGATGCATTTGTTTTAGAAAAGAGTTTTCAAGAAATCAAGCAAGCCTTTGTTTTAAAAGTTTTGAATCTTTTTAGGCTTTTTATGTCATGTTTTAAAAACCATTAGAATCTTTAAAACATGTTTTCCAAGCTTGATTTAGTGGCCAAAAGGTCCCCCAAAGAAATAACTTTGAAATGACAAAAGTTGGATTTTTTGTCAAAGGGGGGTTGTCCCGGCAGTGTCGCCGGTCGACCGAGAGGCAGGTCTCGGTCGACCGAGACAACTGCAGGCAAAAATTGCCTGGGAGCACCAACGGTCAGAAATATGACCGTTGTGTGTTCTCGGTCGACCGAGGCCTGTTTGCCGGTCGACCGAGAACTAGCCGTTGGCCACTTTTTCCTATAAATATGAGTTCTTTCCCTTGCCAAAAGTTGGGAATTTTTAACCCCTCCTTGAGAGGATTTGAGGCATATCAAAAGGGAAAAGAACCAAGGGATGAAGGGGAAGATTAGGAAAGCTAAAGCTTGGATTAATGAAGTTAAACCACCAAATAGGCTCTTCCTTCCTTAATCATATGTTTTCATGCTTTTGTTTTATTTTTGGTAAATCATTTCTAGCATGTTAAACTATGTTTGTGTTGTGTCCTTAACATATTTTATGTTTTGAGTTGATTTATTGTTTTGGATACAACTCCATATGATTCAATCCAAGTAGTACTTGAATTGGTAAATCTAAGTAGATCATGTTAATGAAAGAACCTTTGAAATCATATGTAACATGATCCATATACTTGGTTGAATCTTTGGTTGTTGTTTTCCATCATAAGAACATCTCTCTCAAAACTAACTTATGTTTTGGATTCAACTTCTTTACAAATCATATGTTTTCATGTTTTGTTTTATCATTGGTAAATCTTTGTAACATGTTAATATATGATATGTTGTATCCTTAGCATATTCTATATTTTGAATAGATCTATTGTTTTGGATACATCACCATTGATTCATCAAAGTAGTACTTTATTGGTAAATCTAAGTAGATCATGTTAATGAAAGATGTAACATGATTCATATACTTTGTTGAATCTTTGGGTGTTGTTTTTCCATCATAAGAAAATCTCCTTCAAATGTATCTTATGTTTTGGATTCAACATCATTACAAATCATATGTGTATTATTGTTTTAATGCTTCACAACTTGCCTTACTTTGATTGGTAAATCATTTTCAAGTTGTTCTTATAATTACATATGATTTGTCCCCTCTTTTCAATCAAATCTATTTTCATGTTTTTGAGCTTCATGTTGATTTGATTGACATCCCTATGCATCACATGTTTAGAGCTAATCCATTTCATACAACTTGTGTAACTTTGACATCATTAACAAGTTGTTACTTTTAACATGTGATTGCATTCTTCCTCAATCATAAATGTTTTTGAGCTAAAACTTTCAAAAGCCTTAGGCTTACATTTATGAGCTTTCATTTTCTAAATGATTGAGGACCACACACACACACTTCATTTGTTTTCATCTTTGCATTCATAGTGTGAGTGTGTATTTGTATTTCACTTCCATATCCGCCTATTTAAGAGGCAATGTAATGAGCTTAAATGAATCTCCATCAAGTGTATGTTAGACACTAATTTAGTGAGATAACCAACCTATGGTTGAAGAGGTTATTGCTTAGCCTATAAAAGCATAGTGTATAGGTTGATGTTAAGCCTTGAAAAACATCATTGTAAGGTTATTGCTTAGCCTTGGAAAGCATATTGTAAAGGTTATTGCTTAGCCTATTGAAAAGCATAAATAGTGGAAATCCGGTGGGGTGTTGGATCACAAGCCGGTAGTGGATGTAGGCATTGAGGCCGAACCACTATAAATACTTGTGTGATGGTGCTTGTTTTGTGGTGATTGCTTATATTAGCTTCCGCATATTGTTTGATAATCATCACTTGTGACTAGTTTGTTTTAAAGAAGTTAAAATTGTTAAAATTGGTCATAAAAGAAGCTCACCCTATTCACCCCCCCCCTCTAGGGTTCGGATCCCCATGGACTTACAGCAACAAGTATGTTGCGTTCGTGCTGATAACGTGTTGTAAAAAGGAGAGAGATCAAGAGAGAATATTAGAGGGAAAAGAGAGAGAGTTTTCTAGCATCTCATTAAACTGTATCCAAATACAATAGGGAGATGCCTATTTATAGGCAAAGCAATCTCATAATAGAGAAACCCTAAACTTAACCCTAATTCATCTTAAGTGGGCATCCACCCAAGATCCATATCTTATAACAAAAAGCTCTAAAACCAACAAAATAAACCCAAAAAGATTTTCTCCTCCTTTACTCTACATTCGGTGCCAGATATTTAATTGAACTTAATGACAAGAGGGAATGAAGAACTAACTTCTAAAATTGAATAAATGAGAATGAAGAGATGGGATGAGTGATTTCACACACACTTTTAAACAATCATGGCCCATCAGCCACCCTAAAACAAACACTGGCCCATCGGCCACCTCCAATCAATTACGGCCCATCGGCCTTTCACTTTTATCACTCGTGTATCACACACAAAAAATAGAGAAATCATAGGTCAAAACCTCATTTGCATCATCATTTTGTTTTGAAAAGTCAGCATTTAAACCCTATTTTGCCAAGGGATCTGAAAGGGGTACCCGGGAACGGGGTTGATCCTCTTCTTAAATATTTGGCACCTCCCCCTTTTATTTTCTTTATTTTAGTTTAGTTATTTTACTTGGATATGCTATGATTTTGCTATGTGAGGATTAACCTTTATTTGGACTTTAACTCATGACCCTGAATTGACCTTATATTAAAGAGACCCAAAGAGACCCAAATCAACGTGACAGGATAACCGTCATGTGTTGCCGGCAGCACATTGACGAGAGGAAGAACCCACCCATTTATTTTCTTTCCACATTTCTTTGGCTTTCGTCGAAGAACGGTGTCACAGCCGTTACCGTAGCTGGCGATCGTGATCCATCGATTTTGAGGGTATTCGGAATCCTCATTTTTATGTAAGATTTAAATAGTGTATATAGATGAATGAAGATTTCCCCCAAGCAATGTCATTCCCAAGAGGGAGGGGGTCAAATTTCGCATCCGACAATATTATTTTAATCCTCAGATTCATCATGACCACAAAAAGGCAACCCTTGGCATAGAAGATATAGAATAGAATCAAGCAGTGCCTTCAAGCGGATTCGATACTTTATTTGAGCTTGATTTAATTGCTTGACAATAATCGTCTTGATTTGTTGCTTTTGATTTGATAAATTCCAGTACTTCTCATATCCTTGATTGTGAGAACTATTTAGGCCTCCCACATGGTCTTCGATTCTTCCTTTTTTCCTCTAATTTTTAAGTCCTTGAGCTATAAATGCATCATGATGTGCTTGCTCTCCAAAAAGTTAACAACATATCCTCAATCCAGTGGATGATCCGAATAAATTTATTTATTTCATTAATTGATTAATATTCCCATGCTTTATTCATGTGATGAGTGGTATTCTTTTATGTTTTCACATAACCAATACAAAATGACATGATGGTTCATGAGATGAACCGGAGCCCACAAGTGTATTAGATGTAACCCATATGTGTGGATGAGATTCACATACTAGAGACATGGATCACAAATCTTATACTTAAAGTATTTTTACAACCAATGATGAGACTGTGCATCTAATTTGAAACTGTTGTAGCACTACAATTATTATGAGATAGTGTGATTTGTCTCAATCATCAGAGTGTAAGACTCTGGATTGTTGTGTTAGTACATCAGATGTACTTAAGGACCATGAGTAGCACCTTATGTAAATCTGTGTTTTATTTAAGGATTGCACTCGGAATTCCCAAGCAATAGGCTCTCAATCTTGAGAGATTAATGGACTCAAGTTTCTTCTTTGCATTTACTTTGAGTCAGTCACCAATGAGTGAAGCCAATTTAGGTCAAGACCTCGATGTCTTGGGTACGTGGTAGTGGGGCTGTGGGAACATATAATTCTCAAGATGGAACCTATCCCCTAAATTTCACCTTGTGACAATTAATGAATTTTATCATTGGTAAGTGCGCATCCATCTCAATTAATAGTTAATTGGATGGTACTAATGATTACCGTGATTAATTGGGTCACAGTGATAATAAGATGTGGATCAAATTTGGTTGGACAGATTTATTCCAATAGATCCATGGATTTAATTGATGGAGGAGCCTACTTGTAGTACTTGGGAAGATTAGGGTCTTTTTGAAATTATCCCTCTGCATGAATTCTCATGATAATTCTAGAACTCATGAATTTAACTACTCAGAGACTTATCAATAATCTTTTTCCATATTTGGGTCTTTCTCAAGATCGATAGTTCTACCGACCACTCTCTTGTATACATAGGGGAGAGGAATTCTAGGCAAGAGGAAAATGTATACTATGACAAACTGACCCTATATGCAAGAGGGGAAAAAACAAACGTATTACATGAAAAACTCACAATATGATTCATTTATCAAGAATTCAGGATAACTATAGAAAGAGGGGAAAAATCATATACTGCATGTCGTTGTAGAGAAAATATATAAATTTATATAATAATCCAAAAAAACCCTAAATGTAAGTCTCAGAGAGAGAGAGAGAGAGAGAGAGAGAGAGAGAGAGAACAATGTCTAGTCCAGTAGTCCAGGTAATGTAACGATGTAATCTAAACGCTAAAAGAATAAAGATTGCACTAATCCGACACTCGAGTTGAAAGTTATGACCATTTCAATTTTCTGCCCCTGAAAATTTCGAGAATAATAATGCAATTAAAGGAACTTCCATGTTGGCATGTTATGGGGTGCGTGGGACCATGCTGGACGTTTAGGGCATGTTTGGACTCTTGCTTTGCTTTCTTATTTGAGTCTCTAACCATATTTGGCACGCTTTCTTACTTGCAACTCCGGTTTGTCATGCTTTATGAGTTTTTTTCCATTTTAGCTCTAAATTCCGGTTTTTAACCTAAAACACTTGTAAAAAATTAAAACAACATAAGTAAGGGCCTAACTACCATTCCAAAGCATATCAAAGTCCTTATTGAGGGGCCTAAAATATACATTTTAGGCTCTCATCACACCTCCCAACTTACATTTTGCTAGACCTCGAGCAAATCTAAAACAAAAATAAAGACTAACTAAGGCCACTTTCGTGGGGAGCACAGCTTTACTTAGCATGTGCAACAAGCCTTTAAACCTCTAAGTTCCCCCTAGAGGACGAGTTATAGTCTCGTGAGGGTTTGCAGTGAATCTACCCACAAAATTCCTAAAATATAAAAGAAAAACAGGGAGTATTTTCCACCAAGGTATCTATGAACACCGGATATTCCTGATTGTGGGGATTTTCAATACACATCTCAAATGTGGTTCACAAATCCTATCTTTTGGTAAAAAATCCTCAACACGATGCTGGAAAAATTGATCGTGCACGGTGGAAGTTGTGTGTATATATATATAGACACAGAAGAGCATAAAAGGATCCACTAGAAATTTCCGTGAAATCACATCTTTGTCTTTCAAAATTTTAGGCCACCTAACCTCAGTAAAAGTTAACATGATTCCTCTCAAGGCATTTGTGGTGGCTTTCACATTATTGTTTTTCAAAGGACGTGACACTATTTTGATTTTTTTTTTAAGAAATGATTGTGCAATGCCCAGGTCCCTTAAGTTTTCTTATTAACCCATGTAACGAGCATTCAGCCAATGACTCCCAAAACAGATGTCTTTAGGGCACTAGGTATGGCAATACCCCTATGGGCTTACGGGCTCAGGTTAAAAAGGCTACGAACCCAAACTAGTCACAAATTTTTTTTTAATACGGTCCCGAACAATAGGTAGCCCTTTCCATATGCCCGAATTAAGTATGACCGAGGGTCGACTTTCCATCATAATTGTTCTGAAGTTCTCACTAGTATGTCATAGTTTCACATTTCAAATTTTCTATATAATACGTGTTAAGCGAGAGATCAATAATTCAACAATTTCTCAAAAACTCTTTCCTAAAACAAGATAGTGAACCATTTTTTTCTCTCTTTCCTCACAAAAAGTTCCAAAAATTAGGGTATCTTCATTTCATAAAAACCCGGTTAGAAATTTCCCAAAAGACTAAAAATAACAAAATCTTTTTTTTAAATTAAATTAAAACTAAAGGAAAAGACTACATTAGAAAGAACTAAAAACTGCTAAAGACTACCCCTAGACTACTCCAAAGGTTAATACCCCACCCCCCAACTTAATTTAACAGTGTCCACAATGTTAAACACAAAATAAAAGATAAAGGACAAGGAAAGTAAAGGAAAAGGAGGGATATCACCTGGGTACCACTTAACAAAAAGTGGAATGGAGGAAAACGGGGAGGACGCCCCCCAACTCAGACCAAAGTATTTGCGGAATGTTAGCGCCAAGCACAACAAACAATAACAAAGAAAACCTATGAAGTACAAACCAGACTGGCAAAAAGACATGACTCAGCACTTCCTTCATGTCTACTTCCTCCAGGTTAGGAACTAAAAACCTCTGCATATCCCGAGAATGTATAAAACCAGCAATGCAAGGAAGACTGGGTATGCAGATGGAGGGATCAATATCTGTCAATTTGGCAACTAAACATCCGAGTGCACCCTTGTGCATGTCCAACACATTCAAAATTTGAGTTTCCTGACCATCAGACAGATTAGGAGCAATGACAGCCGGTAAAGTATCCTCAGGGCGAAGAGCGTTTTCTATGAGCTCATCAACAACATCGACTGCAAAGCAGTCATCCTGGTCTGGAGGTTGATGAGAGGTCCTAAAAGAATTCAGCCTCACTTTCATATTCCCGAAGGAAACATCTAGAACTCCGGTGCTACAATTAATGTTCGCATTGGCCGTGGCCAAAAAGGGCCATCCAAGAATGACAGTAGTGTGTTTCCGTGAATTCTGCACTGGTTCAATGTCAAGGACAATGAAATCGACAGGGAAAAAGAACTTGTCGACCTTGACCAGAACATCCTCAATTATTCCCCGGGCATCCTGATAGACCTATCAACAAGTTGCAAGGTAACCGGAGTGGACTTTAAGTCCCCTAGCCCAATCTGCTCAAACACCGAGTAAGGCAAGAGATTGACACTTGCTCCCAGATCCAACAATGCATGATCAATAACGTGACTCCCAATTGTGCAAGTAATGTTGGGAGTGCTAGGATCTTTCAGCTTGGGAGGAGTGTCATTATAGAGAATTGAGCTCACTTGTTCGGTGAGTAAAACCTTCTTTGGCACATGAGATTTAGATTTGTGCTTTTGAGTGCACAAATATTTCAAAAATTTAGCATAAGAAGGGACCTGCTTGATAGCATCTAGCAAAGGCAGGTTAATCTTTACTTGCTTAAACACCTCTAACATCTCATCCATGATTGCTTTCTTTTTACTAAAGGGAGAAGGTGTGCCAAGACAAGTGGGAAAAGGGGCTTTAGGCACAGATAGGGGTGCCATAGCCGGATTAGATGAAAAACTGGGAGGGGTTACCTCGTTTCCCTTAGAAACCATTTTAGCTCAAGAGCTCTTAGGATTGGTTGTGGGCTCTTTCACACCTTGCTTAGGCTCCTCAGGCCTAGTCTCAACCTCACGCCCATTCCGTAATGCGACAACCATTTTTGCTTGCTCATGATAGGTATCATTATGTTGCGAGCCACTACCCACCTCAAAAGAATTCTTAGGGTTAACCGTGGGTTGGGTAGGCAAGCGTCCCAACTCTCTTTTGTTAAGAGCAATGGCTATTTGCCCGATCTGGACCTCTAGCTTAGATATGGACTGATAGTGGGAATGGACCAGCTGAGTGGTTGCTTTGAGCTCTTTGAGCTCTTACAGCACTGTCGCCTCAAATGAAGGAGTTCTTTGAGGTGGTTGAGGGTTGGGTTGCTGGTATGATTGTTGGGAACGATAGGCCTCAGGATTGTATTGAAAATTAGGCCCATTTCCCGGTTTGAGAGAATGAAGTGCCTTGACTAGGTGACTTCCATGAAAAATTGGGGTGATTGCGCCATCCCGGGTTAAAAGTATTCAAAAATGGATCATTACCCAGTTTGGAGAACCCCTGTGCAGCATTCACCTGCTCTTGCACAAATTCAGGAAACTGAGAGGCTGCAGGACAATTGCTTACAAAATGAGCGGGACTAGAGCACAAAGCACAAACACCCTGAGTAGATGGAGATTGGAGAGTTTGACCCACAGATAATAGCTGATCCAATTTTTGGGTCAAGGCAGCCACTTGAGTGGTGAGTTCATTAGAGGGTTGAATTTCAAACATACCTCTAGGTTTTTGCAAGTTAGAGGCTGTCGATCTCTCCAATCTAGCCATGGAAGCATCGTGCTGAAAGGTCTCACTCATATTTTCAAAAAGCTCCCATGCCTCATCCTCATTTTTCAGCATAATTGATCCGCCACTGGCGGTGACTACCATGTTTCGCCATTCAGGAGACAATCCATCATAAAAGAATTGCACGAATTGCCACTTGGCAATTTGGTGATGGGAACACTTTCTAATGAGATCCTTAAATCTATCCCACGCCTCATGAAATTGTTCATTATCAATTTGGGCGAAGGATGTGATAGATCTCCTGTACTGATTTGTTTTACCCACAGAGAAATATTTATTTAAGAATTTTTGTTGTAATTGGGCCCAAGAAGTGATGGTGTTTGCAGGTAAGGTACTCAGCCAATACTTGGCTTTGTCCTTCAATGAAAACGTAAAGAGAAACATTTTTAAGGCCTCGCTACTAAAATTGTTTATTCGCACTGTGGAGCAAATGACCAAGAACTCATCAATGTGATTGTATGGGTCCTCATTGTTCAAGCCATAGAAAGTAGGAATAAGATTGATTATGCTAGGCTTGATTTCATATTGAGCTGCCTGTACAGTAGGCAACTGAATACACGATGGTGACGCATATTCTGAAGGAGTATAGTGCACCTTCAAGGGTCGGAGAGGTGGAGGAGGGGGTGTACCGGGTGGGGTCTCCTCTTTTTCCTCTGCCATTGATAAAGTTGTGTGTGAGGAATTAGCAGAGTGTTTAGATGATCTAACCTTCCTAAGGACTCGCTCTAAGTTTTGGTCTATAGAAACCAAATATGGATGACAAGAGCGACGACCAAGCATGCACTCACAATTCTCACTGCAATTATATAAACTGAATCAGAAGGTCTAGGACTTACTTGCCTTGGGAAGAGAAGAGATTTCTTTTGAGTAAAACTTTGTCCTTTGTGAACTCTCTTGGATCCCTACACAAATTCTAGGATTCTGTGTTAAAATCAATGCTCTGCAGTAAGGATAGTAAACAATGTGAATAAAGCTGAAAAAATAAAATAGAAGCTAGAAAAAGCGAAACTAATATTAGAATTAAAAGAAACAAACAACCGTGCGAATTGTCCCCGGCAATGGCGCCAAAATTGGACTAGTCCTAAAATAGGGTTGCAAATATAAATTATTCCCTGCTACTATCTTTGCTTGCAAAAGCAAAGATGATAACCGAGTATCGTATCTACTAGGACAAAAAGGCTAAGTTGTGTTGTTTCCTAAATTCCTAAACTATTCCTATTAGAAAACAAAGTCCTGATTATTAAACTAATCCTATTAGAAAACGAAGTGTTGGTTTGATGGGTTTTGATTTCTAAATTAACAAATTAAAGACAACTTTGATTCAATCAAAGAAAAGATCTAAGGGTACGAATCCACTCTAACCTCGCACAAAGGCAATTATAGACCTAGGGTTTTACTGTCATCGCTAAAAAGACTCGTTCGGGTTACAAACCTTCAGAGTCAACAAATAAGAGATGTGGATGTAAATCGGGGCATAACCCATCTCTATGGCATAGATTATCCTAGATCTAACAAACACATTCATTCAAGCATCGTTATATGACTTAATATTCAAATCTACAAGATTAAAATACCAAAGAAAGAGATATTGCATTAATAGAATCCAATTGATGGGTTAACATCCTGTCATATAACCAAAAGCGTTTAAAGTAAAACCCTAAACCTATGCATCACCATAAATAAGAGATTAGGGCTTCATCGCAACCCAAAGATAAATATTTAGTTACTCATGGCAAGAGGTTGACGATGAATCTATGACGAAATCTCCATTGACGCTCTTCCAAAGCTCCCAAACTAGCCTCCAGAACTTCTCCCTAGATGTGAATATCTTCAAAAACGAGTTTGGGCCTTTATTTATAGGTTCTTGGGATGAAAAATACACCTCAAAATGCGCTGGGGCGGTGCCCCTATTCGTTCCGGGCGTCCGAACGCCCAGTATGGGGCGTCTGGACGCCTGCTTCCCGAGGTCATATCTCTTTCGATATAGATCCGATTTATACAATATTGGACTCCACGGATATCAAATCAAAAATTTCTTTCCAACGGTACATAGATTGCACTAATCCGACACTCGAGTTGAAAGTTATGACTATTTCAATTTGTTGCCCCTGAAAATTCCGAGAATAATGGTGCAATTAAAGGAACTTCCATGTTGGCATGCTATGGGGTGCGTGGGACCCATGTTGGATGTTTAAGGCATGTTTGGACTCTTGCTTTGCTTTCTTATTTGAGCCTCTTCCCATATTTGGCACGCTTTCTTACTTGCAATTCCAGTTTGTCATGCTTTGTGAGGTTTTTTCCATTTTAGCTCTGACTTCCGGTTTTTAACTTAAAACACCTGTAAAACATTAAAACAACATAAGTAAGGGCCTAAACTACCATTCCAAAGCATATCAAAGTCCTTATTGAGGGGCCTAAAATATACATTTTAGTCTCTGATCAGGTATTATTGTCGAACCATATGGAGTTAATTCTAAGTGAACTTGGGTTTCATCCAAAAGTTTTCAAAATTCTATTTGGCATTTCTAGAAGAGAACTAATCCAGAAAAGGGATTGGTATGATCTGTAACAACGATAGCAAGTAGAAAAGAGATTGTGTGCATGAATGTAGTCACTGTACAATAACATCCCAAGGTGATGGGAAAACCAGTCCTAATTGCTATAACTGTTATAGGATTCAGCCATAGGGAATCCAAAGTCCAAACCTAGGTTGCATAAGTTTTGCTATGAATTTCCTACACAGTGATATACCATACAGAAAGAACTCCTTAGAAATTTCAAAACTTTTTCTCTGAGAAAAAAACAAAGTCATGGGAGAAATATCTATAGAAACTAGAAAAGTTACAAATGCCAAACTCGTACACACAAGAGATGTATAGATGTTGGCCACAGCGTCCTCCATTTAACTTGAGGCAATATCATGTCAAATAAATATGATACTTGCACTCACTCCCCTTTAAAAAAGTATTTATTCAATCAAGGTAGGCTATATTGAGAAGAAGGCCAAAGATGCTGGCTTTGAACATCTTAATATTGTAATAACAGTTTTTGTGGAAATAAAGTCATATCATGTGACATTTCAAACTTAGATTTTGGATGACCATCAACATGGAATTATTAGAACATTGTTTTTCAAATATGGTGAGACACTGAACACCATGCGTTCAGTCCAAGGCTCCTAGCACAAAAGGGAGATGGATTAAAAATAGAAAGTCAATGATCTTTACACTTAAATATAGACTAATTAAGGTAGTTTGTAAGGAGAAAACAATGACATGACTTCATTTCTCATTAACAGGACATTCGACATATTACAAGACAATGAAAGAGATCATAACGTACACCAACATCCGTTTAAAATAATAATAATAATAAACAACTCCAAAGAAACCTGTTAAAAAAATTGAATGATCTCTCTAAGCCAAACTACTTGCAATTTGGTGGCCAACAACTTAACAAAATTTCACTATGTAGAAATAAAAACTCCGAAGAAGAGGAGAAAATAGAAGAGGCTTCAGAGCCACCATTTGCTGGATTCTGTACCCTTGACATTGATAAAAGGAGGTTGAGTCGGAACAGGAAGGTCCCTTCCTTTACTAGTGAGCATCTCCACGATTTTCTTCTCCCTGGAGCATCTTTGTTATGAGTTCACAAGATCTTGTTAGGAGGATGTTAGAATGCATAATCAATTGATTACAGCCAATGCCCAGAAATCATTATAAGTCCTAACAACAATGAACTTTTATTTGCCAATAGTGGCATGTCAGTCATTAAAGAAGGGAACTATGTACATGATTCATGATACTGAATGTTCATCAAATCCAAAATGCATTAGTTACCATTCTAAAAGTTGTGAAATAAAGTACAAGGAAAAATGTTTAAGCATGCAGGAGGACCTTCAAATATGAAGTGACTATCAACTCACTGAGCAACCTGAAAGAGGACCATCGAAAATAAGAAGACAATGAAGTTGATTTGTTTCTAACTATGCATATTCATCCACAATATGAAATGATTTTTTCAACTGAATGCCTAACAGTCATATCTAAACTAGAAACTATATGGGATTCCTATTAGAGGAGTTAAAAAGCTGCCACTTCTTCATCCTTTTCAGCCCTGTGCATCAACTATGAAAACATATTCTATAAAAAAACACTTGTCAACACCATCACAGTTATGGATACATCTTCAAACTCTACAGCCTTGTTCATCAGCCATGGATACATCTTCTAAAAAAAAAAACATGTCAACAAACAGTACCATTACCCAATATATTGGGTTACAAATAGCATTCCATGAAAAGAAACTTAGTCTCAACAATCTACCGCTATACATTCTATGAAGTACCAACAACCAAAGCACTTAAAAACGATACAAGGACTTAACACTAAACATAAACGTCTAATAAATTAATGCCTCTCCCACATTTGTTGAGCAATTGCATCTCATAGCTCATATGCATATCAACTGTCCGCATCACTCGAACCAGATCCAACTTCCCCTCCCTCCTCGAAACACATATCTTCATCAACACCCATCTCTTGTGCACGCTCTTCCTCCATTTCATCAATATAGTTCCATTGTTTGATGTAGTTGTGCATAACACAACAAGTAACTACTATTTTCTCTTGTGTCTTGAGAGGATATCGTGGTGCTGTTTGTAGGATGGGAAAGCATTGCTTTAATATTGTAAAAGTATGCTCCACTACATTTTGCAATTTAGAATGTCGTAAATTAAAGAGTTTCTTGGGTGTTTGTGGTGCTTGTGTGGCAACCACTCTTTAAGATGATAGCACACTCCCCGATGTGGTGCAATAAATATGCAGGTGTTTGCATAACCCCCATCCACCAAATAACATTTTCCTAAGAAATTCATTCACTCTATTAGAATATTCAAAATATAATTGCTTATTTCTTTCTGCAACAATGAAATAATCCCTAGTTCTAGAATGGATGAATTGGAATTTACCCGTTGGGATATGAAGCCTATTATATGGTTGTCTCCACAAAGGATCTTGCAGTATTCTAGACTCAGACGTTGACCCTTCCCAACTAGCAAATACGTATTGAAATTTCATATCAAAAGATACTACAGCTATGACATTTTGTGAGAGGAAACCCTTTTTGTTTTGGGAGTGCACCTGATCTTCTAAACGAACCCATGTAGGTATGTGTGTGCTGTCAATTGCTCCAACAGAATCCTAATGATAAACAAAATATTATTAAACTCATTGAAAGAAAATGACATAATTTAAATCACAGTTAGATTACCTTGAAGTAAGGGTTAAAGGTTAGGTTCGTTGCAATTATTGTTGGAGTCTCACTTCCTACGAGCTTAATATATAATGAGGGCAAAGCCTCATAATTGCACCCAACACCTTATTGAAGTACCTACTAATAGTCTCGCCAGAGTGTTGAAATCGATTCTGCATCACTCGATTATGCTCATTGTGAGCAATCATGAATAAAAAAAATGGCAAGTTGCTCCTTAACCGAAACATTTCGTGAGTCGAATAATAGACTTCTTTGTCTAAACTCATTTGACAGATTAACATAGCATCCCTTGCTCACTCATAATAGATCAATGCAATTACACTCATGTTCAATCAATAATACATCCACAAAAGAATCGTCAGTTAAGATAGAGTTATGAACTCTTTCTCTATGGCCATACGAATAATAATACCTAAGAACACAATTAAGAGCCACAGTTTAGGCACAAAAGAAAAAGAAACCCATATCCTCATCCATTTTTGAACAAAATATAATCTGCAACAAGTAGTACATTAATAACAAAGTAATATATAATTGTGTGTCATCATCGTGGTACACATCAACCATATAAAACATAACAAGCATATAAAACACAACAACCATATAGAACAATGTATATACCAAAACCGAAGTTCATGCATGTCCATAGTTGAAAAGTTCTCTCAATAAGAGACAAAAAAGCTTAGGTGATTGTATGCCATCCATATTCTAAATGCATATCCATAGTTTTTTGCCACGTTGCAAACAAAAAATAAAATGGCCAAAATAGTAGTACCCCAAGTTCTAGGTTCCAAAAGTGCCATGTTTTCACAAATAGGGTTTTTAAGTACATGGCCAAAAATTTGCCACGTTCCAAAATCTTCATATGAGCAGCATTCCAATACCCAATTACAATTTATGATGGACCGTCAAATGATGCATTAGGCTAGTAAGTGAGGATTTTTGGTTAAACGTGAATCATTTTCCTAAGTTAGAAGACCTTTGAAGCCGGATTAGTGGTTGATTTTATGAGGTTCGAAGTGATTTTCAGTTGGTACAACTTCAAGAAGAGGACAAAAGTTAGAGATTTCTCGGGTTTGACAAAATTTTGTCTGAGAATTGTTCGAGGATTTTCAACAATTACAGCTATGATGGTGAAGTCTACTCAGTAGGATGTGTCAGTGAATGGTTAAAAAGATAGGAAGTCAATTTTCAACAGTAGTGTAGAGAGTGGTATGCAAAATGGATTGTTACCTAGTCTCATGATGGAGAAGATTTTGCAAACTTTACCGACTTGCGGGATATTGGTTTGGACAGTGTACAGGTGCAAGGTGGAGAAGTGTCGATTATGGACAAGGTCAGTTAAAAGATTCAGAGAAGAATGACACATGTACATGACGTAAGGAGAGTGAATTTAAGGCAGAGGTAGAAAATGGAGCAGATCACAGATGGTAATTTCCATTCAAATACCACCTAGAGGGAACGTAGTCTCAGATGTGGCAAATAAAGAGACAATCATTTGATTCAATTTTGAGCAAATGACACGGATGGTAGTTTCTGTTCAAATACCACCTAGGGGGAACGTAGTCTCAAATGTGGCAAATAAAGAGACAGTCATTTGATTTAATTTTGAGTAAACGAGGCTAGTTGGAACAACATTGGGGTTTGGATGCAGAGTTGTAGCAGTTTGAGAATGACGCGAAGTTGGCGAACATGTATGGTCAGGAGTTGATCGTTTTACAGAGGTTTAAGAGCAATCAGTAGAAAGAGACAAAGTAACAAGAACTTTTGAGTCCTTTGAAGGAAGACTTCATTTTAGGATTGTGGACATGAATTGAATTTCCAAGGTCAGTTATGCATGCCAGGGTAGAACACTTGAAGAATGAGTTTTGATAGAGGCACACCATATGGAGTTTGACTTGTGGAGCAACATGATATCTAGAGTCTTAATGGGTCAGGTCAGAGTTAGAGACCAACATAATCTGTGAACCTTGTGATTTCAACAAGCAGACGGAGATTTATGGAGTGTTCAGATGTCCGTCCAAATATTTGACTGAGCCGGCTTATTTGTCCACTGAGGAGAGCTGAGATGCATATGAAGAAGTGACAGATTTCTAAGTCATTCTGTTAGAAGATTGTACGTTGATAGGAGACCCCATTTCGACAGATTTGACAGAGATGTAATGGAACTGTTCCGGGAATTGGATGACATTGCTTGAAGTAACAGACCTCTGGTAGTACTCATCTCACCAACTCTCCGAAGCCAAGGATAGAAGAAGGACAAGACAATATTCCAAAGAATTGGTAAAAGCTTATGGTGGAATTCCAAGACTGGCAGGGACAAAGATTGCTTCTATGTGAGTTCGTCCATGATGACAGCTTACGCGTAAGCATTGAAGAACATCGTATGCAGCTTTTTGAGATAGAGGTTGACTCAGTGAGTTTGGTGTTTCCGTGAGAACCGCAAGTTCAACAGACCTTTTGAGTTTTTGCGATCTAGTGTAGGAGTAATATCCTCATTTGATTTTGAGTTGCTTTAGATCATTTGGATGACCAAATGTTCTAAGGGGGGAGGATGTAAGACCCCGATTAGAGTGTTTCTAGTTGTGGGTTAGTTCTCTAAGTGAGATTTGAGCCTAATCGAGTTGGTTTGAAGATTAGAATAATTTTTCCATAGCTTTGAGAATTTTGAGAGTTGTTGGACCCAGTTGGGTAACCTAGTAATGCCTTGGGGTGCACGTGTTAGCGTGGGGGGATTGCTGTTTATTTTGAGAAATTCCAATTTTTATTTCTTTTGATAGGTCAAATTAGCCCCAACAACTTTTCTTTTCACATCGATTCCATTCGAAGCCTAAAAAATCAGTTTTCAGCCCTAGGGGCAAAACAACAATTTTACATTGAAATCTGAGCCCAAATTTCAAAATTCCATAACCATGTCAAAAATATACTTTTTAAAAACTAGATTTTTTCAAGATCATTTTAGTCTTCTTCGCCAATTTCATCTGAGGCCCAGTAAGTCCACTTTCAAGCCCACAAAGTATTACTAGTGGTGGGCCCCACTTTCCACTAATTTTATAAAACCCATCTCCTTTCCCATTTCATTTTCCTAGCCTCGAACCGATTATGACCAGTTGAGCCCTTCTCCTCTTGGTCTTCTTCCTTTCTTCCACTGAAACTCAAGGAAATCTTTGCCTAGATGAAGATTCACCACCACCATTCTCCTCCTTGCTTCGAGAGCTTCCTATTGGCGCCATTTTCTTGTTGTTTCGTCACCAACAACCTCTCCAGCAGCCAATAGAGTTAATGTAGGGCTATCTTAGAGTAAGCATCTTTCTCCCATCTTTTAACATGTTGATCTATGTCATAGAGAGCCACTAATTCCAACATGCATGATCAAATTCCATGTCTTCGTTATTTTTTCAATTTGTGAGCCATTTTTTTTTTTTTGGGCTTTGGTCGGAGGTCCTTCAAAGCATGAGTTTAAGGCAATCATTTCACAATTGTTTTTTATAGTGTGATAGGTCATTTTTTTAAATATGAAGACCTAAAATGTCTAATTTACCCTTCCTTCAAAATCATATCCCACGATTAGTGGGATATGCCATTAATAATGGTCAACTGCCATTTAATTGGCCAAATAAATTTCAAAAATGTAAATAAATTTCAAAAATGTAAATAAATCTCAAAAGATGAAAATAAATTTCAAAATACGTAAATTAAAAAAAAAATAAAATAAATTCAAAAGAATGCAAATAAATTTAAAAAAAACACAATAAATTTCAAAAGAACACAGAGAAATTTAAAAAGACGCAAATAAAATTTAAAAGATCCAAATAAAAATTAAAAAATATAAATAAATTTCAATAAATATAAATAAATTTCAAAAGATGAAAATAAATTTCAAAAGATCCAAATAAATTTCAAAAAATAATAAATAAATCTCAAAAGATGCAAATAAATTTCAAAAGATGTAAATAAAATTAAAAAACAAAAATAAATTTAAAAAATGCAAGTATATTTTCCAAAACTAAGATAAACCAAAATTTCAATTTTCAGAAAAAATTGCCAAAAACTCAAGTATTTTTCCAAAACTCGGTTAAATTTGTTTCAAAAAATGCAAATAAATTTCAATAGAACAGCCCGAGTTTAGTTCAAAAACTCAGTTAAAATTTGCTAAATGGAGAAAAATTTGTCAGAAACTCAACTATATTTTCCAAAAACTCAAATAAATTTGTCAGAAACTTAGATAGATTTGTCCAAAACTCAGATAAATTTGTTCAAGAACTCAGATAAATTAGCCAAAACTCAGATAGATTTATCCAGAACTGAAAGAAATTTGTTTCAGAACTCAGATAAATTTGCGAAAAACTTAAATAAATTTGACAGAAAATGAAAAACTCATATAAATTTGATAGAAACTCATATAAATTTGTTAAAACTCAATTTAACTTGATAAAAACTTAGATAAATTTCACAAAAACTTAGATAAATTTCATAAAAACTCATAGATTTGTCAAAAATGATATAACAGCCCTGCTGCCTTCTTTCTCTAGCGATGGTGTAGCACCGTCGACTATGTTTGGCAAGTCAGCAGGGGTTCTAGAAACGAGTCTAGCGATGGTGCGGCGAGGCATTTGGTGGGGATCCTCCTTCTCCAGCAACACGCAAGAAGTCTAGCGATGGCACAGGAAGTCGTCTTCTATTTCATGTTCTACTTCAGTCAACAAATCAATTTGGATGATCCTTTATCTGATCTGATCAGCATGGCTTGGATGATCGATGGACACCAGATTTGAGAAAAACCCGACGCGGAAAAACCTATCTTCTCTGGCAGTCTGCAACTGAGCAAAGCCCCTCTTGATTCGGAAACAACCGAATCCTCTACTTTCATTTGCCACGACGACCTCCTTTCCTCTCTCATTTCTTCCTCTGTTTCTTTTATGCCCTAGGAACCGATTCAACATGTCCGGGTTGCAGAAGAAGAGGGATAATATAAGATTTGAAATTTGAAATTTCAAAATTTTATGCCTAAAACGGTTGAAAGGGTAAATCAGTCGTGAAAATTGTATTTAGGGACCTCTTGTCGAAATATGTTCGACTGCATGGACTATAGACTTTAGATGAAAAGTTGATGAACTAAGGCATTACTAGACCTCTATGAGAGACCTTTTGCTAATTTACTCTTTTTTGAATATATCTTTGGGGTTTTTGTTAATAGGTGTGCTAAGGTCTTATTGGTGAGATTATGGGGAAATCTTGGAGTGCTAGAGGCCAAGGCAAGATAATAATCTGATAATGAATGCATGCAAGCTGAATTTTAGTTTCTTCTCAAAGATTATGGGTCAAAATTTCTAATACATTCAATTGATTCTTTTTAACATGAGTAATTTGAGTTTAGAAGTATATTTGGTTTATGTGCTATGTTCAAGTTTCTACATGATTTCAATTATAGTAACATGATGTTTTCTTGAAAAATTAATGGTTTGATGATGTTAGAAATGTACTTTAAATTATGTTCCTCTCTAAAAAATTCTGAGCTATTTTAGGTGGTGATTGATGATGAGTATCTAATTTCAAATATATATTGATTTATTAATCATACCAATTTTTCTGTATAAGTTTGATTGCAACTATTGTATGTTTAGTACTTGATGTCTATGAAAACAATTTCAGAATTCTGCAATTTCTGTGCTTAATATTGGTTTTCTTCATTAAGTTTATGAATGGAATGGGATATTATGTTTGGAGTGAAATGGAGATTTGTTTGAAGTGAGGGAACTAATATTTGTGTAGGAAGGATGGTGGAGATGGATAGAGGAAAAATATCATATATTATTTCAAAAGATGAGCAGAAAATTCTGCAATGGACAAGCTTAGGCAGTAGCCTAGCTCCCGCTCGAACGGACCAGTCCGCTGTTTGGCGAGGAGCAAGCAAGATGCTTTGCTTGCTCAAGCGAGCTTAGGTCCGCTCGAGTGCCCGAGCCTCTGTGCAGTCCACTCGAGCGGACATGCGTTCTGTCTCGGAGATATTTTCGAGACCCTGTTTTCTCTTGTTTTGATGTGTAGACCCCCTAAGGACTCATTGATGCTTGGGAATAGAAATTTTGAATCCAAAAACACTTCGTAGGGGGAACCTTTGTAATTACCAAGGAAATGCCATGACTTTATCGAAGTCTCGATGTGCACTCAGAGATCTCAAATGCTAGACAACTTCCAAGGCACCAAATCCATTATCATCATTCGACATTTGGATTCTAAGTGCTAATTGAGACGACCTGGGTAGGCCACTTAACCACAGCTACTAATCCCATTCCAGATTTGAAAACTTGCATTCATTTTTCTCATAGAATGTTTTGAGGAAAATTCTAAGTGGTTCGCCACGTTGTGAACAATCTTTAAAAGGTTTTGATTCGTAAAGGTATTGGTTTGCAAAGGTTTGGATTTGCAAAGGTTTTTGATTCGTAAAGGTATTGGTTTGCAAAGGTTTGGATTTGTAAATGTTTTTGATTTGTAAAGGTATTGGTTTGCGAAGGATTGGATTTGTAAAGGTTTTAATTTGTAAAGGTATTGGTTTGCGAAGGATTGGATTTGTAAAGGTTTTAATTTGTAAAGGTATTGGTTTGCAAAGGATTGGATTTGTAAAGGTTTTAATTTATAAAGGTACTGGTTTGCAAATGTTTGGATTTGTAAAGGTTTCGATTCGTAAGGGCATTGGTTTGTAAAGGTTTGGTTTTAAAAAAGGATTTAACCTAGTGTCAAGGATGGACTTTGTGTGGCTCGCCACATTTTATACGTCCTGAGAGGACTACTCATTCCGTTTGCTTCCATATGTATGATTTGTTCAGTTTGCAGAGTAGTCCTTTATCAAGTTGGAATATGGTTTGTAAATTTGTAAGCGTTTTCATGGATTTTTGGTCGGCACCACTCAGCTTGGGTCGCCGGGTCGATCTGATCATTCGGCCTGGGATCCTTAATTATTTCATCAACTGCAGCTTGGTAACTCTGTTTATTTGCCATCCATTCCGTTTGTCACCCATCTTTATTAGGTCATATATGTTTGTTCCGGCCATTTCATATGGTGACGGTTATACTTTGATTGCTCTTATTACTTCAGTAATAGGAGAATATAGTTCAATGTGGTTGCCTTCTGTTTTATCCGATTTGTTTGTTTTATCAGTTTGATTCAGCAGGTTTTCTATCTTACACAAATGATATTGGTATATAACTATTGCTACGTCATTATTACTTCTCTTTAAATTTCAATTGTGCTTTGCTATTGAAAGGTGATTCTCATATAAAATTACCATGTTCTTATTTGTATTGATCGCCTGCCAGACCGTCGTGTTTGATACTTCACTTTTGGTGCTCTAGGTAGCAGGTCCTTCGTTCCGAGTTGGAGTGCGTGCAGTGGTTTTGGAGCCTTGCATTTGGTAGGTTTGTTTTGTTGACGATGTCATTTAGGCATCGTGGTTGGCACCAGAGCTCGTTACATAATTGGAGTAGCATTTTGTTTAAGTTAGTTATCTTGGATGGCTTTTATTAGCTCTTTTCTTTGGGACTTTCCTGGATGACTTTTATTAGCCCTTTTCTTTGGGACTTTCCTGAATATACTTTTATAATTTGTAACTTGAACATGTTTAGGTAATGATCACCATGTTACTGTTAGTTCTGTATATTGTGATATCATGATTTGTTCCAGTCTGAGTATGAGTATTGCTATGAAAGCTTTATGCTAATAGGTCAAGTGCGACACGGAATCTGATGGCCACGAGCTCCGGGTCACAATGCCATGTAAGCTTCTGTGAAATGTTCTTGATGTGTTTAGAAATTTTATCTTCCTCACACACGCGTATCCTAGGGAAAGCAAGAATTTTAATTATTCTCAAAGTCATGCTCCCCGCGGTTGGGCCTCTGCAGGAGTCCGGTTTTGGGGCGTGACATGTCTGGCATTGCTTTCAGATCTCCATAAGTCTTCTTCAATGTATCCTTACTCAAGAAGGCACCATGTCGTCTTCATTTCATTTGTCAATAAATCCCTCCCTTCACAGGTGAAACCTCCTTTTATGCCGCGCCCCTCTTTACATTGCTCAACCATAAGTTGGATGAGCATGTCATCTTGCATTAGCATCCATTGTAAATTTTTTGGATGGGCGCGAAACTATCATTTGTATTTTGTGATAGCATTCCTACAAATTTTAGTGAGGATGTGAATATATATATAGTATGTCAAATCTGAAAAATCAGTATTTCACCGGTATGGGTTACAACAAAATCACAGAGCTCCTAAGAAATATATTCATGTTAAATAAACGGCAACAAATATTATAAATCCATTCACATACAAGCAATTAAGATTAAAGAATACTACAATACTAATAAATATCAAATCACAGATACAATAACCATCACAAAAATAATATTTAGATAATTCAAATGCTAACACCTTAAAATGATAATTCAAATACTTGATATTGAATGAAGAGTAAAAGTCATCTAACACTACAATTGGATGGCAGGGTTGCTTCTCCTCCCAACACAATTCCGTTGGCATCATGGAGAATGGTGGTTCCATCATGTAAAACCAAATAAGCTATGATCATTCACCCATCATATGAAAAAACAAGAATGGACGATGATGATCCTAGGAACCCATTATAAAATCCTAGTCATCCTTTGATTTAGCCTGCATGTGGACTGCTAAAAAGAACACATAACCAACAATCCAAAAGGAAATAAGAAAAAATAAAAACCCAACCAATTGATGGTAGAGATTGCTTGATGGAAAACATCTTTATCCTATAACCATCCAACACTCCCATTTTCAAGAGTTGGATCAAAGTAATACGAAGACTCGATCGACCAAAGTAAGAGCTCGCAGTTGCAAGTTGAATCACTGCATCAAAATGAGCGAATATCTAAAATTGAGTCAACCTCAAAAACCTTTTTAACCTAATGTCACTTACATCTTCAAGCTCTAAATAACATTCTTACATTCCAATCTCCATACACCACAAAAGATTAAATAAATAAATAAACTAGAGAAATAAAGATTTGAAATCTAATAGAACCCAGGTCTTGAAATTCAATATCTGGGATGGGGTGGAGAAGAGAGGGGGAAGAAAGAGGTGGCCAGGCGGGTGGGTTGGTTGCGCGTGATGGCTGACAGCAGGGGAGAGAGAGAGGTTGGCTGGTAGCAAGGAAGAAAGAGAGAAGAGAAGAAAGAGGTTGGACTGGGAGGAGAATAGAGAGGGAGAGAGAGAGAGAGAGAGAGAGAGAGAGAGAGAGAGAGGTTGGGGCCTGGCTGCAAGCACAGGGCGAAGAAGATAGAGGGGGAAGATAGAGGTGGCCAGGCAGAGTGGGGTGGCGGGGTGTGGTGGCTGGATGGAGGAGTGTTGTTGCTGGGACAGGGTGGAGAAGAGAGAGGGGGAAGAAATAGGTGGCCAAGCGAGGTGGGTTGGCTACACGTGTTGGCTGGCAGCAGGGGAGATAGAGAGGTTGGCTGGCAGTAGGGAAGAAAGGGGTTGAACTGAGAGGAGAATAGAGAGGGAGAGAGAGAGAGGTTGGGGCATGGTTGCAAGCACAGGGTGGAGAAGAGAGTCAGAGGGAGGGGGGGGGGGGGTTTACCAGCAGGGGGGCAATGGCTGCCATCCACAAGGATGCTCTCGTCGATGAAGGAGAAGAGAGATCTAGGGGCTAGGGTTTTGGATGGGAAATGCGTAGGAAAATAAGTTTATAGACGGGGGGGGGGGGGGGGCGAGTTTTCTAAGGAAATAGACTTTCCATGCCCCCCATGGAAAGTCTATTTCCATGGTGAGGAAGGAAAAAGCTGAGTTGGCAAAATAGTGGTTCCATGGGAAAATAATGCACCAAACACATTAAAAGTGGGTTTTCTGCGTAAAACTGACTCATTCCATGGAAATGGGCTACACAAACATGCCCTAAACAAAAAGGTGTCCCTCATTAGTAGGGTCGCCCCAGATGGGATTGAAAAATTACCTAAACCTACTAATGGGCGTTGAACATCCCCCACATGTTTCAATACATCTGCCCCACCTACTGCAGTCGTGTAAGAAGAGCATTATAAGTCTTGTATTGTAGTTTTACAAGATGAATAAAGAAGACAGGTTGTAGAGAGACATAAAAAGAGTCTTGTGTCTAGGCTAGCTTCTATCTTATTGAAGACGTTGGAAACGAAATATATAGAAATAAATTAAATGGGAATTGGGTGTCTGGAAAAGAAGAAGTTATTTTTATAAAGAGAATGAATAATAAAGAAAGGGATGAGAATTGTTGGATTGGAAAATGAGAGATTAATATTTAAAGGGAGAATGGTGTGTTTGTTTTATTGGAGAGTGATTCGTAGATTATTAAAATGTAATAAGCATCTAGAATTCTTGTTCGCTTTGAATGTGTTATGTGTGAGATTTATGTTTTCTTGATTTGGTGAGCATTTTGAATGAATTAGAGCTTCCTTCAATTCTATAATCCATAGTGGTGTTAGGATTTTCATTTGTTGCAATTTGATTGGATGCATTCATATTAATTTTATCTTGATGTCTCATGCACTCATACTTTTTAATATTGAAATCTTCATATATTTTTATTTAAGTTTTAATGTTTGGCATCATATAAGTTAAGACTTGATTTTTATGCATGATTTAATCTTTTAAATTTAATTTCAAAAGTTTTACAAAATGAAATTTTGAAATTCATGCATAATCATGTTTTGTATCACATTTTGAAACTTCATTTTAAACATGTTAGTCTCCATTCAAGTCAAGTTTTCCATGGCCAAAATTGTCACTTAGAAAATCATTTTCACATGAAAAATGTGGGGAAATGGTGGCCGGCTAACCACCATGGATTTCGGTCACCTCACGATCACATTTTCAGAATGCAGAAAAATCTTATTTCAACATTTCAGTGACCTTACGGTTAGCTCACGGCTAATCGTCAAACAACTCTACGGTTAACCATAGAGTATTTCTCAAAAAAGTCTATACAAAAACTAGTCATTTTTATTTGACCGTTGGGCTCACGGCTAGCCTTAGGGAAGCCACGACTAACCATGAACAAGCCATTAGAACTGTTTTTTCTATATAAAAGGATCATTGGCATTAGAAAATTAAAATTGGTCTAGGTTTTTGAGCTCACCCTATTCACCCCCTTCTGAGGTTCGAATCTTGGACTTTCAAGTGGTTGTGTGACTATAACGTTATTGTTGTTTCCAATCCTTTGATCTTTTACATGAGAGTTTGCCTCTTTCCTTTCTTTTTTTCTTTTTTTTTTAGGAAAGGAGGTAGCAAAAAAATCATAGACATTGAGTTTTAACTACTTATTTCTTCTTCTTCCTGTTTTTGGAATTTTTTTCTTGGCCCATGATATGATTCTTATGATTATGCTAGCAAAAGTTTAGCCCCACCTAAATGAAAATCGTGAGTCCGCCAATGCACATGGGGAAGTGCAACACCATCTAACTCTCCCTCTCAGCCTCTCCCTCACGTGCAACTCTCCCATCTCTCCTATTTCCATTCTTTCTCTTTCTCCTCTCTATCTCTCACTCTTCTAGTATATGAGGCCAATGAAAAACTTAATTATTCAGAGAAGAAATTCAAAAAAGGAAGGAGAGAAACAAAAATAGGAAATTTCAAGGAAGATCGACCATGCATTGGACATCCAAGGGAGGGTCCCACCAGCCATGTTGCAAGCCCAACATGGGGCCCATTCAAGCAAAAACTCAGATTTGGTCCTTTTAGTAATTATTTCAGATTTGTGGGGTCTAGGATTAGAGATTTCCAAGAATCGCAAGTAGGACCATTTTTAGAAAGTCTTGCATATCAAGGAGATTGAATTAGAAAGACTTCCCAACTCCCCTATTTTTTTTCCAACACTTACCTAAAAATTCTCTAAGAGAGGAAGTAGGAAAAACTTCCTTATTTCTCTCAAACTTGAACAAGCAAAAGTTGTTGCAAAACCATGGAAGACGTGCATATTCTGAAATGTTATATCATACCATTTGTTTATCATAAAGTTTTTACTGTACTTTATGGTTACCGAGGAAATGTTTATAATTCATTGTGGACTTCGATCCATATGGTATATGATTGGGGCCACGTTGTATTGGTTTACTGTTGGAAAATTTTAATTGGCCTAATCTCATGCATAATCCCTATTTTATGTAAAGGGGGCGTGATAATGGTTAAATGATATACAGGGAAGGAAGAAATTCAAGGTCAAATGAGTTACAATGAATAATTCACTTGCTCTTATGTTCTGCCCACATTGGGCTGGATTTGGATTGTGTTTTTTGGCCCATAAAATAATTTTGCAAATGGGTTTGGGTGTTGTCTGACTTTTTGGCACATGAACAGAGCTGGGCTTAAATGTTAGGCCCGATAAATAAAAAGAGTAAGCTTGGATAAGCTTCAAACCAGCCCATGAAGACCGCTACTTGAGCTAGACAGATCTTCCCATAAAAGTATAAAACCACATTTCAATACAATGAAGAAAGAGAATCTGTGTTACTTGTAAGCCTTTTCTTTATCTTTAATTACTAACAAAATCTCATCTCTAATGGGCCTTGGGTCCACAGCATATTCAGATATAACCATAATTACCAACGGTCCATGATGAGGACCTCAGCCTGGACATAAACAAGGGCCTCACTGCAAACATAAATTGAGACCCAAATACTTATTTATTTATTTTTTTTGGGTAGGAAGAGAAAGTTTCATGAAAATAGAAAGGGAAAGAAACAGAAGACAGCCAACAAAACAAAGCAGACAACCACAACTGCAACCAAAATAATACTTTCTTATAAATTTTTAAAGATGCATATACTTTTTTTTCTTTTCTTTGCATGAATAGAAAATGAAGAAGAGTCAAGGGTTTAAGGATTGGTACATCCTCTTCTTCATCAAATTTGTTCTAAATTAAAATGGGTCCAACATCCCCAATTTTTCTTTTTGGTGACTGGATTTTTCTTATCATACCACGATCTAGGCTAAAATTGGTCAAAAGTCACACAAAAAAAAAAAAGAAGATATCTCTATACTTGAAGCTATTGGTGGAGGCATCTACATAGCTGATTTTTGCCTTCATTGGCTTCTCTTCCTGCCTTGGGAGTAACATTTCTGCTCCCAAGTTGCAGACCATGCTCAAGTGAGGCTTTTTTTTTTGGATTGGTATGCTAAGGTGATGATTCCCAATATGAAAAATTTTGTTGATGGGAGAGGGAACAAAAATCCTTTGTATAAATTAACTTTATTGGAGCGTTGACTTTTCTAACGGGCTTGACCTTCCCAAAAGGCGTTATTCTCTCCAAAATGGAGCCGAACTATTTTTGAGTGAGATAACACGAGTAGAAAGTAATTTTAAACATCTAGAAATAAGAAGCAAACGGTGAGTCATACACATAAGGTTGTGGAGACCACGTACATTTGAACCCATGTGCTAACATTTGGTCCGTGGGTGTGTTGGAAAAAATTGTTCCGCGGAAGTTGTAAATAAATTAAGGAAAAAATTCAGATAAGGCCTTAAGTTTTTGCCTTATTTTAGAAAAGGACACAAGTTTTAAAACCTTTCAAATTAGTCCCTAAGTTTTTTAAGAAGTTTTCAATTAAGGACGTCCGTCCATCTAAAGCTATTTTTCAACAACTTTTTCTCTCGTTTTAAAAAAAAATACTTAAATTACCCTATCTCCTCCCTCTTTGCATATTTGAGTTTTTACTACCTCGCATGTGAGGGTTTCCATCACCTCACATGTGTGAGTTGTGTCTATATATGTCTCATCGCATGTGCAAGTTTCCATCATCTCGGATGTGTGAGTTGTGTATATCTCTCCTCTCATGTGTGAGTTCCATCACCTCACATATATGAGTTGTCTCAGGGTTTAGCCCGTTCGCTCAATTAGTATAAATTTCAAGGAAAATGGGTATAAAGCATATCCATTATCTATCTATAAGGCCAGGACTCCACGCCACAGCGGTCTAAATCGATATTAGTTCACGTTTTTGTTACACAACTCGTTTAAAAAGGATTTCATTTTTCAAGGAATCCGCTTTTTGACTGTCTTGTATTGTTCTCAAATCTTACTTTCCACTTTCTTTCACTTTTGTATGGGCTTGTTTTAATTTCGAGTATTGAATTTTGTTACTGAAAGTCATGTTCGGCTACTTCCACGTGATACTTTGGCTCGATCCCAGGGTTTTCTTATAGATTGTGAGGATTGCTAGTTGATGTACATCCATGACATGGCATGGAGCAGACGCACATTGCAGGTTTTCATGAGTAAGATGTTAACAGGCAAAGCCCGCTAATTAGGCTTGACCTGGAGCTGATTAGCTTTCTGTCTTATGAGTCGACCTCAAACTAGGGTCAGCTCGACTCGGTTTAGCTGGAGTTTGACTCGTTAAAAGGTGCAACTATGCTTGATCGGTCTCGGATCTTACCTAAATATCAGGCCCAATAACTAAACAGGCTGAACATAGACAATCTCAACAGCCCAACTTGAAAGTAGTCTATTATTATTATTTATTTTAATGTGTGTGTTACCAACCAAGGTGGTTGGACCCTTTAGAGATCCGACTGACACAGGTGTAAAGCCCAACACATGCTGAAAGATGACGTATGGGAGATAACTACTTGCACATACATTAAAGAGGTTTCAGAGATAAGAACAGGACAACCTATTTAGACCAGTCTGTTTGAAGACTTGGCTGTATAAACATAGGTACATAAATGAGACAGTCCTTTGATGAATATAATATGTTGCCTTCTCTCTCAAATGTGTGAGTAGAAGGAAATGAGTATGTTATATTTATAAATGAATATTGATCACAGTGTACATGCCATTTGGCAGATATTTAGGAATTTACATCAAATCATATCATATAAAATTGGAATGAAGATTGGAATGTCCATCTGTCATGATCTTGGTAAGATAAGTGCTGACTCATTTGGGTAGATCTTGAGTTGACCATTCTATTTTAAGAGGATCATGTGATCTTCTTGATTGTGTGAATGGGCTGGCTGATAGGATGACCCGTCACCGAGTCAAAAAGTCAGCACTCGAAATGAAACTTAATTACAAACATAGAAAATAAATAATAGAAAACATCTTGAATTACTCTTTTTTTTTTTTTCCAAAATTTTTGAGGCCTTAGATGATCGTTTTCCGATTTTTGGGACGAGTCAATCTCATCTTCACATAGTTAATAACCTGAGTCTGGCCTGATTAAAATGGTGAACATGTTAACAGTTGAATTGTGGGGTTCACACAATTCAACTGAAGGTAATAGGTTCTGGTCGAACCCAACAACAAGCCGCAGAAGTTCCAGATCAATATGGATCTGATTGGCACGGATTTTAAAACACTGATTGGCCGGGGGGTGGGGGGTGTCTGGAAATGTATGTAGACTGTATGTATCATGTACATTAAAGGACCTATTCAGCAGCTTTTCTTTGGAATGGTGAAAGAGGGCTTCACCCACATGGCCTGATGACTGATAATAAAGCTAAAAAGGAAAAGGCCAAGCGATGCAATCTTTAAATCTTTTTCGTTGTCCATCAATCATGTTGTATGCTAAAGAGATCGGACTTCAGAGTGGGTGTACAGCTCAAGGCTCCAATAATATACATACATTGTATGTATCCTCAGGCCCTTTAGGCAGAGCAGTTGGGACCAATGGTTCAGAGATTCCAATATCTGATATGAGGGCCCCACTTTCCTAGAATGAAGATGCTACTATAATTTTTTTTTAAAGATATTTGTATTTTACACCCAACTATTTTGTACTGTTATATTTGATGTCGGCTACATGAATTCTGTTTTTCTATTCTTGTCTATCCTCGGTCAAATTCTCGGATAGTTTACTCTTCTTTAGAACTATAAGGCTCAATCTAGATCTTTGAATTATGATGCTCAATACTTAAGGGCACATTTGTCAGCTTCTAATGTATTCATAAGAATTCATAGTAAAAGTGGTATTCAACGAAAAGAGTATTAAAGAGATGATGAGTGACAGGACCAAGATGGAGATTTAGATCGGACCATCACTTTTCCTATGAATTAATTTACTGGGACAACATTTTTTAACATGAAATACTGGGGAATGATAGTTGCCTATTCATTTCCTCTCAAAAGTGTGATTATTTGAATTTAAGCACCCTTTGGTTTCATTTTCAATTTAAAAGGAAATATTGTGTGTGCATGACCTATTCAAGGACCAAACGTCTTCTCTTTCTAGAAGGTCAAAGCGAGGGCAATCCTCCTTCCTCTTAGAGGTTATTGCAAGCTTGCATGTTGTCAAGGTGCCAAAGAGGTCGTTCAAACTATTAATGGAGAATATGATATGTTACACTCCGACCCAATTTAACCCCGATTAGTGCTAATTAAGAGTGTTTTAGTTAAATTAATTATGCTTAGTTGTTAATCGTGATAATTAGTGTTAATTAGCCTCTATAGATTGAGCTAGTTGAGTCTTGAACTTTCGATTAGGTGAGTTAGAACCGAATTGACTCGGGTGAGTAGAGTTAAGGGCTTTTTCGTAATTATTGATTTTTCACATTTTGCATCATTTGCACGTCATTTTGGCGGCATCGCGTGTATTTCGACGAGTACGTCGATTTTCGTATTAGACTCGGCATCGTTCGAGCTACCGTTGAGTTTTGGACCTCCATTTGACTCAAATTGGAAATATACTAATTTAGTGGGCCCTTTTGCATAAAGAGACATTCTTGTCCCTTATATATATATATATATATATATATATATATAACTATCCCTTTCTTTCTTTCATTCTCTTTCCATTTCCTTTCAATCCTTTTCTCTTTGCTCTCTTCTTCTTCTTCTCTTCTTCTCTCTTCCCCCAACCAACAAGAGACCTAGTGCATATGCCTTGGGAGCTAGGAAAGGAACCCACCTTCATCATCTTCATCTTCCTCTCTTCTCTTCTTCTCTCTTCCCCCAACCAGCAAGAGACCTAGTGCATGTGCCCTGTGAGCTAGGAAAGGAACCCACCTTCATCATCTTCATCTTCCTCTCTTCATTGTTGGCAAGAAACCATCTCCACCCTCCTCTATTTCTTCCAAATTCGAAATCCTTACAAGAGGTAGGCTTCAAACACTTTTGGTTAGGTTTCTGAGTTGCATTAGAGTCAAGAGACTCATAATTGTTCATTGGTTCTCCTTGTGTATTGTGTCTAGGGTTTGAATATTTTGGGGGGTTTTTGGGTTTTTTGAGCCAAGGTGTGTGAAGTGTTGGAAAGCTCTTAGTAGAGGCAAGTATAAGCTTTAATTTGGATTTAAATGATAATTAGTTACCTTTGATTCCAATGAAATTCTTTCTCAATGACTCTATCTTTAATAAATGAATGGGTTGGATTATTTTGATGTTGTAAATGATGAAATTGGATGGTGTGTATGTGGTGAATGGGAGTATGGAGGCTCCATTCCATTATGCAGGTTATGTAGTAGAAGGAAGATTGGAAATGAATGGGAGAAGAAACAGAAGAGAATCCCGAAACCAGAAATCCTGGAGCATGAACCTCCTCCTGAAGCAATTGGTTGAGCGAACAAAATGATCGCTCGAACGTCCACCTCTCTGGATGGGGTCCGCTCGAGCAATTCTCCCTTCTATATCCACCGCTCGAGCGAGCGATAAGACTCGCTCAAGCGAGTAAACCTCTGGATGGGTCCACTCGAGCGAATCTGGGTCCGCTCGAGCGAACCGGAAGCTGAAACCTGGGTCTTTTCGGACCCACTTTTTAGGGTGAATTATCGCTCTTAACCTATTATAACCCACCATAATCCTCTCTAATAGATGGTTACAGTGCTCACCCCTTATTCTCATAGGAATTTAGAATTTTTGAGACTTTATGACCCTAAAATAGAACCATTAACCTTGTTAATTTGTCCAATGGGCATTTATGAATCTAACACTATGTCATGAGGGTTAGTTTGGAAATTCAACGTATTTTTCATAAATAGTGACACCTAACAAGGTAGTAGCACGTTGACCTTCGCAACCTACCTTGTATTAGATGGTGGAAGACTAAAATTTAATAGCTTAGCGTTGGCTTGTAAAAATATCTTGATTCTTTAAATTATTGCATTTCATATGGAGTACAATTTCATTTTTGATATCAAATCCTAATTATTAGATTGGTTGCATTATTAGTATTCATTGAGGTCTAATTGTTTACCCCAATTCGTAACTTCAGTATCGTATACCCGATTCAATATTCACGGGAAATGCGGATTGAGTAAGTATTCGTGATATGTGATTGCTATTCGATTTGATTATAGACATGTGAAACACAAACTTACTCAAATCCGGTTATTACTCGATTGTTATTTGATTCAATTGAGTCGGCACTACTTAGTTTCAACCCTGTGATACCCGACGGGGTTAAACTTGGTTTAGTTACTTGAGACTACTACAATAAGTCATGTGGAGCACCGGAACTCCAGAACCGGGTAACCAGTTAGCCTTTGGCCGAGCCGCTGGCGACATCCCAACTAAATTTACTCTCTTTTGAGAGAATAAGCTTAAGGTAGTAGTCAAATTAGTATGTTTCTTTTTACTTTGATTCATGAGCATAATTTTTCGATTTTTAGCACAATTTGCCTAGTCATTACTTACCATTGACTTCTATTAATTTAATTGTCTTTTAATTCAATTTGAAGCATTATGTACTTCCTTATTAATGCCTATATTTGCTAGATCGTCATATTGAACTTCCAAAATTAGTCATTAGCTTAGACCCTGTGACAACCGACGGGGTTGAACTTGGTTTAGTTACTTGAAACTAGGGGTGAAAGTGGGCCGGGCCGTCCTAGGGCCGCCCGCGGACGGCCCGTTATAGGCTCGGCCCGAGCTCGGCTCAAAAGACAAAAGAGCCGAGCTAGGGCCTAGTAAGAGGCCCGTTTGCTTAAAAGGGCCGAGCTAGGGCTTGATGAAGCCCGGCTCGTAAGCCCTAGGGCCTACATATATTATATATAAATAATATAAGGATTTATTCTGGTCAAGTGGGAACCGTTGGATTATTAAAGTGGATCCAACCAACGGCTGCCCAGTTTTTAAGTCTTGTAACTCTGAAACAATCTTTCCTTTGTTGTTATTATTATTTATTAACAAGGCTCTATTCTTGTTGTTATAGGTGATGCTGGTGATGATGAAAACTTTATTTTATGATGTTAGCCGAATACTTTATTTTTTTCTATGATGCTATTGGAGTTTAATTTGATTTGTATTATTGTTGGAGTTTAATGATGCTAATCTACATTAATATTGAACTATTATGGAGTGTTGGAACTAAGCTGCCTTTGCTTTTATGAAGTCTTTCTTATTTTAGTTAATTTTAGTGCTGCAATCCAAATTATGAGAATGGGAATATGGGATGAATGCATGCATTTGACCATTTTTTTTGTTCTGGTTTGCATATGCAAATTTCTTTGAATTCCTACAGGATTTTTTTTTCCTGAAAATATTTTCTTTCAGCTAGTACTATATCATTATAAAACGAGTCGAGCTCACGAGCCGAGCCTAGGGCCTCAATCGAGTCAGGCTCAAAGGGCCGGCCCTAGGGCCTCATAACTTAATAAGGGCCGAGCTCGAGCCAGGGTTTTTGAGGCCCTCTAGGGCTAGGGCCGAGCTAGGGCATACTGAAAAATACTAGGGCCAAGCCTAGGGCCTGTCAAAGCCCGGCTCGGCCCGGCCCACTTTCATCCCTACTTGAAACTACTGCCGTAAGTCATCTTGAGCATCGGAACTCCAGAACCGGATAGCCAGTTAACCTTTGGCCGGGCCGCTGGTGACATTCATACTAGATTTGCTCTCTTTTGAGATGATGAGCTTAAGGTAGTAGCCAGATTAGTATGTTTCTTTTTACTTTGATTCACGAGCATAATTATTCGATTTTTAGCACAATTTGCCTAGTCATTACTTACCATTGACTTCTATTAATTTAATTGTCTTTTAATTCAATTTGAAGTATTATGTACTTCCTTATTAATGCCTATACTTGCTAGATCGTTGTATTGAGATACTACTCTTCGTGTCACAGTTACAGGTGCAGCTCCCGGCCTTGTAGAGGCCCAGGAGTGAGAGGATGTTACCTAATAGGTACCTTTAGGCCTAGAGGAGTGGCCAGAACAAGGGCCAGCTTACATTCTTCTTCCTCGGAGCGCGTGTAGTATATTTTGCAGATGTTGCAGTTGTGTGACTAGCCCCTTTTTGTGTGGGTCACACTTAGGTTTAGTTATTCTTTTGTTTATATTTTTGGTAGTGGTGTATATGGTTCTTTTATTACACCCTCTTTTGTAATTAATGTATATACATGTGTAATTCTTTTGTATTAAGCTTGAACAGTTATTTGGACTGAATGAGAATGATACCCTTTGTGTATGAATTCCAGCTTCCGCTATGATTAATTGCTATTGATATGTTTTAGTGAGCTCAACTCACGAGTTGGAAAAGTTATTGTTCTCTCATTCGTGTGTTATATTTGGCTGGAGATGGGTACAGTATCACGGGAGTACATGTGTCTCACATCGGGGATTACCCTAAGTACAGGTGATTCGGGACCGAGATGTGACATGATTTGTCTTTAAACTCAATTGTTTTGAACATTAAATCCCTTTCTTGTAATTTTGAGTATGTCAGCTTTACATTTATCCCAAGGACTTTGAATGCAGTTGCTAATTTGTTAGCAAAAATAAGCTACTCCTTCAACCATAACTTTTCTTAGGATAGGGATCTGATGTGGTGAGGGGAAGGGGGTTTCTTTGTTTTTATGGTTTGGTGGTTGTTTTGAGTTTGTTTGCTGTCTTTGTTTAGACGTTAATGAATTTGCTTTTACCAAAAAAAAGAAGCGGTGCTTACTTGGGCAAATTTGTTTCCCTGATATATTAATTAACGGTGAAGATTGATAAGGCCATTTGATCATCTATGTTATGATAGGAAATGATTGTGCACTCGTCCTCGACTTACTAAATTAAAGCCTAGGAAAGTGATAATCCCACCTAAGTATTCTCTATTCACCTTTCCCTCCTCGCCTCTTTGGAATGGAGGAGAGGAGGGGAGGGGAGGGAAAATTTGAGGGGAAAGGAAAATGAAGGGGAGGGGAGGGAAGATTAATTTTCCCTCCTCTTGTTTGGGAAGTTAAAAAGTAAGAGGAAGGAAAGTGAAAAAGTATAATTTTATTTTTAGTGAGGTATAGAGAAAAAGACTATTTTACCCTTGCTCTTGAAAAAAACTCAAATAGACTCTAAGGGCATTTTAGTCATTCCCTCAATTTCTCCTCACTTTCCCCTCATTTTCCCCCCTGTTTTGAGGGGAAACTTTTTGAGGCAAAACCACCCCATTTTCCCTCCATTTCCACCTCCCCCATTTTCCCTCCCCCCCTTCCCAAACACCCCCCAAAATCACTTTCCCTCCACTTTCCCCCCTTTTTTTCCTCCCCCCCATTTTCCCCCCCTTCCCAAACAGACCCTTAATCTTGGGGTGGGAGGAATTTTTCTTAGGGGGGCTGTTAACTCTGAGGGGGCCAGCATGTAAAATGTAAAGAGGTCCCTTTTAAACATCTTAGGTTAAAAGAACAACCTTGATCTGAAAGTATTTACAGGGTATGTATTATCATGTCTTAAGCAACTTATCTCACAAGAAAAGGATCACTCCCTTGCTTTCTGCACAATCTATGATTGTTTCTATTCATATACATGTCATCTTAAACCATAGGTCCTCTGAAACTTATTTGAGAAATGGATTTTGTTTCATTGTCTATCATTTCATGGTACACTCTTGCATAGCAAAGATTAGATTAATTAAAGCTTCCAGCAAAGTCTATGAAAAATTATTATTGTTAAGTATTGCTTAAATGATATTCAATCTTGATGAATATTAGAATATATATATATGTGTGTGTGTGTACATGATCATTGAGTGATTTGCTTTTGTAAGTGCCTAAAAATTACGGACTTAGCTAATGGAGGATCAAGCTCCTGATTTGAGGATTTGGGGAAGACGAAGGGAAAGGACCGGGCCTCCAATGACCTGAAAGGAAGAAGATGACAGTCAGAGACCCTGGCTATGGGCAGCTGAAGGCCCTCCGACGCTCAAGTCAGTGTGAGAACTGAAAGAGAATGGAGAAAGAGAGTTCTGGGAGGGGAGGATTATGCGTACCTCGCATGGTTTTCCTTCATGCAATATATATAGACGTGAGAGTCATCATGGCACTGTCCACATGAAGGGATGACAGTCCCATCAGTGTGTATTCGTACCTCCTGAGTGGGGGTAGGTAAAAAGGGAATGTCCCATCGGACCAGCACCCCTTGCCTATGGACATGACTTTAGATAAGGCGTGCTCCTTATCTAGGTCCGGCGCCCACTCTGTTGTCAGTTTGCCGATCCCGTCATGGCAGCGCATTTATGGCCTCATTAATGGCTGAGTGACAGGGGCCGAGATCGGAAAGAGGCTGAGGCCGAGGTCGGGAAGAGGCTGAGGCCGAGGTCGGGACTCGTGACGTAGCCACCGAGACTCGCCCTACGATTCTTCCGAGATGACGTTGCGACCGACCTTGAGCGGTGCCGAGACCAATGGTAACCGAGACTGGAGGGTGACCCCACCTAAATCCGCGAGCACCGAACGACCCCACACAATTGCCCCCTATCTCTCGACCCCTTGGGCTTAGTCCGGGGTCGGGAGATACGATTCGGAAGCGATGGGGCCGTCTTTTCGTATCTTGCTTTTATGAGATTCTCATCATGACGCCCCTCCGTCTGCCCTAGGCAATAAATAGGGCACCATAATGGCTTCGCTCTGTCAAGCACGTGGGACGCCGTTCCGTATGTCCGAGGTGATAAATATTTGTACCAGAGGCGTGGGGGGAAGGCGAACCGTTGCCGCCACGTGGAGTCTCCTGTCTGGTCGGTCGCCGGGATCGAAACGACGCGTGGCAGGGTAATGAAGAGGGGCGTTCCCTCTATAAAAATGGAAGCGCCCCCTTCTCTTTCTCTTTTACCTTGGTTGTTTGTCTGAGAAGGAGAGCTCTGTTGAAGACGAAGTTCTGCCACAGATTTTGCTGAAACACGAATTCTTTCTAGCCTTCTGCTTCTCCGTCCTCAGTAATCTTCAGCATCCTTTCTGTGAGTCTTCTCTCTCTGTTATTTCTTTGTGCCTCCTTTCTTCTCTTCGCTTTCAGAAGGTTTAGGTCCTTTAGGGTTTTTCCAGTTTTTCATTCTTAGTCACCTGCCTCCTATCCTTCCAAGAAATGGGGATTTATAGCCACTGGTTAGAGGGTCCTGCAGCCTTGGAAGCCTTTAGGTCGTCGTTTAAGATCCCGGCCGACGTCTTGGTTAAACCTGACGACCTCGGGGACCTTCCTGGTGGCCTTACCCGGTACAACAACTGGATGCCTTTCACCCTGCTGTCGGTGTGTGAAGGGGGGGTCAGGTTCCCCATCCATCAGCTCCTCCGGTCCTGCCTCAATGCGTGGCACATCTGCCGCTTCCAGTTGATGCCGAATGGTTTCAAGATTATAATGGGCGTGGCGGAGCTAAATTGGATCCTCGACATCGATCTCGGGGTACATGACATAGAAGATGTTTATGACATCTGCAAAGCTGCAAGGGGTGAGGATTTTTACTATCTCCGGGTGAAGCCCAGGCATCGGCCCTTGGTGAATGCCCTAGAGGACTCAAACAAGTACGCCGGATACGAACGGATCTTGGTCTCGGGGAACTGGGAGTTCAAGGGTACCGAGACCGAAGTGGAGAGGAGAATCCAGGTCCCACGGAAACCTGGGGCCCCTCCCAGTAAATACCTGTCCTTCATGCCGTTTTTGCTCTTTTCTTTATGCCGAGCTGACGCCCTTGCTGTTTTCTTATGCAGGCATTCAGAAGAGGAGGAGGGAGGCCAATTTTGACAAGTGGAAGAGGAACGACTCGTGGTTGGAGAAGATTAGCAGTTACCACGGTCACCACGACCGAGCTGCCTTCTCTCTTCTTGGGTACAAGCCGCGGTACCGGTCTTATACTAGTAAGACTGCCGAGGTCCCCCTCGCACCGGTAGGGGAGGTCGTACTCGCGCTTGCCGAGACCAGCGGCCAAGCCACAGAGCCTCAAGACCCGATCGTCATCACCGACAGCCCTCCTCCCTCCTCCCGAGGTCGAGAAGAAGGGGAGATGGACGGACAGCGCCCCTCCTTGAAGAACTTGGGTGCTGTGATTTTTGCGGGCCGAGCTCCCCCCGCCTCCAATCGTGCCCCCAGTGGGTCGGGCGCCTCCCAAGGCTCCGCAGCGGCTGCTTCCTCCGTCTCGCCGGGAGCAGCGTCGGGAGCGGCTGGGGCCGCCTCCTCAAAAGCTAAGAAGGGGAGGTCGGTGGAACCCCCCAAGGAGGTCCGGCAGCCCAAGGAATCTCGTCCATTCAAGGACAGCAGGCCGCGGGTGGTCGAGCCCGCGAAGGAAGCTCTGCCGCCTCTGCCGCAGCCGCAGAGGGATACCCGGTCTCGGCCCGTTGAGGCCGAAAAGGAGGGCGAGGGGCCCCCTCCCGAGAAGAGGCCTCGCCTGGAGGGCGTGGAGGGGAGGCCCCAGGGAGCGGAGTCGCAGGCCCAGCCTTCAGTGCCGGCACCTTGGAGGCCCAACTTCGACCTCAACCCCAACGAGCCCATGACCATGGGGGAGCGGCTGGGCTCCAGCTGGGAGTCGGTCGTGGCCCTTGGCCGGGGATGTGCCCTCCCCTTGGACATGGAGAAGCACAAGAAGGTTGCGTCGGCAGGTCTACTTCATCAGACGATGAGGGCGTCGCTTGAGGTAGTCTTCTTCCTCCTGGTTTCAAATTTCTGCCCCCTGGTTGCTTGAATCGATCGATCCCCTTACTATTTTTATCCTTTTGTAGAATGTACAGAGGACTCAGGTGCTAATGGATAGGCTGGCGGAAAGGACTGCCTATATCGCCGCCCTGGAGAAGGAGAAGAAGAAGATGGGGGCCGCACTGGAGGCCAGCGCGACCGAAATAAAGAAGGCGGAGGAGAAGCTCGCTCAGTCTGCAACTGAGCAACAAGCGGCAAAGGCCGAAATTATCAAGTTGCGGGGCTAGAACAAAAATTTGAGGGGCGCCTTTGACGATAAGGCCAAGAGGGCGGCCACTCTGGAGGCCGAGCTCGCCGAAAAGGGGGCCGAGCTCGCCGAAAAGGGGACCGAGCTCGCCAAAAGGGAGGCCGAGCTTGCTGGAAAGCAGAACGAGTTGGCCAGGAAGGAGTCCGAGCTCGAGGCCTCCAAGAAAGAGAAGGTCGATGTCGAGTCCACCCTGAGGGCCCAAGCCGCGAAAGCTTATCAAGAGGGGGTGGCCTGGGCGTCGGAGGAGTATACGGCTCAAATCATGGATCTGAGCCCGGTGCTGTTTGAGATGGGGTGCAAGGAGGCTCTCCGCAAGTATGGGGTTTCTGAGGACGATCCCATATTCGCGGACCTTCCCAAGTTTCAGCCTGCAGTGCCGGGTTCAGAATCAGAGCCTGGCTCCAATCCTCCTGGGACTCTTACCGAAGTTCCAGACGTGCCCCCTCCTCCTCCGACCCCCACCGAGGCCGAAGCGACCCAGGCTCCTCCTCTGGCTCCTCCATCTGATGCTCCTGCCCCATCAGATCCTCCAGCTCCAGAAAATAAAGAAGCGGCGCCCGAGAAGCCATAGGATTTTTATCTCTTGTGTAATTTTTTCTTTTCTTTCGGATTGTATAGAAAGCTCTGTATCCATTCCTCCATTAATGAATTTTTCTTTTTGATTCACCAACTGTTTTCCTATCTCTTTCTCCCTGCTATGTGATGTGGATGTTTTGGTGCGAAATCTTGCAAGTCTTTGAGGTCGGTAGAGCATCTAGACTTTAACCCTTCTTTCTCAGGAAGGAATTTGCAGTTAGTTTGGGCTCATACCCCTAGATGCGGCCCGTTCGCTGGAGAGCTGGGCTTGGACCAAACTTATGCGTAGGCCGAACTCTGTGCCTTCGAGGATGGCCCTATTCGCATCCCGTGGTGATTGTTGCTCGGAGTTGCTGTGAGGGACAAAGCCTTCGTCCTGTGACTGGCTTCTAGGAGGCTGGCGCGAGGGCCGGTGCCTTGGGGAGTTGGTCCTGTGACAGAACTCAAGGAGGCTTGGGCGCGAGGACCGGAGCCTTGGGGAGTTGGTCCTGTGACCGAACTCAAGGAGGCTGGCGCGAGGGCCGGAGCTTTGGGGAGTTGGTCCTGTGACCGAACTCAAGGAGGCTGGCGCGAGGGTCGGAGCCTTTGGGAGTTGGTCATGTGACCGAACTCAAGGAGGCTGGCGGGAGGGCCGGAGCCTTGGGGAGTTGGTCCTGTGACCGAACTCAAGGAGGCTGGCGCGAGGGCCGGAGCCTTGGGGAGTTGGTCCTGTGACCGAACTCAAGGAGGCTGGCGCGAGGGCCGGAGCCTTGGGGAGTTGGTCCTGTGACCGAACTCAAGGAGGCTGGCACGAGGGCCGGAGCCTTGTTTTCAACTGGAAGGACATAACGCAGATCTTTGTCAAAAGGCTCTTCTTTATTGATCAATCATTTTGAGTACAATCTAGAAGTAATATTTCTTGAGGTGCGCAGCGTTCCATGGTCGTGGCAACTCCTTGCCATCTATCCCTTCAAGTCTGTAGGCCGACCTTCCTGAGACTAAGACCACTTTGTAGGGGCCGAGCCAGTTCGGCGCAAGTTTGCCTTCATTAGGATCTTTATCAGCTGGGAGCGCTTTCTTTAAGACTAGTTCTCCAACCGAGAACCTTCTTTCTTTAACCTTCTGATTATATCCTCGGGACAGCTGCTGCTGATAGGCAGCCAGACGCACGGACGCTGCTTCCCTTCGTTCCTCGGCCAGGTCGAGCTCTCTGGCGAGGTTTATCTCGTTCTGCCCTTCATCGAATAGATTCGTCCTTAAGGTCGGGAGGCCGACCTCGAGAGGGATTACAGCCTCCATCCCGTAGGCTAATGAAAAAGGGGTTGCCGAGGTGGATCGCCTCGGGGTGGTTCTGTAAGCCCAGAGGACACTTGGCAATTCTTCTGTCCACCTGCCTTTAGCTTTATCAAGCATTTTCTTCAGTCCTTCCAGGACCACTTTGTTTGAGATTTCCGCCTACCCATTGCTCTGTGGGTAGGCCGAGGTTGCATAGAGGTTCCTGATGCCGAGCTCCTGGCAGAAGTTTTTGAAGAATTTTGACTCGAACTGGGTTCCGTTGTCCGAGACCAGGGTCCTGGGGATCCCGAATTGTATGACGATGTTCCTCCATACGAAATTCTTTGTGTCGTGCTTGGTGATGGAGGATAAGGCCTCCGCCTCAATCCATTTTGTGAAGTAATCGGTGCCCACCATCAACCATCTCTTGTTTCCTGTAGTTCGGTGAAGAGGCCCCACAATGTGTAGCCCCCATTGAGCGAAGGGCCAAGGACTAGAGATAGGGCTGAGGTCCCGAGCTGGCTGGTGGAGGGAATGGGAGAACTTCTGGCATTTTTCGCATTTCCTGGCGTAGATCTGGGCATCCTTCTGCATGTAGGGCCACCAGTAGCCCTGGCTGATAGCTCTGTAAACCAGTGACCTTCCCCCGATGTGGCTTCCACAGATTCCTTCGTGAATTTCAAAGAGGAAGTCCTCCACTTTGCTCGGATGGACGCATTGGAGGTATGGTCCTGAATAGGATTTTCTGTAGAGCTTCTCGTCCGGTGATAGCCAGAAGTGGGCTGCTTTCAACCTGACCTTGTGAGCTTCAGTCTTGTCTTCGGGGAGCTTATCTTCTCTCAAGAATGTCACGATCGGGTCCATCCAACTTGGACCGAGATCAGTGCACAATACTTGCCGAGCTGGAATGAGCTCTATGCTCGGTCTTTTCAGCGTCCTCACATCAACTGTCCTTCTCTTCCCAGCTTCTAATGCCGAGGCCAAGCTTGCCAGAGCGTCTGCATGGCGATTGGACTCCCTGCCGATTTGCCTGACTTCAACGTTTTCAAACTGGGAGAGGAGCTGCCTGGTGTGGGCCAGGTAGGCCATCATCCTTTCATCTCTGGCTTGGTAGTCTCCGCTCAGCTGGCTCGTCACCAACTGGGAGTCACTGAAGACTGCCACCCGACGCGCCCCCAGCACCTTTGCACTGCCGAGACCGGCGATCAGTGCTTCATATTCTGCTTCATTATTTGATGCCTTGAAGTCCAGGGTCAGTGCTTGCTCAATGACTAGTCCTTCTGGAGATTGAAGGACAACGCCAGCGCCTGCTCTTCTGGTAGTTGACGATCCGTCAACGAAGACTTTCCAGGCTGACTCAAGGAATTTTTTCCAAGACTGGTCTTCCTCGGTCTCAGTTTTAGCTTCATCATTGCTCTTGGGGTCCCCCAGTTCGGTATCGAGCGAGGTCGGTGCCGAACTAGGAGAGGTGAATTCGACGACGAAGTCTGCCAGGACCTGTGCCTTGATTGTTGTTCTGGGTTGATATTGGATATCGAACTGACCTAGTTCGACGGCCCACTTGGAGATGCGGCCAGAAAAGTCCGCCTTGCGGAAGAGGGATTTGAGTGGGAATTCCGTGATGACCACCACCGTGTGCGTCTGGAAGTAATGGGGGAGCTTGCGAGAAGCGCTGATCAGTGCTAGTGCTAGCTTTTCAAGTGGCAGGTACCTGGTCTCAGCGTCGAGCAGGGTTTTGCTGGTGTAATAGATGGGGTACTGCTGCTCATTGCTTTCTCGAACCAGCACCGAGCTCACCGCATGGTCGGAGACTGCAAGGTAAAGATAGAGAAACTCGTCTTGCGACGGAGTGGACAAAAGTGGTGGTGAGGAGAGGTACCTTTTGAGCGTTTCCAGTGCCAAGTCGCATTTAGGAGTCCATTGGAATTTGGAACTTTTCTTCAGGAGCTGAAAGAAAGGACGACACTTGTCCGAGGCTCGGCTGATGAAGCGGTTGAGTGCAGCAGCCATTCCTGTGAGTCGCTGGACTTGCTTGGCCGAGGTGGGACGCTGGATTGACTGGATGGCTGCAATCTGCTCGGGATTAGCCTCGATCCCTCTTCTGGTCACCAAGCTGCCCAGGAATTTGCCAGAACCGACGCCAAACGCACACTTGGAAGCATTTAGTTTGAGTTGGAACTTTCGGAGAATGGCAAATTTTTGGCGTAGGTCTGCCAGGTGGTTCTTCGACTCCTTGGACTTGACTACCATGTCATCAATATAGACCTCCATCGTCTTCCCGAGCTGGTTCTGGAACATTCTCGTGACCATCCGCTGATACGTTGCCCCGGCATTCTTCAATCCGAAGGGCATCACCTTGTAACAGTAGATGCCTCGAGGTGTTATAAATGAAGTTTTTTCCTCATCTGATTCGTGCAGCGGGATCTGATGGTAACCTCGGTAGGCGTCTAGGAAGCTCATCCTGTCATGTCCCGAGGTGGCGTCGATCATCTGATCGATCTTTGGGAGGGGGAAGCTGTCCTTGGGGCAAGCTTTGTTGAGGTCGGTGAAATCCACGCAGACCCTCCATTTGCCGCTTTTCTTTTTCACCACCACTGTGTTGGCGAGCCACTGGGGATAGTGCACCTCGCGGATCGCCCCAGCCTCGAGGAGCTTATCCACCTCTTCGATTACTGCCTCTGTCTGCGGGATCCCCGTCCTGCGAGCCTTCTGCACTATGGGCTTGTATCCGGGATCCACATTCAGCTTGTGACACATGACCTTGGGGTCGATTCCTGGCATCTCATATGGAGTCCAGGCGAAGACATCCTTATTCAGAAGTAGGAAGTCTAGCAGTTCGGCCTTCTCGGTGTCGGGGAGCTGGCTACCCAGCATGAAGTAGCGCTCAGCGTCCTCGGGATTGATCCTGACCTCGATGAGGTCCTCTATGCTTTTCTGCCCTGCCGTCCGCCCAACATCCTCAATCTCGGCTTCAAGCTCGGCCATATGCACTTGTCTCGGCTCCGCGCCCCCAGGTGTTACGGCTATGAGGCATTCTCGGGCCATCTGCTGATTGCCGCACACAGTCACAATCTCGAACGCCCCGTCAGGCTTGGCTAATGGAAACTTGAGTTTTTGATGTAGGGTGGAGGGCACTGCTTCCATGGCATGCAGCCAACTCCGTCCCATGATCACATTGTAGGGGGATGGCGTGTCCACTACCATAAAGTTTGCCATCTTCGTGGCGCCTCCGATCCGGACTTCGAGTGAGATCCTGCCTTTGGGGTACACTGGTTCGGCGCTGAACCCCACTAGAGGGATATGGGCCTCCTGCAGGTTGGATTTGGTTAGGCCAAGCTGCTTAAAACAACTATAGTAGATGACCTCGGAGGAGCTCCCTGGATCCACAAGGACGCGCTTGGTGGTGTAATTGTTGAGCCGCAAGGTGAGGATGCGGGCGTCATTATGGGGGAGCTGGACTCCCTTCAGGTCCTCATCTGAGAACCAAATCCTGGGCCTTTCCCTCTTCACCCTCTTCGGGGCGCTTTCTAACTCTGCCGACATCACTTGCTTGCCGTGGGCAGCCCTCCTGGCCTCTAACCGAGCTCGGGTGCTTTCTTTGCTTGGGGAGGGGGCCAGGTGGATGACGTTGATGATACCTGCCGGTTCGTCACTGTCCTGGTCTTCACTGGGCGGAGCGCGCCGCTGAGTTTGGTTAACCCTTTCTTCCTTCTTGATGTACTCTTGGAGGTGCCCGTCTTTAACGAGCTTTTCAAGGTGGGACTTTAGCGCAAAGCAGTCTTCGGTCATGTGCCCGTGCTGCTTGTGATAGGAGCAGTTCTTCTGCTGGTCTCGGGTAGACGGGTCGCTCATCATCGGCCGCGGCCACTGGAAGTACGGTTCTGCCTTGATCTTGTTCAGGATTCTGTAAATGGGCTCCTTGAACACAACACTGATGGCTCTGTAGGAATCGCCGGCAGGCTTGGGGGGTTGGAACCTTGGTCTCTTGCTGTTATCCGAGGAGATTGAGAAAGAGCAGGCAAGCTTCCTCTTATCCGACCTCGGTTTGGGGAACGCTCCTTCTCCGGCGGAGGCTTGATGCTTCTTCGGGAATCCAAACCGCTCTGTGCCGTGGGCCTCGTCCTCCTCTTGCTCAATGTACTGCTTCACCCTTGCCATTAGTGCTTTCATTGTAGCCACAGGGTTCCGGACTAGGTCTCTGCGGAGTTCGTTCCCTGGGAGTAAGCCCTCCCTGAAGCACATGATGGCGACTTCGTCGTTGACGTCGGTAATCTGGCTGTATATCGTCCAGAATCTCCTGGCGAAGGCAGTGATACTCTCACCGTTTTTCATCCGGATCGCCATGAGATTGCTACCTGTGTTTGGGATGACGCGGTGTGCTTGAAACTTCTCAAGGAAAGAGCTCCGGAGCTGACGCCAGCTCGAGACCGATCCGGGGAGGAGCGCGCAGAACCACCGGAGGGGGAGGTCCCCCAGACTGGATGAGAAGACCCTGCAGTTCAAAAGACCGACGTCCCCCCAGACCGACATCCGCTGAGTGAAATGCCGCAGATGCGCCTCTGGGTCCGAGGCTCCGTCATAAAGGACGAACCTCGGGACGCTAAATCTCTCGGGGAGAGAGAAATTTTTGATTTCCTGCGAAAAGGGGGACATGCCCTGGTCGCTTTCTTCACATTCATCGGTCTGGTCTCGGGCAAACCCGACTTCGGCCAAGTGAGCCTGGACCTCCTGTTTGACGTAATGGTCCAGTAACTCCTTGAAGTCCACCCGGTCATCTGGTCTCGGTGATTCCGACTCGTGCCGCGATCCCCCGAAGCCACTAGGCAGATGACTGCTGCTCGAGCCCTCCTCCTCACAGCGGTATCTTCTTCTGCTGTTGAGGACCTGCCTCAGGTCTCGGTTGTCCGGGTGGGCCTGCTGTCGCCGGGGAGGTGGACCACGAGACTTCCTCTCACTCATTTCGAGCCGCTCCTCGAGGCGACGAATCACCTCGTCTTTATCTTGGAGGGCCCGGTGCTGGGCATTGAGCTCTTCGAGCAGAGGGTTGTCATTTCTGGCTCCATGGGTTTGATGAAAGGACTGGCCGTCGTCGTGGACGCGCTGGTGGGACTGACGGGACCCCGTCCTGACGGCGGTCTTGCCTCGTCGTCGAAGATCCGTCGTGGAGGCGTTCTGCTGCGGACCGCCGTGTGGCCGCTCACCAGTGTGGTGAGGAGTCTCACGACGGCTATCTTGGCGGAGGCGCATGGTTATGGGCCGAGACGAAGAGGCCGATTGGACGATGCCCTCCACGTATGCGGCACCCGTCTGCCTCACTGACCTCCTCTGACGCGGGGTCCCTGATGGCTCCTGCCCGACGGGAGGAGCTCCGGTCGGTCCCGGAGGGGGAAGAAGAGCAGAATGAAGGCCAGGGGGTGGTTCCGGAACAACCGGCTGGGCTGGTTGCAACTGCAAGAATGGTGGAAACGCAGGTTGCTCCCGTAGCGGCAAGGACGATGCTTTTTGGGGCTTCGATGGTCCTCCGCCACCGTATCTGGTCTTTGGAGGCATTGTTTTTGCAGAGACTTTGGCACGGATCCTGTTCCCACAGACGGCGCCAACTGTAAGTGCCTAAAAATTACGGACTTAGCTAATGGAGGATCAAGCTCCTGATTTGAGGATTTGGGGAAGACGAAGGGAAAGGATCGGGCCTCCAATGACCTGAAAGGAAGAAGATGACAGTCAGAGACCCTGGCTATGGGCAGCCGAAGGCCCTCCGACGCTCAAGTCAGTGTGAGAACTGAAAGAGAATGGAGAAAGAGAGTTCTGGGAGGGGAGGATTATGCGTACCTCGCATGGTTTTCCTTCATGCAATATATATAGACGTGAGAGTCATCATGGCACTGTCCACATGAAGGGATGGCAGTCCCATCAGCGTGTATTCGTACCTCCTGAGTGGGGGTAGGTAAAAAGGGAATGTCCCATCGGACCAGCACCCCTTGCCTATGGACATGACTTTAGATAAGGCGTGCTCCTTATCTAGGTCCGGCGCCCACTCTGTTGTCAGTTTGCCGATCCCGTCATGGCAGATCATTTATGGCCTCATTAATGGCTGAGTGACAGGGGCCGAGATCGGGAAGAGGCTGAGGCCGAGGTCGGGACTCGTGACGTAGCCACCGAGACTCGCCCTACGATTCTTCCGAGATGACGTTGCGGCCGACCTTGAGCGGTGCCGAGACCAATGGTAACCGAGACTGGAGGGTGACCCCACCTAAATCCGCGAGCACCGAACGACCCCACATAGCTTTGTTCCATACTTTTGCATTATAGAGTCTAGATCTCGATCATATATGGGCTTCATGCGGGAGAGCCCGGTGAAGCCTACCTTTGAGGGGAGGAAGAAGTGTCTATAGGTTCTTCTTCTTATAGCTGGGCTCATCAATTTTGAGTTCTAAAGGATTTGAGATGATCGAGAAATGGGCCTTCCAAAATCAACGGCTAGAAAAGCATTAGACTCAATTATGCATTTCTTCGACTCATATTTCTTGTATCATTCATAATACTCTTCTCTTTCCTTTCTACTTGATATTGGATAAGTTTTATATCCTATACAAAGGCCCATTGCACCTGGGAAGGTGCTTTCTATTGCAGCCTTGAGTTTTTTTTTTTTTTTTTTTTCTCTTTTGATATAGTAATACATACTTACATGCTCACACTATCTAAGTCCTTATTCGATAGATTCGAACATCAATTTCTGATTGTTTTTATGAATAGGGAGATACATCACAACTTGGGTTAGAAATGGTTTAAGATTGAGGTTGTATGCTCCCGCCACATCACCAATTAAAAAGAAAAAAAAATTATATTCTGCAATTGCACTTACATCTCTAGTAAACTCATCTTTGAAACCCGATGATCAACATATTCCCCACATATTTTACGAAAAAATGGCTTATATATCTCAAAACTCTCTTGTATTTACCATCATTAGTTCGCTCGTAACTCTATGTTAGAAAGCAACAAAGAGTGTCATCTCATTAAATAAGTAGATTACCCTATCATACTTGTCGGCTAATATTCTTTCCATCCATAAACAGTCCAAGTATTGAAACCTTATCTGTAGGTTTCTTTATAGGAAGATGCCTATATTCTATAGTTACATTGTATATATGATTTTTATATTTTCTGATACGACAAGGGAACTCATTGTGTTGGAAGATAAAGTAAAGAATTTTAAAATCTATGTCAGAGCCTAAAAACCATATCCGATTGAAAAAAAAACCCAACCATTCACTTAAAAGGTTAATTAAGAATAATCACATGAAGAAAGAAAAAGTCAACAATTATAAATGGATTGACAAAAGGTGAGCACATACATAAAACCCAAAATTGGTTTGGTAGAAAGGAGAGAATTTGCGTTAAATGTCTTACAAACCTTGGAATAAAGGATGGGAACCGTCCAATCAGCTTATGTCTCCTGGAGTGGCCCACCAATTGTAAATAGCTTGAGATGAACATGTGACAGGGACCGAATAGGTTTAGAGATTTCTAAAGGCCCAAGTCCCAGCACACCATAAATTGGACCCTTATCCTCTTCTTTCTGTCCTTGTCAATTGATCAATATCGTTAAAGTAATCCACAACGACTTTGTAACGAGTCTAGCCTCCCCCATTTGCACTGATCCGGATGTGTAGTGTAACTCTACACTGTGGGCCACCTATACTTGATAATTCAATAAATAAAACTGGAAGAACATCTCCAATGGTGGCATCAAATGCCACATGAAGGTCACAACGGTAAAGAAAAAAAAAATTAAAGGACTTTCCACCAAAAATGCAAATTACGATGTGGCATTTGGCATAAAATATTTGACTGCCAAATTTAGCAGATAATAACGCGACATGCCATTTATTATTTTAGAATATTTAATGATATGAGTTTTAAAAGAATGCAAAATCCTTTGAAAATGATAAAGAAATCAAAAGAAGTAGAAGACAAAAATATAATAAAATAATAAATTCGGCATTTGGGGTTGAATTTTTATTTTATAAGATGCCAAATTCTAACCCTTCAAATAGACATATAATCCTTCAAATGATATTTGACATCTCCAAAATAACATATCTGTTGGAGATACTTTAAGTCATCTCCTATAGTGATGCATTCTCAAGGTTTACTTTACCTCTATGGGCTTTAGCAACACTATGAAATTAAGCACATGATTTGATAATGTTATTAGCGATTATGCATTTTTCACATTATCAACATGTGCATAAAATATTACGGTAAGAAGATATCCATTGAAGTAAAATTTAAGGATGTCACTAGAGAAGATGACATGAGCAGGTGGGATTTCAATGTTCCATTGCAGGGTTTCGCATATCCCACCCATGAGAAGCGCGGAATCCGGACTGTCTGTGGAGACAGGAAAGATGGGCGCTTGGGTTCATTTGAAGGCTACAAACACTCCCAAGTCCCAAGTTCCAAGTTCTGTTCACCTCCTAGAAAAACGATTAGATGATTATCTCACAGGACTAGGTTTTCAAACTTTAAGAAAAGGAAGGCTACAAGAAGGAAATGAGAGGTATAGATTTGTACTTTTATCCAGTTGGTAGACCTTTGTACCAATAGAGATAAGGAAAGAAGGGTTAGGTAGCTTTAAAAACATGGACAGTTTTTTTTCCCTGGTAGACAGGGAGAGAACTATAGAGTTGAAGGAAACAAGGATGAGGTAGCTTTAAAAAATGGGCAATTTTTTTTCCTTGGTAGACAGGGAGAGAACTATAGAGTTGGTAGCTTTAGAATTATGGTCACTTTTTTTTTTTCCCCGTTCTAGGGAATTGAGCCTTGAGTTGCTTTCACCATCAGGGCTTAGATAGCATTTTGGTGGAACCCCAGTTAGGGCATAGAGCTGGCAAAACCCGACTCGATTTGTTAATCCAGCCCAGCCTGACATGCACAACCCAACCCAACCCGCATAGGATAAGGGTTGGTCGCAGGTCAAGTTTTTCTAATCCACATTTAAATGAGTAGGGTTATGATCAACCCGTTTAACCCACATGACATATTTGTCTTTTTCGTGCCGCTAAAATTTATACTTCCCTCCATCTAACAGTCCAGTCCATTTGGACGGGTACCAAACCTTGAGATTAGTTTCAATCAAAAGGGGGTCTTTGTTTGTACACGATTTGGATTGGTTGCTAGGTGGGCCCCACCAATACTTTTCATGGAAGCACGGTGAGAACTAGTTCTCACTTGAATATTTTTTCTAAAAATAATCAAGTAATGATTAAGGCCATGCTAGTTTTCACACTATATTCTCCTTATGCCGGCACAAGTTAGAGAGAGTAGTGAATTATAGCTTCATGACCCAAGCCTAGTTCTAAATTTTCAATCCAGTAACAGCTGAGCCTAAGTTTGATTTAAGATCCTATAAGAAGCAAATTAAAATTAGGCTTATCATAATCCAAATAAAGCTTGTCCATATTGCCTATCATGATGGGTTTTAAATAGCACCAATATGATTTCAAAAGTTAAGGATTGTTCATTTATCTCGTTTTTACAAATTGACTTATCGATATGGGTCTGATTTAAACTTTGGATATGATCCCTTGACTCTTATTAATAAAAGATTTGGGTGCAAGTTATTTGGGTCAACCCAACCCACAATAATCCACAATGGTTATGTAGGTTAATGTGACTCAATCAGGATTGACCTGCAGTGGATGCAGGTTAGGAGTTTTTGACCTGTTCAATAAACGGGTTAAATACAAGTTATGAACACCCAACCTGTTTAATAAATGGGTCCCACTTGTTTAGCCCAATCCGTTCCATTTGCCACCTCAGGTTACGGGTAATTAATGAGTCGGTCGGCAGCTTCTTTTCAATTTATGATTGTAGCCTCTACCCTTTGTAATTTGAATTTGTTAGATAAAATAATAATAAAATAGATGGTTGAGATGGATCGCGTCGGTCACCAGTTGCACTTTCCTTAAGATAATAAATGTCCCAACACCAAATTGTTGTCTGCAATTAAAACATGCCCAATTGGTATGGGGCTATATAATTGCCTTCATAACCCCATCTTATTACTTCTAAGTGACGTTATAAAGACATTTTAGTATATATTTACATATTAAATATATATTATCTAAAATAAAGAAAAGTAAAAGGACAGGGCCAAGGTCAGGCTAGGTCGAGTGCTATCCAAGCCCACCCCTCAAACCTTAGGCCTGCAAAATATTGTTCAAAGCCTGGCCCGAGGGCTTTTTCTTAAAATCAGAAGCCCTCATTTTATGGGCTTTTATAGGGTTGGGCTGTCGTGCCCTTTTGTCTTGGGGCTGAATTGATAGGCCTAGTTAACAGTATCAGGGACTTTATTAAGAAACCTTAGAACTGACGTATTATAAACCGGAACAAGTAATGCTATCAATTTAATTGGTGTGTTCCTGCCAGCATAGGACGGTAGAGGAGCTTACCATTTTTTTTAATTTTACTCTTCACCTTATTGATAAGGGACTTTCGCCAATTATTCGAGGGTTGTCAAGTTTTTCTTCTTTACCATTTAAGGCTCTAGCTTTCAAAACTGCTGCAACGGTTCTGAACCTCTTTTTACAAGCTCTTTTTATTGGACACGTTTGTGTACACACTCTTTTTGGGAAAAATGAAAATTATCACGTCAACAAATTTCATAGAAATGGAAACCTCGAAAGAGGGCTTCTGCGGGATTTAGAAAGTCATGTTTGGTGCGAATTTTTTTTCATCACTGAATTGGTGCTAATGTTGTTTGGTGTGGTTGTGGGTTCCTTCTAGAAAATCAAATTTTCTTATTTGGTGCAACCATTTTTCATAGAAAAATAACATAACATATATATAATTTATTCAACATCAAATAATAATTTCCTTAAAGAAATAAAAAAAAATCGAAAGAGTGTAGGGTTTTGGATTGAAATGGAAAAGAGTGAGGAAATGAGATTATATAGGAGGGAGAAGTTTTCTGAGGAAATTCATTTCCCCTGCTGTCCCTTAGAAAATCTATTTCCAGCATTAGCAAGGAAAATGCAGGTAAGGGAGGAAAGCTTTTCATGGAATTGTTCTCACCGAAAGTATGAAAAATGGGTTTTCAATAGAAAATCGTCCACTTTTCTACCAAAAAGAAAAAAACCATTATTACACAAACATGCTAAAGTTATAATTGGTTTGTTAAAGTTCATCATTCGTCCAAGCTTATCACACACTATTCGTCCAACACATTTTTAACCTCTCCCTAGCTTCAAAACTTTTAAAAACACAAAAACCTATCATCTTAAATGAAAAAAAAAAAAGGTAATTCTAGGCACTCTTGATTTTGTATGTGTGCATCGCACAGGCTTCTTGCTAGCATATACAAGATATACCTATAGCTATATGCAACTAGACCTTTGGGATCCATCAGGCCACTACCAAACCCGCAGCATTAGGTCCAGACAGGTTAAGGTCATCCGTTTAAACCGGACCCATTTCCATCCCATGTGTATGATCATCATCAAGGATGGCCCATTTCCCAACCTTTTTTCTGCATCTGTGGACCGGTGAGTGACGTGAGTCTGGCCTACTTTCTTTATGCCTTTTTCTGTTATTGTTGAAATTGCTTTCCTTAGCTTTACAAGAACAATAGTGTGACTGACACACAGGGACTCCATGAATTTGGCACTCCATCCACCACCTGTGCCTGCACCATCATCACACATTTATCAACCTCAACTGTATTGACATGACAGAAAGAGACCCTCCCAACTTTCTCTCTTCCATGCTTGGGAAATTCTTACTGTGGGGATCTTGATTTTTTATTCCAAAGTTGAATTATAGGTTAGATCTAGAATTCAAAAAAGATGAAATTAGAATTTGAATAGGGTCGGAATTAGAGCTGGGATTGGATTTAGTTTTCTGCTTCCATTTTCATTATTTTTAAGGATGGGACCCATGAGGTGGAAAGAACACTGGCAGTAAGTTGAGAAAGGCATTCCTTCTCATTTTCCTTTTTTTTTTCTTTTTTATTTAAAGTTTTTGGAAAGAGGGAATTCATTAGAAATGAAAATAATGAAACAGAAAACACCATCTAGATCCAAAGAAAACAACCCAAAGATGAAATACCCAAACTACAGATGTGGCAAAAAGACCTCAGCTTCCCCATGACATCTTGTCCAGTTCATGTGCCAAAACATTGTCTTCTAGGAATAAGAGCAAAGGAGATATCTTCAAACTCGAGGTTATGTCCAGCAAAATAGGAAGGATTTACCAATCCATCGACCTATTAATGGCTCAAATGTCCTCGCGGGCATCCAACATCTTGTCCAGTTCATGTGCCAAAACATTGTCTTCTAGGAATAAGAGCAAAGGAGATATCTTCAAACTCGAGGTTATGTCCAGCAAAATAGGAAGGATTTACCAATCCATCGACCTATTAATGGCTCAAATGTCCTCGCGGGCATCCAACAAAAGGAGAATCTTTTGGAATTCATGGACTCTAGCTTCTAGCTTCCTTTAGCACGCATAGAATGGCTCATGCATCGAGCTACTTTTGGAGAAGAAACGTTGGGTCCATTCAGATATCTCGCATGCACCCACAATTCAGCCGTCAATGCGAATTGCAAAACTAAGTCTGATTTCCCATCCATGCATCTAGATGAGGCATCTGAGAACACCTGGGCGGTGCCTCTAGGGCTCGTAAAACTAGCTTCCTGGCAAGGAATTGAGGGTTCATAGTGCTCTTTTTTTTACTTATCCATAGGACAAGGAATCAAACTGCCCTCACATAGCTAGGATTGTGGACTATGGTGGGCCTTGTTGAAATCTAGTTCTCATTTTCCACTTTATCTCACTATTACATTTTTTTTATAAGTAGAAGTATATGCAGTTAATATTCATGGAATGTAGAGGTTAATGAGTTGTATTGAGTGTGAGGAAGCCCAAACATTCGAAGGAAGACTAAGGAATTATGATGTGACATGATGTCCGTTGCAATTTCTGAATTCCATGTTTCTTTAGTAGCATTTCTGGATTCCAACTACATGAAAGCTCTCTTTTGACTTTTGGAAATCCAGGAATTTCACTCCCTTCGCATTTTAGTGGAATTCCTAGATGGTCAAGTCCAAAGGAGCATCCAGGAATTCCACTATATTTGGGAATTCAGAAATTTCCCAGACAGGAATTCCCGGAATTCCAGCAAAGAAACATGCCCTAAAACATGGGAAGGACCTAATTGATTTATGGGGCGTCCATGGGCACTACTATTTAGTGAAAGATATCACTTTATGGAAAGTTGCATAAGTAAGTGTCTCTATTGTGGACCAAAGAAAACGTGCTTTCCTCATTTGTAAACTTTTTAAATCTTTAATTTGATCTACTATTACCAATAAAAAAACGGAAATTTTCAAATAAGGTCTTGGGTTTTTGCCTTATTTCGAAAAATGATACAAGTTTCAAAACTTTTCAAAGTAGTCCCTAAGTTTTTCAATAAAACTTCAATTAAGGCCATCCGGTCATTTAAAGGCATTTTTATGACATTTTCTCTCAATTTTTTAAAAAATAACCAGAGTACCTTCATTTCAAGCCATGACATGGTTTTGGCAACCACTACATTTAGCCGATTTATGTGGAAATGCTAGTTTTTCTCGATCACTATACGGCTGGCAGTGGCAAAAAGGAAGAAAATATAGAGGAAGTGAAATGGGGTTTTATTTCATTAAAAGATAATTTGGGTAGTTTAAAAAAATTGAAGAAAAAAGTTGCCGAAAAATAGCTTTAAATGGATGAATGTCCTTAATTTAAAACTTCATGGAAACTTAGGGACTAATTTGAAAAGTTTTAAAACTTATGTCTTTTTTTGAAATAAGACAAAAACTTAAGGACTTATTTGAAGTTTTTCCATAAAAAATAAAAGCTTTACCCATCATGTATCATGCACAATGTGTTTAGATTTTAATCGTTTACTGAAAGAGGTTAGAAGAAAAATAAACAAAATCTTTTGGATTTTTTTTTATTGGGTAGAAAAATCTTTTGGATCTTGAAATCCCTTTAGAGGATTTTTACTTGGGATAAAGATTTTCTTTGAAAAGGTATTGGTGGTTAAGAGAAAAAGGGTGAAGAGTGGTGGATAGAACCAACAAAATTTTCCACTCATTTATTGGGTTGATTTCTGTCTCGTGCGGGAGGGATGAGAGGGAGATGGCACATCACTAAATTAGTACATTTGGCAGGTGAAGAACCCACAAATCCATAGATTCCTCACTATCTTTGGAATAGGAACTCCTCACTAAGGATTTGTGTGGTTAAGGAGCTCAAATTGATATTGGTGTATATCAGTGTATATAGCTAGGAAAAATTAGTTTCGATGTGCAAATCCATAATGTGAGGGTTTCCAAATCCTAGGGGGGATGTAGAATGTAGAAATTGCCAATATGAGAATTTCCACTTATCCAAATCCTTGGGGATTTATGATTCCCAAAAGTGGATTTTTCCAGACTTTTTGAAAAGAAAAAACCTTTTTTCCGAGGATTTGGTTGCCAAACATGAGCTCAAAAAATATAAAAATAAAAATAGAGGCATCTCGTGTAGTTTCACAAGTCACAAGCTAAAATTAACTTATCACTCGAAAAATAAATGATAGTCGGTAAGGCATACTAAACCCATATATAAGATGATGAGTGGATTGGTTTTGAAATTAAACTCTAAATGAAAATCAATTAGTGACCAAAACTTCACACCTTTAATAAAAGTGGTAGAGATGACATATGACATAGTTTTGCTAATCCACGTTTACCCAGATCCCATTAATGTTAGACATGTAAACGAGTTGGATCTAGGCATAAACAGTGGTAGAATTGGATTTGGATTCGTTTTGTTTAAGATGAATTCCAATTCGTTTTCCTAACCAATATGATGGAAATTAGACCCTGCAAATGGGAAAAACAAGAGAGTTATCTTTGAATTAGAATCCTTCGTGTCCAAATGACTTTCCTGCTAAATTCTGATGATGCCAAAAAGTGGTTTTCGGGCACCACCGGTCAAGTGATTGGTAAATGATGTGAAATTAATGAAGAGAGAGAGAGTTTAAGTGGTTCGGTCATTGTGACCTACGTCCACTTAAATGGATTCCTTTACTACTTCGGGGAGGAGATTACAAGGTAGTCAGATACAATGATAGTGAGAAAAAATCCATCCTTCCTCCGTTAGTAGGACTCTCCTTTTATAGTCTTTCCCCAACGGGTGGGGAGGATCTCCCGCGATCTCAAACGGTGTACGCTCCAGTTTGGTGGAGTCTCCCGCACTGTCCTCAACAGATGAGCAGATAAGATCTCTTCCGCGGGACTTGGTGAAAGCCGGTAGATGGAACGACGCGTGTGCTGACTCTGTCATTCGATGGATCCGGACCCGGCCCTTTAACGGGTAGATGACGACCCGGGCTCATCATGGACTTGGATCAGTTGGTCTTGACCCGCTATCGTGGACCGAGCTGTTCGGGCCTAACTCGTCACTACGGACCGAGTCATTTTTGGGCCTGTCCCATCAAATTCTATATATTACGACCATGAAATGCAGCGGAGAAGGACATTACCTCCTTAGTTTGAAGAGTAAAAAAAAAAAAAAAACACATTTTTGAAACTATTAAGAAAATGGCAGTTATCGCTATTCCTAAAAAGCAGAAAATCCATTATGCGAAGGATCTTAAGCTAATCAATATTTGTCATGTCAACTATAAAATAATATTTACAGTGGTCACAAATGAGATAAGTGCAATTTTAGATAGTGTTATTGGCCCGTTTCAAAGTACCTTTGTAAAAGAAAGATAATTATCTATTAATTATGTGATTGCTTATGAAATTTTACACTCATTTAAGAAGAAAGAAAAGTTGATATGCTTAAATTAGATATGTTAAAAGAATATAACTGAATAGAATGTGATTTCCTAAAAAAAATTCAATCCTTTTGGTCTCGATGGTGAATTTATTTGAATCCATAAGGATTGCATTTCTTTTACCTCTTATTTTATTTCCCTTAAGAGATCATCATTTGGAGATTTAATCTTATCCCATATACTCAGAAAGGCCAAAAAATGATAAGATTATATATGGAATTAAGACCGTGCGGGAAGCCACTTGTATCTCCAGTTTGATCTTTGTGGATGACAGCTTTATTTGTTATGAGGTGACTTGGGATGTTAGAACCGTTAAGAATTTCTTAGATGATTATTATGAGGCTTCAGGCCAACTTGTAAAGTTCAATCAATCTATTATTGCTTTTAGTGAGGGAGCTTGAAAGAAAAGAAGTCCATAGTTTGTATTTTAGGGATCATATTCATGGGAGAAAATGAAAGATACTAAAAGCTCCTCTACGTATAGATGTATGTAGAGCGCCTAATTTTGAGAATCTTTTCCATAAAAGTAAGAATAAACTAACGCTTGGTAAGTTCCGCTTCCAACCACGTCAAAGCACACTTATTAAATCAATTGTTTTGACTATTCTAGTGTATATTATGTGTGAGGTCTTGACCCTTCTCTTGCCTTAATTATGCTTGTTTGTGCTAGTTTGTAAGAGATTAGTGAGGGTAGAAGGTAATTTCTTAGGTTATAGGCTTTATCATGGAGTTTAGAGGTCTAATTAAGGATTAGAGAGGGTTAGGGGGTTACTTGTAATTTTAGTAAGTTGTTAGAGATGCCCTTAATTGTAATTTGGTGTTTAAAATAGGATCCCTTGGAGAATTGTGCAACTCTTTATGAAATTTCAAAACTGTCCTTCTAGCTCCTTCATTAGCTTCAACTTAATGGATGGGCATTTTAGTAATTTCATACAAAATGCAAAACTATAAAACCAACTCTCCCCATTGCCCAACGACATTTTTGTCTCTCTTCTCTCTCACTCTCTCATTTCAATTTCCCCATTTCCCTCCCATCTCTCTTTTTCTTCCTCATCAAGCTAGGGTTTCTACTGACAAATCAAGGATTTCCTCCATCAAGACTAGAGAATTCTCAAGAGTTCCAGCCGTCTCTTGCTTATGATCATCACCTCTCTTGATAGATCTATTCATCTCCTTTATATTAAGGTAAGTTTCAAGATCCATCTCCATGACTAGAGCTTCGTAGGATTTCTCTTTGGGAATTTCCCTTTCTTATGCATGATTCTCCTTGGGAATGGGCTATAGGAGGTGTGATCTTGCAGTGATAGGAGTTTTGGAGGTGTTCTTGGGGTTTTGGAGGGTTTGAAGGCTTGAATATCTTAAGGAACTAGCTTGGAAACCCTAGATCGGAGGCAAGCTAACTGCAACATACACCTAACATAGCATGCATGATGATTTTCATTTGATTCCTATGGTTTGATTTCAATTGATATGATGGATGATGTAGATTTCCAATTTCTAAGATCTTTTCCATGATTTAGACCTTTTATGCTTGAAACCTCAAGTTGATGATGAATGGCCCATTGATAAATGTATTGATAGCGGATGATGATGTAAAATGTGGTGGTAAATGCATCTTGATGGTTTAAGTGGAATTGGAGGAGTTTTGGAACGAATTCCAAAATGTGGAGTTGGATCTTGGAGCTCAACGGTCGACCGTGGAACCCCAAGAGGTCAACCTAGTCACCTCACAGTTAGAAAGAAAGTATGTGATTTTCATTGATTTTTGAACCACAACCAACTCAGGTTAACCATAAACACCCCCATAGTCGACCGTGAGCCAACTACAAACACGGCGGTCTGCTTTACTTGAGAGCCTGACTGACAAACATTTACACTACAACTAATTGTGGGGCAACCGTGGAGTATCCACAGTCAACTATAAACACCCCACGGTCGATCATGAGAAGCAAAGAGTCAACATCCATCAATACCATCCATCACATGGGTCAAATATAAGGTGCAAGTCACAACTACAGTTTCATATGTAAAAAGTGGTTTATTACAAAACATCTAAGTAACAATTCAAAAAAAAAAAAAAAGCTATCTCAATGTCGCACTAAGTCCATCAGCTAATCTTCTAGATAGTTGGTTCTCTAATCGAAACCCTCTGCAACCGGCGCTTTAAAGAACACCTTGCCCTTTGGGATAATGGGGCCGGTGTCACTAACTATAGCACCAAGGTTATACAAAATCATATCCAAATGGACATGACAACACAGTATACAGACAACATGGTATGAATGCATAAAAAAGGAACAAAGACATTGATAATGGTCAATAGAGTAACAAAGATTAGAAATCCTAGGCAGATCGTGCAATGATAACATATCCATCATGAATCAAGATAAAGGAATAAGATGCAAATCATCCATCTCACAATAAGGCACATCCACATAGGCTAGTACCACAGAAAATTATGACGTTGTTCTCCTGTCCTACGTATGAGTTGCGGCAGGATTGCACAAGATCATAGCTCGGCCAAAACAAAGTTACTGGAGTCTGGCGGCCAAAGTTTGGTACAGTGCAAAGCGTCAATGTGTCGGTACCTAGTGGCGTATGTCCACCTCAAAGAAACCCATCATGATAACAAAGTAATAATAGCTTCTACTAAGAGTGATCGGTCCAAGGCTAGGCTCTTTAACCGAGTAGATGTTTGTGCCGACTCAAAGAACTATACGAAAGGTCAGTGTCTGGCTAGCCTTCCTTTACGTGAGCAAGGTTTCAAAATCAAAACAAAGTCCAGTATCAAGGTCCAACCCAATCCATCAAACTATCCAAACAGTCCATAAAACCATCAAAGTACCAATCCATCAATAATACCATCAAAATCCAGACCATAATACATCTCCTGTACCTGATCCATGAGCCCATCGAATAGGCCGCCTATCCAAAAACACAGGTATCCATCCTTCAATCATGTCCAAAGTCTCCTCTAGGTAAACCTAGGTCATGGTCCCCATTTACACCATTATCCATTCACCATTAATGCTGCAATAACAAAAAGTAAGTGAAGATAACATATGAAGAACGTCTCACCAATATCAATCAAATAAGGGAAGCACAAGTAGCTCAACCTCATTCAGGTATGATTATAAAGTTATTCCACCCAATTGAAACTTAAGCTTCTAGATGCATTACATAAGGCTTGATGCTCTGATGATCATGGCATCCATAAGTTCCTCAACCTCCATCCTGAAGATGTAAATCCGATCCTCACATGCTACTTGAGTAACCACATGGGTTAAGTTTAAGCTCCACCCTTCACCCATGTTTAGTCCAATTAATTATAGTCCATTAGAAATGTTATGGGCCCTCAAAACAGATAAAATGGCCAAAGGAGTGAAGCTCCAAACTATGCAAAATCTTATATTACATTGCTTCTGCTTAAATGTTCCTTATTATATATTGATAATTTTTAAATTGGACCTCACTACGAACTAAGATCCTGGATGTCCGCCGTCAACTCCTGTATTCTGTGTGGTTCTCAGGACCCGGAATTAGCGGTGTTACATATTTCTATCCTCAAATTATCTAATAATATAATAGATGAGTTGGATAAAACGTAAACAAGGTTTTGGAGGGGGATTAGGATGTTAGAAATAAAGTTCATATTGTAAGTTGGAACAAAATGTGCAAAACAATTTGTGAAGGGAAGCTTGAAATTAAAGAATGGTTACACCCCGAACCAATTTAATTGTGATTAGCCTTACTTAATTATTTTTTATTTAAATTAAATATACTTAGATATTAATTAAGTTATGTTCACATAAATTAGTTTCATATTAGCCTTTGGGTTAAACCTAGAGTCTTAGGTAGGTAGTTTGAATCCGATCCAATCCATTTAGGTAAAGCCAGGGACTTTTTCGTAAATTTAGATTTTTTTGATCTTACATCATATACGCGTCATCTTGGCAACGTCGCGTGTATCTCGCAGAGCACGTCGATTTCCGTTTTGAACTCTACTTCATTTGACCTCAAAATGAGCAAGTGGGCCACCATTTGACTCAAATTGGAAATATGAACATGGAATCGGACCTTATTGTAAACTATTCACTTAAAACAACCATACCCTTTTGAATCGTTCAGTTTCATGTTGGATGTTGGAAGAAAACTCTCTCCCTTACTCCTTCCATTGCTCCTCTCTTCTCAATCAACCAAGGAAATCTTTGCATGTGAAGTTAAAGATTGGATTTGGCTTTCCCATCCCATCTATTACCTTTCCATCTCTTTGTTTGCAAGGATCAACCTCTACAACTTCTTTTCAGTTGCAATAGGAGATGATTCATTTCCTTCTTTAGGTATTGATTTCCAGTGGAGTCTGAGAGACCCGTTTCCATTTCCATTACATGCATTCATCCTCATTATCTTTTTGGGCATGCATGATTCTCCTATAGGGTTTGAAATTTGGGGGTTTTCCTTGATTGGGTTCAATTGTGGAAGAGAGGGTTGTAAAGCTTGATTCAAGGCAAGTATAAGCATAAATGATTCATGCATGTTGTTTTATTTGTGATTGATCAAGAAGATTCTATTTATTGTTCAATTTAGCCACAAGCGATGTCTTTCTTTTATAATTGAAATGGGTTTCTTAGAGTTGGAAGTGATAATGCTTAAAGTATGAAGATTGTGAGTAAATGGATGATTAGGGAGTAATGAAAGCTCAATTAGTGTAAGAAATAGTCTATGGAATAACTTAGAAAGATTTATAATAGAATTGTCAAACAGACCCCTTTTAGGTTTTGACCGTCAAGTTTCAGTTACCCGGCGGTTAGCCTCCATGATCCACGGTCAGCTTTCCAGGATGTAGAGGTGAAAAACAGGCTAAAAAGGCGGTTAACCAACCTATTTTGGCGGTTAATCGACCTCTTTGGCGGTTAGCCGCCGGCTAGCCCCCAACGCCATTTTTAAGAAAATTCCAACGGCCATTACTTTTGATCTGCTTGTCAGATTTTAGAGTTCCACATATAGTTACAAAGATCTTGGAACGTAAAAACCAATGGTCCACACATCCTAATGATCAGAGATTGGGAATGAAAGTCGATATGTGGAATATTGAACTGGCCCTATCTCTTTTGAAAAAAAAAGGACCTTGAACCTAGTTTGGACTCCATTGGAGCAATTGACTATTTAATGAGTTAACTCCACTCTTAGAGGGCCTAAAACCTTCCATAATCAATCCTTGAGGAAGATTGTGAGACAAACAATAAAACAATAAGGTTGTAGGATATGGAAAGGCCTTGTAAGACCTAAGTTTGGAACCTTAAACCTTTCCTCATGCCTAATGGAAAATTATAAATCCCATGAATGGTCTTTAGAGGCTAAGATCAGTTTATGAACTCTATTCATCAGTGTATCACCACACCATGGGTGTTGGTTTAGGAATTCATGTTAGAAGTAGGTGGGCTCCGTGGATAGATTTCTAAAACTTTTGACCCACTTGATGAAGGGATCAATTATCCATAAGGCTATAAATTCAATCCAGGATCCAAGACCTCAATATCATCAACCATGATCGGTGAGAAACTATCTCTATAATAAAAAAAATATCATCACCATGCATACACAATAAATCTACAATATACAAGGAGTAGATCTTACCTTGAGAGCTTGGTAGTACCCTAATGGAGATGTTGGCAACTTGTTTGATGAAGATCGCTTTCTTTCTAACAAATTGGATTCTCCAAGACCTCATAGTCTTCCACGCTATGACCCGTATCATATCTCTATTCTCAAGGAGAAGGGTGAGATCTCCAAAAGAAATCAACTAGAACCTCAAAGGCAAACTGGAAGAGAAACTAGAAGAGAGAGAGAGAGAGAGGAGGGAGAGAGATGAGCGTGAATTCCAATGTGGAAACAAGCATCGACATCCAACACACTATTCTCCTCTATTTATAGTATAAAGCCACATCCTCTTTGTTTATTATTATAAGTCCCACTTCCATAATAATTAGTAACATTCTCTTTTTTCCTTTACCACAATTAGAAGTCTTACTTCCAATAGAATTAGTAAGTTTCTATTTTCTTTCCTTTTGAGTTCAAGTAGAATTAGTAACTATCTAATAATTGGGTTAGCTTGGTGACCACTAGGGATTCCATAGAAAGATGGCTCCAACTGGGACACCCTAACCCCACATCTCATGTGCAATCTGGGCTCACAATTAATTGCAAATAAACCCATTATATAAATGCAACTAAACTCTAATCTTCAGAATAAATTACATAAAGACCCTAAACTTCCCTATGACCACAAGTATGCCCCTCCATCTATAATCATGAATCAATTGGACCTGTCCACCAATTTAGATTCATATCTTATTATCCTTGAGACCCAGTTAATTAATTACAGTAATCATCAGTACCATCCAATTGACTATTAACTGAGATGAGTGAGCACTTACAAATGATAAATCTATTAATTGGCACAAGTGGATAATTATGATAGATTTCATCATGACAATTATATGTTCTCACAGTCCTACTAACACGTAAGTAAGACACCGAGGTATTGACCTACAATTGACCTCACTCATTGGTGATTCAAAGTAAATGGATAGATAGAAATTTGAGTCCATTAATGTCTTAGGATTGATAGCCTGTTGCCAGAGAATTATGAGAGCAGACCTTAAAGTAAAGACAGGATCCAGAGTCTTACACTCTGATGATTGAGACAAATTACACTATCTCATAGTGATCACAATGCTGTATGATGGACCCGATTCCTTCCTTTCCTCCCCCATCCATCCCCGAGGTCACCGAAAAAGGCCGAATGGAGAAAACAGGGGGGGAAGGCGGGTATCAATATTTTTGTACGGGTATGCCAGATTTTCTATTCTACTTGGAATTTAGAAATGGTGATCCGGAGATCCACTTTCATAAGTAGAAAGGAAATCAATCTTTTTTTCTAACTTTCCATTGCACATATATTTAAGAAAAAAGACAAGGTTTTTTATTTGCCGTGAAAGGCGGTGTTGCCATGAAAGGCGATTTACAAATCTCATCAAAATGAAAGACAAGAATTGTGATTTTTTTTTCTCTTAAAGAAAATACAAAATACAACAGAAAAGTAAGAAAAGGGATCTGACTCCTCAGGAGATTGTGGGGACACGTTCAGATCGACGGTCGCAAGTCATGTATGGACTTCGCCATCGTCCTTCAGATGAGAACATGCGATGCTTTGATTCTTTTGGCTTGGCTTGGACTTCAGTTTTTTTAGGGGATAACGACCAAGGGAAGGTCCTATATCCAATAAAAAAAATGAAGAGACATGCTGAAAAGTCACGTCTAGGCCATGTTGAATAGGAGAAGAGAGGGCTTTGCCTTGGGGGGAGTGCCCCCCAAGGGACTTCAATCACCTTGTGGTGTTTGTTGTAGCAGAGTTTCTTCATAGTAGCAGAGCTTCTGGGAATTCTAGATGATCTTTCTGGTTGATTTTTCTGACCGATTTTTCTGATCCGTTCTTCTTGGAACGCTCTCCTATTTATAGGCCTTTGGTAGCCATTTAGGAGGGTTTATGAGCATTGATGGCTTTAAAGCTCCATGATGGGAGGAGTTACAAGTTTTTATTTCTTGATTTTGTAACTCCTTTTTCCTTGAATCTGATTGGCCGATGGAGAATGATTGGCATTTAATCGCCTTTAATCTCCATGATGAGAGGAGTTTCATGGCTTTAATGCCATGATGGCTTTGACTTGTAACTCCCATTTCCTTGCTTCTGATTTGACCATCTAAAATAATGAGTTAATGACCGCATTTAGTTGGGTCAATTAACAGCGTTAAGTGGTTGCCGGGGATTTGAAGAGTCGCTGGCCGTGCCACGTCTTTTGGAATTTTTCTTGCGATGATCGACGATGGATCTTCATGTTGATCGATGTCAGATGATTATGCAACTTCAGGCATAGATTGCTAACAGCAGGCCGGTACCATTTGTCTTGTCGATTTTTCGATCGGTCGGACAGAAAGTGTACTTTCTTGGTCAGCTGGTTGGTGATTTTGGAGCGATCAATGACGATTTCATGCTCTTGACGGCGGATCCGAGATGTTGACGGAGATCGGTCGATTTCGAGCATCACAAATCAGAATTTTAGGAAATCAAAGGGGCTAGAACTCCCGAAACGCGAAAATGATTGGAAAACGGGCCTTCTCGAGGAAATCCGGCGACCCGGACTTCCACGATTGCCGACGACCATAGGGTTTGGCCCCCTTTGGTCGCCGTTTCGTCGGTTGTTTTTCAAGCTTTTTGTTTCTTTTTTTCTCCTGTATTTTTCTTGACATTTTTCCTCATTCTTTGGCTTGATTCTCCTGAAGAAAACCCAACGAGAAGTCGTGCAAAACCAGGGCACAAAGTTTTCTATTTTGGAAAAGCCGAAGATTTTGCCGTGCAGAATTGCTGATTTTTGTCAAGAGTCGAAACTTGGTCAAACACTGTCGGAATGACATGAAATTTGAGGTGAAGCCTCCTGAGCAGTAGATAGGACCAACCATGGGCTTTTACTTGAGTTTTGAAGCTGTTTGGCGCCCGTCGCTGCTAGGCTTGATTTCGCCGCGAGGAAGATGTCACGCTTTGATGTGCAGTCGACCGATGTCTGATTGACCTAAAATTTGACAGGGAGCCTATTGGAGTCATTTTGAAATGATCCATTGGCTCCGATTTGGGTGTTGTGGTCCCGAGGTGCTCTGCCGCCGATAACCCTGATTTTGTTTCGGACCGTCAAAGTCGGGTCAAACGTTGTCGGAATTATCTAAAATTTAACGTGCAGCCCTTTTGAAGCCGCCCATGTGCTCCGTTTGATGAGTAATGGTCTCGGTGGTTTTCACCGCCGAGAGACTTGATTTTCTTTCGGAGCGTCAAAGTCGGTCAAACATCGCTGGAATGACCTGAAATTTGACGTGGAGACTTTTGGAGGTATTTTGAGACCATCCATAGCCTCTGATCGAAGTTTTGATGTCTTCGACGCCGTCGCCACTAGGAGCGCCCGTTCGGCTGCCAGAGGAGTGAAGTTAGGTCAAATGATGTTGGAATGCCCTGAAACTTCATGTGAACCCCTCTTTTGGCTGTCTTGGTGGATCTTGCGGTTTTTGTTTGATTCTGACAAGATCTGATGTTTGAAGTAGCATTGCCCATTTGTAGTAGGATGCGACTTCACGTGGCTTTTTTATATTGAAGAGACAAAGTGACATTTTTGGTGTCAACACTGTAACCTTGTCAGCATCTCATCACTGATTGTGAAGCAATTTAAGTATAAGATTTATGATATATGTTTCTAGTATGTGGATCTCATCCATACATATGTATTATATCTATTATACTTGTGGACTCCGATTCATCTTATGAACCATTATATCATTTGAATTAGTCATGTGCAAGTAGGGAAACTAAACATTCATCTCATGAAAAGTAAACATGATTATATTGAAATAAATCAATTTATTACATCATCCACTGGATTGAGAGCATATAATCTAACAATTCAATGTACCTTGCTCATAAAATGTGGCACCAGATTAAGATAGTAGTACATTGACCTTCTAAAACTACATCGGATTGGAAGGGTGAGACTGTTGATAGATAGGATATGATGGGCTAGTAATATATATACCTTAACTCTCTTAAATTATGAAGCATGTGCATATCGATTACTATATTCATGACGTTACCTACATAGATTGCACTCCCTTCATATTATTATCTGAATTGTCATTACATTGTTAATGTATAATTGAAAAGTCTTGAGTAGATTGTGATTGGAAAATGATTAAATTGGATTGTATTGAATGAAATGAATAGTGGGGTCTACTCAAGTTCAAATTGTTAATTGATCCAAAAGAACCGGTACTACTTCGTTTCGACCGAATATTACTCGACGGGGTTGACCTTGGTTTAAAACTATTAAAATCGCTGCACAGTTGACAGTCTGGAGCACCGAAACTCCAGAACTGGGTAGCCAGATGAACCTTTGGCCGAGTCACTGATGACATCCCAACGAGATTCCCTTTTTAATTGAGAGGAAGGATTACCTTATGTAGTAACCGACTAGTTTGTATAATCTCATTTATTATTGATTCATAAAGCATGATTTATTCGATTGCACAATTGCCTAGTTCACATTTATATGCTCTCTTTCAATCACTTATCATTAACTCTAAATTGATACAATAAGCATAGATTGTTATTGTTTATAATTGTTGAATTGTCGTATTCACAAGCTATTCTTAGTGTTACGAAAGCAAATCCCGCTCCCAATCTTGAGGAGACCACGGAGGGAGAGGAGGAGGCCAATGAGGTACCGGCACACCTAGTAGAATGGACAATTGAGGGTGCTGTCTAGCCATGTGCCCGGAGGGCGTCATGAGTCTTTTCTTTTGAGGGCAATCTAAGAAAATCTTCTCTTTTGATTTTAAAGTTGAATAATATGTTTATGTTGCTAGAATACTTTTAGAAATACTTTCCTTTAAATATACTTTTGTAATAGTGTGGTAGAGTAAGTTTTATGATCTCTACTTCTTTATAGTAAATGAAATCATCTTTTGTGTAATGAACTTGAATGCTATGGACAGATCATGGTATGGTACCGATAATTGTATAATTCGAGATGCTTCCGCTTTGAAATGTACAGGGACAGGTGCAAGTGAGCATGTCTCACAAGTGGAATTTTATCCTTGTGGCTCGTGCTTGACCCGAGACAAGTGCGAAAGCCATGGGAGTACGTGTGTCACACTTCGGGGATTACCTCGGCCGAGTAACCGCGGGACCGGGTAATCGAGAAGTAAAGTCTTGTCATTGAATACAATTTTGTTGGAATACCCAACCAATGAGAACCTTCTATGTTATAAAGTACTTACCTAATAAACCCTTTATGGTAGGTAGAGTTTTTGGAAAGGAAACTCTAGTACCTTTTTAAAGAAATTCATGGAAGCAATAAATTTTATTAATATGAAACACTACAAAAATCATCACAAATATCGGGGGACAAAATGGGCTTTAGTGGTTTTTTTTTTTCAGCTAAACCCACATTTTGTGGCGGAGATTTTTTTTTCGTTAGTGAATATTGGATGGATAATGGGAAAAATACTGATTTAGGATTGCAATTCAACCCTGAAAGAGAATGGCGTCACGAAATCAATGTGAGGTATCCATCCCAAATATAGCTATTGGATACAAGACACCAATGAAAATTAGGATGTTACGAAAGTCATAAGGGCTTTCAATAATGAGAATAAAGTTAAGAATGTTCTTAAACCTTGTATTCTTCATGTTCATGTGAGGATAAAAGAGTCAAAACTTTTTCAAATATGGGCAGGTCAACACTAAATTTGCCTACGAAATTATTTGTAGAAACAATAATTATAATAACAGCACTAAAGTGAACTAGAATTTTTTTGTAGAACTCCTCTTTCCCAAAGAATTTCTCTCTTCAAATGGAAATGTTTAAGGAAGAGAATTCTAGTAATATCTCTTTTTGACTCAATAATTAGCAATATTATAATGCTCTATCTTATTTGTGAAAGAAAACTGGAATTGGTTGAGAATGCTCTTTTCCTATCGTAACTTTACTGGAATGGTGAGGTAGTTTAAATTGATGGAATAAATGGTTTAATTCTGCAGATCAACCGACTCTTTCCTTCAATCATGCATTCTTATTCTAGGGATGGGTATTAGCCTTGTAGATGGCCATTTGGAGCCCTAGGAACAAATTTATATTAGAGGGCAAGGTTATTTTTCCTTTTAAAATTATTTCTTATGCTGAACTTTCAAAAATGTATTGGTATGGATAAAAGTGAAGTTGATGACGATGTCCTCCCTTCATAGAGAGGATTGGAGATATGTTGTGATGGTTGTACTGATGCCGCATTTAGGTAGTTCTACTTTTTTTTTAGGGTCCTTGTGTAGGGGGTTTGCCGCGAAAAGAAGAGGAGACAATCTGGCCCTTCCTTGTTGACGTTAGGTCAAGAGAGGAAACCATGTTTTATGCTTTATTTTCGTGATGTAGAGGATCCAGACTTTCTACCTAGGACGGTAGGAAACCGGTGCCATTGAAGAGGAAATGCACAGTTTCTTCTTATGTGGTCTTTACCAAACACACCCTTAATATGATATCTAAAGAGGTGATTCTTGTTGCAGGAGCTTGCGAAAGAAGCTAAAGCATTTTCAGTCTTTTTTTTGTAATAATAGAGCCAAAGAAAGAAATCTATTGTTCATTCATTTTTTCTATTTTTTTATTGAAGAAATATAATGTACAATTTTTTTTTTTTTGAATGCTTGAAAGCGGTGGCCAAACTAGAAAATTTCTTGGGGACCATCATGTGAAAAAGGATTTCTTTGGGGGCTATATGTAAATCTTTTGAGGGGGATACATAGAGAAAAAAAAGACTTTCATAACTTATGGGATTTTTAGAATTTATGGGGATGGCCATCGTCCCCCTCCAACCCTAGTTCCACTCTAACTTTAGCCTATTTGTTTTCATAGGTGGTAAAATGAATTAAGATCAAGGGTCAAATCAAAAGAGAGAGAAAGAAGAGGGAGTTGAGAGTAAAAGCACTAAAAGATAAAATAAGACTCTTCTCCGTTTTGTCATTTACTGCCTTTTAAGAACACTTTTTTGCCACTTATTACCTTTTAAGGGTTGTTAATTTTCATTTTGTGCCTTTACTTTTAACCCCCTTTTTCTTTCTTTGTTTCTTGATTTGACCACTTAATTTATTTTCATTTCAACCCCCATGAAAACAAATAAGCCCATGAAGTCGTGGAATTAGCTCTTAGTTCTATTATTCTGGATATTTTCAAAGACTTTAGAACTTTTGATATGATTGAACTTTTTCTATAAATTCTAATGGGACTGTAGCCCATTATCTAGGTAAGTTACAATCTAATTCAAGCCATGACATTAAATGGCCAAATAATCATTTAAAGTGGTTATCTAGTCCTACTTTGTTGATATAATTCACTTTTTTCTACTTTGGTTTATTAATTTAGGTTTCCTCTCTTTATTAAAAAAAATTACAATAGGAGACTTAATGCTAGAACAAAATTTGGAGCTCATATAATCAATCATCCAAAATATATATGTCAAGTGTAACGCATCAATTCTGAATACCGAGATAACCGTCAATGTACCCAAAGTTGGCACACTACTTCCCGAAAAATTCGAGAACTTCCAAGATCGTAGGTCCGCAGTTAGGTCCAATTTAAAACTTTTTGAACAATATAAGATCAATGGTTGAATTGCGGAAGCATATAAAATATAGTGGAAGCAAATAAAACAATAGCGGAAACATAAGGTATCATATAAAATGAATCGAGTATAGCATGGATAAAGTCCAACCTAAATCTCAAATGTATTTAACAAGTGTTTATACATATCAGACTACCGCCTTGCTCACCACAAAATCACTCAAACCCAAGAAAAGATACTCTCAAGCCCCATGTGTAGGCACTCCATCGTCTAGCTCGACCTCTTGGTCAGCTGGTCCCCAACTATAGTCACCAGCTACGGGCGCTTCGACGAGCGCGTCGTCCTTATAGTCGGGGTCAAAACCTAAGCACCAAAAATGAGTTAGATTCAAAGATCTGGCAAGACGCAGTACACAAGTAACATATGATGTATGCATCAAAAGAGTAGAGACAATCATAATATCAATGAGAATAACAATAATACAAAAGCTAGGCAATTGAGCAAGATAATTAATTAGAATCGAGATAAATAAGTCGTCTAGTTTTACAGACAACAACGTGGCACATTCACAGAAGCTAAATGCCGCGAGATATTATGCCGCGGTCCTCCCTTATTGAACACAGTCACGGTGGGAAAAAGTAACGGTGCTGGGGAATGACAAGCCTCGCAAATAACACTCATCCATCTCATCACTCATCACTTAGAAGACTGGATCTGGTATCACACCGTCCGTCTAAAACATAACTCATCATGATAGCTCACTCAACACTTAGCACTTAAAATAGCTCTTACCAGTGATGATCAGTCAAAAGGCTGAGCTTAAGACAACTGAGTGAATGTTAATGCCGACTCAAGGAACGATATAGGTCTGTGTCTATCTAGGCTTACCTTAACAAGTCCCTAAGAGGTCCAAGTACCAGTTCAATCTATAGAACATAGTCCAAGTTCAAGTCCAACATTCAATTTGAAAGTCCGGGATCCTAACTTTAAAGGGGGAGTGGGGGGGGGGGGGGGGGGGGGGGGGGGTGAATAGGGTGAGCTTCAAATTAATGACCAATTATAACCAATTTAGATTTCTTAAAAACTTAACTAACCACTAGTGATAATTTATCAAACAAGATGCGGAAGCTAATAAAATCAATCACCACAAGCATTCACCATCACACAATGATTTATAGTGGTTCGGCCTCAATGCCTACATCTACTACCGGCTTGTGATCCAATACCCCACTGGATTTCCACTATTAATGCTTTTCAATAGGCTAAGTAATAACCTCTAACACTGATGTTTTTCAAGGCTTAACATCAACCTATACACTATGCTTTTCTAGACTAAGCAATAACCTATACACTATACTTTTCTAAGGCTAAGCAATAACCTTTACAAGAAGAATAATTTCTTTCAAACTAGTGTCTACACAAACACTAAAAGAGATACAATTTAAGCTCAATTATAATGCCTCTAGAATAGGAGGATATGAAATTGAAAAACAAACTCACACAACACTCTATGTAATGCAAAGATGAATGCTCATGATGTGTGTGTGAAAACTTCAATCAAGTTAAAAATGATAGCGCCATGAATGCAAGCTTAAAGCTTTTGAAAGTGTAAAATACAAAAATAGATTTTATTGAAGTGAAATGCAAATCACATGTATGAATACTAACTTGTTGATGATATGAAAATCAAAGGCTCACAAGTTGTATGAAATTATTTAAGACTAAACATGTGATGCATGTGCAATGTTGTTTTCGAAAACAAAGTAGCTAAACATGGTTCTAATGTGATTGAAAACAACAAGTAAGTATTCAACCAAGTAAATGAATCATGCTATAAAAGTAACCAAAGGTTTTGACAAAGCATGGTTTATGAAATTTAAAACAAACTTGTTTCGAATCAAGATGAAGAATCCAATACAACTTAGATCAAAGATTAAATGTAAGTAATAGATTCAACACATCATAGTTATCATGCTAAAATTCATTTTTCAAATATTTAAACAAAGCATGAAAACATATGATAAGGAAAACTAAGCTTACATAGATGATTTACTTATGATTCCAAGCTTTAGCTTCCCTTTTTTATCAACTAGCCTCCCTTAGCTCATTCCCCTTTGTTTAGCCTCAAAACACCTTAAGGAGTATCGCTTGGATCCTCAAATTTGGTCAAGGAATGAACTTCAACTTATAGAAAATGTTGCCCAACGGCTAGCTTGTCGATCGACCGACATTTGGCGGAACGGTCATATTCCAACAGTCATATATTTCGAAAGTGTGCTGACCGAAATACACTTGTTCGTTAACCGAACTGAAGTTCGGTTGAGCGACAAGTGACCGACACTTGACCGACAGCTGCCCGAAGTTCCCAGAAAAGATAGATTTCATATTCTGGAATCGGAACCGACAGCTGACCGACAAAGGTTTGGTTGACTGAACTTTCCCAGAGAATAAAGATTCGTAAAAAAGATTTTCTAAAGGGAAACTTGGTCTTGGAGGTCTAGCCATTGAATCAAGCCTGGAAACATGTTTTAAATCATTCTAAGAGTTTTAAAAACATGAAACCTAAAATGCCTAAGTTTATTTGGAACTTTAAAACCATAGGCAAGCTTGATTCGAAAATCTTCTTTTGAAAACTAAATGCATCCAAGTTCAAAATCAAAACAGGCATAAATCAATATTTCTACAAGTCTAAAAAAAAATGCATGTGTAAATCAAGATTTCAAGATTTTCTAAATCAATGCATGTGTGAAAATTCAAACGATGCTAAAATGATAATGCATCCATCAAATTGCAATATAAAAAATCCCTAACAGAATCCATCAAGGCCCACCAACCATGGCATGGTCTAAAAACAATCCAAGTAAGGTTACAAGTTCATTTCCATTAATAAACAGCCCATCTCATTCATAATGAGTCACAAGTCTATCACAACCAACCTCTTCATTTTAGGGCATCACACATCCCAATTTAGGCCATATGAGGGCCTACCTAGCCACAGACACGGGTCATTGATCACCCAATCACATCACCGGGTCACGTCTAAGTAATCCTAGGTTCAGGTTATTCATTTTCCATTTAATTAATAGTTATAAGCAACAGTAAGGATATAAGAGTGACAGTGATGCATTAAGTGAAATAAACCTCCAAGTAAGAGAATCAACGAGAAATATCGGAAGTCCATCCTAAGTAATGGTCCACTTTCAGGTCTAGGTCCATATCAGTTAATTTGATCTCTAAATGAAGTCTTAGATGCCAATGAGATACTATGTTTGGTGCTCCAGAAGTTGCGGACATCTTCAATGATATTTAAGGATCAAATCATCATCAAATCCACACCCTAGACCCTACTTGGTGGTCCCCATGAGTCAAGGTTGAGCCACACCATTTACCCATGCTTGACACATCAATGGAACTCTATTTCGATGGTCAATGAGCCCTACATTAGATCACAACCTCAGAAGATGAAAGCTGAAAAATCATTGAACACAGTGTATCCGGTCAACATCCTCCCAAGGGCAGTCGACCGAGTACACAGGAAAAATTAGGTTGTTGACTCCCGGGTCGACCCCCAGCGAAGTGTGACCGATCGACGTCCTGGCCTGGTCAATCGACCGTGCACATGGGACTGCAGACAAGCACCTGGCAAACAACGGCATGTCCTGGAATTCTCTGTGTACCTGGTCGACCTCCTGGCCGGGTTGGTCGACCGCGTACACTGATATTCTAGAAAGAATGGATGTTCCAGCTCTCAGCCTCTCCCTAGAATTCCTTTGTGCCCGGTCAAGCTGGAATAGGGTCCAGTCGACCTTGCATGCCGAGTTTGTAGGACTGAGGGGAAGTTCAACTCCCACTTAACTCCCCTGTGAATCCTGTGTATCTGGTCGATCTGGCACAGGGTCTGGTCAACCGGGAACACTAGACCGGTAAATTTCACAGTCTTAATTGAGACTTGAATTTTCTGGTTTTCATTTACACGCACCTGGTACCAATTCTAGAAATCTGGATGAATGGTTATATGTTTCTAGTACCAATCATCCATTCCACTTCTTCAATCTGATTTCCATCCAAATCATCTCCTTTCACCTCCATTCATCACATAAACATGTAACAACACAAAAACATTTCAATATCCAATCATCCATCAACAAACCGGGCCATTGATCTTCCAAATGAGAGAACTCATCTATTAATAGCCAAAAATCCATAAAAACAAGCTCCAAGGTAAATCTAACATCAATTGAATGTAAATTATAGAATCAAAGACAGTAATCATGCATTCTATACTAAGTATATTGCACTTACCTCTAATCCAATTGCAAAGGAAAATGATAGAAAGAGAGAAATCCAAGTTTCTAAAGGTCTTCCAATCACTCAATCCAATCCCACAACTAGATCGAAGTAGATCTACATATCCTAATACCAAAACCACAAGAGAATTGCAATAAGGAAGGAAATCTAGAGAAGAAAGAGATTTCTGGGGAAATTGAGCTAGAGAGAGAAATTTACCTTTCCTTGTAGAGAGAGAAGAGATTAATAAGATAGAAAGATCCTTAGGAGAGATTGTAGCCGAACTTGTAGATGATCACCTTCTTCTTCTTATTAGAGTTCTAGATCTAGGTTTTCTAGAGGGAGAAAGAGAGAGGGAGACGAGAGAATTGGAGGGAAAATGAGAGAGGAGAGAAAAGAGAAGGAAATGAGAGTGAGAGAAATCGCAGACATTTGAGATGGGAGGGTTTAGTTATATAGGTTGGGTTGGGTGGCTAATGACCAAAAGGTCCTTCTTAGTTAAATGAGAAATGAGGTTAAGTACAAGGGAAGTTAGGTCCTTCTTAGAATATTTGGAATATTCTCATGTGGAACCCCTCATATTAACTCTATTTACTAGCTAGAGCCTCTAACTAACTAACAAACTCGAACAATTACAAAAGACACCATTTAGGACTCATAAACTACAAAAAGACACTAACTCTTAGAAACTTGGCTAATATACTACTCTACCCTTACTAATCCCTACTAATTAGCATAATTAGATAACATAGGCTATATAATTATAGTATTCAAATTCAAATGCCACAAGGAGTGGGGCCTCACATCAAGGGTATAATTAGGCTTCTTAATGAGAAATATAATATAAGCTATGTGGACTCTCAAATAGCAATATTAGGGATGCAAACAAGTTGGATCCAAGATCAAACTATAGTGGTTTTAGAACTAGAACTATCTCCATAGATCATGATTCGGATCCGGAATTGAATCCATCGCAGAAGCTATCTGTAGTTTCAGGATTCAACATCAACTTAAAAATATGGAACCGAATCCAAGATAAGATGTGTTGTGCATTAGTATAATTGGATAAAAGAATTTTAAAATAATCTTTTTAATGAGGCTATTAAATGGTATATGATTAATGAGAAGTAGACTCTCAAATGTTAGTCAAACTCAAGCGATTAGGCCCTTAAAAACTTTACATATTTTTAATATGTGAATTTAATCATCCTAAACTCGGAACCTTGAATCAGAACAGAGAATGATCTAATTCAGAACGAGGATGTTAGAAGATCTAGTATACATGGATCCTAACCCAAATATGAATTTCTAAAAGTTCAAACATTAGATTTGATACCTAGGTTGTGTTTGGCAAATCTGATTCTTGCCTCTTATTGTCTAAAAACTGTATGAAACGGTTTTTAGATTGTTTGGAAACATATCTTGCAACCTCTATTACAAATGATGCTTAGATGATTTGCCTCTATTTCAAATGGGCTGGAAATTGGGGAGATTTGAACAAGCGGATTAAGTCTAAAGCGGGTAGATGACGGAGCTACAGTGAAATGGGCGTCCTTTTTGGACAGTCCTTTTTTTAAATTTTTTTTCAATTTCTGGGACCCTCGTTGATGATCCATTTGTTGAAAGTATTAAAAAGGCCAAAAACGGCTAGAGGTCCAAATTTCAACCGTTGATCTATCTCGGATCTCGAGATATGTGTAAAACAATGTAAACCATTTGATCTCAATTTTTGATCATTATGGAATCCAAAATCACGATCAGAACCATTGCTCCTCTTTACAAGGCCCACAGTAGCAAAGAGACTAAAAATTACTCTCTAATTCCATGTGGATCTCAAGAAACATGCTAAAACGTCTTCCACCGTTGACATACTATGCATGGGTTGACTGGGTTTTGAAATGGCCACAGGCAGTCCGATTTTTTGTGTTTTTCAATAAATTCTGGGACCATAAACCATGATCCAAACCATTGGATATATTAAGAAGATCAATAATGACCACGAGTCCAAATTCTAGCTGTTGGATCATCATAGATATTGAGATATTTGCAAAAAAGATACAAACATTTATATCTTTCAACACCCGTGGGCCCCAAATGAAAGATCCATACCGGTAATTCTCTTTATAAGGCTAAACATGGCAATGGCGCCAAGACTCCTTATGCATCTCAAGATATTTATGAAAAACTTTCAGCCATTGCTTAAAAAGATCTCTTTCAATCAATTTTTTTGTATTACCAAACACACTATTTGTAAAACATCTATTTCAAATGGGGCCATTTGAAACAGATCTATCTCATGTAGATCTATTTTACATAGATAAGATTTGCCAAACAAGGCCCTAATTTTTACGAATTAGAAACTTTGGATACTCAAATAATCGAATAACCATTTGCAACCCTAAGTAATACGATCCAAACACTATTGGCTTAGTTTTTTTTTTTTTTTTTTTCATTTCTCCTTCCATGACAATAGTCCATTTTAGATCCAAGTCCTCCGTGGGACCATGATTGATCTGAATCTAGATCTATATACAATAGTCGGATTGATACCTGATTTCCATTGTATTCCAAAGGACACCAATTTCGTATGCAATTTTCTTTTTCTCATTTTTTAATTTTGAAATTAGAGGCTTTAGATATTCCATTGATCTAAATAATATCTTTAAAATCAGAGACTTTCAATATTCCAATAATCCGATATCTATTAGGAGCACTGCGCCTGGTTCTTTGCTAGAAGTTCTGATAAGAATTTTCATTTTGGGGCTTTACCGAAATGGTGTAACATCTTGTCCACTTACATTTGTAAATGCCATATTTTTTTTAAAGAGGAATTCCAGAATTCTAGCCACCTAAAAGATTATACCTTTGGAATTCTGAAATTCCAACTCTTTGCTTGTTGGTGAAATCTCTAGATGCAAAATACATGGAAGCATTAAAAAAATCCACTATATAGGAGAATTTCAAAATTCTACCTACAAAAATTCCATGAATTTCAGTAAAAAAACCTGTCTTTAATTAATCATTGAAAGCCTGTCCCATAAATTACACAAGAAACCTCATATTTGCCGGCACGAGAAGAGCACTATATCTAAGCAGTCATTATAATCATGGATCATTGAAGGCTTGTCCCATATGTCTATGCTTCAAAACACAAAGTCATCATAACTGTAGAATATATGCTTGCACATGAGTACAAACCATTTCCGGCAAGTTAAATTGATTCAGAACAAAACCCATTTCTTTCTATGTGCAACTGCCCATGGTTTTGAGACACCCAATGGTGGGCTTTGCTTCCACTAAATTCCAAGGATGGAACAATTATGATAATCCCATAATCGCAATCATTTGATTGGGTAAGTTTTATGGCTGTCTGCTCCCATCGGAGAAAAATAAAAATAACAATAATAGAATCAATGGGGTTGGTTTGTTCAGCACAAGTCTAAGTGTTTGGTTCGTTGGATAGATGGTCCCCACTCCCCACCTTCTATGTGTGGAATCTATATGTTTCTCTGCATTTGCATTACATCAATCTTCATCTCTGTGTTGCCACCACAGGACAAAACCAAACATCATTCTTATTCAAATGACATCACATTTACTTGAATAATCACTGCAGTGATATAGTTTTCAATGCATATTTGGAGTTTTTAAAAGAGATAGTAGAAGGTGGTGGTGTAAAAAAGCAATGTCTTTTCCCTTGTTAGGTCTTATTATTAAGGCAAATAATTTTTTTCCTAAGGTTTAGAGTAATTTGTTGTGTCAGTAAATACGTGGCATGTTGGTAGGATTTTGAGTTAGCCATCATGTCAACTAGGCGTGTCAATGCGGCCCTAAGATAATCTGGCCCGGCCCGGCCCAGCCCTAAAAAGGAGCTTAAAATGAGGGCTTTTGTTTCTAAGAAAAAGCCTTAGGGCTGAGCTTGAACAAATTTGTTCAGGCCATGAAATTTGAGGGCCGAGCTTGGACAGTACTAGGCCCTTGCTTGGCCATGGCCATGGCCCTCTTACTTTTCTTTATTTTATGTAATATATATTTATATAAGTGAATATATACTAAAATACCCTTCTAACAATCACTTAAAAGTAATAAAATGGGGATTTGAAGGAAGTTTCATACCCCATACTCAATACAAAATGCCCTAAAAACCCATACTTGCAGACAATTGTGTCATTTCATCTCCATTTGATTATTTAAATTATATATTATACTTACGGCATAAGTAATAAGTGTTGCGTGGTTGTTTCCAATGTCTTTCTTCTAGATTTATTACTTCTTATTTAAGCCAATGTCTTTCTTCTAGTTTTATTACTTCTTATTTAAGCCTATTTATTTTCTTTTTATACATTTCACTAGTAGATAGATGATCTAAGTATCATTTTTAATTCAATAAGTAATAATGATTTTAAGTGCATTTATTTTTTGTGACTTAAACCCGACAATGCTTAATAGTCAAATTAATGTTAAGTTAAAAATGTGTCAATTCATAAAAGGTAGGTGAACATTAGTGGTTTAGATTTTCCAAAGATGAGACTCTGCTAGAATAATGTATGTGAAAATTCCCGTGAAAAGGGTAAGATATCACAGACCCTTATATCTTTCTTTGACCCTTTTCTTTCTTTGAAAAAATAAATAAAACAAAATGTCTAAAACCCAAGTCACTAAGCACATAAGACTTTGTCCATAAATTTTTTTTTTTAAGATAGCATGTATTCTCTAAATGTTTTCATAGTGGTCCCTTCGCAAGAGAGGTTAGACAAGATAACCTCTTAGTCAATGCTCCATACTTGGCAGCAATGTAGAAAAAAAATGAAATAATGGTTTTCTTGTTTTGAAGCCATGGCCCTCGAGGGTAGGGTAAGGGCCTGGGTAGGGCAAGCTTTCCAAAGGTTTTGGCCCACCTTGGCCCCACCTTGCATGTATTGAGGGTAAGGTAAGGACAAGGCCCGGCTCGGCCCTTTGACAGCCCTAATGTCAATAGACACAAAGGCAAACTTGAAAATGCAGATGGGCCTAACGGGCTGGACTTGGATCTATGTTTAGGCTTTGAAAACTTTAACGGGCAAGATCTTAAGAGCAATGTACATATTATGCACTTTTAAGTTTTACATCTACGGCATATTAATTTGTTTGCATAAAATACATAGGGATTTAATAATAAGAATTCATGGTGGAATGAGCTCAATTGCACGATTATTAAATGGGCATGCCAAAACCCGTAGAAGGCCTAGGCTGGCCCGAGGGGTTAAAGAAAAAAAAATTATTTTTAATTTTTCTACAATACCACTAGGCATCAAGTGAATATCTAATGTTAACCCTAATTTTTATCTGAGCTTGAGACCTCAATGCAAAGGAAAAAAAAATATTGCGATAGATGGAAATCTCACTTTAATGTAATCCAATTTAGAATTGTATTGAATTCTCATTAAGCTAATTACCCGAAAAGAAATGGATCCTATATAAAAATGAAAAAGAAAATTTTTTTTTCACAGTGAGGTGGGTTCATTTTCATGGATCAGAGAATCGGCCGATACTGGTTCATATCGGCCAATATGAACCGGTATCTGCCCATACAGGTATAGTATGGCCCCAAGATATCGATATCGGTATCTCGGGGCCATATATCACCAAAATATCGGCCCATATAAGTCGATATGAAGTTCATCTCGGTTTTTCCGAGATCTTGGACGATATTTTCAAAATATTGGATGAGATCTTATAAAAAGGAATAAAATCTTATTTTTTCTGTCGTTTTCCCCGTCTTCATCTTCTTCTCCTCTCCTCTCATCTCCTTACTCCTTAGAGTAGCATTCATACTCCATCACACATCCCTCTTGCATATTTTCAAATCCCACATCTATTTCTTGAAGAAAATATTATTTAAGGTAAGTAAAAAATCAACTTAAAGCATTTTATTATGTTTTTTATTTTTTATTTTAGATGAAGCATATAAATCATTGAGTTTGTCACTTGTGTTGTGTTTTTCATTTAGAAGTTAGATCTACATACTTTTATGCTAGATCTACTCATACACATGATTTTGAATTTTCTTTTTCAATTTTTTATTTCGGATTTTTTAATATTTGAATTATAATATATCATTTTTTGGGGATTTCATCATAAATATGCTATTTTAATGATTTATGATCATTGTATGGTATGTAAATGAATGATCTACAAACTTTTATGATAGATCTATATATTTAGGATTTTAAAAATAATTTTATTAAATTTTCATATGAAATATTGGAGAAGACAGCGAACTGCGACATAAACGGATCTCATAACTTAAGGTGACCGAGATTTTGATTTATTGTTGTTACTAATGAAAAAAATATTGTTTTCCATCATTTTCTAATATTCTGGAATTTTGGATATTTTTGTGGATTTTTTTGGATTAAAACAAAAATTCACACCACGACGATCACGATGGACCGATATCTACGACCGATACTGATATCATCGGTTTTTCGGCAGAGCCGATACAGCGATCGAGACCGAGATTTTAAATCATGCTCATTTTTATGATTTTTTCTTTCTTGTTTAATACTCATAGACGCTCACCAAGTCCCTCGCTATCCGTATGCTGCTAAGGATTGATCCCTAGTAGTTTTGTGAAAGGGAGGATGAGCACCAAACCAAACTCCCCTTCTAGTAAAATTTGTCCTAATACAAAGAGGTAAGTACGTTTTGTATTGTTTAGATTTTATAAATGAGCCCCTCTAATAGATTTTATGAATGAGAGCCCTTGATGTTTTTTAACTGCATGATCACCAAACCCAATTCCCATTCTAGTAGAACTTGTCCCGGTAAATAGAGGTAAGTTCATTTGGAACTACTTAGATTTTAGGGATTTTTCCAGTATGGCTACCATTAATCATGGATAACCCTGCCTTGTGATGAAAGTTAATCATGTTTTTACGATATCGCATAATCTTAACTGGATTATCCGATATCGCATAAAACTAACTTGTGTTAAAAAAGTATATTTCAAAGCAATTTTTGTGTTATCGCAAAATAATAATAATAATAATAATAATAATAATAATAATAATACAAGCACGGAGAACGTCTGGTGAATTTTCTAACTATCAGGGTTATATCCATCACTAGTTGTGGTGGTAGGGGAAAAAAATTCCTACCCTTTATAAATAAGCCCCTCTAATAGGATTGATTCCCTAGTCATCCGAAAGATCCAAACTTGGTAAAATTTGTCAAAAGAGATCTCAACAAGAGCTTTGGCTTCTTCTTTTTATTTTGTAGACTTGGATTATATCTCTAGGGCTTTATATGAATAGGCCCATATGTTGGCTAAATTTTATTCCTGATTTAGTTTTCTTTCTTTTTGGTAAAAACTACTTACCTAGCTAAGTTGTAGGTTGGAAGAAGGCTGCTTATAAACCTTTTGAGTCAGTGTGTGTGTGTTTTTTTTTCCCTTCCTTCCCTCCCATGAATTGCTCTTTCTACCCAAAAAATCAACAGTTTCGAGTTGAAGAAGCGGGTCGGGGAGGGTAATAATTAGGAAAAGCGACGGGGCAGTATCGTCATTCTATGATATCAATACGGTGGTTTGCCTGAAAAACCAACGACCAATATTGATAGTGGGCCACACGTGTCAAAATCACTAGGACGATGGACATAAAGCTCTTGTCGCAGAAAGCCCGTCCGTGCGCGCGCGTGCTGCGCAAAACGACGCCCCAGGAACGCTTTTGCATAAAAGTAAACAACATCTGTTAGAATGATTGTTTTGTCCTTACAGTTTTTTGGCAAAAGTTTTTAAAAAATATATATATATATATATTTATATAAATTTAAGATAATTAGCGAAATATTCCTCATATAAGACTTATAAGGCCTAAGTCCATCAACTTTCCCTCTAAGGCATGTAGTCCATACAGTTTAGACATATTTCGGTGAGAGGACCCTACACACGTCACCTCATGGAGAGAGGTCCCTGGACATGTCACCTCATTGAGAGAGGTCCCTAGACACGTCACCTTATATATTTTAATGATTGATTTGCTCTTTTAACTGATTAGGCATAAAATTTTAAAATTTTAAATTTTAAATCTTCCATTCTCCCTCTTTTTCTTCTTCAGTCCAGACATAGAAAGAGCCTAGGGTTTCCAGGATTGGATTGTGCTACGTTTGCGATCGATGGATTGGATCAAGGTTTTTTTTTATCCGGACTTTTGGATGTGGATCTTCGTTGCAGGAACAAGAGAGAGATCAATTTCGATCTCGAGAGGGCCACACTGATCCGATTTGTGCATAAATAAAAAGTTGCAGACACTCGACAAACAAGTTTGGGATCTTTTTTTAAGGCTGCAGACGACTGGAGTAGATTTGGTGTCCATCGCCATCACCGGAGAGAGGTTCTTGATTCCAGATTGCAAACCAGATTAGAAGCACAGAGGGCTGCCATTATCGCTGCTATCGTCACCGAAACCGAAAGAAGAACAAAGAAGATTCTTGGGTTTGCCGCACTTCCCTTTGCCGGAGATGGAGCGGAACGCCATGATGATCATCGTCGGAGACTCCGCCGTCCACTGCCGCAGCTGTTGCGCCGTGGTCGGAGAAGGAATGAGCATCGTTTTCATCGTTTCTGGTTACATAAACCTAAGGAAGAAGAACCAATTCTGCTTGCGGCAGAAGACCAATTTGGGTTTGGTTCCAGATTGTGTTCGGGTCGGTTTGGGAGGGTTGGTTCCAGGTCAGGTCATCCCCATTCTAGTAAAAGTCAAATTTATCTGAGTTCTGTATTTTTTATCAAATTTATTTGAATTTTGGACAAATCTATCTGAGTTTTTAGCTATTTAATTGACTTCCGGAACAAATTTATTTGAGTTTTGGACAAATTTATCTGAGTTCTGGACAAGTCTATTTGAGTTTTTGGCTATTTATCTGACTTCTGAAATAAATTTATCTGAGTTCTGGACAAATTTATCAGTGTTTTTGGCTATTTATTTGAGGTTTGAAACAAATCTATCTGAGTTTTTTGCAAATTTATTTGAGTTTTGGAAAAATTTAGGTTAGTTTCTGACAAATTTATCTCCATTTTAAAAAAATTTAACTGAGTCTTTGAAAGAATCTTTCTTTGTTTTTGGCAAATTTATTTATATTTTCTTTGATCTATTTGTGTTTTTGAATTTTATTTGTGTCTTTTGAAATATATTTTTATTTTTTGAAATAAATTTAACTGAGTTTTTGACAAAAAAAACTTGAGTTTTTTGCCACATTGTTCGCTAATTTGGAAAATTGGGTTATCTTAGTTTTGGCAAATGAATTTGCTTTTTTTTAATTTATTTGCATTTTTTAATTTTATTTACGTCTTTTGAAATTTATTTGAGTCTTTTGAAATTTATTGATATTGTTTTGAAATTTATTTGGATCTTTTGAAATGATTTTCATCTTTTAAAATTTATTTATATCTTATGAAATTTATTTGTGTCTTTTTAAATGTATCTGCATTTTTTTTTTAAATTTATTTGCGTTTTTTGAAATTCGTTTGAAAATCTCATTAATGAGATTCCATTAATCGTGGCCCATTAAATGGTAGTTGACTATTATTAATGGGATATCTTACCAATCATGGGATATGATTTAAAGAAATGGTAAATTAGACGTATCAAGTATGAGAATGTGTGAGAGGACATTTGGTTGCATGACTTTTTTTTGTGGACTGTTTGCAACAAAGTCATATTTTGAGGAACCTTTCACCGAATCCCCCTAAAAATTTTGGCCAGAGAGATGCTCCTATGAAATTATCTCTCATCTTATTGTATGAGGTAGGGTGAGGGCCCTCACATTTAAATTGTTGACATTAAATATGGATGTGAGGGGTTTCACTTTATCTCTTATAATAAGGTGAGAGATGCTCTTATAGGAACACCTCCTTTTTTAGAAAAAGCACATAAAGATTTGAGTATTTCAGAAAACTATATAACTTTTACACAATTCTTTCAATCAAGTCATCTCCCTAAATTTTTTTTTGAATTACAAAAACACCCTTGTCTTATAAGGTTTTTGTCTTTTCTTAACCTCTTTATTTTCCAAAATTGGTGATTTTCATTTTGATTTTAATGATTGTAACAATTTAAGGAAGCTTGAGTTTTAGGCATTTGGAATTTTTTTAACCATCCATGCATAAAGATAGTTGTAGTGGACCCCACTATGCCATTTAAGGTAGGTGTAGGACTTGATCATCTCTCTTAAATGGTTTATTAAATAAAGGGAAAATTTGGAAAATGAGGCTAGGTTTTCAGCCATTTGGAATCCCCTTTTTAACCATCCATGCATAAAGGTAGTTGGAGTAGTCCCCTCTATGTCATTTAGGTAGTAGTAGGAATTGATCATTTCTCTTAAATGATTTATTAGAAGGGAAATTTGAAAAATAAAGCTAGATTTTTAGCCATTTGGAATCCCTCCTTATAAACCATCCATGCATAAAGATAGTTGAAGTGGGTCCCACTAGGTCATTTGGGTTGGACCTAATCATTTCTCTTCAATAATTTATTAAAGAGAAATTTTGAAAAATGAAGCTAGATTTTCAGCCATTTGGAATCCCTTTTTTAGCTATCTATGAATAAAGGTAGTTGAATTGGCCCCACTAAGTCATTTGGGTTTAACTTGATCATTTCTCATATATGATTTATTAAAGAAGAATTTTGAGAAATGACATAAGGGTATTTTTTTCATTTCTTATGTTTTTTTTTTTATAGAGAGGACTTGATTGAAAGAACTTTTTAGAACTTCTTTACTTTTTGAAAATTTCAAATCTCATGTAATTTTTTTTTTAAATGAGCCCAACTTCAATTTTAATTTTTTTTTATTTTTTACGACAGGGGCTTACCCATGATATAACCCACATGTCTATTCCCCTAAGTGCACGTTGGAAATCCACAAATGCGCTTCGAGTAAGTCTAGGGTTGCGTTCTAGTACAAGATGCGCGAAGCGAAGCATACCGATGCCTTATGCCTCTCACCCAGCTCTCATTTGGGTATTTTGTCTTTGCACTTTACGAAAAGAAAATAGAATCAAAGAAAGTTTTAGACATGAACATTCCACTTAGGGAAGTTTTCAAATACCTTAAAAATGACAAAAGTTTTAAAACTTTTTGAATCGGTCCCTAAGCCTTCCAATAAGCTTTCAATTAAGGATTTCCTGCCATTTGAAGGTATTTCTGGGGACTTTTTCCCTCAGTATTTTGGAAATGCCCAGTTACCCTTCTTATAAGCCATTATGGTTTTGGCAGCCCCTACATGCAACCGATTGTTGTAGGAACACCGACTGTCCTTGATTATTGTGAGGACGACAGTAAATGAAATGAGGAGAATATAGAAGAAGTGAATAGGTGTTTTATTTCAATGAAGGGTAATTTGAGTGTTTTAAAAAAATGAAAAAAAGGTGCCGAAAAATAATTTAAATGGACGGATGCTCTTAATTGATAACTTACTGAAAAGTTTAGGGACTAATTTGAGAAGTATTGAAAGTTGTGTCCTTTTTTTTAAAATAAGATAAAAACTTAAGGCCTTTTTTGAAATTTTCCCTTCCACTTATTACCTTTGAACACTTGAGTTCGGATCTTGACTAAATCATAAGACCCTTTTTTTTTTTTTTTTTTCTGGGTAATAAAGAGATTGTATTCAACAACAAGCACAAACAACAAAAAGGAATAGGATTTAGACACCTAAAAAGAAACAATCATAATCCATTAAAATTGGCTTCATTCTCAAAGCAGAGTTTAGCAAGCTAGTGGGCCCACTTGTTAAAGACCTTAGGAGTATAGCTGGCATGAATTATCTCACAATACTTAAAAGACACAATAATTTCCTCGACTACAAGCTTAATTGCCCAATTTGCTTCTTCTTTGATCTCTTTAATTACCTCAGTAGCATCTAATTAACAAAATATGAATCTTGGAAAAGTCTTTCTCCTTCCTTAGCTTTGCTCATCGCTAGTAAGAACACTCTTGCTTTTGTTTCTTTAGAAGAGAATAATTAAAAATATACTTTGAGCCATGATATCAATGATGAATGGTATGGATTGATATAAGGCTTTTTTATGCTGTGAGATCAATAACCTTTAGTTTTTATTAACCTTGGGTTGCTTAATACTATTAAATCAATGGCGAAGTTAATCTCATTCGCCCGACATTTGCATGACCCTTATTTGTGAAAAGACCTTTCAATATATCATACCCCATTCATAGGTATACGTCCAAATGGGCCCCACAAGCTAGTGACAGGGCCGAGATTTTCTCTTGAGAGGGGCAAAAGTTTCTCTGAGCGAGGAATTTTAGAAAGAACTAAGGATTTTACTACACTATACCTCAAAAATATTATTACAATATAATGGGTACAAAAAAGTGATGGACTAGTTATTATATTATGTTCCAAAAACATTTTAAAAAATAAATTTAGATTGCTCTTTATATCCAACAATGATAAAAATGGGTGTGAAAGACTAGAGAAGAGTTTTAAATTGAATAATTTTAGCATTTTTACTCGTAAGTACATTATTTTGATTGAAAATTAAATTAAATAATTTTCAAGATCATAACATCAGGTTGATGTTTATAAAAAGCTTTGATCTTTGGCCGGTTGTTCAGAGCTCAAATCCTTTCTAAAACTTGAATAAAACCGCCAACTATGAAGGAACATTTGACATATAATTACTATAAAAAAAACTTTTAAGTACCTTTAATTATAGTAACTTGAAATTTCTTACTTAATTAGAAATTAAATTAGATTTATTTAATCTAAATCTTGAAGTAAAATGCTAAAAACTCAAAATTTGATAATAAATTAAATGAATTGGCTTATGAATTTCAGACTTTGAGAGGATTATGATTCTAGGCTTAATAATGGGCAAGAAAAAGAAAGAACAAAAGGAGAAAAATCACACCATAATGCATACCCCATTGGTGGTTTGATGAGTTGTCTTTTTCATTAGTAAGAGACCAAAATTCCCTTATGTGTCAAAATCCCCTAGTGTGTTTTAAGAGTGCTACTACCTGCACACTGTAAATACCTCTCCACACACTGCATTTAAAATAATAAATAAATAATAAAAAAGTTCCTAAACTAACCCTATCCCTCTCCTTCCTTCTGTCTCCATCTCCCTGCTCCGGCCACCTCTGCCCGACCCCGTCGCTCCCCCGCCACCGGCAGCCCCTCGCTTGACGCGATCCCTCTCACTCTCCTTCTTCCTCTCCCTATCTCTTGTTTCGTGGATGGTGGGAGTAGGGCTGGGGAGGGCTAGGGGTGGGCTGAGGATGGAGATGAGGGCGGGTGGAAGAGAGAGGGAAGGGCTAGGGATGGGGATGGGGATGGGGATGAGGATAAGGGCGAGTGGGGGTTGCTGGAGCAGGAGAGGAAGAGAGAGGGAAGGGTGGCGGCTGGCGGGGGAGATGGGGCTGCGGGTGGGGGCTGCAGGAGAGGAAGAGACAAGGAAGGGTGGCGGCCGCCCGGTGGGGGGGGGGGTTGTTAGGTTCTTGTTTGTTGCAATTTTGATGGATGCACATTCACATTCACTGTCAAATGATCACACACATGAGCTCTTAGGTTTTTGACTTTGGAATCTTGGATTCTACTTGCATTTGCACATGTTTTTGAAATGAATTTGATTCATGCATGTTTTGGAATCCAAATACTTTTGAAAACCTAATTTTTTGTGCATTAATTTTGGAAAATCAAATTGAGAATTTAGGTTTGTGCCTTGCATACATATTTCATTTTTAGAATCATTTTAGTATGCATGGAGCACTCTGGCCTTGAGTTTAAGTTGCACATTTGGGATTTTGAAAAATCAGCAAAGAACTCTTCCTAGGTCAGTTTACCCGGTCGACCCTCCCCTGTGCTCGGTCGACCGGCCCAACTGGCCTGCTGGAAAATGGCCATTGTACCCGGTCGACCGAGCCAGGCCCAGGTCGACCGGGCAACTAGCCGTTGGGCCAGGTCGACCCGGGGGTCACGGGGTCGACCGGGCCAACTAGCCGTTGGACTGTTTTTTAGTATAAAGTCCATTCTATTCCATCCTTTTTAAGGGCTTGATGATTGAACCTTTGAAACTCCATTGAAGCCAAAAGAAGTGGAATAAGTCAATAGAGCTAGAAGGTCATTGGAAATCAAATGCTTGAGTTTTAAAAAGGTATCTCTTACTAGTTATTTTGATTTTCATTCAAATTAGAATCAATGCATGTTTAAATCTTTGTATTTTCATAAATGCATGATTTCTAGCTTTTAAAGAGTTGTTTTGCAAACTCATTATCATCTTTGGAATATTAGAATGGTTTGCAATCACTCTTGTCTAAGTCACATGTGTTCTTAGACTTTAATATTCATACAACTTGTTTTAGTTCATTTCTTTAAGTTGTTTGAATCTTTCATGTGATTAGCATTTATCTTCAATCATCATTTTCTAAGCTTTGATTTTAAAATGCATCAAGCATTCATTTAAGAGTTTCATTGTAGAATTTGATTGAAGTAAAACATTCATACACTTGTGCACACACTTTAGCTTATTTTAGTGTATGTTTGTAATTTGAATCACACCTTCATATCAGCTTATTTAAGAGGCATTTCATTTGTGCTTAAATTGTATCTCTTAAAGTGTTCTTGAAGAGACACCTTCTTAGACAAATTCTTCATTGTAAAGGTTATTGCTTAGCCTTAGAAAAGCACATTGTAAAGGTTATTGCTTAGCCTTGAAAAGCATCTTGTAAAGGTTATTGCTTAGCCTTGGAAAAACATCTTGAAAAGGTTGTTGTTGAGCCTAGAAAAAACAATATTGTTAAGGTTATTGCTTAGCCTAGTAAAAAGCATAGTTAGTGGAAATCCGGTGGGGTGATTAGATCACAAGCCGGTAGTGGACGTATGCATTGAGGCCGAATCACTATAAATCTTTGTGTAGTAGTGTTTGCTTGTGGTGATTGTTTTCTTAGCTTCCGCATCTTGTCTGGTAAATCATTATATGTGACTTGTTTATCTTAAAGAATTAAAATTGGTCTAAATTGGTCATAATTGAAGCTCACCCTATTCACCCCCCCCCCCCCCCTCTAGGGTTCGGATCTTCGGACTTTTAATTGGTATCAGAGCCTCTTGCTCTATCTTTTATGATCAAGTGTTTTTAGAACTCTTGATTAGGTGTAAAAAACCTTGAGTCATAACCCTAGATTTGTGTTTGAATGAATACTATTGAAATGGATTCCACTAAGGTAGGTTGTTTAGACTTTTGTGTAGATTCTCCTAGACCTCTCATTCTTCCATCTATTGGAGATTCAAACCTTCACATAAATGAATCTCAATGTGAGTTAAAAAAAGAAGATTATGATGAAGATGAACTTCAACAAGCCTATGAGGAATTATATACATTATCTTTAGGGTTTAATAAGAAAAACAAAAAAATTAAGAGAAGAATAAAAAAGACTAAACAAAGAATTAGTTTCTTCTAAAGATGAACTTAGAAAGAAAGAAGAAGTCATACAATGCTTAGACTCTAAGTTTATGATCTCTTTAAATAACTTATCAAATATCAAAGATGAACTAAATGAAATTAAGATAAGTTATGATGATCTTAAAAAGGAAAATTTAAACCTAAGAGATCAATTAAAAAGGCAAGACAAAGACTTTATCAATTTAGAATCCAAGTTGACAATTTCCAAGTAAAACTTGTCTAATGCACAAAGTATTGTAAAAAACTTAGAACTTGGATATAATGTTGTTAATGAACTTAAACTCGAATTAAAACTTGCCAATGAAGAGCTAAATAATTATAAGGAAATTGAAAATGAATTATCAAAAGTTAAAAATGAAAATTCAATCCTTATAACCAAAGTCACTCAACTAGAAGGATACAAACAAAAGTATGAGTGCAAGTTTACCCAAAGTGAAGAGAGACTTGAAAAATTATTTAAATTGGGTAAACCTCATGGAGATAGGACGGGTCTTGGTTTTGATAAGTATACTTTATATGACCCTAAATTCACCAACACGTTTGTGAAAGGTGAGTCCTCTTTCTCTAGCACTTTCTCTCCTATGTCCAAAATTAAATGTCATTATTGTGATAAAGAAGGACATTTCAAGTTTGAGTGCAAATTAAGGAAAAGTCATATGTCTAAACCCATCTTTGAACCTAAGAAAGTTAAATCTAATACTATGAAGGGTAAGACTTTGAATTCCAAGGAAGACTCTAAGAAGTTCAAACAAGTTAAAACAATTCACAAAGAGTCATCCAAGATAGATTTTAAAAAGACTAAACATCAAAATAAATATATCAAAAAGAATCTTCTCACTTTCCCTCCTTTAACCTTAGAAATGAAAGAATTCTTGAAAAAGGTTGAAAAGTTAAAATTAAAATTCAAAAGACAAAAAGGAGGAAAAGCTAAAAGAAATGAAAAGAATAAAAAGAAAATGAAACACCAACTTCCTAAGACTAATCATCAATCTAAAATAGTCAAACCTCAAAGATTTGATGACAAGTCTAAAAGAATTAAATCCTCATCTCCTTTAGTTGGTGGAATTTCCAAAATAGTCTCCAAAGCCCAAGACCTTAGATGGATACCTAAGGTTAGACCTTTAGAAGATTACTAAGGTTTCTTAGATAGATAGGACCAACCCTTTCTCTTAGTCATATGATTAGTTGGTCTTGTTTCTACTCTCTTAGTATTTCTTTAGGCTTTTAGATTCATTTAATTGAGTCTTGTTTGTTGATTATGCATTTTGAATTTAGAATGGTATTTTATGATTAAATGCATGATTTTGATCAAATTGAGTTGAATAAGCTTTGAAAAAGTTATATCTTCTAAATCAATTGATTTGTTTTTCAAATTGTTTATTTTTGAATGATTTCTTAGTCACATTCTTGGTTTGTCAAATTTAAATGAATTTGAAAAATGATTTTCATCATACAAGTCTTCTTTTCTTCAAAAGGAAATATTTTAGAATTGATTTTTGAAAAATCTCTTTTTTAAAACTTTTTAAGTTTGTGTGATAACTGAGGGTCAGGGTTTACTGCTTTCAAATTGAATCTTTCTTTTTTCCTTGTTTTCTCCTGATCTGATCAGAATTTCAGTCTGACTCAGTTAGCCCTGTCGACCGGGCTAAGTGGCCGGTCGACCGGGCCTGCGGTTCAGCCACATAAACTGATGCGCAGTTTCAGTTCTGTTTTAAACAGAACATGTTCCCTTCTTCTGTAGGTCGACCGCGCTGAGCCCATCTTCCATTGTGTTTCTTCCTTCTCCTCTTCTTTCGATCTCCTGTTTAATCTCTTCTTTTTCTCTGGATTTCTTTCTCTTCCGTATGGTCATCTCCTTCATCCTTCACTGTGAAGTCGTCTATTCTCTGTGCAGTCAGCACCTCCACTGTCTTCTCCAACCTCTGTAGTTTCCATCTCTGTTTGTTTGTTTCTCTCTTTTTGTGGTGTTTTGTGCTTTTCTTCTCTGTTTGTAGGATCTATTGTAGCCATTTGGTCACCCCCCTGGCATCATTCAGTTGTGAAGCTTTCAGCTCCAATCTCTGCACACCAACTGTTTGAAATTTTGCCTGAACGAGAGTTTCATCCAAATCAGCCACTGTTTGGTCTTGTCTGTTGAAAATTTCTAGTGCCTAGTAAGATCATAATTTCTGGCAGACTCTTCAACCTTTTCCAGCCAACCTAACTCTCATTCTTGACTGATTAAATGAGCTGTCTCACTGTTTTTGGCTGTTTAAGTAGGCTGTCTAGCTCACCTTCTCTCTTGGCACTTTCCAGATTTACCTTGCTGTCTTGAGCATCTCTCACTTTGATTTCTTTCGATGGCTCGAACAAAACAAACATGGAGGAGATCTTCTAAGAAAGCCAAACCGGTGAAGCTACTACTTCCCATAGATCTCCCTCCACTTCTCCGGAGCTTGGCCCACCTCCTGAGATTAAATTCAACCCCCTTCGTTCCCCATCTTCTGTTGTGAAATCGTTTAGGAACGAAGGGATCATTGTTGAGAAATTCTGTGTTGTTAGTGACCTTATGGACTACCAAGTCCCTGCCATCTTAGAAGCCATAGGTTGGGGAAATATTCTGACTTGGAGTGGCAAAACATATGCCTCATCTGTCCATGGCCTATACGAATCTATTTGTGCTACATCTGCAAACTCCTTCACTATTAGATTCGTTCACGTTGAGGAGACAGTTACCATTGATTCGATCTCTTCCATCCTTGGCATTCCTAGGTCGAATGGACCAAAGTTCATTTCAGAAGTCCTTCCACTCGATGAGAGAGAGTCTGTCACCACTGCTCTATGTGGTCATCCTAAAGAGTGGTCAGCCAAAAATTGTCTCCAGGCCTCCTCAATGATTCCCTCCCTCCGGATTATTCATTTCATTTTCACTCACTCTATATACCCGAGGAAAATGAATAGGACAGAAGTCACTCCTTACATGGCGAATCTTCTTCACAATGTGATTACCGGGGTGCCCATGTGTCTATCGTCTATTATTATGCACCACATCATTCGTGTGATCACTGGCTCCCAGCCATGTGCTGCTCCATTTGGATATCTTATCACTCAGATTGCTCGTTCCTTTGGAGTGATTCCTCCTGACTCAGAGAGATCAGAGCCAACAACAGTCTTCAACAAGACCAACATTCTTCTGATGAGGCTTCCTCCACCACCTCGGGCAAATCCTGTAGCTGAAGGAGACGAAGAGGTAGAGGCTACAGATTTAGAGATTGCAGATCAGCAGCAGCCTCAGCCACCTCAGCCTCAGGCCCCTCCTCGGCGTACTATGGAGGAGCGCATGTCATCCTTGGAGCAGGTGGTTACTACCATGCGTGCTGAGTTTCATGAATTTCGTCAAGAGGCCTCAGGGATAATGCGCAAGACTTTGAAGTATTTATCGAACATCTCCAAGACCTGTAGGCACCTCGATGACACCATGCCTCCTACCCCTCCAGATTCTGCCTAGACCTTTTAGGAGTGCTTTCTTTTTGTTTTGGGGTTATTTTGGGTAGTGATAGATTGCTTTTCACATGTTGTATTCATTCTCTATCATCTAACTTGTTGTTTTGAGTACTGACCATAATCTTTTGTTAATGTATTGGTCAAGTACTTAGTGATCCTTGTACTGAACTTATCTTGGTATATAAATGAAAGTACAGTTTCACATTTCTTCTATTTTCTCCTTTGTGATTCTCTTGATGGATGCTTTATGTTGTTTTGAAGCTTTAATATGTTAAATCAATTTATATCTGTTATCGTAGCTTCATTCAAACAATGCATACACAAATCTATATACATGATAATCTGTTTCGCATTACAATTGTATTCTCATTTGGCAATAGGTGCTACTGAAAGGTATATGTTTTCTCATGTATACAGGTTCCTTTGCAATTCGATGTCAAAGGGGGAGAAAAAGATCAAGATCTATGTACTGTTAAAGGGGGAGAAAAATATCAGATCTATCTATTGTCACATAGGGAGAAAAGAATAGAAAATCTGAAGATCAGACAGAAAGAAGACCAAACCAAGGGGGAGTGAAGAACAGATCTAACTAAGGGGGAGATCTGTTTCAAGAGCCAAAGTGAAGATTGCTTGGTTGTTAAGAGCAAAGGAGAGCTCTAACCAAGGGGGAGAAATCAACTTGGAAAGATTAAAGTCAAAAGCTCTCGACGAATCGGTCATGCGGTCGAAGCTACATTCAAGTGATTTCTAGTTCAGAGCTGTCAAAAAGATCCAAAGTCCTTTAAGTGCTGCGATCATAAGAGTTGCCATTAAATTGCAAAGGGGGAGATTGTTAGGTTCTTGTTTATTGCAATTTTGATGGATGCACATTCACATTCACTGTCAAATGATCACACACATGAGCTCTTAGGTTTTTGACTTTGGAATCTTGGATTCTACTTGCATTTGCACATGTTTTTGAAATGAATTTGATTCATCCATGTTTTAGAATCCAAATACTTTTGAAAACCTAATTCTTTGTGCATTAATTTTGGAAAATCAAATTGAGAATTTAGGTTTGTGCCTTGCATACATATTTCATTTTTAGAATCATTTTAGAATGCATGAAGCACTCTGGCCTTGAGTTTAAGTTGCACATTTGGGATTTTGAAAAATCAGCAAAGAACTCTTCCTAGGTCAGTTTACCCGGTCGACCCTCCCCTGTGCTCGGTCGACCGGCCCAACTGGCCTGCTGGAAAATGGCCATTGTACCCGGTCGACCAAGCCAGGCCCAGGTCGACCAGGCAACTAGCCGTTGGGCCAGGTCGACCCAGGGGTCATGGGGTCGACCGGGCCAACTAGTCGTTGGACTGTTTTTTAGTATAAAGTTCATTCTATTCCATCCTTTCTAAGGGCTTGATGATTGAACCTTTGAGACTCCATTGAAGCCAAAAGAAGTGGAATAAGCCAATAGAGCTAGAAGGTCATTGGAAATCAAATGCTTGAGTTTTAAAAATGTATCTCTTACTAGTTATTTTGATTTCCATTCAAATTAGAATCAATGCATGTTTAAATCTTTGTATTTTCATAAATGCATGATTTCTAGCTTTTAAAGAATTGTTTTGCAAACTCATTATCATCTTTGGAATATTAGAATGGTTTGCAATCACTCTTGTCTAAATCACATGTGTTCTTAGACTTTAACATTCATACAACTTGTTTTAGTTCATTTCTTTAAGTTGTTTGAATCTTTCATGTGATTAGCATTTATCTTCAATCATCATTTTCTAAGCTTTGATTTTAAAATGCATCAAGCATTCATTTAAGAGCTTCATTGTAGAATTTGATTGAAGTAAAACATTCATACACTTGTGCACACACTTTAGCTTATTTTAGTGTATGTTTGTAATTTGAATCACACCTTCATATCAGCCTATTTAAGAGGCATTTCATTTGTGCTTAAATTGTATCTCTTAAAGTGTTCTTGAAGAGACACCTTCTTAGACAAATTCTTCATTGTAAAGGTTATTGCTTAGCCTTAGAAAAGCACATTGTAAAGGTTATTGCTTAGCCTTGAAAAGCATCTTGTAAAGGTTATTGCTTAGCCTTGGAAAAACATCTTGAAAAGGTTGTTGTTGAGCCTAGAAAAAACAATATTGTTAAGGTTATTGCTTAGCCTAGTAAAAAGCATAGTTAGTGGAAATCCGGTGGGGTGATTAGATCACAAGCCGGTAGTGGACGTATGCATTGAGGCCGAATCACTATAAATCTTTGTGTAGTAGTGTTTGCTTGTGGTGATTGTTTTCTTAGCTTCCGCATCTTGTCTGGTAAATCATCATATGTGACTTGTTTATCTTAAAGAATTAAAATTGGTCCAAATTGGTCATAATTGAAGCTCACCCTATTCACCCCCCCCCCCCTCTAGGGTTCGGATCCTCGGACTTTCAGGGGGGAGATGGGGGCTGCCGGAGCAGGGAGAGGAAGAGAGGGTGATGAGGCTGCTGGTGGGGGTTACCGAAGTAAGAGAGGAAGAGGGGGAAGGGCGGCGGCTAGCGGGCATGGGGTTGCGGGTGGGGGCTGCCGGAGCAGGGAGAGGAAGAGAGGGAGATGGGGTGGCGGCTGGCGGGGTTGCCGGAGCAGGGAGCGGAAGAGAGAGGGAAAGAGAGGGGTAAGGGTAATTTAGAAAAAAATTTATTATTATTTTAAATGCAATGTGTGGAGAGGTATTTGCAGTGTGTAGATAGCCACTCTCGTGTTTTAAAAGTTTCATTCTTTGCTAAGAGGAAAAAAAAGAGTGTAGAGGGGCAAACAAGAGAAATAGAAAAGTTGAGGAGTGGCAAAATGATATGATCAAAATATATATACCCATATATTTCTCTTAATTTAAGGGGAATGAACAAGTTGAGAGGGGACAATTGATCCCGCTCATAACAGAAGTCAGAATTTTTGAAATATATACCACAAAGAATCACTCCATTAAAGACATTTAGTAAATATTCATAAAAATAGCTAAGATTTAAGAACCAAAGGCGAGTGTATGTATGAATGGCAATAAAATAATTAAACTTTTCTTGGAAAATGAATTAAGAATAGGTGGAAAATGTATTCAAGCCATCACCCTAATTAGTGATAGGAATTCCAACTTTTGCCAAAAAAAGACCAGATCTTAAGCCCTTTTTCCCCCTCAAACTACAAGTGCCTGTAAATCTCAATATTTTAACAAACAGGCCCCAAGATTGAAACACTGAAAAACCACACTAGTAGTAGGGTTGTAAATGGGTCGGTTCCAGTTTAGGTCTATAGTGGGCCCAGAACCGGGACCATTACGGAGAAGTGGAACCGGACCTAGAACCGTTTCAGGTTCGGTTTTTTGGCTCCGGAATCGGAACCAGAACCATATATGGGACGGGTCTGGATTCGGGTCCAGATCTAGTTAGAGAATAATATTTAAAATATATGATTTTTGTGAGAGATTTTTAAAAATTGAGACAATATGTCAAGTCTAGGGTCCACGGGTCTGAACTAAGGTGGCACCGAACCCATACCCATTTACTTATCGGAGCCTAAATAAGAACTCAGACCTGATTTTTAACGGATCGAAACCTTCAAATAATCGAAGAATCGATGATCCATTTACATCCCTAACTAATAGTTACTCAATATAACTCATAAAATCCACATCCAACTTAACACACACACACAAAAGAAAAAAAAAAAGAAAAGAAAAAAAAGAAAGGGTAATCCGGTCCTGCTTGCGTGTATAATTGTGATTTTAAACAGTTTGGGCCACCACACTGTGCATCAAGGTGGCCCCACACAAGTTGGTGTGGCTTGTGAGCAGCCAAGTAATGACGTCGGTGGGGGATCATTTCACTTAAACAGTGTGAAAGGGACCCCACCGCATTCATAAAAGAGTTTGGAAGTTTCTCTAACTCGAAAATTGTGAGTTCGGATCACCTATCTCGTTTGTTATATCTTTACCGTGAGTGGACCAATAATATTCCACCACGTCATCCAAAATTTCATATAATTCTCTAGTTAAAAAAAATAAAAATAAAATAAAAGAGATTACCTAAAATCATAAATGATGTGGCGAAATATTATTGGTTTAATTACAATAAAGATATAACAATGCGATTGGTGATCTCGACTCCAAAATTGTACATTAGCTCTTGCCCAAAGGGCCCAAGTGAGTCAACGGTCATGACCACGAGAACAGTGGGCCCCACATCCAATAAATGATGCCAATGGTCTACAGTAAATACCTTCGATAGCACGGGGTACTCCTGTCAAGTCTTAAAAACAAAAAAAAAAAGATCTGAATGCAGAAGGTTTTAAATCCAACGGCTCTTAACACGCTCTCGGTACGGACAACGTGGGCCCACCAAAGAGAATCGGCCCGTCAAGGTAAAACCGACCAGTGGGCCCCACCTGACGTCCTCTATGACAGTAAGGTCAAATCACACCGTCGATTCGCGCCACGTACACCAAACTCAAGCAGAGGGTTATCCTCGCGTCGTCGGTTGCCACGTAGGACGCCCACGTGGACACACAGTCCTAGTCAGCACCTCCTCTATCATCCCTTTTATATATAACTATAAGCCGTCCGCTTGCTCCCAGAAATCCTCGAAAACCGATTTCGCATTTCTTCCCCCTGAAAGCGCCGGAGCTACGGTCGCCGTCACCTGAGATGGGGATTCCGGCCACTTTCTCGCCGGAAATATCCGATCCTTGTTCGAATTCTCTTACGTGCTCCTCATTCGCCTCAATCGCTTGCGGAAATCAAAACCCTAAGCAAAAGCGACTTAAGCAGAGGTTTTAAGCTATTCCTTGCTTGTTGCGATAATTCAGGTCAAGTTATATAAAGATGGCTTCCAAACGCATCTGATTCCGCGTAGAATCTTGTAGTTTCTGTAGAATTTAAGGTTTTCTTGTAGAATTCTTGTGGAGGTGAGACTGTTTCTTGTTTGATTAGGGCTTCTGAATGAGAAAATGGATGATCGGATGTAGTTATGGTGTTCTAATCGTTTAGGAATTTTCAATTTGAGAGGTTTTTGTAGTCGATTTGCTCGATTCGAAACTTGAAATTTAGGAGTCGGTACTGATTGAGGTTTTTTGAGTTTTGAATTGAGGTTTTTCCCCAAAATTGTCATGTTTAATCTGTAGATGGCTTGAATATAGGTTTTGATTACCTGAATTTCGATAGCATTAGCCATGCCATTTCCGATGAAGATCCAACCGTTCGATCCTTCATCTGTATCGAAAGGACCGTTCCGAAATGATCCGCCGAAACCAGTGGCGAAATCGGTGTTCAAGCGACTGTTCGAGCGGCCGTTCTCGAGCGTAATGCGAATCTCATCAGCGGAAAAGCTCGTCGGTGGCGGCGGAGAGCAGCATTGCAGCAGCGAATTCGAGCCGAGCTCTGTCTGCTTGGATAAGATGGTGCAGAATTTCATAGAGGAAAGCAATGAGAAGCAGGCAAAGTGTGGCAGAAACCGATGCAACTGCTTCAATGGAAATTGCGAAGATAGCTCCGACGATGAATTCGACTTTCCTGGTGGAACTGCCGACGCTCCGGCCGGTGACGCTTGCGAAATCCTCAAGGTAACGATCGTAATCGCCGACTCTGTTTCTCCTATCGATTCCATTGATGGAAAAAAAAAAATTCTGATTTTTAATTGTTCCTTTCCTTTGTATCAGAGCCTCGTTCCTTGCTGTAGCGTATCGGAACGAAATCTCTTGGCTGACACAGCAAAAATCGTTGAGAAGAACAAGATCTGCAAGCGCAAAGACGATTGCAGAAAGACCGTCACTGATGGACTTCTATCTCTCGGTTACGATGCATCAATCTGCAGATCCCGCTGGGAGAAATCCCAATCCTTTCCAGATGGTACTCTCTCTCTCTCTCTCTCTCTCTCTCTCTCTCTCTCATGTTCCAAAATTGCATTTTGCTCTTAAATTTCAGGACAATGCTTCTCTCTTTCCCCAATAAAAATCTCGTCTTTCCTGAGTTTCATTTCAGGAGAATACACGACATTCTCTGAAACTCGCATTTTTCCGACTATTAATTTTAGGAGCATACATCACTCACACACACTACAATAAAAATCGCATCTTTTTTACTCAAATTTCAGGAGAATGCCCCTTTCTGTAATAAAAATCGCATCTTTTTGTAAATTCTCAATTCTCAGGATCATACATACAAAACTCTCTCTTCTCTATCACAGAAATTGCAATTTTTTATTTTATTTTGATTTTCAGGAGAATACGAGTACATAGACGTAGACATAGAAGGCGAGCGGCTGCTGATCGACATCGACTTCAAATCGGAATTCGAGATCGCTCGATCGACCAAGAACTACAGGGCCATCCTCCAATATCTTCCGTCTATCTTCGTGGGCAAACCCGACCGCCTCCAGCAGATCGTGGCTGTTGTTTCAGAGGCCGCGAAACAGAGCCTGAAGAAGAAGGGTCTTCACGTCCCGCCGTGGAGGAAACCTGAGTACATGAGGGCGAAATGGCTCTCCCCTTACCAGCGCTCGAGAACCGCCTCGGACATCACCGTGTTCGAAAACCCCCCTTGCCCGATCCAAACCCAGAATTTCTCGGGCGAGTTCGAACTGATTTTCGGGGATACGAAAGACCCTGCTGAGCCTGAGGAGTCTGTGCCGGTCTCGGCCGATAAATCGGGTGAGGAGAAGATAACGGTTGTTGTGTCTCCGTGGCAGCCACCGGCTATTAAACCCAGAGTTTCTGGCGCGAAGATCGTCACTGGTTTAGCTTCTGTTCTCAAAGAATAATAACTATATATATATATATATATTTTTTTTTTTTTTTCTCTTATCTTTTTGAGAATCAGTCTCGTATAATGTTTTGAATTTTGATCCCCCTTTCTTTTTATCTGGAGGGGTTTGTATGAAAAGCTTCTAATTCTACTGATATAGAAATAATAACACCATATACTATTACTAATGATGAAGTGAAACTCGTTCCTTCTCCTTTCATTTAAGTTTTTGTTATGAGTTTATGATTTGTTTTGCAGTTTGGTTTCTCGTGCAAGGGAAAGAAAAGTTTGGAGGGAGGAGAAGGCTGTCTCGAACTCCGTGGGAGCGGAGGCAGATCCCATGACAAATGCGTGATCTTCCTCTACTTCTAAGAAAACCGCGTTTGTAGAAAAAAACTACTCAACGGATTCCGGTTTCTGGTATTTAACTTTCGAAGGAAGACTTGTCGGTGGTAGAGTAGTCCTGATGTACATTATTTCACCTGTAGTGTCTCAGAGCTACGGCCCTTACGAGGATAAGAAGAGCCAATTGATAATGAAGGTGTGGACCAGGACCATCATGTCATGGTTAAAAACGAAAAAGGAGGTGGTTTTATGAATAAGAAAGGGATTGTAGATCAATCTTTAGGATTAGGTTTGTCTTTTTATGCAGAGAATCAACCTCGTCTAAATCCAACGGCCAGTAACCTTGATCAGTCAGCCAGATTATTTAGTTCGTCCTTCAAAACCATCTTTTTCACGGTGGGTCAATGGGTCCGCATCAATCGGGACGTTGATTCCTCTGTGAGAGAGAGAGAGAGAAAAAAAAAAAAAAAAAAAAAATTTCAACTGCTTTACCACGTTCCCACGCAAAGGTTGGAGTCGGTGAAAAAGGAATATCCATGATCCGAAACTTGGTAACGCGGTAACGCCTCAGCGGAATGAAAAGATTACTGAACTGACAAAGTGAGTGGGAGTGGGACCGTCATTTATTTATTATTATTATTATTATTACTACTACTGAAGTTACTTATAAGTAAGGAACGGGTGAATTTGTTTTTTCTTTTTTACCAAGGATTTCGAGTTATTTGGGTTGGAGTAATTCCTCTTAGTTTAATTGTAGTTCAGTGTAGTGTGGTAATGCAGTTTAAAATTTATAATTTTTGAGTACAAATTGTAATTTTAAGCCAACTAAACTGCCTTTTAAGATTTAATGATTGGAGTTTAACGAACGGCTGATTGAATCCGTTGGAAATAAGAGGGTACCCCAGCGCACAAAATTGTAGATGAGTCATGTCTACTACGGTGTACGGTTGCAGATGAGTCATGTCTACTACGGTCTACGGTACAAGATTATTTAACGCTCCAATTCCATTGTCATGTGTACGTTCTATTATTGTTTAGCCCTTTTTTGTTTTTACCCTTTCACGAGGATGAGGATGGAAGGTATTATTTTTTATTTTTATGCGATCCCGATGGAATCTATGAGATCTGCGTTTGTTAGGCTGGCTCAAAATTTCATCCTTGCTAATATAGAGCCCATCATCTATGTAGCACTTTTCGCACTCTTGTCATCCTATGGTTCCTAGGAGGCCTAATTTCACGCTCATGGAGATTTTATTCACTTTGGATAGTCTTAAAGAAAATTATGATTAAAACTTCATTGAATTATGGGGTTATTTAAATCAAAGGTTAGAATAATCTGATGGGATTGGTTTTCTTACTCATATCGATGAGAAGGCCTTTTCATTGCTCTCTCTATTCTTAGATATGCATCTAAGTGGGCCGTGCAAGCTGGATTGTAATTGAAGAGTGTGGTGTGCTCATGGAAGAATAATTTATTCTCGTTGGGAGCCATATGTATGGATGAGAAAAGAAAAGGTCCTAGTGGCATGAATCTGGAGAAAGTGAAATAAAGGACTGAACAAACTAGGTTAGCCCTTGGTTTTATTAGGCTTAATATAGTTTAATTCTTGTTATGGAATCTACTGGTGACTAACATCAGAATACTGTTAAGCGACTACTTGATGATATTTTGCCAGGTGAAAACTTGAGAGGTAAAATGAACAGCTAGGCCCAAATTCTTTGGGATTTGCCTAGGACATAAAAGGCCCAAAACTCGAGGAAAAAGAAAGAAGAAAGAAAAAAATACCAAGGGCTTTCTCACCTGAGGGCTCCATAACCTCACCTAAGATCTACTACCCTCATATGAGGGCGGGACCCAGCCTCCTATGGCCGAGTTAAGAAATAAAAAAAAAACAATTGAATGTAAAGTGTGTTTAAAGTGGCATTTGGTCCAATGCCAATCGAAAGAAGGGCTTTATTTAGAGCAGTTCAAATTTTACAAACTTTACTACAATTAATTGAAAGAGGTAGGTGGCACGATGGTAATAACTTAAGTTTGTGCATAGTATGATCGTCTTGAAAGTGCTTGGTTGTATTAAATAGGCAGGTTCATTACAGTCGTGCCCAGGTTGAAGTATATGCATTTAATGAGTCGGGTCAATAGGTCCACCGTGGACCCGTACATAAAAGACCCATTTACATCCTATGCCTTTTGCTTGCATTGGTGCTATCAACTGCTCTCCAGGCAAAATAATATTGTTTCTGCTTTTAAGGTTGTCCCACCAAATGAACTGTTCATCAGTTCACATGTGCCACCTGTACGGTGATGAAGATAGTGAGCTGGGTCTAATCGGGTGTGTCAAAGTTGCCAAGGCCCAGTGCATTTTGTTTGCGGGCCCAATATATAGGCTTGGGTCATAAATCTACCCCGGACCCTGCCCATTTGCAAAATATAAATACCTCAGTAGTGTTAAATATATATGTTGGCCTGGACAATGCTTCAAGCATAATGGGCAAAGGCGTGGCACATCTTTGAATACAACCATGGGTCGGAATACCATAGTTGTCAATTCCGTTCAGTTCCGCGGAATTGGAATTGGGTGGAATGGAATTGTCGTCTAAAAGTTTCCGGTCCTAATTCCAGTCTGTTTTGGTCATTCCAGCCCATTCCAATCCTAATTCCGGACCAATTCCACCCCAATCCGGCCAAGACTTTGTACTTCCATTCATATGTAATGAAAATTAGAAAATGGTCAATTATAGACTGCATTTTAATTTGAGTGATGTAAATTCAACTATTTTTTTTCAATTTTAGGTATTCTTTAATATATATATATATATATTTTTCATTTTTCAATCACGCCTTTTCCGAAATGGAACAGTGGAATTGACAGAAATGCTAAAACATTCCACTTTGGAGTCAAACCGGGCAACCGGAATGGAATTGACAACCATGTTGAATACAAAACCAAAGCCTAGTCCAACATCGGTCAAGGTTGATGTTGTCTTGGGCTGGTCCGGATCATGAGCAAACCCTAAAAGCCCAATTGGATGTAGAGAAAAGTAGGGAGTAAAAAATTAAAAAGTAAACACATTCTGCTCGTTGGGTTCATATTAGATGGATCACTGACATTAATGAGTTTAACTTGAGAAAGATTTATGGGTCAAATAGCAGGTCTTGATCGAACCTGAACCCTAATTGTTGATTGGGTTGAAAATGTCAAGTCAAACTCCAATAAATTATTGAATTGGGTTTCGTTTGGTTAGAGAGTTGGGTCAGGAATTAAAAGTCTAAAATCCCTACATGAAACTCCAAATATTTAATGAAAATGACACTGCTTATAAAACATTCAGGTACTGGATTGAAGTTTCATTCCTGTCATGATGGTACCTTGTTTTTTGACCTAACATAGATATCAAGATATCAGTCTATAGAGAAGTTTCTGCTGAAAATTGATTACTTTTCTGAGATTTGAAAAAAAAAAAAAAAATTGATAGAAAGCAATTGTTTTTCTGTGAATTCAAGAAACACTATTTTCAATTATATGGTCGGGGAAGAGAGTTGAGCTGGAATCGGTTTTTGTGTGGAAATAGTACATGGCCGAAGTTACTGTGCCCTATGTGTTACCTAATTTTCTGGTAGCTAGAATTGAATTATCTGATTGAGATGTCAAACAATTCAAATATGTATTTTTTTCAAAAGGAGTGTGAGGTTTACCTTAATTTAAAAAAGTATATTAACCATTATATTATAATATATTATAGCAAGGGTATAGCAAGGGATTTGACTGGCAGTTATGGTTTTTTTTTTCCTCTTATGTTCCACATTCTCTCTCCACTACTCATGCAACTACCCACTTATTATTTCCATCAAATCACTCATGTTTCAGTTGTTTCTTTACGTAACTATTTCATATTTGCTTCAATTTTTGTATTTCTATTTTATGCAACTTGTTCTATGAAAAGAAGTAACTTTTTTAATATATAATTATTTATTTTGCAGTGCAAGGAAATAATGTGCTAAGCATGGGTTATTGGGCTAGTACTATATTAAAGACAAGGGTTTTACTGCAATTGTTGATTATGACTGGAAGTTATTTTCGTTGTTCTGCAACTAACTTTCTCCTCCCACTTTCAACATGTTATTGTATTGTAACCATTCAAGTCTTCTTCTCACTTTTCCACCTTTGCAATAACTTAATTTCCATTCCATATCTAATTCTCCTCTTTTCTTCCCACTCCAATTCTCCTATCCCATTTAAAAAGAGGTAAGTGCTTGAGGATGATTTTGTGTAATCTCCAATTCTTCTTACTCTACATACTCTTTGGATTAAGAAAAGAAGTACTTTCATAATCTTTTTTCTTTTATTTTCTTTTTAAGATTTTATGCTCTATCTAAACCAAATCGTTGTTAGTTAGCAAGTGTTTGAGGATGATTTTGTGTGATCTAAATTTTTTTAATCGATCATGAAATATATTTTATAGTTATTGGTGAATATACCCATACTTAGCACGGGTTATTGTGCTAGCTAGTTTAAAAAATATAAAAGGACATTCTTACTTTGATAAGTTCTGGTACAATACACCTTTTGCAGTTTTCTTTCTTAAAAGATTAAAATGCTCTTTATTTCAACTCAACTTTAGCTCATTCCTCTTCAATACAATCATGATGACCATCTTTTAATAGAAATTTCACCATAGGGCATAGCCTAGCCGAGAAATTGGATGGATTACATAATGTTTAAAATAAGAGAAAACTTGATCTTCTAATAACTTAAAACAGTGGGAGAAAATGGTAGTTTAAAGAAAACCAGTTAGTAGGGCTGCACAAAAAATTTAGTAACACCGCTGAACCGGACCGAATCGAGCGAATCAGATCGGTTTTATAGTAGATCAGTTTGGTCTACGTTTTGAAAATCGTAGAAACCGTTTAGGTCGATCGGTTATCAGTTTGAACCCCCGGTTTATCGCCTAAGCCAAACCGACCGGTATATTATGTAATTTGAGTATTTGACTATTTAGATTTTTAGGGTATATTATGGATCTTTATCTTAGCCCTAAACATTGGAATAAATGCAAAGGATAGGGGTGTCATCATTTTGAAAATTTTAATTTCTGATTTTCAAAATAAAATAAAATAAAATAAACGGTTTAACCGACCAAACCGAACCGCCATTGGTCGGATCAGATTGATTAATTAAAAAATCGATAAGTTTGATTTGGAGGTTGGTTTTAGTGCTAAACCGATCCGAACCGCACATGTGTAGCCATACATTTAGTTTTCTTTTAAGATAATCTATTAGTATAAGGAACACCTTCTCATCTTATCTGCTCATGGGCCTTAGGCACTGTCCAATAAGTGTTTGACACATGTTTTCCTGATCACATTATCTGAACCGTCCATCTAATGTGCCATGCTGAGATCTGTATCTATTGTGACCAAAGGCCTAGAAGAAACACACGGGCAGACCATGAGTAGGATTACACAAATGTGACTTTTGCACTTAGTCACAAGAAATGACTTGAATCCTAATCCAGATAAGGATCATCCTAAATTCCTGATTGGATGAAGTTTCAACTTTGATGTTGTCTTTTGCTGACCTAGATACCAAAAGATGTTCTTTCCTACATTTTTGACTTCATGTATCATGTGATCGATTAAAAATGACAGTTTTGTTGATACGACACTGTTTCTGGAAAAAAAAATGTAGTTTTACTCAGAAGTTCTAATAACTTGATATTTGGTGTAGAAGTTTTTTACAAAAATATTTGACAAAAATCAGTGATTTGAAAATTCTTAAAGTTCCAACAGGGAAGACTTGGACTCAGAAGTTCTAATAACTTGATATTTGGTGTAGAAGTTTTCTACAAAAATATATGACAAAAATCAGTGATTTGAAATTTCTTAAAGTCCAACAGGGAAGAGTTGGACTTGTAACTATTGGATAAAAGATGTGCCCTCACTCCCTCTTCTCTTCATTTTTGCACCAAAAAGGACTGCAAATTCCATCAATGTGAATCCACTCCTTTTAAAAAGGACTTTTTGTTGGTGTTTTAAGATTGGACCAGGCTGGTGATTGAGCCTAGGTGGACCTCACCAGAGAATATTTTATTTAAGGTTGTTATTATAAGGACGAGTTCATCTTAGATTAGGATTATATTATTTTTTTTTTATAATATGATTAGGACTAGACTAAATTAGATTGATTGATTTGATTTATAATATAATTAGGTTTTCTTTAGAGTTATAACGTAGTTGGGTTAATGGTCTTTTTTTTTTTTTTTTTTTGCTATAAGAATGAGGGTTTGCCCAATTGGTTGGGTACTTGGATCTCACTTAACTCTCTCCAGGAATCAATTGTTTGGTTCTTCTTCTTGTGGAGCCATTTTATCCTAAGCCAAATCCTCATACATGTGCAATTTATGAGGGTCATGTATTTGGTCCATTTGGATGGACCAAAGGTGGGCCCCACAAGCATGAGCTTACGAAATTTTATCCTAAACTTGAGTTTATGAGAGCCTTGCTCATATATATATATATATATATCAGGGGTGGACCCACGCACAAGCACGTGGGTGTGGTCACTCCTGTTAAACCATGGTGTGCTTAAAAAAGTCCAATAAAAGTCATAGGTTCGCCCTCAAAATCCATTTGAAAATCCTCGGTTTGCCCCCAAAACCAAACTGCCTATTAAGATCCACACCCCTCGAGCGAAAATCCTGGGTCCTCCAATACTTGGTGGAGCATAAACCTACATTGAAAAATTGTTCTTATCATCAAAGATATGTCATAGTGAATTTGTTGGTGTAGTGAAACTTAGTCCTTAAATTTCTCTAGAATTAAATTGGTGTAGTAGATGGTTGCAAAAATTCTTTATAACTTAAGCCAAAACTATCTAAACCCAGCAAACGACTGCCAATCAATACAAACCAATATTTTTCCACTTTTAATATTTAATTTATTATTATTTTATTTGCTTTCATTATAATCTTATCTGAACTAAACTATCCAGTCCAGCGGCTCAACCTCCAATCCCAAAACATCTTGTCCTGACATTGGACACTTTAGGTCAATCAGTTCAACCTCCATTTCTAATACATTTTGTACTAGTGAGATTTGACACTCGAGAATCAAGCAGTTCAACCTCCATTTTTAATATGTTTGGTGGTGGGATTTGGCACTTGAAAATCAAGCAGTTCAACCTACATTTTTAGTTCTACAAAAGAAAAATCCCTCCATTTTTAGTACATTTGGCATGGCTATGACACAGAAAATCAGCAGGGATTTCAATTATGAAGGACTTAAAAAAAAAAAACACTATATTTCTCTTCTTTTGCACCAATTAATAATCAGGTGTGCTTTCAGACCAAAATGCATTTACATTTAAGTTTATAATATATTATAGAGGATTTAACCGAAAAAAACACTTAATCCGCACGTGTTACGCAATCAAATACTTTAGCAAGTGGAGCACCAATTAGAGCAATTGTGACTGATTTTCGTTTTTTTTTTTTTACCAATTTATCACATGGTCGGCGCCGACCTTATTTACACTGAATAAGGTCGGCGATGACCCTGTCCACACATAGTTTTAGGGCTAAAATCCCTGTTTCTTCTCAATTTTTTCTATTCTCTTCCAGCCTACCGTCGAGACTGACCTTGGGCGAGTGACGAAGAGCGGTTGCTTCTATTTCCACAACCACCAGCTTTCAAACCGAATTCCTCAACTGATTCTCCTCAGGCCTATCGTTTTTTCCATCGTCCTTCATTTCGATCAACACTCCAGAGGTATGAATCTCCTTCCTTTTTTAATCCTTTTCAATATGTTTGTATTTTCCATCCATTTTGTTTTCCCGCCATCCCGCATATGATATCGAAATGCATGGTTTGTTATCTTCAATGTCATATTCAATTTGTACATTGTTTGTTTGCTTTCATTAGGGTTTGTAGATTCCAATTTTAGGGTATTTTCAGTTGAGAATGACGATGGAGGATTGTGGTTTGTTTTAAGTGAGTTTGAGTGAATTATTTTAGTTTTCCAAACTTGAGGAAGTTGTATGTGGTCAAAGAGTTACATGCACCAAATAATTTTAATCTTCATCACTCTAGAGTCCATAGTGCATCAATCTGAAAGTCTCAGTGCTGTCGTTTTCCATGCACGAGTGACAAATTCCTGAATACAGAAATTAATACCTCTTGTTCATAAATTTTGATATTTGGCCCATCAATAACTTGTGGTAAAGAGTCACAATGTGTTCAATTGCATGGTACTGAGATTTGAAGAGTATACTCCCCCTCCAGTTCCCAGTTGAATATAATTAAACATCAACAGTGATCCCAAGTTATAGGAGCATAGTAAGCATATCCATTGAGTAGCAACGAAAGAATAAAGATATATGTTAACCATATAATTTTGCATACCTGTAAGGCATATGGCTTCAACTTCTTTGACACAGGACAAACTATTGCTTGACGTGGGCTCAACTAGAAAGGCCACTTTCCTTTATAATGTTCCACAAGTATTGCAAAGATATGTTCAACGGATCCAAGGATAGCCCTATGTATCATCACAGGTCGCTCCCTTTTAACTTCATCCTCTGCTGAGTAAGTCAAGTTGAAGCGAGAAGGGAGTTGAAAGTCCAGCTGGCATATGTACATTCATCAATTAAGAAACAGAACAGACAATTGACAGGGAGTATGACTACATTATATCATAAAACATAGAACGTGTAGTGTTGCACACTGGAATTTCCTCTTCAAAGCATCAAATACACTAATATCTATTTTTGGTCCATAAAATGCTCCATCTCCTTCATTGATCTGTACACAAAGATCTGTATATAAAACATTTAGTACCATGCTTGGCCAAATGCTCAGTAAACAAGTAGCCAAAAAATTAAGGAAACCAGTGGAGGTGTGCTTTCTTGGTTTTTTTTTTTTTAGAGAACTTTTTTTTTGTTTTGTTTTTGTAATCCTAATATACACTCTTAAGCTATTCTATCTAACCTATCTTTCTTAAGGCGCTAGTTGCTGATACCTCCACTTTCTGCCTCCCTTGGAGGATTTTGATGTCTCTTACCAGATTAAGAGGAAGTCCTCAAAAAGCCCGCTAAGAAGCCTCGACCTAGTATTGAGGCTCCCTTGATGATAGATGACTCCCTCGTCAAGGCATTAGCTTCCCACACTTTGGATGAGGAGCAAAAAAATGAAGCTGATGCCAGTAATTTTGACATCCCTATCGAGGATCTTATCTCTGTCTCGCCCGGTCCTCAAGGATACAGCACTCCACCGAAGGGTACTAGCAAGGCAATCATTGTATCCCCACACAAGCTAAAATCGATTCTTTGATATGGAGGTGCAAGCATATACCGAGGCTAAAGAAGATCTCGGATAGGTTTCTGGATTATCAACATCCATTGCCCCAAATGGGTTATGTTCTGATGGATGTGGAGAAGGAACTGTTGATGGATTTCTATAAATATTACACGCATACGTAATTGCAATTGTTGAAAACAGTTCTGTAGTAATGCAGTCTTTGTTTGGTTTTTTACTAATTCAACATCGAAATACTCATTGCATTGACAGGAAAGAGGAGCTGGATATGATCATCTCGTGCGTCGATTCTAAGTCCAAAAGAGATTTATTGGACGAGGGCACTTGGATGGACTTGAGTATCATATAATTTTGGTTTGAAGTGCTACGGGAAAGGTGCAAGGATGCATACTTGGCTGACCCTAATATATGCGTAAGTTCGATAAAAAATGAAAGCCACTTTGACATTCTACTCACTCGGTTAAATGTCCTCTCTTGTTTGAAGTTCGAGATGCTTGTCTTGCAGAGTTACTGGGAAAAGGGTCTAAAGACTGGGGATGACATGGCCTTTGGGCCAAAGGAGAATGTGTAATGGACGTGATGGAGTGCAAAACTCTAGTCTACGTGATTCACGCTCATAACCATTGGTCCTTACTTGTTGGATATGTCGATGAGAGCCGCTGGGAGATTATAACAGTTCAAAGGGAGAGATCTGTGACCAAAAGACCTGTGAAAGATTCGTAAGTACTTATTTACTCCTCTCTTGGCAGCATAATGTTTGGATAGTACATAAATTTCAAAATTGATGTATCATGTAATTTCACTTTGTTTGGACAGATATTGTGGCTTCAACAAAGATTTTTGGATCACGGGTGGTCGGTGCCTATGATGTGGATGATGACCACAAAGACGGACATCCCATTTCAAGAAAATGGAAATGACTGCGGGTTGTTCGCCTGTGCGTTCGCGGAACATTGCATATATCGTCGTCCCATCGAGTTCACCTAGTCAGACATCCCGTAGTACCGGCGAAGAATTGTCATCGACATATTTGAGCAAACTGGGTTCGAAATGCTTCAAGGCTTAACCTCCCTCCACTCTCGGTCTGGCCACCTGACTTGCAGTGAACAGTTCCTTGTGCTACATGTGTTGTAATGTAATTTGTAATTGAAATGGTTATGCTGTGAATGTTGTGAATTTCTAACTGTACGTTGGATGTTGATTTCTAACTTGTATATGAGATGTTGATTGAAAATCAATTGAATGCATGGTTTGTCTTTTCTTGTTACACTGTGTTGTTGTATTTTGATGTAAATGTCAGTCTTTGCATATTTTTTTCCTTCTTCATACAACGTCATCGCTGACCCTGTACGACTAAAACATACTCGAAAAATGACAACTTCCATGATGAAAAATTAGGAAACCTGCGTCGGTGATGACCTTATTTACAGCGCTAAGGTCATCATCGACCCTGTAACACTTAATTCTACTGGAAAAGTTACAACTCTTGGTCAAAAAAAGGGAAACCTGCGTCGGTGATGACCTTATTTTACAAAGTGTAAGGTCATCGCTGATCCTGTATGACTAAAACATACTCGAAAAGTTATAACTTTATGATGAAAATTAGGAAACCTGCGTCGGTGATGACCTTATTTATAACGCTAAGGTCATCACCGACCATGTAACACTTAATCCTATTGGAAAAGTTACAACTCTTGGTCAAAAAAGGGGAAACTTGCGTCGGTGATGACCTTATTTTACAAAGGGTAAGGTCATCGCCGACCCATACTTAGAAAATTTGACACAAACATCTTGGAAAAGTTACAACCCTTGGTAAAAAAAGGGGAAACCTGCGTCGGTGATGACCTTATTTTACAAAGGTAAGGTCATCGCCGACCCGTACTTAGAAACTTTTGCCAAAATCCTCTTGAAAAAGTTACAACTCTTGGTTAAAAAAAGGGAAACCTGCGTCGGTGATGACCTTATTTTACAAAGGTAAGGTCATCGCCGACCCGTACTTAGAAATTTTCTCAAAAGCCTCTTGGAAAAGTTACAACTCTTGGTTAAAAAAATTGGGAAACCTGTGTCGGTGATGACCTTATTTTACATAGGTAAGGTCATTACCGACCCATACTTTGAAAATTTGACACAAACATCCTCAAAAAGTTACAACTCTTGGTTAAAAAATAGTAAAACCTGCGTCGGTGATGACCTTATTTTACATAGGTAAGGTCATCGCCGACCCTGTAATCAATTTTTTCACATTACTCTCCTGAAAAGTTACAACCTTTTATTACAAAAATAGCTAGCCTACGTCGGTGGTGACCTTATTTAACACTACTAAGGTCATCACCGACCCTGTAATGAAACATTCCATGTACATTAGATAAAAATCCATGCAGAATCTTTACGTTGCTTAACTGCATTACATCATCTTCGAGAAAAAAATGGGTTCCACACCTCTTTTCAAAAGAAATGATAAATTATACAAAAGCATCCAAAAGTGCAAAACATTGTTTCAAAAGAAATGATAATTTATGCACAAAATTCCAAAAATGCAACAAAAAACAATACTTCCATGTTAATAAGACAACCCATAAACATACATACAAACAAATAAACTATCCAAAAAACATACCCCAAAATAAAAAAAATTACATGAGCGGCCCCAAAATAGAAAATCCATCAACGTCATTGTTGAATTGGCGGATTTTTACAGCTGCCACGGTTGTGACCCTTCTCTTTACAACACGAACAAGTTATTACTCTTCGCTTGCGATGTCGATCTTCAACTCTGATCTTGTTCTTCTTTAGTCGACCCGGTTGCTTGCTGGCCAATGGTGGGAAGACTCTCACGGTGGTTAAATGCTGTTCCCATTGCTTTCTATCATGGGTGGCATGAATTACATCACTGTACGTTTTCTGGTAGGTTCTTGTGAGGTACTAGTGCTCGCAATACTCATATGGATTCATATTCCGCGCTTTCATGGCGGCAACAACATGGTAACATGGGATCCCAATCACGTCCCATTTGCGACACGAGCATGTCCTATGATCTAGATTAACTACATCAACATACTCTGAAGATTGCACTTGATATTCATTCAATGCCGCTATCCGTACCATCAGCCTTCACGATTCTTCCATCTCCGTGGCTACGTACTTCTCTACGTACGATGTTAATATTGAAGTGATGCTTTGTACTTGAGTTGACCGTCTCTGAAAGAATTCCATGAGTTTTGCACGTATCTCTTCCACTTGTTTTGTAATCGGGAGCACTCGGGTGTCTTTTTGTAGACTATTTGTGCCCTCTGCAGCATTGCTGGTAAGCATGTCATACCTGCGTCCATGAGCAAATGCTGTTGGCCAGAACTAACAGCTGATTGCATGGATGTAATTATATGCACGCTCATGTAATTATGTGGTCACTGCAAGCATCGTACTCACAAGGTCGGTATGCCCTCGCCGCGCTCCAAAATTTTCTTATAATGCCATGGTCGTTGAAAGCCGCCTTTATGTTTTCGGCTATATGATGGCAACAAAAACAATGCTTTGCGCTTGACATTATGGCTTGTACTGCAGGAATCAAACCTTTCTGACAGTCGGATACGATTGTCAGTTTTTTTGGCTTACCTAACGACAAGGACAAGTGTGCAAGAAACCACTCCCAACTATCGCGTCGCTCCATTTTAGCAAAGGGAAATGAAATGGGGAACAATTGATGATTTGCATCATGTGTTACGGCCACCATTAGCACTCCTGGATATTTGCCACGAAGGTGTGATCCATCCACCGCTATCAATGGCCTTAGAGAGGTTTGGAATGACCTTAAGCATGGACCGAAGGACGAAAAGAAGCGTCTGAATCGTTCATCCTCCCTGATGTCCAACGCAGTGCACGAACCGGGGTTGGTTCTATGAAGCTTGTTGTAATAGAGCGGCAATATCATAAAAGACTCCTCGTACGATCCACGCACTTTGCATAGTGCAAGCTCCTTTGCCATATGTGCTCTCCTGTATGTAATGCGGGTCCCAAAATCAATCTGACATTCATTGATGATCTCCTTTGGCCTAAGATCGTTATTGCATCGCACATTCTCTTCAATGAACTCTGCTACTAGCTTTGCAGTTGCTTGCCGATGTGCAGTTCCCATGAGTGGTTTAGAGCAACAATGTTTGGAATTATACTTTCGAACTCTGAAGTGTGGACCAGAATCTACCATGGAGGCATGTATACGTCAGGGACAATCTACTCCTTTACAACTCACCGTCACCATCTTCATGTTAGTCCTCTCGTGTTTCAAGGTGAAGTTGTTGTATATTGTGTACTTTGCTATAGCTCTTCTAAAAGCTTCACGAACAGGAAACTCCATACCTAGCCACATCTCCCTACCTGAACTGGTCTATTCTTCGGGCACGACATTATCAGGGACCATCGAGTCCACGAGGGGAGCTTTTGAAATGTTATCTTCTTCATTTCTGCTTCTAGTATCTCTTTCGACACCTGATTTAATTAGTTCGGCGGTTGCTGAACTTCCATTCCCAATCACATTAGTTGCGGGAGCACCTATGAAGCTGTGCACACTTTCGCTTCCATGCACATGAAGCATTTCTATATTGATTTCTGCAAATATGGACTCATCATCATCTGCAAAATAAGACAATGTTGTTTTGAATTTTATATCGTCATCCTCCTGTATATCGATCGTGGGAAATTCTTTCAAAGGTGGAGGTGACGGTGGTAGCTTGCCCTTTAATTTATTATCAGCTTTTCAATGCTAGGAGCGTCTCGAATGATTTCGTTTCTTTCATCCTGTAAAGACCTGCAATATAGAGTTAGGAAAATAAAAATTTACTTTCGATCTAGGCTGAAAATGTTGAAATATAGTTTTAACTTCAGAACATACTTATTGCCACGGGTGTGTTGGAAACTGTCTTCATCGCATAGCCTTCTTGAAACGAATAATAATATCCCTTTTGCTTCGCTTCTTGACGATTTTAATAAACCATTGATATCATTGTCATCGTCGATATCTATCAACAAAAAAAAATTGTCATTGTGTAGAAGATACTTCAGAGTTAACTCATCGGAAGTTGTTGACCAACTCGATGCTTCCAAAGCACTTTTGGCTAGCTCCTTAAACGTAACATTGCTCGAGAGATATCTCATCTTCTGCCTTCCACCCTTGTAATGAGGACGATTGAGCTCAAATTCAAGCCCACCGTCATAATGAAAGATTACGAGGTGCTCAACGTCTGCCGTGCTATTAGAACATCATAAAAAACATAAATTACTTGGACAATCCTTCTCACGCAATAATGCATGGGGTGTAGATTAAATTTGTGAACATTTTCTTCCTTATTAGAAACTAATTATGTCTAAAGTGCTTTGAACAGTGCAAAACAGTAAAGAGGGCTCCTGTGCAACGTATACCATATTCAATGAAATAGACAATAAACACCATACAATGAAAGAGAACATGTATCCATCCATTGAATGATAGTATATGTATAATATGTTGTCAATAGAAAGAGGGGATTGATTTCTAGGGTTCCATCATGTGAAGAGAAGAATTTTCATTACCTCCTTTGTGTAGACCCTATCAATAGCAAGAGGAGATCGATTGAAAATTAATAGTGACATCAACAGTGGAAAAATACAGTAGTCATCATGTTTCACAGCTATACAATATTGAAGGAAGGCGGCCTCTGCATTTTTGGTGAAGTGGGACGAATGAAGCTCGAAATCGGATTATATAGAAGTTCACGGACAGGGTCATCGCCGACCTTATTCAGTATAAATAATGTCGGCGCCGACCATGTGACAAATTGGTAAAAAACAATGAAAATCAGGCCCAATTACTCTAATTGGTGCACCAATGGCTAAAGTGTTTGATTGCGTAACACGTCCGAATTAAGTGTTTTTTTGGGTTAAATCCTCTATATTATATTTTGGGTTAAATCCTCTATATTATAATGTATAATGAAACATTATATTACATATTATATCCTTTACCAAAAAAATACTACATAATATATCCAATAGAAGCTTTCTCCCAAAATCATATTCTAAAGCTCTCAAACATCAGAATGAATTAGTTTTAAGTAAAATATGCTTTTGTTTTTAGACTTGCCAAATGATACCTGAATGTGCAATCGAGACCTTTAGGACTAAATTGGGCAGACCTTTGATCCGTGTACCATTAATTCACACTCACTATCCTATCCCTCCTTCCATCAATGATATGGCGAAAGGTCAAGTTTGAATGTTCAATTAAAAGACGTGATGCTATTTAGTTCAGTGTAAGCATAAAATGTTTCCTTGCTAACACTTATCCATGATAAAACCTTTCCATTCGTTCTATTTAGACTGATAGGCATGTACCAAGTTGGTTCATATTAGCTGAAAAGCGTACGAGAGTTATGCGGTCTCTACTCGCAGGTGAGATTCTCGTTTTATATGATATATACATAGGGTAATTGTTTGCTAATAGGTACCTCGTACGGCCTTGCATGGGAGGTAACCTTTTAACTGTTGCATGGGACACCCCACAACAAATCTAACCCCCTAACCCACATGAATTAGCACTTACCCTAATTTGACACTAATTTAAATAATAATCACTGTTGGATGGAATTTCAACAGTTTTTCAAGTTATATTTTTCATGAAATTTATCTTTATGGCTATTATTATTATTCAAGCTCCTAACCCCTATGAATTAGCACTCACCCTAATTTGACGCTAATCTAAATAATAATCACCGTTGGATGGAATTTCAACAGTTTCTTAAGTTATATTTTTCATATAATTTCAACCATGTTAATTCATGGGAGTTAGTGAGTGTGAGGGTATAGGATTTATCAGGGAGTCCCACGCGGTGGTAAAAAGGCTACCTCTCACGCAAGTTCGTGAGAGATACCAATACATAAATATGTCAATGATGTATTAGATTATAGTAATTCAACATAATACGATTTAAAACATAATGATATAAAATTGTTCTTTTTTATTTGAGGCCAATGTTGGATCTGGATCCTAAGCCCACAATTGACCCGACCCAAACCTGACCTATTTACATTCCAATATAATCAGCTTGGCACACATGAAAATCAAGAAAGGGCCAACTGGGTTCGTCATTTTATATCATTTTGAGCTGCAATAGATGCCCTGTGAGAGGGGAGCCTATTGACGTTACCTTAAAATTCAATTTTGTTACATCCAAACACCCTTGTTGGTATTGCATTTTAAAAGAGCTAAAGATTATCATGAGTTTTACTTTTGGATAAGAAAGGAGATTCAATAAGAAAAGGCAAACAATAAAGAAACAAACATCCAAACTGATCAAGGAAGAGAACAAAAACAACAAAATGCAGAATCAAAACCAAAAAGATCACACTACAAGTACTTGAACCAAGAAACGGAGAATCAAAACTTGTCCAAATCTAGCAAGAGAGTGGGCCGCCCTAATCCAATATATCCCTAGGAATATGAATTGCCTTAACAAACACAAAATCTTTGATGCACGCTAGAATGTCGCAGATGATATGGTGGATTTTCCAGTCAAAGACACCCCTATGGCTTTAGCAACTTCCAAATCTTCTAGGCACAAAATGCCCTTTTAAACTCTCCTCTCTTTGACAGCCTTTAATACAAAGAGGGCCGACCTCGCTTCGACCTCGCTTCAGCCTCTTTTATCAAAAATGGATATAGGCCACCAAATCGCACCGTCACCCATAAAAGAATCATTGAAGCTGCATCACAAAAGAGGAAGGTTACTTGCTCCTAATCCCACCTTCTATCCCAAGCACATTGGGGAACTTCACTACTCATATGACTTGAAATTTCCACAGCCGCGCTAAGCAACATGAAGCTATAAATATATTTAACAAAGGACTTGGAATGGTCCCCCTAAGGGCCCTAACACTATAGTTATTTCTTGCCCTCCATATGGCCCACCATTAAGCAAGGAAACGTGCTGGGGAAAATGTGATCCAAGAGCATTTTCCATGTGGAGTTCTCTTTTTTAGTCCAGGATTTCCACCACTTGAAATTATTTCCAAAGGGGGAATTATTCATAAAGGCCCTAAAATGGGATCCAAACTGCATATAACATGAGCAAATTCGCACAGAGAGTATGTACTATAGTTTCCTTGTCTTTTCCATATAGAGTATGAACAAGAAAATTAATATTGACAAATATAGATTTAAGGATCTTGCTAGGATTACTCTCTTTAAGCATTTCCAACCGAAAAGCAAGATTATTTGAGGAATAGGGATTTTCTACAATTGTGTCCACCCAAAAGAGGAGAAACTATATATGATCAATCCGGAATTTGACCATATGTTTATAAGTAGATTTAGTAGTCACCTCCCCATTTTTGGAGTGGGCCCAAATGCTCCTATCCATATTAGGGCATTGCGAAATGAGAATTTTAGGAATGTCTTCAATGTCTCTTCGGTCATTAAAAAGACTTATAATTTTTTATAGGCCCCATTCCTTCCTAATACCCATGAGGTCCATAACAACCACCTTCGGGTCCAATATGTGAAAAGGGCTTACAAAGGCTATTCCCATAGAGGATCCAATTGTGGTGCAAATTGAAATCTTATCCCCATTCCCAATAACCCATCCAATGTTATCATTGATGAAATCTAGAGTCTCATAAGACATATTCCAAAACCATTCCTAAGTGTGGCTTCTTTGTGACTGTATCTGGCTTTGAAAATCGTTGAACATCTCTGTCATTAACAATGGTTAATCTTCTAATACCCAACACCCCAATTTCTATGGGCTTGCAAATATCTTTCCCCTTAATCAAATGGACATTTTTCTTAGTCTCCTGAACCCACACCAAAAGCTATGAGATAATCTGTCCAACTCCTCCGTACCTTTTTTGGAAAACGGAGATGGTTTGATAGAGCTTGAGATTACCATTTCTCGGAAGCTGAGAGAGTGGAAGACACTGGGATCTCGGGGTCTGGCATAATAACAAGAACCATCCCCTTGAACTCTAGTTATTTGACTATTCATAGCAAAATGAAAGAGGAGTGAGAGGCAATAGATTTGATATTTATACAACACAACACTACTTTTATGTGAATATATGATAGCCACTGCAAAAAGAGGATTTAGTGGATCTTGAAGGCTAAAAATCCTGGACAGGATCTTAAATACATGAGATGTTTTGACAATATGTGAATATGAATATGTGATAGTCACAAGATCTTGGATTGTTCATGTCAAAATGCTTATTGGTCAACTACCAATGATCCACAAGGAAGCCCAAATTAAGCTGCATTTCGACCATCGACCCTCAAGTATTACCTAATCCTTAAGGGCCCGTTTGGATGTTTACATAATAAAATATTTACGAATTTAAATATTACAAGAATAAAATAGTATAGAATATAATAGTGTAATATTAAAATATTAAAATATTTTTTCTGTTTGGAAAATTTTGAAGAATATTGTAGATTTTAGACAAGCTGTTTGGAATGTACTATGATTTTAATATTTATTAAAAAAATGCAAAAATAACAAAAAGTTAATGTTATTGATCTTAGTAAAGTTTATTATTAGAATGATTTTTTTATTAAACATTTAATTTACATGTAATTTAGCATGCCTGGATGAAAAAATAGTGTAGTAAAGTAAAGTTCAACCGCCGATTTTTTTTTTACCATAATCCACTTTTCTTTATCACATAAAACTATGTAAAGTGTAGTAAAGTAAAGTCAATACAAAGGGCAATTACTTTACAACTCTCTCTCTCTCTCCTACTTTACTTTACCATATACTTCATCTTACCTTACTTTGCCTCAACTTTTACCATGATGTGACATAAACATTTATTTTACTTTAACATACATATAAACAAACATGCCTTGACCTAGATGTGACATATTACCCTTCACCATGTTTAGATGAAAAATTAGTGTGGTAAAGTAAAGTGTAGTTGCCACTTTTTAACCATATACTTTATCACAAGTTACTTCTTCTTTACCATATAAACTACGGTAAAGTGTGATAAAGTAAAGTCAAGAAAAAAGAAACTACTTACCACTCTCTCCCACTTTGCTTCACCACATACTCTATCTCACCTTTACCGAGATGTGATATTTACCTTTACTTTACTTTACCATACATGTGAATAAGTACATCATGATAGATTTGGTAAAGTTCTTTACTTTACTCTACCACTTTGTAAATCCCATTTTGAAATATTTTTATATCGTAAAAAGTTTTCTACAGGGGAGAACTGTAGAAAAAAACATTGAGCTTTTTGAAAGAAAATGACCTTTTTTTTTATATTTTTCATGGATTATCAAAAAAAGACTTTTTTCTTTAGAAAATAAAATATTATATTCTATAAAATGTTTCTTTCTTTTATTTTTTATGCATCCAAACAGGCCAAGACAAGTCTAGTTGAGAGAGGCACTCTACTTAAGGAACTATTATCAACTACCAATGTGTAAGAAGGTGTTCAAACCATTTATATACATGTTGTAAGTATTTTTGAGTGTTGGCTAATTCATTGGGTGGACAAAACATGGGATTCTATGTATTTTACAATTCTTAGATGGACCACTTCGTGTTGAAGAAGAACTCCAATTCAGCAAGAAATAGGGAATTCGCGAAAAATCAGCCACAAAGACAGACCGATCGATCGGCCTGCAGGTCCGATCGATCGCCCTAAAAACGCTCTCAGTTAAAAGTCAGACCGATCGATCGGACAGCGGCGATGTCAGCTATTTTTTCTCCTGTTCTTTCTAAAACCCTGTTTTTCAATCCCATTCAAACTGAAACTATCCCATACGAACTCCTAAGCCTATTTAAGGGTTTAATCCCTTCAGAAACCTAACCTCTCTCTAATCAAAACCCTAGATTATTTTAAGAGAGATTTACTTCCTCCAGAGAGTTCTTGTGAGAGATTCATGTGCTGAAGTATTGTTATCTGGAGAATCCCCATCCATCTTCCAGCCAAGTCGTCTTGTCTAAGGCGTGGAGATTGAAGTACTGGAGAAGGTGAACGGCGTGGTCGTCGGCAAGATTCACGGTGGTCCTTAGGTTGTGATCAACTGTAAAGGAGAGTGAGTTCATCTTGTAACCTTTGAGTTTATAGTGCTTGATCTTTCTGGACCGGTGTTAGGTCCCGTGGTTTTTTTCCCTTTCCAGGGTTTTCCACGTAAAAATCTGGTGTCCATCTTATTGATTGATTGCTTGATTAACTTAGGTTTTTAATTCCATATTAGTATCTGTGCTGGGTTTTCTTTACTTTCTGTTAGGTTTGAGTTTATCAACCCTCCAGGAATTTTCAATTGGTATCAGAGCTGATTCACACTAAACTGTTGTGTGAGATCTTCACAGAATTCTGATATGGATATTGTTAGAGATGGATCTTCTATTTCTAAACCTCCTCTCTTGGATGGATCGAACTATCATTATTGGAAAGTTCGAATGACTGCTTTCCTTCAATCCATAGATCTGGATGTCTGGAACTGTGTGGAACTTGGTTACACTAAGCCTACTGTTGTCACTGATGGCAACAAGACCATTAAAAAACCCATGCCTCAATGGACCAAGGATGATAAACAAGCCTTTAATTATAACAGTAAAGCTTTAAATGCTATTTTTAATGGTGTTTCTCCTTCTAAATTTCGTCGAATTTCTATTTGTAAAACTGCCAAAGAAGCATGGGATATACTAGAAACTGTCCATGAAGGTACTCTCAAGGTTAAGCAAGCCAAACTTCAGAATTTGGCTACTGCCTTTGAAAATTTGAAAATGGATGAATCTGAAGTTTTTGATGATTTCAATGATAAGTTGTCTGCTATTGTTAATTCTACTTTCTATTTGGGTGAAGTAATTCCTAAACATAAAATTGTTAAAAAGATTCTTCGTTCTCTTCCTGAGAGATTTGACCCAAAAGTAGTGGCAATTGAGGAGTCCAGCAATTTGGACTTAATCAAAGTTGAACAATTAGTTGGCAACATGCAAACATTTGAAGCCAATCTCAGGAAAACAAAGAAAGCTAAAGGAATGGCTTTGAAATCTTATCTAGAACATGATAATGACTCGGAACAAGAGACTGAAGACCCAGATCTTGATGCTTTGTTTGTTAAAAAGTTTAAATTTTTTTTGAAAAACGACAAGAAGGATTTTAAAAAGAATTTCTAAAATTCCTTTCAAAAAGGACAGAATAAACCTTCTTCTTCGTTTAAACCCTATGCTGGTCAAAATCCTGAAAAAAATGTGTCCAAAATTCCTCCCAAGAGTACACATTGTTATGAATGCAAAGGGTTTGGTCACTATGCTTCTCAATGTGTCAATAGAACTTTTCAATCTCAAGGAAAGGTTTTGAACGTGACATGGGATGATGATTCAGACCAAGACTACAATGACACTGAACCAGAATCGTCATCACCTGAACATGGAAAGTTTATGGCTTTTATGGCAAGATCTAATGACTCTGTTTTGCAGGAAGATGTGGAAAAATGTGATGATATTAGTTCAGAGGATCTTAATCCTTTGTCAGATAATGAACAGAATCTAGTGGAAGCATATAATAGTCTCCTAAAACACTCCAGGAGAATGACACATCTGAATGATATTCTAAAAAGAAAATGGAAGGCTGCTGAAAAAGAGAATCTGGCTATTAAATCTGAACTCAGTGAATCCCAAGGTAAAGCATCTCAACTTGAAACACAGCGTACCATTTTATCTGACAAGTTGATTTCTGTAGGGAATGGACGTGATTCACTTCATGAGCTCTTTGTTCAAGCTGAGAAAGAGATACTAGACCTTAAGAAAGAACTGAATTTATGCAAAGCGGATAATGCTAGCCTCTCGGACAAGCTAAAGAAGACTATTGCTGAAATGGACTCTACCAAAGCTGATCTTGATCGGATGAACACAGGGTCAAAGAAGCTGGATGAAATTCTAGGTGCACAAATCATGTCAAGCAGCAAGCATGGCCTTGGATTTGAACATGGTGCTTCTTCCTCAAATAACCAAGGTAAATTTGTGCGAGGTAATACACTGTTTTCTATTGACCCTACTGTTCCTCAACCACAACATGTGAACCAAATTATCAAGAAGCACATGGCCCAACGTAAATATGTTCCTACTTGTCATTTTTGTGGAATTCTTGGACATATTAGGCCTCACTGCAATAAATTACGTAAGAGACTTCGCAATGAAAGAAGAAACATGAATTTGATTCCGTATACTGTCAAACGAAAATCCATTTGGATACGTAAATCTGATCTTTATTGCAATGTGGTACTCACTGCTTTTAAGGCTCAAAGTTCACATGTCTGGTACTTAGACAACGGGTGTTCTAGACATATGTCAGGGGATAAGTCTCTTTTCACATCCCTCGAAAGTCATCATGGTGGCAATGTTCAATTTGGAGATGGAAGCAAATCAAAAGTCATTGGTAAAGGATCTGTCAACCTACCAGGTATGTCAACTATCAATAATGTATTTCTGGTTGATGGACTTAAGGCAAACTTGCTAAGCATCAGTCAATTCTGTGAGTCAGGTAATGAGGTTCACTTTTCCCTAAACACTTGCACTATTGTTGACAGTCATGGAAAACATGTTGGTTGCTAATGAAAAAGTCTTGAACTGCAATTCTGCTACAATTAATGCTGTTGACCTTTGGCATCAAAGACTAGGTCACATTAACCATTCTGATTTGGAAAAACTCTCTAAACAAGAATTGGTTCGAGGACTCCCCAAACTTCAAAAACCGGATAACCACGTCTGTGGCCCTTGCCAATTGGGGAAACAAATTAGAGCACCACATAAAAAATTGGATGTGCTTACTACCAAGAGACCACTAGAGCTACTTCATATGGATCTTATGGGTCCCGCAAGATCTGAAAGTATTGGTGGTAAAAAGTACATTTTCCTTACTGTTGATGATTTCTCTAGATTTTCTTGGGTTCGATTTCTTAGAGATAAATCTGAAACTTTTGATGTATTCCATTGCTTATGGCTTCAACTTCTTGCAGATAAGGGTGCACAGTTTGGAGGAGTTGCAAGAATCAGATCTGATCATGGAACTGAGTTTCAAAACTCCTCTTTTGACTCTTTTTGCACTGAAAATGGCATTAAACACGAGTTCTCTGCTCCGAAAACTCCACAACAGAATGGAGTTGTTGAAAGGAAAAATCAGGTTGTTCAAGAAATGGCTCGAGTCATGATCCATAGTAAAAATGTCCCACAGAGGTTTTGGGCAGAGGCAGTCAACACTGCTGTATATGTGATTAATCGTGTGTACATCAGGGCAGGCACAAAAAACACTCCTTATGAACTATGGACAGGACGCAAACCCACTGTTAAATACTTCAAAACCTTCGGGAGTAAATGTTATATCTTGAAAGATAGAGAACATCTGGGAAAATTTGACTCCCGAAGCGATGAAGGGATTTTTCTTGGGTATTCCTTAATTAGCAAAGCCTACAGGGTGTTTCACTTGCGTTCTTCAACGGTCATGGAATCTACCAATGTCACTGTAGATGATGCCGGACCTTCTTATTTTTCTGATGACGAAGATGAATTTCCACTAACTCTTCATTCCTCTCCGCAGGATGAGCAAGATGGAAATCAACATACGGAACTAAAAGATCCAGCTATACCGGATCAAGAAGCTGTTATTCCTGACACTGAATCTGAATCTGAAAGTGAAGGGTCTGGGCTGAAAGAGAAAAGCTCTTCTCAAAGAACACCAAGTCATGAAGCCTCTCCAAGCAAGGAAGTACATCCTCGATCCCAAAAAGGTCAGGTAATCAGAGATCACTCTCTTACAAAAGTTATTGGTGATGTTCATGCTCCTCTAAAAACTCGTCAGCAAGTGCAAAGTGAGGTAAATTTCTTGTGTTATGTTTCCTCTCTTGAACCCAAAAATATTAAAGAAGCGCTTATTGACGACTCCTGGATCAACGTCATGCATGAGGAGTTAGGTCAATTTGAGCGTAACAATGTTTGGAAACTTGTTCCACGGCCCAAAAATACACATGTAATCGGGACAAAATGGATTTTTAAAAATAAAACAGATGAATTTGGTCAAGTCATTAGAAACAAAGCTAGGCTGGTTGCTCAGGGTTACACACAGGTGGAGGGAATCGATTTTGATGAGACATTTGCTCCGGTTGCTCGTCTTGAGTCTATTCGAATTTTATTGGCTGTTGCTTGTTCCTTGAAAATCAAGTTATATCAAATGGACGTCAAGAGTGCCTTCTTGAATGGATTTCTGAATGAGGAGGTGTATGTAGAACAACCGAAAGGTTTCCAAGACCCTCATAGCCCTGATCATGTGTTCAAGTTGAATAAAGCTTTGTATGGTTTGAAGCAGGCCCCTCGAGCATGGTATGAGAGATTGACTATCTTCCTGTTAGAAAATTCTTTTGTACGGGGCAGTGTGGATAAAACTTTATTCATCAAGAGAGAAAGAAACAATATCCTTATTGCTCAAGTTTATGTGGATGATATTGTCTTCGGATCCACATCTGAAAGTCTGGCTACCTCCTTTGCTACTTGTATGTCACAAGAATTTGAGATGAGCATGGTAGGAGAATTATCCTTCTTCTTAGGTCTGCAAATCAAACAATGCGAGAATGGAATATTTCTTTCTCAATCCAAATATGCTCACAACATCTTGAAGAAATTTGGAATGAACACAGCCAAGCACTCCAGTACTCCTATGAGCACCATAGTTAAGTTGAGTTTAGACTCTTCCGGAAAGGATTTTAATGAAAGAATGTATCGAAGCATGATAGGAAGCTTGTTGTACTTGACTGCTAGTCGACCAGACATCTCCTTTAGTGTTTGTGTTTGTGCTAGGTATCAGTCAAGACCTAAGGAATCTCATGTCCAAGCAGTGAAGAGGATTTTGAAATATGTCCGTGGCACCACGGATTTTGGAATATGGTTTTCAAGAGATACAAACATGAATGTTGTAGGCTACTCAGATGCTGACTGGGCAGGTTGTGTAGATGATCGGAAAAGCACGTCTAGCGGCTGTTTTCTTATTGGCAATAATTTAGTTGCTTGGCACAGTAAGAAGCAAACATCCACCTCCCTATCCACAGCTGAGTCAGAATACATTGCGGCTGGAAGCTGTTGCACACAATTGTTATGGATGAAACAGATGCTATCTGATTACGGCATTCCTCAAACCACAATGGTTGTTTATTGTGATAATAAAAGTGCCATTGACATCTCTAAAAACCCGGTACAACATTCTAGAACCAAACACATAGACATAAGGCATCACTTTATTAGAGATTTGGTGGAAGAGAAGATCATTTGCTTGGAGCACATCCCTACGGAAAATCAACTGGCTGACATTCTTACAAAACCCTTAGACCCCACTCAGTTTGATTCCCTTCGTAAGTCCCTAGGTATTTGCTCTTATCCTTAATTTTTTTCCCCCATCTTTTAGTGGTTTCCCTCTCTTGTGATTCATTGATCTTATTTGCCAAGCTTAAGTTTTTTTTGTGCACTAAAATTTCCTCATAGTTTGATGGTTATGGTTTATTGCACATTATCAGTACTCTTCTCTCTCTCAAAAAAAAACAAAAAAACAAAAAAACAAAAAAAAAAAAAAAAATTGCCGGAGGATCAGGACTACCTACGAGTATGTGTGATAGCTGCTATATGATTGAAAAGTTTCATTAGAGAAGGCTACCATACTCATTAGTGTGAAAGTCACCCATGATGGTATTTAATTGTTAATATTCAGTGACAAGTTTGGGTTTGAAGCCTTTTTAACCCGAGCCAGTAAGCCCGTCGAGGTATTTCCATGCTTAGTGCCCTAAAGCCATCTGGTTTGGGAGTCATTGGCTGAATGCTCGTTACTTGGGTTATTTAGAAAGTTTAAGAGACCTAGACATTGCACAGTCACTTGTTAAAAAAAAAAAAGGGGGAGTTGAGTCTGTTGTGTGTGATCCTATCATTAATCCTAGAACAGACTATGTTTTTCACAATGCTCACTCACTCCTACACACTTATGCTTGGTACAAGAGTCAGTGTATGATCAAAAGGGACACACCCAGCTCTTTCCCTCTCTTTCTGGCTCGTTTCTCAGTTCTGGACCAGGACCGATCGATCGGCCTGATTAGACCGATCGATCGGCCATCGTGTCAGTCATGTTTTAAAAACCAGTTCAGTTCGTTTGCTTTTCTTTTGTTATCTTCCTCTTTTTTTTTTGTTTCCATTCCTCTGCCCTAGCACCATTTGATCATTCTCCTTCTCGGATTTTTTTAGGGATTGCTTGCTCCAAGGTATGTTCTCTCCTCTTACATTTCTCTCTTTCCATTTCCCTTCATTGTCTAGTTTGTGATTTTGGTTGTTGATTTGGGTGCTTAGACTATGTTGCTATTGTTGAGTTGGTTGTTGTGGAGATTTAAGTTGACAAGTGTGTGCAATAGTTTCATCTTTCTATCTCTATTTGACTGTACTCAGTGGGGAGTGGATTGTACATCCATTTTTGGATGCTCATTTTCTAAGATTGCATGTTGGATATTGTTCTCTGTTCTTGCACTCCAGGTGTTTGGTGAATTGTCCCAAAGAAATCCATGGTTCCAAAAACTTCTCAACCTCGCAAGAAATCTTGCCATCGTGGAAGCTCATCATCTGCACCTACTTTTGATGCTTCTAGATTTCAGAGTTTAGTAAAGGAAAATCCATTTACAAGTATCTTTTCCAAGAAGCAAGTCCTTGTTGAGCGTCCAACTCGATTGGCAAAGATCGAAATTGATTTTAGTCAGTGGCTTCGCGAAAGGGAATGGGATTCCCTCTATGTCTTTGACCCCACATGCTATGGGTCGTTGGTCCAGGAATTTTACAACAACTTTCATGACTTTGGAGATGAATCTTTCAAGTCGTTTGTTCGAGGAACAATTGTGGAAATCACTCCAACCTTCTTGGCCCAATTTCTTCAGATTGATAGGAGTCTTGATGCAGAATACCTGACTCCTGAGCCAGATCCTGATGATATGGAAGACCCTGTTGACAATACTGATTGGGATGAAGTTGTCACAACACTTACTGCCGGTCGGAAGACTACATGGCCAGGTGGCACTTTGAAGCAGAAGTTTCTCACTCCGTCATACCGAATGCTGAATCTGTTTGTGTGTTTTAATCTTCACCCAAAGGGGAGATATTCAGAGGTGATTAGTGATACCGGCTATTTGTTATATTTGATTGGGACTGGGCGGTCTATCGATGTTCCCCTCACCATCTTTAAGCATATGTTGGCTGCCCCTCTAGGTGCTGCATCAACTTCTCTGCCATACGGAGCTCTCATTACTCGCATACTCTTATCTAGAGGAGTAGCCCCTGGGCCATCTGATTCACTGGTAAGAGGGAGAGGCCCCATTACATATCGCACTGTCAGTCTTTCGTCTGCTCATGTTGATGATAGTGGTGATGAAGCTCCACTTCAAGAAGAAGAAGCTGCTCAAGTGGATCATCAGTTTGAGGCTGCTGTGCCTCCCTGTTTTCAAGACTTGGAAAATCGCCTTCTAGATCAGTCCATCCAGATCGAGCTACTTGAGCATCGGATGGACTCCCAATTTCAAGATGTGTTTTCTCAGATGCAGCAACTCCATCTTGGCACCAACCTGATTGCGGAAAAGCTGGATACTCTCTTACATCGATTCCCCCCTCCTCCGCCTCAGTAGCCCCTCAAATTTTATGATGTTGCCCTAGGACATTTACTTTGCTTGTTTTCTGTTTTTGTCTGCAGTATTCTCTCTTTTTATCATTGCAGTTACTTTTGATTCCCCTTGCCAATTTATGGCCAAAAAGGGGGAGACTTAGACTTAGATCTTTTACATTCACTGTTCTTTATTTATATCTGCACTGCATATCTCTGCACTTTATATTATATATATATTTGTGTGCTTGAATTGATCTTCTGTCAAAGATTTTCGGTGACAGGTATTGCAGGTATCAGCATTGGATATCGTTGTTTTTGCTCAAGTATTTTCTTTGAATGGGTAGTTTTTGGGTAGACTCATTGTATTAGTTGTTTTGTCCATGAATTGCCAAAGGGGGAGATTGTAAGTATTTTTGAGTGTTGGCTAATTCATTGGGTGGACAAAACATGGGATTCTATGTATTTTACAATTCTTAGATGGACCACTTCGTGTTGAAGAAGAACTCCAATTCAGCAAGAAACAGGGAATTCGTGAAAAATCAGCCACAAAGACAGACCGATCGATCGGCCTGCAGGTCCGATCGATCGCCCTAAAAACACTCTCAGTTAAAAGTCAGACCGATCGATCGGACAGCGGCGATGTCAGCTATTTTTTCTCCTGTTCTTTCTAAAACCCTGTTTTTCAATCCCATTCAAACTGAAACTATCCCATACGAACTCCTAAGCCTATTTAAGGGTTTAATCCCTTCAGAAACCTAACCTCTCTCTAATCAAAACCCTAGATTATTTTAAGAGAGATTTACTTCCTCCAGAGAGTTCTTGTGAGAGATTCATGTGCTGAAGTATTGGTATCTGGAGAATCCCCATCCATCTTCCAGCCAATTCGTCTTGTCTAAGGCGTGGAGATTGAAGTACTGGAGAAGGTGAACGGCGTGGTCGTCGGCAAGATTCACGGTGGTCCTTAGGTTGTGATCAACTGTAAAGGAGAGTGAGTTCATCTTGTAACCTTTGAGTTTATAGTGCTTGATCTTTCTGGACCGGTGTTAAGTCCCGTGGTTTTTTTCCCTTTCCAGGGTTTTCCACGTAAAAATCTGGTGTCCATCTTATTGATTGATTGCTTGATTAACTTAGGTTTTTAATTCCATATTAGTATCTGTGCTGGGTTTTCTTTACTTTCTGTTAGGTTTGAGTTTATCAACCCTCCAGGAATTTTTACATGTTTAATTAAATCATTTGAACGGGCATTATTTGATTTATATAAGTGTAATATGAGACTAGCACAATAACCTGTGCCGAGCACATATACGAGTAATATGAGACTAGCACAATAACCCGTGTTGAGCACAGCTACATCCAAATATTACAAATTAAATATTTGTATATAAAAAGACTAAACAACTTCAAACAAAATCAAATTGAAATAAAAAGGAATATAAAAATAAAAGAAAATTAACTCATAGATTCCTTACCTTCTAATGAAAACCTCCAAACAATCATCACCTGCTAATCTTATTTCTAAATCTTAGAAAGAAAAAAAAAGGTTAAAAGTAAATGTTTGAATACTATGAGAGTTAAGTGGTATTCAACGAGGATTCGGGAAGAAAGATAATAGAAATGGCGGTATAAAGAGAGTTATTAGAAAAGAAGAAGTGGAACCTTCAAAAGTGAAGAGTGGACATTGCATAAGATAGATAGTGGGGAGAGAATGTGAAGTATTTGAAAAAAGGAGATAACTTTTCATATCAAAATTGAAACTGAATTTCAAAATTGAGTCCAGAACGCTCCAGCTTAATATAGTATAATTTGCAAGGCATGCTTCTTAAGTAACACACAAGGATGTTGGACTCTTATTTCAATGAAGTGAAAAAAAAGACATGCTGAAGTCTGGAAAGTATATCTACTCATGTATACTTCATTAAAGATACAATGATGCATCTAAACCCACAATATCTAATAAAGACAGGGTCCACGTTCTGATATTGTTGAAGAAACAACTCAAATCTAAGCACATGTGAGCTTGTGTACTTTCTTTGTTTCTAGGTGGCATTTAGCCCATATTGGTGGTTAGTCCATTCTGTACTAACTTAACAAAAATGAAAATGTACCAATGGACACATTGGATGGGAGGCAGGAACAACAGTGTGTACCACACTTACCACTCGAAGGAGGTACATCAGACCAGGAAGCGACCATCAATAGGCTGTTGCGGTCAGACAGCCCGTTACCATGACAGCAGCGACTTTGGATTTTCTAAGGCACAAGGAAGGCACCTCAGATATCCCTTTTGGAGTAGTTCCTTTGGGAAACGTTTTGTTACCACCCTATATTTCGTTTATTAGTCAGGTGGCTCTGGTTTAATCCACCCACCAATACATGTTCAGCAACATGTATCTATCTTTTACCGTCACAGTTGTAACTCCCCCTTTACTAATAAAATACCACCTTCTTTTTCGCAAAAAAAAAAAAAAAAAAAGAAGCACCAGTGGCCGAACTCTCCTTTGTAAAGACTGCAGGAAAAGATGTGCTGTTTATCTTTTGCCTCTACTTCATGGTATTCTTTTCATTGTTCTAAATATGATCAAATTTGATTAAGGCACTGGTATAGTAAGAAACAGGTTCAAGGACCAAGTTCATGATGGTTGGATACTGGTTACAATATTGCCTCAAATATAATAAATGAAAGCACAATATAAACTTACAACACACCAATGAGAATAACATGTAATACAATTATAACATAAACAATAATACATGTTTGCAATTATATGTAGGAATTGTCCAACATACTACGTCAAGTTCTAGCCATTTCTCGCATGCTCCTCTTCCACTCATTTCTTTCTTTTGGGGTCATCTGAAGATTTATTATTGAGGTAGAAAGACACATTCTGGTTTTTATGGTTTGGCTGTTAAAGTGCATTTTGAACTTGTAACATTTTTATATGGTGACATTATTTGGTTATAAAAAACATATGGTTAGATTATGTGTTACTTATATATATATATATGGTAATCATCTACGTGTTGTTTGGCACCACTCCTTTGTGCCCAAAGGCTCTCGGCCGCCTAAGGAGACTCGGCCACGGGTAGCGGAGGCCAAGAAAGAGACTCCGCTGCCAAGAGAAGCTCGGCCACGGGCAGCGGAGGCCGAGAAGGAGGGTGAGGCGCCCCCACCCGAGAAGAGGCCCGCTTGGGGGGCGCGCTCTTGCCTTTTGCAGAGGAGGAGGTCCCTGCTGAGCCCGAGGAACCGGAGGGGGCGCTGGCGGAAGAGCCTTGAGCAGCGCTAGGCCCGCTGGGGGCACGCTTCGGGGCGGGGGAAACTCGGCCCCGAGAATCATGGCACCTAAGTTCTTCAAAGGAGGGCACGGCCCGTCCATCTCCTCTTCCGCTTGGTCTCGGTTGGGGGAGCTGTCTGCAACTAAGATCAGGCCCTGGGGCTCCGAGGCCTGGCCATTGGTCTCTGCAAGCGCGAGCACGATCTCCCCTATCGGCTCAAGGGGGATCTCGGCAGTCTTCCTGGTGTAAGACTGGTACCGCGGCTTGTATCCGAGCAACGAAAATGAAGCCCGATCATGGTGACCGTGGTAGCGGTAGATCTTCTCTAGCCACGCGTCGCTCCTCCTCCAACGATCAAGGCCGGCCTCTCTCCTCCTTCGTTGAACACCTGCGCAGAATATAGAGGGCATCAGTTCGGCAGATTAGCAGTGAAACAAATACAAGTAGCCTGGGGAGGCGAGTATTTACTTAGAGGGGTCCCAAGTTTGCGCGGAACTTGGATTCTCCGCGCCACCTCGGTCTCGGACGCCCCGAACTCCCAGTTCCCCGAAACCAGTAGACGGTCATCCCCAGCGTATTTGCTTGAGTCCTCCAGGGCGTTAATCAAGGGCCGACGCCTAGCCTTCACCCGAAGATAGTAAGAATCCTCGCCCCCCGCGGACTTGCAGATGTCATAGACATCCTCTATATCATGCACCCCGAGGTTGATATCTAGGATCTGGTTCAACTCCGCCACGCCCATTATTATTTTGAACCCATTAGGCATCAGTTGGAAGGGGCATATCCGCCACGTGCTGAGGTAGGACCGGAGAAGCGGGTGGATTGAGAACCTAACCCCACCCTCACATACCGACACCAGAGGAAAGGGCATCCAATCCTTAAAAATGGTGAAGCCATTAAAGAGGCCCTGGAGGTCATTGGACTTCGCCAGAACGTCAGCTGGTATTTCATATGCCACCCTGAATCCCTCCAGGGCTGCGGGACCCTCTAACCAATGGCTGTAGATTCCCATTTTCTAAAGGCTAAAGGGAAAGCGAGCAGAAGGCAGAGAAGAAAGAGCAAGACCTAAAAAAAAAAACCTGAGGGGTGGAAACCCTTTGGACGAAAGGAAAAAGGGATAGAGAAAAGAAGAGTAGCAGAGAAGAGAACTCACAGAGAGGGATGTGACGGATTGCAAAGAATGAAAAGCGAGGAGTAGAAATCAAAGGGAGAGAAATCTACGGGTTCGTCGAAGTTCTGTCTTTAGCAGGATGTCTTCTTCAGCTAGGTATCTTCTTCAGCAGGGTTTCCTTCGGACGAAAAGTAGAAATAAGAGGAGAAAGGGAAGGGAGCGTCCCTATTTTATAAAGGGTCGCCCCTCTTGATTGTCGCGCACGCACTACAAAAAAAAGGACTTTTAGTCTCGCTTTTGAAATGAGCTTTTGTGTCGCTTTTACAACAAAGTGACACAGTATAGTCTGATGTGTCACTTTAGAGGAGGAGTAAACAAAAATGAGGTTTGTTGTGTCACTTTTTTATAACGCGACACACACAAAACATACTAATGCCCCCTTTTTTTCGTTCCTTTCCAGACAACCAAAGACTTCCCACCCTTCTTTATTCCGTTCCCTACTGTTCTCCCTGCGCCTCCTCCATCTTCAATGAGAGACGTGCATGTTCGATATGCAAATAGAGCCCAGCTTGGATTTTCTTTTTTTCTTTCGCTCTTACTCTAGCGACTATCAACACATAGATCTGGCGACGGAACCCTCTGCAACTTGAGATCAAACCAATGTTGTCTTCTCTGCAAATGAGTCAGTGGGTTCTCCACACAGAGGCTTGAATCCCTACGCCCTTCTCAGTTTCTCAATGATGTAGGAGTCAACGAGCAGAGTGATAGCTTGAAGAAATGGATGTCTCTCAATCTGAGCAGCAACAATTTCGTCACAGCAGAGAGATTGCTTGAAGACTGACCTACCAGAACCTCCTCGGCTTGGGCTAGCCATTAAAGACCGTAACTGCTCTTTGCAAAATCTCTAGGTACAATCTTTGCTTCTTTTTTTTCCGTTCATTTTCATGGTTTTTGGGGTCCTCGAATATATGGACAGAGATGGAAATCAGGGCTCCATTTTGTAGTTTTTGGGGACTTAGGGTTATTTATTTATTTATTTTTGGATCTGGGTTTTTTAGTTTGTGAGATTTGGATTTGGTTTTGGGGTGAAAGAACGGAATTGGTTCCTTGAGTAATCCTAGGCCCTACATTATACTTATTTTTGCAGATTTCACACGATCTCAATCACAATCTTCTCTCTCTTTAGAAGTTTTTAAGGTAATTCGTCCTCTTAAAAGCTCCATTCACATAATGTTATTCTTCATCATCAATTCTTCCATTCTCTTATCAATTTCACTGAAAGTGTTAATCGATTAAAAGACCCTATTTTTTCTTGATTCATAAACCCCAATTTCTGCTGGGATTTATTTTTAGTAGATTCTCTATGGAGAAACATTAAAAAACCTACTCTTGTGTTTATTTTGGTGGAATGTTAGTTTGTAAATGGGAATAATTTGCAGGGTTTTTGGAGTGATTACAATGCTGTGAAAAAGGTGTTTTCCCAGGGATTGAATGAAGACTTGTTGAGATAACACACAGCTATGAACAACAAATGTGTAAGCTTGACTATGTACTAGGTTGAATCACCGCACTACCATGTATGGAAAATCTATGGGCTGAGAAATATTCTGAAAGATTGTATCAAATCTACTTTGGAAACTATATAATAATTATGTCTTGTAAATGGCACTCTAGTTTCACCTTATTATTGTTGTAGTACAATTTCTTGCATATGGATTTATGCTGATTCTGTATTGTGGTTTTGGAGCGATGCTCTAGAGAACCCTTTTATTCATTATGATTTTAGTTTTTTAAATAACTACTTGGTCTAGTCACTTGTTCTCTGTTGTGCTATGGTGAATGTATCTTAAGTTGTCTTAAGTTTTTGTTTAAGCAAAGCCACGTATGCTTCGGAGTTGATTCCTATTCAAAACTTGTCCTTGCAGCCTAATTTACTGGTTGTTGATGTGCAGCCTAATTTGCTGCTTGCCAATGTGGAAAAGTTTGTTTAAAAAAAACATGTAATTAATCTATTGGAAAGTACAGTTGGGTTACAACTTTAGTGCTAGAATGAGGTCTAGTTTAGCTGTTATGTAGTTTAAATGAAAGTATCATAATTCAGTTAGGTGTATGTTCTCTTTTCTCATTTCATGACTCATTTCTATATGAATTTTGAGTATTTTCCTTTTTTTCTAAATAATAAATATTTGTTTGCATTAGTCATGCATATGTAATCTTTACGAATTTTGATATATTATGAGCACACTAGTTTCTCTGTAGATTATTATGAATCTCTAGGAAGTTGAATCACCACGGATGAGAAGCCTATTGCTTTCACCATGGATGGTTCACCAAGATTCTGATTCTTCTTCTTTTTCTTCTTGTACTTCTTGTTCTTGTTCTTCTTTTTGTCAATATGCATGTAGATGATAGGTTAGAACCTGAATAGAATATTGTCTTTTGTGGTAGCAATTCAGAAACAGAAATGGTGTTCTTGTTGGTGCAAATTTATGTCAAGGCTCTGAATCTTTTGTGTGTGTGTGTGTTTTGTATTACTTGTTTTATTTCGCAGGTGAGAAGGAAAATCGATCTCATTTATGGAGGAGGCAGTGTTGGTCTTATGGGCTTGGTTTCTAAGACTGTTCGTATGGGGGTTGTCTTGTTCTTGGGTATGAAAACAAACTTCTTCACTTTTCTTCCCCCCTTTTCCTTTGTGTTATTCATGTGGAGATTATTATTTTCCTTTGTTATTCATGAAAAGATTATTATGGTTTCTTTAAGAAGCAAGCAAACACAACCACTGGTTCTGATATGACAACAACAATATCCTTTACTGCTACATTTGTCAGATTTGTGATTTTTTTAAAGTTCAATTTCTGCTCAAGGAAATTTGCTTCAAAATATGTTTGATGTCATATTGAAGTGAACTTTTAGTCACAAAAGGAGTCGAGTCTTCTGGGCAATCAGATTCTTATCTAGCTGAAGAAGGTAGGAATTTGGATGGATGTGGAATGATTAACCCAAGTTCAAAACTGAATTTGTATTGGAAACAGAAACTCTGTAGATTATTAGCAAGCTTGTGGCCTTTCAAATTCTCCAATTCCAGTATTCTGAATGTTTTGATGTACTAGAGGATTTGGGAAACCTGCTGAGGAGGGATTCTCTAAATTCCAACAAAAAGGCCCTAAGTCTTCCAATAGAACTGTTTGTACAATAATCTATTACTCTCAGTGATGGATGTTTTTTTTAACATCATTGTGTCACTGAATATTAATTTCATGTAGGGTGTATAGATGAAGATCTGTAACAAATTAATAACAAGTATGCATATGACCAACCAGCTGAAGTTTATTCCCCCAAACCACATCTTCTTGACTACATAGTTTTCTTCAATGTCTAGAAAAAACTTCAGCTAAAGTTACAATAAGGATTGTACACATTCTTGCCTGCTCTATCCGACTTGGACAAAGCTTTCACATTCAATTAGTAAATTACAATGATGAACCCATTAATGGTCATTGACCAGACGTTTATAACAAAAATATCTTTTTCCTTATACTGCAAGACAAATGGTATGTTCATCCTTCAGCTTTGCTATTTTTGCTGGTAGAACCCTGTTTTAATGACCCACCATTTATCTGATAGGCCGTATTAATGGATAGCACAAGAAAACCCTAACATACAGTATTTTGGCTTCTTAGCGCCACATGCGGACCTTGCTGTAATGTTTATCTATTAGGCTGTCAGTTTGACCTTTGAAGGGTCATGATTGCCTTGTGGAGAGCTTTTGGGAAATGGTCTATCCACAAAGAGGCCTATCAGATCAGTGGTCTGAATAACTGAATCAGGGTTCGCTTAAACATGCTCAAGACCTTAGTTATATTCATATCCAAAGTGAAGGATCAGATGATTTTCATTAGTCCAGCTCCACCATTCTCATGTAATTGTTTCTCTTTTCCTTTTCTTTTCTTTTCATGGATGCAGTGTATATGGTCGAGGTGGGAAGTTGGATAAAGCTATTGAGATGTTTGAAACGGCTTGCAGCTTAGGCATTTCTGTTGACGAGAAGGCATATACTAACATGATTGTCTATTATGGGAAAGCTGGTAAGTGTTTCCTTCTCACTTGAATTTTAAATTTATTAACAGTCATTAATGTAACTATTGAAGCTGCCTAGAAAATTTTATATGTCTCGACTCCAAAACTGCAAAGCAAATTACAATGAGTACTGTGAAGACTACAGCTGAAAAAAGGAAACAAAGAACTGAGCATGTCTATTAATTTTTTGAAATTTTAGAGCACAACTTTTAATAGCAATGAATGAGGAAATAAGAAGTTCATAGGAGATTCATTTTGAAGTTCTGGGGATGTCAACAGCTTAAGACATCATAAAATCATATATATATAGTTATAGATATTAGACAACAATTGTAGGCAACAAGTTGGGTTAGATTTTCATCTGTAACTTTGTTTTCCTTAAAAAAATTATATGCAACAAGTTCACTATTGATTCGGTTAGATTTTCATTTGTTATTTTGTTTCCTTAAAATTCAGCAAATCAGAGGAAAAGCTGTAGCCTAAATTTAGTTCATTTGTTTAATTGAATTCTCATTTAGTTAAATTGAAGATAACAAAAATGCTTCAGTTGAGGACAGGCTCACCAGAACTAACAATGGGCACTGCTCCCTTCTCTGCATGAAATCAATTTCCAAGTTCTCGTCCTAAAGAATAATGAGAGATTTGATTACTGCCTACTTCGCTAATTCCTCAAACCATCTCATTCTCCTCCATTGATAATTATCCAATGACACTGCCAACCAAATGAGGTTTGAAATGGCATTAAAAACAAAAAGAATATAAGAATGTCATTATAAGTGCAAAGAAAACTTTGTGCTGATATGGAACATGGGGTTCCGCACTGGCAGAATCAGATGCTTATGTAGTTCAATCACATTCCCATCTCAATCATTCCTCTCAAACTCAGCCGTTGACTACTGATTCTTTAAATATAATAAAATAACAGAGGAACCCTGAACAGTTGAATGAAACCCCTTCTTGTCCCTTGATTTGGTTGCGGGTCTTCAAATAGCTGCAGTTTTTTCTCCTTTTATCCTAAAACCCATATTAGTGATTCAGACTTCAAACACGCAACTAACTCCTACATGTGTCCCATTTTATTTTTTTTTGAAGATTTCCTAGATGTGTCCCATAGCACATCATTCTTTAAAATCCTATGATCTGGACTTCTAACACACAACAAACTCCTACATGTGTCCCATTGAACATCATTTTTTAAAATCCTATGATGATCTTTTGTGCTTCTCCACCCTTTACGTGTTGGAAACCACTTTCATGTTTAATTGCAGTTGATCAATTATCAATGTTGCCACAGTAGCTTAAGTGGTATTTGCCTGATGATCTTATTTACTCATGCTACAGGTAAATGTGAGGAGGCATCTCTTCTATTCAATCAGATGCAGGGCAAAGGGATTAGACCTAGAAAGGTATGCACGCACTTCAGATATGTTTCGAACCAATACTACAAATGACTTGTTCTTTTTGTTGAGTACATTATCAGTTACCACCATTGCCCTTGCCTAAATCTATCTTGGTGTTCAGTTCTTATTTATGGGAATAAAATCCCCTCAAAGCCTCTCTCTTGCTTCATCCAGCTAAAGTTTCAGACTGCAAATCTCAGTGGTCCTGGCCAGCTTTGGACCTGTGGAAAGTTTTCAAACGAGAAACAGTTTGCACAGAACATCGTCCAAACCTTCCCCAATTTGATTGTCTGTTGTAGATCTTAGGGCACCTTTTCAAAAATGGTTTGACTCAGCAATCAAGAAAGTTTTGCAGACTTTTTTTGTTACTTGTACTTGCTTCTTTTATTATTATTATTATTATTGGGGTGCTTCCTTGTATAGTATCTCAATTTATCTAGTTGCATATTTCTGTGCAAGTGCCTTTGATAACTTAATGATACAACCATCCACCATATATCATTATCATTTGCTTGTACATGTGTCTCACGCTCCCAGCTTCTCGCATTTTCCTACATTTTGTGTTTTGATCCTCACACACATTCATGTTGCATGTCTTTCTCCTAGTAGGGGTAGCAATGTAAGACCTTGTTCGAGTTGGATTCCATATGGTGTGAGTCTTACATGCAGTTACTGTTCAAGATTCAGAATCCACATTGGGTTCTTAGCATTGATGAATTACGAAAAAAATAAGATTCTTGAATTTGACATTATATGATAAGTTTTAGAAATTTGGTATTTTATCTAATATATGGTGAGCCAACTCTAGATGGGGCTTCAACGACGACGACGGCGATAGGAGAATTGGATAATGAAATAAAGGGTTTCCTTTCTTATGTAGATTTGTCAAAGAATCTTCTCTTGTTTTTTCTTGTTGATAAATTTTCAATTGGATTTGATGTTTCCATGATTTGAAATTGTAAATATAGAGAGATAGTATAGTTACATTGAGTGAAACAAGCTCTCTCTCTCTCTCTCTCTCCCTGAAATTTTTTTAAAATTGGTTTCTTATATTCATTGGTTGGAGCTGCTTGAATTCATTTTCAGATGAATGAATAGAATAAGTTCCCTACATGTCATATGTTTTTAGTGTTATTAAAGAATCAGAGATGATGGTGGAAGTAGGTGTTAACATTGAATCATTACCAAAGTTTTTCTTATCTTATATTTATGTTTTATAGTTGTATAGTGTTATACTAATCAAAGAACAAAAAAAAAGTGGTGCAAAAAGATATTAAAATTGAATGATGGCAAACTAATCTGAATGTTCTTTTGAAATAGGCGAAGCAATCAGTTGAATTTCCATTGTTTTTTTTTAAAACAACAAATAATTAGTAACGGATATAAACCATTACAAATATAATACTTAGTAACGGACTCCAACCGTTACAAATAGAATACTTCATAACAGATATCAACCGTTACAAATAGGTTGACCAAATAGTTATATATGCGTTAGAAAGTGGGAATTACCAATAGTTTTATCCGTTGGGAACAAACTATGAACAAAATTAATAACCGTTACTAATAAATTGTAACGATTATAGATGTGTTGCTGAAATTAATTTCAGTCACAGTTCATAACCGTTAGTAATATTTCTAACGGTTATTAAGTGTTACTAACTTCCGTTACTTTTCATTTGTGACGCAGTTGTGTCAACGTAAAATAACCGTTACTAATATTTTTTGTAACGGCTGTAGATCCGTTACTAATTGATTATTATGGTGTAGTGTTGCTTTTTCTCGAAACAGGTTATGGAGTTGGCCAGCATAAAGACATACACCACCAAAGAAATAGATAAGATCCGACTCGAGTTTATCGACTTCATCCAAGGATTTCTTCCTTTATAAAGGTATACCTAGGAGTTCAATTTGTATAGTTGAGAAGATTTCATAGTAAGGCTTAGTGACGATACACTTAATTTAATGTGCATTTCAGTTTTAAGGCTTAGTGACTACCTGTTTCTTCATCGGACTATCATCAATGTGAATTGATTCATGCATTTTTGTCTGCATCATGCACTTGGGTAGGTGGAGTTTTTTAGTTCATGATGCATTTCACACTTCATCACATATCATTAGGAGGGGGGGGGGGGGGGGTAATGCTTATTGAGTGTTAGTTGTAGATGGTGATAGGAATACTAGGTCATCATATTAGTGAATTATTGATTGCTCCTAGTTTGCTTGCTACTATGATCTTATGACATGTGAACTGCTAGTGTTTCAATTGCTCTTTCTCTAGTGACAAAATGTTTTCTCTTTAACATGAATCCTTGATATTGTTGGTTAAACTCTCCTTCTTACTTGATTATATTATTGATACATAGTCAAATTGTTATTATTTTGTAGGTGAATGAAGAACTTAATTAAACGGAGATGGAATGCCTTTTGCTAAGTGGATCTACTAATTAGGTTAAGTTAATTTTGGTTAGTTAGGGATTTCCGGAAATTGTTTACAATGTAGCTTGCCTTTTTTTGGATGCTTTTGTGAAGGTTTTGGTTTATGTCGTGACGCTTTGATTACGAATTCGAAGGTTAATGTAAATAGTTTGGATTATGGATGGATTCAAATTGGCTATGTTTTGAATAGTTTGTTTGATTTAGTGCGTGGACGAACAAGTACCTTCCTTAATGTGAATGGTGATTAATTTCCAATTAATGAAATGGTTCTTATTGAATGTTGCTATCTATATTTTTTTGCATCTTTTGTAAGGCAGGTTTAGTGATTTGAAAGTGTATCCATGCTGCAGCATGTTATTAGTAATGTATATATTGCATTTTTATTTTTTTTTAAAAAGGGATCGTATCTCGCTTCTATGGAAACTGTCACAACTGATGACTACTTGTGTCACTTTTGGTCCGAAAACAACATATTGATCACTGCTTTTGAAAAGGGAGACAACAAAGTTATCTTTCTTGTGATGCTTTTAAGTTATTTCAGTGTCACTTTTGGGTTTAAAGTGACATAAGTAACCCTTTTTTTGTGTCACTTTGATAACAGAAACTGACACAACAAATGTATTTCTTGAGACGCTTTTACGAACTTTTAGTGACGCCGGCAGATAAGACGCTTGCATAGTAATCAGAAAAGCGACACAAACCACTTTTTAAGACACTTTAAAAGTGACTCATTAAGACATTTTTTTTGTAGTGATGCGAAGCAACGCTTCGAGCTCACCACGCGTTGCTTCGACCCCAGTAAACAACCAGACGAAGGGTTACACGTGGCAGAGTCGGTCTATCTCCCACCATGCCTCTGGTACGATATTTATCACCTCGGACATACGGAACGACGCCCGCGTGCCCACCTTGGCAAAGCAATTATGATACCGCATTTATTGCCTAGGGCAAACAAAAAGGCGTCATGATGAGGATCATACGACGAAAAGATACGATAAGACAGGGCTAGCCCGTCAATTCGATCTTAGCTCCCGACCTCGGAAAGAGCCAAAGAGGTCGAGAGCTAGGGGGCAATTGTGTGGGGGCGTTTTGTAATCACGGATTTATGTGGGGCCACTCCCCGGTTTCGGACTATCCTTAGTCTCGGTGTCGTCCAAGCTCGGCAGTAGCACCATCTCGGGAGGAGCGTGGACCCCTTCTCGGTGGCCACGGTCACGAGTATCCACCTCGGTCTCGGCCTCCTGTCACTCAGTCATAAATGCAGCCATAAATGCGCTGCCGTGACGGGGACGGCGAAACTGACAAATAGGGTGGGCGCCGGACCTAGATAAGTGGCACGCCTTATCTCAGGGTCACGTCCATAGGTATAGGGAGATGGTTCGATGGGACGTTCCCTTTTTACCTACTCCCACTGAGGAGAGAAAGTACATGCTGATGGGACTTTCATTTCTCCCTAAGGTCCACTCCAACAAGACTCCCACGTCTATATAATACATGGAGAAAAAACGACAGGAGGTATGCAATAAGCCTGACCCATACTTCTTCTTCCTGATTCTTCTCCATTTTTCTCAGTGATCACACTAACTTGAGCATCAGAGTGCCTTCGGCTACCTACAGCCAGGGGCTCTGACCTTCGTTCCTTTTTCAAGTCGTCGGAGACCCGATCCTTTCCCCTGATCATTCCTCAGATCACCAAATCAAAGGTTTAATCCTCTTTTAACTAAGTCCGTAATTTTTAGGCACTTACAGTAATGGAATTGGAATCGAGTTACTTACTTTTGTTCTTTAAATGTTTAATTATATGGATGCATGTTGTGAGGATTGCAACAAATAAGCTCTCTTGATCAGGCCTATGAAAAAGAGAAATTATATGGATGCATGTTGTGAGGATTGCAACAAATAAGCTCTCTTGATCAGGTCTATGAAAAAGAGAAATTATATGGATGCATGTTGTGAGGATTGCAACAAATAAGCTCTCTTGATCAGGCCTATGAAAAAGAGAAGTGTTGGAAAGAGTTTAGAAGAGAGAGAGTTTCAGATGAAAGTAGACTGAATGGTGACCAAAAAAACCTAGATTAGTAAAGAAATAGGTTTAGAGAGACCTTGTAGGGCTTTCCCTTTTTTAGTTCCTTTCAATTATATTGACCATTGGAAAACCTATTAATGTGTGAAAACCTTCTTGTGGCGAGGATTTTCACTTGTTTAGTTCGTTATTTCACTCTACCATGATTATTAAATTATAGCAATTCAATGTATAATTAATATACAACGTGACACCAATTAGCGAATAACGATACATTGATTCCTATAATTTTTATAATGAGCTGGATAGTAGTGAAAGACGGATATTTAGAATAGTTGGCTAGTAACGATTCTTGATTCCTAAACCTTAATGCATAAACATCCTGTTTTATATTTCATGCCTTTATACACTTATCTAGTGTTCATATACATAGACTGTATTTCATTTCCCACTCTTAATCTATTTGTCATTTTATTGTTATCCGGATTGCTATGTTGAGAAACTTGAGTAGAATTGTGAATGAACATGAACGAATTGAACTGTATTGTATGGAAAGACTAGTGTGGTCTACTCAAGTTCAGTTTGTTTTTTTATTTGAATGAGTCGGTACTACTTAGCTTTGACTGGACAATACCCGACGGGGTTGACTCTTGGTTTAGTTTGTGCACGTCACTGCAGTAGACAGCCTAGAGCACCGGAACTCCAGAACCCGGGTAGCCAGTTGAACCTTTGGCCGGGTCACTGGTGACATCCCAAATTGCGTGCCCTCTTTGAGGGGATTTAGCTAATGTGGTTACCAACTGGTGTGTATTTTTCAATCATTATTGATTCTTTAAGCATGATTTAACTCTGAATGCACAACTGCCTAGTTTTACTTCATATGACCTCTTTTAACATTCCGTCATAAGTTCTGAAATTGATACATCATGTGTCAATGGATTGTTGCTTATACTCAGCTGAATCGTCGTATTCATGAGTTATTCTTTGGTGTTACAAACGCAGGTCTCAATCCAGGTCCTGAGGAGACCGAGGAGGAAGAGGAGGACGCTGTTGAGGTACCTCAAGGCTTAGAAGAGTGGACGATTGAGGGAGCTGTCTAGCTCTTGTCTTCGGAGAGCGTCATATCCCCCTCTTGTTGATAGTATACTTTTGTTTAAATGAACCTAGTCAATATGATACTTGAACTAAAATTATATTTTTGGTATTGATGTATATAAATACGTTTATATTACTGAGGTGGAGTATGTTTTAAATCTCCACTTCTTACTAGTAAATGAAATCATCTTTTGTTTAAATAAACTCGAATGTTTGGACAGCTCATGATATGATACATTTCAATGTCTTGAATTAATGCTTCTGCTGATAAATGTACAAAGACACGTGTCTGTGAACATGTCTCACGAGTGGAAATTGTGATTTTCTCCTTCGTGACTCGCATTTGACCCGAAACAGGTGTGATGGGCACGGGAGTACACGTGTCACATCTCGAGATTTACCTTTGGCCAGGTGAATTCGGGACCGGGGTGTGACAATAAGAATATGAGGTAAGGAAGATAATGATAAGGATGGAAGAGGTCTGATGGTTGCAAGTGATAAAGATGAAGTGGTTCCACATTCTCTGCAACCCATCAACATCTTATGTAATACGGGCCACCAAACTCAATGGGAGGAGATCGGCATTGAGTTCGGACTCAATTTGTTGAAACGAGCAGTTGATAATCCTTTTGTAAATATGTATGCTACTTGATTAGCAGAAGTAACGAATCAAACCATCAGATCAAGATTGACTAGCTACCTTTTCTCAATCAGAATAGTAGTCAATTTTCATGTGTTTGGTACGAGCATTGAAGATAGGATTTCCAGCTAGATGTAACGCATTGATGTTGTCACACCAAAGTGTCGGTGGGGTAGACAGATAAATGCTTAGATTGTTTAGAAGACTGCGAATCCAATATAATTATGTTGTGGTGTTTGTGCTGATGATCGATATTCAAGTACTGGCTCAGTGGGAAGTGTAATGGACCCAAGACCTGCTGGTATTGGGAACTCGCTAGAGATCTAAACACGAGGTTTATATATGCCTTTTTTTTTGCTTGGTTTATCAGAGTGTGTGTTGGTCACCAACTATTGCTAAGGTGGGGATATTAGGATTTGGTTGCTTAGCCATTGTGGCGCCTCCACTTATTGATGTTATGGTGATCAGGTAGAGGCTTGAGGTATTGGTATAGTAGAAAAATCATTCGGTTCTACATTTGATTGGGTAACGGGCTGGAGTGAATACATAGTGGAGAGATTTGGGCTTTCTAGGGTAGGTGTGAGTTGAGGTGTGGTTGGGTTGTTTGGATCTTTAGTAACTTGGGTTTTGACAGGGATACTTGTGTCTTTCTCTGCGAAGGACTTGGTCCCCAACCGGTGAGGAAGCTAGTTAGAGCATTCGCACGTGGCTAGCTTAGCTTTAGTTAAATCTAAGCTAAACAAAGTCACTTTTGTTATTTCAGCTATCCTACTGTTCACATGCACCTACATCAGCCTCTTTACTTTATCTTAATTTCATTTAAATATTATTTCTTTATTATTTTTTGTAACGGTTATATTTTTTAAACGCTCACGTTTTCCAATGTGCGAACGGCTATATTTTCTAACGGTCGTATTTTAACGGTCATATTTTGTAACGGTCATATTTTTTAAACACTCACGTTTTCCAATGACCCAACGGCTATATTTTAACGGTCGTATTTTAATGGTCATATTCTCTTAATATAAATAAGACAATTTCCTCTCAAACTTTTATCTAGCTTAACCCAAAATTCTCATATATTTTCATTCTTTGTTTTATCTACAGGAGGTAGAGCGTGGTAAACGACGCCGATCAACACCCATTTTGATCGGACTTGAGGTTTGTCGTTTCTTTTATGTTTTTCTTCATTTTTTCCCCAACCAATCGACACCCATTTTGATAAGCCTTGCGATTTGGCTTTTATTTTCTGTTTTGCTTTGATTTTTCCCTTGATCTCTTTGATTTTTGTTGCAATTTGATGATTGGATTGCTAATGGGTATGATACCCAGTTGTGTGCGTGCAACCAATCGACACTCGTTTTGTTTAGCCTTGCGATTTGGCTTTTATTTTCTGTTTTGCTTTGATTTTTTTCCCTGATCTCTTTGATTTTTGTTGTGATTTGATGATTGGATTGTTGATGGGTATGATACCCAGTTGTGTGTGCGTGTGTTGCTGTGTGTGTTGTTCTTGTTGATGGGTCGGTGAACTGGTGGTTTTAGTTGTTGTTGGGCTTCCAGCAGTTTGCAGAGAATTTCTTGGGTGTGTTGCCCTGTGTGTGTGCTCTATGTGTGTTTCCTCTGTGGATTGCTGATGGGTATGATGCCCAGTTGTGTGTGCGTGTGTTGATGTGTGTGTTGTTGTTGATGATGGGCCTGTGAACTGGTGGCTATTGTTGTAGTTGTTATTGGGTTTCCAGCAGTTTGCAGGGAATTTCTTGGGTGTGTGTTGCTGCTCAATGGAGTGGAGGCTCCGCTCCATGAACTAAACCTCATAAAATCCCTAATTAAAAACTGTAAACCAGTGACATATTAGGAGAATGTTGTGCTGCCTAATTTTTTTTTATAGTAACAGAAATCTGATTACAATTTATAACATGAATAAGTTTTTGAAGTGCTTATGAACAAGCCTCGGCCTATTTGGTAACATGAATGAGTTTGTGAATGACCCCCAAATACAAATATGTGTTTTTGTATTCTAGGATAAGTTTGTAGCTGCTCTAGTTCATGATACTTGTTAATTATAGTTATCCTACATTGATGGGCAGTTTTGCAAATTGCATTTGTTGCCTTCAAAGTGTACAGTTTGGATTAGAATAAAAGTGTAAGTAATGGATTCACAACAACTAGTTGAGTTTGCATCTTACTTAAGTTTTGTTTGTTTCACTCTATGTATATAAAGATCCCCCTCCATATTAAGAATGGATTCACAAATGCGGGATGACGCGTACTTCACTAATCTCTTACAAAGTGGAGTAGATACTCAACAATCTCCACCCGAAGATCAAATGGAACCCATTGTTAAGAAAACACCACGGGGTGGTAATTTCACTGTAGAAGAAGACATTCTTCTTGTATCAGCATGGCTCAATATTTCCATGGATGCAATACAAGGGAATGAGCAAAAACACAAAACATATTGGATTAGAATAGAGGAATACTTTGAAAGAGAGAGGAAATCCGCTACTTGGTCATACTCCTAACTCTCTAATGAATCGATGGTCATTAATTCAACTTGGCACCAGTAAGTTTTGTGGGTTCTTAGCCTCAATTGAGTCGAAACATCAAAGTGGTGTGACTGAGCAAGATAAGGTAAACAGTGGTTTGAAAGTGGTGTCAATTCATTATTGCACAAATATTCTCTATTCACTAATCCAATTTCTATTTGTTAATTTTGTAGATTTGTCAAGCAAAGGTTATGTATCAAGCGTTCAATAAAACTCCGTTTCAATTTGAACATTGTTGGAATATTTTGAGGCATAACCCAAAATGGGTCCTCAAAATGGGTGAGACATTCAGAGAAGGACAAACAAAAAAGAAGATCAGCTACAACATCTTCTCTTTCTACTCCAGTGTCTATAAATCTAGGAAGGAAGATGATGACTCTCCTACTTCCTTTGTAGACCTGGAGAGACCAATAGGAAGGAAGGCTGAAAAGGAATGAAGAAATAAACGAAATAATCATGATAGTGTGATTTCAAATCTTGAAGGGGTCCTTGATGTTATGATGGAACGAAAGAAGAAGAAACATGATGAGAAAAATGAAATTCTTGAGAGGGCATGTTTTCAAACACAAGAACTTATTGAGATTAAGATAAAGGAGAGTGAGAAAGCTACTATTCGAGAGGAAGAGTTGATTCATCTTAAGCAAAAAGAGGTTGAATTGGAAGAGACGAAACAAGAAATGAAAATTATGGCAATGGATCTAACATGCTTGGATTCGGTGCAACAAGAATACTTTCGCCAAGAAATCATGGAACGTAAAAGAAGAGTAATTAGTCATGCAACTTAGCTACAGAAATATTTTGTATAATTGCATAAATTTATACTTGCAGAAATATTTTGTATACTTGCAGAAATATTATGGTTGTAGAAATATTTTGTATAGTTGCAGAAATATTGTAGTTGCAGAAATATTTTGTATAGTTGCAGAAATATTATAGTTGTAGAAATATTTTGTATAGTTACAGAAATAATTTGTATAGTTGCAGAAACATAAAATTAACATTACAATGATGATTAACATAAATAAAACCATGCGAATGATATAAAATTAACATTACAATGAAGATTAACATAAATAAAACCATGTGAATAACATAAAATTAAAATTACAATTAAGGCCTACAACTCACTATGTAGTTGCCACAAATGCTCGACAAGGTCAGATTGGAGTTGGGAATGAGTTTCTCTATTTCTAATGCAACGGTGATTTTCAATGAAGTTCTCCAAAAGTATAGGATTACGTGACACTGGTTCACAAGGAGTTTCATTGAGTTGCTCATAAACAACTATTTCAGCATCATTGAGATGACGCTCATCTTCAATGATCATGTTATGCAATATTATGCACGCCATCATGATGTCTTTAAGATCTGCAAGTTGAAAAAGACGTGCAGGTCCGCGAATAATTGCAAGCCTGCTTGAAGCACTCCAAAAGCACGCTCTACATCCTTTCTTGCCCCCTCTTGTTTATGAGCGAAATGTGATTTTTTATTTCTTTGTGGAGATGGAATTGTTTTAACAAATGTTGACCACGAAGGATATATGTCATCGGCAAGATAGTAACCCATTGTATAGTTATGATCGTTGATTGAGTAATTGACCAAAGGAGCATGCCCTTCAGCAAGCTCAGTAAATACAGAAGAGCGTTCAAACACATTGATGTCATTATGAGATCTTGGTAACCCAAAAAATGCATGCCAAATCCAAAGATCATATGATACTATAACTTCCAAAATAATTGTTGGTTCATGATAATGACCAAAATACTGACCTTGCCATGCAGTGGGACAATTCTTCCATTTCCAGTGCATGCAATCAATGCTCCCTAGCGTCCCTAGAAATCCACGTCTTTCGCCTTCCGCTAGCAATTTGGCAATGTCATTATTGTTTGGTGACTGCAAGTACTCTTCAGAAAAAATTGTAATCACCGCTTTAACAAACTTTTTTAGACTTTTCAATGCGGTGCTTTCTCCAATCCTTAAGTATTCCTCACACAAATCAGTCGTTCCTCCATAGGCTAGCATTCTTATGGCGGCAATCATCTTTTGAAAGGAAGACAACCCGAGCCTTCCAGCATTATTCCTTCGTTGGACAAAATATGGCTCATTCGCTTCTAGCACAGATTGAATACGTAGAAAAAGAGAACGACTCATTCGAAACCTTCTTCGAAATAAATTCGGAGAAAATACTAGCGAGTCAGCATAGTAGTCAAGAAAAATCCTTTCAATGGCTTGCAAAAAAATCACGCTTGATGACTGTGCGGCGTCGACGTGGTCTTGATCCTTCACCACTATTCAATCGTTCTTCTTCTATAGCAAGTCGTATAATTATCTCCACCTCATCATCGGAAGAGGATGAGGAGTCGTTGGCAATTATGTTGAATACAGGATGTTGATATTCTATAGAGTACAAATAAAGAGTGAATGAAAGAGAAATATGAGTTGAGATAAAACAAAGAATGAAAATATATGAGAATTTTGGGTTAAGCTGGATAGAAGTTTGAGAGGAAATTGTCTTACTTATATTAAGAGAATATGATCGTTAAAATACGACTGTTAAAATATAGCCGTTGGGTCATTGGAAAACTTGAGCGTTTAAAAAATATGACCATTACAAAATATGACCGTTAAAATACGACTGTTAGAAAATATAGCCGTTTGCACATTGGAAAACGTGAGCGTTTAAAAAATATGACCATTACAAAAATATGATCGTTAAAATACGACCGTTAGAAAATATAGCCGTTGGGACATTGGAAAACGTGAGCGTTTACAAAATATGACCGTTACAAAAAATAATAAAGAAATAATTATAATATTTAAATGAAATAAAGATAAAGTAAAGAGGCTGATGTAGGTGCATGTGAATAGTAGGCTAGTTGAAATAACAAAAGTGACTTTGTTTAGCTTAGATTTAACTAAAGCTAAGCTAGCCACATGCGAATGCTCTTAGCTAGTTAGGAAGCTAGCTAGCTAGCTAGACGAGAGAAAGGGAAGAGCAATTCTTCAAAGACAATATGCCGCAAAGCATATATACGACTTGTTTGTGGGTAAAGACACTGATAGCCTCTATGATTGAGACTATAGCCTAAGAAAACATATTCTATTGACCGATATTCTAGTTTATTATGCGCGAGTGAAAAGAAAGCATGCACAACAAAAGGCTCATAAATATGTATAATTTGGTAATTCCCCAAATAATCGTTGCCAAGGGGATACATCAATAATTTTATTGGACGGCATCCAATTAATTAGGTAACTAATAGTGTGGAATGATTCAACCTAAAATCGTGGTGGAATTGAGGAATGTACAAGAAGAGAGACGTCTTCACAATATACTGGTGCTTTCTTTTTGCAACACCATTTTGCTCTATAGTATATCGGCATGAAAGGTGGGGAGAGATGCCATTATTTGTTAAAAATTGTTGAAACCGGCAGCTAGTATATTTAGCGCCTCCTTCTTATTAACGTATTTTTATATTGCAACCCAACATAGTTTCAACTAAAGAAAGCCCATCTCCGAGCCCATGAAGAGTTTTAAGTTGTGGGCCCCACCATCATCAACTTATTTAAGCCCGTTTTCTTTTTTTTTCCTCTCCATCTTCTTCCCCAAACGAGACTTGTTGCAAAACTCCTAGCAGAGCCCCATTCTTCTCCTTCCTCTTGTCTATTTCTCTCTCAAAACTACACCAAACTTTACCAAAATGAAGAGTGACCACCACCATTCTCCTCCATGCTTTGAGAGCTTCCTATTGGCGCCATCTTCTCGTCGTTTCGTCACCAACAACCTCTCCATCAGCCATTAGAGTTACTGTAGGGCTATCTTATTGTAAGCCTTTTGCTCCCATCGTTTAACATGTTGATCTAGGTCATACATGAGCCACTAATTCTAATATGCATGATCTAATTCCATGTCTTTGTTAGTTTTCTAAAATTTGAGCCATTTTGGATGTGTTTTGGGGGTTTTGTTTATTAGGTGTTCTTATGTCTAATTGGAGAGATTTTGGGTAATCTTGGAGTGCTAGAGGCCAAGGCAAGTGACTGATTTAGCCCATTTTTGTGCATGCTAATTATTTTGGATGTTCTACTCACAAATCATGTTTTTCATCTATCACATATTTGATTTATTTTGTTTATTGGCTAATCTTGTTATTAGCATCAGATTGGTACACTTGCATGTCACTCTTTCATTGTTAGGATGAGGATTTTTATTTCAGCCTTTATGAAACTCTTGTTTAATTATGGATTTTATTTCTTGAAAATTTTATATATTTATGGGAATGGATGAATTAGGGAAAAAGGGTGGTTTGGGCTTTGAAATGGTTGGAAGATGGGTTGTTGGAGAGCATGTGGGCTCTGGAAGTGCAGGGGATCGTCAAGAAAAGAGTGATTTTGAAAAAGAGGAACTAAAGGATTAAAAGAACAGACAAGAATATGCAAGGGATGAGCTCAGGTAGCAGCTTAGATCGCTCGAGCGAGCCAGGCCACTTGGTGAAGAGCTACCAGAAGGCCAGCTCGCTCGAGCGAGCTCGGGCTCACTTGAGCGAGCCAACCTTCTTGGCAGCCCCCTCGAGTGGAGGGATGGCAGGTCGAGTGGACATGTGTTCTATCCTAGGGCTGTTTCCTGCACCTTGTTTTCTCTTGTTTTGATGTGCAGACCCCCTAAGGACTCATTGATGCTTGGGAATGGAAATCTTGAATCCAAAAACAATTCGCAACATTGAAACCAAAAAGGGGAACATTTGTAATTATCAGGGGAAATACCATGACTTTGTCAAAGTCTCGATGTGCACTCAGAGATCTCAAATGTCGGACAACTTCCAGGGCACCAAATTTGTTATCATCATCCGACATTTGGATTCTTAGTGCTCATTGAGACGACTTGGGTAAGCCACTTAACCACAGTTAATAATCCCATTCCAGATTTGAAAACTTGCGTTTTTCTCATAGAATGTCTTGAGGAAAATTCTGAGTGGTTTGCCACATCGTTAACAATCTTTAAAAGGTTTTGATTCTTAAAGGTATTGGTTTACAAGGGTTTGGATTTGTAAAGGTTTTAATTCATAAAGGTATTGGTTTGCAAGGGTTTGGGTTTGTAAAGGTTTTTACCCGTAAGTTATTGGTTTGCAAAGGTTTGGATTTGTAAAGGTTTGGATTTGTAAGGGCATTGGTTTGTAAAGGTTTGGTTTTAAAAAGGACTTGACCTAGTGTAAGTATGGATCTTATGTGGTTCGCCACGTTTTATGCGTCTTGAAAGGGATACTCGTTCAGTTTGCTTCTGTACGTGTTCAGTTTGCAGAGTAGTCCTTTATCAAGTCGGAATATGGTTTGTAAATTTGTATGTGTTTTCATGGATTTTTAGTCAGCACCACTCAGCTTGGGTCGCAGGGTCGGTCTGAAGATCCGGCTTGAGATCCTTAATTATTTCGCCAATTGCAGCTTGGAAACTCTATTTCTTTGCCATCCGTTCTGCGGAGGATTCCGTTTGATACCTATCTATATTGGGTTATATATGTTTGTTCCGACCATTTCTTATGGCGACGGTTATATTATTTGTTTGTTCCGGCATTTCATATGGCGACGGTTATACTTTGATTGCTCTTATTAATTCGGTAATAGGAGAATATAGCTCAATGTGGTTGCCATCTATTTTATTCGATTTGTCTGTTTTGTCAGTTTGATTCAGCATGTTTTCTATTTCACACAAACGATTTCAGTAATTAAAATCTTGCTACTTTATTATTACTTTTGTTTAGATTTTCAAATATGCTTTGGAATTGAAAAATGGATTTTTATACATTATCATCATGTTATTATCTGTATCAATCACCTGCCAGACCGTTGTGTCTGATATACTATACTCTGGTGCTTTAGGTAGCAGGTTCTTATCTTGAGCTAGTACGTGTGCATATGGCTGTAAAGCCATGAGTTTTGCAAGTTCGTTGTGTCAGTGACGTCATGTAGACGTCGTGCTTGACTCCGCAGTTACGTTACACATCTGGGTAGTATTTGTTCTTAGCTGGTATTTTTTTAAGTATGGCTTTTGTTAGCCTGTTTCTTTGGGTTGTTAACTAATGCACTTGTATAATTTGTAACTTGAACATATTTGGATAATGATCACCCTGTTACTGTCGGCTCTGTATATTTTAATATCGTTATTTGTTCCAGTCTGAGTATGAGTATTGCTATGACAGCTTTATGTTGACAGGTTGAGTGCCACACAGAATCCGATGGCCACGGGCTCCGAGTTGCAATGCCACGCAAGCTTCCGCAAAATGTTCTTGATGTGTTTGGAAAATTTGTCTTCCTCACACACGTGAAGCCCGGGGAAATAAAAAACTTTAATTATTCCCAAAATCACACTCCCTAACATCGGACCACTACAGGAGCCCAGTTTTGGGGCGTGACAAAGGTTTCTGAAGGTTGTTGTTGACTTATTTGAAGTGGGTAAAGCCCATTTTTACTAAGACTTTGCAAAAGCATTCTCTGCGTGAGATTGTCGTTGACAAAGAGACCCAAGTAAAGGTGAAGAAACAACAATTATCTTTGCAAAATTGATTGACTGAAGGTAAATTGGTTTTCATTTGTGGGACATGCAAAACATTGTTAAGCTGAAATGAATTTGATTTAGAAGATAAAATAGATGAACCAGAGTGTCAAATCTCGCAATGCGAACACCATAATTGTATTCGAATTGAATGGAGAAGTTGGCTAAATCATTTGGGACATGGTTCGAAGTTCCAGTCTGTGAACCAGGTACCAACCTGATTTGTGGCGACGAGTTTGGCATGTGGGTGTCGACCTTGATCGGAGTAGTCTATGCGGTGGTAACTACCCAATGTCGAATGGTTGGTTTTGTTACGAATTTGAATTGGTGGGCTAATATTGGTTGTTCCTGAATTTTAACTGTTGGTGGAAAATTGGACCTGTCACTGTGACCATGACCACAACCTATGCCGTTTCCTTGCCCTCTATTACTATTAGTCGATCCAGATGGCTGATTGTAAGAAGCCTTATTTTCATTTTTTGATGCAAGGAAAACACTAGCCGGAAAATCAATAGAAGCTTCATCTTGGTGTTGGGATTCAATTCGTGTTTTCTGACTAAGTAGTAAGCCATGGAGTTCCTCAAGGCTCGTCGAGCCTGGTTAAGATGTGATGTGAATCATGGTCCTTAGGAAGACCATTAACAATGGCAAGGACAAGAACATCCTCTGCTCCTGGGCAGGAGATTGTCGACAGATTATCTGCTTTGTTTTTTGCCTTATGGAGATAATCGGTCACATAGGATGTTCCTTTCTTTAAGGTTTGAAGTTGGAGTCTCAACTGGGGTTTTCTAGACCTTAAACGAGTACACATCTGTATAGCCAAAGTAAGCCAAATATCATAACAAGAGCTCAAGCTTACCACTCGAGTTAGGACTTGCTTGGTAAGAGTTGGCTTCAGCCACGAGACCAACATCTGGTATTGTTTCCTCCACGAGATATACACATGATTGACAATGGTTTTCCCAACTGAATCTGTGACATATTGATCAGGACATGTAGTCGAGCCATCTATGAAGCCGAAGAGGTCGTTGGTGATGAACAGAGGTTCGAATTGGGTTTTCCATAAGAGGTAGTTGTCATTGCCGAGTTTTATAGAAACAAGATTGGATATATTTATGAGCATAATTTGAGAATAGGACGTTGCCTAAGAAGCACGAACACGGATACGGGACACGGACACGATACGACATGGACACGTCGGGGACACGTTAATATTTAATAATAATAATAATAATCATATCTAATCATATACATGGACACGGACACGCCGACATAGCATATCTTCTTTTTCTTCTCTTTTCGTTAGGACTGGACGGACGAATGTGGACATGAGGAAGACTAATGACATCACGCGTATATTCATCTCGAGTAAAATGGCAGTCAACTTCAATATGTTTGGTGCATTCATGGAAGATGAGATTTTCAGTGATTCGAATAGCCCTAGTATTATCGGCATGCAAAGTAGTGGGAGAGGTTTGAGCGAATACGAGTTTCGAAAGAAGTCCCCGTAGCCATAAGATATCAGAACAAGCAGAAGACATCTAACTATATTCAACTTCTGTGGAAGATCTAGACACACGTTCTTGTTTCTTGCATTTCCAAGAAATGAGAGAGTTTCCAAGGTACATGCACCAACCAATAATAGAACAGCGTGTGTCTTGACAGCTTGCCCAGTCAGCATCCGCATAAGTGGTCAGATGAAGAGGATTATCCTTTGGATAATATAAACCACGAGGGATAGTTTTGAGAAGATAGGCATTGATGATTATTTGGTTTACCATCTCAGGTGTGAGAGGAGCTGGTGACGCAGATTGTGAGGAGGAACCAGGTTGGGAGGAAGAATCATACTGTAGAGAACAACTGAATTCAGAGGATGCATATGGTGGAGTGGTCACTGTGTACGCACTAGGAGTTGACGGCACTGTGTAAGTACTAGGGGCAGACTGCACATAGTTGCGGGAAGTAGAATTGCGAGTCTTTTTCCGACATTCTTCAATAACATGACCAATGGCCTTACAATATCTACGGATTTTTGCCTTGCATTGATTTGCATAGTGACCATATTTCTTGCAGTCATGGCACTGAACTTTACTGATATCCCGAGGAGGTGGTCTGGTTGTAGCAACATAGGCAAGCGGAGCCTCAACAGATCTGTGTTGTTCCAGAGTAGTTTTAGTGACCAGTTGTTGTTCTTCCCATAGAAGCTTTTGAAGACAGTCATCCAAGCTAGGACGAGAAGCCCTGCTCATCAACTTAGATTTAACTGTCTCAAACTTCTGACGAAGCTTCATGAGAAACTGATCCCAATGGCTACTTTGTTGTAAGGGAAGTAGTTCAGGTAGGAGAGCTTCAGATATCGTGGCAAACTTAATTTCATCGTATTCGGACCATAGTATGCAAAAGTCATTATAATACTCCTGAACAGACTAGGTGCCTTGAGTAAATTGAGAAATGTCAAGTTCTAATTGAAATTGACGAACAACATTGCCTTGTTGATAGATCTTTTTAAAATAGATCCACATTTCACGGGCAGTTTTGCAAGGTTGAGGATAAAATGTGGGTCAACTGAGCCCAGTAACCAAGTTTTTATTTTAGCATCTTTAGTTTTCCAAGCTAAAATCTTCTTGTCATCTTCCTTGGGTTTAGGTTCAGATCCATCAATGTGTGCCCAGAGTTCCTTTCATTCTAAGTAAATTTGAAATTGGAAGGCCCATAAGGTATAAGTTTTTCCATCAAACTTAACCAAGGTAATTTCATATTTGTCCATGACTAACCAGAACAAAGAAAGCAGGAACTAGGTGAATCAGCAGTAATGGCAGTAACTAGCAGAGGATGAACAAGCAATCAACCCAACATCAATAAACAACCAGAATGATGAAGTACTAGCAGAAGGATGATCAATCAGCAGTAACAACAGTAACTAGTAGCAGTAATTGAAATCTGACTAGCAATAGAAACTACCAAAATGATGAATTACGAGACCCTAACAGTAACCAGCAATAATCAACTAGAACAGGCTGCAACAATAGAAATTTCCAACAAATAACCAGAACAGACAATCAGCCAAAAAATTCCAAAAACCAGCACCCAGAACCCAAAAACGTCCAGGTCGTCAGGGAGAGGAACTGAACCTGAGCCCCACTTGGTGATCTCTTCATAGATCAGAGAGTGGGGATGGATGAGCAAGATAATTATGCAACTATTGGAAGTGGTCTCAGTCAAATCAAATCCAAATCCAGGATTTTGGACGACCGAGATGAAAACAAGTGGAAAAAACTGAATTTCCACAAAAATAGGTAGAAAACCTACCTCTGATGAGCAATAAATGTTGGAAAAATCTTCATAAACAAGAGAATATTCAGGCGACCAATATTGGAAGAAGACGCTGAGATGGTGGTGATGATCACAGGTGGGCCACGTCTGATCAGAGATGATTGAAGAAGATGACCACAGATTGGCTTCCAAGGCTTAGAAGATGACTCAAGAGTCGATCATAGATGATCGATTTGGCTCTGATACCATGTCAGTGATTAGAGATTTGAAGATGAATACATGAAATTGATGAATTCAGTATATCCCTTGAGGGACGACTGTTGTGTTCCATATATAGGGGCTGAAAGCCCTCTTTACACTCAATTCATATCTCAGATCCTATACTGTAGCTAACAAACTACATATTATCCTTTGACGACGTCTATAATACAATGACTGGGCCTAAATGAGCTTGCCTAGATTGGGCTTGGATTGACAGTTGCCCTCATGAAGAAAGCACAACATTGCATATCGGAAGCACTTTTTTTTATTTAGTTTTTTGCTTTTGTGGCAGTTATTTGGTAGCAACTAGCTTTCCTTATGAAAATATTTACAAAGCTAAATATATATTTCTAAATTTAATTTAGCATTATAAGCAGTAATTCTACAATTATGATAATAATTAGAGCACAGAGGCATAATGCATGGATCAGAGCACTTTATGAAATATAATTCTATAATCACCATAAAAATTATAGCATGAAGACCCAATTCAAAGCATTTTAAGAAAGGCATTATGATACCAAGTTATAAAGGTGAAAACTGAAGAAACACAAAACAACAAAGAAAAACTAAAATTTTTCATAAGATACTACTTGGTAATTTGACTTGGAAAATTTAAGGAATGAGAATAATAGACTTACATTGCAATGACAGTCTTCCTCTAGGTTTCTTTGTGTTGGTGAATAATAAATACCTACAGCTCTTTCTTGATAGCTCTAGTTGCTGTTGACAATGCAAGATTAGAAGAAGTAGGTTTGTGATGTCAAAAGCAATAAGCAGTTTCTAAAATAAGTGGCTTGAAAATTGAAATTAATGGTAACAATATTTGATATAGTTGTGGGATACATCAATATATATATATATATATATATATATGAAAGTTGGAAGTTGAGTTTTTCATGGACATCCTAAGTCCATTTGATATAAATAGATGATATTTTTAGTGTTTTAAGAAAACAGATGAGAATGCATTTCCTACCTGAGAAGTCTTTGAATCATTGTGAGTTAAGGATGGGCTGATCAAGAATCTGATAAAAAAGTATAGAGTTTGAGTGAGGATTTGGGGTGGGGAGAAGAAGAAATAAAGAAAGAAGAAAATCTAAGCTAGATATTCTTACCTAGCTAAATGAGATTGGAGTTGTTTCACGCTTTATTCTTGATCCGATGAGGAGAGGAGTAGAGAATTGATTTTGCAGATGGCATTAATTGGTTTTGTTTTTTAGTTTTTTTAATTTGTATAAGCTAAACACGCTTTTGAGTCTATGTGGGCTCCATGGGAAGATGTGACCAAAATGAAAGAGAAGCATGTGAAAATGGTGTTGATGTAGGGGATCATCCAATCCAATTCTCATACATTTATTTAGAGGTTTACTTGAATCAATTTTGTAGTAACACAATCCATACAAATAGCTTCTTCATCACCATTTTTGAAACTATCTTCACTTACAACATATATTTATAACCAGTATCTTCATACAAATATAATGTAATGGGGTGTGCGCGCGCTTGATTGAATTTTTAACAAATGATGAATAAAGATTGTTGATCAATCTTCTTATTATCATAAAATGAAGGTTTCAATTATGAGTCTCGATATTATTTAATGGTGTATTTTGAGAACGAAGGTTAGTAATTTCGAAGTTGACCCGTGTTAATCATACATGCTGACATTGAAGTTGAGTTTAATTATGATTTGCAATTGATAAAAGTTTCTTCATTAAAGAAAGAAAAAAAAAACCCTTATAAAAGGTAATCAGATACAATGAAAAGAAAACCTATACATTCTGGCATGTATCAGTTACATATAAAAGTGTAAAACTAAAAAAACGGCACTGAGCTTTTCATTTACAACAGTTAAGCATATTAGACAATGAGTTTGTTACTTACAATAGCTGATTCTTTTTACATAGTATGTAGAAATGTAGTGGAAATGGCAACACAGGTGAATATTTACAATGAATATTTACATTCTTTTCAGTATTTTTTTTTGCTGTATGGTAAATTTGTATTGAAGAAAAAGGAGGGGGCAAAAACCCCAAAGGAACAAGGGAAGGCCAGCAGGAGGATGCTAAAACAAAGGCACCCCAGAGCCAACCACCCCAGACAGAACACTATACAAAGGGGCCAACCACCCCAAACAAAAAGGCCACAGGCCAAAAACCAACCAAAGAGCAGACCGAGCTACAAGACCCAACAACCATCCAACCAGAATCCCCACGGCAGAGAAACTACAACCGCCTGAACAAGAAGCTTAGGCCACAGCCATGCCAGCAGAGAAGAGGGAGAGGCATACCGCTACACCACTCTGAACAGAAACGAACTGAGAGCAAAAGGCAGAAAAAAACCTGAGGCCAGGAGCTCACCTCAGACCCAGGCCACACAGGACAGGATGGGAGATGGCAGACCCTTGCAGCTTACTCACTAGCTCTTTCAAATGATCCTGGAGATATTTCTGAGCTCTACCCAGACTAGGCTTGCCATCCCGGTGCTTGCTGTCATTCCTGAGGAACCATATGACTGAGATGGAGATGAAGAAGATCGCTGCTGCAAGCTTCCTCTCTTGGGAGTCCGAGGCCTGAGCTAAGGAGAACCAGATTGATGACGCTACCAGAGGCTGATCAGGGGGAGTGGCACCAAGGCTTAAAATCCACTGCCAAATCTGCTGAGCAAAGGGACAAGAGAAAAAGAGATGGAGGTCCTCTTCTTCATGATTAAGGCAAAGACAGCATCTAGAGGCCAAGGAGCTTCCTCTCTGTTTCGCCCGACCATCTGATGGAGTTTTTCTAAGAAGGAGCCGCCAGGAGAAGCAGGCCATCCTAGGATTGAGATACTTGGTCCAGACTAGACCTTCCCAGGGAACTGTAGGATGGGTGGTCCTCAGTAAATTCCAAGCCTCTTTGAGAGAGAGGGTCCCCAAGCTGTTACCCTGCCAAACTAGGAAATCAGGATCTGAGAAGACCCCTAAGGACAAGTTGCTGGTGGACCGGTGGAGGTAATTAAGTAACTCTGCTGGGAGATGGTTAGGGAAGGCCCAGTTGGAGTTATTATGGAAATCAGCCAGGCGATCTGACTCTGGGAGCTGAAGAAGAGGATATCTGGGAGCAATGGGGCCTTGGTCAGACCAGTTATCCACCCAGATTTTAATTGAGAGGCCATTCCCTATCTTCCAGGAACTCCCTCTTTGAAGGAGATGAACCATAGCTCTGATTTTCCTCCATATGCAGGAGCCTCTATTGGGCGAAGCTGGAGACCATAACGAACTTCTGAAGTATCTGTCTCTAAACCAAGAGGCCCAAAGGGAAGAAGAGGAGACTGCCGTCCATCCAAGCTTGAGCATACAAGCCTCGTTGAAGACCTTCACTCTGCGCAGACCGAGCCCTCCTTCGGATTTAGGCAAGCAAACAGTATCCCAATTGACCAAACTAGTGGATTTTCCAGGCCCGGCTGACCAAAGGAAGCTCCGTACATTCTTTTCAGTAGATTGATGAGAAAGTGCAAAAGGAAACATCATAGCTAACTATGGATCAAGATTTAGAGCATAGGAAGAACATCTTGATAATGGAGAATGAGCACATGATATTTTTGAAATCAGTAATAAAGCAACAACATCTATGATAAGAATTTATGAATTTCATATAATAGTTCAATTTTATGCCATATAGGTATGTTATGAAAACATGTATGATTAGTAGCGGTGATTGCTTTTTGGAACCCAAGTAATGACCGGGGTTGCGCACTTTTTAATATGATACCCTCAATGTTCATATGAGTGGTGGATTGTGCATTTTACATGTTTTTGCAGGTTGTTGATATATGTATGGTCACTTACCAATTTATAATTTGGGGTTGTGTTCCTTGGATGAAATATTTTTGATGATATTAAGAAAAGGATCTTCAAGTTTCAAAAAGATGAACTGTGAATATTTAAAATGATTAAAATTCACAAAAACTGGGGTGCTTATGATTGTTCAATTACTGCAACATCGAGTCTATGAGCCACATCACATAGCATCCTACATACCAAGTTGTAATCACCTCTTTTTATTATGGGACAAGAAGATATCTGAACATCTGAGTTTCTCTCATCATTCCCTAAGTTTCATTTATATGAATGTCATTGCTATTTTAAACGTCAGTATTTTCACATTCAACCAGCACTTATACACTGTGTAGAAGTCTTCCTAATTATGTCTATCTCTCCTGGTGAAACCATATTCTCTCTAGTCCCTGGCCCTTTATTAGACAGATGCGGTAATGTATAACTATTACATCTGTCCATCATTTACATACACCAATGAGTGCAAACAAACACCCCCCCCCCCCCCCCCCCACACACACACACACACACAAAAAAAAAAAACTAAGAAGGGATGCAGAACGATTCAATGTTTATTTGCCTCTTTTTCATATAAGATTAAGGTATAAGAAACAATTAAATTTATATTTGATTTGCATGTATCAGCAAAAATCATCATATTACTTACAAGAAGCATCATAAATCAAGGGACCATCAGGAAAAGCATTATTAAAAGGACATTCCAGTTAACTACATCAGAACACAAAAAGAAAAAACAAAAAATCCTAAAAAGGGCTGCAGAATGTTTCAATGTTTATTTGCCTCTTTTTCATCTAAGATTAACAAACACGCATCAAGGTTTATGCCATTTTTTTAACTTCTTAACAGAGGAATATAAACAAATACATAGTAGGCACTCTTTTACAAACACAAAGAAATATTAGAGTAACATAAACAAACAAATGGTGGGCATTTTCTATACAGACAAGCAAAAGAACAATAAAAAAAGGTCACAAGAAAACCACATGCCAAATCAAAACCCACAGAGATACAAATCACCATTTCCCTAACGTTTAATGCATTAATCCAAAAGCAAATTACTTCAACCTCTAACTTATCAGAAAGAGCCCACAAAACCCAAAAGTTTTGACCTAGAAACAATCAGATCAACATTTTTTAGTTATCATAAAGAATCTAGAAAATCCCAAAGTAACCCATTTAAGTTTCATCCTAGAAATAGCCAAATTGTCTAACAATATTTAGTATTTTGCTGAGAAATAGAATAAGAGAATGGGAGAAGTTCACTATTATTGAAAGCAAACGAAGGCTCAATATATAGCCTTTACAAGGAATAGAATCAAAGCAAATAACAGAATCCTACATAATAGGGATTATTCTAATCACTAACCAACTAAGCCTAAAGAATCGATCAAACTGAGACTAAATCAACAACAAACTGAGACTAAATCAACAAAAGATTCTAACATCCTCCCTTAAACTGATGCTAATTACACTCAGTTTACACCTGGAAATGAGCAGACCCCCATCAGACTTCTCAACTTCACGAACACATCTAACTTCAGCGGCTTGGTCATTATGTCTGCTATTTGTTCTTGAGTGTGACAGTGAATTAACTTAACAACACCATCTTTAGTAAGCTCACGTAGGAAATGAAACCTGACATCTATATGTTTGCTTCGACCATGTAACACAGGATTCTTCGAGAGCTCAATAGTTGAACTATTGTCACAGAAAACAGTTGTATCATCACCTTGAATCAGATTTAAGTTCTTCAAAATTCTTCTCATCCAAACCACTTGACAAGCACATGAAGCTGCAGCCACGAACTCAGCTTCGGTGGTGGACAACGTGACTATTGGTTGCTTCTTAGATGACCAGGAAACTGCACCTGAGTTGAGCATAAATACATAGCCAGAAGTACTTCTTCTATCATCCAAATCTTCGGCATAATCACTGTCCGTGTAAGCAATTAATTCCTCATCTCCTCCCTTCCGATAAAGTATTCCGAGATCGCAAGTTCCTTTTAAATACCGTAACACTCTCTTGGCAGCCTGAAAATGAAGCTCAGTTGGATGATCCATATACCTACTTAGTAGACTCACCACAAACATAATGTCGGGTCGAGTGTTAGTCAAGTACATTAGACTCTCCACAATCTGTTTGTAGTGAGTGCTATCTATTTTCACTCCATCTGCATCTTTCATGAGTTTAGTGCCTGGAACAATTGGATTCAGCACAGGATTGCATTTATCCATTCCAAATCTCTCTAACACCTCATATGTGTACTTCCTTTGACAAATGAAAATACCCTCTGGTTCCTGCATCACTTCTAACCCAAGAAAATACCTCATCCTTCCAAGGTCAGTCATATCAAACTCATGCATCATGGAATTTTTAAATTCATCAAACATGCTTTCATCATTGCCTGTGAAAATTAAATCATCTACGTAGAGACAAATGATTAAAATTTTACCTCCTTCCTTCACCTTGATGAATAAGCTATGCTCATATGGACACTTCTCAAAGCCTTCCTTTGCAAAATAAGATTCGATGCGGCTGTACCATGCTCGTGGAGCCTGTTTCAAACCGTATAGAGCCTTTTTTAATTTGTATACCTTATGCTCATCACCTCTCTTCACATAACCTGGAGGTTGTTCAACAAAGACATCTTCGGAAAGTTCCCCATGTAAAAACGCTGACTTAAAGTCAAGCTGAAAGATCGTCCATTTCTTCTGGGCTGCCATGGAGATCACTAAACGAACTGTATCCATATGTGCTACAGGTGCAAACACTTCGGTATAATCAACTCCATGTTCTTGGGAGTAGCCTTTTGCAACTAACCGGGCTTTGAACTTGTCTATCTCACCATTCTAGTTGAACTTTGTCTTATAGACCCACTTCACTCCAACTTTCTTGGCACCAGTAGGTAGATATGTCATCTCCCAAGTGTCATTTCTTGAAATTGAATCCATCTCTGCATCCATGGCCAATCTCCACTTCGAGTGCTTCACAGCTTCTTCGAAAGACATGGGATCATTAGCAGCAGCAAACATGGCCATGTAAGACGCTTCCTCTTCCTCAGTTAGCTCCTCGCCACTGACATAGTCTTTCATCCAAGAAGGTCTTCTACGCTCCCTTGCTGCATGAATTGATGACTCATCAATTGGTATAGAACTTGTTGAGCTTCCTCCAGTTTCACTCACATCTGGATTGACGTGTTGAACAATTCCTTCAGGATTTGCTAATCCTTCAGAACTTGTTCTCTCATCATTCAGAGCTTGTTCTTCCGCACTGTCTCCCCATTCTAAATCAACAATCTGATCCGACTCTTGACTTTCATCCCAATTCCAGCTTTCATTTTCTTCAAACACCACGTCTCTACTCACTATAATCTTCTGTGAAGTAGGATCATATAGTCGGTATGCCCTTGATTCTTTGCTAATGCCAAGCAAAACACACTTTATACTTTTATCATCAAGTTTGGTTCTCTTGCAATCAGGTACATGAGCATGGGCTATGCAACCAAAGACCTTAAAATGATTGACTGAAGGTTTAATGCCACTCCAGGCTTCTTCCGGGGTCTTGTTCTTAACTGCAACTGTTGGACTTCTATTCAAAATGTGAATAGTCCAATTGACAGCTTCTGGCCAAAACATCTTTGGAATCTTCTTCTCTGACAGCATACTTCGAACCATATTCATAATGGTCCGATTTTTCTTTCAGCGACTCCGTTTTGTTGAGGAGAGTAGGCGGCTGTAAGTTGACGTCGTATGCCATGTTCATTGCAATAATCAGTAAATTCCAGTGAGTTGAATTCACCTCCACGATCAGTACGAAGAACATTAATACATAATTCGACCTCCTTTTCAACATGATTCTTAAAGAGCTTGAATGCAGTGAAAGCTTCAGATTTTTCAACAAGGAAATAAGCCCAAATTTTGCGACTATAATCATCAATAAAAGTGATTATGTACCTCTTTTTTCTGTTTGAGATAGGAGTAATGGGTCCACATATGTCAGCATGTACAAGCTGAAGGACTTTACTGGCTCTCCATGTAGTTGCTTTAGGAAAAGAATTTCTTTGTTGTTTGCCAATCAAACAATCTCCACAAACCTTTGACGGAGCATCAAAGTTTGGTAGTCCTCTCACCATGCCTTTTTGTTGAAGAAGATTCAATCCTGTGAAGCTGAGATGACCATATCTGTTGTGCCACAGCATAGCATTATCTTCAGATGAGGATTTAAAGCATACCTGCTCTTTTGATTGTATCTGGGCAAACAATTTAAACATTCTATTGGAGGCCATGGCAATCTCCATAATCAACCCTTTTTCAGGATGATATAGCTTGCAGGTTCCCCTTTGAATGAGAATAGCAAGACCCTTCTCAGCTAGCTGCCCTATGCTCAATAAGCTGCTCTTCAAACCTGGAATATAAAACACACCTGTAATGATTTGCACAAAACCATTTACAAGCATCCTGATATTTCCCTTTCCCGTCACGTCCATACTCGAATTATCTCCCAGCTTCACGGTCTCTCTAAAACTGCCATCAAAATCAGAAAATAGCTCCCTCTTCCCACACATGTGGTTGCTACACCCCGAGTCGAGAAACCACAACTCCTCCTTGCTCATCGCCTTCTCATTGACATATGCCATTAATAACATTTCTTCTGCTCCTTCTGCATAGTTTGCCTGCCCTTCGATCACCTTCGTTGGGCACTCATATGCGAAGTGTCCCAACTTGTGACAACTGTAGCATTCAATGGTGGATTTGTCAAAGCTGCGTCTGCCACCTCCTCTTCCTCTTCCTCGAAAAGATCCACGTCCTCTCCCACTTGATGAATCGCCGGACGTAACCTTCAGTGCATGCTCCTCTATTGTATGAGCATTCATACGCTGCTCATGAACTAACAAACTACTTTGCAGTTCATCTATAGATATCACATCGAGATCTTTTGATTCTTCGATAGAGCAGACCACGTAATCAAATTTCGGGGTCATGGATCGCAAGATTTTCTCAATGATTGATACATCTGTCAAATTCTTCGCACCATTTGACCGCATCTTGTTAACCACAGTCATAGTACGAGCAAAATACTCAGTTACAGACTCCCCTGCCTTCATGTTGAGCATCTCGAACTCTTTCTGAAGAGCATGTCGTTGCGCACGTTGCACTCGTGCTGTACCTTGATACTTCTGCTTCAAGGAATCCCAAATGCTCTTGGCTGAATCCTTGTTCAAAATCGTCTCCAGAATGGAACGATCAATACTCTGGAAGAGATAATTCTTCGCCTTTAGATCCTTCAATTTCGCATCCTCAATCACCTTCATCTGAGCTGGGGTAGGCTGGACTCCATCGACCACTGGTGGAACTCCATCTTCAATTAGACCCCAATACTCCTTTGAACGGAGGAAATTCTCCATGAGCATGCACCAATGATCGTAGTGTCCGTCGAACTTCGGAATTGACGGTTGCACAAAACCTCCCTCTGTAGTCATCTCCAATGCTAACAAACAGCTCTGATACCAAAATGTCTAACAATATTTAGTATTTTGCTGAGAAATAGAATAAGAGAATGGGAGAAGTTCACTATTATTGAAAGCAAACGAAGGCTCAATATATAGCCTTTACAAGGAATAGAATCAAAGCAAATAACAGAATCCTACATAATAGGGATTATTCTAATCACTAACCAACTAAGCCTAAAGAATCGATCAAACTGAGACTAAATCAACAACAAACTGAGACTAAATCAACAAACTGAGACTAAATCAACAAACCCAATTTCAATGTCACCCAAGAATAAACTAAATCCAATCAAATCAAGCCATATCAAATATGGAGCAAATGAACCACATGAAATCAATCAATTGAAGAAGCATGAAAAAGAAACAGGAGGAATCAGACACACCGAATAGATGATGTAGCAGTTAGGAATGACAACCATCAGTTCCAAAGCAATAAAAGTTTCAAGAAACCGATGAGGGAATTTTATTTTGTTTAAATGAGAAAGGGCGAAATGAGGAGAAAAGGAGGGAAGAACGGAAGGGGGAATTTTATTTTGTTTAATGAGAAATGCACTCCATCTGTAGTTGGGCTTCCAATTGTCAAATTGCATGCATCTGCATCTAAGGAGACCCAGGGAGAAGCCAATAGGTCGCTTCTCCCTCTCCATTTGGCAAACTCATGCTGGGAGCACTTGTCATGCATATGAGTGAGGCCTAAATCCAGGCAGCAGCAAGGTGCAGAGCATCTGTCATCTAAGTGAGCAATAATGAAAGTGTGAAGATAAACAAGTCGTTTAGAGGAATTTTGTCAAGTTGAAAGTGGGGTCCACTGAGTGTGTAGCGTTTTCATGTGCAGATGGTAAGCAGATGTTAATCTGTTTGGCATCCTGCTATATAGAGAAAAAAAATCACATTTCAGTGTAATGAAAGCAAAACTTAGGAAAAAGAAAAGGTTAACATGTTTGGCATCTTACCCTTTTTTTGTTTTTTTAAGAGTACATGTTCATTAAGTTGGTTCACACATGAGTTGAATGCAGACACCATTGCCACCATTGCCTTGAGTATTTTTAGTTGACTTGATACATTGTGACCCACCTCTGTTAGATGCTAATCAAAGTTTTAATCAAATAATCATGGGTGCATTTTAACTTGACAATGGTTGCAATACTACATGAGGATCCAATGGAGGCACACACTACATATCAAACCAAACTATTCATTCAGCCGACGTATTACCAAAAATTCTATATATCATTTGATGTGGGAAAAATTACTTACCTTCATTGCTCATATTGGCTTCATTGTTATTTCTATAACTCTCCCCATCGTAACTTGGAGAGCTAAGATGTTTGTGCAAGGACGAGATAGAAGCTCATATCTAAACAAGGCCATTATTTTTATTGCAATGCCCTTGTTAAACAACACTATATCTGATGAATGTTAAGATACAACTATCAATATGAAAGGACCCACTGTAGACATGTTGGTTTCTTTTTTGTTGTGCTATTTCCTACTTCAGGTGGGAAAGATATTGAACTCTCTTTACCATAGTTTTTACATGGCTTAGTTGGCAATCAAATTGCAACAACATTATTTTTGTTACGTCACTGTTGGGACCTCATATCCAACCTAATTGTTTCCGAGTACAGCCACATGGTACCTAAATGATGCAAAAACAGAAAAATAACACTCCATCCAAAGTGTCAAGAGTTAAAGCAACAAGAGACGAGGCAAAGAAAGTACTCAGAAACCGATGTATACTTCCAATCATATATTCTAGTATGAAATTGAAGGTTGGAATCCATTGCATCAGAAGTTGTGGCCCATACCTAAATACTATGACCTACAAGGAAGAGTGGTTCATCAAATCATGCAAGAATATCTAGACTATGACCCACAAGGAAGAGTGGTTCATCAAAGCATGCAAGAATATCTAGGCGAACCACCATAATCTGTGATCAAATGATTTTAATCTTTCACTAATAGCCTGTGAAATGTTTGTGCTGCTCTCAGAATATTTTGTAATAATTTCCCCCATGTTCTGATCTAACCCAATCAAACCTTTCAAGCAATATATCGAAGGATCAAAACATACCTACAAACAATGAAACTTTAAAATATTAAATGACTCACTAACAAGCATGAAAAAGTAATACGTGATCTGTTTTCAATATAAGAGTGGTAAAATCATCAAAATTTGCAAAAAACCAACAATTTAAACTCTCAATAGAAACAATCAAACAACCCACACAACATTACATTCTCATTCTGTCACTGGCATTTAATCAAACAGTTATTGTTTACTACATGAATGTAGTTGGGGAATTTTTAAATCGCTTTCATGAAATTATGAATAATTTAATTAGTCAAACTTCAATTTCATGAAGACAATTAAAAAATTCTCAAAAAGAAAATAGAGCATTGCAGAGAATTCACCAATGCCATTTACTCCAAAAATGGTAAAGTTCTTGAAAGAATTTTTTTTCGTGTCATGGGAGATTTCAGAATTCTATTGATAAGAAAATAATTTTTTTGGCCTATTTATTCATAAAAACTCCACCAGCCCATTTCACCAAATGGCATGTACATTATTCGGAATTTAGGAATTTCAAAGAGAACTCTTGAATGCAAAGCAAAGCATGACATAGAATCCACTCACCTTCATTGTAGCCATTTCATTAAAAAAAAAAAAATTGCAATCAGATTTGGGTTTTTTCATCATTTATGTAATATTTACGCCTTGCATGGATGTTGTTATGTTGGCTCAGTTGGTTATGGGACACATGGAGAGGGACAAGGGGAGACAGAAAGATGAAAACGAATGCATCACTTACATGAATACTTTTAGGTTGTTATGTTGGCTGGTTAAGGGACATGTGGAGATGGAAAGCCTAAAACCGAAAACTCAAGCCAACTTCGTCTAGCTGTTATGTTGGCTCAGTGGGTTAAGGGACATGTGGAGATGGAAAGCCAACCCCCCCCCCCCCCCCCCCCCCCCCCAACTTCGTCTAGCTGTTATGTTGGCTCAGTGGGTTAAGGGACATGTGGAGATGGAAAGCCAACACCCCCCCCCCCCCCCCCCCCCCCCCCCAATTGATCCTCTCACCGCCATCTCCGAAAAAGGGCAAAAAAAAAAGAAAAGAAAAAGGTCTCCATCTCTCTCAAGCCTCACCCATCTCCATTTCTATCACTCATCTTCATCTCCAGATCTGGTTTTGGTGAAAACACGTTACTCATCTCTTCTCTTCATGTCCCCAAATCCTTACTCTATCTCTCTCTATTCTTTTCTTAGCTTCTTCATCAGCCCATCATCAGATCCCAGTAACTCAGATTTTTCAAATTCTCCATCTTAGGTATGAGATTGTATTTCTTAGTTTTCTTCTTTTGGATTATTTGTTTGAAGGTCCAATTGTATTATGAGATTCTTTGTAATTAGATGTTTGTCTTGGATTGTTAAGATAGGAGATTTTTATTTTTTATTGGGTCTTTTATGTGTATATGTAATCTTGTTAATGAGCTTTTTGGAAAAAGCCATTTGTTTTTCTCTTTATGATCATCGAGATTAATGGGGATCTTTTTTATTTTTATTTTTATTTTTTACTTTCTGCACTTCAGTTTCATTTGTTATTTACATTACTTGATGGAGAATCTCAGATTAAGACACGGCATTAAATATATTTTAATGAAAATGTATGCGGATTTTTGCACATTGTGATGATGTTTGGGTTTTGGAGAAATTGTGGCCAGGGAGTATCTGCATTTTATTTGTATACAATTAGGGGAAAGGAGTAGTTGAAGAAATTTCATTTTATTATTTTTTCTATCTGGTGCATTTTTATTTTTTTTAGTTTTACTGCAATATTCCGATTGGGAGATATGCCAGTGCTTGTCCGATTGGGAGATATGCCAGTGCTTGTGAGATTTAATCCTGAACCTAATAGATTTCAGTAATGGCTTAAGAAAGTCACATTAGAAGAATTTTGTTTGTGGAGATTTTATGCTTAACTCTGGATATGATGTTTCTGATTTAAAATATTAGTTTTTACAAAAGTTTATTTCACAAGTAATGAAAAGATAGAGCCTGCAGTCAGCATCTTGAGAATCCCAGAGGTATCTTTTACACGTGAAGTATTTTTATGTGCAATCTTGTAGCCATGTTACATAAACTATTTTAAAATGAGTAATCAATCATATGTCAACATGGATTTGTGTCTGATTCCTCTTCTCACATCTGCATTCTTCAAATATGTTTAAAAATGGTTTCATAGTTGAACATATATTGCAATATTCTTTTAGTTAAAAAATTGAGTTTTAATCTAAAATTAGATCCAAATATTTTAACGAATCTTACAATTTGGTGCTTCTTTGGGGCTAACTTTTAGACTAATCTTAAAGGAAAACATAGCTGGAGAGTTGATCTCTATTCAGATTGGTTAGTGGTTTTGCCCTAATCATATGTGATAAAAAAAAAAAAAAAAGTTATGTCAAGATCCATTAACATGCAAATGGAAGTTATAGAGAATGAAATGACAAAAAATAAATCTTACTTGAACTTAGGAAAGTAGAGGAATAAAATGAACCAAACACTATTATTATCATATTTGAAGCGAAGTGATTTCAAATTGAAATCACTTCCAATTGATTTTGACCAATTTAATTTAGTTTGACCCTAGCAAATGGGTCGGATCGGGGTAATTTAGGTCGGGTCAGAGATGAAGCACACTTTTTAGACCCAACCTGACCCGTGTATTTTTAATGACATGGTAAAAATTAATCTAGTTTATGCCGAGACTCAAACTCAAGACAACATGGATTTCAAAGGAACAACCTTACCATTACACCACAAATCATCTTTTTGCTAATAATCTTCAACAAAATCTTAAAATTAGTTAACGAGAAAGGGACCCAGCGCCCCCACTTTGGAATATTGACCATGAGTTGGAATTTATCTTCGAGGTATTTATAAAAATAACTATATTTTTAGAATATTGACCCCTATAAATATTGTTGTTATTATTTTCATACTTATGCATTGTACTTTAAGCATAGATGATCAAACTTTTGAAATAACTATTTTTTATGATTTCCTATATAGTCATTAATTTTCTATGACAACCATTTTACAATAAAACTAAACTCAAATTAATATATATTATATGAATTAATTAACCAAAATAATAAGTTTCATAGTTAATAAGAAAATGACAATATTATTGAAAAAAGAAAAACTCGCGACAATAGCATGGAGCTAAAGAGGAGGCAGGAAACTTTCCATGTAATTGATGTGCTACAATGCACTCTTGTCGAGGGAGAAAGGGTGAGTCTGGTTTTTTTTTTCTTTTTTGTGTGTGTGGCTTTAAATTTTATAAATCGTGATGTAAATGGAGTGGAAAACTACGATAGACACCATCTATTAAAAATCAAAATCATTAAGCCAAACATCCTTGCTATTTATAAGATATCTCAAATTCTCACATCATTCTGGGTTATTTCCACGGTCAAACTCATTCTCTGATAAAAAAAATACAAAATACTGGAGTTTTCCTCTTTTTTTTTTTTTTTTTTTTTTGTGATTTGGACTCTCCATCATGCCTTTTGTCTATTAAGAAACTCTCAATATCATCATATTTTTATCACGCATTTCAAATGGGTCGGATCGGGGTAATTTAGGTCGGGTCAGAGATGAAGCACACTTTTTAGACCCAACCTGACCCGTGTATTTTTAATGACATGGTAAAAATTAATCTAGTTTATGCCGAGACTCAAACTCAAGACAACATGGATTTCAAAGGAACAACCTTACCATTACACCACAAATCATCTTTTTGCTAATAATCTTCAACAAAATCTTAAAATTAGTTAACGAGAAAGGGACCCAGCGCCCCCACTTTGGAATATTGACCATGAGTTGGAATTTATCTTCGAGGTATTTATAAAAATAACTATATTTTTAGAATATTGACCCCTATAAATATTGTTGTTATTATTTTCATACTTATGCATTGTACTTTAAGCATAGATGATCAAACTTTTGAAATAACTATTTTTTATGATTTCCTATATAGTCATTAATTTTCTATGACAACCATTTTACAATAAAACTAAACTCAAATTAATATATATTATATGAATTAATTAACCAAAATAATAAGTTTCATAGTTAATAAGAAAATGACAATATTATTGAAAAAAGAAAAACTCGCGACAATAGCATGGAGCTAAAGAGGAGGCAGGAAACTTTCCATGTAATTGATGTGCTACAATGCACTCTTGTCGAGGGAGAAAGGGTGAGTCTGGTTTTTTTTTTCTTTTTTGTGTGTGTGGCTTTAAATTTTATAAATCGTGATGTAAATGGAGTGGAAAACTACGATAGACACCATCTATTAAAAATCAAAATCATTAAGCCAAACATCCTTGCTATTTATAAGATATCTCAAATTCTCACATCATTCTGGGTTATTTCCACGGTCAAACTCATTCTCTGATAAAAAAAATACAAAATACTGGAGTTTTCCTCTTTTTTTTTTTTTTTTTTTTTTGTGATTTGGACTCTCCATCATGCCTTTTGTCTATTAAGAAACTCTCAATATCATCATATTTTTATCACGCATTTCAAATGGGTCGGATCGGGGTAATTTAGGTCGGGTCAGAGATGAAGCACACTTTTTAGACCCAACCTGACCCGTGTATTTTTAATGACATGGTAAAAATTAATCTAGTTTATGCCGAGACTCAAACTCAAGACAACATGGATTTCAAAGGAACAACCTTACCATTACACCACAAATCATCTTTTTGCTAATAATCTTCAACAAAATCTTAAAATTAGTTAACGAGAAAGGGACCCAGCGCCCCCACTTTGGAATATTGACCATGAGTTGGAATTTATCTTCGAGGTATTTATAAAAATAACTATATTTTTAGAATATTGACCCCTATAAATATTGTTGTTATTATTTTCATACTTATGCATTGTACTTTAAGCATAGATGATCAAACTTTTGAAATAACTATTTTTTATGATTTCCTATATAGTCATTAATTTTCTATGACAACCATTTTACAATAAAACTAAACTCAAATTAATATATATTATATGAATTAATTAACCAAAATAATAAGTTTCATAGTTAATAAGAAAATGACAATATTATTGAAAAAAGAAAAACTCGCGACAATAGCATGGAGCTAAAGAGGAGGCAGGAAACTTTCCATGTAATTGATGTGCTACAATGCACTCTTGTCGAGGGAGAAAGGGTGAGTCTGGTTTTTTTTTTCTTTTTTGTGTGTGTGGCTTTAAATTTTATAAATCGTGATGTAAATGGAGTGGAAAACTACGATAGACACCATCTATTAAAAATCAAAATCATTAAGCCAAACATCCTTGCTATTTATAAGATATCTCAAATTCTCACATCATTCTGGGTTATTTCCACGGTCAAACTCATTCTCTGATAAAAAAAATACAAAATACTGGAGTTTTCCTCTTTTTTTTTTTTTTTTTTTTGTGATTTGGACTCTCCATCATGCCTTTTGTCTATTAAGAAACTCTCAATATCATCATATTTTTATCACGCAATAGCATTTGAGTGTTAATGGGTCTCAGTGTCTATAAGTGCCACTAATCTAAGGAATTTCAAGTATTTTTGTTTCTTCTGATTATATAATTTTTTTCTTTTTTTTTTTTAGAATGTGAAATGCCGATTTCTGGGTTGTCTAGTTTATTAAATCCACTCTCGGTTCTAGGTTGTCTGCTTTCCTTTTTATCTATTGATTTTGATTGTACCTTTTTTTTAAGAATGCGAAACTAATGGTAAAAGGAATCTCCAATAATATTGGTCCATCTAAGTAAAGATTTAAGCTCATTCTTATTATCATCAATTTCTACTTTCTCCAATATAATTCTATTTCTCTATGTCAACAAGAGAACTTTCATTTTATTAGAGCGTTCACTCTATCACAGAACGTTGTTCGCTCGAGCGAATTATCCAGAGTTCTAACTCCGAAAATCCGATCCCCTCTCTTTTCTTCTATCCTCCTTTCTCCATTACTCATTCACAACCTACAATAGCATTGGAACCTCCTGTTCCCTCCTCACACATCATCCATTCACAAAACAACACTTCTAATCATTCATTAACCATTTCATACATTACAAGAAATGTTGAGATAGACTACGCAACACTTATCGATGCAACAGAAACGTCGGTAACTTCTAATTTTACTGATGCTATCACGAAAAGATAGCGTCGGTAAATTTGTCGCGCCGGTTGGGATGAAAAAGTTACAACTTCCCGACTCTAATGGCGTCGGTAAGTTTTGATATTTAAGTGCGCGTCGGGAAGTTCTAGGCGCTAACTCCTTCCCGCTAGAATTTCGATTCGCGCGTTTGACCCAAAAACTTCTCAACGCCATAAGTGTCGGGAAGTTTGTGAAACTACCGCCCCTCTGCAGCTTTTTTGCAGCCTTTTGTGGGAATAAACTTACTGATGTCGTATGGCGTCGGTAAGTTTATTATATCTCCCCTCAACCTTCCCCTTCTCCCCCCTTATCGCCACTCTCTGCAACTCTGCCTCGCCCTCCTCTCTGCATCTTTTCTGTCTTCCTCCCATCTCTCTAACCTTCTCACATCTAACCAATTTTATCCTAGCCTTCTTCCCCTCTTTATAAGGTATGAAATATTTCCATTATCAGTTTTTTTTTCTTCAAATAATTTTTTTCTTTTTTTTGTTCAAATGTTTGTTAGCATCCACTCACTACCAGCGACCACCACTGCTGCTACCATTCCCCACCCATACCAGCTCTTACTATATCTTATAAACGATATGTAGTTTTTATTCTTTTATTATTTATCTGATAATTAGTTTAATAATTTGTTTTTATAGGTTTTGTTTTATAAATTTTAGAATAGATATGATTATAAAATTATTATTATCTGAATGTAGTTTAATAATTTATATAGATAATTTATAAAAATTTTGTTATGTGTTTTAAATATGATTTTATGTCTAGGCTTTTTTTTTTATATGGATGTGATATGAGATTGTTAAACTATGTTATTGTTTATTTTTTGAAAATATGAATTAATGAAAATGTTAATATCTTTTTGAGATATATGTAGTATGTGTAGTATTGTTAGTAGAAATAGTTTGGATTTTATTTATGATTAGAAAGTTATGTAAATTGATTTATATAGATTTTTTTTAAGTGTTAGTAATATGATATGATTTTGGTATACGTAGATGACAAATAGTATACTAAAAATTGTTAATTGAAAAATTATTTCTTTATTAATATAATATTTAAAAGTAATCAAATATATATTATCTTTTATACTTCTATTTTTATATATTAGTGTTTGATCTGATATATTTGGTTTGTAATATGTTTGATAATATTTTATAAATTTCTTATTATTAATATAAATTAGACTTTTAGTATTTTATTTATGATTTATTTTTAATTCTGTATTTAAAATAATATTAACTAGATATTTAAAACTAAATTAAAATGACTAAAAAAAACCAAATTCAAATTTAATTTAATATAATAATAAAACAGTTCCAATCAGTTATTGGAACCGTGATTTAAAAAAAAATAAACGTAAAGTTACCGAAGCCATTGGCGTCGGTAACTTTAATGGCGTCAGTAACTTTAAACATAACATCGTGGCAACGTGTTTTTCGGAAGATTACCGACGCTAGTGGTGTCGGTAATTTTAACTTCAACTCACCGACGCAGTCAACGAGTCAGCAAGTATATTTACCTATGATTTTTTCCCTACGCCATAGGTAGCGTCGGTAAATTTATTTACCAACGCATTTTTAAGTTTACCGATTGTAGTAGTGATACAATCCATAAACAATTCCAAACTCAATGGAAAATGCACAAAATCATGAAAGTTCCACGAACTTCTACAATGATTAACACTAATCACAAGTAAATGTTTATACTTGCCTCTCTTGAAGCTTAGTGGTAAAAGCCCTCTTTTCCTTAACTTGGTTTGACACAATCTTCCCCCAAACTCAAACTTTAATCCATGAAATATAAAAACACTACTCATAAGCTATTTATGCTACACATTACCTCCATCTACTCAATAGGACTTGGAAATCCTAAGATAAGGCCAACTACTTACTTGTGGCTCCAAGTAAAGAGGTCTTGAGTTCTCTTTCAAGCTCTATCACTTCAAAATAGAGGAAGTCCTTGAGTTGGGTGGGGTAAATGCGACAAAAATTTTTCGTCTCTATTTCTTATATTTATGACAAAATATTTTTGTCTCTAATTTCTTCCTTTAATGACAAAATATTTTGTCACTAATTACTTAAAAGTATGTTTCCAACATAGTGTATTGGAGACAAAAAACATTACTTGTTTCCAACAGTGTATTGGAGACAAAAAAAAATCGTCACCAATTTATCTTTTTCAGTGACGAATTTTTTTTCCGTCTCCAATACCTTTTAGCGGCAAGGCTTTGGCAACGAAACGGGTGACGAAAAATTTTCGTCTCAATTAGTTTTGGTGACGAAATATGTACATTTTGGGACAAATTTGTGTCGTCCTTAAACCCCAAATTTCTTATAGTGTGACTTGAGGAAGAAGATGAAGATGAAACTACACTCCTCAAGAACCACTTGAATAACTCCTAGCCTCTTTCTTGGGAAGGAAGATTGGAAGAGAAAAAAAGAAGATGAAGATGAGTCTAGGGTTTGCTTGGAGTGGAAATGAGCTCATTTCCCTTTTCTCATTCTAATATAAGGCCCCTCTTACACAAAAACCCCCTCTTAATAAATCAAATTACATTTTGAGTCAAATGAAGCTTCATTTGGTCCATTTGAGGTCAAATGGAATTGCGTTTATTATGAAAGTTAATGTACTATTCGAGATACACACGTTGGTATCAAAAATTTCCGTATTCGACGAAATACGCGAAAACCCGTATTTACGAAAAAGTCCTTAGCCTATCTTGTTTGAGTCTAAACTCATTTTAACCAACTCAATCTCATTCCATTATGCTTAATGCATCATTTGAGACTAACTTGTCTCTCTTTGGTCATTAATCTTCATTAACCCAATTACTCATGCTTAACTAGCATTAATCCTAATTAATTAGCCTTAATCATGATTAGTTTGGGTTGGGGTGTCACATAACTTTCACTATTTTGGCTAATACGGCTTGGTGTGAACTCGGGTTTTGATGATACCAAAGGCATTCTTCTCATTGTAATGAGAGCTATCCAATGATCTGGATTTGAGGTCATCTCATCTTTGATCAAAATCTGATTGTATGCGGTCCCACATTGTAATGGTTTTCCTTTTTCTTGGGTCGTACAGCTTCATCTTGCTACGGATTTGGATGAGATGAAAGGCATTTTTTTTTTCTTATGATGGTAGCTACCCAGTGGTGAGGCTTTGACACCTCAAATGATCACATAACCAACTAATTGTCCATAGAAAAACTTTATGGAATAATTTTTTGCATGTCAACACATGATTTCTCACGTAAACTTGTCAAATTCATAGTTTTAGACTGGAAACCCATTTTCTTATGGCTTCTAGGCTGGGCTTATGAGATGCATGGTTTTAAGATCAAACATGGCTAGTTCATGGTTTTTCACCTGAACTTGGAAAAAATATGGTTTTCTAAAAAAAGTCACATGATTATGGTCTTTAAAACCTAAGCCTATGTGATGCATGATTTAAAGACAAGAGACGATGAACGAGAGAGAGAGAGAGAGAGAGAGAGAGAGAGAGAGAGAGAGAGAGGAAGTGAACAAACACATATAGACTACTGTGACAATTTAATTGAACATATTAAGTTTATATTTTTTCTATACATAATGTAAATGATTACAAAAGAAGTGTGCATGGAGGAAAAATGATCCTTGGCACACTAACATTATAGATAACTATGAAAACTGTTCCTGTTCTCTAATGACACAATAAATTCGTCTTCCAAACTATATTGTCTACTTGCCTCACCAGTAGATCCTTCCAAATGTTCGTGCAATAAGCTTTGTGTGCCTTCATGTATGTTATTATTAATCCAAGGATGGTCATGAAACCTTCTCAGCCCTTGAAGCTTGACTGCTACTTCCTTCATTGTGGGCCTCTCTTCCCCTTTAACTTCCAGGCATCTCTCAGCAAGATGAGCAATGGCCATAAGTTGTTCTTCCTGACCCTCATTTAGAATCCGGTCCTCTAAAACTTCAAAGAGGTGATTCCCTTTCATCGCTGAAATGAAATACATGGAAAGATTTATATCATCTTCAGATCGATCAAACGACAAAGGCTTTTCCCCTGTTAAGAGCTCCACCAAAACCACTCCAAAGCTATATACATCACTTTTTGCAGTTAATTGACTTGTTTGAAAGTATTCTGGATCTAAGTATCCGAGTGTTCCTTGAACCAATGTAGTTATTTGGGTCTGATCATTAGGGATTAATCGCGAAGCTCCAAAGTCTGATACTTTTGCAGTGTAATTATGGTCCAAAAGTATGTTAGCAGACTTAATATCTCTATGAAAGATTGGCATTGAAGCTGCAGAGTGTAGGTAGGCTAGAGCTTCAGCTGTTTCTGTGGCTATCCTTAAGCGGTTCTCCAATGAGATTGACGAAGCATGATTCGCGTCATGGATATGGCTATAAAGAGTCCCATTAGAGACAAATTCATATACTAGCAAGGGGACCTCTGTCTCCAAACAGCATCCCAATAGCTTCACTACATTTCTGTGGTTGATTTGAGACAAAATGTCGACCTCATTTATGAATTGCTCAATTTGGTTGCCATTAAAGATTTTGGATTTTTTAATGGCAACTATTCTATTATCTGTTAGAGTCCCCTTGTAAACAATGCCATAGCCCCCTTGACCAATAATTTTGTTTATACTGTAATTTTCTGTCGCCCTTTTTAACTCTTCTGTGGTGAAGATCTTGAATGCCCCAACTCTGTATGAGATCTTTTTTTGCAGCATCAGACCTCCATTTTGTTGGAAAAATTTCTCCTTGAATTGCATGATCTTCCTTTTCTTGAATATCCAGTGTGTCCAAGTACTTCCAATTAGGAGAAACAAGATGCTTAAGCCTGTGCCTGTGCAATAACTCAATAGTAAGAAATAGAGAGACTAGTTTGAATAGCATGCATCTATACTTTATCTAGGCTCTAGCAAGAATATAAAAAATTAAATCACTTAAATGACCCTAATATCAACTGGATAATGAATCAACTGATTGACCCAAAGTAGAAAAATAGATTTGGTGCCATTATTTACCCACATGATAGAAACCGCACTCTGCCCCACCACACGCTCATGATAGAAACTCCCCACAAATCTATATCTTGATATTGTTTTAAATGATAACATATAAATTATGTAAAGAATGCACTTGTTTACATGTTATCCATCCAACAGTTAATGTTATAGTTTTTGGAAGCGTGTTTATTCAAGTGCATATATAGATTTACCAATTAAAGAAAAGGTACATTGCATAGGGTTGATTGAATGAATTGAGAAAGGTTGACTTACATTTTCACAAGATTACATTTCATACACTTAAAAGACAAACATAAATAAATTGTAAGTTTTGCTATGCCCAAAAGGTCTTCTTAAAATAACAAAATATGATTTAGTGACCTGGTGCAGTGTTGGATGATTGCACTGGGACACACTTGTAACAATTCTTGGGAGTGAATGGGTTATATAAGAGACCACATGGATATGGGTGGATGAAGTCTTACCCTTATCAAATCATTTTAAAGCACTATGGTTGGGGCATTTAAAATTGACCTCTATGAAACCCTTAATTCTTTTACATGTACTATATCAAAGCCCACTGGTGATTGAATGGGGGCACTTTTTCATCAATCATGTGCCCTCCTAAATGCCGCACTCATCTTTATAAATGGTTGTTCTCTTAGGTTCACCCAGAACAAAATCATCTCATCATTGTTTCGTCGAACTTAGATCATTTGCCTATAATTCAAGATTAGTCTAATTACTATATTTCTGGCAAGTGTAGAACATAAACCCCTCACTTCCTCACATATCTAAATGAGAGAACCTATCCTAACCATTATCATGCTAAAAAAAGGATCTTAGGACACCAAGGCTACCATGACACCTATGACGACTAAAACCCCAGTGATCTATATATAGCTTTAACATCTTCACATCTTGTTTCAAATTTTAATAATTCTCTGTTCATCCTTTCACTCCTTCTCACAAATATGCTCAAATTACAACGCTATTATAAGAAATTTCCAATATATGGATGCCTTGCTATTGCACAAGATATATATGGAGGAAGCATTAACAAGTATAGGAATATCATGTGAAGAGCCAATTAAGTTTCCGATGGGATTCAAATGTTGGCCGGGATGTTCTTTCTACTCTTCTTCTTTGCCTTGAAAATTGATAAATTAAAAGCAACTATGGATGATGTGATAAGCTCGAGTTGAAGAAAAAGCCTTCAAGGGAATGGTTTGAAGACTAGCAGAAGCATAACAAAATATATGAAAGTGACAGTTTAGGGGGCTACGAGTAAAAAGTCCAATCTAAAAACACTCTAGTGCTGTAGTAAATGTTCCCATATTTTGAGGAAACTGCAAATCAAAATGAGGTTTGCATGCATGCCACAAATAGTATCAGTATAGGGTCAACAAAAAGGAGAAGTGCTAGTTGTGTTGTGCCATGATCACTCACCACCTGAATTTATAAAGGGACATTATGTATGATGCAGTTAGATTTGCAATGTTGTGCGCAGTTGAATGTCATGGAAGGAAGAAACAACAATGCTGCTATGTAATGGTTGGTGCAAATGCTAAGATAGATGATGTGTAGACAAACAGGAAAGGATAAAATTGAGAAGGTATATTGTACAAATTCCCAAAATTATAGCAATCAAATTCAGTACAAGATTTTATCCTACTTAGGTTTAGGCTATTACCTAAAACAACTTTGAGTACCGGAAATTCTTTATTGTACTTAGTGCAACCATCTCCATCTTTTCTACCATCACCATGGGTTCCCTTTGGGCAACTACAGTAGTAACTCCCAGGCGTGTTAATGCAGATATCAATACAAGGATTGTTGTCTTCATCTCGACACTCATTAATATCTGTATATTCAGCACAAATAGGAGCAAATCATGAACTAGCTTGATGATGGAATTAAATTAAATAAGAAATTTAACTTGATCAAGGTATGAAGATCACAAATGTAACTTCAATTCATTAACAAGAAGACAAAAGAAGAAAATACAGAAAATACACAGAGAGAGAGAGAGAGAGAGAGAGAGAGAGAGAGAGAGAGAGAGAGAGAGAGAGAGAGAGAGAGAGAAGCCCAAGGATTTGATCATCATACCTTGGCAACCTCCATCAACATAAGGATTCCCTTCATAACCCAGCGAGCAATTGCAACGGTACCCCGGGCCATTACTAGAAATATAACAGTAGCTGTTCTCACTACGACAAGCGTACGTGCTCATGTTCGCTCTTGCAACTTCGCACGTATTGTTCCCCAAATCGTTCCCCACCACCCAGTCCACTACAACACTCATATTCCGGCTTCTATCCACAAGATTATTCCCCGACAGATCCGAACTCGCAAACTCATACTCATCTTGCTCCGCCAGAAAAGCATACCTACAAGGATTATACGCCCACACAATCCTCTGATTCCCCAAGCTCTCCAGAAACACCTCAAACCCTTCCAATCCTCTTGGGACTGCAAACTGGCAACAACCAATACCAGTACAAGACCCTTCAATCACGGTCGAATTATCCGAGCTGCAGTAGGACATGCACCCACTTCTGAACTGAAGAGTGCCCATGAAACCCTCCACATATGACTGCATGTCACAGCCAATGGCTGTGAACTTGTTGCGGGTGTTTGAGAACCTATATGGGCTACCAGAAATAAAGTTTATGCTTGCGGTTTGATAGAAGGTTGCATTGCCGTCTTGGTTGTAGCAGCGTTGAGACATCCAGGATCTGAGGCTCAAGTGTCCTTGTAGTGAGATGTTCAGGAGCTCCAGATCGTTTTGGCCCATGAGGAAAGCTTTTGGGGTTGTGAAGGATTCGTTACATTTTATCTCGAACCATTTGTCTCTGAAGCATGTGGGGTGTCCCATGCCGAAAGGGTAGGGGATGCTTATGTTGCCGCAGGTCCTTTGGCAGCTAGGACTTGTTGTGGGTGCCGATGATTCCGATACTACTATAAAGCATAAAACCAGAAGAAGCAACAGAGAAATCATCTCTGTTTCTGCAGATTCTTGGTTTCCAGAGAGGATCAGATGTGGTGGTTGGTTTCTTTATTTAACATAGATGTGGAGGGCTGGAGGTTGTTGACTCTTGGAAGTTCTCTTACGTGTGCAGTGTGCTGTTGTTGACTCTTGGAAGTTTTCTTACGTGAAAAAATGGATCATTCCTTGGCCTTCAAGTTTAAACTATCACTCCTAACCATTAGTCCAACTAAGCAAAAACCAATAAAAATTTTCGAAATTATGGGTGTTTACACTCGTGAACAATAGAATAGGACCATGAATCTATATTCTATTGTTCTTTAGGTCAGAGTCAATATAAGGGACTTTTTATTATTTTGAAAGGTTTGGATGTTGGAGGTAATGGACCAAATGATGGGTTTTGCCTCAGTCCTGAGCTTAGCTCATCTGGTTATGGGATCCATGAATCTATATTTTTTATTGGGAGGCATGAGGAAGGAAGGGACATGGAGGCATCGGAGTATGAGACTAACGTGGTTGCTTCCACATGGCGAGTATTAGAAACTTCTGCCGGCCTTTCTTTCCGCGTGATAGGAAAGGGGGGAAAGATGAAATAAAATACAAAGGGTACGCTACGACCTGAGGAAGACACTGAAGTTGATGGCCGTGTTGATTGGTCGCAAGAGACCAAGTCCTGCTTTCGATTTACGGAATAACCGGGACTTTGGTCAAACTTTGCAAGAAGTCGTTTTGCTAAGATAGAACGGTTCAAAATAATGTTTCCCCCACATGGGCGGTCATCAAATCTCAATGAGAGCCCACTGTTGGTATTCAATTTTTCTACATTGGGAACTGTAAGGACCCAAACTCAGAACTGTGGGGTTTCCTTGAAATTACAGTCCCAAAAATAGATAATAAATTGAGCAGTTAGGGCTTAATTAGAGGACAATTCAAATTTAGCACGAATTAGATTTAAGAGGATTTAACCGGAAAAAATACTTAATGCGCACGTATTACACAATCAAACACTTTAGCCAATGGAGCACCAATTAGAGCAATTGGGCTCAATTTTCAATTTTTTTTATACCTATTTAGCACATCGTCGGCGCCGACCTTATTCACACTGAATAAGGTCGGCGATGACCCTGTCCGCAGACCCTACATAATTAGATTTCGAGCTTCATTCGCCCCATTGTTTCAAAATCGCAAAGGCCGCCTTTCTTCAGTATTGATAGCTGCGAAACATGATGACTAGTGTGTTTTTCCACCGTTGATGTCACCATTAATTTTCTATCAATCTCCTCTTGCTATTGATAGGGCTACAGAAGGGAGGTAATGAAAATGTTTCTCTTCACATGATGGAACCTTAGAAATCAATCTCCTCTTTCTATTGACAACTAACAATACATATACTATCATTCAATGTATGGATACATGTTCTCTTTCACTGTATGATGTTTATTGTTTGTTTCATTGAATGTGGTTTACGTTGCACAGGAGCCCTATATACTCACTACAAGAAACCTAGGCTGTTGTGACGAAATTTGATGACGATTTTTATTTTTTTTGTCTTAAAAGAACACCTAAAGAGGACGAAATATAAATTTTGTCGTTTGTTTTCATTTTTTTCAAAAGTATAGGAGACGAAAATAAAATTTCGTATACAAAAATATGGCGCCAACTTGTATTGTGTTGGCGCCAATTTTTTTAGCTCATTAGAGACGAAAATTGTTGTCACAAAATTTTTTTTTTTTTTGCAACGAACGGAATTCGTCACTGTGTGGGGGCCCATTTCGGGAACCAGTTCCTCTTGGTCTCGGCTAGAGTATGCTCGGTATGCTACTGTATGGGGACCACGTCCCTTGGTCTCGGCTACAATCAGATCCACTTCGGTCTCGGCACTATGTGCTGGTCTCGGCCAAACAGTATTCAGTGCGGTCGCACATCCTGTTCGGTCTCGGTAGTGCGATCTCGGCACTGCACTATTGCGCTTGCAGCTAATAGCCACGGCCCTATCGTGACGAAGCCCAAGGAAGGGATCTGATGGGACTTCAGCCACCACCAGATCAGGGCAGGATCAGGCCCAATGTGACTGACATTAAATGCATTGTGGGCTGATCGGACCCACATTAAATGCAGTGTGGGCTACGATGGACCTTCATTAATGACTTTGTGGGCTGATGTGACCCAGGTCACATCACCAAGCCCACTGGCATTCACCCAAGACTGTCCCATATATAAGGCACGAGCCAAAGGGAGCAGGGGTAAGCATTCGGACAGAGACACATAGTCTTTCTTCTTCTTCTCCGATTCATTACTGACTTAAGCATCGGAGAGCCCTGCGCTGCCCATAGCCAGGGTCCTCTGACCTTTGTCTTTCTCCTCTTTCAGGCTCAGGTCGTCGCAGTTATCTCCTCCATGCATTGAGTAAGTCCTAAGAGGCATCCTGATCTTGTGAGTATTATTATTCTTGCACTTACAATTGGCGCCGTCTGTGGGGAACGATTTCTATAATCTTTCCTATTCCTATTCCTAAACACCATGACGAGGAGAACTGCGAAGGGCGGAGAAACCTCCAAGACAGAGCATGCAAGGCCGCCCCCTGCCAACCAGAGGGCTGGGAAACAACCAGTCACAGAGGATGATGCTGAACGTGCTCTCATCCGGATCAACGTTCAGGAGCGTGACCTCCGCTCGGAGTCCGCTCCCGGGAAGGGAGACACCCAGCAGCCTACAGGTCTCCTGACGGGGGGAGACCAGCGGGATAAGTCTCCAGTGGTCGATGGATCACGCCCCCGGGGCCAGGCGGAGGATGTTGAGGGCCGGGTGGAGGACGTCGAGGATACTGAGGATGAAGACTACAGCCCTGATGACGACTTGGACTCCACCGTTCTGGAGATTAAGGCACAGAATGAGGCCATCAAGGAGAGAGACGCTCTGATCCTCCGGCTCCAGCAGCAGCTGGAAAGAGCTACGGGATCAGCGGGGCTTCGGAAGCAGTCCCAGCAGCAGCGGCCACGTCGGGAGCAGTCCCAGCAGCAGCGGCCTCGTCGGGAGCAGTCCCAGCAGCAGCGGCCTCGTCGGGAGCAGTCCCAGCAGCAGCGGCCACGTCGGGAGCAGTCCCAGCAGCAGCGGCCTCGTCGGGAGCAGTCCCAGCAGCAGCGGCCTCGTCGGGAGCAGTCCCAGCAGCAGCGATCTCGGCAGCAGCAGCGATCGCCACAACACGAGAGGGGAGTTACTCGTGCCACGCGCATCTCTTCCTCAAAAGAGGACCTGAGGGACCGCTTGAACAGGAAAAGGGACGACCGGACCCGAGATGAAGGCTCAAGCACTAGCTATAGCTGCTCGAGGGGGGCGTCCGAGACCATTCCGGAGGGTATGTATCATAATCAGGAATGGCTGGACGCGCACATAAGGGAAACGGTCCAGCGCAACCTAGAAGTGGCCGGCTTCGGCCGAGACCAAAAGAATGCTTGCTGCGACCCCGTTGATCTCGGCACCTCTCCTTTCTCCCAAGACATCAGGAGGTACCCTTTACCGAAGAAGTTCACCGTACCGAGATTCGTCACCTATGATGGGGTCTCGGATCCAGCTACGCATCTCAGACACTTCTCCCAGAGGATGTCTGTCTGGGGAGACGAGGGCCATCTGAACTGCCGAGTCTTTTCCTCCAGTTTAGGCGACCTCCCCCTGAAGTGGTTCTGTGCGCTCCCAGAGGGATCCATCTCGAGTTGGCAGCAACTCCAGCAGTCCTTTATGAATAAGTTCCAGGCCTACAGAGTCCTTCCGAAGACGGATGCAGACATCATGGCCATGAAGATGAAGCAAGGAGAAAACGTCACCCAGTTCGCCAAACGGTTCTGGGCGGTCTACAGTCAGATCGAGAACTCCAAGGACGAAGTTGCCGTCTTCGCATTTCAGAATGCCTTGCTCCCAGACAGCGACCTTCGCAAGGACCTGGCCAGGAACCCGGTCTCTTCCATAGCAGCGCTCATGTCCATCGCCAACCGGTACATCGCCCAAGAGGATGACCAGGCCCGTGCTCGGGAAAGCCATGGGACCGTGCAAAGAAACCGAGACCGAGGTGAGAGGCCCCCCAAGAAGGACGGAGGACCGTTTCTGAGGGATGAGTCTCGGCGAGACGAGCGACGAAGAGGTGACTCAGACAGGAGTTGGGTCCCTACAAGCTCGGCAAGGACTCAGACGTTCGCCTCGGCAAGGAGCAAAAGGCCCAGGCTATCCGAGGACGCGCATCGGGGGATCAACACGGTCTTCAAGATGCCAATCCACAAAATCATGTATAAGATCAAAAGCAGGCCGTACTTCAGCTGGCCAGAGCCCATGCAAGGCGACCCTTCTAGACGAGATCAGACGAAGTTCTGTTCCTATCACAAGGAGGGCGGCCACAAAACCGAAGATTGCAGGATACTGCGGTCGCATTTGGAGAAGCTTGTCCAGGATGGACACCTGCACGAATTTGTCAGGAAGGAAACCAGGGCCGACACCCGGGCCCCGCGCCGAGACGAGGGGGGTCACGACAGCGACGGGACAGAGAAGATAATTGACGTTATACATTTGGCACCCCCGCCCAAGGGAAGTAACCAAGCTCGTGCCGAAGCCAGGAAGGCCGCTCACGGCAAGCAAGTCATGGCCGCCGAGCTCGGCCCAGCACAGAAAAGGGCTCGGAGGGAGCGTCCCGAGATCAGGTTCACTGATGCAGATCTGGAAGGGGTGCAGCTCCCCCACAACGACCCCCTGATCGTCACTCTGAAGTTTGACTGCTCTGAACAGGGCGTGAAGAATTGCACTGTGAAGAAAGTCCTTGTGGACCCCGGCAGTTCGTCCGAGGTCCTTTATTTCGACAGCTTTCGAAGGATGGGACTGACGGAGAAAGATCTGCAGGAGGCTCGAGTTCCCCTTATCGGCTTCAGCGCCAAACCTGTTTATCCTAAGGGGAAAGTCACATTCAAGATCGAGATCGGTGGCGCATCTGTCATGGCAACCTTCATGGTGATCGACGCACCCTCGCCCTACAATGCTATAATGGGCAGGTCTTGGCTCCATAGCCTGGAAGCAGTCCCTTCCACCCTCCACCAGAGGTTGAAATTTCCGTGGGAAGGAAAGAGTGGCCGCGTTGAAATCATCACGGTCAAAGGAGATCAGCAGGCAGCTAAGCAGTGCCTGACCGCTGTGGTGCCCGGGGAGCAGGAGCCCAAGGAGGTCAATGTGGCCGAAATGGAGAAGAACCTGGAGCAGGGGCTGGATGAGCTCGGCCAAGACCCAGGCAGGAAGAGCGTGGAGGAATTGACCGAAATCCGGATCGACCAGAAGGACCCGGATCGGTTCTTCCTGCTCGGCAGCCAACTCGGGGAGCCGGAGAGGTCTGAACTGGCCCAGTTCCTAATGCAGAACAGAGATGCCTTCGCCTGGACACCTCAAGAGATGCCTGGCGTCGACCCCGAGGTAATGTGTCACAAACTAAATGTTGGCCCTAACCACAAACCTGTGATGCAGAAGGCACGGAGGACTGGGGTCCCGCAGACCGAAGCCGTCGTCGAGGAAGTGGATAAGCTGCTTGAGGCCGGCGCCATCAGAGAGGTTCAATACCCGACCTGGTTAGCCAATCCGGTGGTCGTCAGAAAGAAGACTGGCAAGTGGAGGGTGTGCGTCGACTTTACCGACCTCAACAAGGCCTGTCCCAAGGATAGCTTTCCCCTCCCAAAGATTGACCAGTTGATCGACGCGACGGCCGGGCACGATAGAATGAGCTTCCTCGATGCCTATCGCGGCTATCACCAGATCCCACTGTTTGGGCCAGACGCAGAGAAAACAGCTTTTATCACGCCCAGGGGAACCTACTGCTATAAGGTGATGCCGTTTGGGCTGAAGAATGCAGGAGCCACCTACCAGAGGCTCGTTACCAAGATGTTCCACGATCAGCTCGGCAAAACCGTAGAGGTCTACATCGATGATATGGTGGTCAAGTCCAAGCAGGCGCGGGATCATCTATCAGACTTGGCCGAGGTCTTCGCCACTCTAAAGGCATTCCGGCTGAAGCTTAACGCCTCGAAATGCGCCTTCGGTGTTGGCTCCGGCAAATTTTTGGGCAGCTTGGTCACACGCAGAGGCATTGAGGCAGACCCAGATCAGATCTCGGCTATCCTCAGGGTGCAGAGTCCCACCTCGGCAAAGGAGGTTCAGAAGCTTACAGGGATGGCCGCGGCACTGAATCGCTTTATCAGCAAATCTTCAGATAAGTGCCGACCTTTCTTTCAGCTTCTTAGAAAAAATTCTAAATTCCAATGGACCCCAGAATGTGACCATGCCTTACAGCAGCTTAAGGCTTACCTTTCTTCACCACCATTGTTATCAACCCCGACCCACGGGGAAACCCTGTATTTATATTTGGCGGTCTCGGATCATGCGGTCAGCTCAGTCCTCATCCGAGAAGAGGACACGGTTCAAAAACCAGTGTATTATACGAGCAAGACCCTTATTGATGCCGAGACCAGGTATCTGCCTCTAGAGAAGCTCGCCTTGGCACTGGTTAGCGCCTCGCGAAAACTCTCCCACTACTTTCAAACCCATTCTATTGTGGTTGTTACGGAGCACCCACTCAAGTCTGTTTTTAGAAAGGCTGACTTTTCAGGAAGGATCTCCCGATGGGCTGTCGAACTCGGGCAGTATGAGATTCAGTATCAGCCACGGACAGCGATAAAAGCCCAGGTGCTGGCAGATTTCCTTGCCGAATTTGATTCGAGTTCGGCACCAACCCAGCTCGGCACCGAACTGGGGGGTGAGGAGCATGGGACTTCCACGGGTTTTGAACAATCACCATGCCAAGCCGAGACCCCAGTTTGGAAAGTCTTCGTCGATGGATCTTCCACCTCGAGAAGAGCCGGAGCAGGAGTTGTTCTCCAATCGCCAGAAGGACTGGTCATCGAGCAGGCTCTGACCTTAGACTTCAAGGCGTCAAACAATGAGGCTGAGTATGAAGCCCTTTTGGCCGGACTGAATAGCGCCCATATCCTCGGAGCTCAACAGCTGGTGCTCTTCAGCGATTCACAGTTGGTGACAAACCAGCTGACTGGGGACTATCAGGCTCGCGACGACCGGATGGCCGCGTATTTGGCCCTGGCTAAGCAGCAGCTCTCTCAGTTCCACACGGCCGAAGTCAAGCAGATTGGCAGAGAAGTTAACTCTCACGCAGATGCTCTTGCGAACTTGGCCAGCGCTGTTGAGGCAGGAAAAAAGAGAAGCATCGAAGTCGGGTCATTAGCTGTACCCAGCATTGAACTACGTCCACCTCGGGATGTGTTGTGCCTTGGTCTCGGCCCGAGCTGGATGGACCCCATCATCACCTACCTTAAGGACGACAGGCTTCCCGAGGACAGTGGCGAGGCCCACCGGATCAGACTCAAGGCAGCTCGGTTTTGGCTATCTCCCGAGGTCAAGCTCTACAGGAAATCGTTCTCGGGACCGTACCTCCAGTGCGTGCATCCAAGTAAGGTTGAGGACCTCCTTTTCGAGACGCACGAAGGAATCTGCGGAAGCCATATCGGAGGGAGATCTCTAGCCTATCGAGCCATCAGCCAGGGTTACTGGTGGCCGTACATGCAGAAAGATGCACAGGTATATGCGAAGAAGTGCGAGAAGTGCCAGAAGTTCTCACACTCTCTCCATCAGCCCGCGCAGGATCTCAGCCCGCTCTCTAGCCCGTGGCCGTTCGCCCAGTGGGGGCTCGACATTGTGGGACCGCTCCACCGAACCCCAGGGAACAAGAGATGGCTTATTGTGGCGACAGATTACTTCACCAAATGGATTGAAGCAGAGCCACTTTCATCCATCACCGAGCGAGACTCCAAGAATTTTGTGTGGAAGAATGTAATCACAAGGTTTGGCATTCCCAGAGCGTTGGTCTCGGACAATGGAACTCAGTTTGACTCCAAGCTCTTCAAGACCTTCTGCCAGGAGCTCGGCATCCGAAACCATTACTCCACTCCAGCCTACCCACAGAGTAACGGCCAGGCCGAGATCTCCAACAAGGTGATCCTCGATGGGCTCAAGAAACGGCTGGACCAGGCAAAGGGAAGATGGGTGGAAGAACTGCCGAGCGTCCTATGGGCTTACAGAACTACTCCAAGACGTTCCACTTCGGCTACCCCCTTCTCGCTCGCCTACGGCATGGAGGCAGTCATCCCTTTGGAGATCGGCCTCCCCACTCTGAGGTCCGAACTCTTTGACCAGGGACAGAACGAGACTAACCTGGCCAGGGAACTGGATTTGGCAGACGAAAGAAGAGAAGCAGCTGCGGTCCGGCTAGCCGTCTATCAACAACAACTGGCTAGGGGCTATAACCAGAACGTCAGAGAGAGGAAGTTCTCTGTTGGAGAACTGGTTCTCAAGAAGACTCTCCCAGGGGACAAAGATCCGAATCAAGGAAAGCTGGCGCCAAATTGGCATGGCCCGTTTAAAGTCACTTCCATTGCTGGGCGGTCAGCTTATCGGCTCGAAGACATGGAGGGACGGCCGCTACCGAGACCATGGAACGCCTCACACCTCAAAAAATTCTATTTTTAGTCTCTGTACTTGTACAACGCTTCTGGATTCAATGAAAACTACAGTTCTCCACAATTTGTAGCAATCTGGCGTCCTGACAGTGACAATGGTGCAAAGTTGGAAGACCGTCTAAGGTCGGCACTCAGCCACCCAGACGAGTTTCCGTCACGGCCCATATCTAAGGTTGGCACTCAGCCACCTAGATGAGTTGCCGAAACGGACCAAGTCTAAGGTGGGCACTCAGCCACCCAGACGAGTTTCCGTCACGGCCCATATCTAAGGTTGGCACTCAGCCTCCTAGATGAGTTGCCGAAACGGTCGATATCTAAGGCTGGCACTCAGCCACCTAGATGAGTTGCCGAAACGGACCATGTCTAAGGTCGGCACTCAGCCACCCAGACGAGTTTCCGTCACGGCCCATATCTAAGGTTGGCACTCAGCCTCCTAGATGAGTTGCCGAAACGGCCGATATCTAAGGCCGGCACTCAGCCACCTAGATGAGTCGCCGAAACGGACCATGTCTAAGGTGGGCACTCAGCCACCCAGACGAGTTTCCGTCACGGCCCATATCTAAGGTTGGCACTCAGCCACCTAGATGAGTTGCCGAAACGGACCATGTCAAAGGTGGGCACTCAGCCACCCAGACGAGTTTCCGTCACGGCCCATATCTAAGGTTGGCACTCAGCCTCCTAGATGAGTTGCCGAAACGGAAGACCGTCTAAGGCCGGCACTCAGCCACCTAGATGAGTTACCGAAACGGACCATGTCTAAGGTCGGCACTCAGCCACCCAGACGAGTTTCCGTCACGGCCCATATCTAAGGTTGGCACTCAGCCTCCTAGATGAGTTGCCGAAACGGTCGATATCTAAGGCTGGCACTCAGCCACCTAGATGAGTCGCCGAAACGGACCATGTCTAAGGTGGGCACTCAGCCACCCAGACGAGTTTCCGTCACGGCCCATTTCTAAGGTTGGCACTCAGCCTCCTAGATGAGTTGCCGAAACGGTCGATATCTAAGGCTGGCACTCAGCCACCGAGATGAGTTGCCGAAACGGACCATGTCTAAGGTCGGCACTCAGCCACCCAGACGAGTTTCCGTCACGGCCCATATCTAAGGTTGGCACTCAGCCTCCTAGATGAGTTGCCGAAACGGCCGATATCTAAGGCCGGCACTCAGCCACCTAGACGAGTTGCCGAAACGGCCGATATCTAAGGCCGGCACTCAGCCACCTAGACGAGTTTCCGAAACAGTCCATGTCTAAGGCTGGTACCCAGCCACCTAGACGAGCAGCCGGACGTGTTATGGTTTCGGTTGGCACTCAGCCACTTAGGCCAGCCGAAACGGCACCGGTCCTCCAACACGGAGATCTGGTTTCGCCGAAATAAATGAGGCTCCCAAAGGGTCAGCACTCTCAGAGGACCCTGATCAGGTCGGTCTACTCTAGTCCGAAGTCACACCCAGATTCACAACACTCACGGAAAGCATACAAAGGAGAGCAAGTAAAAGCCACACCACACAGGAGAAAAATATGAGAGTCTTTCATTGATAGCATTGATTTACATCGAGACAATTTGAAACAAAAACTACATTTTATAAAGAAAAGAAAAGAGAGGAAGTCAAGTCGATGGCTCTGCTTCTAGGTCCTCGATGACGACCACGGCGGCCTCGGCCTGAGGAGCTTCTTCAACAGGGTCAGGCGTTGGCTCGGAAGGGACTTCGGCCGGAGTGGCAGGGGTCTCGGCCAGGGCCTCATCTAGGGGCTCCTCTCCGAGATCGGGGAGATTCTGATGTATCGGATCATCTGCAGGAACCCCCATCTTCTTCAACACGGCCTTGCAGCCGAGCCGGTACAGCTTCGGGCTGAGTGCCGTGATTTGATCAACGTAAATCTTCGCAGCTTCCTCAGTCCCCTCCAGGAAGGCGGCATCGACCTCAGCTTTTTTCGATGCAAGGAGTTCCTCCTTCGAAGCAAGGAGTTCCTCCTTCGCCTTCCTTTCCAGCTCCAGCTCGGCCTTGAGCCCCGCCGAACTCTTCTCCTCTGCCTGGAGCTTCGTTTGCCATTCGAGGCCCTCTGACCTTGCTTTGCAGAGGTCGCTGGCCATCATATCTGACTGAGCCTTGAGCTCCGCAGCCTTGGCCGCCTCCGCCTTCAGCTCCTCCTTGGCCGCTCGCAGTTCGGATTCGGCTTTCTGCTTTTCCTTTGCCAGGCGAGCCAACCGACTGTCCTCCTCCGCTATCCTGTCCGCGACTATCTGGAGCCTTTGGACAGCCTGCAGCGGAGCAAACAAAAGAAGCTCAGCACGAAAACAAGAAATATCAAAAGATAGAAACACCTGTGACCAGGAAAGTCGGGCGCTTACAGCGAGGGAGTGCTGTATGGTCCTCATAATCAGCAGGGGGGAGTCTTCCGACCTGTGCCGCTCCATGTCCCTGGGGAGTGCGCAGGCTCGGCTGAGCGCCGCAATGACATCTGGGCTCCCCACCAGTCTGTCCTCAGCATTTAGGGGCCTCCCCTTCCTCAGCTCCATGTCCGGCCTGAACTCAGCCGGTTCGGCACCCGAGGACGTTGCCTCCCGGGGCTCGGAGCGACTCTCCACCAGAGGAACTGCCGGAGTGGGCACCACGTCCGTTGCCCTCCCCCTCGCAGCTTGGGGCGAACGTTGCCGTGGTCGCTCCTCCTGATCCACCCCCTTCCCCTTCGCCTTTTTCCTCGGCCTCTCGCTTTCCGAGTCTGGGGGAGGTCGGGCCTCAACTCTGGCAGGGACGATGGTCCCGAAAGAGGGCGGGGCAGTGCGGGGTGCGGCAGCCTGTTTACCGCTACCGACGACGGCGTCCGCCAGATTCCGCGGCTGAAACGCGGGCCTACGCCTCTCCATATTGTCCACTTCGGCTTCGGCTCCGGAAGTGTAGTTCTCAACTTCCCTTGTCGGAGAGTCAACTTCGGCTCCGGAGGTATATTCTTCAATTTCCCTTAGCGGGATGCCCGTGACCACGGCCAACGTTGCGGACGCTTCCGCAACCGTGACGGTCCCGCTGGTTTCTACTGGATCGGGAGCGAATCTCTCCGAGTTGCCGGATTTCCGTGTATAAGACACGTATCTCGGCTCGTACTTCAAAAGAGAGTAGGCTGCCCTGGTGTGGTGGCCGTGGTAGCAGTACACCTTGCTCAGCCAAGGTGAGTGTCTTCTCCAACCTCTTAGTTGGGCCTCGCGTTTGCGCTCAGAAAGACCTGCGAAAAATGTCCAAGAGTTAGAATCGGGTAGCAGAAATCAGACAGAAGAAAAAATCCGAAACCCAGGGGGTTAGGTCTTTACTCGGTGGAGTCCCGAAACGTCGAGGGACTCGGACCCTCCTAGTAACTTCGGTCTCGGTCTCGCCGAACTCCCAGTTTCCCGAGACGAGCAGGCGGTCATCTCCGGCGTATTTATTGGAGTCCTCTAGCGCCGTGACGAGGGGTTGGCACCTCGCCTTGACGCGAAGATAATAGGTGACCCCCTCCCTAGACTTGCAGAGGTCATATATATCCTCTATATCATGGACGCCGAGGCTGATGTCTAGAATCTTATTCAGCTCGGCGACGCCCATGATGATTTTATACCCATTGGGCATCAGCTGGCAGGGGCTAAGGTTCCAGGTCTCTAAGCAAGACCTAAGAAGGGGGGCCACGGGGAATCTGACCCCGCCCTCGATCACGGCTATCAGAGGGAACGGCATCCAGCCGCTGCGGAAAGCGTAAATAGAAGGGTCAGCGGCCATGATCTGAACATCGGCCGGGATCATGTAGTCTCTCCTAAGATTCGCCAGGCCGGCCTGGGAATCTATCCAATGGGTGAAAATCCCCATCTCTGAATCTAAGGAACCCTAACAATCTCTAGGGGTCTGAACTGTGGAAGGACCTGAGGGACAGAGGAGACCCTAGGTGGGTTTAGGCCAGAAATACAAAATGAGAAAGGAGAACGGGGCAAGGGCACTCACAGATTGTTGCCCTCACTGTTCCTAGCGGTAGTTCTGGGCGACGCTAAGGGGTCGTGACGGAGATGGTCCTGGCAGCAGAGGTTCTGGCGAGCAGAGATTCTAGCAGAGCTTCGTCAAGTTTCGATTGCAGAAATGACCAAGGGAGAAGACGGAGGTGAATATAAAGGGGGGAACGGGCGCCATTCCGGAATTCGAAGCGGGACACGCGTGAGATGTCGCCTCGGCTTGCGTTGCACGCCCCCTCGAAAGGACAAGAGAACCCACCAGGCAATAACGCGTGGCGCTGCGGCGATGATGGTCCGCCTTCCCATGCTAATCATAGCCCCCGCATTTATTACCCCCTTTATTGCTCCTGGCATACGAAGCAGTGGTGGCGTCTGGCGCCGAATGAGTCAGAACCCTTAACCAAAAGGCAAATGGAAGGTAAGCACTATCCGTCTCGGGAGATCGGTCCAGCTCTTAACCCTAGCGCCCGAGAAAGCCCTAGAGGTCAAGAACTGAGGGGCTATTGTGTGGGGGCCCATTTCGGGAACCAGTTCCTCTTGGTCTCGGCTAGAGTATGCTCGGTATGCTACTGTATGGGGACCACGTCCCTTGGTCTCGGCTACAATCAGATCCACTTCGGTCTCGGCACTATGTGCTGGTCTCGGCCAAACAGTATTCAGTGCGGTCGCACATCCTGTTCGGTCTCGGTAGTGCGATCTCGGCACTGCACTATTGCGCTTGCAGCTAATAGCCACGGCCCTATCGTGACGAAGCCCAAGGAAGGGATCTGATGGGACTTCAGCCACCACCAGATCAGGGCAGGATCAGGCCCAATGTGACTGACATTAAATGCATTGTGGGCTGATCGGACCCACATTAAATGCAGTGTGGGCTACGATGGACCTTCATTAATGACTTTGTGGGCTGATGTGACCCAGGTCACATCACCAAGCCCACTGGCATTCACCCAAGACTGTCCCATATATAAGGCACGAGCCAAAGGGAGCAGGGGTAAGCATTCGGACAGAGACACATAGTCTTTCTTCTTCTTCTCCGATTCATTACTGACTTAAGCATCGGAGAGCCCTGCGCTGCCCATAGCCAGGGTCCTCTGACCTTTGTCTTTCTCCTCTTTCAGGCTCAGGTCGTCGCAGTTATCTCCTCCATGCATTGAGTAAGTCCTAAGAGGCATCCTGATCTTGTGAGTATTATTATTCTTGCACTTACAGTCACCAATAAGGATAAGTTATGGAAGACGAACATATTTCGTCACCAAAATAAGGCGCTAATTTCATTTGCTTTGGCGCGGATTATTTTAGCTCATTGGAGACGAACATTTTTGTCAAAAAATATAATTTGTTTTTGTGACAAACTTAATTTATCACTAATAAGGATAAGTTATAGAAGACGAAAATATTTCGTCACCAAAATAAGGCGCCAATTTCATTTGCGGGTGCGAATTATTTTAGCTCATTGGAGACGAAAATTTTTGTCACAAAATATAATTTGTTTTTGCGACGAACGTAATTCGTCACTAATAAGGATAAGTTATGGAAAACGAAAATATTTCGGCCAACAAAATAAGGCGTCAATTTCATTCGCACTTGAGCTTATTCCTCTCTTACAAGTATTGCTTTGGAAAAGCCTTTAAAAAGACTAAAATGCCCCCCCCCCCCCCCCGGCCCTAACTTCCAACCCCCCCCCCCCCCCCAATCCAACGCCCCTTTTCCAAAACCCATTTCCCCCTTTGTCCTTCCATCTATCCCAGTCTCTCATTTCCAAAATCATTTTCCCCCTTTTCCAAAACCCTTTTCCAGAAGAGGAGAGAAGAACCCTTTTCCCTATTTTCCAAAACCCTTTTCCAACATCTCCCACCCATCGTCTCAGACAGCAGCACCATGGCCCATTGGCCCCCATCAATCATCATCACCCTCCATCAACACATGCAGTGCAGACCCATCCCTGATCAGTGATCCCTCTTATCTCTACTTCTCTCAATCTCTCTCGCCTAGAACTCCCAAACGCAGCCACCATCACCAATCACCATCATCTGTGCCCATCATCCTCCATCCAGGAGTCCGCCATCGCCAGGTACACCTACCTCTCTCAGTCTCTGCTACTGTGAGAACTTGGTCCGGGCGGTACCTTTAACCACGAGGCGTAGTGTGTTAACCACGGGCTTCAAACGGTGAGTCTCCGTTAGCCCGCATCAGAAATATCCAAGTCCTGACCTTGGGCTTATAAGTCAAACCCCGTATTAACTTAGCATGAGGCTTTTTAAAACCGTGCGTCCCCGAAAATCGTAAGAACTCCGAAGTTAAGCGTGCTCGGGCGGGAACAGTACTAGGATGGATGACCTCTCGGGAAGTCCTCGTGCGTGCACGTGGGCCAAAGCGGATAATTTCATGCTGAGTTGGGCGGAGCTGTGACAGTTGGTATCAAAACCGAGGACGGCTCTATTTCTAGTGGGGGAGAATGTGAGATCTTGGTCCGGTCAGTACCCTTAACCACGGGGCGTAACGTGTCAACCACGGGCTTCAAACGGCGAGTCTCTGTTAGCTCGCATCGAATATATCCAAGTCCTAACCATGGGCTTATAAGTTAAACCCCATATTAACTTAGGATGAGGCTTTTTAAAACCGTGTGGCCCCGGAAATCGTAAGAACTCCAAAGTTAAGCGTGCTCGGGCGAGAGCAGTACTAGGATGGGTGACCTCCTGGGAAGTCCTCGCGCGTGCACGTGGGCCAAAGCGGAAAATTTCATGCTGAGTTGGGTGGGGCTGTGACAGTTGGTATCAGAGCCGAGGACGACTCTATTTCTAGTGGGGGAGAATGTGAGATCTTGGTCTGGGCGGTACCCTTAACCACGGGGTGTAGCGTGTCAACCACGGGCTTCAAACGATGAGTCTCCGTTAGCCCTCATCGGAAATATCCAAGTCTTGATCATGGGCTTATAAGTCAAATCCCGTATTAACTTAGCATGAGGACTTCTAAAACCGTGTGGCTCCAGAAATCGTAAGAACTCTGAAGTTAAGCGTGCTCGGGCGAGAGCAGTACTAGGGTGGGTGACCTTCTGGGAAGTTCTTGAGTTGGGCGGACGTGACAATATTTTTTCGTCTCTATTTCTTATATTTATGACAAAGTATTTTTGTCTCTAATTTCTTCCTTTAATGACAAAATATTTTGTTACTAATTGCTTACAAGTATGTTTCCAACAGAGTGTATTGGAGACGAAAAAAAAATTACTTACAAGTATGTTTTCAACAGAGTGTATTGGAGACAAAAAAAAATCGTCACAAATTTATCTTTTTCAATGACGATTTTTTTTTTGCGTCTCCAATACCTTTTAGCGACAAGGCTTTGGCAACAAAACGGGTGACGAAAATTTTTCGTCTCAATTAGTTTCAGTGACGAAATATGTACATTTTGGGACAAATTTATGTCGTCCGTAAACCCCAAATTTCTTGTAGTGACTGTTTTGTACTATTCAAAGTACTTTATACACAATTACTTTCTAATAAGGAGGAAAACGTTCACAAATTTAATCTACACCCCATGCATTATTGAGTGAGAATGATGGTCTAAGTAATTTATGTTTTTTATGATATTCTAATAACATGTCAGACGTTGAGCACCTAATAATCTTTCACTATGACGGTGAGTTTGAATTTGAGCTCAATCGTCCTTAGTACAAGGGTGGAAGGCAGAAGATGAGATATCTCTCGAGCAATGTCACGTTCAATGACTATCCAAAATTGCTTTGGAAGCATCGAGTTGGGCAACAACTTCCGATGAACTAACTCTAAAATATCTTCTACACAGTGACAATTTTTTTTCATTGATAGATATTTACGATGACAATGATATCAATGGTTTGTTAAAATCGTCAAGAAGCGAAGCAAAATGGATATTATTATTCGTTTCAAGAAGGCTATGTGATGAAGACAGTTTCTAACACAACCGTGGCAATAGGTATATTTTGAACTTAAAACTATATTTCAACATTTTCAGCCTGCATCAAAAGTAATTTTTTTTTCATAACTCTACATTGCAATTCTTTAAAGGATGAAAGAAACGAAATCATTCGAGAAGCTCCGAGCATTGGAAAGCTTGATAATAAATTAAAGGGAGTGCTACCACACTCACCTCCACCTTTTAAAGAATTTCCCACGATTGATATACAGGATGATCACGATATAAAATTCCCAACAACATTGTCTTATTTTGCTGACAATGATGAGTCCACGTTCAAAGAAATCAATGTAGAAATGCTTCATGTGAATGGAAGCGAAAGTGTGCACAGTTTCATAGGTGCTCTCGCAACAAATGTGGTTGGGAATGGAAGTTTAGTAGCTGCCGAACTAATTAAATCGGGTGTCGAAAGAGATACTACAAGCAGAAATGAAGAAGACAGCTTTTCAAAAGCTCCCCTTATGGACACGATGGTCCCTGATAATGTCGTGCCCGAAGAAGGGACCGGTTCAGGGAGGGAGATGTGGCTAGGTTTGGAGTTTCCTGATCGTGAGGCTTTTAGAAGAGTTATAGCAAAGTATGCAATATACAATAACTTCACCTTAAAACACGAAATGACTAACATGAAGATGGTCACAGCGAGTTGTAAAGGAGTCAATTGTCCCTGGCGTATACATGCCTCCATTGTAGATTCTAGTCCACACTTCAGAGTTAGAAAGTATAATTCCAAACATTGTTGCTCTAAACCACTAATGGGAACTGCACATCGGCAAGCAACCGCGAAGCTAGTAGCAGAGTTTATTGAAGAGAATGTGCGATGCAATAATGATCTTAAACCTAAGGAGATCATCAATGAATGTCAGATTGAGTTTGGGACCCGCATTACATACAGAAGAGCACATATGGCAAATGAACTTTCATTGTGCAAAGAGTGTGGATCGTATGAGGAGTCTTTTATGATATTGCCGCTCTATTGCAATGAGTTTCATAGAACCAACCACAGTTCGTACACTGCGTTGGACATCAGGGAGGATGACCGATTTAGATGCTTCTTTTGGTCCTTCGGTCCATGCTTAAGGTCATTCTAAACCGCTCTAAGGACATTGATAGCGGTGGATGGGTCACACCTTCGTGGCAAATATCCAGGAGTGCTAATGGTGGCCGTAACACATGATGCAAATCATCAACTGTTCCCCCATTGCATTTACCTTTGCTGAAGTGGAGCATCGTGATAGTTGGGAGTGGTTTCTTGCACACTTTTCCTTGTCGTTGGGTGAGCCAAAAAATCTAACAATTGTACCCGACCGTCAGAAAGGCTTGATTCCTGCAGTATAAGTCATAATGTCAAGTGCAAAGCATTGTTTTTGTTGCCATCATACAGCTGAAAACATAAAGGCGGCTTTCAAAGACCACGGCATTATAAGAAAGTTTTTTAGCGTGGCGAGGGCATACCGCCCTTATGAGTACGATGCTTGCATGGACCACATAAAAAGTGTAAATGAGCGTGCATATAATTACATCCATGTGATCGGTTGTCAGTTCTAGGCAACGGCATTTGCTCATGGATGCAGTTATGACATGCTTACCAGCAATGCTGCAAAGTGCACAAATAGTCTCCTAAAAGACACCCGATCAATTGCTCCCGATTACGAAACAAGTAGAAGAGATACGTGCCAAACTCATGGAATTCTTTCAGAGACGATCAACTCAAGTACCAAGCATCACTTCACTTCTAACTTCGTACGTAAAGAAGTACCTAGCCATAGAGATGGAAGAATCGCGAAGGCTGATGGTACGCGTAGTGGCATTGAATGAATATCAAGTGCAATCTTCATAGTATGTTGATGTAGTTAATCTAGATCACAGGTCATGCTCGTGCCGCATATGGAACGTTTGACCCAAAAGTTGGATCAGTTATTATCTGTGGGTCAACCTCTCCAATCCCCATCTTCTCAGGGTATTTGTGCTTTGTGCTCTAGTCCTGTTCATTTTGTGAGCAATTGTCCTACAGCCTCTCAATTTCCTGTATTTGTGCAAGAGCAGCTGAATGTTGCACGAGGGTTTTCCAAACTGGGTAATGATCCATTTTCAACTACTTATAACTCGGGATGGCGCAATCACCTCAATTTTGCCCAGAAGTCGCCCGGCCAGGGCACTTCATCATCTCAACCACAAAGGCAGAATTTTCCTATTAATCCTGTAGCCTTACCATTCCCAACTGTCCTACCAGCACCCCAACCCTTATCCACCGCAAAGGAATCCATCCTTTGAGGAGACAGTGCTGCAATAGCTCAAAGAGCTCAAAGCAACAACTCAACTGGTCCATTCCCACTCCCAATCTATAGCCAAGCTAGAAGCCCAGATAGGGTAAATAGTTAATGGTCTTAATAGAAGAGAAGATGGACGTTTGCCCAGCCAACCCACGGTCAACCCTAAGAATTCATTTGAGGTGGGTAATGGCTCGCAACCTCATGATACCTATCATGAGCACGAGAAAATGGTTATCACATTGGGGAATGGGCATGAGGTTGAGACTAGGCCTGAGGAACCTAGGAAAGATGTGAGCGAGTCTATAGCTAATCCTAAGAGTTCTGGGGCTGAAGTGGTTTCTAAGGGAAATGAGGTCACCCCTCCCAATTCTTCATCTATCTCGATTGTGGCACCCCCATATGTGCCTAAAGCCCTTTTTACCACTTGTCTTGACACACCCTCTCCCTTTAGTAAAAAGGGAGCAACCATGGATGAGATGTTAGAAGTATTCAAGCAAGTAAAGATCAACCTACATTTGCTGGATGTTATCAAAACAAGTACCTTCGTATGCTAAATTTCTGAAAGATTTGTGCACTCAAAAGTGCAAATCTAAATCTCATGTGCCCAAAAAAGGTTTGGCTCACCGAGCAAGTGAGCTCGATCATCCATAATGACACTCCTCCTAGGCTGAAAGATCCTGGCACTCCCACCATTACTTGTACGATTGAGAGTCACATCATTGATCATGCATTATTGGATCTTGGAGCAAGTGTCAATCTCTTGCCTTACTCAGTGTATGAGCAGATTGGGTTGGGGGAATTGAAGCCCACTCAGGTTACATTACAACTTGCTGATAGATCTTTCAGGGTATCCTGGGGCATAATTGAGGATGTTCTAGCCAAGGTAGATAAGTTCTTTTTCCCTGTTGATTTCATTGTCCTTGGAATTGAACCAGTGAAAAATTCAAGGAAACATACTCTTGCCATTCTTGGCCGGCCTTTTTTGGCCACGGCCAATGCGAACATCAATTGCTTCACCAGAGTTATGGATGTTTCTTTCGGTAATATGAAAGTGAGGCCGAATGCTTTTAGGGCCTCTCGTCAACCTCCAGACACGGACGACTGCTTTGCAAACGATGTTGTTGTTGAGATCGTGGTAACAGCTCTTCCACCTGAGGATACCTTGTCAGTTCTCATTGCTCCCGGTCTATCTAATGATCAGGAAGATCAAATCCTGGATGTGTTGAAAAAGCAAAAGAGTGCAATCGGCTGGTCAGTTACCGATTTGAAAGGTATTGATCCCTCCATCTGCATACACCACATTCATTGCATAGATGATTTTACACTTTCTCGGGGAATGCATAGATTTTTAATTCCTAACATAAATGAGGTAGACATGAAGGAAGTGCTGAGTCATGTTTTTTCGCAGGTTTGGATTGTACTTCATAGGTTTTCTTCATTTTTTTTCTTGCTTGCCGCTGACATTTCGTAGGTACTTTGGTCTGAGTTGGGGGTGTCCTCCCTGTTTTCCTCCATTCCACCTTATGTTAAGAGGTACCTAGGTGATATCCCTCATTTTTCTTTACTTTACTTGTCCTTTATATCCCATTATTTTTGTGCTTCACATTATGGACAATGTTAGGTTAAGTTGGGGGGTGGGGTATTTACCTTCGGGTTAGTCTTAGTAGTTTTAGTTCTCCTTTATTTTTAATTTTTCAGGGGATTTCTAAGAGAATTTTTTATGAAACGGAGATACCTTGATTTTTGAAACTTTTATTTTGTGAAGAAAAAGAGAAAATCACTATCGATCTTGTTTTAGGAAAGAGTTTTTGAGAAATTGTTGAATTATTGATCTCTCACTTAACATGTATTATATAGAAATTTCAAAATGTGAAGCAATAATTTCCATACTTGTGATAACTTCAGAACAAATATGATGGAAAACGGACCCTTAGTCATAAGTGTCCTGGTTCAACTGAGTGGATTTATCCACAAATCGATGAATTAATTCAGACATATGGAAAGGGCTACCTATTGTTGGGGACCATTTTTTTTTTAAAGTGTTTAATTAGAAGTCTTGAAAAGCATAAAAGATTTTGTGAATAGTTTGGGTTCGTAGCCTTTTTAACTCGAGCTAGTAAGCCCATATGGATATTTACATATACTTAGTGCCCTAAGGGGTCGTTTGTTTGCACTCATTTACATATGTAATTAGTGAACATGGGTAATAATTATGAATTAATCATGTTTGTTTGCACTCATTTACACATGAAGTGCATAAAAGAGGTGTGAAAATGATGTGAAAATAAGCCCTCAAATTTGATCACCTCAGGAGATGATCAAATAAAGAATACCCCTCTCACATTTAACCAATGCACGTAAAAAAAACAGATGGTGAATTTGCGTCACAAGCATGCCTGGTTTCGAATCTCCTCTTCCCGTTTTTCTCCTTTTTTTTATTTTCAGACAAGAAAATAAGAAAACCTGGAATCTCCAAACCGAGATTCTTCTTCCTCTCTCAACTCGCCATTTTCACCATAGAAGCCTTCATTCACTGCGGCTCGGCATCGTCTATGCACACACCTCTCTCTCTCTCTCTCTCGTCTCTGCCCACACCCACTCTCTGCCTCCCTCTGATGGTCCCGGCTTTTCTCTTTTTCCAAAGCTGCCTCCGCCCCGGGGCTGACGGGGTACGGTGGAGGGAAAGAAAGGAAAAGCGGGCATCAGTTTTTTTTTTTGTACGGGTATGCCAATTTCTCTTTTATACTTGGAATTTAGAGTAGTGATCCGGAGATTCACCTTCACAAGTATAAAGGAAATCAACTTTTTCCTAACTTTCCATTGCACACATATTTTAAAGAAAAGAGACAAGTTTGTTTTGAATGCCGTGAGAGGCGATTTTCTTTGTTTGCCGTGAAAGGCGATTTTGGGGCCGTGAAAGGCGATTTTGCCGTGAAAGGCGGTTTACAAATCTCATCAATAATGAAAAGACAAGAAATGTGAATTTTGTGTCTCTTTAAGAAAAAATACAATACAATAGAAAAGAAAGAAATGGAATCTAACTTCTCATGCGATTGTGGGGGACCCGTTCAGATCGACAGTCGCGAGTCATGTATGGACTCCGCCATCGTCCTTCAGATGAGAACTTTGATGCTTGATTTCTTGGCTTGGCTCCAACCTCAGATTTTTAGAGGATAAGGACCAAGATAAGGTCCTATATCCGGTAAAAAGCTGAGTAGACGGGCTGAAAAGCCGTATCTAGCCATGTTGGATAGAAGGAGAGGTGGCCTTGGGGGGGGTGGCCCCCCAAGGGGCTTTGATCACCTTGTAGTGTTGGTTGCTGCAGAGTTTTCTTGAAGCAGCAGAGTTGTAAAGATTTCTCCGAGGATTTTTGAATGATTTTCTGGCGATTTTTCTCTGGATCCGTTTCCCTTGGAATGGCCTCCTATTTATAGGCGTTTGGTAGCCATTTAAGAGAGTTTATGAGCATTTATGGTATTAATGCTCATGATGGGAGGAGTTACAAGTTTTTATTTACTTGTTTTGTAACTCCTTTTTCCTTGAATTTGATTGGCCGATGGAGAGTGATGGGCATTTAATCGCCTTTAATCTCCATGATGATGGGAGTTTCATGATTTTAATGTCATGATTACTTGGACTTGTAACTCTCATTTTCTTGCTTATGATTGGGCCGTTCAAAATAATGAGTTAATGACCGCATTAACTTTCCATAAACGGGTCATTTAACTTCATTAATTGATTGCCTGGGCGCTTGAAGAGTCGCGGGTCATGCCGCGTCCTTTGGGATTCTTCTTGCGATGGTCACCAATGGACCCACATACCATTTGATGTCGGATGGTGATCCAATTTCAGACATTGGTTGATGTCAGCGAGCCGGCAACATCTGTCCAGTCGATTTCGCGATCGGGTGGGCAGAAAGTGTGCTTTCTTGGTTAGCCGTTTGACAATCTTGAGGCGTCCGATGATGATCTAATGATTCCAGTGATGGATCCGTGATGTTGATGAAGATCGACGGATATCATGCACGAAAAATCAGATTTTGGAAAAATCACAGGGGCCAATCAACTCGAAACGCGAAAAGTACCCGGAAAACGGGGTTTTTGGGCGAGGTCCGGGCATGGTCGCCGGCGACCATGCACCATGGTCGCCGGCGACCATGGGGTTTGTGCCCCATGGTCGGCCGTCTTCCGGTCGCCTTTTCTTCGTCGTTTTTCGTCCGTTTTCGCTTCTGTTTTCTCCTGCATTTTTCTTGGAATTTCCTCTCATTTATTGGCTGGATTTCCCTCAAGAAAACCTGACGAGAAGCCGTGCAAATCGGATCGCAAAGCTTCCCATTTTCTGAAAAGCCGAAGACTTTGCTGTGGAGAACTGCCGATTTTTGTCAAGCGTCGAAACTAGGTCAAACGTTGTCGGAATGACCTGAAATTCGACGTGTAGCTTCTTGAGCAGTAGACAAGACCAGCCATAGGCTTTTGTTCAGGTTTTGAAGCCGTTTGGGGGCCCGCAAATGCTTGACTTTGTTTTCACTGCGAGGGAAATGACGAGCTTTGACTTTCGGTCAAACGATGTCCGATTGACCTGAAATTTGATGGGTAGCTTCCTCATCAGTAGATAGGACCAACCATAGGCTTTCGTTTGAGTTTTGAAGTCATTTGGAGTCATGCAAATGCTTGCCTTTATTTCACCGCGAGGGAAATGCCGAGCTTTGACTTCTGGTCAAACGATGTCCGATTGACCTGAAATTTGATGGGTAGCTTCCTCATCAGTAGATAGGACCAACCATAGGCTTTCGTTTGATTTTTGAAGCCATTTGGAGTCATGCAAACGCTTGCCTTTATTTCACCGCGAGGGAAATGCCGAGCTTTGACTTCTGGTCAAACGATGTCTGATTGACCTGAAATTCGACGTGTGACTCCCCCATCAGTAGATAAGACCACCCATAGGCTTTCATTTGAGTTTTGAAGCCATTTGGAGTCATGCAAACGCTTGCCTTTATTTCACCGCGAGGGAAATGCCAAGCTTTGACTTCTGGTCAAACGATGTCCGATTGACCTGAAATTCGATGGGGAGCCTACTGGAGTCATTTTGAGATTATCCACAAGCTCCGAATTGGGTGCCATGGTCCCGGGGTGCTCCGCCACCGGTAGGCTTGATTTTGTTTCCGAGCATCGAAACTGGGTCAAACGTCATCGGAATGACCTGAAATTTGTTGTGCAGCCCTTTGGAGGTATGTAGGAGCCGCCCATGTGCTCTGTTTGATGAGTGATGACCTCGGTAGTTCTTGCTACCTAAGGGCTTGATTTTGCTGCTCGAGATTTGATGGCGGGTCAAACGGTGTCGGTTTGACTTGAAACTTGACATGTAGCCTTTCGGAGGTATTTTGAGACCATCCGTAGGCTCTGATCGAAGATTTGGAGTCTTCGACACTGTCGCCGCCGGGAGCTGCTGCTCAGCTGTTGGAGAAGTGAAGCTAGGCCAAATGATGTCGGAATGGCCCGAAACTTCATGTGTACCTCTCTTTTGGCTGTTTTGAATGACCTTGCAGTTTTTGTTTGATTCTGACAAGATCTGATGCTTGAAGTGGCGCCTGCCTATTTTTGGTAGGATGCGGCTCCATGTAGCTTTTGATGTGAAGAGGCAAAGTGACATTTTTGGTGTCAAGGTTTTTGAAAGAAAATGGGCCACAAGCTATAAATATGATCCAAAACTCGTTTTTAGAATTATTCACATCTTGGGAGAAGGTCTAGAGGCTGGTTTGGGAGCTTTTGAAGGAGCATTAATGGGGATTGTGTCAACGATTCTTTGTTAACCTCTCGCCATGAGCAACTAACTCTCTATCTTAGGGTTGCGTTGAAGCCTTAATCTTGTATTTTGGTGATGTATAGGTTCTAGGGTTTTTACTTTGAACGCTTTTGGTTATATGACATGAAGTTATCCATTGATTGGATTTTATTTATTAATGCAATATCTCTTTTTGGTATTTTAATCTTGTAGATTCAAATACTAGTCATATATCGACGCTTGAATGAATGAGTTGTCAGATCTAGGTTTATCTATGCCATAGGGACAGGTTATGCCCCGATCTACATCCACATCCCTTATTTGTTGATTCTGAAGGTTTGTAGCCAGAATGAGTCTTTTTGGCATTTATAGTGAAACCCTAGGTGTATACTTGTCATTGTGCGAAGTTAGAGTGGATTCGTATCCTGTGATCTTTTCTTTGATTGAATCAAAATCTTGTCTTTTACTTTTTAATTTAGGAATCAAACCCATCAAATCAACACTTTATCTTCTATTAGGATTAGTTTAAGAATTCTAGAACCAACACAACTTGGCCTTTTCTGTCCCAGTGGATATGACACTCGGTTGGCATCTTTGCTCTCGTGAGTAGAGGTAGTAGCTAGGTTTAAATTATATTTGCAAACCCTGTTTTGGGACGATTAGGAGGACTTCATTAAAACTTTCCTCTCTCTTATTATGTGGGAGAGGATAAAAGAGTTTGGCCTGGTACAATTAATGGAGAGCTTGTTGGATTGTTTTTATAAGGTGAGCCCCACATGACCACATGTAAATGTGAAATGGTCCTCTCTCTCCCAGATTCCATTTATGGTCAATAAAGGGCATTTACTGGTTGCTATTAATTGCTAATTCAAGGGACAAATTAGATAGTTTTTCTCTTCTTGATGGAAGGAGAGGTTATAGAATTTTGAGTCTATAAATAGATCATTGGGTAACTATCTTGCCAACGAACGAATCTTTGCAACCATCACTTATCGAAGAAGAAAGGCAAAGGACAAGAGAGTTGTGATTCTCCACTGAAGACCAACCTTCTATTGGATCGGAGGCTCAAGATGGTGCAATGAGGTACCACTCAACTAATCTAATGGTTTAGATTTGATGTTTGTAGTATTTTGGATTGATTCCAAAGAGGGTTGAAACCCCAAAAGTTTTCTAACATTTCTTATCACAGTCATCCTAGTTTCAATCCAATGATCAATTACTGTTTTGATCATATCGGGGCTTCCTAGGTTCTTCCGGGAATTAAAAAAAAAACCCAAATACCTAGAGGAAATAAATTTTTGGGTATTTGATAAAGGTTATTCAATTTATTGGATATTGATAGCCTTAGAAATGAGGATTACAGTGCGCAAGCCAGTTTGAAAGAGATGGAAAAGAAAGATTTATTTTCTGTCATTTTTTTTTTAAGAATTACATTCAAGGTTTTAACCTCATGTTTGATTACTGTTATCATTTTTATTATTTTTTTTGGGGCATGACAATAGCACAATAATGATAACATGATAGTATTTTTGTACCCTATAAAGTGTATCTGAAAATCAACAGAGATGAATTTCTCTTTATTTATTTATGCCATTTTATAATGATTATTTCATTATTATTAAAGTTTATAAAAAAAGTGGTGCGATGTCCTGCGCGTAGCAGCCCGGTCAATGGCACAGCCCGTGCTGGGTCGAGGACTGTGGCACTGTCATACCATTTCGGCATGGCATGAGAGATGGGCTGACCTGTCCACAACGGTCGGCCCGCCCGGCACGACCCACTTGGCCTACCCAACGGCTAGTTTCATGTTGAATTTTACCCCCAACATTTGATTTTTTACTTTTCCTTCATTGTAATTTATAAATATACAAGTTTTTTATTCTTTTTTATTTTTATTCTCTAAAAAGATTTTAAGGTTGTGAATGTAATCATATTTACAAACATTCAAGAAGTTAAGATCCAAATGGTTCTCTTCTAAGTGGAGTAGGTCGAGTTTGACCGAACCACTTAAATATCTTTGTCATTCTCCACACTTGTTTTAATTTTAATAACGAAAAGGAAAAAATTAATCAAAAATAAATTAAAAGAGGCATGTCGAGCACGGCAGGCACAAAGGCATGGCACGGCCCAGCTAGCTCCAGGCATGGCAAGGCGAGGGTCGTGCCGTGCTAGATGAGATGGGCAGTGTCGGCCCGAAATCTGGGCGGACCGGGCCGTTTGACATCCCTACCTACGCGTGTTCAGAAGCTGTTTCAAGTTTCTGCCGCCTCCTCTTTATGGGTGGATGGGCCGAGCCAGTTTGGTCGGGTAAACTCAACCTTGCTAGCCCAGCCTAGCTACTCAAGATAGTCGACTGGTTCGGCCCAACCTGACCTGGTCTGCCATTCCTGAATTTTGGACTAGGTCAGGTTCTGATCAGGGTCAGTTTATGGGCCGATTGTAGGTTGGGCCTGACCCGTTAAGGGTCCACTAAGCCCATTTCAATTTTGGGAACCTTTTTTTAATTGGACCCACTTATTAGATGGTACATATTTGTATATTCAATTGACCAAAATTAGATTTAAAAGTATCCCAAATTAAAGTTTAGAAGTTGACCCTAGACTATGAAATTGTAAGTTATAGTGTGATCGATGGTTCAAATTATTCTGATGATATTTTTTACCGTCAAATCATTCTATTAGATATAAATAGGGTCTAATTGAATTCTGAAAATATTTATTGGGCATTGATTGGTCAAGATCAAGTTTGATTTATCATTAAAGTTTGATTTGAATTATATTATTATATATTGTTTATTCAATCTAATCAAAGTCATTAAAGTGATTTTATTGGTCATAAATAACATTTTGAATTCATGGATCATTTTCAGAACTGAACAATCGATTGGTCAATTATAAAAAACGGTCCATATCTTATTTTGATCATAAAAGACACATCTGGACACAGATCGACAATCTGTTTTCTTCTATGTATCGATGGCATTGAGATCTATCACCTGCATAGATTTGATGGATTGATTAGTTACTCTAAATTAGAGCATGTTTTATTTTAACATTATGTTTAACTCCCTTTTGTAACTTCCGCTGCTAATCTTACTTATTTAGCAAAATCAGAGTTATATTTTGTTGTTAATATTCATACATGCTCACTTAAGTTTAATATTTAGAGTTATTTATTTGTTGGATTGGATGGATGTATGCTTATGGTGAATCAATTAAAGATACTATTAGGTGTTGATCAATGATCAATTAATGATAAATTTTGACCATTGGCCTATGTAATGATGCCTAATCAACTTAAATGTGATATAATAAAGTTATTTGGATATTATATAATGGTGCATATGGACCAATAATTCTTGATCGATTGGTTCATCACTCTTGATGACCGAATGAACTAACTTTATCACTTAAGTGTTGTTATCAATTTAAAGAATTCAACAATTTCTTAACTTGGAAGCCACCAAAGTGACCCAATTATAGATAATTATTTAATTCTCTAAATTGAATTAAGGAAATACAAACTCTATTCTTTGAATATAACAACACTTAAAATTCTAATTTCATTAAGGAAATGGTTCAATCAAGCCCAAAGGTACGATTGTCCATAATTTAAAACTAGAATATGACATGGCTAATAAATATGTTTTGCTTGTATTTGATATATACCCAAAGGAATATATTCAATACAATCACATCACATATTATAAACATGGTCATATTAATCAAAGAAAAGTATTATATTTGCATATTGTTTTTTCAACACAATTATGTACATATTACTTTTAGATTTAAGTGAATTACGGAGATAAAATCAAAGCATTATATAACGTATTATTATTTATTTATTTTCAATTTCCAATTCTTGGGCATCACTTTCAACACTTGGACCCATACCCACATTGGACATATCAAATTTCCTAGAATGGTTGGACATGGTTGTGCTTGCAATTACCTTGTTAAGTTGGACTTAGAAATTGCCTTTGATGAGCCTAAGCCTCCTACTCCTTCGGAGAAAACTCCTGCCGCTAAAAGATCAGAGTATGAGAAGGCCATGGAGCCTTCGAATGGCCTTACATATAATTCTAACTTCTATTACTAGAGGTATTATAAGGTGTTCCATTGAAAAAAAAATGCAAAGGAATTATTAGATGAGGTCAAAAAGCAATTTGAAGTGACAGTTAAGGCCATAGGAGATTCCTTTATTAGTTGCCTTTATGATATGAAATACGATGGGACTATGGGAATAAGAGAGAATGTCCTTTCTATGGCACACATCGCTTCAAAACTAAAGGAAGTTGATATGAGTGTGTCCGAAAAATATCTTATCCAGTTTAATTTTAACTGGTTTCCTCCCGTATTTGGCCCATATAAGGTAGCTTATAATCACAGTCAAACTTTGTGGACCCTTAATGAGATGATTGCTAGAGCGAACCAAGAAGAAAGGAGTGTAAAAGATGATGGACAAATGATAGTAAATTATGTTTCTCAAAATAAGTCGAAGGGTAAAAAAAATAGAGTAAGAATAGGCACAACAAAAAGATTGCAAAGCAATGATTTTACTATGGAAAGAAAGGACATGTCAAAAAGGATTGCTTGAAGAGGTAAAGTTGGTTTGAAAAGAAAGGTAAAAATCTAACTTTAGTGTGTCATGAAACCAACTTAGCAAATGTTCCATCAAATTCTTGGTGGATTGACTCTAGCGCAACCATTCATGTATCTGGTTGTATACAAGAATTCCTTACAAGCCGGAAGCCAAATGATGAAGAAAATACTATCATAAAGGGGAATCGGAAAGAATCTAGAGTCGAAGCAATTGGCATTTATGGATTAGTGATGGACACATGATTTGTCCTTGATTTAGATTATACTTTCTTTGTTCCCCAAATTTCTAGAAACTTAATTCCTCATGTGTCAAGACTTGATCATGATGGTTTTTAATTTAGTTTTGGACATAATATTATGAATATTTATAGAAATAATATTTTTGTTGGGAGTGGCTATTTATGTGATGGTTTATACAGATTGAGATTAAATTCTATATATGAACAACAAATTCACACACCACACATTAATTGTGGATGGAACATAGGCATGAATAGAGGGTCACTTAATGAAAACTCATCAAGGCTATGGCACAAAGGATTAGGGCATATCTCTAAACAAAGAATGAAAAGATTGGTGAACGATGGTTTGTTGCCCAATCTTGATTTCACCGATTATAGTGTTTGTATTGACTGAAATAGAAAAGCAATTAGATATAAAAATTAAAGTAGTGAGATCCGATAGAGGTGGTGAGTATTATCGTTGATACACTAAATCGGGCCGTAACCCGGGCCCATTTGCTAGATTTCTAGAAGTGGAAGGATTGTTGCTCACCATACAATGCCCGACACACCACAACAAAATGGTGTAGTTGAAAGAAGGAATAGAGCGTTAAAAGGCAAGGTTAAGAGTATGGTCAATAACACCAACTTACCCGATTCAATGTGAGGAGAGGCACTAAAGATGACAATGTATATATTGAATCTTGTTCCTACAAAAGTAATTTCCAAAACTCCTTTCAAGTTGTGGACCGTAGGAAGCCCAGATTAAATCATTTTTCGAGTCTGGGGTTGTCCTTCTGAAGTGAGAGTTTTTAACCCACAAGAAAGGAAATTTGACCCTAAAACAATTAGTGGATATTTTATTGGTTATCCAGAAAGGTCTAAAGGGTATAGGTTTTACTGTCCAACCCATACAACTAGAATTGTTGAATCCGGAAATGCCAAAAAAAGTTTTAGGATCTTGAGAATAGTGGGAGTGAACAAAATAGAAATGTGAGTTACAAAGAAGTCAGGGAGCAACTTGAGATGTTTGTTGAACTAACTATAATTGTTACTCCACTCGATATTGCTATAAATGACTATCAAAAGGTACAAAAACCACAAAACATTCAAAATCAACCTGGCATTGAGCAACCTATCAATGATACACTCCCTAAAAAAAATAATGATCCACTTCTAAGTACACAACAAAATTTCATTGAACTCGATCCGGAAATATTAAGAAGGTCAACTTGAATGAGAAAACATGCTATTCCAGATGACTATGTGGTGTATTTGGAAGAATCTGAAATTGGCATTAAGGAAGATCCTAGGATGTTTAAGAAAGCCATTGAAAATGAGAATTCCGATAAATGGTTAGATGCCATGAAGGATGAGTTAGAATCAATCGTCACCAATGATATTTAGGATATCGGTGAACCACCCAAGGGTTCCAAAGCCGTTGGCTGTAAATGGGTATTTAAGTCCAAAAGGGATTCCAAATGAAAAGTTGAACGATTCAAGGCCCAACACGTGGCAAAAAATTTTACTCGGAGAGAAGGTATAGAATATCATGAAACATACTCTGCGGTGTGTAAAAGCATGGTTTTAAATATAAGCCGATACGTACCGATTTTTTGCCCATATCGTGATGATATCTCACTAAGATATTGGTCTCGGTATCGTGTCAGTCCGTATCGCATTAATATCGGCCGTTATGGACGATATTTTGAAAATATTGGTTGTAACAGCAGTTACGACCGATATTTTCAGTCATAACAACAAAAATAAAAATAAAAAAACCCTTTTCATCAAAGAGGAGTAAAAAGGATGAAGAGGAACAAGGAGCAGATAATAGACTTATTAAATGCTATTACATGATGGAAAAAAAAAACAAGAAAAAACTAGATCATGCATGTGTTGTGGAGAAAGTTAAAAAAATGAAATAAAGAAATAGATAGCTAGAGAGAGATGAGGAGGAGGAGAACTGGAGAAGAGAACCACACCTGAAACCTCCCTTGGACTGCTCACGCCTCATATGGGGACTGGGTATGGAACTATTCTTCTTCTTCTTCTTCTTCGCTCCTTTTTTTTTCCTATTCCTCCTCTCCTCTCTTTCCCGTTTTCTTTTCTTTTTTCCCTCTCCCGGTCTCCCCCAAGTTTGCATCGCTGCTTTTGAAAGGGGAAAAAACCCTCTTTTTAGGGTTTTCATTTCAATTAGATTGATGGGCTGATTGGGCTTAATTTGTGGGCTCACCATATTTGTAAACAAAATTTAACATATGGGCCCTACAATGAAGCCTACAAATAAAGCCCTTGTATATAGACTTTTGTTAATATAATAAAAGTTTAAGAAATTTGAAATACTTTCTAGTAGACAAGACAATGGTACCCCCTAAGTCCTTCCTAACTCCTTGGAGTATCTGGACATAAAAAAAATTTAATTGTACCCCTTTAATAGGACCTACTTATATAAAAAAAATCACTCAAAATAAATGCCTCCATAATGGGCCCTCAATAAAATTTGTTCCAATAAGGTTAGAGTCCAATCTCCAATATCATATACTCATATTGATCACATATAAAAAATGTGAAAGAAAAAGGTTATGTTTTAAAAATGGTCATTATGAGCTATATTAGTAGGCTTATAATGGGCTATATTAATAGGCTTATAAGTTATAAAAATGGGCTCAAAATTTAAACACTACAACTTAATGTATTTAACAGTTAAAAATAAGACAGCGATATAGGGTGTCATGAGTTAGGAGGACCGATATTTTAATTTATTTGTTGTTACTAATGGAAAAAAATATTATTTTCCAGCATTTTCTAATATTCTGGATTTTCTGGATATTTTTGTAATTTTTTTTTATTAAAGAAAAAATTCATACCGCGACGACCGCAACGGACCGATAACCGCGATTGATACCGATACCGTATCGGTCTTTTGGCCCGACCGATATCGCAATTTTAAACCATGGTTAAAAGGATTCATTTAGAATTGTTATGGAAATCATAGCTCATTTTAAGTTAGAGTTATATCAAATGGACGTCAAAACATCGTTCTTAAATGGAGATCTAGAAGAAGTGTATATGGAACAACCTGAAGGTTTCGTAAAAGCGAATGAAAATAAACTAGTTTGTAAATTAAAGAAATCGATATATGGTTTTAAACAGGCTTCCAGACAATGGTATTTAAAATTCAATCGAATTATTACATCTTTTGGTTTTACTAAAAATACCATTGATCAATGTATATATCTCAAGGTTAGTGGGAGTCGATTTATGATTTTACTCATATATGTCGATGACATTTTATTGGCTAGTAATGATCTTGGAATGATTTACGAAACTCAGGAATATTTAAAGAATAATTTTGATATAAAAGATATGGGTGAAGCGACCTTTGTAATAGGAATCGATATTTATGAAGATAGATCTCGAGGATTACTTGGGTTATCACAGGAAGCCTATATTAAAAATGCACTTAATAGATTTCGTATGGATGACTGTAAGGCACAAAATGTACCTATGACAAGAGGTGACTAGTTTAGTAAAAAACAATGTCCAAGAAACAAAATTGAAAGACAACAGATGGAGAAATGTCCATATGCAGCTGTAATCGGATGTTTAATATGTATGCACAAACATGCACTAGATCTGATATCAGTTTTGCAGTTAGCATGCTTAGTAGATATCAAAGTGATCCGGGAATGGCACATTGGGTAGGAGTTAAGAAAGTTTTTGATACCTTAGTGGCACAAGTGCTTTCTTACAAAAGGTCCAATCAATTAGAAGTGGTCAGTTATTCGGATGTTGACTTCGCTGGTTGCCTTGATACTAGAAAGTCAACTTCAAGATACATCTTCATGTTAGCTGGCGGGGCATTTTCATGGAGAAGTGCAAAACAAACTTTAGTGACTTCATCCACATTTGATGCTGAATATATGGCATGCTTTTAAGCGGCGGGTCATGCTATTTGGATGCGTGATATTATCTCAGGATTGCGTGTTATGGACACAATTTCTAAGCCCTTGAAGAGTTATGGTTATAATAAGGCTGCAAGAAGATTTGCTCAGAATGACAAAATTTTTAGTAAATCAGAATTTCTGGAAGTCAAATACGTTGTACTAAAGGAAAAGGTATGAGATCAGTTAGTTTTTATCATTGGGATCCCGACAAGCCTCATGATAGCAAATCCTTTGACAAAGGCATTGGCGCCAAAGGATTACAAAGAGCATGTTAAAAATATGGGCCTAATTGAATTGCCTTATTGAAGATATGTAAAGACATTGTGATATTTATCATTGAAATAAAATTTCGTATTTTCTTACTTTATTGAAATTATTGCCAGATGTGTTTGAAGTGTATAAAGTGAGGAAATTACAGAAAAATGGCATTATTGTACCCAATAAATAGGATTGCCATGGAAATTATCATATTTTACCTTAAGGATTGTGTTAAGTAAGAATGCTAATGAAGTAATTATGGAAGGAAGCACGTCGTTAAAGGCATGTAATCGTCATAGTTCACATTATCAGACTTATTTAGTCACAAATTAAAGACTTCGCATAAAAGTTATGATAGCAAGTGTTTTTTAAAATGGTGATCACCGGTCAAGGTCGTTTTTTCGAAATTAGTTTTTGTTTTGTTTTAGGGTTATATGGACCAAGAGGGAGAATGTTGGAACGTTTTTATAAGGTGTACCCCACATGTCCACATCTAAATGTGAAACGGTCGTCTCTCTCCCGGATTCCATTTATGGTCAATAAGTGATGGTTGCTATTAATTGCTAATTCAAGGGACAAATTAGAGAGTTTTTCTCTTCTTGATGGAAGGAGACATTATAGAATTTTGAGTTTATAAATAGGTCCCTAGGTAACTCTCTTGCCAATGAACGAATCTCTGCAACCATCACTTATCAGAAAACAAAGGCAAATTACAACAGAGTTGTAATTTCCCACTAAAGACCAACCTTCCGTTGGATCAGAGGCTCAAGATGGTGCAAGCAAGTACCATTTAACTCATCTAATGGTTTAGATTTGATGTTTATAGTATTATTGGATTGATTCCAGAGAGGGTTGAAAACCCAAAAGTTTTCTAAGAGAGTTCTCCATAAAGTCTACCTATAAACGCATTATTAAAGGAGACCTTATCTCCAATGCCTCTTCATTAGATTGGAAATCCTTTTGGAAGATCCCCCTTCCCCTAAGAGCTTATTTTTCTGTTGGAAATGCTTAAGTCATTCCTATTAGAAATATATTGAAAGATGGAGACGGAAACCCAATTTTAAATTCAACATGTCCTCTATGTAAAAGTAAACAAGAAATTGTGGAACATATTTTGCTCCAATGTGATTTCATCTGAGTAGTTTGGTTTGGGTCTCGTTTGGGTGTGTTAACCCATAACATCCATCATTCGGATATGGTTAATTAGTGGGAGTGGTGGAAAAAGAAAATTAATACTTGGCGAAATCCCCTCCCTGTAGTTGGATCCTTTGTCCATTGTGATTTGATGGGCCTTGTGGAGCATGAGAAATAAGTATATATTTAAAGGGAAATCTTCGAACTCGCTGTGGGCTATTTCCCTTGCTAATAACATGATCTTCCCAACCAGGATTAGCTTACCTGATTGTCACATCCCGGTCCCGAGATTACCTAGCCAAGGGTAATCCCCGAGGTGTGACACGCGTACTCCGGTGCGCTTCGCACCTATCTCGGGTCAAGTGCGAGTCACGAAGAATAAAATTCCAATTTCCACTAGTGAGACATGCTCACTGACACCTAACTCTGTACGTTTAAAAGCGGAAGCATCATAACATTCTAATAATAGGTATCATACCATGAGCCGTCCATAAATTTTAAGTTCATGTACAAAAGATGATTTTGATTAATACTAATTGTAGGGTTCATAAAACTTACCCTACATCAATATTACAAAAGTATTTTTATGTACAACATTACCAAAAGTAATATCTAGTTCGAGTGTTTGCCCTGATTAAGTTCAACAAAAAGTTTTCCATCTGAATTTTCAAAGGAAACAAGACGCTCTCCAAAGACGTACATGAGCTAACAACTCCCTTAGCCGTCCACTCCTCTAGGCCTGGAGATATCTGGATGGCCTCCTCCTCCTCTCTCTCTCTCTCTCTCTCTCTCTCTCTCTCTCTCTCTCTCTCTACGGTCTCCTCAAGACCGGGGGTGGGATTTGTGTGTGTAACACCAAAGAATAACCAATGAATACAACGATTCAGCAGAGAATAAGCACTAATCAATCTAGACATGTTGTATCAAATTTAGAATTGATGACAATTGATTGAAAGAGATTATATAAAAGTAAACTAGGCAATTGTGCAGTCAAATTTAATTCATGCTTAAGGAATCAGTAATAATTGAAACTTGTACAATCTAATTGGTAACCACATTAGCTAAATCGCCTCAAAGAGGGAACACATTTTGGGATGTCACCAGTGACCCGGCCAAAGGTTTGTCTGGCTACCGGTTCTGGAGTTCCGGTGCTCCAAACTGTCTACTGCACAACGACGTTCACAAATCTAAACCAAGGGTCAACCCCGTCGGGTATCTTCCAGTCAAAGCTAAGTAGTACCTACTTATTCGAATCAATTAACAAACTGAACTTGAGTAGAGCACACTATTCATTTCAGACAATATAATTCAATTCATTCATGTATATTTATTAATCTACTCAAGACTTCTCAAATTAACAGTACAAATAAAGTCTAATAACAATGGAATGACAGTTAAATTAGGAGTACGAGAGAAATATGGTCTATGTATATGAACACTAATTTAGTGTAGGAAGTCATGAATATGTTAAAACAAGATGTATATGCATTGAGATTTAGGAAGTCGATCAAGGACTTTTACTAGCCAACCTAATCTTACATTCGCCAGTTAATACCGTCCAATACATTATAAAATCATAGCGTTCAATGTACTGTTATTCTTTATTTGGTGCTACATTGTATATTAAATGTACATTGAATTACCATCATCTTAATAATCATGGTGTAGCAACGATAGAACAAATAACACATGTAAAGATCCTCGCCTCAAAAGGTTTTCCATGTCAAGGAGATTTTCATTGGTCAATATTATTGAAAGGTACCATTGGGAAGCCCTACAAGGCCCTTTGAAAATTTTCTAGAATTTAGGGATTTTTGGGCAGTCGGTCACCTGGCAGTTGCTTGGTGGCTAGCCGCCTGGTGAACACTCGGATAACCGCCAAGTGACTGCCTGGTTCGACTGTCATTTTTCCACATTCTAAAATTCAGACCACCATCTAGGCAGTTAATCGCCTAGTGACCGGCCAAACTGCTATCAGAATTCTAGAATGAGTCTATTTTAGGCACTTTTTGGAGCTTAATCACTTCCACTCCGTTCCAGAGATTCTCCACTTCTAAAACCTGCATAATTGAACCTCTTTTGCTCCCATTTACATATATGTAATCACATTCAACCATTTCCACTTCAAAGAAACACCATTAAAAGAACCCATTTACATTTAGGCTTCATTTAGATTAAATAGGCTACAATCTACATGAGTATTTGAATTTGAAATTGGAATCAATGGCATACTACACATGTATAGAAGATTAAAGCTTATACTTGCCTTAGATTTCAAGCTAACCCCAATATCAAACCCTAACGAAGAATATTCCAAGTGGAAAATGTTTGTAAGAATGCATGCATGTAAGAAAAGTGAGTCCCCATGACTCCATTGCAACTTAATCACTATATGCAATTGATTTCCCACAAAAAGAAGAATGGAAGGAAAGGAAAAAAAGCCCTTACCAAGTCCAAGGTATGGAGAGAGAGAGAGAGAGAGAGAGAGAGAGAGAGAGAGAGAAGACAATTCCAACTCCTAATTTCACATGCAATCCACCACTAACAGTGCTTGAGAAGGGAGAAAGGGAAGGAGAAAAATGAGAAATAGTGGTTCTTTCTCCACAATGGCATTCACAGATCGATGGGTATGAGAAATGGTGAGCTTTAAGGGTAATTTTTGTATAGTTTATAAGAAAGTCCATATTTATTTGGCATTTACATTTTAAGTCAAATGGTGAGCTATTTCACTAAATTGAGGTCAAATGGATAAGTTTTCAATATGAAAAATGATGTGCTCGCCGAGATACACACGATGATACCAAGATGATGTGCATAAGATGTAAAATTAGAAAATCTGTATATACGTAAAGGTCCCCGGCTTTACTTAAATGATTTGGATTAAGTTCAACCTACCTGCCCAAGTTTCAAGGTCTAACCAAAAGCTTAAATAAGATTAATTTTAAACTAAAATAATTTAATTAGTATCTAAGCATATTTAATTAAATAAAACATAATTACTAAAAGCTAAACACAATTAAATTCGGTCGGGATGTAACACTCATTCCCATTCAACTCCCCCATCTTCAAGAAAGGGATTTGGAGAATGCTGGCCGACTTTTTAGTGATGCGGCCTTTGAGGTGTCCACGGGCTAGCTAGCCTTTGGTTTTGCAACATTTGGTAATGGTTCTCTTGTCATTGCCCGTACAACTACAGGGCCTAGAGTCTTCTCCGCTAAAGAGGCTGAAGCGAGGTCGACTCTTTTTGTCTTGAGCTTGATTAGAGATTGTGGGGATTCAAGAATCATTTTGTACATGGATGCCCTTGAAGGGGTTGGGCCTTCACAGGAGAAAATGATTCGCGGATACGCTCCATTATCAGCAAGCTCCAGACTTACTACTCCTATTTTGATACAGTTGAAGCCTTTTCTATTTCTTGAAAGTTTAATATGTTGGCTCACTACCTAGCCAAGCAGGGCCAGGTAGGTTGATGAGAGCCTAAAATATACATTTAAGGCCCCTCAATGATGACTTTGATACACTTTGAAATGGTAGTATAGATCCTTATTTATGTTATTTTCATGTTTGCAAGTACCCTAAGGTGCAATGAGAAGAATTTGGCACAAAACATGACAAACCAGATGAACCAGAGCCACTGCCTCCGAGCGTCCGGACGCCAGGCCCTACAAACAACCCCGAGGCTACTGACTCCGGGTGTCCGATAGCCCGACTCGGGTGAAGACCGCCTCCCTCTGCGTTTTGAAGGGTTTTTGAAGAAAAACTTATAAAAGAAAGCCAATAACTCGTTTTTCATTTATTCACATCTTGGGAGAAGAACGAGAGGCTGTTTTTTTAGTATTGGGAAGAGCGCCAATGGGGATTTCGTCCAAAATTCGTCGTTAATCTCTCTCCATTGAAAAGTCCGGGATCCGAATCCTAGAGGGGGGGTGAATAGGGTGAGCTTCATTTGTGACCAATTATAAACAATTTTAACTTCTTTAAAACAAACTAGTCACATGTGATGATTTATCATACAAGATGCGGAAGCTAACAAAAGAATCACCACAAAGCAATCACCATCACACAAGGATTTATAGTGGTTCGGCCTCAATGCCTACATCCACTACCGGCTTATGATCCAACACCCCACCGGATTTCCACTATTTATGATTTTCAATAGGCTAAGCAATAACCTTTACAATATGCTTTCCAAGGCTTAGCAATAACCTTTACAATGATGTTTTTCAAGGCTCAACATCAACCTATACACTATACTTTTATAGGCTAAGCAATAACCTCTTCAACCATAGGTTGGTTATCTCACTAAATTAGTGTCTAACATACACTTGATGGAAATTCAATTAAGCTCATTACAATGCCTCTTAAATAGGCGGATATGGAAGTGAAAAACTAACTCACACACACACTAAATGAATGCAAAGATGTATGCTCATGATGTGTGTATGATGTCCTCAATCATTTAGAAAATGAAAGCTCATAAATGTATGCCTAAGGCTTTTGAAAGTTTTAGCTCATAAAACATTTATGATTGAGGAAGGAATGCAAGTCACATGTTAAAAGTAACAACTTGTTAATGAGATCAAAGATTACAAGTTGTATGAAATTAATTAGCTCTAAACATGTGTTGCATAGGGATGTCAATCAAATCAACAATGTAGCTCATAAAACATAAAAATAGATTTGATTGAAATTAGGGGACAATTCATATGTAATTATAAATACAACTTGAAAAAGATATACCTATCAAAGTAAGGCAAGTTGTGAAACTTTAAAACAATAATACACATATGATTTGTAAAGATGTTGAATCCACAACATAAGATATATTTTGAAAGAGATTTTCTTATGATGAAAAACAACACCCAAAGATTCAACCAAGTATATGAATCATGTTACATATAATTTCAAATATTATTTCATTAACATGATCTACTTAGATTTCCCAAATAAAGTACTACTTGGATTGAATCAATGGTGATGCATCCAAAACAATAGATCAATTCAATATATAAAACATGCTAGGGATACAACACATCATAGGTTAACATGCTACTAAAGATTTATCAAAGATAAAACAAAACATGAAAACATATGATTTGTAAAGAAATTGAATCCAAAACATAAGATAGTTTTGAAAGTGATTTTCTTATGTTGGGAAATAACAACCAAAGATTCAACCAAGTATATGAATCATGTTACATCTAATTTCAAAGATGTTTCCATTAACATGATCTACTTAGATTTACCAAAGATTAAGTACTACTTGGATTGAATCAATGGTGATGTATCCAAAACAATAAATCAATTCAAAACATAAAACATGTTAAGGATACAACACAACATAGTTTATCATGCTACAAATGATTTACCAAAAATAAAACAAAGCATGAAAACATATGATTAAGGAAAGTAGAGCCTACATGGTGATTTAACTTCATTAATCCAAGCTTTAGCTTTCCTAATGATCCCCTTCATCCCTTAGTTCATTTCCCTTGAATATGCCTCAAAACCCCTCAAGGAGGGCCTTAAAAATCCCAACTTTTGGCAAAGGAAAGAACTCATATTTATAGCAAAAAGTGCCCAACGGCTAGTCCTCGGTCGACCTGCAAACAGGTCTCGGTCGACCGGGATCACACAACGGTCAGAAAAATGACCGTTGATGCATCAGGGCCACTTTCTGCCTGCAGTGTTCCCGGTCGACCGGGACCCCTGGGCCGGTCGACCGGCCACACTGCTGGGACCCCAAATTCCAACTTTTGCAATTTCAAAGATTTTCTTTGTGAAATTTTTTGGGCCAATTAATCAAGCTTAAAAAACATGTTTTAAATCATTCTAAGGGTTTTAAAACATGGAACATAAAAAGCCTAAAACATTTTGAAAGATTTAAAACTCATAGGCTAGCTTGATTTTCTAAAACTCTTTTCAAATCAAATGCATCCAAGATTAAAAACAAAACATGCATAAATCAATACTTTTACAAATCTTAAAAACAATGCATGAATAAAATAAGATTTCAAGTTTTTATAAAACAATGCAAGTGTGTGAATCAAATGATGCTTGAATGATTATGCATCCATCAAATTGCAATCTACAAAATCCCTAACATCCATGAGCAACTAACTCTCCACCTTAGGGTCGCGATGAAGCCCTAATCTTGTATTTTGGTGATGTATATGTTCTAGGGTTTTACTTTGAACGCTTTTGGTTATATGACATGAATGTTATCCATTGATTGGATTCTATTTACTAATGCAATATCTCTTTTTGGTATTTTATTCTTATAGAATTGAATATCAGTTATATAATGATGCTTGAATGAATGTGTCGTTAGCTTTAGGATAATCTTTGCCTTAGAGATAAGTTATGCCCAAATCTGAACCCATATATCTTATTTGTTGACTCTGTGAAGGTTTGTAACCAGAACGAATCTTTACAGCATTGATAGTGAAACCCTATGTCTATATTCACTATCGCATGAGGCTTGGGTGGATTCGTACCCTAAGACCTTTCTCCAATTGAATCAAACCTTGTCTTTACTTTGCTAATTTAGGAATCAAACCCATCAAGTCAACACTTGGTTTTCTATTAAGATTAGTCTAGGAATTTGGGAACCAACACAACTTAGCTCTTTTGTCCCAGTGGATACGACACTCGGTTAACATCTTTACTCTCACGAGTAGAGATATAGCTAGGTAAAAATTATATTTACAAATCCTATTTTAGGATGATCACACATGTGGTCTATGGGTCGAATGATTTTTGGGAGCCGGACTCGGACAGGCTGATCATACAACTTGTAGTTTGTTTGCTGCTTCTGTTGATTGTTATCTTCTTTCATACCCACAAAAAAAAAAAAAAAAAAAAAACCGGAAAAGCCCATAGTCAAAGTTGACATCATTATAATGGCCCAAACCATGATTTCAAATTAAGGTTAAATACATAAGGATAACAACGTCAGTAACATATGTAATTTTTTTATTTTTTTTTATTTTTTTTGGTGGGGGGGCATTGAGGAATGGGAACAAGAAGTATCATCTATATTCCAGTAAACTAGTTTCAACCAATGCAAGAAGTTGATTCCAGTAAACTAGTTGATGACATAGTTTGTTTTAAGTTAGAAATTCGATGACATAGTTGATTACATAATTTTTATTTTAAGGTAGAAATTTGATGAATAGTTGGTCTAACAAATGTGAGAAACATAGTTAAACGAATGCAAGAAATGTAGTCACTCTTGTGGAGAAATCAAATTACTGGCAGACTGGTCCTAGGTCATTCATTTAGTTTCGAACTGCCTTGGGTTCATCTTGTGAGTCTAAAATTGAAGCCCACTGGCATTTCACAACCTATCCAAAAATTAATAGAATACTATTAAGTCCCAAAAATAAGTAACAATAGGCCATTCAACTCTTTGCTCTTACGTACGCAATTGCTAAGCCAAGTCAATTTAGTACCATGTTGCAACAACCGACTTATACCCCTGGTCAGATGGGGTGGGTTCAGCTCAGGTCAATAACAACTCCAGCTGTTCTGTATTCTGGTCATAACCTTACACCCATAAATGATTAGCTAGCCTTGAATTGTTAGATTATTTAACTGCTTTAGGACTCAACCAGGCTCTACTTTTTTTTTTTTGTTCTTTTGTTGCTCCAACGTAGGGGACCGGGAAAGAGAGCCGCACAAGTTGTGACATACCTAGGGATCGATCTCTAGGCACTCAGATGACATACAAGGTGGCCAACTGAACAACCCTTCGTTGTCAACCCGGCTGTACATGTTTGTTGAACAAGTTTGACTGAGTTGCATCAACCGGATCAAGCGAGCTTGATTATTGTCGAGTCAAGCGGTTTGGATGTTTTGGATTTAGATTAGCCAGGCCTGACCAATTTACTAAACTCAGTGTTGCTTTCAAACAAAAACTCAATCATGACGTGATAAATGTTGATCAGACCATACATAGTTCAAAAACTCAGAAACACGGTTTGGCTCAGAAAACTACGGGCCAGGTTAACTCACAGACTTCCTCATCAAAGCTAGGTCTAGATATGTGCCAAAAAGAAAAAATAAATCTAATAACTCTTCTCGAATCTTGACCGAGTATTGGCCGAGTCAACCAACTAGGTATCATGTTTTGGCCGCTGTGTCTAACCTAGGCAGACCAAAACTCTTCAAGAAATGAGGTTCTCATCAATTCGTAAGTTTTTCTACTGATCTGAGTAAGTTCCATTGTTACCGAGTCCCACTAGTTCTAGAACTATGGCCCAGAACAAGGCTGAAGCGGGCTGAACCAAGCGGCATGTGGGGCCTACGTACCCTGATCAGGTACATCATACCCCTCATCATGCATGATGTTTGCAAGCCTCTCTCTCTCTCTCTCTCTGTGACCATGTCAAAGAAGCAATGAAAACAACTACAAAGAAGCTGCACATACTATAAAAAATTTTGAGTTGCTTCTGTTCTTGGTGAGGATGGTAGTTTAATTGGGTGTTTCGGTCTTCTAAGTTTGCATTTTTATAACTATAATACTATCATTCTAAGTCCATAGGCCTTCATTAGGTGAACCGGAACTTTCATGGAAAATAATGATCAATGTTATTAGATTCATTCTTGAGTCATCTCTCATTTTATAAGAATAATAATACAACCTATGTAAACTCCCCAAAATCTTCCCTTCTCTTCCATCAATATTTCAGAGTCACACCATAACCTTCTTCCTCTTTTACTTACAGGCATAACATCAGTCTCTTCTTCTATGGGACCATCACCTTCTACTCGATTCATCCATGCTGCCCTCTTCAATTCGGGGCCTCTAGCATTGTCCTACAGCCATGAACTTAAATGGATCATTCGCGAACACCTTATCAACTTACTGAATGACTTCCCCTCGCTAACCCCCTCGACTGATACTTTCACCCATGACAATGGCACTTCGGTGCGTCTCCTTAACGCCGGAGGTGAACTCCATGTCTCCCCCACTACACCTCCCATCTCCGTCACTATTTGGCTCCATCAGTGCTACCCCTGCATTCCACCTCTTGTCTTTTTGTCGTCGACGTCAAATAATCCAGTTCTTCCTCACCATGCATTTGTCGATGCCTCTGGTGCAGTAACCCTGCCTTACCTCCATAATTGGGTCTATCCTCGCTCAAACCTCGTCGACCTTGCTCGCAATCTTGTTAGGATCTTCTCTCAACATTTTCCTTTCTTTATTCCATCTTGCAATCTAGTGTTTTCTAATCTTTTTCTTGCTTCAAGAAGAGAGGCACTTGATCGTCTCGTGGGGCTCCTACACTGTGATGTGGTGGCCCTGCAAGCTCAAGCAGAGCAAGACATAGAGGATCTAACAACCCAACAGGGGATGCTGATGGAGCGAGCCAACATGGTTGCAACCATAGTAGAAGGACTTGAAAAGGAGAGGTTGAGCTTGAAAAGGAAGGCGTTAAAGATGGCAGAGGCAGCGGATGTGATACAGAATTGGTTGAGAGTTAATGATCCAAACTCGATCGCAGCCTCTTCGGAGGAGTCCTTGGAGACATTCGAGGCGGCTGATGATGAGTCAAAGCAAGTGCTAGAATGTACGGCTGCAAACCTTGCCATAGATGATGTGGTGTATGCATTGGACAGGGCCCTGGGAGAAGGTGTTATCCCCTTTGGGGTATATCTTAAGCAGGTGAGAGCATTGTCAAAAGAACAGTTCCCCTACAGGGCTTTACTGGTGAAGTTAAGGGGCTCAAATTGGCTAAACTGATGAGGGTTTTCTTTCCTTTTTTATGTACAAAAAGAAATATCTTTGCTTTCCTTCCCTTGTCTTAGAAGTTTTGGGTCCTATATGAGTGGAAAAAGGTGACGTTTGTTTATATTACAGTGACAAGCCACCTCTACCTCTCTAAGGACATCTTCAGTTACCAAACTTACCAAACAGGTAAAAAAGTGTAGTGCTTTGGGGACTATATCAAGCAGATTATGGTCTTGGAAGAAGAGCAGTTCTTCCACAGGGCTGTGCAAGTTTAGTTGAGGAACTCAAGTTGGTTAGAGTGATGAGGGTCTTCTCTCTATGTACATTAATTTTGCATGTTTGCTTTCTTTCCTTCCCTTGTCCTGGGTCCTTTTGTTTTCAAGACCCATAACAGGAAAAAGGTGCCCTTTGTTTATAGTATAGTGACAAATTAACCTTTCAGAGGACATCTTCAGTTACCAACTTACCATGCAGTTAAAGGTGCGGTGCCCTTTTGGGTCTATCAAGCCGGGTGAGGGCCTCGGCAAGATTTACAGTTCCTCCACAGGGCTATGCTAGTGAAGTTAAAGAGAGGCTCTCTCTCTCTCTCTCTCTCTCTCTCTCTCTCTCTCTCTCTGTGTGTGTGTGTGTGTGTGTGTGTGTGTCTGTGTCTGTGTGGGTGTTGTGTGTACATAAACTTGCATGTTGCTTTCATGGGTCCTTTTTCATGACCCATGAGAGAAAAAGGTGACTTTTGTTTATATTGTAATAATAAACCTCCTTTCTGTGGCCATCTTCTGTTACCATGGTCTAAACTGAAATTACTAATATTGGTTGATATATGGAACTGTATTGTATGTAATAAATTACTCGATCGGTTAGGTAACCCTTGTTTAAGGATTTAAAGGATTAGCAATTATTACTGCGAGAGTTTAAAAATGATATGAATACACGACTTATCCAAAAGACTACAATTTTCCATTTGTATTTCAGTCAATGTGTCATGAAGTAGGTTATGGTTTTATAAAGGAAATTGATTGACTAAGACCAACCAAATTACAAGTCTAGAGGCTTTGGGAATATTAAAATGGATTAGACAACTAATCCTCTTCTTATCCATAGTAGCATCTCTCATTTAGAGTAGAAAATAGACCATGACCATTTTGTCTATGAGCATACACTGGAACCTTGCTAGGTCATGTTTTAGGGAATGTTTACATGTTTCCACCTGGTTTCTATAGAAAGAAGAGGGTGAGAATTTGATGGTGAGAGCAATAGAGCCACAGCTAGGTTAACTGATGGAGAGAATGTTCTCTTCTCTGCATAAAATAGGTATCTACCCTCACCATCCAAATGAAAGCCGTCCACCTTTTCGCTTTCCACAGAGAGCAGGTGGGAGATTCAAATATACCCTAGAAGGTATCTGAATTTCATGAATTCTTGAATTGGGTTTACGAATAATTAGAGTTGATGCATTTGGATAACCTCAGTTGTGTGTAAGTGACAGTTGTTTAGTTGTTAGCCATAACTAGTCTCATGTGAACAGAGTTGCAGCTAATTAGATCAACAGGTAAATTGAGAGCAGGGTCCTGTTTGAAAAGTCTAACATTGCAGTGTACCAGATTAAAAATACTAGAATATAATTTTATTGTAGTCCCTTTCCAAATAATTAGGATCAAAATGTCAACCTTTAAGCTGATTATCTTGATTGGAAAAAATGATCCTTGCAGTATACGGAAATCTACCTGACAAAGCCTACATAAAATAAGGCGGTGTGTGTCGCATTCCTTGATACAGAGGATGATCTAAGCCTGCATAAAATAAGGAACCTTCAGACTGAGATTTCATGAGAAGATAAAAATTCACTTAAACCATGTGAAGGATGCTTAACATAATTGTACTCGTGTATATGAGATCTAACTATTCAATAATCATACAACCTCTCATAGAATTTAACCTAGCGTGATAGAGAAGCTGTACATGATGCACCAAAGACGGTCAAAAGTAGACATGTGGCATTTTAGTGGGGCTCACAACAAACACAAGGAGAGTTTCAAAGTGTCTGTCTATTAAGAAACAGCACTACACCAAAAATCGGAAATTGGAACGGAAAAGCGTTCCTAATCCTTCCGTTCCTAATCCGTTAAAGTGTTCCAATTTCCGTTCCAATTTGGTACCAACCGTTCCTAATCCAAATTGGAACGGAAATTGGAACACTTTAACGGATTAGGGACGCTTTTCCGTTCCAATTTCCGATTTTTGGTGTAGTGCAGGTTCATTTTAGATTGCTAAATGTCGGATCCGATGATCGTAGATGCAGCGGAAGTACAGATCTAAATGAGCTGGCTGCTACAAATGCGATAAGGACTGCGTCGGCTTGAATCAGGCACTAGTGGTGGTGGTGGAAATCTGTGACTGTCTACGAGAGATCAGTCACATGCGATTCACTCTTCAAGATCCAAGGGCAAGGTTGGACACCCTGGATGTAGAAGATGATGACAGACAATGGCAGATCTAAAATAAGGCAGATTTGTTGAAAGTTATTCTAATGGATATCTCTTATGTCTATATATAGCCTTTTGGGGCATAAGTGATAAGATCTCTATTCAAGTTAGAATTGAGGGATGATAAGGATAATAGGTTGGATCAAACTCTTTCAATTTGAATTTGAATGGAGATATGATAAGGATAGAGAGTTTGATAAAACTCAAACTATTCTTATCCATATTACCATGAGATTCCTTGTGAGGGGTGTCTCTTTGTGAGTGGGGTCTACCCACATGTAAACACAAGTGGGCCCCATCACAAATGCCAACATGATCTTGGGGATTGAAACACCAGTGAACTGCTGACAACAATTTCCTTAGCTTAGATTGCTACGAATGATCCAAGGTTCCAAGTCATGAAAGATGGCTAATCTAATTGTTGGGGGTCACAGGGCCCCATTAAAATGCAATATGTCCACATTGGATTTTATATTAGTCGTTGCATCCAAATGTAAATTGATGACATCATTTGAGATACCCGAGCCCCAGATAAATTATAGCAATTGATGCAGGTGTACCAGCATACAAGTTAATTTGGTGAAAAACCAACATAAGGGAAATGGGTTTACCAGCACTTTATGCAGGCCATGGTCTAGGAAAGTAAGGTACTTACAAAGTTCTCTTCTGAACTTGCAAAGAAAGAGGGTCTCTAGATGGTGTGGTGAAGTGAACCAAGGAAGTTCAAGTCCTAGTTAGGAAAACTCAATTCAAGAAAGTAGGAAAGATTTGCCAAATGAAATCAAACAAGTTCAAGTCCTAGTTAGGAAAATAGATTTTCCTTCATTTTGTGTGGCTGTGACATAGGAAATAAGGTGCTTGCCTATTTCTTTTCTGAAATTACAAAGGAAAATGGGTCTCTATAGAGGGAGTGCTGAAGTGAACTAAGGAAGATCAAGACCTAGCTAGGAACATTCATTTCCTTTGAATAATAAAGCCAGAAATTCCCTAGAGCCTGTTTGTTTACATATGGAGTAAAGGTGAGTTGGATGTCAAATCATTGGAAAAGATAAAGATTATCAAGTTGCTAGCCAATACACCTAAAATGCATTAAAGGTGTGGCAAACTAACTACTTAACACACACTCCTGCTCGAACTCGAAGCACACGCCCTGCACAAGACACAGCATGCCACCTTTTTTTACCCTACACGGATTCGAATGCATGACGTGTTTGCTCTGATACCATTTTAAGCTGCTAACCGATACACCCAAAATGCCTAGTCATTAAAGGTGCGGCAAACTAACTACTTAACAAAGATAAGATGTGTTAAAGTAAAAGGTGGAGGCATGGTAAAATCGTTGTTTGGATAGTACGAGGAGAAGTATAGGTGAAAGAGGGAGTGTAGATTAAAAGGTATTTTTTGACAAAAGTTTACTGCACCACATTTTATCACATTTTTTATGATAAAAAGAAAGAGGCTTGTGGAGTAAAAGGCAAATGGTGTCACATCATAAGTTTACTTCTCGGCTCCACTTTTTTTACCCAAATATAAAGAAAAAAAAAACACATCATATGCGTACTTTAACTCCACCTTTACTAGAGTTTAGTTCTCTCACCGACAAAAATATTTCCTTCTTAGAATATGGTTGATTTCTTCACAATATTCTGCTATCGTAACATTAGTTTCAAATCTCTAAGTTTTATAGTCTATTGAGGTTATAAAAATGGTAATATTTCATTAGTATCAAAATAATATAGAGGTACCTCATGTAGTGAGTTATTTTACCTTTTGCCAGACATCGTATTATTATGATGTCTAATATCAAAAGAATCATGCAAGCATGTGAGTCATCTGCATTCTACTAATTTTCAATGTATTCCCTACTGCTCTTAACATAAACTATGAGTTGTTAACAGATTCTGCGATTGGTGCCAAGGTATGTACACCTGGAATTAATTACAAGTTTTGATCCTTCTGCTTATAGTAAAATGGCTTAAACCTCCACCTGTTTGCTAAGATGACTTTGCTTGAACATATTATAGAGATCGCAGACAAATGGTCTCTAGGAAGAAGCTATTAACAGCAACTAACATCACGTGCTAAGTAGAATGTGCAATTGTTTAGTTCCAGTGGTCCAAATTGAAGTGGCATGCTCTGTAGTTCCTAGCAAAAACAGGAGAATGAGAGATGTCATGAATGATCTAATTGTGACGAGCGACTTATACCTTCAGGTGAACATCCATTAAGATAGACAAACTAGGGCTTACTTTTTATATAATGGTTCATCTTACCTCGGTTGTTACCGATCTATCATTGCTACAACTATTCAGACATTGATAAACCAAAAAAAAAAGAGAAAAGAAGGGTGAGGGGGGATGGACCAGAACTATTCAGATTAACCAAATTACTGAAATTTAAAGTCGCCTTGTGGGAGCATTTGTTTATTTCCATTTGAAACGGTGTATCTTTTTTCCTGCACTTGTAAATACTCATGCACGCACTCACATACACTAAATAAGCCCCTAACCAACAAGGCAACATCTGGGAATTGATCCTTGATTGTTACTGCAGGATGATATCTGCATATAAATTTGCACAATAGTTTCATACAATCAATGTCGTGTAATTGAGTACCAATAGGATACTGGAAGATCAAGTAAGACCTTGTGTGCTGCAGTGAGGAAAGGCATAGAATATGATGAGGGAGCACATGGTCTCCAATGGGGTAGAGCAGAGAAGCATTACTCACAGTCACAGGAGAGACCTTAAGCAAATAACATTAGGTTATGATGATTGTGATGATGTCAATCTCCTGTTCACACTCTGTCCCTTTTCACACTCACATATGCACACTCGCACACAGGAGAGGGAGAGAGAGATCATTATTTACTAGAGTGAGAAAAAGGAAGGCATTTTCATTTATCTTATTTTTAAATCAGTATTTACTAAACTAAAAACTTGTAATTGATAGGCTGACATATATTACCTTTTGCACTCAAGAGATTTTAGACTTGGTTCCAACATTTGTACCTCTCTCCCTTCTGAGATTTGTGGAGGGAAAAACCACATATCAGTTTCTCCAAAAGTTGTATTTCATTAGGAAGGATATCCAATAAAGATGCTGGATATTTTTTTAAGCATTGCATACAAACTGGCTATTAGTTTTATGGTCTCAATACCAGTATATGATAAATAAATTGATTAATTTCTTTATTTATTAATATATATTATTGCTTTCCTTTCATGAGATGAATGGTGTTTTATTACTTGTTTGCACATAACTAATACGAATGACATAATGGTTCATGAGATGAACCGGAGTCCATAAGTATACTAGATGTAATACGTGTGTATGGATGAGATCCACATACAGGAGACATGTATTGCAAATCTTATACTTAAATATCTTCACAACCAGTAATGAGATTGGGCATCTCATTTGACAATGTTGCAGCACTTTGATCACTATGAGATAGTGTGATTTGTCTAAATCATCAGAATTTAAGATTTTAGATCATGGTGCTGGTACATTGGATGTATTGAAGGACCATGAGAAGCACCTTATATACACTGTCTTTACTTTAAGCTCTGCTCTCATAATTCCCTAGCAATAGGCTCATAATCCTGAGACATTAATGAACTCAAGTTTCTATCTATTCATTTGCTTTGAGTTACCAATGAGTGAGGCCAATCGTAGGTCAACACCTCGGTGATTTGGGTACGTGGTAATAGAGCTGTGGGAACATTCAATGGTCAAGATGGAATCTATCTTTAATATCCCCTTGTGCCAATTAATGGATTTATCATTGGTAAGTGCGCACCCATTCTAATTAAGAGTTAATTGGATCGGTACCAAATGATCACTATAATTAATTGGGGCTCAAGGATATTAAGATATGGATCTAATTTGGTGGAAAAGTCCAATTGATCCATGGATATAGATGGAGGGGCCTACTTGTGGTAATGTGGAAGTTTAGGGTCTTCATTGTAATATATTCCTAAGACTGGAGTGCAATTGCATTTATATAGTGGAGCTATTTGCAATTAACTGTGGGCCCGGATTGCACATGAGATGTGGGGTCGCGTGTCCCAGTTGGAGCCAGCTTTCTAAGGAATCCCTAATGGTCCCCACGCTAGCCCAAGTTATTAGAAAGATATTATTTCTACTTGAACTCTAAAAGGAAGGTTACTATTTCTATTTGAAGTAAGACTTCTAATGGTGGTAATAGTAAGCTACTAATTATTAATGGAAGTAGGATTTCTATTTTAATTAGAAAGGAGAAAGCTACTAATTGTTGTGGAAGTGAGACTTCTATGGCAATTAACAAGGGAGAAGTTTACTATTTTGTAATGGGAGTTAAACTTCTATTTCAGATAGGAAAAGAGGTGGAATGGAGGGCTATATAAAGAGGAACAAACCCCTCTTGGACGTCCATAATAGTGAGAGTCATTCCAGCCCCTAAGTGCAAGTGTTGCATAAGTTCTCTTCCTCTCTAAATTCTTTTCTCTTTCTCCTCTAGTTCCTTGGAGTTACTAGTTAGGTTTTCTCTTGGAGATTCCACCATCTTCTTGAGAAAAGAGATCTAATACGGGTCATTGCATGGAAGATCAAAGGGTGTTGGAGATTCTGATTTGATTAAGTGAAAGCATTCATCATCAAAGAAAGAATTCAAATTCTCCATTAGAGCACTACAAAGCTCCAAAGGTATAAATCTACATGCTTGTATGTTGTGGATTTCGTGGTTGCATGTTTAGGTGCTGTTTTCTATCTTTTAGATAGGATATATTGTTGTACATGGTTAATGAGTTTGAGGGATTGCATCCTGAATTGGGTTTGTTGCCTTCTAGATAGTTGATCCCTGCATCAAATGGGTCAAAAGTTTTTGAAACCTATTTGAATGGCCCACCTATTTTCCAATAATTGATATCAGAGACATACCTCATCTCTAATCATGTTAGATCAGTAAGCTTGCTCTAATCTTTGCATGAGATGCGAAGAAGATGAAGCAAGGGCTATGTAAGGATCAATTTTGATGAATTTACTTGGTTTGATAGTAGATTCATGTTTGGATAGTCACAAAAAGGTTTAATAATGATGGAATGATGGTAGGAAGCCATTGGAACACTTTAGAAGTGATTTGGTAAAGAATGGACATGAAACAGAGAAACCCAAGTTGCAGGTTTTCGTCAGTTCGGTCGACCTGGCCCGTGCTCGGTCTACCGGGTGACTTACAGGTCGGTCGACCGAGCCCCTTGCCCTGTCGACCGAGCAAACTGCACAGTATGTTGCAGAAACTGTTTTTTTAGTTTCGTGTCTTCTCTTACATCCTATTTTTCCAACATTATTTGGCAGCCTATTTTTGTGATTTGGATGATTGTATGAGATACTAACTTGTAGATAATCATGTCCTCTCCATATGGCCCACAAGTCTTTTGCTTTCTATTTATGGTTATTGGTTTATTTAAGGCTAAATGTAAAGAGCGTCATGGTTTCCTTGGTTTCCCGTGAAAGGGCAAGGCATGATGAATTTCTCTATAGCCCTTTTATTTCCATGTTTAGATTACCATCTAAGTCTCATAATTGAGGCATAGGAATTTATGTAATTTTTCTAAATTTGTAAATTCTGGCGATTTCCGAGACAAAGAAGGAAAGCGATGTTGGACTCCTAATCAAAGAGTTTGAAGATTACCAAAAGAGTTTTGGAGTTACCCAAAGAGTTTGAGGAATTCTAAAGTTTTGGAAAGTCTAGAAGTCTAAGAAGTCTATTCCGCTAGGGCCATGTGGAGGAGAAGACTAGTTTCTAATTTTAGCACTTTCTATTTATGGATGCATGCTTAATTTAGAATATTTCCAAATCTGATCCAAACATAGCAAGTTACTAAAATTGGTCAAATCAAATTAATTTTTGGAAAGAGTTCTAATTAGTGTTGATGACCCATGAGATGGACACATTGGTAACACTAATTTAAGAAACTGGACTTTCCTAAAAATAACTTGACTTGGAACCAATCTTTGATCATATCATGAGATGATTTGATGTTCATATATATATGTGGGCCCTAAAACCTTACAAGAAAATCCTCAATTCTAAAATATTAAGTGGGAGCGGGGCATTTATATTTAAAAATCCCCATAGTTTTCCACCATAGGTCCATTGTAAGGAAAGTATTAGCCTCGCGCCATCTTGAGAATGGTCATTCCCCACGAAGGGCTTTTACTTGTCTGGTTACTAGATACGAATCTCCTATGGATAGTTTTGGTGAGACAAGGCGGGGGCCCACTCCCCAAAGAGGAGATGCCCGCAACGGTTATCATGCAATGCTAGTTGGTGGGTCACACTTAACTAAAATAATGATGTAGTATCCCCAAGGATTTGCCTCTTGTATTTTAGAAACCAAAGCTAATCGGGAGTCATTGATTATTTGGTATGAGATACCTAGATAATAATGAGTGAAGGGGATCATGGAAAGTTAGTCTTAATTCTAATTTTGACCAATTTTGATACGCACCAATCTAGGTGATATTCGCACTCCCCAAGGAGGCATACCCCGAAGATTGGGATTCTGATGTATTCTGAATATAGTGGTTATGAGGATTCCCACATAAATTTGGTAGAATACTAAACCATAATGTCATTTAAATTCATTAATTGAATGTATGGTTATGTGCTACAGTTTTTCAAGCATAAATTTGAATACTTTCAATCAACTTGCGACCATCCTCAACCAGAATAAGTTGATGGAATCCAACTTTATAGACTGGAAAAGAACCCTGGATATTATCCTGACAGCTTTAGGATGCAGATATGTCCTTACCATACCCCCCCCCCCTTCCTGAGCCTGAGTTTCATGCACCTCAGTATGAAAAGGACCTTTACACCGAATGGACAAAAGACAAAGAGGTAGCCAGATGTTTTATACAGGCATCCATGTCTAGTGTTTTACAACACCAACATCAATCATATAAGTCAGCATACGATATTATATCGAACTTAAAGGAGATGTTTGCGGACCAGGTTAGACCTGCTAGGCAAGCTGCTATGAAGGTGCTGATAAACACTAAGATGACTGAAGGAACCCCAGTACAAAAACATTTGTTGAAAATGAGTCTTGCACTAAATGAGTTAGATGTATTGGGTGTTACAATTGATAAAGAATCGCAGATCGACATGATCCTTCAGTCACTACCGGATTCTTTCAATCATTTCGAGATCAATTATAATAAATTGAAAATGACCATAGCTGAGTTGTCTCGCCAGCTGGTGGTGACTGAGGAAATTATGAAGAAAAAGCAAAATTCCCTCATGACAAAAAAGTCATTTGCTAGGACCAAGTCGAAAGGCAAAGACCGAGATAGCAAGAAGAAATCAGTCATCAAGGGTCTTAAGGTGGAGCATGGTTCTACTTGTAGTATGGTCAAGGCTAAGGGTACGGGAGTAAAAGGAAAGTGTTTCCATTGTGGTAAGACAGGACATTGGAAAAGGAATTGTCCAGAATATCTATCTAAGAAGAAGACCTCAGGTATGATTGAGTCACTTATTTCTGAAGTTAGTTTTGCAACTGGTACTTCAGAATCTTGGTGTATGGACTCCAGGGCAACTGATCACATATGTAATTCGTTGCAGGGGTTCAGGAAAACCAGGAGGTTCAGTGACAGAGAAATCATTGTCAACCTAGGATCTGAAACTAAGGCAGAGGCTGTTTCAATGGGAGTTATTACATTATGTTTTATAAATGATAAATTGGTTTTGTCAGACACGTTATATGTACCGTCTTTAGGACGGAATTCAATTTTAGTTTCTAGTTTGGTGAATAAGAGTTATTCTATTACTCTTGGTACTGAAATTGTCATAAAGAGATACAGTACTTTTATGCATTATGACAAGGTAATCAATAGAATTTATTTGTTAATCCCACAATGTATGAGATACATGATACTGAAACAATTAATAGACCATCATTAAAGAGAAAATCGCCTTCATCTAATCCAACAAAACTTTGACACTTAAGGCTAGGTCATATAAACCTAAATAGGATTGACAGGCTAGTGAAAGATGGTATCTTGCCTTCATTGGTGGTAGAACCAATGCCTGTCTGCGAGTCCTGTCTGGAAGGTAAAATGACCAAAAAACCCTTTTTCATCAAAGGGCAATAGGGCCAAAGATTTGTTGGAATTAGTGTATACTGATGTGTGTGGACCCATTAATGTCAAGGCCAGAAGAGGATATCTCTCCGCTGATTTTATGGGATACCTATCAGAAAATAGGATTTTATCCCAATTGTCTGCTCCTGGTATGCCTCAACAGAACGAAGTAGCGGAAAGAAGGAACCGGACTCTTTTAGATATGATTAGGTCTATGTTGAGTTTCTCAGGATTACCTATATCCTTTTGGGGATATGCCTTGGATACTGCGATGTACATACTAAACCTCGTACCATCTAAGTCTGTACCTAAGACTCCCCGAGAGTTATGGTCTGGGCGAAAGCCTAGTCTACAACATTTACACATTTGGGGTTGTCCGGCACACGTGCTAAAGGTAAAGACAGATAAGTTGGAAACGAAGCCGGAAGTATGCACGTTTGTAGGATATCCTAAAGGAACTAAAGGTTGGTTATTCTATAATCCCATAAAGCAGAAAGTGCTGGTGAGCACCAAAGCGGTTTTTCTTGAGGAAGATTATATGATGAACCGGAAATCTTTAGAAAATGTGATCTTGGAAGAAATTCAAGAGCAAACAATTCCAAATCCTAGTATGACCGAACCTGAGGAAGAAGCGCCCTTACCGGACCCCAGTAGTTACACCAGTGCCTCGTCGTAGTGGGAGGATTGTCAAACCCCCTGATAGGTTCACGTTCTTGGGAGAGTCTTACGAGGCAGTCCCGGAAAAACTGGAACAAGATCCCTGTAACTATGATGAAGCAATTAATGACAAAGATTCGGGACATTGGCAAGATGCTATGAAAGCTGAGATGGAGTCTATGTACTCTAATCAGGTCTGGACACTTGTGGACTTGCATGCCAATATCTAACCTATTGGGTGCAAGTGAGTCTACAAGAGAAAAAGAGGACCATATGGAAGAGTTGAGACCTTTAAGGTCAGGCTTGTTGCGAAAGGATATACTCAGAAAGAAGATATCGATTATGAGGAAACCTTATTGCCGGCAGCCATGCTCAAGTCCATCCTGATACTCTTATTCATTACAGCTCATCTCGATTACGAGATTTGGCAAATGGATGTCGAGACGGTGTTTCTCAACGGCCATCTTGAGAAAGACATCTATATGATGCAGCCAGACGGTTTTATAGCGAGTAACCAAAAGCAAAGAGTTTGCAAGCTGCAGAAGTCCATTTATGGACTGAAGCAGGCATCCCGAAGCCGGAACATTCGTTTTGACTAAGGAATCAATTCAGTTGATTTTTGTTAAAATCCGGATGAGTCATGAGTGTACATGAAAAGTAAAGGAGGCAGGGAATTTTTTCTAGTCGACGGTATCCTTCTCCTAGAGAGTGGTATATGGATGTTGTCAACAGTAAAAGGTTTAGTTGGCTAAGACTTTTGATATAAAGGACTTGGGAGAAGCCAGTCGCATCCTAGGGATCAAACTCCATTGAGACCGGATAAATAGGATGATAGGCTTATCCCAATATGCATACATAGATAAGGTACTGGTACTGTTTGCTATGCAAAACTCCAAGAAGGGTATTACACCTTTCAGGCATGGAGAGCACCTTTCCAAGGATCAGTGTCCCAAGACACCTAAGGAAAAGGAGCAGATGAGGTCGATACCATACGCTTCGGGTGTTGGTAGCCTCATGTATGCTATGCTATATACTATACCGGATATCTGTCATGCACTGGGCTTAGTCAGCAGATATCAATCGAACCCAGGTCTTAACCATTGGACTACTGTAAGATGTGTTCTCAAATCCTTGAGAAGGACAAAATATCACATATTGATTTACGACAGTAATGAGTCAGTTACATAGATATTGACTTCCAGTCAGATAAGGATTCCAAGAAATCAACTTCTGGGTATGTGTTTATGCTGTAGCTGCTTGAGAAGCAGCCAAAGAAGCAGATTGACTCAATAGATTCCTTATGGAACTTGGAGTGGTACTTTTGGCAGGACAGCCGCTCCCAGTTTACTGTGATAACAGCAGGGCAGTCGTTAAGTCCAAGGAACCCAGGAGCCAAAAGCATGTACAAAGGTTATAACAAATAATCAGAGAGATTGGGCAGAGAGGTGATACTACTATCACCTAGATAGACTCTGTAGACAATCTGGGAGATCCCTTTACTACGCCTTTGAGTACCAAAGTCTTTGGGCAGTAAGTAGATGGGATCTGCATGAGATGCAACCCTAACTGGCATTGAGCTCAAGAGGGAGATTGTTAGTTTTATGGTCTCAATACCAGTATATGATAAATAAATTGATTAATTTCTTTATTTATTAATATATATTATTGCTTTCCTTTCATGAGATGAATGGTGTTTTATTACTTGTTTGCACATAACTAATACGAATGACATAATGGTTCATGAGATGAACCGGAGTCCACAAGTATACTAGATGTAATACGTGTGTATGGATGAGATCCACATACAGGAGACATGTATTGCAAATCTTATACTTAAATATCTTCACAACCAGTAATGAGATTGGGCATCTCATTTGACAATGTTGCAGCACTTTGATCACTATGAGATAGTGTGATTTGTCTAAATCATCAGAATTTAAGATTTAAGATCATGGTGCTGGTACATTGGATGTATTGAAGGACCATGAGAAGCACCTTATATACACTGTCTTTACTTTAAGCTCTGCTCTCATAATTCCCTAGCAATAGGCTCATAATCCTGAGACATTAATGAACTCAAGTTTCTATCTATTCATTTGCTTTGAGTTACCAATGAGTGAGGCCAATCGTAGGTCAACACCTGGGTGATTTGGGTACGTGGTAATAAAGTTGTGGGAACATTCAATGGTCAAGATGGAATCTATCTTTAATATCCCCTTGTGCCAATTAATGGATTTATCATTGGTAAGTGCGCACCCATTCTAATTAAGAGTTAATTGGATCGGTACCAAATGATCACTATAATTAATTGGGGCTCAAGGATATTAAGATATGGATCTAATTTGGTGGACAAGTCCAATTGATCCATGGATATAGATGGAGGGGCCTACTTGTGGTAATGTGGAAGTTTAGGGTCTTCATTGTAATATATTCCTAAGACTGGAGTGCAATTGCATTTATATAGTGGAGTTATTTGCAATTAACTGTGGGCCCGGATTGCACATGAGATGTGGGGTCGCGTGTCCCAGTTGGAGCCAGCTTTCTAAGGAATCCCTAATGGTCCCCACGCTAGCCCAAGTTATTAGAAAGATATTATTTCTACTTGAACTCTAAAAGGAAGGTTACTATTTCTATTTGAAGTAAGACTTCTAATGGTGGTAATAGTAAGCTACTAATTATTAATGGAAGTAGGATTTCTATTTTAATTAGAAAGGAGAAAGCTACTCATTGTTGTGAAAGTGAGACTTATATGGCAACTAGCAAGGGAGAAGTTTGCTATTTTGTAATGGGAGTTAAACTTCTATTTCAGATAGGAAAAGAGGTGGAATGGAGGGCTATATAAAGAGGAACAAACCCCTCTTGGACGTCCATAATAGTGAGAGCCATTCCAGCCCCTAAGTGCAAGTGTTGCACAAGTTCTCTTCCTCTCTAAATTCTCTTCTCTTTCTCCTCTAGTTCCTTGGAGTTACTAGTTAGGTTTTCTCTTGGAGATTCCACCATCTTCTTGAGAAAAGAGATCTAATACGGGTCATAGCATGGAAGATCAAAGGGTGTTGGAGATTCTGATTTGATTAAGTGAAAGCATTCATCATCAAAGAAAGAATTCAAATTCTCCATTAGAGCACTACAAAGCTCCAAAGGTATAAATCTACATGCTTGTATGTTGTGGATTTCGTGGTTGCATGTTTAGGTGTTGTTTTCTATCTTTTAGATAGGATATATTGCTGTACATGGTTAATGAGTTTGAGGGATTGCATCCTGGATTGGGTTTGTTGCCTTCTAGATAGTTGATCCCTGCATCAAGTGGGTCAAAAGTTTTTTAAACCTATCTGAATGGCCCACCTATTTTCCAACACTGGCACCACAAAAAATAAGGCTACGTTTGGTCACAGCAACTACTGATAGCGATTGAGGTTATGTAGAAGCTGTTGCTGTTGCTGATGCTAGAAGTTATTGCTGATACTGAAGCTGGGGGGACCGAGATTAAGGAATATCAGCGATTTGAGGCTCTAGAAGCTGTCGCTATTGCTTTAGTTTGTTGCTGTCTTGTATTTGCGTTTGGCCAATCGTTGTACCAATCGCTAATCGCTGTACCAATCGCTAGGAAGTTGCTGTGACCAAACGCAACCTAAATGAACAAAAAGTAAGAAGATTTCCCCATGATTGGTCACAATACCATGGCCCCACCCAAAAGCAACAAAAAGAACTGCATCATGCTGCTGGTTGCTGCCACTACAAGTCAGTCAAGCCCCTTTTAGTTATTTATTTATTTATTTATTTATATAAGAGAGGAAAAATGAATTTAAGATACTAAGGTTATCCGACATCATCTCAAATTAATTTCTTGAATTTTTATGGTCTCACCTATTCTTCCTTATTTATAACTTCTCTACAGACCAACATTCAGTGTCATTATGAGTAATGGCGGCCCACTAGAGGCACAGTTAGACATTGTTTTCTTATGTTAAGTCTCCTTATCAAACCCACAAGTGGCACTATATGGACAAGAATTGCTTGTGAAATTCTTTCAAAGAATCATAAATGATTAGGGGTTCATGGGTCCCTAAAGCACATATAGGTCCATGCCTGCCCATTCAACAATTGGGCCAAAAAGTACAGCCACTGGGCCTCTCGATAGAGCTCCCATCCCACGGCAGGACGGGCTCTGGTCGACTCAGGCTTGCCCGGTCCATTAGCATCCCTACAAATGATACGCCCTCAATGAGAATCCCTTTGGAATCTTTTTGAGAATGATAAAATATCACTTGCCCTCCCAAGCAAGTGGATTGGATTAGATTTAAGAGCTATCAAGTTGAATTATGACTGACAAAAATTGCCTACTTTTGTTGAGTCTGCACACATTCAGCTCCACAGGATCCCATCTTATCCCCATACCTATCCATGACTGTAACCTTGAATGACCCACATGGAAACACCAGCAGTTCCTCTCAAATCACACTCACACATTAAATAAGCAAAACGCTACGACCCTTTTACACTCCATACCGTATCTTTTCTAAGAAGAATGGGACAGGAATTGATTATATTTATACCAACTAGTTATGGAAATTGATCCTGTCCAACCAATATGAGAGTGACCATATCCAATTTTATGAAAAGGGGAAATGACAGATTAGCAAAACATTTAAAAATTGTTTTCCATTTAACTAAATTCTAAAAAATAAAGCCAAACAAGATAAAATAGCTGAATTCAATTCATTGCAACTTTCACAAAGAAAAATACAACATTGATCAACTACTATAAGATTCTTCATAAGTAACAGCATTCCTTCTAGATCTCAGATATATTAATGCAAAACTCAATACATTAAATGCAAAGCTCATACATACTGGACTGCAACCAGAATTATTTCCCAAGCCCAAATTCTCCCTCTCCATAAAACGATACAGCATCATCACAAGAATCACTGATTTAGCTTGCTTGATCTTGGTTCATTCTTTCCCATCAGCAGCACGAAGGGAGCCCAGTTGAACGGGGGCTTGTGTCCCAACTACTTTGGATGACCCATAAACTGACAGGTCAACACCCTGAGATTTTTCTTTCTCTATCTGCTCCTTGATCCAAAAGTATGTGATCCTCAGGCCATCCTGTAAAATTTAAGAGACAAATGAAAGAATTGGTAAGTTGCCCCACCATATATGAAATGGCAGAACAGTCCTAGAAGCAGGAGGTCCCAATTGCTGAAAGACTCAGAAATCAGCAAATAATAATAATGCATAGAAAAATAACAAATCCAAACCATCCTTTTAGTACCTTCAATCTCATTGTGGGCGCCCATCCCAACTTCTCTTTTATCAGAGTGTTGTCTGAGTTGCGACCACGCACACCCTCCGGGCCAGGAATGTGATGAATGGGGAGCTTATTGTCCTCAAAACTGAGCACTATTTCCGCCATTTCATTCATGCTGACCATTTCATCACTTCCAATGTTCACTGGCTCCCGAAAGTCAGATTTTGTCAACCTGAACACAATGACAATATATTTGCAAAAGGAAAATTAAGAAAGATCCAATTACTAAAAAAAATAACCCTCTACGCTAATTTTGGCATATGCAGAATATACTTATCAAGATAAAATCAAATTGCCAATTAATCAAAATTTTGCTTCAATATTTTCATTTACAAGCAGTGCAAGTAGATAAATGTTGCTTTAAGGGAAGTTGAAAAATGCTCCAATTTTCTGGCTTCAAGGGCTTCTTGGAAAAACCGAGCATGAGGCAGGGTATATAAATATACTTCATTAATCCTTTATTCTTGAAAACGAGTGGTCTTTCCTATATAGCAAAATTTGGAAGACAGAATGTTCCATGCTCTTCTGCCTACAGAAATGAGTCGTCCCATCCACCTTTTGTAGTACAGTGATGAGGCCATTATCCACAATCCATGAGAACATCAGATTAGAATCATTGCAACCACCAACTTTCTATCCAACCAGTGCCGGTACAAATCTTGTAACTTGTATTGCAAATGCGAGCAATGAATCTTTTCAAGTCAGTGATATACCTCAGGACACCCTCGACACACTCATCAATGAAGGTGAAGGATCGCGTTTGCAGACCATCTCCCCACATCTCAAACTTATCAGTAGAAGTAATTGCCTTTCTGCAGAAAGCAGCAGGGGCCTTCTCTCTCCCTCCTATTGTGCATATCAGAGAGGTCATATATATCAGATTATAAATATATTACCCAAAAGAGATGCTCACACACATGGTAATGAGGTCACAATTCACATTATACCTTTCCATGTTCCAAAGGGACCATAAATGTTATGGAACCGCCCAATACGACATTCAATTCCAAAGTCTTTGGTGTAGTGCTTGCACAACTCCTCTGTAGCAAGCTTCTCCAAACCATAAGCATCTTGAGGCTACAACATTAACAAAATATAATCCAAAAATGAGTTCAAAAAATCTGTCCTTCAAACAAAAGTAGACAAGATTTGCAACACACACACACACACAGAGAGAGAGAGAGAAAGAGAGAGAGAATAATGCATTTGATTAGTTAAAAATGACAAACCTCCGCTGGCCATGCATCAGACTCCTTCAAGCTCACATTAGTTTCCAACTGCTTGAACTCTGGGTATATGCAAGCACTGGATGCATAGAAGAATCTGCAGACCATCATTTGAAACACTTTCAGATTCTTATCCTTTTTAAACTCAAGTAAAATTCATAGAATAATATGCATAAAAATCCAATGAAAAAGCACTAGCTCAAGCAAACAGGGCAACACTACCATCATTTCAAGCACTTTTAGATTCTTATCGTTTTTGCAACTTGAGTGAAATTCATAGAATAATATGCACAACAATCCAATGAAAAAGCAGTAGCTCAAGTGCACAGCACGACACCTTTTAGTTTTTTGGGAATGGCAACATGATTTCATTTCAAGAAGCACACTAATGTACGAAATGGTTTCTTTTCTTTTTCTTTTTTTTTTTTCGCATATCAGTTCCAACTAAAGCCCGGAAATAAATGAAGCCAGTTTCTTACCATTCCAATTTGACACACCTTAGGTGATTCAGACCATTCATGTGATGAGCCCGGCTTTCTATAGGACAATACTTTCCATGAAATTGGTAGTAAATCCGAAGAACTGGGAGCATCATCAATAGTGACACAGGCAATAAATAACCCAAAGCCTAATTTCTATATGACAAGAATTTCATGAAAGTGATAGTGACTTATCATAACTTGGAAACTGAACCATTTGGTAAGTAAACTAAAATCATAATGAACTTGGAAACCAAACCATTTACTAAGTAAAACCTAAAATTCACAGATTATAGGGAAAAATGAGTAGGAATGCAGGAATATCAAATTTTAACTTGTCTCCATATAGACCTTTGTTAACAGCTTGTTTCTATATAGACAGTTAGAGATAGATTTTAAGTTTAGTAGCCCCAGGTTTAAAACAAGTTATAACATAACGTTACATAAGAGAAAATGTTAACAATAACCATGGTTCAAAATCTCGGTCTCGCTCGCGGTATCGGCCGGGCCGAAAAACCGATATGATATCGGTCCGTCGCGGTCATCGCGGTATGAATTTTTTTTTTAATCCAAAAAAATTCGCAAAAATATCCAAAAAGTCCAGAATATTAGAAAATGCTGGAAAATAATATTTGTTTCCATTAATAACAGCAATAAATCAAAATCTCGGTCACCTTAACTTATGAGTCATGTCTGTGTCGCAGACTCGCAGTTCACTGTCTTTTCCAGTATTTCATATAATGCAAACATCAATCATTTACACACCATACAATGATCATGAATCATTAAAACAACATATTTATGATAAAATCCCCAAAAAATGATATATTATAATTCAAATATTAAAAAATCCGAAAATAAAAAAAAATTGAAAAAAAAGTTCAAAATCATGTGTATGAGTAGATCTAGCATGAAAGTATGTAGATCTAATTTCTAAATGAAGAAAACAACACAAGTGAGTAAGTGACAAACCTCTATGCTTCATCTATATATAAAAAATAAAAAAAAAACCATAATAAAATGCTTTAAGTTGATTTCCTCTTACCTTAGATAATTTTTCTTCAAAAAATAGAAGTGAGATTTGAAAATATGCAAGAGAGATGGTGGTTGCTGCTATGGCTAGTAAGGAATTGAGAAGAGAGGAGAAGAAGATGAAGATGGGGGGAAAAATAATAAAATTAGGGTTCTCACCCTTTTTAACATATCTCGGCCGATATTTTGAAAATATCGGCCGAGATATTGAAAAATCCGCTATGAACTTCATCTCGGCCGAGATCGGCCGAGATATTGAAGAAAAAAACCGATACCGATATCTCACTGAGATATCGGTTCGGTATCGGCCGATATGAACCGGTATCGGCCGGTTTTTAAATCCATGACAATAACAGCTTGTTTTCATATAGATAATTAAAGAAATCTTTTAACTTTTATAACCCAAGGTTTAAACCGAGCTAGAACATAACACAAAAAACATAAAATAAAAAATAGAAAAAAAACTCCAACCGGCATATGTTAGGAAATATAAGAAATCATTTCTGGAAGTTCATTAATGTTTACTCTGATCAGATCGGCAACAAGGATTCTACAATGGAAAAAGTTATATTCTAATCGGCATGGAGGAACTTGTGTGCCTCTTTTTTCTTAGGGCATGGGAAAGGAGTCTCAATGAAAGATGGCAGACCAAGAAGGTTGGCTAGATGCATTGGTGAAATTAGAAAAGTGGATAGGGGATTCAAAATTCTATACACTAATCTCTAGAGAAAAGTGACTACAATCTGGGATACACTGGTAGGAGAAGGATCATAGACCTTCGCCGTTGACTGAGGACCATTTCCAAGTTCGGTAATTTTTTATCTATTGCTGTACTCCTTGTACAATTAGTAAATTTTTCTTTGTTGACTACAAAAATTCTGTCATGAATGAATTATGATGCACCCCTTGGGTGTAGAATGGAAGATCATCAAATCATCAACATCATTCATTGGATAGAAAGGTTTGTATGTGCTCCTAGAGATTAGTTCTCAGCTGTCCAGAATCGAATGTCCCTTGGGCTTAGGGCCAAAGGCTCCGAGGCTGGGCTCGGCGGAAGATACCCTGAGTTATAATATAAAAAAAAAATAATAATAAAAAAAAAAAAAAAAATTCAACATCATCCTAGCTTTATCCCATTATAAGAAAACTAATGTAAGGACGATATCAAAATATCTTGTCTAGTTTATCTTCTTTAAAGCTCATCATGTATCATTTCTTGTGTTTCATTAGTAAAAAATTAAATTAATACATTAAAATAAAGTTAAGGTATTATTTTAATAGATTCTTCAGAATCTTTTTTTCTTAATTGAGAAATAACAAACATGTCTTGCTCAAAAGAAGTACCAGGTTTTATCAAATGTATGGAAATACGTATCAGTAGAGCACTGGATGATAATATACTCCTAAAAGGTACTTCAAATACTAACATAAAGTGCATAACCAATATCCACAAGGAACTAAAGATATCTCTATCCAACATGTACCTCTTCACCCCATTAATCCTCCCAGCTTCAAGCATATTGAAACTGATCATGGTGTTGTTATACATGATAACTGAGTGGTTGGACTGGATGAACCCCATCCCTCCCATATCAGCGGCGAGATTGAAAACATGATCAACACCATTGGTGACTTTCAAACAATTATCCATGACTCGCAGGTCCACGAGATGAAACTCGTTACAGAACATATCCTCAGTCATGTGCTCATTCTTCTTCCAGTCAGAGGCGATGATGTAATGCCCCTCGTTCTTCAAACGCCTGGCAATATGGGAGGCAATGAAACCACCGGCACCAGTTATTGAGATCCGGAGCTTCTCAGAGGGCCAGTAAGGCTCCCTCTCCAAATTTTCATAGGTGAAGGCTCCATAGTTGGTTCCTTCAGTGCCTGCACCTCCCATTCTGCAAAAAGGAATCAAAACAAAAATCAATGACCTGAAAAATGTGTGTAGCTGTGTTTGGATGCACACTATATTACAATTGGAATAAAAAAAATGGTATAAAAAAAACCCATAATAAACAATAATCCATTTCACTGTGCAATTGAGGGTATCATGGTGATTGAAATTCTCCTCAATTTGATAATGATTATCCCAAATCATTATCACTTGAGATGATAACAGTTTAAGTAAGATAAGGCAGGACGTGATGTCTCACCAAATCCCATTAACAATATGCAATCTACTTGAACTGCAAAAAGAAACGGGCTACTTAGGTATGCAAAGAATAGTCAATTAACTAACCTTAATTATTACATTCACACATAATCATTTTTCAAAACCTTTTCTGCTTCTAAAATCCCAGATGAAAGCAAGAGAATTATATAAAAGAGATATATATCAAACAAAAGCTTGTATATGAGATCCTCTTAGGGGTCGTTTGGATGTGGAGAAAACTGTCACAGAAGGAGAGGGGTTTTTTTTTTCACCTTTTCTCTTCATCCAAACAGACCCAAGTCAAGAAAATGGAGATTCTACACCTGTTTTCCACATATACAAACAACCGCTTACTGCAAGAAAGTGAACTAGGTCTTCTCTTTCTCTTAAAGCCACTAACAATCTTCAAACTGATCAAGACCCATATCATAAAGTATTCCTATGTTATAATCAAAACCCATATCATAAAATTTCAGATCTTACAATTCCGGAATTCAACTCCGACGCCAAATATACATCAGAAACAAATAAACTTAACATGCCCATAAAACCCAACTCAACAATGAACTTCCTGAAGAAGAAATCTCATGGATATTTAGATTTGATGGAGCAGAGCAGCAAAATCAATAAATCGATGAAAACCCACATGCAAGACAACAACTTTCTCTCATAACATAAAATGATAGAGAAAGACAAGAAAGGAAAATGCAAGAATGATACCACCATTTACACCTTCAAAACAAGGAAATGAACAGAAACTCATTAAAATGAGAAACCCAAATCCTAAATCCCATTAGTTTCCATGGCTCTACCTTAAATGCATCACAAGCAAAGGAAACGAGAGACCCAATGAAGGAAAGAAGGTGTAATAAAAAGTCTACTTTACCTCCAAGAGCTTCAAATGAGACCTCACACAGGACGAATCGATACGGAGAGAGGCAGAAAGATTCGAATGATTAGAAAGGTTGAAGCTCGGCTTATATAAAGAAAAAAAGAGGACATTTTAGGAAAAAAAATGACGAAAAATAAAGAAGTTTGTGAGTTCCTATTTGAATCATATTAAATGGAACATGATCCCCAGGACTACTCAAGAAAGGGAGGAGATTTTCTTCACTTTTATTTTCTAGAGTATATTAGCGAAAGGTCCCTCGTAGAGGTCTTAAAAGGCCTCCATTCCATCAACTTTTCCCCTAAGACCTGCGGTTCGACGAGAGGTCCCTACATACGCCACCTCATGGCGAGAGGTCTTTAGATACGTCACCTCATACATTTTCATGACTGATTTACCATTTCAACTAATTAGGCATAAAATTTTAAATTTGAAATTTTTAAATCTTCCACTCTCCCTCTTTTTCTTCTTCAATTCGGACATGGACAAAACGTAGCCAGGGCCTTTTCTTCTTCTTCAAGTTATAGGTCTTGTACCAGATATGGCCGGTTCTGAATTTTTCAGGGCCCAGGGCAAGAGTAAAAGTTAGGCCTCTTCAGCCATCATATATGATAATATCATTGGTGGGCCCCACTGATGTGAAAAATTGGCAATGGGTTGATGATGCCCTAGTATAACTATTTGAAAAAAAAAAAAAAGAGAACTCAGACCAGAATTTAAGCATCATATATGGGGAATAAAAAATCATTGGTGGGCCCCACTAACAGACGAGAAGAACGGGTGAAGGGTTGAACGCTTGATGATCTGTTTGTAAAAAAAAAGCCCCAAATCATTCCAACGCTAGACCAGATTCTCTCAGAATTTCAGCCATCAAATATAAAATATCATTGGTGGGCTCCACTAATGGATGCTCAAATCAGTGATGCAATAAGCACTCTCAGATGATTTGATGATGGGTCTATTGATGCCCAGGACGATGGAATTCATTGGATGAGCCCTGCCCCCACCAAATGATTGAAAAAAAAAAAAAAGGTAGAAGGCAAAAGGAGAGGAATTTTGGGCCGCCTGAAAAATGGGCCCTGGGCAAGGGCACTTACAGCCCCTGTCCAGGGCCGGGCCTGGTAACAGAACCCTTTATTCATCTGTTTACTATAGCTGATTCGATTGTGCTACTCCTACCGACTCGTCATAGCCGGAGAAGATTTTGTATCACTTCAATTGAGTCGAAATGCTCTAACAATCAAATAGATGATTTTATACTTCTTAGATCCGTTACCAGCATCTCCATCTCTCTATTTCAGATCCGATACTCGCATCGACTAATTCTTTCAAATCTTCGTTGTAACAGTTGCCGATGTTCTTCTGTGGAAGCGTCGAGATGTCGGGATTTATCTTTTCATGGTTTCAAGCACCTTGTGGTCCCTCTTTAAATGGGCTAGATATAGCTTGATCAAGCTTGTTGGAAATGCGATCCTTCGGTTTGTTGTGATCCTCTTCTTTTAGGCGAAATCAAGGTCTCTTCTCAATCGGTTCGCCTTTGGCTGCATTGGTTTTGATTTCTTGGCTTTCCTATTTTAGGAAGAGTGGTGTTTTGGACCTGTGCGGTTTGCTGGCTCTATCAAATTTATCTGAGTTTTTTTTTTGTCAAATTTATTTGAGTTTTACGTAAATTTATCTGAGTTCTGAAACATATTTATCTGAGCTCTAGACAAATCTATCTGAGTTTTTGGCTATTTATCTGAGTTCTGGAACAAATTTATCTGAATTCTAAATAAATTTATCTGAGTTATTGGCAAATTTATTTGAATTTTTGAAAAATATAGGTTAGTTTCTGACAAATTTATCTCCATTTTATATTTTTTAACTGAGTTTTTGAACGAATCGTTATGTGTTTTTGGCAAATTAATTTTTATTTTCTTAGATCTATTTGTATTTTGGAATTTTATTTGTGTCTTTTGAAATAAATTTAACTTAGTTTTTGACAAAAATACTTGAGTTTTTGCCAGATTTTTCGCTAATTTGGAAAATCGGATTATCTTAGTTTTGGCAAATGTATTTGCGTTTTCTAATTTTATTTACGTCTTTTGAAATTTATTTGAGTCTTTTGAAATTTATTTATATTTTTTTTGAAATTTATTTGGATCTTTTGAAATTGACTTTTGTCTTTTAAAATTTATTTAGATTTTTTGAAATTTATTTGCATCTTTTTAAATTTACTTGCATTCTTTTGAAATTTATTGCATTTTTTAAATTTATTGCATTTTTTGAAATTATTGCGTTTTTTGAAATTTATTTGTGTTGTTTTGAAATTTATTTTGTGTTTTTAGAATTTATTTGCAAATCTCATTAATGAGATTTCATTTATCGTGGCCAATTAAATGGTATTTGACCATTATTAATGGGATATCCCATCAATCATAGAATATGATTTAAAGAAAGAGTAAATTAATCATAACAGGTATGAAAGGGTACATATGAGGTATGAGAATGTGTCGATAGATATTTCTTTATCTGTGAAATATTGGACCATCTTATTGGGTAATGTCTTGTATTTCTAGTTAACCGATCACTACATTTAGGGTTAGCGAGACCCAATTTTAGGTTCGAGGGTACTATTTTAATTTTGACTAAACTTGTCTTAGTCTATAAAAGAGAGTGTTATAGCCAATCTATCGATAATTAAGTAGGTAACCTCCCTTCCATAGAAAAAATTATGAACCAATTCTCGGTTGTAGCCTTGATGACAATGAGGGACTTATGTGAGTGTGTGTAGTGTGTGAATATTTACTTTATAAAAAAAAATGGGAGTGTTATATATTAATGTAATCAGTAACTCTAATCGAGCAAAAAGTAAAGAAAGAGCAAGTCGAGAGGTTATTTTAGACCATGGATGTAGGTACATAGCCAACCCACATAAAATCCTTTTATATATTTGTGTTATCTGCTTGATTCAATTTGCTTGTGCATCATATAGTTGTGTTTCAATTGTAAGTTTTCACAATCCCCAATAAGTAAAGGGGGGTCGGCGGGTTCCTATGTTATCAAAAAAAAAAAAAACGATAGAAAGAAGATGAGAAACCATTATAATCAAATTCGATTGACTTTTTAAAGGAGCTCATCATCCTAGCAACGAATAAGCAAGGAATCATAGGAAGTCTTCTTATTTTAGTTGTTGCATAAGGCCTTGCCTTTTTTCCTTTTACTCTACCTACATTTTTCTTAGTATGGAAACTACCTACAAAAGCATAGTGGAGAGTTACAAGAGAGCAGGAAGAGGAAAGACAATTAAAGAAGCAAGTTGAGAAACACATCTCGGCCGCCGTACATCGCAGCACATACATGACAAAAGGACAATTACTACCACTGTCCAATGCTATACTCCATTATCATCCAATGTAGATATCAATCACTGTTGCAGAACTTGTGGAAAACAGAGTGGAAGTTGTCGAACCTGAAAGAGGGTTTTGTTCGTCACCCCCAGGTGCAATGGTGCGGGTGCATATAAAATCATACTACTAAAAACCTAAAAATTAAATTAATTACAACAATTACACACTTTAAGAGATTTCCCAGTCTAAAAAATCATAAGCTAAAAGCCTAATCTAAAAATAGAAACTGCAATCAACATAAGAAACATCAAAACAACCAATTTGAAAAGTGAAAATTTGGAAATAAAAATAAAAGGGTAAAAATCATAATAACGTTATGTAATTCAAAAATTAGAACTCAATCTATATCTAAGTATTGAAAATATGATCGAATGGCTGAGCTCAATCTCTTCTAAACAAAACGAGCCAAAGCAAGATGCCTAAATCGTTGATGGTGAGCGTGATGTCATGCTCATCAAGGTGCAAATATAAGTATTTTCAATAATTAAAGGTCCTAAACATGTGATATGTCCGGAGAAAACAACATATCAAAGAGACTTGACTAAAGAAGATTAATCAAATAAAAAAAACACCTACACTTAAAAGAGCATATCCATGCGTCAAATCAATCAAAGACCGCCAATTTTATTTTTTTTCTTTTTTTCTTGAATAACATGAAAAATAGCTACACCTCCATCTTCATTCTTTCTCCACAAAATTGAACAATTGGTGCTTCAAATGAGAAAATGGATTAGAAGAGTGGGTTAGTGAGAGAAAAGAGAGGAGCTAAGGGGACTATTCTTGTGCAAAAGAGGCATGGATGTCCCATAGGGAGTCTTCTCAATTTATAGCATTGCTTCCCTTTAGCAATAAGTCATTTCCTTCTAAGGTCACTTGTTTCCTTTTTTGAAATCGGTTTTTAACTTCCTTCCCAAACTAGGACTCCCTTTAGCAACAATTTGAATTTTCAAATTTTGAATTTGAATTGTTTCTATTATTTGCTTTCTTTGCTCCCAAGACTTTCTAAATTCATCACCAAAGGAATCTTCATGGAATATTGCATACATGGGCCCCAATATTTGAAATTATTATGCAAGAGGAATAAAAGTCAAGTTTGCAAACTTGTTGGGCCCTACAAGGGGCGTGCAAGGTGGTGGGAGTCCCTTCTTGGACTTCCCATGTGGCTATGACTCTCTCTGGCATAATTTCTTTCCTTCTTTAGACTCCTTCCTCTTTTGGTTTAGTGACTTCCAAGTCTTTTTTTATTCCCTTTTCCTTTTTCAGAATCTTTTTGAATTTGAATTTAAAATTTAAAATTTAAAATTTGAAATTACAAAAGATAAGGAAGTTTCTTAAAAATGTGCAACTCTTGGAAGTATGGACCCCATCATGGCCGACCCATGCATTGGATTCCACACCCATGCCATTGTGGGTCCTATAGTGATTTTTCTTGAATTCTTTCTCTTTATTTCTTCAATTTCTTTTCTCAACTTCTCCACCAAATTATCTTTAAATTCTCCTACAAGTGGGTTCCCAAATCTGAGTTTTTCCTACAAATAGAAGAATGAATTCAATAATAATAATTTTGAGTAGAAAACAATAACGCTTTCCATCGGACCCAATTTACATCGTATGCATGCATATGAATATACCACATTGCTCAATTTTTCATGCTCTACGCAGTGGTGCAAAAATATCATGAATGTGTACTTGTCAATAAAAAGTAATTTAGTGTGATAATAGGATAATGCAAAAAAATAATTTCATGAAAATCATGTAAAGTATGACCTTTTGACCAATTTTGGCTTGAGTTTCACTTTGAAAGCACAAATGCATGTTTTTATGAAATTCTTTGAAACTCATGCAATTTATTCTAATTAATTTCACAAATTCTCATGAAATGATGAATTATTGATGCAGCTATGTGGACTTATCAATTTTATCTTTCTGGTTTAAGGGGAGAGAGAGGGAGAGAGAGAGAGAGTTTCTATCATGTATGAAAAAAAAGAGCGGTTTCTTTGGTTCGTTTCTATCTAAAAAAAGGAAGATGATTGATAGAATAAAAAAAAAAAAAAAGAGATCAAGATTCACTGATTACCGCATGGTGAGATCCTACCACCTATCGACTTAAGATTAACACTATCGACTGATTACCGCATCGTGAGATCCTACCACCTATCGACTTAAGATTAACACTATCGAGTGACATACAACCAACCACTAAACGTACAACCATTGTCTCACCGTACCTCAAGCAGTATGCATGCAATTAAACATTGCAGCACAACAAGAAAGAGTCACCTAGGCCAAAGCAATAGCCCACGTTAGAACCTAGTCAAGATTTGCTCGATTTCACTTGACCAAAGAAGGGATCCCAATCAACAAAAGTCTTGTCACAAGAAGCACTAATGTCAACAGCTCAACCAAAGGTCTAATTTTAAACGAGTTGAAGGCTCAAGATTGTTTCGCAGATTTTAAAGTCATCTAAACTTGGATTTATATTCCTTTCTCTCTCTCTCCTTTTTTTTTTTTGGACACGGGTGTCCCCATGGTATATATATATAGCTTACAAGACTATCCCTCGGCACATGCATGACCTTGCAACACGCACACACTATGTAAGTCTAAGGTGGGACTCAAACACAAGACATGAGCAACAAATCCACACCTTATTCCAGTGAATCATACTCTCATAGAATTCTTAAGGATTCAATTTCTATGCAAATAATTTGTCCCTAATTGTCGTGACATTGTCAATTTCATACCTTAAAGTTATATCGGTCATAGAAATGGTCAGTTATGTATTCTCCTTAAACCACATCACCAATGAGAGTTATTCACAATCTCTGCCCAATTAAATTTAGTATGTTAGTGAAAAACTAAGGACTGGTTGGATAATAATATTGGCAAGACTTATAGGAACATCCGACCTTTTACTCAATATACATGAGCTACTGAATAGAGTCCAGATCACCAATCGCATTTGTTATACCTTCACCGTGAGTGGACCAATACTACTCCACCATGTCATCCAAAAATTTAGGTGATTTTCTTTCATCTTATTTAAATTTTTTAACTTCAAAATCACCTAAAATTTTAGATGACGCGGCGGAATATTATTGGTCCACTCATGGTGAAGGTATAACAAATACGATAGGTGATCCGGACTCCTAATGAATAATTCTATTATCCCACCTTATGCGGGACTTACTATACTTAACATATCTATCTGACTAAATGGGTATGTGAAACCTCTAAGATAAAATATCGAACCACCCAACAATATAAGCATCATACTTTTCATCGTGCACCTCACTACCTCCAACTCATGCACCCACCTAGATGAGATTTACTAAATACATATCTTATGCATCAACAACTATACACACATCTAAGTGAAACCTATTATATAAGAAGTCACACTCATATTATATAAATGGGACCCACTAGATTCACATTATCTACATGAGACCCATTAAATGAAATACTGACCAATGACCTATTATATGAAACTATTAGATAAAGAATACCATCATCCATCCCCATCCATTTGGGACCCTCTAGTTTCATATCATGCGCTTCTTACCTTTATCCAAACGGGACCCCCACTTACCCACGTACCCTTTGTCCCCATATACATGTAACCCATCCAATCTTGGCACGTCCCAAGTTCCAAGGCCCTATCAAGTTACGGATCATGATGTAGATGTATCTAATAAATACATACTTCTAAGAAAATGAGTCAGTCAAAACTTCCATTATAAGGATGTCAAAGCGAAGCATAATTATATTAAATTCGCCAACAGTACATTTTGCAAAATATTTTAAAGACATCAATCGGTACAACCTTAGCTATGCAGGGTTGAATACAAAATATAAGAAAGTAAACTAATCCCTGAATGCAATGGCACTCAACATAGCAACAAGCTATTAACAGCAAGGCCCAAGTGCATTGCTCTAACTAACACCACGGTTGTAAGCAACCGTTTACTCTTCGTGTTAACAAAGGAGGTACCTGCTTATCAGGGTTCCCATCAAGATGTACCAGTGCATACTAGTGCTATGAAAAGTGGAATGGCGATAGTAACTCACAATCATGAGCAAACGTGATAGGTGGCCAAGTGCATGCGAGTGTATACATCATGATTATTGAGTCATCAAGTTAATGAATAATGACCCTGAGTGAGTACGAGATATAAGCACTATAAAGAATACTTGCGGTTGCGAGGAATAGCATAAAACAGACAAGGCTTAGTGAGGGTCACCAACCTCTCGCCACCCGTCGATGCTTAATTACAACGTCAACGGCTTGGCACAAGAACGCCTATGCTCGGTATCCCTAGTACCTTTCATAATAAGTATATGCGGCTCTAATTCATTGATATTTTACATTTCATGAGGATGCTTTACTCGAAGCAAGACAGCAGGTGGAGAAGACAAAAGTAAGTAGCAGCAGTGACAACTTTCAGGTGGAGTTCGACATCCTAGTGAGGAAGAAGAGTGCATCCAGCTCCTCTCGAGATACATGGGATAGTCAGACTGTGTAGCAGATGCAGCAGATAGAGCTGTAGATGCCGCAAACGGGTAGATAACAGAGAGAAAGGAAACCGCCGGTTAATTACAGTTTTGAGGATATGACAACGTACGCGTCGACATCAAACAGTGGCCATGATGATATGGTTGCATATGCATTGACAACTGAGTCTCTTAAATTAATGGAAGGGTCAGAAAGTAGTCAACATGCAGTAACTATGACTGAAGAGATGGAGTCTCTTGATAATGAAAATCAGGCCATCAGATGCAAGCGGTTCTACGAGGAAGAAGAAGGAGCTTCTAGTGCAGGTAGAGTGCAGTTTAAGGTTCCTAATCATGTATGCAATTTGAAGAAATCATTGTATGGGTCGAAGCAAGCTTCTAAACAAGCGATTTGGTGCATTCATAAAGGAATGAGTTAAATTCAAGTTCAAGTATTGCTTGGACTTGATCGGTGTGCTTAGTACCTAAGTGCCCTAAGGGGCAGGTGGAGACGGTGGGACGTGTTCTGTGCATGAGGAACAGCTTCAATGTTCGCCAAGGTGGAGATTTGCTAGGTTGTATGGCTCAATAGAAGTAATAAATCTGGTAAATTGGGCCCCTGGATTGTCCATGTTCTACTGTGATTAGAAGTAGTGTTTGGGTGTGACAGGGTTTTGGAGCTAATATTGTAAATAAAGACTAAGAGTCTCTATGATGTATACCTTTTCTGATTGCATAGTGAATTCTCCCGTCTTCCCCATGAACGTAGGCCAAAAGCTGAACCACGTAAATCTCTGCGTTCTCTTGTGTGTGATCGATCTCTTCTCGTAGGCCCTAAATCACAACACCTATTACTCAATATCACCCCAGATACCTACCAACATAATACTCCAGTTTGTAATAGTATCCCGTGGAGGTGAGCATGATGTGCGTATCAAGTGTAATATATCCATGGCATGACATGAAAGTAAACCAGTTATACAAGAATGTACAAGGGTAACCAATAAGGTGTATGAAAGGGAACATATCATACCAATGAGTGCACATGATTAACCTAAGCGAAACAAATCATTTTATTAAGTGGGTCCAGTCACGCAATCTAGCGGGTCAAGACCAATGAGCCATGATGATACCATATGAGTCAGGGCAATGTCAAGTATAGGTGTCGTCTAGGTCTTGGTCCATTGTAATTCATCGCATGACTAAGGCTAGTTAGGGGACCGTTTTATTTTTAATGTTGTGTGGTTATAATTACATTCGGTCCCTCTTATGACCCTCAATCATGGGTGGGGTGAAAATTTCCCCATCATGAATGGTTTATGTACTTCAAGTCGAAGTTCTAATAAAAGTGTCGGGCAAGAGGTGGCAACATACAGGGTTAATAAGTCCGAACAAAGCGAGATTTGGCATGGTAGCCTCAAATAAACCTACTAAACCATCTCGATCATACTGAAACGGATAGCATTCCCAGTATGGAAGAGTGGACCCCGAATTGGGCAAAAAAGGGCAAGTTGGATTCGGTCAATTCGGATGACAGCAGTGCAGAGAATGCGTACTCACCAATCGAGAAGACCATCCTAATAATATGGCTAGTCTAAAGATGAAAAGCGGGTAATGAGTGCGTTCTAAGTTTTAAAGACTGACTCCATAGTCAAACATGTGCAAACTAATCCATACCAAGCTACGGTCCTCGGCGTTCATATTAAGTTAAAACAATGTCAAAAAAGCAAGACAACATCATTCAATTCTACGTAAATCCTAGGGTTCTGAATGTCTTGGACTAAAGTCTCTTGATGCTGCTAAAGGTGAATACATTCGGGACCCTAGGTTCATGTACCCTTGACTTAGAGTTATCTTAAACATATTTGTAAGTAATCCGGGAGTGAATGATAGCTCAAGGCATCATCCTGCATTGGTCTTAAGTCAAAACAAGCGTTGGGCAAGGTTCAAGGTACGAGGATTCACCAATTTCTAAGTTCTCGACCCCTTAAACTAAGGGTAATCATTTGGATGTCCACTACTCAACCTGAGAAGTGGACAACCGATTGAAATAGAACCGGTCATCCAAATGGCTGATCGGTCATTGAAAAGTCCAAACTTTCAAGAGGCATGGTTCATGGGTAAATGGGTGAAGTTTGGTCACCTTTAGATCCCACCTAATATGTTTTTAAGGTCCATAAATTGATGAAAAGAGTTTATGATCATTTCTTTATGAAAACAAGCCAAAACAGTCTCAAACAAGAGGATCGCCGAGTGCTTAACATGGGCTGCCGAGTGATCATTCGGCAAACCACCAAGTGCACCACGGCTAATCATGAGGCTAATCTTGGTAGTGCATACTGCCAAAGCTCTGTTTTTTAGGCATTTATCCCACTTCTTTAGTGGGGGTCTTAGGGCTAGGGTGTTTTCCAACACTACTAGGATTTTACCTACATTTCAATTAGTCCAGTTAATATCAAATTAGGCTTTAAAGATGGTTTTTATCATAGAAAATCAAATAAGCAAGAATTAAGAGAAAACTAGCATGCATGCCTATGGAACAAAGATTGACATTTGCCTTGACTTATTCAAGCTTCCAAATCACTCTAGATAGCTCCCAAACTCTCTGAAATCACTTTCCACATGACTTTCTCTATTTATCTACACCAAAAACCACAAAAATAAAAAACTAAGAAAGCATTCTAGAAACGACATGCATGTTCAAATTTGTGGACGAATCGCCCTACAAAACCCAAATCTAGCAGATGGAGTTGAGAGCTTAACTCCAAGAGCTTGAACCACGAAGAACCCACGAGTTAGAGGGTTGTTCTTTACTGAAAACAATGAGCTTGATCCGCGATTACTTGCTCAAAGGAAAAAGAGGACGAGTGAAGAAGATTAGAAGTGATTTCATGCGAAATGGTGGAGAATCAAGAGACAACCAAGATGGAGAATTCAATCCGCTAATGGGAAGCTCTGTTGGGCATTTGCATCATGTTAGGATAGGAAGGAAGGAGAAGAATTAGAATGATGGGGGAGGGGGGTTTTGTTGTCATGGCCTTATATACACATGTAATGTGGGCCCCACCACTTAAGTACTTTTTTCTTTGTGTGAAAACGGAGGCCTTCCGGACCTCAGATAACTTTGGGTCATCAATGAATGTTTCTCGAAGTCTAGATGAAAAACTCAAGTCTAACAAAAACGACAATTATGTCTCTGATAGGAGTGAATTAACAAAATGAGGGGTTTTGGGATTTCAAATGGACATGGGTTGAACAAGAAAGTTGTTGGGCATGAGGAGTTCTCTCTTCTTAAGCCAAAACGAAAATTTCATGTAGTTTTCAAAATACCCCTGAATTTTTTCGAAATTCGAACTAAACCTTTAAAAGTATCGAACTTGATCCAATAGCTCACGAAACTCTCAAAAACTCTACCGGACGTTGTTCTAACCTTCTAACTCATATAAACACCTTCAAAATGAGCTCTCCAATGTTTTTAGATTTTATAGACGGGTCCTAGATTACCCCCAAATTGGGCCAATCGGCTATCAATCCACTTGAAATGCCACTAAAGCATCAAAATCCACCAAAATAGCAACTAAATATATTTAATTAGCTAAAATAAATCATCAATAATTATAATTAATTGACTACTAAATATAATTAATCGGGTTTGGAATCTTACACATCCAACCCATTCCCCACTTTTAAAGGACCCACCATTTACAAATTTCAATAGTGGGTCTCATAGAAGGTGGAAGGATTAGCTAGATCTAGTGGGTATCATGTGGATCCACTATCATTTTAGAGGTCCCACTATTGTTACACTATTTATGTGACCCATAATGATTATGTTATTTAGGTGGCCCACATTAAGGTTTTTTTTTATTATTTGACAAAAGATAATTCGGTAATTCAAGAGTCATTTTCTCATACAACTAGGCTACGTATATATGTAAACAATTAACTAAATAGCAAAATATTTTCTACATGGACATCGCCAATTTGGACAATCAGGATGTTAAAGAGGAGGGGGGCCCATCCAAAAATCACGAGCCTCTAATTCTCACCACACCCATCCTTGGGATGGAATTGTCCACATGTAGATGTTCTTGGCAGGAAAAGGTTCTCTTAAGTAAATATTTAAAAAAGTTCAAACTCATGTGAACATTTACCTAAATATACAAGTAGTTAGAGTTTGAAGAATCACAAATTAATTTGCAGATATCTCATGCATTATTGAAGCATTATATATCAACTTCTTTTTAACTATTAATATTACAATACGAATTTATTACCCAAATGGATTTACCATTCACTTAATTCATATAATTTTCTATTAATTCTAATTTATTATTCAATTTGCATTGACTTAATCCATGCATTGCACAAGCTTTATGCTAGTTTTTATTTTTATGATTTTGGTTCAGAATACTAATTGTCAAACGTGTTAGAATCAAATCACAATTAGTCGATCAGTGATCAAGAAAATTTATGTGATGTAAAAATATAATCCATCTCCTCCACTCCCCACAAACATTGAACCATATTTTTTCTCTCCATTCATGCAAGTAAACCCAAGATGGTATCCACCAAATTGCATATGGCTTAATCACAGCTTGAAATAAAAATCAAATGGTGCACATCCAAAAAAAAAAAAAAAAAAATTGGGCCTTCTTACATCCAAACAAAATAGAGAACACGTTTTGGAATGTAGCTGTGGACTACCGAACCGTCGTTCGCTATGTATTGTTATATTATATGAGTGGGTGTGTAAGGGCCGCGACTTGGTGGGGGCCCACCTGTGACTCTGCATATGCAAATGGTGCAGAGATTCTGACAGTGTTGGAAGTGGGACCACACTCCTCATGTGATCCGCATCGGATGACGTACCACTGCGGAAATTGTTTTCTTCGAAATTGTGTAGTTTTATAAAGATGATTCCCTCCGGAAGAGGCATGTGTGTAAAACCTCAAATTCAATCAATTCCTGGAAATTGATTAAGGTTGTCACGTGACTCACGCCGAATAATTAATCAAATTATTGTAGGTGCCAAATGCCAATCCCATCTATAGATTCTTTGAGGTAGGTGATGGATTCCTTTTTAGGCACAATGTGATAAAATTATCTCGGGGCCCCTATTTAAAAATCTACTTTCAACTATAATGTTTGTAAAACTAGAACACCACTTGCCCTTTTTACTCTTTCATTGGTCTTTTTTTCCTGTAATAAATAGTATGATATACTAGGTTGTGGTAAACTTTATAAGAAAAAAAGTACTTTTCTTAATTAAAGGGAAATATTCATGTGCATGTATTATGGAAAGGGAGGGTTTGATGGGGCCCACCTAAAGCTCCACCCACTTATAATGGGACTAAATATTAATGTTGGGATCAATCCTACATTTCTAACCCGTTCATCTGTCGTTCGTAAATTTAACGACTTTATATTAAATAAAATATGTGAGTCTCAATCAAATAGCCCACTCTATTCTGATCATGGAAAACTCAATGGATCTGACATAAATATATTTTATTTTTACTTTTTTTATTTGACATATATGAAGTTTATCTTTATTCATCCTTACATTTAAACCAAAAGGTGGAGCCAGGCAAATATGCTCACACTTTTTTTAAAGGATTTATAATGGTGTGCTTAGAGAACCTCCAAGCCACTGGTTTGGAAAGCGGGACACACTACTGTGGTGCCTTAGGTGGATCCATTTATACTTGACTCAATTCATTAATTTTCCAAGTCTTATTATGTATTTTCAGTGTAATTAGAATGCCAAATACCAGTAGATTGACTAAATGCATGGAATCTGAACTTGCTACAATAGCATGCATCAATCAAGCCAAGGGTGTGTTTAAATCTGATGGGATGCCTGCTGCTTTGGCATGAAAAGTGACGTGAGAGAAGTGTGGGTGGTTTGTAGGGGCAATAAGCTGCCACATTTGAGTGGAACCACCATGTGTTTCTCAGTTTATATGTGGTTTTGGTGCTTTGCTTCTTTTTCTTCTTTTTTTTTCAGTACATGTGGTTGTTAGGTTTTGGATTTATTAGTGTACCTACTTCAAAGTATTATAATGGGATAAGTATCCTTATCAGTGGATTTGAATGACAAACATGCCCTTTCATGAGGATAATGAGAAATATAGGTAGATTTTAACACATTATTTATTAAAAATTGATATGATTTTAAGAGGTGGCTAAAGGTTCAATGGATTGATATTATCATCATCAAATTCTTGTTAATACTATATTGATTGGAGACGAGAATTCTATTTTGTCATTTCGGTTTGTATTAGCCAAATACTAAGATAGGTTGGATGTCTCCAAATCCATCTTTATTACCTTCATTGTATCCTTCTTTTGGTAGGCCATTAATTAAGTTGTACTAGTTGACACCATTGTTGGTTGCATTTGACTTGCCCAAGCAATCTCAGTCAAGTCCCTCTTAATTTATCGCATATTGATGCTATGTTAAATGCTTTCAAATGTGGTCATTTGTTATTCAATCTTTCTTAATTTTATCAAACATCCATCTCAAATCTTTGCTATACTTTCTTCATACGTTGATAATATCAATACATCGTCATTGTTTGCCTGCATTGGATTGATATAAAAAAATTCTCTTGGTCATCTTCCATCTCTTTCCTCTTCTTCTACTTCGTGTGAAAAATCTAAATGGTTAGGATTTATATTTCTTGAATTTTGGTAGGGTATTGGGAGGAGCTTATTTTAGTTGGCGATGATAAATGAAAGTGAGAGGCATCTTGTGAGTCTCATTTATTATAAAATGGTGTTTGGACTCAAAATTTAGTAGGCATGGATATGTGCAAATAAAAAAATCCTACTTTAAGGGGGTTTTCAATTTCATGAGAAAATGGGATTTGAATATGGTTGATTCAACATGAAGAATTGATTGTAATGGAGTTTCGGATTCTAATAAGGCACCTTTGATGGAGAATGTATGGTCAGACTACACACATTTTAATTTTGACCGAGGCAAGATAAAATCTCTTAACTATTTAGAGATATCAAATTGGAAATTCAGAAAGGGGAGGATAAGGAAATTTCCTTTGTTTCGCCTCTTCTGTCAATAACATTATTTTGGCAAAGATAATTAAGTTAACGTCAGTTATATGTTTGAAAGGCGCTTTGAAAACCTAGTGACTCATTGGACCTTAACATGTTATATTAGATTAGCTAGAAAGTAAATGTATAGTATGCTAAATATATAATTATTATTTAGCTTATGCCCCTTCTTAAGTTGAGCTCGAGTTGGGTCAAGCCAAGCCAAGCAAAGCCTGTCATGAGCTTGACTTGAGAGATGAACAAGTCAAGCTTGATGAGTTTAAACTCTATAAGTTGAACCAAAAAGACCTTGCTTGCATCTGGCAGGTTTTGAGATGAGCTCATCCTCAAGCCCAATCAAGTTGAGCGAAGTTGTTACACCCCGACCCAAACTAATCACGATTAGGGCTAATTAACTGAGATTAATGCTAATCAATCATGGATAAATGGGCCAATCAAGGTTAATGACCAAAAAGAGATAAGATAGTCCTAAATGATGCATTTAGCATAATGGAATGGATATGAATGAAATTATGTTGATTAAATGAGTTTAGACTCAAGCAAGTTAGGCTAAGGATTTTTCCGTAAATACGAGTTTTCGCGTATTTCGTCAAATACGAAAATCCTTGATACCAACGTGTGTATCTCGAGTAGTACATTAACTTTCATAATAGACGCGATTTCATTTGACCTCAAATGGATCAAATGAGGTTTCTTTTGACTCAAATTGTAATTTGGCTTAACATGAGGGAGTTATATATGGTGTGAGAGGGCTTTATATTAGAATGAGATGAGGGGAAAAGAGCTCATTCCATTCCAAGCTAACCCTAGACTCATTTTCTCCCTTTTCTCTTCCAATCTCATTCCTCAAGAGAGAAGCTAAGAGTGATTACAAGTAGTTGGGAGGAGAGTGTTGCATCTTCATCATCTTCCCTAAACCATTTCCCCATTGTTGAAGAGAAAGAGTTTGAGAAAGACCTCAAGGTTTCCCTCATTGAGCTACAAGTAAGTACTTGGAACCTTTAATGAGTTTGCAAGTCATAATGAGTGTTTAGGCATGATTTCTAGCACAAATAGCTTATGGGTTTGTGTATTTCACATTTTCATGGCATTAGGGTTTCATTTGGGGATTTTCATCTCAAAGCCAAGCCAAGGAAAGAGAGTTTTTGCTACTAAACTTCATAAGAGGAAAGTGTAAACACTTGCTTGTGATTAGTGTTAGACATTGTGGAAGTTCATTGAGTTTTCCATAGATTGGAGTTAATGTGTTTTCCATTTAATTTGGCAATTTGATTTTTGATGGAATGAAATGATAAATGGATGATGTATGAAAGAGGAACATGAAGTTCCATTTTCTTGTAGGATTGGAAGTGATTTGAATGTGTAACAGAGAAGAAAGGAAAAAGGTGAGAAAAATCAGTTTCTCCCGGACCTGCAACTCGTCCAGGTCCGATCGATCGGACATGCAGTCCGATCGATAACTGAGAGGTTTTTAGGTCCGATCGATCGGACATACAGGCCGATCGATCGGACAGCCCGTAATTTTGGGAACCAAATTTGTTTTCTATGATTATTAGGGGTCTATAAATTAGTGTTGGAACTAATTATGCCCTGATCTAAGATTATCGAGATTAAGGGAATTAAGAGAAAAGAATAGTAACAATTAAGTACTAATTCTTCAAATGGTTGCCTAAACCTACATGAGTGTTAGCTTAGGTTATTTGAATGTACAAACTACTATCCAAAGTGATGTTCATCTAGAATAACACGTACATTAAATAACAAGCGTTTCACCCATTTGTTTGGTTTAGAAATTTGATTGTGAACTTGAATAGAATTAATAGATATTAGGCAAATTCTGAATATGGCGCTACTTATTGATCCCTTAAGCTCGTTACGGAGCTAAATTGAATAATACAATGAATGAATGAATAAAGGAATGAACAGTTACCAAAGGTAACAATGAAATGAATAATCATGCTGCAGCAGATGGATTTGGGGGCGTTCCGGAGCTCCGTGGTGATGCTAGTTGTCCCTGGCCCGGACACTAGTAAGTCCCACATATTCTGATCATATCTATGGATATTGATTGATGCCTTCCATTTGGAAGATGAATCCTTCCTTTGAGGGAAGATGGTAAATGAAAGGAAATGAAATGGATTGAACGAAATGGTAAATAGAACGAAACGAAACGAAATGAAATGACCGAAAGCTATGATAGTGAATGTCTATTGATGAACTCATATGTTATCTATTGTCATTGTAGGAATTATCTAGATCTGTCTAGAATGGTAATTGTACCTAATGGATTTAATGAATTTAGTATATGTACTAACATGTGCTATTACAAGAATTGTTTATACATTGTTGAACTGTCGTGTTTATTAGTGTTATTGATGACATCACATGCCCGTTTGCCATTGCCGATGCGGCAGCGCCCTAGGCGCCAGCGGAGGAGACCGCTCCGGTTCCTCCAGGAGGATTGAACGAGTGGAATGGCCGAAATACCGTTTGATGGGTATTCGAGTGCGAAAAGGATTGTAACATTTTGTGAAACGTTTTGAATAGTCATTTTGTACATTCATTTTTGGAATGTAAGTAATTGTTATCGTATTGTGTTGGGTATGCACCAATTGACGAACCATGTTGGAAATGATACATGTATAAGGACTTGATTCTTTTTGTATACATGTAAAGTGAATGGATATTGTCAATGTATATGTTTCCGCATTATTGTGTATTTGACAGGTTTATTGAGATTGGTATCACTTGTGAATTCCGTTTTAACTTCGGTTAATTCGGGGTTTACGGGAGTAAGTATGGACCCACGGCCCGGGGTTATCGTAATTCGGGCCCAGGTCGTGACAAAAGCTAAGTTCTACCTAATTTGTCATTGACAAGTCCTCAGCTGTTGCTCAGCCGGTTGATGACATAAATATGAGAGTGTGTGATATCCTCTACGTGGAAAAAAAACGAAGAAGATTAAAAAATGGTAAGGTAAGCGGAGGATGGAATCACTGAAACCACAATCTAGCAGCACCTATCTACAGGAAGCAATGTAGAGGCTTCTAAGCATATGACTTCAGTCTTCATCTATGTCATCTACCACATCTAGAAAGCTAGAAACGAAGCCATCTTCAATGACTCCAAGGCCTCTCTCTCAGCAGAGTTAAGTCTCATATTCAAGACTCTCTCTCTATCCTTGAGGATGATAAAAAAAAAAAACATTTTCAAAGCAATCATGGCTCTTCTTAATTATTTGGGAATATATGAAATCACTTTCACCACACATATATAGTGCACCTTTGATTTCCTTTCACTGATCTTACTCTTGTAATTCCATTTGGGTTGTCTTTCTTTGGGGGCTCTTTGAGTCCATGTACTCTTGTTTCCAGTTTATTAATACAAATTACCTTTTAAGCAAAAAAAAAAAAAAAAAAAAAACAGGGTAAGCGGGGGATGCATTAAGGGGAAGATCATGTGTAGGAGGAGATTTACTAAAAGTCAAGTAAAAATAAGGTATTAGGCTAACCTAAATAAGAGTTGATTTTATAGGTTCTTACCTCAATCCAACCCGAACCTAAAATAACTTTGATCTCATCTAGGTCCAACTCAAATAGCATATTTTTGGGTTAGTGGTATAAACATGTGAGATGACTTTCCTACCTTACAGCACGTGTGTAGGCCCAGCCGCAGCCCCTTGCTATTACTAAAGAATCCTAATCCTGGTGTTTCTCCTGATAATTATCAAATGTCTTAAAAAGGACAACCATATTAATAATTAAAAAATTATTTAATAGTTAAAAAAAGAAGAATGAAGCCATGAGGAAAAATTGGGCGTTCCTGTCATTTCAGTTGAAATTTAAGCTGGCAAAGGATGAAAAGGCATTTGCATGTGACGACAGAAACTGCCTCACAGAGTGGGTAATAATTAATAAATAGAATATTCCCAATTGATGGAAAAGGCACATGGAACTTGGAAGGCATGTGAGCCAGCGACAAAAAAGTGTGGGCCAACTCAATTGGAAAGGTCCAAACAAACAAAAAAAAAAAAAAAAAAACTCAATTGGAAAGGGACTTATCTATTCTATACGCATATTTCGGGTCATTTCTTCCTCTTTATATGCCTTATTATATTCGTAAATTTCTAGAGCACTTATCACAGCTCATAAGCCATGTGTACCAATGGTTGATCCCAATATCATCTACATTCATGTTATTTTAAGTTTGTAGTTGGAACTTTGCTGTCCAATTCAATAGATATGAGCACACTGATAAGATCAAAGGAACTGTTAATTGATTCTAAGGGAATGGTTGAACACACAAGTGATTAGATTTAGAAGAAATAATGAAAAAGGTTTTTACATGTGGGGATCATTTTTTATTGAAGCGAGTACCATTTGATACCACCTTGACCTTCCCATTAGGTGGATGAGCTGTTTAAATATATTTTAAGTTGACTCATTTCGCCTGCTTGACTCGATCCAACTAGCTGGGGGTTTTCGTTTAGGTGGGGGCTAAATTTTTACTATAATTTTTTCACATTATAGTAAAAATATATTTCATTTAAATAGACGCAAAATATTTAATTACATCAACTAACTTATATTTTTTGTTTGAAATGATGACTATATTCATTTCTCCAAAATTTACAGTATAAGAGAAGTATACTAAAAACAAAAAAGCCCCCAAAAGATATGGGCACTGCCCACTTATATATAACTCATGTAGAGCACACTTCTCACTTATAATTTCCATCATCTACATGGTAGGTGACATCTGCGATCTCTCATGGCCTAATTCATATTCACGTAGAATGTATGATGTATCTAATGTTAAAGCAAAATAAAATTGTACAATTAACTACCACATTTTTTATGCCACTAAATCAAATGTTATAATCAGTAGATGATCATAATTTATTGCCCAACTATTATCCATGATTGACAAATCTCACTCATTTATAAATGGAAAATTTTCAAAAAAAAAAAAATCCTTAACTTTTGGGTGATTTTAAAAAAAGGGTCAAAAAATTTCAATATTTAAAAAACATATGAAAGTTTAAAAGACTTCTTTCAATCAAATCCAATCCGGCAAACAATACCCACCGCAGGTAACTTTTTTTTAAAAGGATGAGAATGCCCATAGTAAGTTGCAAATATGTTTTTTTTGTCCTGTTTCTTTATTCCTTCTCTCCCATTGTCCTGTTTCTTTATTCCTTCTCTCCCAAAACTAGCGTCTCGGCCTCCTCCTTTTCCACCTTCCCATATCTTGGTAAATATATGTGAGTAAAACCAGCCACTGGGCCCAAATTGACAGTTGCTGCAAGTGACAGTGACTCTCGCATGTATGCAAGTCGTTTTTTTTTTTTTTTTTGTGGAAAGTATGGTACTTAGTATTTTATGAGGGAATTTCCTGTCTCGACCAATAAGGAAGTACAATATGGAAAGAGAAACTATTATAAAGAGATGGAATTTTTTTGAAGAAAATGAGATATGACCCCCCTTGGACAAAGAGGGAATCCATTTCCCTTTATGAGGAGAACATAGTACAGCGAGGTGTAAGTCAAAATGGCAATTCTATAATGCGGAATAAACACTTTAAAATAGAATCGAAAAGGCTTAATGCTAAAGAAACAGTACCTCCAGCCATTGATGTTCCTCACGCTTTTGTTGTGCTCTCCCAGTGATGTTTGGCACTTCCAAAACTCTATTCACTCTAATTAGATGGTGTAAGACTGAAGGGGATTGAGTGATCGAGTCTGGGGACCAAACCGTAGTATTTATAGCCAAAACTTCCATCAAGCTTTGGTGGCTACGTGTCCCACTTGTTCAGTTTATCATGGGGCAGTTCTAACGTTCTACGAACGTGATGAACAATTAGAGTGGACCACTTCAAGAGCTCCTAAGCATACTCCGCACCATGTCCAACAATGTTCGGTTTCTTCTTTCTGCTACACCATTCTGGTCCGGTGAACCAGGCATGGTGTATTGGGCAACAATCCCATGCTCTTGAAGAAACTTTGCAAATGGGTTAGGTGCTTGTCCATTTTCTGTGTATCTACCATAATACTCTCCACCTCTATCTGATCTCACGATCTTAATTTGCTTACCGCATTGTTTCTCTACTTCAGCCTTAAATATCTTAAAGGCATCTAATGCTTCGTTCTTATTCACTAGTAGAAAAAAGGGTTTTTATATCGGCTAAAAACCGATATAAAAGACCTATTATATCGGTTTTTCAGTAAACTTCAAACCGATATAAGTACCCCCGATATAATACATAACTATAACCGATATAATATGTGTATTATTTCATATTGGTTTTTGGACAACTGCTGTCTTTTAAACCTGAAATTATAACACATATTACTGCAAAACCGATATAAAAAAAAGTGAAACCGATATAAAAAATATTTATAATATCGGTTTTTTGGGATTGTATTATATCGTTTGTTCTGTAACCGATTTAATATTATATATGTATTTTTTTTTTTTATAAATAGTCCTTTTAGAAAGGGTCAGGTGACCTTACGGTCACCTGGCGGCTAGCCGCCAGACCCACGGTCAGCTTTTCAGTAAGCATTTTTTTTTCAGGATAATTTTCTGTGCTTCCTGCGGCTAACCGCCAGTGCACCTGCTGCTAGCCTCCAACTTTTCCAGCGGCTAGCCGTGAGCCATCCTGATTTGAATTTGTCTCCAGTAGAAAATTCATAACTTCCTCTTCTGAACTCGAAACAATATGATTCTTGATCCAAACGAAAGATTTATCAGAGGGCTACAACTTTTATGTTTTGAGATTTAACCCAGATTGAATGGAAAGTAGTGTAAAATCACCTTGAAGCTGACTGGTCACAGAAAAACAGCAACCTGAGTGAAGCAGAGTTGTCTCCAGTAGAAAATTCATAACTTCCTCTTCTGAACTCGAAACAACATGATTATCGATCCAAATGAAAGATTTATCAGAGTGCTACAACTTTCATGTTTTAATATTTAACCCAGATTGAATGGAAAGTAGTGTAAAATCACCTTAAAGCTGACTGATCACAGAAAAACAGCAACCTGAGTGAAGCAGAGTTGTCTCCAGTAGAAAATTCATAACTTCCTCTTCTGAACTCGAACCAACATGATTCTTGATCCAAATGAAAATTTTATCAGAGGGTTACAACTTTCATGTTTTGAGATTTAACCCAGATTGAATGGAAAGTAGTGTAAAATCACCTTGAAGCTGACTGGTCACAGAAAAATAGCAACCTGAGTGAAGCAGAGTTGTCTCCAGTAGAAAATTCATAACTTCCTCTTATGAACTCAAAACAACATGATTCTTGATCCAAATGAAATATTTATCAGAGGGCTACAACTTTCATGTTTTGAGATTTAACCCATCTTGAATGTAAAGTAGTGTAAAATCACCTTGAAGCTAACTGGTCACAGAAAAACAGCAACCTGAGTGAAGCAGAGTTGTCTCCAGTAGAAAATCCATAACTTCCTCTTCTGAACTCGAAACAATATGATTCTTGATCCAAATGAAAGATTTATCAGAGGGCTACAACTTTCATGTTTTGAGATTTAACCCAGATTGAATGGAACGTAGTGTAAAATCACCTTCAACTTCTGGAGGCTAGCCTTCAACTTCTGGCGGCTAGCCGAAACAGCAGGGAAAAAACAGCATTGTGAAGAAACGCAGCAGGGAAAAAAAACAGCAGAAACACAGCAGGGAAAGAAAAACAGCAGGGAAAAAAAATACAGAACAGAAGAAAAGGGAAAGAAAGAAACGAAACAAAAAGAAAGGAAAGAACGTGATGTACCTGGCACCTGCACAGCGCCGGAAGAGCAGCTTCTTCCTCTTCGTCGTTGTCGTCGTCTTCTTCTTCTCCGGAGAACGAGAGTGAGCGAGAGAGACAGGGAGAGCAGAGAGAGTAGAGAAAGCGAGAGTGAGAGAAGAGCAGAGAGAGCGAGAGTGAGAGAAGAGCAGAGAGAGCGAGAGTGAGAGGAAAGGGGTTTTTGGAGGGAGAGAAGCGCTGGGAAGAGAGGCGAGAGTGAGGAGAGAAGAGAGCGAGAGTGAGAGGAAAGAAGGAATGATGGAGAAAGAAAGAGAAGGGAGGGAAGGAAAAAAAAAAGAGGGAAAGAAGGAGTGAGCCCGCGCGGGGGATTAAGGGATTTGAGGTATATAATATCGGTTTCATAATAACCGATATAAAATATTATATATAACTGGCGGTTAGCCGCAGGTGCACTGGCGGTTAGCCGCATGTGCACAGGCGGTTAGCCGCAGGACGTCCTGAAAAGGGAGGGAAGAAGGAAAAATAAAAAGGAGGGAAAGAACCGATATAAAATATGTATATATAATATCGGTTCCATAATAACCGATATAAAATATGTGTATACAACCGATATAAAATATATGTATACAACCGATATAAAATATTTGTCTATAATATCGGTTTTATAATAACCGATATAAAATATTGAAATTAATATCACATATTTTCCTAACCGATATTATATATAGAGATTATTATGTCGGTTCCAGTGTAACCGATATAAAAAAAAATTGACCGATATAAAAAAATATTAACCGATATAAAATACCTTGACTGAAGATATTATATCGGTTATATGAAAAACCGATATAGGGCAGTTTTTGCAACCGATATAAAAGCCCTTTTTTCTAATAGTGTATTATGAAGCATGTAGAGATACATATATCATGAGTAATCATCTATAAAAGAGATGAAGTATTTCTGACCATGTGAGTCCATGTCTGGACTACATATATCAGTATGTATGATCTCTAATATGTCCGAACTCCTATTGGCACCTTTCTTTGACTTGTTGGTCTGCTTTCCCTTTATGCAGTCCACACAAGTCTCAAAATCAGTAAAATCTAGAGTATTAAGTACCCCTTCATTTACTAATCTTTTAATTCTATCTATGGAGATATGACCTAATCTCCGGTGCCATAATTTAGAGGAATCCTCATTAATAACACATCTTTTAGTGCCAGTGTGAACATGCATCAAATCATAATTGGCATGGTTTTGTAAATTAATGCAGTAAAGACCATCAGACAAAATACCATTCCCAACACAATCAGATTTATAAAATAAATTGAATGATAAGTCTGAAAAATTAAAGGAATATTCAAAAGGTACAAGTCTTGAAACTGAAATCAAGTTTCTAGAGAAACTTGGAACATAAAAGGTCTTTTCTAACTTTAAAACAAAACCACTACTTAAAATTAAATAGCAAGTTCCTATAGCTTCCACATGTGAGCCTATCTTGTTTCCAGATAAGATGCTTTGCTCACTATCCACTGGCTTCCTTAGGTTTTGCAAACCCTGCAAGGAATTCGAAATATGGATTGTTGATCCAGAATCAATCCACCATGTGTTAATATTGACATTAGCCATATTAGATTCATAACAAACAAATGAGGTTGGTTTACCTTTGTCTGCAAGCCATTTCTGAAATTTGGCGCATTCCTTCTTCATGTGTCCCTTCTTTTTACAGAAGAAACACTTGGAATCTTTCTTGATACCAGCTTGGGGAGGTATTTTACCTTTCTTTTTCTGATTGGCTTGAGATTTGCCCTTTCCATGCGTTGCCAGCATTGCACTTTCTGCCTGTTCCATCACCAGTCTCCCTTCCTCTTGAACACACATGGTCATGAGTTCATTAATTGACCATTTATCCTTATGTGTGTTGTATGAGATTTTGAAGGGTCCATATTGGTGCGGAAGAGTGTTAAGGATGTAGTGCACCAGGAAGGACTCCGATATTTCAACCTCGAGTTTCTTCAATTGAGCCACATTGTCCCTTATTTGCATGATGTGCTCGCGCACACCTTTCACATTTGTGAGCCTTAGGGATGACAACTTCATGATTAGGGTGCTTGCTAGTGCCTTGTCTGAAGTGACAAATTGTTCATCAATGGCTTTCAGCAAGTCTCGGACCTTTTCATGTTGATCAACAGAACCACGAATACCAGTAGAAATTCTGGTCTTAATGAACATCATGCTTAGGTGATTAGATCGCTCCCATCGCTCATAAAGCGTGATGTCCGCTGCAGTACTGGTATCAGTAATTGATGGTGGTTCTTCTTTCCTAATAGCATAGTCTATGTCCATCCACCCTAAATGAAGAAGAACTCTCTCCTTCCAGACCTTATAGTTATCTCCCTTAAGTTCAGGGATATCAAAACGAATATCAGAGAAATTTGTAGGTTGTACAACTGCATAAAATTATAAATTACATGCTTATGTTAAAACTGGGGCCTATAATAAAATTCCATGCTCTACCAATGTAAATCATGAAAAAAAATGAATTTAATGACATAAAATTTGCCTGTGGGCTAAAATTTTAATCCAAGCAGATTCAATTATTCTTTATGATAGAATTTATCAAATTATTTACTTAATACATAATTCTAAAGGGTATATTATGTATGTAATTTGATATATATTCTTTCTCAGGTTTAAACTTTATGATAAAACTATCAAATTCATAATTCCTGTGGGTAAGTTATGAATAATTTGATATTTTATCCTAATTTATCATATAAATATAATAAAAATTCCTGTGGGATAAAATTTATTATATTAAGTATGATTAATTACAACTAATGTCTAAATATTATTTATGTGATCCTTATCAGTCATAATATATAATTTTATTTAATTAAAGATGCTGTGGCTATTCTCTAATTAAGTAAAATTATATGGATCACTAGACATTAAGCCTTTTATACATAAAGATTAGGGGATTTAACGGGAAAAACCCCTTTAAACATACTATTAATGAATTTAGACCCAATAAAATCTTACAGACAGAAGTGGCCCTAAAGTTACGTTTCACTTTTTTTTTTGTCTTTTAGCGCTATAGTCGATATCGACGCTCATTCATAAGTTACATACCCAGTTTCGCATCTTATTTTCCCCTTTTCATCGTTCGTCTCACGTCTGCAAGCCTGGCGATGAACAAGAGTTGCAGCTCTTTATTCACTCCATTAAGGGTGGTGGTTGCACTCCTTTAAGAGGTAGGTACACACTTGAATCTTTATTATTAGTTTTGATAGTTTCCCCAAAACTTTTCATTCACCCAACTTGTTGATTCATATTCTTCCTTTTATATGTTACCAGCCCTAGACAAGTAATGAACGACCTTGCTCTGTCCAAGAAGATGGCACCCAAGTGCATCTAGAGTTGTGAACGATAGATATTTGCTCCGAAAAAAACACATCCATCTTTGATTTTCCATACGTTTTTGGGTTTAGGGTTTTAAATGTGCAATTTTTTTACTATCCCAGAAAATGGCACCCAAGTGCATCTAGAGTTTTGAACGGTGGATATTTACTCCTAAAGTGACACTACCATCTTTAATTTGCACATACATTTTTGGGTTTAGGGTTTTAAATTTACATGTATTTGACAATAAAGAAATCACTTCTCTTCTTCACTGTATTATTTATCCTAACCCAAACTAAAACACAACATTCATGCCCCATGTTAATTCATTTTCATCTATTTCCTTTTACAAGATTTAGAAATTGTAACAGCACATTTGCCTTGTCCCATGAAATTGTTATAAAAGGTGGATATGCTCCTACAGTTACACTATCTTATTTAGTTTTCATAATCCCTTTTTGGTTGAGGGTTTAAAATGCGCATAATCTCTGTATGGCATTGTTTAACAATACAATTAGTACACCCTTATAATATCACAATGCATTTACTTTAAACATACATTTGGCCTTTCACCATGGGCACTGTTTATGTATACAATTTACCTTTCATTCCTATCACTATTATAAACTAATTTTATATTTATAAACAGCATGTCAGATTGCGAGGTTCTAATCATATTCCACTACGATGGAAACTTTGAATTTGATATTATGCGTCCCGTCTATAACGGAGGAAAGCAGAAGATGAGGTATTTATCAACTGGCATAACATATGGGTCATTGGTTGGCGAAGCAATTAAAGCATCTAATTGGGATTCATCTACTAAAAGTTTAAGTATACAATACCTTCATCACAATGGACGTGCATTTTCACTGGCTAGCATTGAAGATGATAGTGATGTGAACAGAATGATCAAAGCATCGGGTCAGGATACAAATGGGATCTACTTATATGTTTCTAAGAGTCCGAACAATGGACAATGTAAAGGAAGAGAACAATATGGGTATGTCAATTTGTTGTATTCTAAATTATACTTTGTCAATTTGTTGTATTCTTGGATTATACTTTATCAAATATTAATCCCAATCCCTTATATGTTGATGCACTGTAGGTTTCAGAGGAATGACAAGCATCAATGTTTACTTCGAAAATCGAGGAGTGTATTGATAAATTGCAAGGGAAAAGAAGTGCAAGATAGGACAGTCGTTCCAGAGCTTCCTACAGTTGATCTCCAAGAAGATAATGACATGCATTTTTCGACTGTTCGAAACATTACAAGTCCGCATCATACCTTAGGTCAAGAAATTGATGTTGATAATATAGAGGATGGGGCAGAGTATGGTGATGAGAATTATTTTGATGAAAATATTTTCACCGGACAAATTCCAGTGATTGTGATGGGCTCGGACAAAAGCAACGTTGCCGGGGCTAATCCAATCAACAATGCATGTCCTTCAAGTGAACATTCAGGTGTTAATTTCGTCGACAACATGGTACCTGAAAAATCGAATGTAGACATTGGAAACAATTCAGCACGTGAAATGTGGGTTGGCCGTGAATTCCCTATTCGTGACACATTCCGGAAGACTGTGGCTAAGTTCGCAATTTATGGAAACTTTACTCTAAAGCACTTGAAGACAAACATGTACAAGGTGACAGCATGCTGTAAAGATCAGAATTGCCCTTGGCGCATTCATGCCTCTATCGTGGAATCAGGACCACAATTCAAAGTGCGTACGTATAATCCTGTCCATATATGCTCGAAGCCAATGATGGGAATGTCACATAAACAGGCGTCAGCATTGCTAATTTCAGAGTTCATCATGGATAGAGTCCGACAAAATGTCAATCTTAAACCAAAAGAGATCATGAACGACTACCAAATGGAATATGGGACAACTATTAGTTATAGGAAGGCACATGTAGCAAAGGAGATAGCCCTGCGTGCAGTGCGAGGCTCTTACGAAGAGTCATTTCAAATGCTGCCTAGTTACTGTATTGAACTGCAGAGGACCAATCCAAGCACAATAACGAACATAGACACCACATCTGAGGACCGTTTCAGAAGATTTTTTTGGGCATTCGGAGCTTGTCTAAGGTCTTTCATTAGTACGTGCAGACCAATGATTGCTATAGATGGGACACATCTCCGAGGGAAGTATCCCGGTGTCTTGCTCGTTGCCGTTACACACGATGCCAATCATAAGCTCCTCCCCATCGCTTTTGCCTTCGCGGAAGCAGAACGATGTGATAGTTGGGAGTGGTTCCTTGCAAACCTACATATAGCGCTGGGTGAGCCTAATAATTTGACTATTGTGTCGGACCGTCAAAAGGGTCTTATTCCGGCGCTCTTGAACACCATACCCTCCGCAAGGCATTGTTATTGTTGCCGTCACATTGCCGAGAATATTAGGGTATCTTTCAGTGATGCGGCAATTGTTATGAAATTTTGGCGTGCTGCCAAAGCAAACAGGCCGTTTGAGTATGATGCATATATGACCGATATTCGGGCAGTCAGCCAAGAGGCATTCACTTACATTGATTCAATTGGAAGGCAACGTTGGGCTGATGCACATGTAGAAGGACGGCGGTATGACATGCTCACTAGTAATGCTGCAGAATGCACAAATGGCCTCTTAAAGGATACAAGGGTCCTTCCTATTACAAAACAGGTCGAGGAAATACGGGCCAAGCTAATGGAATTTTACCAGAAGCGCCATCTTGAGTCGGAAGCAATTACAAGCCGTCTAACACCTTATGCGGAGAAAGTTTTGGAAAAAGAAAGTGAAGAAGCGCGACGATTGCATGTTCGTGTGGCTGGTCTAGTCGAGTTTCAGGTACAATCTGCGGAGTATGTGGACGTCGTCGATCTTGAACGCAAGACTTGCACATGTCGAAAATGGGAGATTTTGGGGATCCCGTGTTCTCATGCATTGGCTTCAATGCGAGTTAGAAACTATGATCCATATGAATTCTGCGAACATTGGTACCTATCAAGTGTGTATCGTACGACATATAGTGAAGTGTTGCATGCTACCCGAGACAGTAAACAATGGGAGCACACATCTGATGAACGAGTTTTGCCACCACGAGCTACTAAACAGCCAGGGCAGCCAAAGAAGAATAGGATTCGGACCTAGGATTGTGGCCGCCAACGGAAGGTAGTCACCTGTGGTAACTGTAAGGAGAGGGGGCATAATCGACAAAGTTGCCGCAATCCACCGGCGCAAATTTGAAGATGGAAGGGGAATGCAAGAGTCAACGTGAACTCCTTTTTGGTTGGTGTTGGTATTTTGTATAATAGCAATCTGGACAGTGTATAGTCTACTGAAGCATTGAAGATGGAAGGGGAATGCAAGAGTCAACGTGAACTCTTTTTTGGTTGGTGTTGGTATTTTGTATAACAGCAATCTGGACAGTGTATAGTCTACTGAAGCATTTTTTGGAAGGGGAATGCAAGAGTCAACGTGAACTCCTTTTTGGTTGGTGTTGGTATTTTGTATAACAGCAATCTGGACAGTGTATAGTCTACTGAAGCATTGAAGATGGAAGGGGAATGCAAGAGTCAACGTGAACTCCTTTTTGGTTGGTGTTGGTATTTTGTATAACAGCAATCTGGACAGTGTATAGTCTACTGATGGGGATTTTTTGGAAGGGGAATGCAAGAGTCAACGTGAACTCCTTTTTGGGACGGTGTTAGTATTTTGTATAAATGTGATAGAAGATGTTGCCGTAAAGGGCCTTGTACATTTTGTTGAAGCATTTTTTGGAAGGGCATAATTGTGTTGTATTGCACATGTCTTTTTTTTGTAAGGATGCACTCCCTTTTTGGGGTTAATATATGTTGAAAACTCTCTTAATTTCTTTGGGATGCAAATGGTTTAATTTTTTCCAGCCTTATTGAGATATTATTCGCTAAATATTAGAGCGCCAAAAAAACGTAGTTGTTTTGTTTCATCATATGACTGTTTTTCTAAGTTCCAGTGACTATGACTGTTTTTTTTAGTTTATGGTCGATATCGACTATGACTGAGTTTTTTATGATTCAGTTAAATAGTCGATATCGACTATGACTGAGTTTTTTTATGATTCAGTTAAATAGTCGATATCGACTATGACTGTGTTTTTTATGTTTCAGTTAAATAGTCGATATCGACTATTACTATAGTCGATATCGACTATGACTGTGTTTTTCATGTTTCAGTTAAATGATCGATATCGACTATAGTCATAGTCGATATCGACTATGACTGTGTTTTTTATGTTTCAGTTAAATAGTCGATATCGACTATTACTATAGTCGATATCGACTATTACTGTGTTTTTTTTTTTTTTTTTGTGATTCAAATTACATAATCAATAATCTTATATTCAAGCACACATCCTGCATTATCACAACCACATTTCAATAAATACATGTTCCATACCCATTCAATTTCAAATTATGTGAAATATGGAGGTCCACAATATAAAAATCATGGTCATAATCAATCTTATACTCAAGCACACATTCTGCACAAACCACAATATCACAACCACATTCAATAAACACATGTTCCATACCCATTCAATTTCAAATTATGTGAAATGGAGGTCCACAATATAAAAATCAAAATAATACAAGAAGAACCATATGAGTTCCACAACCAGTGCTTCTTACAAGTTCCACAAATTCATACAAAAAGTATTTGTAATGGCCTCTCCGTCTACTGCCCAATACCTTCACAAAACTTCTATTAAACTAATAAAATCACATCAAGCCGGTAGGTTCAACAGCTCAGGAAGATTCAACCTATTAGCATTCACTTGCCAACTTCTCTTGAATAACTCAATGACAATTTTGCTGCGGAAATAAGGGATATCGTTTTGGGTAAATGTGATAGGACGACGGTGAACACAATGCTCTGCGAATGCCACAGCGAAGACCCCGCAATCATTACCATTGTTTTGATGAGGAATGTCTTCCTTGAACACGATCGTCCATAAAAATGGATCCGTCCACCCAAAATGCATATACATCTTGTTTAACCAGCTGATCTGCAAAAAATGAGAAATTGCACAAGGGGGGCAGCTGTTACATAAGTGATGTCCTGAAACAATGTACTCGGATTGCAATATAAGATCCCAAACCATACTTACAAACTGTTCCGCTTTATTCTGTGTCAAACGATCACCAGCCAAACTGTTATAGAATTCCCACCTTTTTTCATCAACGTATCCCACAACGAGCGTGAAATGGTTCCTGTAGTGGACGACAAACACAAGTGTATGTGCCTCCCTTGCTTCCCAGACTCTGTGGCCGTGCTTACCGAAGGCAGCTTCAACACTGGCATCAGATCCATCCTGCCACCAACTCTGCAAATAGTAATGTCACCACAATATAAATGGTTAACGAATAGTATGACTCATAAGCCTATGGTAACTAAGATAGGACACTTCAGCGCAGACTTACAGATATGCTTGGGTCGGCGATGAAAGCGGTTGGACATCCTTTTCTCATGATCTCAAAGTAATAATACATTAGATTGGTGTCCAGCCAAGTTCCCTCGTCCAGTGCTTTCTTTAAATCGTTGTTGGATATCATGGTACAAATACTGGCCAGTTCATCCTCTCTACATGGAATATATGTTTGTTAATAAAAAACACTTCAGCACAAGATATTAATGAAGATGGATACAAATTGAAAGTAATGGGAGAAATATTATTGTGCTTACTTTGTCTCATAGTATTCCTTGAAACCCCTAAGAAAGAATTGCTCCTGATCATTTAATACATAGCCCGAATGCACCATAGAATGAGAATAATCAGAGAACTTTACGGGCACTTTACGCATACGGGGCAAGCGCTTGATTCTCCAAATCAAAGAGACTATGGTAGCCATAGGTGCTGCAGCAACAATTGCGGAACCACTAGTAACTGTCACAGGAGTGTCAAACAGTGTCCTGGCTATTGGGGGGGTTGAGAGCACTTCTTCGGTTGGTGGTAAGCCTGCTTTACGCTCATTCCTTGGTGAATGATCGGGACGTACTGTTCCCGCCTTTTTTAACCTTTTTGCCCTTGGACTTTTAATAGCAGCTTTCTTTACTCTCGTGTGAGAGAGTCCAACGAGGCTGCTTGTCTGATGGAAAACAGTGTGAGATGGACCAGGTTGAGAGGGAACACTGCTTGTCTGATGGAAAACAGTGTGAGATGGACCAGTTTGTGAGGGAACACTGCTTGTCTGATTGAAAACAGAAAGAACATAGTCAGATTGCACATTATAGAATTAAACTCAATGACAGAGTCAGATTGCACAAGAAAAAATTTAATGGAGGGTGGGACAGTTTACCTTTTCTACATCCTCATCGGATTGTGAGCTATTGCAGTCTTCCATAGAGAAGTGCACAAATGCTGTCCCAATAGCTGCCTTAAATGTCTTCAGTTTTTTCCGAATCGACTCCGCAAGTTTGGACACGTTTTTTTTCCTCCTGTCTGCCCGATCACACGACCGCTCTAAGCAAGCAACAAGTTCATCAACCTGAAAACAGCGGACAAGCAATTAACCAGAATAAGTAACGTTACTACGATAGATAGAAATATAAATGATCGTCCGGACTAATTAGCATTCAATACTTACATATTTTTGTGGGATAGATGGCTCAGCCTGCTGAGCGGGGGCTTCTGCCTCGGGCCTCTCCACGTGCTCAACCCTGCCAATGTGTCGGACTGTGTTGGCACCATACCATAGCAGGTACTCTTCTGAATGAACCGGCTGGGTGCACTTCTCTCCGCGTAAACCCAGCTGCTTTCTTGCAGCCCACAGTGCTGTTACCTCTTCATCCATACGCGAGCTGTAATCAATCACCATCCTCTCTATACGTTCTCCACGGAAGTATGGCATATTGAAAGGAGGGGGGACCAATTGCTTGAGCCCAAACTGCTTCATGACTCGCCATGTATTATGCCGCTCAACAATCCAGTACCACACTAGGACGGTTGATGACGAAAACAGATCGCGATCCCCTTTGGGTACGCTCGTCTTGAACTTTTTGCCATAGCCAGAATATGGCTGCCAAGTGAACTATATATATGCACATATAAGAAGACATCAAAACATATGCATCAGGTAACCTAAGTAAAAACATCATAAAATTTACTTGGATGACACATGTGTATTTACCCCATCAGCCGGCAAGATGTTTAGTTGGTGCCTGACTTCTTTGACCGTTGCGAGGGCTTGGGGGTGATCCACCAACCTCTTATGCCATGTCTTGAAAAGTGGAAATTGTATGTCTTTTTTCCAACTAGGATCTTGCCGAGGGATCCGTCCAAGAGACATTCTCGAGTAAGCCCATATCTGCGATGGAAAACATAAAAAATGCAATTGTTAGTTAACATTTAAATAATGCACCCAAAAATGTTAAGTTTGAGGATTATCCACCTGTAGCAACTGCAAAGGCCCTGTGGGTGTCCTGCAGGACTTGCTGTCATTTATATGTTGATTTTTTTCCTTTCCTTCAGCCTCCTTCGTCTCATGGCCCCACCAAGTTGCCTTTGCCAACATTCTATAAAGATTTGCAAGGCATGCAGGGGCCCATGCATAAGGCTTGAAATCTTTAAACAATTCAAGTAGATAAGCAGGCCCCCTTGCACCAGATGTCTGTGTGAAGATCTGCCCGGCCACCAAAAAGAACAAATATGCCCGGGTGGCTCTTATCTCGGCATCTTTGGTTTTCTTCTTTTTCTTATCCTGCCAGGCGGAAGGTTTGAAGTTGTCTTCAAGCCACTTAAATTTTATTGTTATGCCAACATAGTCTAGCTTCTTCTGTGGCGTGATCCCAAGCAACTCTTCACAAACCGGTTCTACAAATCTACCGGAGAAAGTTCGTCCGGTTACCACCGGGCCATCGACTGGGAGGCCATAGATATAAGCAACGTCTTCGAGTGTTATAGTTGCTTCCCCGGATGGAAAATGGAATGAATTTGTTTCTGGGCGCCACCTCTCAACCAAAGCTGTTATTAAGGCATGGTCTATGACCATACGATCTATGTCGGCCAAGTGGTGTAGACCTGTTTGCCGTACATATTGCTTTTGAACATCTGTAAGCACCCATATATCTTTATCGGGGTTTGTTGGGATGCATCTCATCCGTCCGAGTTCCTTGTAAAAACAACAACTATTGAGGTGACTCCATGAACAATAGAACAAAACTAAGAAATTCCAATTGTAAATACAAAATTGAATTATGTTTTTGGTATACCTCTCCGTGACCGATACCCTCCGAGATATGATTGTTTTGGTTAAAGAGGAGTATGCTTGGAGTTTCAACGGGTTTTTCTTCATTGACCTGCAAAATTTAAACGAGTTTTTTAGACAATTTATCAGGACTTGGCAGCATTGAAGATCATTGATTTCACTACATAAGAGGTTCAGGTCAAATACGAAAAAAAAATTTAACAATAGATAATCCCCCTCTTGAACTCTAGATAGGTTGGCAACGATAAAAAGTTGCAGTAAACCAATAGACAGGTTAACAAATTTACCAATGCAGCCCATTTTGTTGTAGCAACTGAATTTGGACTATCACAGAAAAGTATAGGGAATGTATGGTCCTGTCCGGATTAATTATCACTGGAGCCATCCAATAGTTTTGCATTCCTTTTAGTTTGAAAATGAACTGACAATTTATTTTATTTTAACATCTTATCAAGTTGTCGGTCAAGGGTTGTAAACCACCAAATCACTAGTAGTTTTGAATGATAGCATGTCCATGTGGGGCCACATTTTATCCACTGTTTGTATCACCAAACAGTGGACTGCACATATATATCTTCCAGCCAATGCAAGTTTGTTTGCCCTTGGGTGACTTCCTCTTTGTATTTTGAAAGATTATCAACCCTTGAGATGTTCATGGGAAGACGAAAGCTACAGGTGTTTACTGTTTACATTGGATTGGAATTATTCAAAAGGGTTCGGGATCTTTGGAGGCTTGTGAAGATGTCTACCTCTTTTTTAATTTAGGGACAACTATTGGAAAGATGCTCTCCTTTCCCTTCCCATACGACAATATAATACTCTCTCTAGAATGCCCACATATTACTTTCTCTGGAGTGCCCACATATTATAATACCAAGTTACATCAGTCTCTATGGACTGATCATTAACAAACCACCACATCTAACTGGACTGCTCACATACACAAAAGCAAATAAAGACAACAATTGAACAAAAGTATGTAACTAGCTTGTTTGGGCACAGAACATTAGTGACAAATAACAAACCACCAAAACATATATCCACTGCTGATACGAACTTTCTATAAACCTCAAACTATGGTGCTAAAAAACTTTAGCACTGCTCAAAAGGGAAGAAGAAAGAAAGATTGATGATCTCAAAAGGGAGACCAAACCTGATAAACTAAAAGGCTTTGTGTTGATAATTCAGATGATACTTCTATTGAGAGTAAATCCTAAATAAATACAAGAGACTACATAGATAACCCACTTTCTTAAATGATCTACTCCACTATACTCCTACAGTTACAACCAACTGCTACGTGGGAAGTGGCTTGCTAATTCAAACTAGCAAAAGAGAGTAACAAGCAAAAGAAACAACTATACTAGAGTGAGGACCCACTACAAGATAGGACCCTCAATTATGCATTCGTAGCCCAAGCATCCTGATGAGAAAATATCACATATCATTCCACCCCTCTTAAATTAACCTTGTCCACAAGGTTAGCCTTTGGGTAATTCTCATGATTCTGAATCATCCCCATATTGCACCTTGCCACTTGATTAAAAAGTCCACCTCAGCAACGTTGGCCCTCTTAACTAGACACCTTTCCAACATGGCTTTTGGATGTTTCCACGTACTGCTACGGAGCGTGTAGATCCAACAAGATATCCAAGTTGCGAACCGATCATTGCAAAGGCCTTAGAAATATCCATATACAGGCAAACTTCTCTCCCACAAAGCTTATCTGTTTTGTTGGTGGATAGATGATGTCCTCATCTATCTCGTTAAACAGAACGAAGAGCCTAAGATGTCAAAACATCTATTGCTCGCAGCAATGTTTTTTTTTTCTCTTTTTTTTTTTTTTTTTTTGAAGATGCACATATCTCCATCATGCAAAACGTGCCACAATCCATTCAGACAAGGGGAAAGCAATAGGTGCCTGCCAAATCCACCATATATAGAACTTGCATTAACGTTAGGCTACAGAGCAGAAGTGTTTCTGATTTCATAGTCATTACATAGAACGGGTTGTAGCTGCGGATAAACAAAAAACCCCCCATTAACACAGGGGCGAAGGTTCTCAAACATTTGAAGTTGGATTGGGGCGTAACCGAGGTTTTGCAATAGCCTAAATTGTTAAATTTTTGGTTAACAATGCGGACATTGGAAAAGACACCGGGATCTACAGTGAAGGAGGAGCCAATTTGGTCTGGGGTGAGTAGAGGCAATTCTGGTGTGGTGGCATTTTCAATGAATTTAGGGTGTTGGGCTCTCGCGTCAATGGTCATGCGGATGGAGCAGTGCCCAAGTGGAGGCTCGATAACAGCATGCTCTGCCTGATAACCCACTTTCTTAAATGATCTACTCCACTATACTCCTACAGTTACAACCAACTGCTACGTGGGAAGTGGCTTGCTAATTCAAACTAGCAAAAGAGAGTAACAAGCAAAAGAAATATCTATACTAGAGTGAGGACCCACTACGAGATAGGACCCTCAATCATGCATTCGTAGCCCAAGCATCCTGATGAGAAAATATCACATATCAACTGCATGTTAAGAGAACTGATATGTGGTTTAGATGAATGTGATTGTGTCCAATTAGCAGTTTCTTTAGAAGAGTAAACTGCACTTGCTACATTTGCTTCTTAAAAGAGGAGAAATCACTGGAAAAAAAATGCATTAATCCTATGAATCAAACAAGCAAAATTTCATCCTCAGACCAAAAAGAGGGGATCCACTTCTAGTTTGTTGTTAGGGATCTTGACGGTAATTTCATGAAATTATTACCGTTCTTCAAAACCAATTTACTATGATTTCAGAAAACCCAGTACATTTGCCATGTCATAAACAGGATGATACAATAACATCTGCAAACGGCAATGCTCATAGTTGAATAATCCCTTCTAAATGGGTAAACTAGAAAATGTAAAGAAGATTGCAGGTCTTTCCATTCTAAACGATCAAAACTATCAAAAAACGCTAACTCCCTCTAAATTTAGGACACAAAAACAAGAAGAAAAATAAAATACCTCCATGTGCGTCAAACTATGGAGAATGTTTGAAGAGTTGGCGCGAATCTTTCTCTGGGACCACCGATTGGGACCACCGTTGAGGGGATGAAAGGGAAAAGGTGATGAAGACAGAGTGAAAAAATGAAAAGGTGAAGAAGACGGTGAGAAAAAGGGGCTTTTTACCCTTTTGTATAACGACGGGATAGTCGATATCGACTATTACAAAAAAAACCTTAAAAAAAAACGTAAGTGGCCCATGGGACCACTTCTGTCTACCAGGATTTATTGGGTCTCAATCAATGAAATGCCCATGTACGGGGGTTTTTCCCGTTAAAACCCCTAAAGATTAACTAAATATGAGTATAAATAATAAATTAAATTTATAAAAAGGCAAGTCCAGGTCAAGCATCCCATCCTCACAGAATTCTATACAAGTTGAAAACCATACCACCCCACATGTATGTAAAAGGTCAAATGCATGTTCTGTTGTGACTTGTCTCATCCATCACATGTCAACATCATTCTAAATCCTTATCCCCTCACATCATCAATACACATCGTCCCCTTCCTTTAGCAAACAGAACTGATTTTTGCAATGGAAATCGACACCAACAGAAAATGGGCCACTTGGATAGTGGTCCCATTGATCAAGAGCCTAGGATCAGCCCACATCAATATGATCGCCCTAGCCATCTCTTCAAGATGTATGGACCAGATCTTAAATTAATGGCCCAACTAAACAATATGTTATTTTCAACAAAACTGAAAACTAAGTGTCGTTCAGCTCCATAATTAAGACTACATGTCGTTTTGGTTGTCTTCAACCTCCAGACTGGGTTGCAGGTCATGATTTCTTGGACGTCAAAAACGTCCAAGAAATTAAAACGTAATTTTAAACTTTCGGCCAAAAACAGAGACAAACAGAGCAACACTCAAACATCAAGGCAGAGAATAAATCTATGCTTTTATTCATTAAGAAATTGTTGCCACATAAATTATAATGTTTAAGAAGTAAATACATAGTAATACACGGAAGGTAATACTCGTCATTAGAGGACCTATCGCCATGATTCATGTATTTATTACTTAAATACAGTTTATCGATGGGTTTAAGATAAAACATTAAGATTAGAAGTGTGGACCAAGTGGGAGAATGTTGACCGTTTCTCACGGAGGCCGTTCGTAAGAACGAGTCTCCAGCTCCCCTTCATTTTAGGAGCTCTTGAAGTGGTCCACTCTAATTGTTCATCACGTTCGTAGAACGTTAGAACTGCCCCATGATAAACTGAACAAGTGGGAGACTGTATTTAAGTAATAAATACATGAATCATGGCGATAGGTCCTCTAATTGCGAGTATTACCTTCCGTGTATTACTATGTATTTACTTCTTAAACATTATAATTTATGTGGCAACAATTTCTTAATGAATAAACCCTATGCTTATTCTTGGTCCAACATAGATGAATTTTTCTCAAAATTAATTAAGGTGCACATCAATATGAGAAAAAAACTATCAGAATAATTAGGAATTTCATTAAAATAACATTGTTCATACAATGAAAAATTACATAATGGAACCAAGTCCCATTTTCACCACATGATCCTTGAATATAAATGGTGGCATGCCCTTAGTCAAAGGATCAGCGATCATTAGCTCAGTGCTGACGTGCTTAATAACCACTTTCTTTTCTTTAACACGTTCCCTTATGGCTAAATACTTAATGTCGATGTGTTTAATTCGACTCCCACTTTTGTTGTTCTTAGCCATAAGAATAGCAGATGTATTGTCGCAATAGATTCTCAATGGCCTAGAGATAGAATCCATAATTCTAAGCCCAGAAATGAAATTCTTAAGCCATACACCATGTGAAGTAGCCTCAAAACAAGAAACGAACTCGGCTTCCATAGTGGAAGTGGTAGTCAAAGTCTGCTTGGCACTCCTCCATGATATAGCTCCGCCGGCCATCAGAAAAATGTATCCTGATGTTGATTTGCATGAATCAATACAGCCAGCAAAGTCAGAATCTGAGTAACCAATTACTTCCAGATTGTCTGTCCGTCTATACATAAGCATGTAGTCTTTGGTTCCTTCAAGGTACCTCATTACTTTCTTTGCAGCTCTCCAGTGGTCTAAAACCCGGATTAGTCTGATATCGTCCCAACATTCCCACAACAAATGCAATGTCAGGTCTTGTACAGACCTGAGCATACATTAGGCTTCCAACAGCAGAAGCATATGGAATGTTTTTCATTTGTTCCCTTTCAAGGTCGTTCTTCGGGCATTGGTTCAAAGTGAACCTATTACCTTTCACAATGGGAGCTACACTTGGTGAACAATCCTTCATCCGAAATCTCTCTAAAACTTTATTAATATAGGTTTCCTGAGACAGACCCAAGATACTTCGAAATCTGTCTCTATGGATCTTAATGCCAATGACATAAGATGCCTCACCCATATCCTTCATGTCAAAATTTTTAGAGAGGAATTGTTTCACCTCATGCAGCAAACACTTATCATTGGTTGCTAGCAAAATGTCATCCACATATAAAACAAGAAAACAGATTTTACTCCCACTGACCTTCAGGTATATACATTGATCCATAACGTTTTCTACAAATCCGAATGAAGAAATTACATTATGAAATTTTAAATACCATTGGCGGGATGCTTGTTTTAAACCGTATATGGATTTCTTGAGCTTGCAAACCAATTGCTCACCATCACTAGAGGGGAATCCTTCAGGTTGTTTCATGTAAACCTCCTCCTCTAGTTCTCCATTGAGAAAAGCTGTTTTCACATCCATTTGTTGCAATTTTAAGTCAAAATGGGCTACTAATGCCAAAATAACGCGTAATGAATCTTTCGTAGATACAGGAGAGAAAGTCTCCGTGTAATCGATTCCATCTATCTGAGAAAATCCCTTAGCAACGAGTCTTGCCTTATATCTTTCAATGTTGCCCAACGAGTCTTTCTTTGTCTTAAAGACCCATTTACTTCCAATGGCTTTTACACCATTAGGCAACTCAACAAGATCCCAGACGTCATTACTCTTCATAGAATTCATCTCTTCCTTCATGGCATTGTACCATAATTCTGATTCTTTGAAACTCATGGCTTGTGAAAAGAATTCGGGATCATTTTCGGCTCCAATGTTATAGTCAGATTCTTGCAGATACACAACATAATCGTTAGGAATTGCTGATCTCTTTGGTCTAGTAGATCTTCTTAATGTTGTACCATCATATTCCTGAGAAGTATGTGGTTCAACTTGTTGTTCAAAAGTTCTTGGCAACTCTTGAACTACCTGATCTACTGGAATGTCGTCAGCAGCTTGTGGAACTTCAATTATTGGTTGTTCAACACCAGTTTGTACTTGAGGGGTGCTGTAAATAGTAACCAATCTATCACTTGAGGTGGAAAGTTGAGATTCTGAATGATCATTCTTAGAAACTATGCATCTGGTTTGATCGCTCCCACTGATCAAGTCATTTTCAAGAAACTTTGCATTTCTTGATTCCACAATCCTAGTGCTATGAGATGGACAATAAAATTTGTAACCTTTAGACCTTTCAGCATATCCAATGAAATACCCACTAATGGTCCTTGGGTCCAGCTTCTTCTCTTGTGGATTATAAATTCTCACTTCAGACGGGCATCCCCAAACGCGTATATGTCGCAAACTCGGTTTCTAAACCCACAGGTCCCAGGATCGAAACCTGGCTCTGATACCAAATGTAAGTCAAAATGGCGATTCTATAATGCGGAATAAACACTTTAAAATAGAATTGAAAAGGCTTAATGCTAAAGAAATAGTACCTCCAGCCATTGATGTTCCTCACACTTTTGCTGTGCTCTCCCAGTGATGTTTGGCACTTCCAAAACTCTATTCACTCTAATTAGATGGTGTAAGACTGAAGGGGATTGAGTGATCGAGTCTGGGGACCAAACCGTAGTATTTATAGCCAAAACTTCCATCAAGCTTTGGTGGCTACGTGTCCCACTTGTTCAGTTTATCATGGGGCAGTTCTAATGTTCTACGAACGTGATGAACAATTAGAGTGGACCACTTCAAGAGCTCCTAAAATGAAGGGGAGCTGGAGACTCGTTCTTACGAACGGCCTCCGTGAGAAACGGTCAACAAGAGGATGAAGACAACCAGGGCTCTTAAACAAGTTACTGTACACCTAAGTTACTGTATCACCATAGTACACCGTAGTACCATTGACAATCCACTGTAGTGCAAAGAGTAGGAAGATGGCTGAGGCTTTTTTGTCTCTATTTCCATAACATGTCAGAATAACCATTTATTCCCATGCACTGGAATCCCTTTCACAAGCAGAGAAATGCAGCTCTGTAATCTCATGACAATCTGCCATTTTGTTTCCACCTATTTTCTTCTAATTACAAAACCCCAATCATCCCTTAGTAAAACATGATTTAGTTTAATAAATAATTATTTGTGGGCACTCTAATCAATGCTTCGTGTGATATAAGTGACTTAGAACAAGCAAAAGTGATCTTATAGTTGATCCAACGTTTTGGAGAAGAAATGAAATCAAAATGATTTTTTCCATTTTGGATTAAAAAAAAATACCAACAGTGGATGGAGGTCTCCCAACAGGACCTAATTGAAAAAAGTCTTGAAAACTTTCATACATTTTTGAAATATTCAATTTCTTGGTCATTTTTTTTTAAAACCACTTAAAAGTTTAGGACTGTTTTGAAAATTCCTTTTTTACCTACTTACTACTCACTAAGGACACTTTTGTCCTTTTGAGTTTTTGCCGGATTGGACTTGATTAAAAGAAGTCTTGCAAACTCTCATATGTTTTTGAAATATTGAATTCTTTTGACCCTTTTTGAAAATCACCCAAAAGTTAAGAATATTTTTTTGAAAATTTCCCTTTATAAATTAAACAAGAACACAAGATAAAAAAAAAATCCAGAATCAAGTAATGTAATAAAGAGAACCATAAATAAAAAGCCCTAAAGCAACATAACCCTAACCCTAACCATCAAACATAAATTAAAAAAAAAAAACAAAACAAAACAGAACATTAACTTCTAACTTCTCTATACAATGCCTAAAATAATGAATGGAATCATTAATCATAAAGGATAGAGACATATTGGGGAGAGGGAGATAGATCAGGCAACACATAGAAGTATCATTAAGCCAAACGAGGAATGATTGTCACAGCCTCACAAGCATCCAACAAGAAGCGATGCACTCCACGAAAGAAGCCAAGAAGGGGCTAGCGGAGGTTGAGGAGTGAAGAAGTAGGTTTTTTTTTTTTTCCTTCATCCATCGTTTTTGATGTGGGGCGATGGAATTAAACATGTGGGGGCATAGGCCTCTATTCATGTGGGGCTTGGCCCTGGCCCAGTACAATTTCAAGGTGTTTTTCAAATTTTATTTGGGGTGACTGCCCCAGATACAAATAACGTAGGTCCGCCTCTGGATCCAACAGTGATGTTACCTAAATTTTGAGTTTTAAGGTGTCTAAGACTCTGGCTATGGATGAAAGGGGGCCGGGCCCATATTGTACTCAAACCTAAATTTAGATTACTAATAGAGACCTGCACTTAAAGTCTTAAACCTAGATCTTCATGAGACCAGTACCCATATAAGGGTCTAGGTCTCTTCAGGGGATCTTTCACGGCTTGAATGTAGGATTTTTGGTCCTGCCTTTTATTTAGGGGTGTAACACTATGAGAAATTACTTGGATTGAAAATTTGGTAGCGCCCTTATATCATCCCTTGACAAACCGTGGCACCCCTGGACCCAATTTTAACTCATCAAATTGTTAAATTGGACAACAACTCAAACAAAAGTTTTTACCAAAAAAAAAAAGTTGCGGATCTGGACTCCAATTGAGATCCGAGTACTATTATGCTTTACCAAGACGTTTGAGTCCATTTGTTTGCAACTGAATTCTTAGGAATGCTAAAAATATATTCCTAAAATTGGTTAAAATTGAAGAAAGAAAGTTAGATATTTGTAAATGGGAATCAAATAATCTCTCGCTTTATGAAAAATAAATTATGGGGAGATGGAAAATAAATACCCAATCCTTTCCCAGTAAATCAAATCCTAAAAAAGTAAGGGCCCCATTTAAATCTCCACCTTATACCATTTACCGGTCAACCCTTTAATAATCCATTTTAGAACTATTTGTTTGTTAATCCACCGGAGTTGAATTCCATTTCCATAGACCTAAACCATGGGATCAGGTATCTTTACCACCAAGGGCTGAGTGCACTCACCATACTTATTAATTTTGTACCGTTTGGCCGAAATGCCAAATTCTTTTGTTTCGGTCAAGTGACCAAAACGAAATTTCAGTCAAAACTTCACGGTTTGAATTTTGGCCAAAATTCGGGGTTTCAGATGCCGAAATGGTATTTTACATAATTAATTAATTTTTTTACACATATATACCTTGTATTTCTTATATTTCTTCAAAATGTAATTCCAAAAAAATTACTAGAATGTATTAAATCTATATTTATTTTTATTTTTTTCACATATATAGTTATATATATTATGTTATGGTTTCCCCGAAATGTAATTCCAAAAAGTTTCGTTGACAACTATTACACTCACGCCTGCGTGATTCAAGAAACTCCTTAATAATACCTTAAAAAATTCCTATTTTTTTATTTGACTTTTTAACTCGACCATTGCCCGCACCACCCAAATGAAAATCCTGGTCCACTAGTGTTGACCACACCACATCAATTTAAGATAAACTATTACATCAACCATTATAATGCATGTTTTAATATTAATCTTGTATGGCTATGATTCTAGAATAGAAAAAAAATGAAAAATCAAGAAAAATGAGATTTCCTAGATTTGGTATCTTCATTTTTCCATCCCATTTTTTGTGCCCATCCATTCTTAAACTGGTATAAGATGCTGTTTCGAACCAAACAATTGTAATTCTCAACATTTTAGAACGAGTTCTATGTTTGTTTCTTTAAACATATCTGGCTATAAATTTATGTTGTTTATAGTTAGGTATATTATTTTCTAGATTGGGTGTTTTGCATGTGAATTAATATATTCTCACAATTGTGTGCATTCTTGTTTTATTATTTGTTCGCTTGACATTGTAAATTAAAAATATTTAATTAACAAAAGTCATTTGTTTGCACTCATTTACATATGTAAATATTACACTTATGTAACATTTATCTATATGCATGCATAAATGAGGTGGAAAAATGGTGAAAAAATAATGTGTAAATAAGACCATTTACATATAAAAGTTTTTACACCTAAAAAACTATAAAAGTGTTACACACCTCTCTTATTAAAATGTAGATTTACAATTGATGAACAAGATAGGTTGCACTATCATATCTCATCACTGCTTTTAGATTTTTGCAACTATGTGGGCCTCAACTTTTTAATCCAAACCCTTCTAATCTTTTATTGACTGATTACATCCCAAAATGTTAGTTTCACGTCTTAAATATTATTCTTAGATTTTGGGGTATATGGAAATTTTACATATGTAATTCAAATCTTTTGGGAACCTTTTTGTGGTTAAAGATGAAGGCCAAGTGTTAGGTATTCATTTTTCATCTTTCTTCTTTCTTTGATTGTATTTTCATATGAGGAAATGTTATTTGATGCTCTTCTTTGGAAATTCACTTTTAATCTTAATTTTTAACCACGTCATAAATAAACCCTATGTGTTTTAAAACAAACAAACAAGCTCTTAATGTTTACTCTTGTCAATAGTGCTTCTAACAAAAATGACAACATGTTTTACATATATAGATTTTTATATATGTAAAATTCAATAGGCAAAGCTAACGTATGTAAATTTTATTTCTCTCTAAGTGGGTGGATTATAACTTAAGATATATGTCACATGTACAACTGAAAATAATATGGTTCATGTACTTGTCACCTCTTCTAAGGCCTTCATAAATTCGGGACAATAAACTAAGATATTTAGATGGATAGGTCAGTTAATTTCATCAAGTGATCCCAAATCTAAATTTTTGGTCGTAAGAAGTAACAGATATTTGTCTATCCAATATATGAGAACCTAAGTCACAAGGGGTAGCTCAGCTGGATTAGGACCACGATTTGTACCCGGAGGTTATAGGTTTGAAACTGCACTACCACATTGGGGCTACAGGGGAGTTTACCTGACTTCCCTCTGGGCCCGGAGCGATTAGTCCAACCCAAAGGATTGGAACTCAAAATAAATAAATAGATGAGAACCCAAAGCCATAACAAAAAAATGATTCCAAATAATTGCTACTTTGGTCATGACCATTCAGACAAAATTGATCAAATGGTAAACTTCTATCCATTTTTAAGATATATACCGCTAAGGTCATCACCGACCCTGACTTATAATTTTTTCCCGAAAATGCCTGGAAAAGTTACAACTTTTGGTCAAAAAAATAGAAAGCGTACGTCGGAAATGACCTTATTTTACATTGTTAGGGTCATCACCGACCCCGACTTAGAATTTTTTTCCCGAAAACACTTGGAAAAGTTACAACTTTTAGTAAAAAAAATAAAAAGCGTACGTCAGAAATGACCTTATTTTACACTGTTAGGGTCATCACCGACCTTGACTTAGAATTTTTTTTTCCCGAAAACGTTTGGAAAAGTTACAACTTTTAGTGTAAATAAGGTCGGCGCCGACGATGTGCCAAATAGGTCAAAAAAAAAAATGAAAATCTAGCCCAATTGCTCTAATTGGTGCACCACCATCTAAAGTGTTTAATCGTGTTACACGTGCGCAGTAAGTATTTTTTCCGGTTAAATTCTCTATTTGAAATTAAAAAGAATATAAAGTTATGTAAAAGGAGAAATAAACTACAATTTTTTTCTTAGAAATCTACATATAAATTCAAATAAATTGTACGTCTAAACTTTTTTTTTTTCACTGAAAGTATATTCTAACCTTTTCCAATTTTACTCATGTAATAGTTACATATGGTTTTGTTTCTTTGATTAATACGTAAGAATAAAATGTGTTATGTGAACCCAAGCAACGCAGCTAGAGGAAGACAAATCAGGCTAAGTTATTAGGGGACTGAGTGAGTAAATCAAAGTTTCAACCTGAACTCATAAAAACTAAGTTCAACAAAAACTAACAGCAATAAAAGAAAAATAAAAAGATTTTTAACTCAACCAATTTAATCGCCCAATATCTGACCCCGCATGTTGAGTCAATTTGGTTTGTTTCTCCACTTCTACTCGTCCAATCGATCTTGTCAGTGCAGCAACATTAATGGTAGTTGGCTTGCAAATTGCAAAACTAAATAATAGTAGGTGAGGTCGGATCCCTCACTACAGAGTGTGAGACACTTACATAATTGAAAATATTCATGTGTAAAATAGGAAAAGATGTTTATGTACAAAAAGGGAAAGAATGTTTATGTACAAAGAGGGAAAGACATATAAGTGCCCCCACCCTATGATGAGGGATGGTTGCACACACACATATATATATATATATATATTCTTTGTAATAATATCTTAAACAAAATTTAAATTTACTTATATCTTTATTTTTTGGGTCCAAGCCGGGCACAGTCCTCCTTTGACTAGTCGTCCAATATTTCACTGCATTGAGTGAATTTGGTTGGTTTCATCACTTTTACTGCATCCACAATAAAATTTGTCAGTCCAATCAATTGATATAATTGATAAGATGCATAAAAAGAAATAAAATAAAATAAGTAAAAATTAGAGAATAAAGATAGTGGATTTTAGTTCTAAGATTCTGCAACATTACTTTGCTAGACGCCATCAAAGAATAACAAGACATCCCAATTAGGTCAGTAAACTATGAGCGTAACAGCTCCAACATCAAAGGTAGTGTGGGCTTGAAATAGAAAATACTTGAACCCCGGGTGGAGTCGTGGGACCAATGCAGTCATATAAATATATAACCCCTAAATCATTATTTTAAGAGATTTTACGGTAGTTGTCCCATCCTCAATTGGGGCCCCAGGTGGGCCGTAGAGTCAGGTGTGCATGGAAGCTGCACTAGATAAACCCTCATTATCTTATAATATAAATATATGAAATTAACGAGAATATTAAATTATGTAAAAGCAGGAGAAATAAAGTAAAAAATTTTCTGAGAAATCTACACAAATTTCATATAAGTTGTACTTCTAAACTTGTATTTTTTACTAAAAGTATTTTCTAACCTTTTCCAATTTTATTCATGTAAGAGTTACGTATGGTTTGTTTGATTAATATGTAAGAATAAAATGTGTTATTGGTAAAAATCGTGTAACCCATATGCCACGGGTCCCACCTTAGATCAAGCATGGTTGTCGCCATCAAAGAAATTAATATCCTACTATAATCCAAAGACTTGATGTGTGCCCTTTGAATAAGTACCTCCCAATAGAATTTGGATAGATATGGGTTTCTAGCAAAGAAGTCTTCAGGAAGTGTGATTCTTTGGGACTGACCTATATAAGTGACGTGGGAGCCCTAAGGTTGGTATCCTTGAATTCTACATCATCCTTTAGATAAAGGTAGAGGCGAAGAGATCCGTGAAACTTCTCAATTGCCGGAACGCTATAGATTCCCAGCCACGTATTGGATTCTCACACATCAATTATTAGTGGACTGAGTGAGTAAATCAAAGTTTCAACCTGAACTCATACAAATTAATAAGTTCAACAAAAACTAACAACAATAAAATAAAAATAAAAATAAAAAGATATTTAACTCAACTTATTTAATCGCACAATATCTGACCGTGTTGAGTCAATTTGGTTTGCTTCTTCACTTCTACTCGTCCAATCGATCATGTCCGTGAACTCTCATCAGCACCACAGCAGCAACATTAATGGTAGTGGGCTTGCAAAATTACATACTACTACCTAGGACTTGGTCGTGGGACCAAGATGTAGTCATGTAAATACAAAAGATAAACTTTCTGTACGGTAACCTACGATACTTGATTTCTCTCTCATGGGTCATTGTACCCAGACGTTCTCCATACAGTCCGTACCGTTGCGCAGGCCAGAAGTTTTTTTTTTTTCGATATCATAACAAATGTTGCGATGTCACATTTTAAGTTGCAATACTACAAGTTTTTTAGTTGCGATATCGCAATTTATGTTATGATATTGCAAAAAACGATAGGTTAAAAGTCAACGAATGCATTTTTGTTTATAATTTCTTTCCGTTCCGTTGCTTTCGTCTCTCACTTAGAGCCTCTGCTTCCCTGCTCTTCAAGTGTAGCACTTGCCACATAACAAGTGATCTCCTGCCACATTCTCTGCATGTCAACCTTGGGCCATTATCATATATAGCAATTAAATCTCCTAACACATTTTTGTCTTAGGTATTCATTCCATGTTTCTCACATTGTATGTATCTCCCTCTTATTTATTGTATTATTTTTTTTCTTCTTTTGTGTCTTTTGAAAAAAAAATTAGAATACAAGGAATCCCACTTGTAGAAACATTTGAAATATTTTGTGTAAATATTAATAGTGAACTTAGGTGGGACTTGTGGAGCCTCACTTTTTTATGAACATCATATTGTTGATATATTAAAAAATCCCCTTGTTCTCATATCATGAATTACTAACAACTGGATTTGACTTGGACGTCCAGTCGCAGAAAAAAATGTGGGATGTCTTGTTTATCCCGGCCTATGGTGGGCCCCAGCACAAACTCAAAATGTCCACATATTCTTTTAACCTTTTCCTGTTATTGTGGCATTACAAACATCATTTTGATCATTATCTTAAACTGCTAATGATTTTTTAATGCTATATATAAGTAAGCAAACAATTAAATGGTTTAGATTCTTTAATAGTTATCAACGAGTGGTGATATTCACTAGATATATGAACGGTTAAGATCTTACAACTGTATCATGCGCTATTGTTCCATGAAATTGAAATGCTCCCTTTTTTTTTCTTTTCTTTTTTTTTTTTGGGGGGGGTGGGTGGGTGGGTGGGTTCTTGATTGATTTCACAATTGAGGCATGACTTTGCAGCTTGCCTAGATAATAGTTAAAGATGTTTGTGACCATCTAACATCAAAACCCCAAAGATATGGCACCAACTGAAGAAATATTCATCTTATTTACTAAAGAAATACTTATTCCAATATTTATTTTCACACGTTAAATCTTCATGGATTATATGGATGTTTGTGAGTAACTTAAAAAATATTCAAAAGTAAATCTTATTATTCGAAATCTGTGTTCTCCTTCGTAGGATGGAGAATATTGAGATATGTATAATATGCCATTTTAATGGTATATTAGACGTAAGCAATCCACTTCCATCTACAATGGTGGTGAGCAGAAGGTAATATGGGTTGATGTCAATATAACTTTCAATCAACTACTCGGAAAGATAAACGAAGAAACTGGTTAGGAGCTTCATAATGAGCATATAAATATGCAATATCAGTATCATAATGGCCGAAGCTACACGTTCATAATCATAAGTGGTGATGATGATCTCCATTGGATGTTCAGATTATTCCAAAATGGAAGTCAAGATATATTTATGTATTTGTATACAAATAGTGAAGCAGGTGCAAGTCGACAACCATCACATCTAAGGTCTACGTACGCTCGGCCTAGTAGCCATCGAGGGAATAGACCGTCAATCAATTTGAACAGGTGCCACCACAACCCATCGTAACAAATGTAGTAACTGTTGATTTGTTTAATATCTTGTTTTAGTGCGGGATCACAAGGAGAGATAGGATTAGGAATGAGGAGATTAGGGGCAAAGTAGGAATAGCATCGATTAAAGATAAAATGAGAGAAAATCGACTGAGATGGTTCAGCCATGTTAGAAGGCGCCCAACGGAGGCACCTGTTAAAAGGTGTGAAAGCATGGAGATTGCCCGGAGTAGAAGAGGGAGAGGGAGACCCAAGAGAAGTTGGAAATAAACTATTAAACATGACCTTGCTTACATGGATCTAACGGAGGACATGGTCCTAAATAGATTTGATTGGCGTCGTCAAATCTATATAGCCGACCCCACCTAGTGGGAAAAGGCTTGGTTTGGTTTGGTTTGGTTAGTTATGTAACTAATTGTTTTATGATATGGTGATTCACGCAGGGGGAATTCGATGTCATATACAAATACCGCAGACTTTCCCAACGGTAAAAGGATACAGGTGGCCCTTCAACAAGAGAGGATGTTATAGGTTTGGTTCGCTGCACATCTGATTTGATAATACTATGTAATTTAGATATGATTGATTGTTTGCCATGCAGGTGCAACGTCTCATTTTCTCCTATTCGAAGCCAGATTGACCTGAACACCCCTACCGTACCTTATGATAACCCATTTGTGGAGGCTATGCAGGAAAATCTAATATCTCCCATTAATCTTGAAGAAGATGAAAATGGAAAATTCTCTAATATAAGGGATGAATTTGTCATGGATTGGATGAAAACGGATGCAGTACCCAAAATTCCTGGTTTCGATGGAGGGTGCAATGTAGTGGAGGAGGGGCTGAAAATGATGAAGATGAATTTGATATTGATGTAGACCCTAGAGAATATGAATTGTAAACTGCCATAGGATCACATAGAACATCGCATGCACAAGAAGGATTGGGTCATGCATCAAAAGTTGTGAGGGTAGAAGATATTATTGATACTTTAGTTCCTGATGATGACCATATTGGCGTGGATCACCAAGAGGCATCTTTTCGTGAAATGTGGGATGGAAGACGGTTTCAGACTCATGAATAATTTAGGACTGCATTGAGAAAATTTGCAAAGTACAACAATTTTGAGCTTCATTGGGTGAAAAGGTATACGACAGAATTAAGTGCAAGGTGTGGTGATCATCAATGTCCTTGGCGCATCCATGGATCTATCTTGCAGTCCGACCTTGAGTTTATTGTGCGAACTTATTCTGAAAAACATACTTGTTTGAAGCCAATGATGAGACTCGCACATTCTCAGGCCACATCGACCTTGATTGCTGACTGGATAAAAGAACGATTGCGTTTCCATCCAAGTTACACTCCAAAAGAAATTGTGACAGACTTTAAATTAGAGTTTGGCGTCCATATTAGCTATAGGAAAGCCTGGCTAGCAAAAGAGATAGCATTGCTTGATATACGTGGTTCTTATGGAGATTCATACAGAATCTTGCCTAGTTATTGCATTGAACTAGAAAAGACAAATCTAGGCAGCGTGTCTCATCATCTGATCAAGGAAGATGATAAGTCATTTCAGAGGTTATTTTGGGATTTTGGCTCAAGCATCCACTCTTTCAAGAGTTCATTACGCCCATTAATAACTGTTGATGGTGCCCACCTTCGAGGAAAATACCATGGAGTTTTGTTTGTTACCATTACATATGATGGAGACCATAATTTATTTCCTATCGCTTTTGCCATAGCTAAGATAGAGGATAAAGATACCTGTGAATGGTTCCTTGCATAGTTGGATGTGAACTTAGGACCCTTTCCTAATTTGACCATTGTATCTGATAGATGAAAAGGCCTCATACGAGCCATTCAAGAACGATTTCCTCACGCTAGTCATAACTACTGCATGCATCATATATCATCAAACTTTAAAGAAAAGTACAACGATGAGGCTCTGATGGTGAAATTTTGGAATGTTGCAAGAGCATATAGGCGGGTTGATTATGAGAGATATATGGTTGAAATAAAAGATCTGGACGAAGGTGCATCTAAGTGGATTAAAGACATTGCACTACAGAACTGGGCAAATGCATTTGTAGAAGGGAGAGGTATGACATGATCACAACCAATGTTGCGGAATGCACGAACAGTTTATTGAAAGAGGCTAGGGAGTATCCAATCACAAAGTAAGTTGAGGCCGTACGGTGCAAATTAATGGAATTTTATGAGGTACGCCATCGCAGTTCACTTGGCTTGCGTATAAGACTAACTCCGTATGCCGAGAAAGTACTGAGTAAAGAATTCGAAGACGCTCGTCGGTTGGGAGTCCAACCGGCAAGTCAATTCAAATATTAGGTTCACTCTTCCGAATGCATTGATGTGGTGTATCTTGATTTGCGATCGTGTTCTTGCCGAAAGTGGGATGCCTTAGGTATTTCATGTTCGCATGCAGTGACAGCAATTCAAATGAGAGGAGTTGATCCATATGATTACCGTGAGCATTGGAACATGGAATTTGTCCATTCACAATGTGTACCTAAGCAGTATCAAAATGTGTATCTGGTCAGATTTTCATTTTTTTTTTGTTATGAGATGCGTTCGCTACCATTTTAGACACCTTCCTCCCCTGATCACAACCTTCACAATGTCCATTCACAATATGTATTTACCTGCTAAGAAGTATTTATAATGTATATTTTAGTTCAGATATTTTTTCTTTCTTGTTGGTCTGGTTTTTTTTTTTTTTTTTTTTTTTTTTTTTTTTTTTTTTTTTTTTTTTTGCTTTCTGTGCCATTTGATCACAATACATATCAACTGACAAGGTGATATGATCCTCACATGGGATTGTCCATTCATCGGTTGTTATTTAATCAAACAACATTCATAATGTATATCTTACTTCAGTATTTTTTTTTGTTTTTTTGTTTTTTTGGATGCTTTCTGTGCCATTTTAGAAACCTTCCTCTCCTGACAAGGTCATATGGGTGAAAGCCCAACACATTGAGTTGTCCATTCACTAATGGTAATTTTAATCTCACAACATTCATAATGTGTATCTTACTTGTTTTTTATGAGATGTTTGCTGTGCCTTGACAAAACCTTCCTCTCCGGACACTATCATAAGGTGAAAGCCCAACACATGGAATTTTCCATTCACAATTGTTATTTTAATCTTACAACATAGATAATGTATATCTTACAAGAGAGCACACTCAGAAACTACACCGTCTTCTCTTCACCATACACGAACCACTCACATTGAACCATCTTAATTCATGTGCACATGAAGTGTTGTATTTAGTCTTAAATCACTTGTAGGTTCACATCTAACACCTTCTGTTATTCAAATGCACACTCACATTCACAATTCACACCTCAAGCCACATCTACACATAAAGTGTTGTACATGCACTTAAATCACCTGCACATTCACATTTGTACACCTTCTTCTCTTCACCTATACATGAAGTGTTTAAACTCCACATCAAAAGTCAGATGCACATTCATTCAGTGTTATACACTATATGTGCTTCACCTGCACAGATATTTGAAAAACCTTCTTCTCTTCACCTGCACATGAAGCACTCATGATTTACATCTTAATTCATCTGCACATTCATTCAGTGTAGTACACTATCTTGAATCACACTACACATTCACATTGTACACCTTCTTCTCTTCAACTGCACATTCACTTTCATAATGAACATCTTAAGTCATGTGCATAAGATAGTGTAGTACACTATCTTAAATCACCTGTAGCTTCACATTATATACGTTATTCCTCTCCACCTACACATCATATGGCACTATAGAACACGTACTTACCTTCACATTCAAATTCACATGATACATCGGCAACCTTCTAATATCACCTGCTCATTCATTTGAAATAGACACCAAAATTGCATGAAATGTTTGGCCACATCCCTAGATACCAAAACCTATATCTACCTATAAACAAATCCATGCTAAAGCCTCATCATATATAAAAACAACCAACACATTTGACATCCTCTACCATGTCTGGCATCTCCCACTGTCTTGCGTATATATCAATTACTATCATTTGACGATAGTACCAAATATCAGCTTGAGTGAATGCAACCTTACGTTGGTATACAACATGTTCGGCAAAGGCCATTACAAATATGCCACAGTCATCGCTGCACAAAAGATAAGATGACATTCATCAAATATAGGAGTGGAAAAACAGAATATAAAATATGAAGATTCTATGTGGTATAGTACCTACATATTCTCCTTTTGAGGGCAATTTCCAGCATCTTCGAGTGGCCAACTTGAGGGGTCATCCCATCCCAGGCCCATGAAACAACTCTTTAGAAAAATGGCCTAATTTTTAGAATGACAAAAAGAAATGAGCAAATAAGCATGACACCATGAAATAAGATGAATGTTAAAAAAAGAAAAAAAAAGCCTACAATTGAATCCAGCCAATTGTGCTCACATGTTTACCTAACTATCTATATATTAAAGTATACATGTAAGAATATGATACTTATTTTTTCATTTTGTTTATATTCAAGTAAGAATATTCCATAAAGATGCATAGAATTATAACAACTAATACACATGGATGGAACAATGGTGTCAGAGGTCTGTTATATGATGACAATGGGGTTGCTATAACTTCTTGTTTAGGTCTTTGAGGATTTAAGCCAATTGTTTTAGGGATTCTAAAAGGATACATGATTCTTTTAATGCAATACCTTGCGTGAAGAATTGAGGAAGGTGATCCTTGAAGAGCTACTTTCTTTTGGAAGGAATTAAGCCTGGTGTAGTTCTAACATAGAAATATGGCTGAAAATGGCATTATTTGTTAGCATTTCAAATATATATATATATATATATATATATATATACATATATGGAATTTCTTACAATTATTATCGTCACCATTTCCAACCCCATACACTTTCAGACCTAATAATAAGTTATTATTATTATTTTTTGCTGAAAGGACAAATACGATAAGAGAGACTTTTAGATTTTTTTGGTAAATGCAATAGGAGAGACTTAAAAAACAGTTAGGACTCTAACAAACAGCAAAAGAAGCAAACTAATTTAATTATTTCTTCTCATGCAATTTGTTGTTACTTTTGCAACCCTATAATGCACTCTTAATTCATTTCCTCTTTTAGCCTGCAAATTATAAAAAAAAAAAAAATGAATAAAAGCTAGTCACCTGTTTCCTAGAAGTAGTTTAAAAATCAAGAGAATCTCTTTACACTTTAAGCAATTAAATGATTGGAAATTCAATAGACTTTTTTGTATACAGCTGTTGTGGAAATTGAATTCCGGAGGGTGTGGTTTGACTCAGGTTTTCTCTCTTGCAAGCAAAAGTTCGGGCATATTTTATTAATTCCACAAACAAAGAACTATTGTGATATGGCAAGAGAAAAGGAGTTTCACTTCTACATAATACCCTTGCACCAATGTGCTCTAAAAAAGGAATCAGTTCTAAAGACTAGCTAATCCTCATGATTTAATGGTATTATTATTTTATCTAACCTTAACAATTATGATGGCCCATCTTGAGGAAAAGAAAGGAGTTATGGTGTAAGATAACATGGCTTGACGTAAAAATTGGACTACAGTTGATTTATTTGGGTTAGAGTAAGGTCTTTGTTCGAAATAAGGAATTAATTTAAAAGTAATAGAAGATAATAGTAGTTTTGACAAACTACTAAAAAAAAGTCATTTTGAAAAAAATCGTGAAAGGGAGTTTTCAAAAATGGTCTGCAAATCTATGGAGATATTAAAAAAAAAAAATTAAATGTCAGAGTGTTTTTCAGAAGTGGCTGCAGAAATCTCATAGTCTCTCTCTAATAATATATATATAGTACACTATCAGACTTTCTGTTATTGAAAATGAACCTTACTAATGTTTGATGTGAATTACATAACTCAAAGGTGGCTTTAAGCATGATCAATTTCAACAATATTCAAAACTGAAATTAATTTCAAAGTCAAGACTAACTTCATCATATGAAATATACGGCTAATAATTCCAACTTAATTTCGAGTAAAACATCCAACCAAATTGTTTAATGTGTGACACTGTCATATATAAGCTAAAAAGGATAGAACAAACTTACAAACTCCTCTGCAAACTGCCGGTCGCCATTGTGTCCCATGATAGAATTATAGTACTCAAATCTTCCACGATCGACAAACCCAATAATAAGAAAGACCGTTACGTACGATGGGAAAGATCATAGTACGAATTTGTGAAAACCAACGACCAGGAATGGCTCCACTCCAAATGCAGTATAGTAAAGGTGCTCTGCCCTGTGAATATACAAGTCTTACAAAATAAATGGCATAATATAGTCATTGATAGGGATTGCCAATTCTAGGTTTTCTAACACGTGTTTCAACAAATACACACCGCCAAATTTGATGGAAAAAATGAGAGTCCGTCACCTTTTCACGCTTGTACCATTCATCCATCATTTGAAAATAGTGTCAGGTGACTTCAGAAGACTAAAGTAATGGTTACACTGCAGTTTGAAGATTACATAGGAACATATGTGGTTACTTACATGTGTATCCATCCAATTTGGAGATAATGTTCCCTTCAAATCTTTTGGCTTCACCGGTTAACACCATGTATCCATCCATGACCTCCTACATTTATAAATAAGATAAAAAGTAAACGGCAACCACTATAAGATTCCATCAATACTCAAAAGTGAATTCTAACATCTTACTTCGCTGTATAATGATCCCAAAAGAGATTCATTATAGCTCTGTCTCTATCCGTAAGGGCATAATTTAGGTTTGGCTCGAGCCTCTTCTTTTTTGAGTGAGTTGACATGGATCAAACTTTGTTGGGATAGCTCTGTTCTTCCTCCCCAAACCCTTCACACTTGCCACAATGGAATTGATATCCCTTTTTTTTTAATAGAAGTAACCACATGTTGTTCGGGCATTATTGTTGGAGTTGATACATGGGCCGAAGTTTGTGTTAGATTGGAATGACTTGGACTAGATTGGAACACATTCTCAACAGATGTGGGAGTTTGAATATGCACTTGACTTGGACTAGATTGGAACAAAGCCTAAGCAGAAGTAGGAGTCTGAACTTGCACTTGGCTTGCACTAGATTGGAACACATTCTCAACGGAAGTAGGAGTTTGAACTTGTAGTTGGGTTGGACTGGATTCTAGCAAAGGGCCTACATAACTGGATGTTTTTGTGTCTGGTGGCAATCCGGTTTGGAGGAACCTTGTGATGGGAGGAGATGGTGTCAATGCAACGGCCGGGCTCTGAACTCTCAATTGACCTGTAATAGAATGCTACAAAGACTCAACAACGCAAGGAGCTTCTATGTCTAGTGCCAAAGTGGCTTGATTGGACCTACAGATGGGAGGGGATGATGTCGGTGTGCGACCATCGGTGCCACAGTCTGTCCACAAGTATCTTGGCCCTATAACATACAAGTTGAGGGAAAATGTCATGAAACGAATTTACAAACAGTGAACCCAGCGATACAGATTATTTAATTTCAAAGTTTACCTGTTGTGCCTCATTTGTCTCATCCTTTAAACATTCTTCAATATCAAGTTTATCAAAACCAGTGGTACATGATGCGTGGAATTTGCAGAGCTTACTATGAACGATCTAAGAGTTTTGGCTAGGATTATAGGACCAATGTTTTCATCAATTGTCCCAAGAGGTGCAATAACACGTTCTACAAAGGCTCTAACCTAGCACAAACATCAAGCCACATGTGTTATATGACATGTACAATTCTGTATAAATTTACAAGGTGCGAGTATTCCATGAGGATCCATTTTACCTTGACAACTGACTGATCCTCCACCACATTTCTTGAAGGATCTATGTTTCCCATGCCTAGTCCAATTCGCAAGCATGTAATTCCTTTATACCAAGCAAGGTACTCATCAAAGTGATGAGCAGTGTCATCAGGCTCATCATCGATTATATTTTCCCATCTATCCTCCCACATATGGTTAATTTCTTTCCTTCTAATTTGATAACCTCTTGTTGATGTTGACCCGCGCTCGTCTCGAAGCAATGGTGGTTTCCATGTAGGAGGAACAGTTTGCTTCAGTCTACATGCGTTGTGATTCTTGAAGACCCTAAAAAGATGAGCACAGTCTGTGATCCAAAGATGGCCCTTTCTTCATCTCCAAAATGTTCAAGTAGACGATCACCATATTGAATGTAGGGTTGCCATACAAACTAGGATGTTCAATGAAATAAAAGAATTAGTATGTATGAGGAAGTCAATGAATATCACGTGCATGTATCAATGCTTAATTTACTTTATATAGATCCACTACAAGAAGAGTGACTTTCACTTACACTCATACAACGGCGGATTTTATTTTCAGCCGCTAAAGAGAATTATCAACGGCGGTTCATCCAGGTCCATCGCAAGTGTTAAAATTTTTTAGTATTATCAGCGACGGATAATATTATCCGCTGCTAAGGTTAAAAACATTTCGCTCGTTTTTACGAAGTCGATCAAATTTCGCCTAAAACTCATTTGGCTCTTTATACGAATGGTAGAGAAAAAGTTCCTCTCCGAAGTCAAAACTCAGATCTAAGATTCCCGTTCGCTAAACCCTAATAGATCTCAGATTCATCTCAAATCTGATAAGCTCAAATCTCAAGCTCCTCTTAGAAGAAGTTCCACTTCCTCAAGATCCCATCATCTTCTCCTCCTCGGCAAATTCAGATCCTTAGCAGTTAGCATTGAAAGAAGGGTATGCTTTCTAGTCAATAGATTCTCTCATTTCTTCTTTCTTCTTTTTTCCTTCTCTGTCTTTCATTCGCAGATGCAGTGTATTAATTGCAAAGTTAGGGTTTAAATCGGTACTATTTGAAGTTAATTGAGCTGCTGATCGATCGATTGCAAAGTTAGGGTTTAAATAGGTACTATTTAAATGCAGTGAATGAACTTTTGGTGTTTTTAGCAGATTTTGATGGAATTCCCATTGTTTCTTACTTTGTTGCTAGCTGATTTTCTTTGATCATTCGATTTTTTGGAATCTATATGATTTTTGAGTTAGGGTTACCAAAAGCTGGATTGGAACTGGAAATTACGATTTGAGTTGTTGTAGTTCTTTTTTGTTTCATTTTGTTGTGATGTGACTGTTTCTTGCTTATATGATTTGCATTCGTTGTTCAAGAACAATTGAGCTTTCTGGTGCTGCAATTCACGAACAAGGGCTTAGTTCCAGTTAGAATTGGCTAATTGTTTGATTCAAAGTTGAATATTTAACACTGAAATATTTCAATATCGCAGTACAGAGATTGATATTGAATCTTGTAATACCTAGTGCCTTTGCGATTGGATTGTTACCAATATGATAGTGTATACTATTTATATATTGAGAATCTATAATATTAAGACTATTCGGTGACTCCAAAACCTATCGAAAGATTGAATTTTTCTTGTTCTAGTCCTCTTTATAATTATACCATGTATCAATTTTACATATATCCTATAAAAAATATATGTTGTTGCCCTATCTTTGTGGATTGGTTCACAAGCTGATATTGGTTAACATGCTGTTTACCAATTCATGTTTCACTGCTAATACCAATCCAAATATGACATTCAACATATCCATCAGTCCCATTCAATCCATTTAAACATCTTTAAACTTCCAGGCCTAAATCCTAGAAAAAGGAAAATCTTGGTGGTTTTCTTTTCTTGAGATTTTCTATTTAAGTCTGTATTTTGTTAGAAATAAAAGAAACCTTACTTTTCATTATTTCAATAGCTACTTCTTGTTAAGTGCTTGTCATGTCCTCAAATAACACAGTGCTTTGTTGTCATAGTGTAGCAAGGAACATAGTGCTTGTCATGTACTCAACAAAGCACTATGAGAACTTCCTTTGCTTGAGTACTTTAATTCAGAACATAGTGCTTGTCATGTACTTTTCATTGAAGTGCATAGTGGACCATATATGAAAATTGAAGTGCCTGGGAACTTTTCATTTTCAGCATGTTGTTTTCTCTTGGCATTGCATTGGTGTGCAGAAGGTTCCTATTTTCCTCAAAAACAGAGATACAGTTTTCTAAAAGGGATGTCAGACTTGCAGGGGGTACATTGTATTGGTGGGCTACTTTCAGATTTGAAGAAGCTGTTTAAGCTTTACCAATAATCCAACTCTCATTTTTTGTTTCACCACATCATTTCACTAACTGCAATGTTTTGAAATATTTGAGCAACATGCCATTGCTGGCCAACACATTCTGGTTTTCTCTACAACAGACCATTTTGGCAGGCTCTCATTTCTTTTAGGTTGGCTCAACTTTATGTACGTAAGTGCCTGTTCATGTTAGAATCAAGTCGTGGATGGTTAACCCCAAGGGGTAGCTTAGTTGGCCTAGGACCACGGTTTGCACCCGGAGGTTGTGGGTTCGAAACTCCGCTACCACACTAGGGCTACAGGAGATTTACCCGGCTTCCCTCTGGGCCCGGAGGGATTAGTCCAGCCCAAAGGATTGGGAACCCTCCGACAGCAAAAAAAAAAAAAGTCGTGGATGGTTATCATGGAACTTCTTTCCTTAGGATGTTCATTTTTTTTTTTTTTTTTTTGTCTGCTAGTTCAATCTAGAAGTAGAATTCGAGACACAATGTTTGAATACAGATAGTGACCACACTCCCAAAACTGCCTACAACATAATCATCATACTACCACCTATTAAGAACCAGCCACTGAGTAAAAGCATATTACTACTAGCATATAATTATCATTATCAATTAAAGTGCATAGTCGAGTTTGCCCATTTACTTACTTAATATACAATGGAGATAAGCTCAATATCAGGTCTCAGTCTCCAAGCACTTGGATCTTTTTCAACAAACAGTGAGACTATTTCACATTGTACAGTCTCAATGAAGCAACTAAAAGCAACTATGGTAATCTCTGCTGGATAGACTTTAACAGTTCCCCTTCAAAACCCTGTTTTTATTTTCTGCCACAACATGCAATTTACCCCTGTTTTTATATCTCTGAGAATGCTTAACAAGGCATAAATTTTGGCTATTTTGACCCCCAAACAGGAAATCTCAGCTCAGAAATCCTTCTTCTGATCTGGGTTTTTCTCAAACATGGTGGAGGCCTCTGTAATGGCATCTGCCACTTACACTGTTGGGATCTTTCATGAACAAGGCCTCTGTAGGGCTCTTAAGGTTGTGAAGTACATAAGAGACTCTGATTTCTCCATTTCTTCTATTTGGATTGTTTGTTTATGTTGTGATTGGAGAATTGGTGATAGGAAACATAAGTTAAATCAATTTCTATTGTTTGGGTTTTTATGTTTTGATTAAGTCCATTTCTTCTATTTTTTTTTATTTATGTTGTGATTGGAGAATCGGTGATAGGAAACATAAGTTAAATCAATTTCTTTTGTTTGGGTTTTTATGTTGTGATTAAGTCCATTTCTTCTATTTGGGTTTTTTATTTATGTTGTGATTGGAGAATTGGTGATAGGAAACATGAGTTAAATCAATTTCTATTGTTTGGGTTTTTGGTTTCTTATTGTGATTAAGAAATCTATTGTGTTGAATCTGTGTTTTTGTCTCCCTTCTTGTTCTTTGATGCTTGCTGAGGTGTTTGGTGTCTGGGCTCTTGATTTGTATGTACTGGGTTTTTGGTTGGTTTTGTGAGTTAAATCTGTGATTGGGTTTCATATGCTGTTTAATGAGTACTCCTCCTAACTTTTTTTTTTCCCAGTTTTGGCACTGTGCTATCAAATGCATGTGCCATCCATTCTGCTAGACTATTTATATCAATTGTTAGGGCACATCCCAGATTTTCCTTATTGTTGATTGCTGCTGGTAAACTCTGACTGTCTAGGAGTTATGTGCTTTGATTTTGGAGGATGTTTTATCTTTTCCTGTCTTCTTCAAAGATAAGTGGAGGGTTGGATGATTTTTTTTGTTGAAATCAATATGTTAGTTATTTATAAGGATATCAATTTGATGATGAAACGGCAGAAAATTTGGGATTCTGAAGTAGGAGGTTCCTGATTTCTTCAAATCTCCTGAGCACAGAGAGGAAGGTTCTATCCTTTCTGCAGAGATATCTGCTTGTGTGTGATTTGGGTTATATTAAAGCTTAATTTGTAACTTTTATTACATGCCAACTATGCTGAAACTGTTATGTGGGTTTCTTTTAATTTTCATATTCTGAATCTGATTACTTAGTTATTGTTTCTGCACTTGGTTCGTTTCCTACGTTTTTATTAGTATCTAATTAGCACTTTTGTGTTTCATTTGCTTCCCTTTTCAATGGAATTTTTATGGGATCCACCATAAAAAGGTTATTACCAAGATTGAGGGTCAGCCAAATGTAAACACAAGTGGTCTTTATCATAGATGCCAACATATATAGAGCCCATATGGATCTTTGGATGATAGGCCCCTACATTCTGTTACTCGTATATTTTCCACTTAGATCTTGTTTGTGCATGCCGTGCGAATTGTAAAAGATAACTTTTTCTGCTTTATGTTGATTGGAGTGCTGCAGGGAACTGGAAAAGTATGGAATCTTGGTGTCATGTCTCTTTCTTTTTGTGCAATTCAGTGGAATTCTTGTTTCTCTGTGGATGGGCCAGAATTAAGATTCTGACCATCCATGCAAAGAGCTGACATGGCACATCCAGAATCCACGTTCCATTGTCATTGCCCAAACGAGCCTATAATTTATTGAGATTTTCATGATTTCTTTGCTGTAAGGGTAGCTAATGTATTATTGAATATGAGTTCGTTGAATTTACTAAGTGACTATTATTGAATATAAGTTCATTGGTGCACATGCTAGATATGACATCTTCTCCACAAGCAGGGGTCCGGCCATTACATATGGACACTCAAACATCTACGTCTGGTAATTGCATAGCACCCCTCTTATTGGTTTGGTTTTTCCCGAAATGCAATGAACAAAAGAAATACAAGAAAAAATCTCATTTCTTAGGCACTACCGTCATGGTGTTGGAGTGTGAAAGGTGGAGGTTGAATTGAATTCCGGACTATGCTATCTCCAATCGAAGTCCACAATGCAAGTTCAATCTTTTCATCACTGTTTTTCAGCCAATATTAGGCTGTTTGCTGAAATGGAATTTTGGATTGTTTGGGTTCCCACCTTTGTCCGGCTGATAGGGCAGAGCCAGGCATCTTATGTTTGTTGATTTGGTACATACTATGAGCCTGTTTTATGTAATTGAATGCCTAGAATTGTATTTCTATCAGAGGTTAAAATTGAAAAACCAAAGTTAAAAAATTCAAACTCGAACATCAAAAAACGTTCTCAATACTTATACAAAACAATAAAGGTAATTTGGTCTTGGCCTTTTACAAAACCATGAAGAATTACTTATTCGAACAAAGCTGTGAGAGTGAAGAAGTAGAAGGTCTGAGAAGTAAACAGATTCAAAGGAAAGTCAGGAGTACCCAACTCACAAAATTCACATATTGTACTAAGTATCAAAGTTAAGATTTAATTTCATGTAAATGAAGAGGAGTCATACTTGGAAAGCCAGCTGTATCATGCTCAACAGTTAGAAGGCATTTGTGTTGATGCCGATAATATTAGTGAACTAAGGGCAGATGTACCTGGGACAACTATTGGCAAACTTATAGGCACCCAAGCAATGATAGAGGACCAGGGAGATGATTCTGAATTTGATGACTAAGAGTTTGTGGATTCTGACACTATTTCAGATTTTCGTAATTGATAGATTGTGTAAAGAAACAACATTAAAAGATAATATAAGACAAAGTATCACAGATATATATGGCATAGGATGTTAATCATGAGTCATGATGCACATTCTCAGTAAAAAACCACAAGAGCAACATTCCTAATAGTACTAAGAACTGATTCTAAACAATCCTTTCTTTGTTTTGGTTGGCCATCATCATAATTAATATTAGGAAGATAATGTTTCAAATAAACATAGAAAGGAGATATGGATGAAGCTTTCCGTGTCTATTGCCTAAAAAATCAAGTCAGCTTCAAATTCTAAACTGCACTCATTTTTCTTTGAATTTCAGGCTAAGAAGGAGGCCTTTGAGGAAGCAGAGAAAGTGAGGCAAGCTCAAGAAGAAGAGGTGGAGTAATAAAAATTCAAAATTCTAGGGCTTCCATAGTGTTCTTTAATAGCTTGTAGAATAGCAGGTCATGTTTTTTCTAGGTTTAGGCCTTAATAACAACCCACTGGTCAGACATTAAAAAACCACACTAAGTATGAGCTAAGAACTAGTTTGTAATATCAAGTGCAGATCTGTGACTATTTGAATTTATGAGAACTGCTACTCAGTAAACTCTTATTAATTCTCGAAGAGAGGAAAAAATTTCTTCAGTACGTTCTAGTAGAGCCTTGGTAACATTGATATTTTGGTGAGTACTGATTATAAGTGGAACCTGTTTATGTCCTGTTTCTCTCATTGGTGACCACCTATCACTTGTGCTCACTAAATTCTACTTGCATCAATAATCTCCTGGACATTTATATGCACTTTCTAGTTATGTAGCATGTTGGCCTTGTTACTTTTTTTTACTAATGCTTTACCAGGCCCGGCCCTGAGCAGGGGCTGTAAGTGCCCTTGCCCAGGGCCCATAATTCTGATAAGATTTTTGTATTCCTTGTTTGATGTAGGTGTTATTCTATGCTTGATTAACATTAGACTCTAGCAGTCATTTTATACTATATATTAAAATTTATGCTGTCTTTTGTTTTAGATTTGGGATATCTTCTTGGGATCTGTTGATTTATACATGTGGTAGAATGAACAGAATGAGCAGTATTGTAGAAAATGCTCCTACTGACATCACTGATTTAATCCTTTTATTTTCTTTTCAATCATTTGGTGGGGACAGGGCTCATCCAATGGATTTCATTGTCCTGGGCATCAATAGACCCATCATCAAATCATCTGAGAGTGCTTATTGCATCACTGATTTGAGCATCCATCAGTGGGTCCCACCAATGATATTTTATGTTTGATGGCTGAAATTCTAGGAGAATCCGGTCTAGTGTTGGGATGATTTAGGGCTTTTTTTTTTTTACAAACAGATCATCAAGCCTTCAGCCCTTCACCCGTTCTTCTCATCTGTTAGTGGGGCCCACCAATGATTTTTTATTCCCCATATATGATGCTTAAATTCTGGTATGAGTTCTCTTTTTTCTTTTTTTTTTCTCAAATAGTTATACTTGGGCATCATCAACCCATTGCCAATTTTTCACATAAGTGGGGCCCACCAATGATATTATCATATATGATGGCTGAAGAGGCCTAACTTTTACTCTTGCCCTGGGCCCTGAAAAATTCAGAACCGGCCCTGTGCTTTACGCATCGGTTTGTGCAAGAGTCGAGACAGGCAAGAGAGGAAGGTGAACGAAGGAGAAGGGACAGGGATCGTGATCGGGGTCACTCACATAAGGATCGCTATAGGGAGAAATACAGAAGGGTATGTTATGTCCCCCCTTTCTTGGGTCTCACACTGTGTTGGCATGTGTGGAATGTGTTTGTGTTCTGTTTGTGTTCATTCATCTATTTTAGAGTTATGGACTAAGTCTAGTTTTAGAGTTGGAGAAATGCTCTGATAAGGATGAAAACTAACAAATCTGATTTAGCTACACAAAGATACTCTTAATTGGAACTAGCCCAAACTTCAATTAGAATTTTACACACCATTAGATTGATTTGATGTTTTTATGATCTGTGTTTTTCTCCATCATTCCCTTTACTTTTATGATTTTGTTTAGCTTATTTATCATGAAGCTAATGAATGGGTATTTTTTGTTTTCTTTTCGAATTTGGAATGAAGGATGTGATCATGAGAACAGCCTAATCTTATTTTGTTGAATTATGTGAATTTTTTAGATACTGGTATGTGATTGACTATGGAGCTTTTAATGGTGTAGTTTCTTTTTGGTCATGTGTTGGAGGTCATTCATGATCATTTGCATTGCATGTTCACAGGCTTATCTTTGGTTTCGACACAACTTGAATGAAACAACTTGGTGGACATGATCACTGATCTTGAGCAATGGTGATATAATTGAACTGGTTGCAATATCCCCAATGTCCATTTAGTTGCATACTGTTCGATGCATTTTGCAATGTAGTTGTGAATAATATTGCATTATTAGTTTTTCTATAATTAATACATTGATTACATTCTTTCTTTGATATAGATTGTTGAAATGATGGCAGCCTACAGATGCTATAAGATGATAAATTGCATTTATTGGATGTTCCTAGCCTTAGTTTGATGAACTTGGGTTAGTTTTTGCTAGAACTTAGTTGTGTTCCTAACTTGAGTTGCTGATGTGCAGGTACTAGCTGTCTTGATATTTGGATGTCCGCATTGGAGGATTGAGCTATTGTGATGTGGGATATGGAACAACTGAATTGCGGTGGATGCTGGACCATTGTTGGCTAGATATGTTTAGCAACATTCATCATCATTGTCGTCATCAAAGCTATATTTGAGGTTATTGTTGTTGGTACACTTTCCCTCAAAAGCTACAATGTAAAAGCTTAAAGCTGAAGGATTTACGTTAGTCGTTTTTTTTTTAATTTAATAATAATTGATCTCTTGTCCAGCTGAACAAAGGCTTTTCCAAACTTGTGCATTCTAGTACTATTATGCCTGCCTAAATTCTTGAAGTTTCTGAAGTTGGATTTGGTGAATGAAGAATAGATTGGTATACCGATTAAAGGTAAATTAGATTTACATGTGATCTAAATTTAGGTTTTTGCCTGGCTGATACTGGTTGTTTGTGGTTTACAAGTTACATGTTGGAAGGTTGAAGCACAATTGGGCCCAATAGGGATGGCAATGTGCCGAGTTTAAATGGGACTCCACATGACCTGCTCCTATGGGGCGGTTTGGTAATGTATATATTGGTGCAGGGCTGGTATATATGAGTTGTTAGACTTCAACTTGAGTCAGATTCAAGTTTTGGTTGCAGCCACCAGATCTTGCCCTATGTATAATTAGGTTATATATTTCTTATGAATGAAAGTTCTGTAGCACAAGTGGCAGGGAACTTTATCTCAAAAGCATAAAGGCTGTTGATCCAGCCACACCTCAAGTACTTGGCCAGGTTTGAAAAGGTACTAGTTCAGATCAGCCAAAATTATCTACTTGCATGGCTCCGTGATGCAGTAGATATTTAGATTTATTTGAATTTCCCTCTTGAATCAGAACAAGTTTTTAAAGCTATGGTCCATACTTGCCCTCTTTAAGCCTGCAGGTGCAGCAACAAGGATCCCCATCAAACTCCCCTTAAGATTATTGGGCTTCTCTCCATCAAACTCCCCTTAAAATTCTGGAATTTTTCCAAAACTTTTCCCTATTCCAAATGATTTGAAAGAAGATCGTCCTTTCTCAGATATGCCTAAGGATCAATCCCTGATTCATTAGATAGTAGTCTATATCAAAGAATCTTACAGAGACAACAACCACATCATATACACTAAATAAGAAAGCTAACTGAAGTTTGAGTATTCATTCAAATGATAGTCTCGACCTCAACCAATTGCAAAGGTATACTATTCCAGATGACTAGCTTTTTTTAATTTGTTTATTTTATGATTTTTTGCATATTCTTTGATTTTCCGATTTTGATTGGGAATTGGTGACTGTTTGGATTGTTGTAAAAATGGAGGACTTGGAGTGAACAGAGAGGAACACCTGCTTGAATTTATCTCTTCTGATATGAAAACAAAGTTGTAAACAAACTCCAGTAGCGTCAGATTGGTCAAGTTTGGAAGTAATCTTCCGTCTGGGCACATCCCCTGCTAGAAGTATAACTTGGGGTATTGAGTTGAAGAATAATCTCTGTTTACATTTCCTTCAGTTTTCAAGACCGATAACCGAGTTTGGGTTCAAGTGTCAGTTTCACAATCCATTCATCAAAAAGCTAGAAGAAACTAAGTCATTTTTTAAACTGAGAATGGTTTCAGCCTTAAACAAAAGGGCAAAAACTACGGAATGCAATGGGGTCCCACTGATTCAAAGATCCAAAGGACCCTATCTCCTGCCATAAAAAATGGGTATGTGCTCTTTTCCCCTTTTCCTTTTTTTTTTTCCACAACTGACTAGTGGGTTGAATCTGGCCCACATTTATGGACCCAATGGTATAGGGAACAAGTTCAAGTTCACCATGGCCCCATCCTGATCTTTTTATCTGGACCCATCCACCATGGACCGACCTAATTTACATCCTTAATTTCACACTTACGGCTGTACGAGGAATGGTACACTATACATTCACACGACCCCACCCCAAATGTTCAAACCACTAAACTTATGAGATAGAGACATCATCAGTAAACATGAAGCAAATGAAACAATAGAAATGTAGTAGTTGTCCAATTACCGGTAGAATTTTGACGAGCTCTACGCAACGTTTTTTATTTATTTATTTTTTATTTTTATTTTTTTTATAAAAGAGTTTTTCGCGGCAGATTTAAATGCTCACCGCTATTGGTTAGTGACACTTTTTTAAATTCATTGCTAAAGGCCATTAGCGACGCTGTGCTTTAGCAATGGACATAGTGGCGGACAATTTTCCACCACAATTACTTTTAGCAGCGGTTTTGTCACTTTTAGCGAAGGAAAAATTCCGCTGCTAAAAGCATTTTTCCTTGTAGTGATCATAGTAACTCACATTATCTTTGTTCTCTTGCTTATCAAGTTGTTCGTAGATAGAAAATGTATTCGAAAGCAAATTAAAACCTTTCAACCTTTCATGCCACATCAAACATAAAGGGAAAACGAACTCGATCCGATCTGAACCCGCTCCATCAATCGCCCTATCTTCATCTGAGAAAAGGACCAAATCTACACAACATGTAAAACAATTGTATATCAATAAAAGATAAACATAATAAAACATGAAGATCATCTGATTAGAAAGTACAAATATTACCTCTAATAGTTGAAGTGGGCCCGTAAGTGTTCTGATCCCATCTTTCAATCTTGTTGCTTTGCCTAGAGTACTATACAAATTCGCAAGACAGGCTAGGCCCCACACATATCTTTCAAACGTTCTAAACAACTCAAGAATGTATCCGTTCCCCCTCAACCTGGAAATATTGCTACAAATTTGTTGGGCCACTAAGCAGAATAGGTATGCACGGGTATAACGTTGTTCATTCTTTTCAAATGCCCCCTCTGGACATCTTCCAAAATGGAGAGGAAACCAGGTGTACTTTATTTGTGCCCCCAAGAAGTTCATAGCTTGGTTGGGAACTCTCCCTAATAGTTCATAACATAATGCTCTCATCTCTTCTACCCTTGAAATTGTACGGCTTGTAACTAGCCTTCCATCGATGGAAGGCCATAAATATAGGCAGCATCCTCCAATGTTATTGTCGCCTCACTGAAGTTAAAATGGAAGCAATTAGTCTCGGGCCTCCATTGCTCCACCAGTGCCCATATAATGCCATGGTGAATTTTCATTTTACCAATGGAGGCCACATTGTGTAGGCCGACCATACGGACAATTTCTTCTTGTTTTTCATTTAATTACCAAAAATCCTTTAAAGGGTCAGATGGGATGCACTTCGGTGGGCCAAGCTCCTGCAATTAACAAATACATAACATCATAACAAAAGACTCGCGACGAACCATCGGAAAATAATAGAATTATATTAAAGTTTAGCAATATATGACAATATTGACTCTACCTGCCCTTCCCATATCACTTTTGATATATGATTATCTTGATCAGTAAGGATCCGCTTATCCAAATGACCGGGATCCATCTTCCAACTATCCAGTCACAACAAGAATAAAAGTTAAAAATACAAAATATGGCATGATTAACAATTGGATACTGATGCATAGGAATAAGAAAGGAAATGAAATGCTTTAGTGTAATGATGTAGAATGAAAACATATAAAGCTACTATTTATTAATAAAATGAATGTAGTACAAACACTTAAGTGCATGGTGAAATATTGCTTGAAAGGTTTGATTGGGTTAGCTCTAAAAAAGGGAAATCAGTACATAATGGATTGAACAGTGCAGTTGAAAACTTTTTGGAAGGAACCTTGTATAGACATTCACTTGACTAACTTTTTTGTCACTCACTTGAGGTTTGCCATAACTAGTTTATAACTTCATATTCACATTGCTTGACTCTCTCATAAAATTAACTTATCAATTGACTAACTTTTCAAGAATTCATCTCATCCTAAGTGCTGGTAGGTTACCATAGCACAGGATTTTTGCTTTGAAGTTACGGTTTTAGCTTCGAAGTTTATCCATGGAGAAAACTTGAGAAAGGGGTTTGGGTTTTTGGGTATGTGTTTTGGATCTTGTTTTAGTAAATCCATGCCTTTCATCAATTGATGCGCTCATATCTTCCATTTTTCTATGTATCATTTATGTAGAACTTTTGGATTTATGTTTTGGATCTTGTTTTAGTAAATCTATGCCTTTCACCAATTGATGCCCTCATTTCTTCCATTTTTATGAATATTTGAAGGACTTTGATCTGATCAGTAAGGATCAGTGAAGGCTATTGTATTCTTGGAAATCAATAGGATCTGAATTGTAAATTTGGGCATTTGTGTTTTTGGCTCATGTATCACTGTGCTGTTATTTTGAGATTCATTGATAGAACTGTGACTTAGAAGCAGATGGCATAGTTTTTTTTTTATCCTCAATTCGAGAAATTCAGATCTGAATTGGTAGGTTGCAATGTGTTAGTCATTACAATATGTTAATTTGGTGGTTATGTATGCTTGTTTTAGTTCAATTTTGGTTGGCCTAGTTCATATATAGTTTGGTTTGGTAAACTAAATTCAATATGGTTTTGACTCAGTGAACTTATGTTGCCATGATTTATGAGTGTTGTAGCCCACAGAATAAGTTCCTAACAGAATAAAAACATTAAAAACAGTTTCAATATGAACCAAAAGTAGGAAGTTCCTAACAGAATAAAAACATCCCATGGAGTCTTGGAATTTGACTGAATTGCTTTCGAATGGTCTGGTTCTGGTGTAACTAATTTGCAATTCAATTGAATGAACATTTCAGCTCGATCCTATTTACTTCAGACTCACTATACAGAGTCCATCTGAGAGCCCATCCTTATTTTCTTCATTTTTGGATCTTAAAACGAGGATTGGAGGTATTTCACTTCATTTTGAGTTTCTTAGTTTGTACCATTAGAAAATATAAGCAAGTCTTTAATCTCCAAATGCTCCAAACATGGTACTCAATCTGTTTAGTAGTTTCATGAACTTCTCATGCTGGTTGATCTTAGACTTAATACACTTCTACACTTACAATCTGAAAAAAAAAAAAAAAAACCATGATTTTTGCTTATAGCTCTAAAGATGATAGGAAGGTAGATGAAGTGATGGTTTTTTGTAGAATAAACACTGCAACTTTTATTATGACTCAGGGGATATTTGACCTTATTAGTTCACTCCTCAGTCAAATTTATATCCTTTTAGTTTAACAATCCAAACCCAATTTTGATCCATTGAAACAATATATAGCTTTCTACATGTTGTATAATTCTTGGAAACTGTTAATTGATTCCAAGATTGTGCATTTTGTATTATATAATAGAGGAAATGAAAGAGGCAGCCGACCGAAAGTGGTCTAACAACCAAAATCCTATAACAAGTTACACCTTATTTTTGCATCTTAAAACAGGGCTTGTAGGTATTTCACTGCATTTTGGGTTTGTTAGTGATATTTAATTCAAAGCTCATTTTTTTAGTTTATTTTAGAAGATTCTTCTTCTCTGGTATGATATGCTTGCAAAAATCTGTTTTTGTGTTTCAAATATCCCTTTTTGATATGAGTCTATCTTATACTGTGTTATTTTTCTTATTAGTAATTCTTCCTTCATAGCTCAATGGAAATATTTAACTTTTTTTTCTTGTTGCTCTCCCTTTTATTCAGTGACTAGTCTTATGAGATACTACAATATATTAGTAATTCTTCCATTTGGGTTTTGCTTATTGATTACAGTCCCTAAATTTAGGAAATGAATCTATCAACCTCTGTGGGAAGAGAGCAACAGAACTCCACACAGTGACCCATTTGGACATGAATCATTGTGCCATATGAACTGATGGATCTGTTTGAGAAGAGATGTCTAAAGCTAGAAAAAAAAATATGGCCACAAAAATGGGCCTGGCATATCCTGACATGCTGTCCTTCTCTCTTACTCTTGAAATATCCTGGCATATTCCCCACACCATACAACATCAGAATTATTCACTAAATTGGAACTTTTAAATACTGGTATCTCACAACAAATTGAATGACATGAAATCAAGAGAGTTTTTTTTTTTTTTTTTTTTTTTTTTTTTTTATTGGGGTAAAAAATGAGAGTTGGCATAGAAGGAATGTTACTTACTGTAACACTTTAATGGTAGTCAATCATCATTGATTCATAGAATCGCATCCCATTTGACTAAGTTTGGTCAAGTGCTTTTTATTTTCCTCTAATATATTTGAAATTTGGTTTGGCAAGTTTCAAGTGGTTGATTATCTGTTTGACGCTAACACTTGTTTTTCTTTGTTTTGGATTTTTGGCTTTTCGCTTGGGGTTCTTTCTTGTATGTCACTGGTGTAAAATTGCATGTTAGTACATAGCCACTTATTCAAAATTCCTAGAGCAAGACTGATAGCAAGAACCAAGAGGTTAGAAAAAGGGAGCTTTTGTTACTTGAACAGCATATGCTAGAAATCAGAGTGGTTTTAATGCAGAATTTGTCAAAGTTTGAGTAGTTATTCAATAGTTCTTATTGAAGGGAACTAGAAGCTGAATATGCACATGTTCTATGGAATTACATGTGTCATGCCATGTTCTGTGTTTCTTCTTATTGGATTAACCCCCTTTATGATGACATTGGTTATCAAAATGTTGGATTGTGTGTTAGCTTAATTTGGTTCATGTATTGTTTCTCTAGAATGGGTTGTCATTCTTTAAAACTGTGTTGTTTTATCGAAGTTATTATTGTCATTCTCCAGCATTAAATATAAGTTCATTGGTGCACATGCTAAGTGACTATTCTTGAATATATGCCATCTTCTCCACAACCAGGAGTCCAGCCATTGCAGATGGACACTCAAACATCTACGTTTGGTAATTTTAAAAATTACAGCTCAAGTACATCATGGGACTAACAATATCACAAAATCACAACAACGTAACAGACATATAAAGTTTTCATCTTAAAGGATAAAGAAAAACTATACTGAATCAAAGCCAAAACTTGATCAAATAAAATAACTTCACACAATTTCCAAATTCCATGTGAAATGATAATAAGATTGGTGCCCCCATATACATCAAAGTCAAGCATTCTTGGATTGAAGGAAAAAAAAAAAAGAAGAGACCCATAGTGAGGCATGGAACCCGTAGAACAAGACCATCATTAATGGTCCAAATCTCATCCGCCTGAAGAGAACCATTTAAGGAGCATTAAAAAAAAACACCTGAAACATTGCAAGAGAAAAATGTGGCATAATACTCTAACATGCTGCAGGCTTTTCCCTGCTTATACTTTAGTTAATTTGAACATGCTGCAGGCTTTTCCCTACTTATACTTTAGTTAATTTGTACTCTAATAACATTATTCAAGATCGTTTCAGTTAGAAACCAGAGTATTTAGGGTTTTCTAAACCCACAAACAGAGATAAATAGAGAGAGAAGGAGGTAAAGGAAAGAGAATACTGGATCTCGATAAAATAGAGGGAATAAGGATTAGTAGGTTCAGCGGGGGCGACTGCAACAACACCAAGCTCGGAACGCCCAGATTGCGAAACAATGGTGGCCAAAATCCCTAGTCGATGGAGACAATGGAGACGATGATGCTTCATCAACGTCGAACGGATGTTAGGGACCTTGCGTATTTCCAAATAGGTTGGCGAGGGAGGAGGATGGTGAAATTTGGCTGGGGGAGAGAGTTACCGCAGGTGAAAATGAGAAATAAACGAACATGGAGGGATAAACGGATGAAAAGGGCTTTTCGAGTTGTGTTATCGTAATATAAATTGTGATATTGCAATATCGCAACTAAAAAACTTGCGGTATCGCAACACTTGTTCTGATATCGCAAAAAAAAAAAAAAAAATTTGCAGGTGCAAAGGTACGGACTGTACGGAGAACGTCTGGGTAAAATAGCCAACTTTGGTAACAACGGGGAGAAATCAAATACTGTAGGTTACCGTAGAGAAATTTTCCCAATGCAAAACCCCTATTTCATTATTTGAAGATATTTTAAAGGTAGTGGGACCATTGAAAAGGTCAGGCAAAAAATGCGTGCCTCTTAAAAGAGAGTAATCTGTGGAAGATCAGATTACAAGCTTATATTTAATGCATGCATTGGTAGTTACTACTCGCTCTAATAAAATTGGAAGCCTCTAATGGAAAAAAAGAGATCGAGGTGTAACTTGGAAGAGGTATAGGCATATGGAAGAGAAGAAGCCCCATGTTGTGTGCATTTCATTTTCCCTGCACAGGGCCACATAAAACCCATGCTGCAATTAGCTAAGCTTCTGCATTCAAGAGGCTTCTTCATCACCTTCGTTCACACTGACTTCACCCACAAGCGTCTGTCAATGCTGGATTCTTTGGATGGCTTTCGCTTCGAAGTCATATCAGATGGCTTCTCACCCAGTATTGTCGGGGAGGTGCAAGAGGACAGAAACGCAGTACACCTCTGCCAATCCGTGAAAGAGAAATGTGTTGCATCATGGGACATTTTCCGTACGGTCACCTACAGTAGCACAAATCCCTCCCCTGTTACCAAAGTTCAACATATTACCCACACGTTCTCCGTACAGCCCGTACCGCTGGAAAGAGCACAAGCTGAGTCCTTTTTGCGATATCACAACATACATTGCGATATCACAAGTTTTTAATTTGCGATATCGCAAAAGAAGTTGCGGTATCGCACCTTTTTTAAGTTGCGATATTGCAAATATTGTTGCGATATCGCAAAAGATACAGGCTAAAAGAAACGAATGCATTCCTATTTATAATTGCTTTCCGTTCCGTTGCTTTCGTCGATCTCTGGCTTAGGTTATTTACTCCCCTGCTCTTTGTAAGCGTTGCTTCTGCCACATATTAGGTGATTTCTTTTGCATGTCAACCTTAGGCCATTATCATAAATAGCAATTAAATCTCCTGCCACATCTTTGTCTTAGGTATTTATTCCATGTTTCCCACCTTGTATGTATCTCCCTCTTATTTATTATATTATTTTTTTCTTCTTTTGTGTCTTTTGAAAAAAAAAGTTAGAATACAAGGAATCCCACTTGTAGGAACATTTGAAATATTTTGTGTAAATATTAATAGTGACCTTAGGTTGGACTTGTGGTGCCTCATTTTTTTATGAACATCCTGTTGTTAATATATTAAAAAATCCCCTTATTCTCATCATGAATTACCAACAACTGGATTTGGCCTGGACGTCTAGTTGCAAAAAACAATGAGGCATGTCTTCTTCATCCCGTCCTACGGTGGTACCCAGCACAAATTCTGTATAAATGTTTACATATTCTTTTAGCATTTGCCTGTTATTGTGGCATTACAGACATCATTTTGATCATTATCTTAAACTGCTAATGTTTTTTTTTTTAATGCTATATATAAGTAAATGGTTTAGATTCTTTAGTAGTTATCAATAAATGGTGATATTCATTAGATGAACGGTCTTGATTGATTTCACAATTATTTTATTTAAATGGGTGTTTTATGGTGTGTATATATATACTTTTGCTAAATGTAGAGAATTAGTACCAATGAGATGTAAAATAAATTTGCTAAAATATCTAGTATAGAATTGATTAAGATAATGCAATTTTTTTTTTAACGGACAATGCATTGTTATTTGTTTGTTATTGTTATAGAAATACGTAGCTTCATGATATCCTAAATGTCAATGCTTAGATTTTAACTCTTTTATTTCCATGTATGCATATAGTAGTTTTTTATTTTACATATAACAACCTTCAAATTTAAGTAATTCCAAACATTCATCTTATTTACTAAAAAAATACTTATTTCGATATTTATTTTCAGACGTTTAATCTTCATGGATTATATGGATGTTTGTAGGTAACTTAAAAAATATTCAAAAGTAAATCTTATTTTTCGAAATTTGTGTTCTACTTCGTAGGATGGATGATACTGAGATATGTATAATATGTCATTATAATGGTATATTAGACGTAAGCAATCCACTGCCGGTCTACATTGGCGGTGAGCAGAAGGTAATATGGGTTGATGTCAAAATAACTTTCAATCAACTACTCGGAAAGATAAACGAAGAAACTGGTTGGGAGCTTCATGATGAGCATATAAATATGCAATATCAGTTTCATAATGGCCGAAGCTTCACGTTCATAACCATTAGAAGTGATGATGATCTCCATCGGATGTTCAGATTATTCCAAAATGGAAGTCAAGCTATATTTATGTATTTGCATTCAAATAGTAAAGCAAGTGCAAGTCGACAACCATCACATCTAAGGTCTACATACGCTCGACCTAACAGCCCTCAAGGGAATAGACCGTCATTTAATTTGAACAGGTGCCACCACAACCCATCATAACAAATGTAATAACTGCTGATCTGTTTAATATCTTTTTTTAGTTATGTTACTGATTGTTTTATGACATAGTGATTCACGCAGGGGGAATTTGATGACATATACAAATACCACAAACTTTTCCAACGGTGAAAAGGATACAGGTGGCCCTTCAACAAGAGAGGATGTTTACAGGTTTGGTTCGCTATACATCTGATTTGATTATATTATGTAAATATGATTGACTATTTGCCATGCAGGTGCGACGTCTCATCTTATCCTGTTCAAAGCCAGTTTGACCTGAACACGCCTGTTATACCTCATGATAACCCATTTGTAGACGCCATGCTTGAAGATTTAATAGCTCCCATTAATCTTGCGGAAGATGAAAATGAAAAATTCTCCAATAGAAAGGATGAAGCTGTCATGGATTGGATGGAAACGGAAACAGTATCCAAAATTCATTGTTTTGATGGAGGGTGCAATGTAGTGGATGAGGGGGCTAAAAATGATGAAGATGATTTTGATATTGATGTTGACCCTAGAGAATATATATTGCAAAATGGCATAGGACCAGGAAGAACATGGCATGCACAAGAAGGATTGAGTCATGCATCAAATGTTGTGAGTGTAGAAGACGTTATTGATACTTTAGTCCCTGATGATGACCATATTGGTGTGGATCACCATGAGGCATCTTTTCGTGAAATGTGGAATGGAAGACGGTTTCAGACTCGTGAATCATTTAGAAATGCATTGAGAAAATTTGCAATGTACAGTAATTTTGAGCTTCATTGGGTGAAAAGGTCTATGACAGAATTAAGTGGAAGGTGTGGTGATCATCAATGTCCTTGGCGCATCCATGGATCTATCTTGCAGTCCGGCCCTGAGTTTATTGTGCGAACTTATTCAGAAAAACATACTTGTTCGAAGCCAATGATGAGACTCGCACATTCTCAGGCCACGTCGGCGTTGATTGCCGATTGGATAAAAGAGCGGTTGCGTATCCATCCAAGTTACACTCCAAAAGAAATTGCGACAGACTTTCAATTAGAGTTTGACATCCATATCAGTTACAGGAAAGCTTGGCTAGCAAAAGAGAAAACATTGATTGACATACGTGGTTCTTATGAAGATTCATACAGAATCCTACCTAGTTATTGTATTGAACTAGAAAGGACAAATCCAGGTAGCGTGTCTCATCTGATCAGGGAAGATGATAATTCATTCCAGAGGTTATTTTGGGCTTTTGGCTCAAGTATTCGCTCTTTCAAGAGTTCATTACGCCCATTAATAGCTGTTGATGGTGCCCACCTTCGTGGAAAATACCCTGGAGTTTTGTTTGTTGCCGTGACATATGATGGAGACCGTAAGTTATTTCCAGTCGCCTTTGCCATAGCCGAGATAGAGGATAGAGATACTTGGGAATGGTTCCTTGCAGAGTTGGATGTGAACTTAGGGCCCTTTCCAAATTTAACCATTGTATCTGATAGACAAAAAGGTCTCATACGAGCCGTTCAAGAGCGTTTTCCTCACGCTAGTCATACCTACTGCATGCGTCATATATCAGCAAACTTTAAAGAGAAGTACAAGAATGAGGCTCTGATGGTTAAATTTTGGAATGCAGCAAGAGCATATAGGCGGGTTGATTATGAGAGATATATGGCTGAAATAAAGGATCTGGATGAAGGTGCATACAAATGGATTGAAGACATTGGGCCGCATCACTGGGCAAATGCATTTGTTGAAGGGCGACGGTATGACATGATCACAACCAATATTGCGGAATGCACGAATAGTCTATTGAAAGAGGCTAGGGAGTATCCAATCACAAAACAAGTTGAGGCCGTACGGTGTAAACTAATGGAATTTTATGATGTACGCCATCGCAGTTCACTTGGCTTGCGTACAAGACTAACTCCATATGCCGAGAAAATACTTAGCAAAGAATCTGAAGATGCCCGTCGGTTGGGAGTCCGACCTGCAAGCCAATTCGAATACCAGGTTCACTCTTCCGAATACATTGATGTGGTGCATCTTGATTTGCGATCTTGTTCATGCCGAAAGTGGGATGTCTTAGGTATTCCATGTTCGCATGCACTGGCAGCAATTCAAATGAGAGGAGTTGATCCATATGATTACTGTGAGCATTGGTTCTCGAGCGATGTTTATCGCTCAACATATAACGATATTGTCCATGCGATAAGAGACATCCAGCAATGGGAAATTCAGAGCAATCTTCGCGTCTTACCTCCACAGGCACGACGACAAGCTGGCCGACCTAAAAAGAACAGAACTCGTACTGAGGACAGACAAAAACGACAAGTCACGTGTTCCAATTGTCGCCAGATTGGGCATAATCGAAAGAGATGTTGTTACCCACCTGCACGACAGTAGTTATGTGGACCAATAAGCTCAAAACCTTTTGTATGATTATCCGTCTAATTGTGTCTATATCTGACTACTTTGTAGAAAGAGATTATACATTTTGTATATATTGAAGCAGTTGCTTGATGAGTCACTAAGACTATGTGTACTCTTATAATGGATATGCATACACTTTTTGTGGTCAGGCATTCAGTCTTAGTTTGTAGATATCCAATGTGCTCCTGCTGGTAAGAATTGGTACATCGAATATGCCCATTCACAATGTATACTTAAGCTACATAGTATCAAAATGTGCATCTGGTCAGATTTTCTCTACCATTTTAGACACCTTCCTCCCCTGATTACAACCTTCACAATGTCCATTCACATTGTGTATTTACTTGCTAATAAGTATTCATGATAATGTATATTTTAGTTCAAATTTTTATCTTACTTGGTGGGGTTTTTTTTTTTTTTTTATTAGATGCTTTCTGTGCCATTTGATCACAACATATATGAACTGACAAGGTGATATGATCCTCACATGGGATTGTCCATTCATCAGTTGTTATTTAATCAAACAACATGAATAATGTATATCTTACTTCAGCCCAACAAATGGAGCTAATCGTAATGAAATAACACAACATTTATAATGTGTATCTTACTTTTTATCTTTTTTTATGAGTTGCTTTCTGTACCTTGACAAAACCTTCCTCTCCTAACCCAGATTGTTTGTGTTTTATTGAGTTTTGGTTGCTTAATCCGAACTGAGTCTTTGATTTTTGCTTCATACATTTGTGATTGGGGGGGTTTTTTGGAAGTTTAGCTCCGTTGTTTTTTTGCATTTTCTTTGTTTCTAGGGTTTTAGATCTTGTTGTTGCAGTGTAAGTGAGGTTGGTCAGCGTATGCTGTGCTGATCATGATTTTAGTGAGATTAATGAATGTGATTAGGTTTTTCTTTCTCACATTTTTCTGTTTTCTTCGTTACTAGGGTTTTAGATCTAGTTGTTGTATTGTAAGTTAGATTAGCCTCTGAAATGATATTCTGATTGTTGTTTAAGTGAGATTAATACATATGGTTCCGGTTTTTCTGCTTTTTGATTCTGCATTTTCTTACTTTTTAATACACGTGGAACCAGGCCACTGCAGGGCCACCTGAATCACTATAGGGCTCTGGCCAAGCCACTGCCAGCCAAGTCCCTAAATGTTCAGCTTAACTCAACAGGAGCCAACAAGCCCACCTGGCAGGTCCAACAGTCCAAGCAACTGTGATTTCAGTCCAGAACAGATTAGTTTGTTATTTAATTTCCAATGTTTCATGTAACTAGGTAAAAAAGGAGTGATCCAGATAAGATTTGAGTTGATCTACACTCAGGGATATTTATGTCTACCTAAAACTAGGGTCAGTAGAGACTAGAGAATTTTATAGAAGAATTACTGTCAAATGCTCTGTATTTAATTTCCCAGTTTCAGATTTTAATAATGTTTCAGTGATTGTGTTCTCTATCAGGGATGAAATTGAGGTTTCTGTCTAAATTTAGGTTCAGTTTGTTTGGCTTTTCCAGCAGGGAAAGACTGCATATTCAACTCTTTCCAGGTTCTGCTATATAGATGTATCTGCAGTCCCATAATCATTATATATATATATATTCAAGATTGCTGATACATCTACTGTTCAATTACACAAATCAGTTGCAGGTTTAGTCCAGAAATCATTTACACAAATCAGTTGCAGGTTCTCCCTTTACTGCATTCCCTCTTTTTTATTTTTCAATGGAGATGGACGTTGGTGGAAAATTTGTCCCTTCTTTTCTTTTTGATGGTGATGGAAGTTGGTGGAAAGTTATTCCCTTTTGTATTTTCTAGCATGTTTTTCTTGAGATACTTCTAATTTAAGTAATAAAGGATGATCCTTGTGTCCCATTTTTCCTCTTTCTCTTGTTCTTTTTGTAGTTTGCCTGGTTCTAGGAGTGGCTGTTATTATTTGGCTCGCCTTTTGGGACTTCCTACGTTTTTTCTACCATTTTTTTAAAATTTAGCATTTGGTTTAGGTAGTGGTGATTTATAACTTTTCTGAGAGTTCCTTAAGATTTTGTTTTGAAATGCTTTGGATGTAATGTGCCCAGTAAGAGCCCTACTTATTAATGTTCCCCATCTTTAATGAGACTTTCAATTCTTCCCATGTTTTTTCTGGTTGAAGAGACATTTCATTAAACCAGAATAAAAGATAGATGTATAGCAACCATCAGGGCACTAAACAGAAGAGGGAGGGAAAAAAGCTATTGAATATGTGCTCAGTCTCTCAAAACATAAAAGAGCTATTAGAAGTTGCCTTAGCATTAAGTCTATAGTCTCCAGAGCTTAGGGGACCAGCTCCCATGGGCCACAGAAGTGGTCTTTTAATTGGTGAAACCATGGGCAATTTATGGGCTTGACAATTACTCTTTTCCAACTCCCTCGCGCAGGATGACATAGTAGGTTATAATGTGGATACATGGTAACTTCTTTCCTTGTGCAAGTTAGTACTCCACTGTGTCTCATGACATTTATTGTTTCAAAACTGTAGGGATTTAATGCAACATTGACAGAACCAGTGGACACCCCTGGAAGAAGAGGTGATCAAATAAAAGAGATGGAGCTTAAACTCTCCCCTTCTACAAAAAAAAAATATCTAACTCTCCCCCTTAATTTCATTCAATATGCAAATTTATTTCTTGAATATTACAGAAAGTGTTTCCATGGACTATCACAGTTATTTAATTCTTCCTCAGAAGACCCAGACCCCCTTTAAACATGGGTAGTAGTGGGCCCTACAGGTTTTATAGGGTGGCAAATGATCCTTCCTCTCGCTATTTTGTGTAAACCTGTCATGATGTTTTATGTTTTGTATAATTTTGTTGCTGAGACAAACATCTTGGTGATATCACAGGTTTGCAGCAGAGGCTCCCATCAGAGACTCCCATAAGTACCAAATAATGATAAAACCAATCATGCAATTGGACCAGTAAAATATAAGTAGTATAATCCCTCCAATCTAATTTGGCAAAATCACAATGTAGGAAAAGATGGTATGTAGTTTCAGGCCACCTTGCAGTAGTCATCATTTGAAGAACCAGGGATTTATAAAGGGCCTTAATAGTGAACAAACAGAAGACATGGTAGAAATGCAAGACAGAGGAGTAAGAACTGAAAACTATTTCTTCTCATTTCATTCCTACAAAACTCTTACAGAAGACCAGGCCTCCACTTATATACACATATACATAGATTAATTATAGCTATGTAACTAATCATGGATTAGTTACACTTACAACTAACTTGACTCAATAAGTCTAAAGATCAACACACTCTAGCTTAACTCAGTCAGCTTCAGTTGTGACTTGTCAACACAGGCCAGCTGGTTCCATCCCCAACATAACACATCATGTTCCCTTATTAGGGGTAATTGGATGCATAATTTTAGAGACAATGTGAGGGTCCCATTGTGGGGGCTTGTATGGGTGAAGTCATTTACAAAGTATGACTGATGTAAGAGTGAATGGTTATGATCTGCTAGTAAAACAACAAAAAGAATCTAGAAAGTATGGCTATTTGCCAGACAGGCTGGCCCCCACGCATATCTAGATCCTTTCAATCTTGTTGCTCTACCTAGAGTCCTATACAAATTCGCCAGACAGGCTGGCCCCCACGCATATCTTTCAAATGTCCTAAACAAATCAAGGAGGTATCCGTTCCCCCTCGACCCGGAAGTATTGCTACAAATTTGTTGGGCCACTAAGCAAAATAGGTATGCACGGGTATAACGTTGTACAATCTCTTCAGATGCCCCCTCTGGACATCTGCCAAAATGGAGACGAAACCAGGTGTACTTTATTTGTGCACCCATGCAGTCCAAAGCTTGGTTGGGAACTATCCCTAATAATTCAAAACATAATGCTCTCATCTCGTCTACCCTGGCAATTGTACGACCTGTAACTAGCCTTCCATCGATGGGAAGGCCATAAATATAGGCAACATCCTCCAATGTTATTGTTGCCTCGCCGAAGTTAAAATGGAAAGTATTAGTCTCGGGTCTCCATCTCTCCACCAGCGCCCATATAATGCCATGGTGGATTTTCATTTTACCAATTAAGGCCAGATTGTGTAGGCCGACCATACGGACAATTTCTTCTTGACTTTCATTTAATTCCCAGAATTCATTTAAAGGGTCAGCTGGGATGCACTTCAGTGGGCCAAGCTCCTGCAATTAACAAATACATAACATCATAACAAGACACTCGCGAAGAACCATTTGAAAATAATAGAATTATGTTAAAGTTTAGAAATGAATTGACTCTACCTGCCCTTCCCATATCACTTTTGATATATGATTATCTTGATCAGTAAGGATATGTTTATCCAAAGGACCGGGATCCATCTTTCAACTATCAGTCACAACAAGAATAAAAGTTAATAATACAAAATATAGCATGATTAACGACTAGATATTGATGCATAGGAATAAAAAAGGAAATGAAATGGTTTTGGACTATCAATATTTTATACACTATTTAATCGATCATGCATAGAAAACAAAATCATGTATTTCACATAGAATCAAGTTAATAATACATATCACTCAGATTAGAGTGAAATTTGGGTCAGTACTAGAAATCACACAAGTTAAAAAAGGATCTAGCTGTGTACGTACAAATTAACAGCAGAATAAGATGGTTTCTCAATGGAACCATAGCCATTAACTACCAACACTAGATTTGCTAAAATACTCATAGGTCAAGGTCAAGGCCAAAAGGAAACATGAAAGTATCCTGGGTATGGTTTATTATATTTGGAACAGCAAAAAAAAAAAAGGCCACCATTGATTGTCTTAGTCATGCATTTAAAAACTGGAAAGATTTAGAAGTTCACTGAAAACAAGTGTAATTGATTGGGTCTTTTAATATGTCTGTGGACCACGTTTTTCTTTTACAAAGCTTGTTTGTCAGCTTCTAGTTTTGCATAAAAAAGGGTAGTGGAGTTACCTTTTTCCTTTTTGCCAAAGCTTTTTGCATTGCGTTAGTTCTAATAACATCTCTTCCATTCTCTATTAAAAAGGCTCTTTTATGTCAATAGAATAAACTGATCTGATAGTGATATATCCCCATGCACATACACAGAGATAGAAGGCACTAGACCTGACTTTATGAGATAATTAAATGCCCATTTGATCATATTCCTTAGTTCTCCATAGTTCCATAGGAAAGTAGAGGTGCTCATGGACAATGCAGTCAGAGTCTGTAGATGCCCAGCCCATATTTGACTGGACTCTGGCTTGTTGGGCTCATGGTTACATGGGTCCGTCCTAGGCCTATATATTGTTTTCCTCAGCCCAACATGATTAGCACATAGGTTTATATATTTCATATTACAAATGGGTTGGCCTTTAGACCCATGAACATGTAAATGAAGATACTGTGAGAACTAAAAGGGCCATTTTCTTCATTTTCCTTAGCCACAAAGAAAGAACCTCTCATCATGTCGCATGGCCTCACCAAGGCACTTCATCAAAAACACCCCTACCTTACAAATGCCCCCATTTCTTACTTTACAAAAGTACAAGGCTGCATCTGACTTTTGCACCCCTTAAAAAGAAGATTAGTGGAACTAGTAGAATATACTAGTTTCATGTTTAGAGCGGTTGATATTTCTAACCAAGTTAAAGGTTCTCAAAGTTTAATTGCTTTTATGATGCAAATTTCTTGTGAGTCTAATAGCCTATAATAGTTGAACCAATGTCAACTGAGATTAAGGAACAATACTAATGCTCCTGAGCCATGTGAAGGGAGAATGTTGATCATGGAAGAGCTTTGCCTTCGAAAACAAGACTGAGGAGTAAGGAAAGGTGGATATTTTAGAGATCTCTAAGGAGTAAGGATCAATGGAAGACAAAATCACATGTAATTCAATTTCCACGTGAACCCATGGCAACACAACCAATTTAGATGAGCCAAACAGGGCATAAGTAGCAGTTTGCCTTAGTTTTGTAATGATCATCATCAAGTCTATCATATGACCCATTCACTAGGGAAACCAATCCTTGGAGATATATCACCAAACACTAGGTGATTATTCTCCTTTGATTTATGCTTTTGGCCACATGGCCACCATTAAAAACCCTAAAATTCTTATCAAAGATGACAGTAAATGAGGGGCACTTTTTTGCAGATAAAGCCATTTTTTCCTTTTAATGTTGCTTCATGAGTGCTTTGCTTCAAAAGACATAAGCAGCACTGTCATTTGGATCAATACAAAGCTGCCACTGAGATTGAAATGATAGGCGAAAAAGTCCAACAGGAATTTTTTTTTACACGCATTTCATGAACGCCCAATGATCCAAAATATAACTTTGCCAAAGTAATTCTAACAGTTTATCTCCTTTAATCAAAGTGGCACTAGATTAGTGCACTATTTGACTAGATTGTCTTCACTTTGCACACCCATTGCTCCTAAATATCAAAAATCTTAGATATCAACCATTAAATTTGTCCATGATAAAGGCAATTCAAGAAAGACCCAAAGCAATCCAACTCTAACAGGGAATTAACCATCTCCCCACACACACAATTCTCATGCTCATCACTTCCCCTTTCTAAATGCGTTGTGTAATTTTGATATAATAATTCAAAATGAATTGTAAGTGTTTACCAAATTAAATGCCTAAACACTCTATTAGAAGCCTTTTTTAAATCAATAAAATTATCTATAGAATTTTCTTTGATCTGAACTTCTACATGAATTTCATGACCAACAGAAGTACTAGGATATAGATTTAAATTATTGTATTTATGCTTCCAACTTTCTAAACAAGTCAATTCAAGGAAACAACTAAATGTAAAATTACGAGATCACTTACATTTATGCTTCAGTTGTTTGCCAAGTCATTATCATAGTGGAAAAAAAATCTAGACCTGCAAGCAACGGACCATGCTTCTACAAACCACCCTTTGACAGCCTAGTTTTCATATATGTTGGCCCTCCAATTTTTTCTTTGGTAGCCTCACTATCCCTGAAATTTGTTCGAGCTTTCCACATTTACCAACCATAATATGACTGACTTCAACCCTTACGCAAAAACCTTCGACTCACTCACAAAAAAATGATGCAAGACTACTTCTTGAACCCAAGGCCCATGGACTAGGCGTAGGCTACCAACTTACACCGAAAGGCCCTTGGACCTAGGTCCTGTGAGTTAGGCCATGCTAAGATATGATTAGAATTAGTATTGGTTAACTTATTTCACTCGTTGGATAAAGATTAGGGCCTAAGGATTCTGTAATTAGAACGAAATACATTGTATTTGGAGGATCTTATGCCAGGATATATATATATATATATATAGAGAGAGAGAGAGAGAGAGAGAAAGAAGGGGATTTGGTAATAAACATTGTAAAGGCCTAACGGCCTCTCTATATAGAATGAGCCCTCTTGTAAAAGTAAACTAGATTGATACTGAAGAGAAGTTTTTCTCCCAAAAATTTGGGGACTAGGGGATAAGCATTGTAAAGGCCTCGCTAAATAAGATGAACCCTACTGTACAACTAGACTAGATTGGAACTGAAAAGAAGCGCTTTTCCTCAAAGTTTGGGAACATGGGGATAAACATTGTAAATGCACAAAGGCCTTTATAAATAGGGCAAACCCTCTTGTACAACAGGACAAGATCGTAGCTGAAGAGTAGTTTTTTTCTCAATTTTTCCTCCTTTGTTTTCCTTGGTGAACCTCTTGTCTTGGTAGTGAAGCCAAGATGATCTAAGTCCTTACCTTGACATCCAGTCTACTAATGTGGATCTCCCTTTTCCATGACACATCAACCCCCTCCCCTAACCCAAACCGATCAATGCAGTCCTACTTCAGGCATTCACACTTACTAAAGTTTTGACCTTTGTTCACCCCACAACCATTTCTGCTCTGGTGCTCCACGCACCCAAATTCTTCAAATTTTCAATAACATCTCATTCATTCAATAAGCCACAGAGTTCCAGATGCACTCCAAGTGAAAGAAACTGCATACATCATAAAGGACCATAACCCAACATACCGTTGAAGGGAAGCATAGCCTCAAGCAGCTAAATTATCTAGTATTCTGATTAACAGCACTAAAACTAGGAAAACAGAGGCATGTCTATCAGAAGAAAAAACATTCTCACCTCCCAGCCCACCCATGAAATGGGTGACACTGAAAATGGAAAATCCTAACAACTCAATGCATTCGAGACGACAAGAACACCATAGACTAGAATGAGGTCCTGATCAATGGCCTCAAAGCCTTCAAAAACCAGCAAAACCTATCGACCTTCAACTTAGAGGTGAAGATGATGGTTATGAAGATGAGGAAGAGAAAGAGTTAGGTAAAAAATGGATCTGCATTGATCTGGCTTGGACAAGCAAATAATAGTAAAACAAGCTCGTTCCATTGATCCATACATTAATACTTACATGGATGAGTATGCAGACGATGGAGACGATGGACCCATACCGCTGGGGAGATGAGGATGGAGACGATGGAGATGATGAAGCTTCATCGCCGTCGAATGGACGTTGGGACCTTGCGTATTTGCAAATAGGTTGGCGAGGGAGGAGGATGGTGAAAATCGGCTGGGAGAGAGTTACCGTCGGTGAAATTAGGGAAAGTCGAACAGGGAGGGTTAAACAGATGAAAGGGGCTTTCTGTGTTGTGATATCGCAACAATATTTGCGATATCGCAACTTAAAAAAGGTGCGATACCGCAACTTATTTTGCGATACCGCAAATTAAAAACTTGTGATATCGCAATATATGGTGTGATATCGCAAAAACGACTCAGCTTGTACTCTTTCCAGCGGTACGGGCTGTACGGAGAACGTGTGGGTAATATGTTGAACTTTGGTAACAGGGGAGGGATTTGTGCTACTGTAGGTGACCGTACGGAAAATGTCCCTTGCATCATTCCATGATCTGCTGATGAAGCTCCATCACCCATCTGATGGGCATCGAGTGACTTGTGTTGTTTCAAATCCACTCATGACTTCTAAGGTATCTGAAGAAATGGGCAGCCCTGAAGTAATCTTCTGCCTGACTGCTGCTTTCGGTTTCATGGCTGTCACTCAGTATCACGAGCTAATGAGAAGAGGACTCCTTCAGGTAGTATAAAATTTTGGGCAAGGCACTCCTAAGCTCTCCTAAGCTTGATTTTATTAGCTCATGCTTGTGGGGCCCACCCTTGGTCCATCCAAATGGACCAAACATACGACCCCCTTGAATTGCACATGTCCACCAACTTTTAATTAGATCTGGATTTACTGGACCGTTGGATCAACTATGTATCGATCTGAATGGACTATTGATCATTAAACTTTTGGGGCCTAGATGGAGATGATAGAAATCGCGGTTGTGGCTGGTTTTTTTGAAGAGAGGAGGATCCTTGAAATCCCCCCAATCCCCATCCCCAAGTGGGCCCCACCACACACTTGAGCTTATCTTATCCTAAACTTGAGATTAGGAGAGCTGCCCCCTATATATATATATATATATATATTCAAATGAGAACTACTTCTCACCTATTATATGGAAACTTTCAAGTGAGGCCCAACTGTGTGTCCTATTTGGGGATGGGACCAAAGGGGATGGAAAGATCTATGTGAAACTACCCCAATTATCAAGTTTGACCCTAACCCCTTCATCCGTGGCACATAAGTTTAATGACTTCATATTCTAAAAAAGATTTAACCCTCGATCCAACAGTTTAGTCCATTTAGATGTGTGGCAATCGTTGGGATCAATGACTATCAAGGGGGTCCCTATTTGTGCATGGTTTGGATGGGTTGCTAGGTGGGCTCCACCAATAGTTCTCATGGAAGCATCGTGAAAACTAGTTCTCATCTGAATATTTCCAATATATATAATAGGGAGATGCTCCTATGAGAGTATCTCTCACCTTATTATGAGAGATAAGATAAGGGGCCCTCACATGATATATATATATATATAGGGAAATTCTCAAAAACTCCCCTATCTCAAAAGGGGAGTTTTTGCCCCTATTTATTAGCCAATGACTTAAGAGAATCTATAAAATATCCATATATATATATATATATATATATATGAGAGATGCTCTTATGAGAGCATCTTTCACCTTACTATTAAAGATAAGGTGAGGACCCTCACATCCATATCCAATTCCAACAATTTAAATGTGAGGGCCATCACCTTATCTCTCATAGTAAGATGAGAGATGCTCTCATAATAGTAAGGTGAGAGATGCTCTCATAGGAGCATCTCCCTCTATATATATATATATATGTACGTATGTGGTGTGTGTATACATATATATATATATATGGGGATATTCATGTGCATCCATCCCTCACCATATGGTGAGGGACAAACTTAATGGGGCAACCTAGGGCCCCACTGATCATGGAACTTGGGGGGATGGAAAGAAATCAAACATGTTAGATCGGCCCATATATCAAGTTTGGGGTCAATCACATGCTTCTAACTCTTTCATCTATATCCCACAAATTTAATGGCTTTATATTACTGAAAAAACCTTGACCCTCGATCCATTGGTCCAATTCATTCGCATAGGTGACAACTTGATAGATTTAATGTAATTCATGAGCTAGGTCTCATGTGTCTAGTTGGTTTAGATGTATGTTGTCCCTCACCATATAATGGTGAGGCATGGATGCGAATATTTCCCATATATATATATATGGAATTACTCTCTTAATGATCATCTACATAGGGACATCTGTGGGACAGCCATGTGGGGCCCACTTGGGCACTAATTCGGATGGACCATCAAAACCCTCGCCCCCAATGTACATCATATACACTAGATTTACACCAATCTGAATAGATTGAATCGTTGGATCGAGGTAGAGATGTCAACTGTGGTGTGACGTACCGGCATGGCACGACAAAATCGTGGTCTGTCCATGCCACGGCTGTGTTGTGCCTTGCCGCAACTGCGGGCCTGGGGGGCTCAACCCAGCATGGCACGATTCGTGTTGTGCCTAAGTTGTGCTGGGTTGTGCTGTGCAGTCGTGCCCTTCATGCCGAGCGGGTTCATCTCATTGGATGCCTTTTAGGGCTTAAAAACCAAAGGTCTTGCATTGGAAAAATTGAAAGATACACACAAAGAAAAGTATGGCACAAAGATTTAAGTGGTTTGCAAACCCGACCTACTCCATTGAGAAGAGAACCATTTGAATATTTCCCACTTGGTTTTTCAATAAAATTACCTTCATAACCTTTACAGTTTTTTTTTGGATAATAATAATAAAAAAAAAAAAAGAATAGAGTATATTTTTTATATTTACACTAGAAATATTAAATATCCCATGCCGTGCCGTCTAGCGGGCCGTATCGTGCCCTGTCGTGCATATGGCAGGCATTGCCGCCATCATGCCAATGGGCCTGGGACCTCAGCTTAGTACGGCTCGTGACTGTGTGCCGTGCCATTGACCATGTCGTGCCGTGCAACGGGCCATTGACTGTCGTACTCGGCCGTGCCAGCCCGGCCCATTTGACATCTTTAGATTAAAGGGTAAAAAGTACTTTTTTAATATAAAGTTATTAAACTTGTGGGATATGGATCAAGGGATTAGGATGACCTACCGGACGTATAATTTCACACATCAGTAGATCATATCCACAACTTCCGATCCCCCACCATCTTTATGATTGTTGGGCTCCAAGTGGGCCCCTAAGGCCGTCCATCCATAGGAGATGCAATTTGGCTTACCCGAGGTCAAGCACGGTTTATCTATACAACATGGAAACTCAATTCGGGCTGGTTGTGGGGTATCCCTAAGCATGGAATGGGCTAGCTGGACTATAGGGGGCTACTTGGAAACATCAAAATCATGGAGTACGAGGGACTTGAAAGTGGACTGTTCTCACTTGAATTTTGTTTCTTAACAATTCTATAATTAATTATCTATATAAATGTAATATTATATGTTTCTTTATCTTTTATTTATTATATCACCAATGATGGGCTTTGTCCTACAAATTTGGGCCTCATCCAGGCTTCTGTTTTTTCCCTCATTCCATTGGGTGGGTCATGAGAATGGTCAGTACTCCCACAAGCTTGACCCCATAAATTTTTTTCTCTCCTCCAACCTCTATATATACTCATTAGAGTATGCCAAAACACACCACTGTGACTTTGCACACTCGCGCCAAAAAAAGAGATGACAAGAGAAATTAGAGCTTCTCAAATTAAAATCTTGCTTGCTTAAAACTGAATGTAGAGCTGGCCCCTATTAATAGTTTTATTTTGTAGCCCAAATGGCTAGCACTATTTCACATGTCACTTACAATAAAATATAGTGAGGTGAAGTATCAAATCAAGAGAGAATAAAATATATGAAGTTATGGTGGTCTTTTGTTTTTACTTATTTGATAGGTAATGTTTTTTAACTTTTTGTGTAAAAGGGGGATATTTCATTATTATTTAGTGGAGAAAGGAGGCTGCCTTTTTTACCGTTTTTTGAAGAAGGGAAAGGAATTTTGAATTTATGTACTTTTGATATGATCCCTTATTTTTTCTTGTATGGATAATGAAAGCTTTACTTCACTTTAACTTTACTAGTAAATTACCAAACATGCCCGAATGGTAATCTTCTAGACTCTACTATGAGATGACTTGTAACTAGGTCATGCAAGGAGTGGACCCTATTGTAAAGGTCTGCTTTGGTACTTTTTCTTAAATTTATCTCTTAAAGTAACTATTCACTTTAATTCACTTTACAAGCGAATTACCCAAATAAGCCCAATCATAATGGCCAGCCTTCAAATAATTTGAATAGATATTAAAGTATTGTCAATGCGAACATTAATAGCACAATGATGGAGAATACACACAAAGAAGCTTGTGGTAGTTAATTAATTATATTTGAGACCTTTTAGAATAGTCACTAAGATTGTTGTCAGTGTGATTCGGTTACACCAAGATATAATATTTCATTATTATGATTAAAATAAATTAACTGATATTCTGAAGTTTTGTTTTGTTATTTATTTCATTGTATTGTATAAAATAGGTCATGTAATTATTAATGAAATTAAGGTGATACAAATGTAATCTTTGAAATTCTTCTTACTTAGGCCCTTATATATGTATGAATGTAAATGAGAGTTGCATTAGCAATGGCTATCTAGACACTATAATTGATTGGATACCAGGCATGCGAGACATTCGATTAAGGGATCTTGGAAGTTATCTTCAAACAACGGACCCTAAGGACTTCATGTTAAACTTCCTAGCAGATGAATTTCAAAATACTTTGACAGCATCAGCTATCATTTTCAATACATATGAAGATTTGGAAGATGAAGTTCTTTCTGGCATCAGATCAATATCCCCTTGCATCTACACAATAGGCCCTCTATCTTTGCAGTGTCGTCTACTACCAAATAATGCATTGAAGTCAGCAAGATCAAGCATGTGGAAAGAAGAGACAGAATGCCTAAAATGGCCAGATAGTCATGAAGCTGGTTCAATAATATATGTGAATTTTGGGAGCTTAACAAGCTTAACAGCGAGCCAATTTTTAGAATTTGCATTTGGCATCGTGAATAGCAAATACCCATTCCTGTGGGTCATTAGGCGTAATCTTGTAATGGGTGGTCAAACAAATCTGCCACAAGAATTAATGGATGAGATTGAAGGAAGGGGAATGGTAGTTGGCCCAGCCCACAAGAGCAAGTTCTGGCCCACCCTTCGATTCCTGCTTTCTTGACACACTCTGGTTGGAACTCCACTCTAGATAGCATATATCGTTCGGTGTGCCTATGCTGTGTTGGCCTTTCTTGGGAGAGCAACAAACCAACTGCAGATATGCTTGCCACAACTGGGGTGTGGGCATGGAGTTCAATAACAATGCCAAGCGAGAGGAGATTGAAGCTCTCATTAAGGAGATGATGGGGGTAGAGAAGGGAAAGGAGATGAGGAAGAAGGCCTTGAATTGGAAAGAGAGAGCTGGAAATTCTATAGAAGAGGGAGGATCTTCTCACACTAATCTTGAATTATTAATTCAAGAGTTACTTCATCTAGGAGATTTTTCCAATTGAAGTTTTAATGGTAGTTATTTAAATATTGCAAATAATTTTGACATTAGTCTTTCTATTGCTTATTGAATATTTCCTATATTTCGGATTTATGTAGCCTTTATATCAAAGAACATTTGTTTTGAATCAAATATAGTAGGTCATTATGCGTAGAAGAAAAAATAAGATGGGTTAATTTTGCACTAGAAATCCATTGGCCAGTTTGCCTTTCGGAATTAAATTGAATTCTTATCAATTTATACTAGAGGGGTTTTATTGAAGGAATACTAAAAAACAATAGGGCATTCGGCGACAAGACAGTGAACATTTCACTTTATAGCCTTAGATCCACAATCTTTTTCATAATATAGTAGGTCATTTTTCCAAATTTGAAGATCTAAAATGTCCAAGTTACCATTTCTTTAAAAGTTCTTATTTATTTAAAGAAAAATCATATCCCATGATTTGTGGGATATGCCATTAATAATGGTCAACTATCATTTAATTGGTCACGATTAATGAAATCTCATTAATGAGATTTTCAAATAAATTTTTAAAAAAACACCAATAAATTTCAAAAGAAGCAAATAAATTTAAAAAAATATAAATAAATTCCAAAACACGCAAATAAAATTTAAAAGACGTAAATAAAATTAAAAAATGCATCTAAATTCTAAAAAATGAAAATACTTTTCCAAAACTAAAATAAACCAATTTTCCAAAGTTTAGAAAAAATTGCCAAAAACTAAAGTATTTTTTCCAAAACTCACTTAAATTTATTTCACAAAACGCAAATAACTTTGAAAAGACACAAACAAATTTCAAAGACACAAATAAAATTTAAAAAAAAATTGCAATCAATTTTTGTCATATGTATCTTCAACTGAGGTTTGTTCAAAAAATTTAAGATTAGTGCCCATGCACCATCAACACTATAGGTAGTGATCGATCCCTAATTTTTTTCTGTAAACGTGTGCCACTGACACTTTACATGCAAGGATGAGATTTAGGTCTATAGATCAAGCATTCAATTTAGATCCCTTTTTATTAAATGTGATCCAGGTCCAACTTGGATCAACTTCTATCTGATTGGGTCAAATTTAGGTCACGTTCAGGTTAAAATTTGGGTCGGGTTCTCAGTTGGCCCAAAACCCAATTCAATTTCAGATACGACTTGATTTTGAGCCGAAATCCAAACACCTTTTAATTTTGATTGATGTGCAGTGAGATCATCATCATAAAGTAAATTAAATTTTATATAACTAAAGCAGTAAGTACAAGATAAAAACATTTTAATCTTTTTTATGATTTTTATTCTAATTTTCTTGCTCATTTTTCCAAAATTTTGATGATATTTTGTGTCACAATGCACAATGTTGATATTTGTGACAATGGTCGTGTGTGACGCAACAGCCCCTCCTAGCCATTCAATTACATTGAAAATGGCCTGTGGTCCAAGCCATCCAATTCCATGGAAAATACCATGTGGTCAAAGCTATTTGTATCATACAAATGAGTTTAGACCTCTGATGATACTCTTCATTATGGTCCCCACTGGTACCGACAAGATTAAAATCCGCCAGTTGATAAAGAATAAAAATACATATTTGCCAAGTACTTTATCAAATCTCTTCCTTCCCATCTCCCTCCTCTTTCTAGCGTCTCCCACCTCTTTTTATCTCTTAAATTTCTTCTTTCATCAAGTGCTTATTAAATATGTTTTTCTTCATTCTTTCTCATAACAAAACAAGACACTCTCTCCTAGGCTCACTTGGAAAAACAAATTTCAAAAAACACAAATAAATTCTCCAAAAAACTTAGCTAGATTTAACAAAAGCTTAGATAAAATCTTTAAAAAAACTTAGATAAATTTGCCAAAAATATAGAAAGATTTGTGCAAAAACTCAGTTAAAATTTCCAAAATGAAGATAAATTTGTCAGAAACTCATATATATTTTTCAAAAACTCAGATAGATTTGTAAAAACTTAAATAAATTTTCCAAAAACTCAGCTAAATTCTCCAAAATAGAGATAAATTTGTCAGAAACTCAAATATATTTTTCAAAAACTCAGATAAATTTGTAAAAAATTTAGATAGATTCAAAAAAATAAGATAAAATTTTTAAAAACTCAGTTAAATTTATCAAAAACTCAGATAAATTTACTAAAAACTCAAATAGATTAAAAAAAAAAAACCTCTGATAAAATTGATAAAAGCTCATATTTTTTTTTTTTTTTTTTTTTTTTTGCTAACGGAGGGTTCCCAATCCTTTGGACTAGACTCATCCCTCCGGGCCCAGAGAGAAGCCGGGTAAAACCCCTGTGGCCCCTAGGAGTGGCCCTTGGTGGTAACACAAGTGGACTCAACCTTCGGTTCCTGAAGAGGGGGGAACCGGGAGTCGATACCAGGACCTCTAGCTCCGGAAGAGGGAGGAACCGTGGTCCTGACCACTCGGCCAACCCCTTGGGGTTAATAAAAGCTCATATAAATTTGACAAAAAGCCGACCGTATTGCTAACTTGCAGCGAGTCCATAGGTTTAAACTGATCTTAGATTAGACACTGGATCATCAAGATATCGCGAAATCCGTTTCCAGCCTCTGATCTGGTGAAAACTCTGTTGACCTGGGACTGGCCCAAGATGCGTTGTCTTCCTCTTCAATTCATTTCTGGTTCTGCAACCAGAATCTCTGCAACACGCCCAGTAGGATCCTCTTGCCTCTTCTTCCACGTGTGGCGACAACGGCGAGGGGCGATGGGTGGCAAGTGCTCCGGCGATCTCTTCGATCTTCTTCCTCGGTCATGGTGGCAAGTGGGGAGCAATGATCAGAGAGTATGGATGCTCTGTGATTTCTCCAGGATTCTGGATTTTGTGACCGATCGAATTGGGAAATCCTCGACTAGCAGTCCAGTCGTCTTCTCCAAGCCGGGCGTGCGGAACTCCTTTGATCTGTGTTCGAGACTAGCGATCAGAACACTTTTTGTATCAGTTCAAAAAGAGACAGCCCCCATCTTCTTTTCAACCAATTCAATCCGATGGGGGGGGGGGGGGGGGGGGGGCGCACCTTGATCAACTCCTCCGATGTTCCTCTCTCTGATTGAAGCAAATAACAACCACCAGATTCGATCCTCCTTCTTCCTACTGCAAGACAAAAGTTAAGTTTGCCTTCTACAATATACGAGCGTGGCAAAACAAAGAGATCCAGAAGATCTCTTCTTCCGGATTCGATCTCTTTTTCGAGATTCAACCTAATCTCGATCGTGGGTCGCTCGCAACACCAAGCCCTAGGAAAATTATGCACAACGATCTTTTCATGGATTGCGTACCACAAATTGCCGAGAGAAACAGAGAGAAGAAGACCGAAGGGGATTTTCCAAGACAATAGAGAATGAGAGACAAACTTTTCCCAGGTAGGAGCGAGAGTGGAAGATTTAAAATTTTAAAATTTAAAATTTAAAATTTTATGTATAAACAATTAAAATGGCAAATCAATTATGATAATATATGATATGGCGTATTTAGGGACCTCTCGCCAAAATATGTTTAGCTGTATGGACTATGGGCTTTAGAGAAAATGTTGTTGTACTAGAGGCCTTACAAGACCGTGAACTTTTGGCTAATTATCCCATAAAAGTAAGGGGGGATGGGTTTATGGTGGGGATTTAAATAGGACTGTCACTTTTTAAAGTCACGTTGGGTAGGTCAAGTGGTGAGACATCTCCCTACCCCAGATCAAACAAGGGGGCGATGCTTTCGCATCTCGGACAGGGACTCGTGTTAAGTAGCCTGAGTGTCTTGGTACCAAAGCTAAAAAGCAAAACAAAGGTCAGGGACTCACGGTTGGTAACTATTTTACATCTAAGGTGAGATTACGGGTCCTTGGAATCTGCCATTGATCCTTCATGTTTTTAAAGAAATCATAGGATCTTTGTGGAAATAACGACCTTGTCCTTTTTACATATAACTAGTGCAATAGGCTGCACCCAACGCATGCCATAATTAAAAAATTATTAAAATTCCTAATTAGAGATATTTCTAAATATTTTAAGAAATTATAAATGAATATTAATGTTATAAATATGGAAACTTATTAGATAACTTTTAGGTAGCTGGAAATATTTAGAGAAAGATCAAGTAAATAATAAAAATTTTAGGACCTTGATTTGATTATATTTGTGATTGGCCATAAATTGAGTGTCATTTCAGAATTAAATGTGGATTTTGGAATTAATTGGCTTCCACAACTGGGCCTACAGATTAATTAATCCTACCAAATATTCAAAGAAAAATGCAATAGGCCTGCACCTAACGCAAGCCATTAAAAAATTATTAAAATCTCTAATTAGAAATATCTTTAAATATTTAAAAAAATTATAAATGAATATTAATATATAATTCATAATAAATATGGAAACTTATTAGAGAAACTTTAGGTAACTGGAAAAACTTAGAGAAAGATCAAGTAAATAGTAAAGATTTAGGACATTGATTTGATTATATTTGTGCTTAGTCATAAATTGAGTGTCATTTCAGAATTAAATGTGGATTTTGGAATTAATTGGCTTCCACAATGGGGCCCACAGATTAATTAATCCTACCAAATATTCAAAGAAAAACAATGAGAAAATGTCCATAATGGGCATCGCAGATTAATCTTACTTAATATTGTAAGGAAAACAAGAGACAAAAGTAGCATAATACAACGTATGAAAGTGCCCCGCGCTCTGGTATCAAAAAAGCTCTTCATGTGTTGGTATAAAAAAAAAAAAGGTGACCCTAGTAAATTGTGAGTTTGGAAATAAAGAAGACTTGGATTTCATAATGAGACTCATAGATTTATTTGGTTAAATTAGTAAATATAAATAATAATAATAATAAATTCGTGATAAAGATGGAGACTCATGAGAGAAAATTTATTTGGTTAAATTAGTAAATATAAATGATTATATATTAAGTGTGGATTGTGAAATTAACTTGCTTCCACAATGGTCCCCATGGATTAACCATACCAAATATTGAAAGAAAAAATAGGAAAAAAAGTAGCAAAATACTACCTACGAAAGTGCCCCAAATTTCTGCAACTTGGATCTGACATAAGGGTCCCACAAATTGATATGCAACAACATTTTATACATGCATGTTCACCGATCACTAAAATCATAGCCAAAGAGCCTTTATTATTATTTTTTGTTAGTTTAATAATACGTGGGGCCCATTGAAGGTTACTAAAGAGAAATCATTGTATGCTATGTTTTAGAGAAAGGAAAGTATCTTATTTCAAGAATATCTTAGATTTGCATTGAGATATGTCAGGTGATGAGATTAGATTAGAAAGGTAATTCCATAATGTAGCATTGCAAAAAGTTTGAGGATGCGCCATGTGTTGCTCTCCTAGAGAAGGACCTGCTGTCTTTATTTTTATTTTTTTTTAGTTGAATAATACGTGGGGCCCATTGAAGGTAACTAAAGAGAAGTTATTTTTGTATGCTATATTTTAGGGAAGGAATAAGGGCCCGTTTAGATGTTTACAGAATAAAATATTTACATATTTAATTATTGCAAGAATAAAATAGTATAGAATAGAATAATGCAATATTCTAATATTCTAATATTTTTGTTGTTTGGCAATTTTTTAAGAATATTACAGATTTAAAATTAAGTTATTTGAAAAGTGCTATTATTAAAGTAAATTACATTATTAGAATAATTTTTATTAAGTATTTTAATTTATATGTAACTTACCATGTCCGGATAAAAAAATAGTGTGGTAAAGTAAAGTTCAACTGCCATGTTTTTTTTATTATAAGTTACTTTTCTTTTATCACATAAAATGATGGTAAAGTACAGTAAAGTAAAGTCAATACAAAAGACAACTACTTTACAACTCTCTCTCCCACTTTGCTTTACCACGTACTTCATTTCACCTTACTTTACCTCACCTATTACCATGATATGACATCAATCTTTATTTTACTTTACTACACCTGTAAACAAGTCACTTTTTATTTACCATATAAAACTACTACGATAAAATGTAATAAAGTAAAGTCAAATAAAAAGAAACTACTTTACCATTCCTTCCCACTTCACCATAAACTTTACCCCACCTTTATCGTGCCATGACATTTATGTTACTTTACTTTACCATATATGTAAATAAAGATATCATGATGGATTTGGTGAACTAAAGTCATTACTTTACTCTATCACTTTATAATCGCCATTTTGAAAGATTCTTATTTTGTAGAAAGTTTTCTACATGGGGGAGCTCTAGGAGAAAATATTGAGCTTTTTGAAAGAAAAGAATCTTTTCTTCAAATTTTTCTTGGGTTGCCAAACGCACAAAATTTTCTTCTTTAGAAAATGAAAGATTATATTCTATAAAATATTATTTTTTTGTGTTTTCTTGTTCATCCAAACAGGCCCAAGTATCTTATTTCAAGAATATCTTATATTTGCATTGAGATATTTTAGGTAACTAAAGTTTGAGGATGCGCCATGTGTCGCTCTCCCAAGGAAGGACTTGCTGTCTTTATTCTTTTTTTTTTTTTTCGTTTAATAGTATGTGGGGCCCATTTAAGGTAACCAAAGACAAGTTATTATTGTATATGCTATGTTTTAGGGAAGGAATAAGTATCTTATTTCAAGAATATCCTAAATTTGCATTGAGCTATTTTAGGTAACTAAAGTTTAAGGATGCGCCACGTGTCGCTCTCCCATGGAAGGACCTGCTGTCTTTATTCTTTTTTTTTTAGTTTAATAATACGTGGGGCCCATTGAAGGTACCTAAAGAGAAGTTATTATTGTATGCTATATTTTAGGGAAGGGGTATCTTATTTCAAGAATATTTTAGATTTGCATTGAGATATTTTAGGTGATGAGATTAGATTAGAAGGATCATTCCAAAATGTAGCATTGTAAAAAGTTTGAGGATGCGTCACGTGTCGCTCTCCCAGGGAAAGACCTGTTCTCTTAAGATCTTATTTTGTAAGAAAATTAGGGAATAGTGATTTGTTGAGATTAGATGAGAAGGGCAATTCCGGAATGTAGCATTGCAAAAAGTCTGAGGATGCGCCACGTGTTGCTCCCCCACGAATTCATAAGTCTGAGGATGCGCCAAGTGTCGCTCTCCTACATATTCACCTGCTATCTTTTATTATATAATGGGCAAACAGGCTGAGCCTTAGGTTCATGAGGTTATAATTTGCATGGATCTGAAATTGGACCCATTTAGTAATAAAAAATTAATTTTTTTTTTTGGATCCAAACCCATATATGAATCGGAATAAAAAATAGATTCTAAGCCCGATTTTACGGGTTGAGACGTTCGAATAATTGGACATCTGCTTGCATCCATAGTTGAAACAAACTTATATATAAGTGTATTACTGATATATCAACCATTATTTGGTCCCATTTGGTAATTTTACTTTAAAAATCAAGTGAAATGAAGTGAAGTAAATCATCAAATCAAGAGGAAATAAATATAAGTGGATAATGATTGCATTTTATTTTTATTTGCTCGGTATGGAATCTTTTTTTACCTTTTGTATAGAAAAGTGGGATTTTCTTATTTTTTTAGTGGATAAAGGTGGTTGTTTTTTTACTTTTTTTTCGAAAAGATGAAGGAAATCTTGAATTAAAGTGTTTTTTATGTGACCTATTGTCTGAAAAATAAAGGTTTTACATGACTTTTACTATTTTAGTAAAATGAAAAATAGGCCCTAAAAGATCCCGTGCCTATAGCGTCTAGACACTGTTCTAAACTCATAAATGTGTGAGATCTCCATCAAATTTCATAATTTATACCCATTTGACTATTTGATAAATGTGTGAGACTATTTCATCTCAGATATTTTGAAGAAGAGGTCAAATTATATGAATGAATTGTTCAAACTCCTTGGAGAAACCGTTTAATACTTCTTTTATCTTCTTTGAAAAGGGTGCATACTCTTAAATACTAATAAAATTATTCAATGATTTAAATTCACATTTTCAATGTATAGAAACTAGAGAATAGTCACAGCCCTCTTAGAATGTGTAGCTTCTTGACGTACATATGAAATTCTGTGTAAATAGGGATCTCTTGTTGATGCTCATGCACAAGAAAGAAATCAAGGTGGGCTAGATAAGTTGATTTGTACGAAACTCTACTCTGAATTAAAAATCTTGTGCCAACACACTCATTTTTTTTCTTTTATAGGAATACTCACTTAAATTTTATTGAGAATCCAACGTCGTATTAACGCTTACGTGTTGTTTAACTCATTGATGAATAGTGTTTGCACCTTATATGTCTAGGAATCAGTCCCAAGTACTCATATTAAAATATCGCTTAACAAGTAGCCCAAGTGCCCAACTTTGTAAAAATGAATTGAAAAAAAGAAAAAAAAAGAAAACCAACTTCTTGCAAGATCTTTCTAGGGAAGTTGGGGTGTACCCTTAGAAAATGTTGACGATGAATCCGACGGCTATTGGTCAACGGAGAGGCTGCTATTGTGGTTCACAAGTAATTGAAAACTTTGGTAGCCGCATGGTTGAGTCAGGACATAGCTAAGGTATTGGCTTTGATGTATGCATAAGATTGGTTAGAAGCAAGGATATCCCATGCTTTCAAAAGCTGGAGAAGATGTATCAGCTAGGGTTTGACCTGGTCCCTCACTGGTAGCTCAACTTGTAAAGGAACATCAAAGTCCTCAAGAATGATGCAGGTTATACTAGGTCCAAGCCCCCATTTCAATAGGAAGAAATCAACCATTAATACTTTTAAAAATAGAAAAGATTAGGATATATATATATATTAATAGGTTTACTTTTACTTAAATCAATAGCCTATCCTTCCGAAGAAAGACCCTTAAAAGTCTTCAAGCTGTAGCTCGGCTAGTAAGGAATGTGAGTGATCATCTCAAGTGCCTGATATGTTGGTGTGTAGGACATTTTCCTAATACCGAGATTATATTAGTTTTGGTAAGAGTATCAGCTAGGCATATCTTGATCTCAGCTTTTTCCATCTCGGCAATAGTCCCAGAATGCTTCTATACCGAGATTACACCTGACCTCGGCATTATCTTCAGTTCGGTTCTGTTAGCCGGGACAGGCACTGACTCTTAGTCAATCGTGATTGTACTCCCATAGAGAAGACTCAACTACGTTATAAAATGTGTTGATTGATGGTGACATGCCTCGGATCGAGACAAGAAGTTATCATTATCCGGCGGCTACGTCTACATCAAGGTAAGGTCCGATGGTACTCTGCCTCTAAGGTCAACCAGGATAAGGTCCAATGGGACTCTACTCCCAAGACGTCAGGGTAAGGTCTGATGGGACCCTACCCCCAAAAGTCAACTATTGGCTTATGCATACCAGGAGCAAATCCAGAAGGGTACGGAACGTTTTACACTCATACTCTAGGCTCTCCCTTCTTCTTCATCATTTGTCTAGTTGCTGAACTAACTAAGGCATCGGAGTGCCTTTGGCTGACTACAACCAGGGTCTTTGACCTTTGCTTCTCCTTCCCTTTCAGGTCTCAAGCATTTGATCATTCCTAAGAAATTCTATATCAATATAAACAAGCCTGTAAATATTTAGGCACTTACAATTGGCGACATTTGTGGGAAAAGATCAAATCAGATTTACAAATACCATGCCTCCGAAAACCAGAAACAGTGAAGGACCATCAAAGACCCCATCACTACCACTAGCATTACCAAAGCCATTGCCGCCGGCCCCTCATCAGAGGAGAACCAGGGCAAGATCTAGTGCAGTGAGCTTGGAAGGACCTGTAACTCAGTCAGGTTCATCGTCAAAGGGGGTAACAACCAAGGTTTAAAATAACGGCTGTTACCGTTACATAACGGTCGTTATGTAACGGTAACGGCCGGTATACGTAACGGGGCAAAAAAACGTGTAAATAACGGCCGTTATATCGACCGACAGAAAAAAAAAATTTAATCGTGTGCTGTCTTTTTCTTTCACTTCTTTCTCTTCCCTGAGAGCTTCTTAAAGGTTCCTAAAGGGCTGCTACAATTTCTAAGGCATGAAGGAGACCTAAAAGCTTAGATCTAAGCTACTTTTGGGTGGATTTGTATGTGGGCAAAGCTAATCAAACTCAAGGGACCTCTTTGGTAAGCTTTTTTTTTTTTTTTTGGGAGTTATTTTCAAGATTCAACATCAAAATAACTTAGAGGTGGTTGAGATGTGTTAGATCTATACTTTTGGAGCAAAAAAAATTCAAGTTTTAACACTTTTTGTAATATTTTTTATTTTTTCATTATTTAATCCGAATTATTTTAGTTTTTTTTTTTTTTTAAGATTGTGTAATACATGAACCAAAGGCTTTATATTGAGTTAGATATGATGTTACTATACTTACTAATTTTTCCCTAGATCTAGTGTTTTAAGGTGTATATCTAGATTTTTTTTTATTTTCAAAATTTGGGGCTTTTCTTGATATCATTTATATTTCTCAAATTAGTGTTCAAATGCATTTTTCAAACAATTTGGTGCCTTCTACCCTTTAAGAAATAATGATGATGATGATAATATCGAGCCAGGACGCCACTCGTTCTAGCATTAGTATTTATTGCTTGATTGTAGACTTTAAATGTTTAAGTGTTAACACTATTAGTTTGCCCAAAATTATGGTTGCATTATGTTAAATTTATGATATTTCAGCTTATTTTAGTATATACATCGATACAACAATGAATACAGGATGTTATAACTCGAGGGGACCATTATTTTGCTTTTAAGTGTGGACTAATGAAAAAAAAACATTAGTTTCTATCATTTTATATTATTCTGGATTTTTTGGATATTTTTTCGGATTTTTTTGGGTGAAATAAAATTTCGCTCCGCGATGGGACACGATGATCGCGAACCGTGATAACCGCAAACCACGACGCGATGAACGCGGACCACGATTTCAAACCATGGTGACAACACCTTCCCGGTGAGATAACCCTATGCTTGAGCATTCTCGGCAATGTGATCCTCCATCGCAGCGTCCCTGACGAGACAAATCTCATTGCCAAGTTGATGCTGACGACAGCAACAACCCATTACTCGCAGATATCGAGGCCCAAAACCTTGTTATCCAAGAGCAAAGTGAGTTGATTCATCAACTCCAGCAGCAACTTCGAGAGAAGACGAGGGCCCTAGCTCCATGCCCTACACGCAGCCGAGCTCCTTCGATAGACCGGGATTTGAGGCAAATCCTGGATAACAAGAGGTGTGACCAAGCTTATGACGAGGGCTCGAGTAGCAACCACTTGAACGAGAACTCAAAGAGACAAAAACCGGAGGACAATGATCACCTGAAAGAATGGCTGGACCGGCAAGTCAAACAAACAGTCCAGTAGAACATGGAGGTGGTCGGTTTCACCTGAGACCTGCTAAATGCCTAAGACAGTGAGGATCTCAGCACATCTCCTTTCTCTCAGGAAATAAGGAACTTTTCTCTCCCTGAGAAGTTAAGTGCCCCGAGGTTAGTTCTTTGTGATGGAACCTCGGATCCAGCAGCACATTTACGCCACTTTACTCAAAGAATGTCAATTTGGGGTGATACAGATCACCTAAACTGCAGAGTATTCTCCTCGAGTTTAATGGACCTTCCCCTAAAGTGGTTCTGTGCACTTCTAGAGGGGTCAATTTCGAGCTGGCGAAAGCTGCGGAATTTCTTCGTGGAGAAATTCCAGGCTCATAGGGTAATCCCCAAGACGGATGATGACCTAATGGCAATCAGGATGAGGCGGACCAAAAATATTACTCAGTTCTCCAAAAGATTCTGGACTGTATATAGCTAGATTGAGGATGCCATTGATAGGGTGGCCATCAGGTCCTTCAAACAAGCTCTATTGTCAGGCAACGAGCTTTGAAAAGACTTGGTTCGGTTCCCCGTGGTCACGATGAAGGCACTAATGGCTAGGGTGAACCAATTTATTGAGCAAGAGGAAGACAATGCCCGAGCTCGGCAAAGCTTCGGCCTCTGGCAAGAAGACAAAACCCCTAAGAAAGACAAGAAATCGTCTCGGAGGGAGGAGATAGACCGAAACATGGCATCGACAAGTTCAGCGATGGCCTCGACTCCCACCTCGGGGGGCAGCAAGAAGTCCAAGTCAGATGTCGCCTCCTACAAGGCTGTGAACACAATCTTCAAGGAGCCAATCTACAAGCTCCTCGGCAGGATCAAATCACAACCGTTCTTCAAGAGGCCGCAGCCAATGAAGGGTGATCCTTCCACCTGAGATCAGAATAAGTTATGTGCCTATCACAAGCAAAATGGGCACAGGACCGAAGACTGCATGGCCTTCAAGTTACACCTTGAAAAGCTCGTCAAAGACAGGCACTTGAAGGACTACGTTAAAGAGGAAGGCAAAAATAATAGCCGACCTCAACGCCGAAATGATGATGATCAAGACAGCGATGAGCCGAAGGGTATCATCAATGTCATTCACCTAGCTCCCACACCAAAGGGGAGCAATCAAGCTCGTGCCGAGGCGAGGAAGGCTTCGCAGAACAAACAGGTGATGACAGTAGAGTTAGGACCATTGCCAAGAAAGCTCGAAAAGAGAGGCCCAAGATCTAGTTTTCAGATAAGGACTTAGATGGGGTCCAGCTCCCCCATAACGATCCACTAATTGTGACTCTAAGTTAAAGAACTTCAAGGTACAAAGGATTTTTGTGGATCCCGAGAGCTTATCAGAGATCCTCTACTTTGACTGCTTCAAGAAGATGGGTCTTAAAGAAGAGGACTTACAAGAAGCATGCACTCCCTTGGTGGGCTTCACCTCAAAGCCGGTATACTCCAAGGGAAGAATCTCCCTAAAAGTCTAAGTTGAAGGCACCTTTATGCTAGCCGACTTTCTTGTGGTAGATGTACCATCCCCATTTAATGCAATAATAGGGAGAACCTGGCTGCATAACATGGAGGCAGTACCTTCCTCTCATCACCAAAAATTCAAGTTCCTGTTAGAGAACGAGAACGGCAGAATTGAGGTGATCACGGTCAGAGGCAACCAGCACATGGCGAAGCAATGCTTGATGGTTGTGGTGCCCGGAGAAGCAGAGCCAACGCAGGTGCATATGGCCGAGCTGGAGAGGGAAGCCAAACTTGAAGACGTCGGCCGAACCCCAGATCAAAAGAGCATTGAAGATCTGACCGAGATCAGGATCGATCCAAACAATCCTGAGAGATTTTTTTTGCTCGGGAGCCAACTCCCCGAAACTGAGAGGTCCGAGCTCTTAAACTTCTTGTTACAGAACAAGGAAGTTTTTGCTTAGACCCCTTATGAAATGCCTGGCGTCGATCCCGAGATCATGTGCCATAAGTTGAATGTGGACCCGAAGCACAAGCCTGTGGTCCATAAGGCTTGCAGAACGGGGATCCCACAAACAGAAGCCGTGATCGAGGAGGTCCAGAAGCTGCTGAAGGCCAAGGCGATTAGGGAGGTTCACTACCCGGATTTGTTGGCCAATACAGTGGTGGTCAAGAAAAAGAATGAAAAGTGGAGAGTCTGTGTCGACTTCATCGACCTCAACAAAGCATGCCCCAAGGACAACTTTTCACTCCCAAAGATCGACCAAATGATCGACGCCACTGCCAGGCATGACATGATGAGTTTCCTCGATGCTTACCGAGGTTACCATCAAATTCTAATGCATGGGCCTGATGAAGAAAAGACCGCATTCATAACACGTAGAGGCATCTACTGCTACAGGGTGATGTCATTTGGGTTAAAAAATGCGGGGGCAACTTACTAGAGGCTGATAATCAAGATGTTCCAGGCCTAGCTCGGCAGAAAAATGGAGGTATACATTGACGACATGGTTGTCAAGTCTAAAAGGTCACAGGACCACTTGGCAGACTTATGTCAAACATTTGATATTCTTAAAAAATCCCAGCTCAAGCTGAATGCATTCAAGTGTGCGTTTGGCGTCGGCTTCGGCAAATTCCTGGGAAGCCTGGTCACAAGAAGAGGAATTGAAGCAAACCCAGATCAGATCTCAACAATTCAAGGGATACAGAGCCCAACTACGGTAAAATAAGTTCAGAGGCTCACTGGCATGGCTGTCGCGCTCAATCGCTTCAACAGCCAAGCTTTCGGACAAGTGTCAATCCTTTTTTCAACTTTTGAAGAAAAGTTCGAAATTTCAATGGACTCCGAAGTGCGACCGAGCTATCAGCCAAGACAAGACTGATTAACTTCCTGAAAACAAGAATGAGACTCACAAAATCAGGCTGAAAATAACTCGGTTTTGGTTGTCTCCGGATGAAAAACTTTACAGGAAGTCTTATACCGGCCCTTACCTCTAGTGTATTCACCTAAGTAAGGTCGAAGACTTCCTCTATGAGATTCACGAAGGAATATGCGGAAGCCACATTGGGGGTCGGTCACTAACATACCGAGCTATCAGCTAAGGCTATTGGTGGCCTTATATGCAAAAGGACGCTCAACTATATGCCAAGAAATGCGAAAAGTGCTAGAAGTTCTCAGACTCGATCCATCGGTCATCACAGGATCTGAGCCCATTCTCTAGCCCATGGCATTTTACCCAATGGGGCTTGGACCTTGTTGGGCCACTCCACCGAGCTCCAAGGAATAAGAGGTGGCTAACAGTAGCGACCGATTATTTCACCAATTGGACAGAAGCCGAACCGTTGTCTTCCATCACCGAGCAAGACTCGAAAAACTTCGTGTGGAAGAACATCATCACAAGGTTTGGTGTCCCACGAGCTTTGGTCTTAGATAACGGGACTCAGTTTGACTCCAACCTCTTCAGAAACTTCTACCAGGAGCTCGGCATCAGAAACTACTATTCCATTCTGGCCTACCCACAAAGCAATGATCAAGCCGAAATCTCGAACAAGGTGGTGCTCGATGGATTCAAGAAGAGACTTGACCGAGCTAAGGGGAGATGGGTGGAAGAACTTCCGAGTGTCCTATGGGCATATAGGGCTACTCCAAGACGTTCCACTTCGACAACACCATTCTCCTTGGCCTTTGGAATGGAAGCCGTGATTTCGCTCGAGGTCGGCCTCCCAACTTTGCGGTTCGAGCTCTTAGATTAAGGGCAAAACGAAGTGAATCTGGCCCGGGAACTAGACCTAGCCGAAGAGCGAAGAGCGAAGAGACACAACAGCTATCCGCCTAGCTGCCTACCAGCAACAATTGGCTAGGGGTTACAACCAAAAGGTCAGAGAAAGGAAGTTCTCAGTTGGAGAATTGGTCTTAAAGAATACGCTTCTCGAAGATAAGAATCCCAATGAAGGCAAGCTGGCACTGAACTGGCATGGGCCATTCAAGGTGAGCTCGGTTGCCGGGCAATCAGCATACAAGCTTGAGGACATGTCTGGTAAAGAGTTACCACGGCCCTGGAATGGGACCCACCTCAAGAAGTATTATTTTTTAATTGTGTTCAACTTCTGAGATCAATAAAAGCAGTGTTTGTTGCTCTCAATTCTTGCCAAGTTATAGAACTCGACAATTACCTGCCTAACTGTTACGGAGCATTAGGAAAATGAAGCCTTAAATAGTAAAGGTGCAACGCCGAGTTAAAGAACTCGGTGGCTACTTCGGTGTTCGGAATTAAAATGTGTTTGGCTACGGAACCGAATATTCTATCACCAAGGTAAAAACCTTGTATTTCTTTAAGTTAAAGGACCTAATCAAATTTGATCCCATCGAGCTCTGTTAATGAACTAAGCTAAGCTACAGACAAATTTTGTATCCAAACACAAGTTTCTTGAGTTACAGAATTTTAAGAATAAACGTGGTCTCGGTTATTGAACCGAACAAATACTTAAACAAAATCGATTTCTTAAGCATGTAAGAGCTCGGTTAAAGAACCGAAGTCAAGCACGTGAAGAAATGTTTGGGGCCAAGCATGAAGAAGGAAAAGATGAAATTGTATTTATAAAAGAGGAGGTACAATGTTCAAACATTACATAAAATAAAAAAAAAGAAAAATACATCAAAGACATTTTTCTTCAAGCTTCGGCCCTCGCAGCGCCAGTATCAGCCTCGGTCAAAGCAGCTTCGAGAGGAGCCTCGGACGAAGAAAGGGCATAACTCGATTCTGACTCCGAGCCTAGGAACTTGGCTGGATTCTTATAAGTCGGGTGGTCCTCGGAGACTCCAGCTTCCTTCAATGCCGCCAGCCACCGGAGCTCCAATGCTTGGTCCCTCATAGTGAGGACCTGAGCCTTGTAAAGAGTTGTCGCCTCTGCCGCTCCTTCACTGAAAGCGGCATCAGTCTCCGACTGGAGTTTGGCTTCGACTTCCTCTTTTTTTACTCTCGAGCTCGGTTGCCCTCTTCTTTAGCGCCTTGATTTAGGCCTTCGCCGCATCAAGCTCGGTCCTGAGGCCACGGATCGTCTCCTCCTGCTCCTCCGCCTTTTTGTTGCTCCCCTCCAAAGCTGTCTTGAGATCTTTATTCTTCGTTTCCATCCTCAAGATCTTGGCACTGCTCTGCTGGACCCTCTCCAACGAGACTTAGCATTTCTGCACTATCTGTAAAGGAAATAGGCGTCAGAAAGCAATAACCAATATCAAATACTTAGTAAAATTTGTGGAAAGCTAAACTCACCGAGATGGCCGATTGCATTGTCGATGCTGTAAGTCCTGAGGATCCGAACCCTAGAGGGGGGGTGAATAGGGTGAGCTTCATTTATGACCAATTTTAACCAATTTTAACTACTTTAAAACAAACTAGTCACATGTGATGATTAATCATACAAGATGCGGAAGCTAACAAAAGAATCACCACAAAGCAATCACCATCACACAAGGATTTATAGTGGTTCGGCCTCAATGCCTACATCCACTACCGGCTTGTGAACCAACACCCCACCGGATTTCCACTATTTATGCTTTTCAATAGGCTAAGCAATAACCTTTACAATATGCTTTTCAAGGCTTAGCAATAACCTTTACAATGATGTTTTTCAAGGCTCAACATCAACCTATACACTATGCTTTTATAGGCTAAGCAATAACCTCTTCAACCACAAGGTTGGTTATCTCACTAAGTTAGTGTCTATAATACACTTGATGGAGATTCAATTAAGCTCATTACATTTGCCTCTAAAATAGGCGGATATGACAATGAAAATCTAATACACACACACACTATGAATGCAAAGATGAAAGTACATGATGTGTGTGTGTGTGAAGTCCTCAATCATTTTAAAAATGAAAGCTCATAAATATATGCCTAAGGCTTTTGAAAGTTTTAGCTCATAAAAACATTTATGATTGAGGAAAGAATGCAAGTCACATGTTAAAAGTAACAACTTGTTAATGATGTCAAAGATTCACAATTTGTATGAAATTAATTAGCTCTAAACATGTGATGCATAAGGATGTCAAACAAATCAACAATGTAGCTCAAAACATAAAATTAGATTTGATTGAAATAAGGGGACAAATCATATGTGATTATAAATACAACTTGAATATGATATACCAATCAATGCAAAGCAAGTTGTAAAACTTTAAAACAAATTCACATATGATTTGTAAAGATGTTGAATCCACAACATAAGATATATTTTGAAAGAGATTTTCTTATGATGAAAAACAACACCCAAAGATTCAACCAAGTATATGAATCATGTTACATATAATTTCAAAGATTCTTTCATTAACATGATCTACTTAGATTTACCAAATAAAGTACTACTCGGATTGAATCAATGGTGATGCATCCAAAACAATAGATCAATTCAAAATATAAAACATGCTAAGGATACAACACATCATAGGTTAACATGCTACAAAAGATTTATCAAAGATAAAACAAAACATGAAAACATATGATTTGTAAAGAAGTTGAATCCAAAACATAAGATAGTTTTGAAAGTGATTTCCTTATGATGGAAAACAACAACCAAAGATTCAACCAAGTATATGGATCATGTTACATCTAATTTCAAAGATGTTTCCATTAACATGATCTACTTAGATTTACCAAGGATAAAGTACTACTTGGATTGAATCAATGGTGATGTATCCAAAACAATAAATCAATTCAAAACATAAAACATGTTAAGGATACAACACAACATAGTTTATCATGCTACAAATGATTTACCAAAAATAAAACAAAGCATGAAAACATATGATTAAGGAAAGTAGAGCCTACTTGGTGATTTTACTTCATTAATCCAAGCTTTAGCTTTCCTAATGAACCCCTTCATCCCTTAGTTCATTTTCCTTTGAATATGCCTCAAAATCCCTCAAGGAGGGCCTTAAAATTTTTAACTTTTGGCAAAGGAATGAACTCATATTTATAGCAAAAACAGCCCAACGGCTAGTCCCCGGTCGACCTAGAAACAGGTTTCGGTCGACCGGGAACACACAACGGTCATATTTTTTACCATTGGTGCTTCAGGGCCATTTCTGCCTGTAGTGTTCCCGGTCGACCGGGACCTTTGGGCCGGTCGACCGGCCACACAGGCAGCTGACCCCCTGGGACCAAAAAATCCATATTTTGTAAAATTGAAGGTATATCTTTGAGGGGATTTTTGGGCCACTAAATCAAGCTTGGTAACATGTTTTAAATCAATCTAAGATGTTTAAAAAACATGAAACACAAAAAACCTAAAATGATTCGAAACTTTAAAACCAAATGCTAGCTTGATTTCTAAAAACTCTTTTCACAAATAAATGCATACAAAAGTGATTCTGAAAGTGATGAATGTATGCAAGGCACAAACCTAAATTCTCAATAAGATTTCTCAAAAGTAATGCACAAAGAATTAGGATTTCAAAAGAGTTTGAATTCTAAAATCAATGCATCCAAGTATAAAAACAAAACATGCATAAAACAATACTTTTTCAAATCTTAAAAGCAATGCATGTATAAAATCAGATTTCAAGGTTTTCTAAAACAATGCAAGTGTGAAAATTCAAATGATGCTTGAATGATTATGCATCCATCAAATTGCAATCTACAAAAACCCTAACAGATGCTAGCAATGTCACGTCATCGACCTCCCCGCCGCGAGATATGGTGAAGCACAGGGATGCCGATGACATGACATTGCTAGCGTCGACAATGCAATCAGCCATCTCGGTGAGTTTAACTTTCCACAAATTTTACTAAGTATTTGATCTCGGTTATTGCTTTCTGATACTTGTTTCCTTTACAGATAGTGCAGAAATACCAAGTCTCGTTGGAAAGGGTCCAGCAGAGCAGTGCCAAGATCTTGAGGATGGAAACGGAGAATAAAGTCCTCAAGACAGTTGATCATGAGCTCCAAGTGTAGAGCCGCGATGTAGTAATAAACTGGTGAGAACAGGTCGATCCACAGGGAGCAATGAAAACTAAGATTCCTTCTCAACTTATACCTGCCCTAAATAAAATCTAATTCTAGCCTAACAAACTAGAAAATTACAACCATCATTCCTACTTTCCAAAAATTAAATTAGTTACAATCCAATGAAAAGAAAACTTCCTAAATCTAAAAATTCTAAAATTGCTACAAAAGAACACACAAGTTAGAACATCAAGAATAAAAAGTACCAAAAATAAAACTAAGAAACCAAACTAGAAACAAAGAAACGTAAGTTAGAAAGTTAGTGATGCAACGTATGCAATGAGATGCTAAAAAATTCTAAGTCTGAAAAACTAGTATGCAGGGCTGCTTTTATACATGATTTATCCTAATTTAATGCAACCTAAAAATGATTTTAATGGCTTGGTTTTGAACTACAATGATGCATGAATCAAATAAAAAAAACGGAAGTGAAAAACGATTTAAAACGAATGAGATATGAGTGTATGAACATGACCTAAAAAAAAACTATGCAGAAACTCTGCACACAGGTGGGTCCGACCAGCCATGTTTGAGCCACTTGTTCACCATCTTTCCAAAATTATTTCTCTTTGAAATTCTAGGGTTTGAAAATACACTGATCAAAATTTAATTTCCCCAAGTTTCATCGAAAAATAATGTGTTTAGATCAGGTTTCTAATCGCAAACTTTTTACACAAAATCTGTCCAGAAATTCCTACATCAATGTGCTGAACTGTGCACTTTATATTGGAATCCGAATTTCCAAAAATTATTTGGCCGAGATTATTGGCTCAAATCTCTGATTTTTCTTTCTTATTCAATTTAAAACTTCGATTCCAGCAACTTAAACATGTCTAAACTCCACCAATATGAATATGCAAGCAATGCTAATTAGTTCCAACCATAAACTATGCACAGAATAAACATAAAATTGAATTGATCATAAAAATAAAGATAATAAACAAAAGTTCAAGAAATTAAATGTGTGGTAAAAACAAGAAAAGTAAATGTGTGGTTACAGAAATTTAAATGTGTGGAAGAACATAAATTTAAATGTGTGGAAGTGTATTCTCCTCTTTCAAAATTCTTTTCTAAGCGGGGTCATAATTTGAATAATGCTCTTAGGGCCTTTGGGTCGTCAGTCCAAACACTAACAAGAAAATAAACATAAAACAAGCACCAGTCACCCAAGGACAAGAAAGAAAAATTGAAAGAGTAAGAAACAATTTTACTAATATGCAAAGTCTTACATAAGATATAAAAAAATTAACAATGACAATTACATACTAGGATGAGACGCCTCTTCTAAATGAAAAACCCAAGGGTGTAGTGTGATTTCCGGCAAAATCTCCTTGAGGACTCAAATGGAGAGAAAGAGAGAGGAAGAAGATGGAGTGTAGTAGTAATTCTAGAGAGAGTTGGTCTATCTTCCCATGAGAGGAGAGGGAGGCTTATGCCTTCAATTTATAGATTTTTGTTCTCTTTTTTTCCTTCTTTATTCCAAGTTTGTAGCATGCAATCTTCTTTGTATGGCAAGTCATTTCCTTGGCCAACAAGTCTTCAAAGAAATAGCAAGATGAGTGAGATTTTTGGTGCTTTCCATGTGCAAAAATTGCAATCCCGAGTAGAAATTATAGCACCAACTTCAAAAGGCGATATATCGTGCACATATGGAATGATAGTTGTGCAATGGGGTGTGTGGGACCCATGTGGACGTCCAAAGGGATCTTGGGATATTTCTTTCCTTGTTTCTTGACTCTCCTTTCATTTTTTGTTTGCTTTCAAGCTTCTTTGATTGATTAGTCAACTCTTTTAGTACACTTTTCTTTCTTGAATTTCTTTCTTGATTTTTGAGTTTTCAAACTTAGTAAGAATTAGATCTTACCAAATTTGAAGTTTCCTTTCTTGATTTTGAAATTACAAATCTAGCTTTCTATTGTTGACTTTTCAAATTCTCCAAAAATATCAAGATATGTGGGTCCACCATGAAAGATGTCATACCCTTGATCTCTCTCAAATTTCACCAATGTAGGTTTCATTCTTGATTTCTCCTACACAAATTAAAACAAATGGATTCAAGAATAATTTTATGTAAGGAATTTAAATGGACAATGCATGGGACCCTACTTGATGCACCGAAAATAATTGACTTTCCAAAAATAAATTTCCAAAAATGGCAGGTTTCATGAATTTATGCAAAAAGTGTTATTTTTTAGCAAATTATGCATGAATGCACTACAATGGACCCTAAATGTATAAAAACATGATTTGTCACTAAATAAAGCTCTTTAATATCAATAAGCTCTTAAAATGGTCCAAAATGTGTATGAAAATGTGCACTTTTCAGGACTCATCACACCCCCAACTAGCATTTTGCTAGTCCCTAAGAAAAAGTGCGAAAAACATGAGGCTTTTATTAAGATCTAATCTAAATGCAATGTAATGAAACTGAACAAATGATTGCAACACCACTTTCGCTAGCACTCTCGACTGCATTTAGCATATGCAGTAAGCCCTTAAACCCCTAGGTTCTCCCTTGTGGACGAGTTGTGCCTCGTGAGGGTTTGTAGTGAATTTACCCACAAAATTCTCTATCTCTCTTTCTTTCTCTCTCTTTTAAATCAAAGGAACTTTTTCAAAAGAAGATTTACAAACACCAGATATTCTCAATTTTCAAAATTTTCAAAGCAAAGGCAAATTTGAACTCGATTCACAAATACCATCTTTTGGTCTGAAATTCTTGTATTCATGCTAATTTGATCGTGCACGGTGAAATATTGTGTATATGTAAAAACAAATAAGCTTCAAATGATCCGCCAAGATTCTCGTGAAAACAATTTTCAATCCAAAACTTTAGACCACCTAACCTTAGCAACGAAAAAAAATATTCCGCTCAAAGCAACCATGATGGCTTTCGCACTACTGTTTTTTCAAAGGCAGCAATTTTTTTTTAAACACACACATGTGACTATGCAATGAGTAGGTCCTTTAAGCTTCCTAAGTAACCCATATAACGAGCATTAGGCCAATGACTCCCAAAACAGATGTCTTTAGGGCACTAGGTATGTAAATACCTGTCACGACCCAAGACCGGGTCCACCGAACTAATCCGGGATCGGGACTAATGATGTACCACATCAGTTTAATGATACCATGCATTTATTTAATTTCCCATAGGTGTCTGCGGTGAGGATATCACAACCATAAATGAATATTTCTTTTAAGTGCGGAACCATGTAGCAAATCAAATAGTCAAACTATCCCTAGTCATGAAGACAATATCATAAGTATAAAATACTGTATCAGAATGAGCAATGATCATTAGCATGTTTCCCAAAAGTAAGTTAAAGTTTGAACAAAAGGTCATTTAGTTACATTCCCCAAAAATAGAGGCCAACAAAGGCCAATATAAACAAAACAATAACCCAAAAGAATGGTTAAACAGTTTCCCAAAATGTTACGTCTCACATAGCAACCAGATATCTAAATGGCATCATCAGCATGCCACTTAACTAGGGGTTACGGTTCACCAACCGCCTCCTCCAGCTCCTCCTCAAGGTAACCGGCAACGAGACCTGAGTACCAAAGAAAATAGGTCAGACACGACGGTCTGGCAAAAGGGTGACAACATACAGCAATATATAATAAACGAAATATCTTGGAAAGCATAAAAATATGTTTAAGCAATAACGTTCATAAAGGAGATAAATCATTTACTAGAAAACAAATAAGCAATATAAAACATGTAAGGTATCCAAGGAATCGGGAACTAACAAGATGACAATCACACAAAGCTAAGTCCTCTATCACCGTAGTGACAAGAGTATGACGGGACGTTGGTCTCAGTCACACAAGGTGAGGAGATTCAACGAAACATATATATATATACAATATAAATATACGGGACGGGACCACAGTAGCGAACCGGGTATCGGGACGGGACCACGGTAATAAACCGGGCATCGTAATCCAAACTGCAGCCGGCGGGACGGGAGGAGGATCTCCAAGTCGGTAGATCAAACCGACAAGGTTATCCAAGCTTAGTGATGCCGACTCATAGGTCAAATAACAAATTGAGACATGAACGAGTAAATCAAGTGCAAGTAAATGAACAGGCGGGGCAAGGATGCTCAAGGAATAACTTCCATTTCATGTGGTGCAATCCATTTCGGGACAAGTAACTGTTACTAGTGTAACTTCAATGCTTTCGGGAAAACAAGTCATGTAATGTAAATATCGGAAATGAGGGAATACAATGAACTATTACAATTTCGGGTAAAATATTGGTTTCAAGATTTATTTGAGGTGAATAGGGGTCCCGTATGTCGATTGTAATAATGACTTGGTACTCCTTGAGTTTGAAGACATTCCGGGCTCCTTATACACTTCACGATTTTCAAAACTTTAAATGAACTTATAGATAGTACTAGACGGTATGATTAAAAATCAACACTATAGACAATCCAATCCTATGCATCATGTTAATCCTGAAGCATCGTATAACCTATTCAGTCACCAAAAGGGATAGGATTCGCGATACCCAAGGAAACGGACTTCGCGCATAGATATAAGGAAGGTATTGCATTATCCCGTATCGTTCAATATTAAATTAGATTGGTTTCCGATGCAACCGGACTAACCGTGAAGAACGTCGGCTCAAGACATCCTCACATATAGTCAAATGAGTCCAAGAAGGGGTAGCCAAGTCCCACCTAAGTCCATCCAAAAATAGGGTAAAAATCCCACCCAACAAGGATTTCTCAGTTGGCCCGGTCGACCTGGTCAAGGCCCGGTCGACCCCGTACACAGCAGCCCCGGTCGACCTGAGAAAGTCAGGTCGACCGGGTCCCTGTATGCCCGGTCAACAGAGCCCATGGCCGGTCGACCGGCAATTGTAACTGAAATGGGTAAACAGTGTTTTGGTCAGGCTCCCAGGGAACCTGACCCTGTGTCGCCGGTAGACCGAGCCCCCGTGCGGTCGACCGTGTACACTGCGGAACAGAACCTAGGTTCTGTTCTGCAATGGGTTGGGTCCTCCTCTTTTCCCTCCTTTCAACACTTATACAACCACCACAAGACTAGAGATAAAGAAAACTATAAACCCATGTTTCCAATGTTAGGAATTTTGTAGATTGCAATTTGATGGATGCATTATCATTCAAGCATCATTTGATTTACACACATATGCATTGATTTATAAAAACTTGAAATCTTGATTTATTCATGCATTGCTTTTAAGATTTGTAAAAGTATCAATTTATGCATGATTTGTTTTTAATCTTGGATGCATTTGTTTTTTAAAAAAAGAGTTTTTAGAAATCAAGCAAGCCTTTGTTTTTAAAGTTTTGAATCAGTTTAGGCTTTTTATGTTTCATGTTTTAAAAACCCTTAGAATAATTTAAAACATGTTTTTCAAGCTTGATTTAATAGCCCAAAAAGTTCCCCCAAGAAAAACCTTCAAATATGCTCTTTTGGGGAATTTTTTGTCCCAGAAGGTCAACCTGCCTGTGTGGCAGGTCGACCTGGCCAGTGACCCGGGTCGACCTGGCACACTACAGGTCGACTGGGTCCTGAAGCTCCAACGGTTTGATTTCTAGCCATTGTGAGTACCAGGTCGACCCGGCCATGTTTCCAGGTCGACCAGGGACTAGCCGTTGGGCTGTTTTGGCTATAAATATGAGTTCTTTCCTTTGCCAAAAGTTGGAAATTTTAAGGCCCTCCTTGAGGGGTTTTGAGGCAAATCAAAGGGAAATGAACTAAGGGATGAAAGAGACCATTAGGAAAGCTAAAGCTTGGATTAATGAGTTAAATCGCCAAGTAAGCTCTACTTTCCTTAACCATATGTTGTCATGCTTTGTTTTATTTTTGGTAAATCTTTTGTAGCATGATATACTATGTTTTGTTGTATCCTTAACATGTTTATGTTTTGAATTGATTCATTGTTTTGGATGCATCACCATTGATTCAATCCAAGTAGTACTTGAATTGGTAAAACTAAGTAGATCATGTTAATGGAAAAATCTTTGAAATTATATGTAACATGATCCATATACTTGGTTGAATCTTTGGTTGTTGTTTTCCATCATAAGAAGATCACTTTCAAATATATCTTATGTTTTGGATTCAACATGTTTACAAATCATATGTTTTCATGTTTTGCTCTAATTATTGGTAAATCCTTTCTAGCATGATAAACTATGATTTGTTGTATCCTTAACATGTTTTATGTTTTGAATAGATCTATTATTTTGGATGCATCACCATTTGATTCAATCCAAGTAGTACTTGAATTGGTAAAACTAAGTAGATCATGTTAATGGAAAAATCTTTGAAATTATATGTAACATGATTCATATACTTGGTTGAATCTTTGGGTGTTGTTTTTCATCATAAAAAAATCTCTTTCAAAATATATCTTATGTTGTGGATTCAACATCTTTACAAATCATATGTAAATTTGTTTTAAAGTTTCACAACTTGCCTTACTTTGATAGGTATATCATATTCAAGTTGTATTTATAATTACATATGATTTGTCCCCTAATTTCAATCAAATCTATTTTTATGTTTTGAGCTACATTGTTGATTTGATTGACATCCCTATGCTTCACATGTTTTGTTCTTAGATTTTCACAACTTGTTTTGAATATCTTTTACAAGTTACTTTTAACATGTGATTAGCATTTCCTCAATCATAAATGTTTTATGAGCTAAAACTTTCAAAAGCCTTAGGCATACATTTATGAGCTTTCATTTTCAAATTGATTGAGGACATCACACACACACATCATAAGCATACATCTTCGCATTCATTTAGTGTGTGTGTGAGTTAGTTTTTCACTTCCATATCCGCCTAATTAAGAGGCATTGTAATGAGCTTAATTGAATCTCCATCAAGTGTATTATAGACACTAACTTAGTGAGATAACAAATCTTATGGTTGAAGAGGTTATTGCTTAGCCTATAAAAGCATAATGTATAGGTTGATGTTAAGCCTTGAAAAACATCATTGTAAATGTTATTGCTTAGCCTTGAAAAGCATATTGTAAAGGTTATTGTTTAGCCTATTGAAAAGCATAAATAGTGGAAATCCGGTGGGGTGTTGGATCACAAGCCGGTAGTGGATGTAGGCATTGAGGCCGAACCACTATAAATCCTTGTGTGATGGTGCTTGCTTTATGGTGATTGTTTTTATTAAGCTTCCGCATTTTGTTTGATAATCATCACTTGTGACTAGTTTGTTTTAAAGAAGTTAAAATTGGTTAAAATTGGTCATAAATGAAGCTCACCCTATTCACCCCCCCTCTAGGGTTCGGGTCCCCGGACTTACATCCAAGGCATTAAATGAGCTAGCAAGATGCATTATGAGCATTTATTTCAACAATGCAAATCAATAAAAGCATGAGTAAATCATTAATATTTCACCAAATCATTTAAAACTCAAAACACCTAATCATCCACTTGCCTTAGGTCCAAGCTAGCAAAAACCAAGACTCTAATCACCTCTTAAGCTCAATTCCAAGCTACAAGCAAAAACCCCCAAAACAAACCCTAAAATGGGTTAAACAAAGAATAAAGAAGATAGAACTCACAATAATGAAAATGGAGCTTCTCAAGGACTAGCGGAACACAAATCTAGAAGATAGAGAATATTGCTTACTTGGATGACCTTCAAATGGAAAGAGTTAGCTCAAAGAAGATCTTGAAATGAGAGGTTTCCTTCACAAATGGTATCAATATGTAGCCTTCAAGATGAGGAAGAGAATGGTGAAGTCTATTTTGATGTTGATGCAAGTTTGGTGGGAGATTGAGATGGAGAGAGCAAGAAGAAGAAGAGAAAGTTGCCAAAGCAAACCCTAGGTTCTCTTTTGTGTTGGAAAAGGGAAATGGAAGATGGGTTTCTCCTTATATAAGCAATGAGAATGGGTCCCACTACTTAAGAACTCTTTGGGCTAAAATCATGTCTTTCGGGACTTCAAATGAATTCGGCGAAGAAGGAAGAAATGATCGCCGAAATATCTAGATTCCAAAAAGTATATGTTTCGCGGGTTTCGGGGATATCAAGTTTTGGGTACAGGTTTAGTGTAAAAAGACTTTTTGCCATCAAGGCTAGGAAATCGGGTTTCGGGGTCTCGAATGGGAACGAGATCAATATGAAAGTTGTAAGGATCAATAAGATAAATGAAACAAGATAAGAACGCAATTCAAAATGATTCTGAAAAATCCCAAGTAAATGCAAAGTCATAAGGGGAACCACCAACGGGCCCCACTAGTTACCAAAGCACTCAAAGTTGCCCAAAACTAAAACAAAAGTTATTCCAAACCCAACTTAGCCAAAATCACTAATCAAGCTTAGAACTAACACACGAATTAATCAACACTAATCGGATTCACTCGGGTCGGGGTCTTACAATACCCCTACGGGCTTACTGGCCCAGGTTAAAAAGGCTACGAATACAAACTAGTCACACAACTTTTTATTCTTTTCAACACTTTTTTTTTTCTTATTTTTCTCTTTTTTTTAACGGTCCCCAACAATAGGCAGCCCTTTCCATGTGCCCGAATTAATTCAATGGTTTGTGGCTAATCAAACCACCCATATGAACCAGGAAACTGTAAAACTAAGGGTCGATTTTCCATCATATTTTCAATCCAATCGTCAAAGAAAACGGAAATCATGGCTAGGCATTCAAAAACTTTGAAAACATATATAGACTGTGTAAAAGTGGGGGGATCAAAATTCAGCACTTTTTCCAAAAATCCTTTCCATAAACAAAATAGTAAACCATTGCTCTCCTTTTTGCCCAAAGCACCAAAAATTCCAAAGTTCAAGGTATCTTTGTTTCATAAAAATCCTCTCGAAGTTTCCCTTTAAAAAATAAAATAGAAGTAGCAATTTTTTTCTTTTCAAAGAAACAACAAAAAAGAATGTAAAACTTTTGTCCAAAGATGAACAAGTGTGCTTGTTCCCACCCCCCAACCTAAGATGAACATCGTCCTCGATGTTATGCATGTAGTGCAAAAGGTAAATATAACAGGAGGAAAGTAAATGACAAGAGGGTAAAGGGGAAGAAGTCACCTAAATATGCAGCTTTTTTCGATCTCTGTCCATAGTGAGACAAAACAAAGAAAAAAAAACGGAAAGAAGCTACTCTACTAAAAGAAAAGAAAATTCTACAATAAAAAGAAAGGAAAATCCTACACTACTTGATCCGAATCCATGAATCCACCCGGATCCCAAATGAAATTTTCCTCCACACAAATCACAAGGAGCACAGAAAGAGATGTTACTATGGGAACGTGAATCACATTGAGCATAAGGACCACATGATGTATGGTGTAAAAGTGTGGAAAAAGGACTACTATGAAAAATGATTCCTCCTCCCTTAAAAATGGGTCTTTGAATGGAAGGAGAGGAGGACGCAATGAACAACTGGGTGGCCCCATGTCCTCCCATGCCACAAATTCTTTTGACCTAATTTCCACAATGTCCATAGGCACGGGCTCAAATGATTCCAAAGTGTTCCACTCGAAGGTCTAAATAGGACCACACTCTAATTCCAGGAGTTTTTCTTAATTACATTGAGGGCTAAGAAATGTGATGGCAATTTCTCTTATGGTCAGATCATCAGATTTCATAAAGAATTCAGTACATGATTCCAAGGATTCCACATTGTCCGAATTAGAAATCTGAAAAATGGGGTCATCCTCCCAATAGTAATCTTGCATTTGGGGCTCATTGGGCGCATTCGCGGGTCCATCAAATAATGGGAAAATCAATTTCTAGGAAATCCGCAATTCCAGAATCATCAAAAGAATTGGACCCAAAGTAAGGATCAACATAGAAGGGCACAGTATCTTCTTCGAAGGGGTCCACATTCTCATTCGGATCAGACAAGTGAGGGTTGGAGGAATTTGGCTCATAGGGTTCATAATCTGATTCATGCAGCGCAACATCATCCATATCCACAGGTGCACCCTTGAATATCCTCTGCATATTTGCGCAATCCATATCCGTCGGATTTTCAATGAGTGATGGATCATCATGTTGAAATTCATTCTCACTACCAGGGGTGTCATTTACTTTTTACATTTGAAGTGCAGTTTGACTAATTGAAGTCATTAGTCTTTCCATGGATTATGCATTGCTCTGTATGGATTGCATGGTGTTTTGCGTGAACGTGATGAATCTGGCTAAAGTGTCTTCCAAGGAGCCCTACGGGGGGGGGGGGGGGGGGGTGGTGGTGGTGGTGGTGGTGGTTCATATGACCATTCAGGTGGTGGGGAGTCATTTGGTGCATATGAATAAGGGGAAGAATGGGCTGAATATAAAAGATCCTGTGAGGGGTAATCATATGACCCACCCAGAGTAAATTCTTGCAGATAAGAATTTCTCATTTCAAACCCATCTTGCCAATTGTCAAGAGCCTGATTCCCTAGGCTACTCATGTTACTCAATTCATCGTGGCAAGGCCATTGATTTGCATTTGATTCTGCTTGCCATTGAATTCCCACATCCATATTTGAAGGAGCGAATGAGTGTGTAGGGGTATGAGCAATCATGTGGGGCATGAGCATAGTGATTGGCCCACTTCCGCCCATATGTGGAACCTCTTTCCAACAAACAAGTTATTTGATGTATATTTGCATTCCATTCTTGTTCACGCAACTCCCTTAGGGATTTGTGATTATTTGAAGCATCATCGGAGTTGCTTTGATAAAATCCCCACTTATTCGTATATGAGTTAATGTAAGTTGACAGACACGTATCTGTGGGGTGTAGGTACTCACGCCAGGACTTCTTTGGGCTATCATTATTGATTTTGCCCTCATTGGTTTGTCCAGAATTTGGTCACCTCATGTTTGTAGATTTCCATTGGTCCATTTTTTTGGAATCACTTCTTCTTGGTTTTTTTTTTTTTTAAGTGACAAAGGAAAGGAAACTAGCCTACACTTGCAGCAACTAAGTAAATTCCTAAAGTTGAAAAGTTTACTTAAGTTCACCAACTCGGCCCTATGAAACCAACCCGGCCAGTTCAGCCCCCTAGTAAGGGTAGGATCACGAATGGACCCATTTGAAGGACCCTTGCCTAGAACAGTCTAGTTGTCTCCACACTCTGGACAAAGCTTTGCTTTGGCACCGAGATGATCAAGGACAGCGATTAGGTCACTTTGGTTAACTTTCTTCTAAAAAGATTTAAAACAAGTTGAGAAAAATAAAGTAACTTTGCCAATTTTAAAAAGTTTTCTAAAAAAAATTTCAATGATGTGTCCTTTCTAATTAGCAATCCATGCACTTTCCTAATCCAATTTAGGGCGGTTTAACATTCCATGCATGCACTTCTTAATCAAAAAAGATGCAAAAAATAGCACGCCCATAAAACAATGTAAATAAGAAAAGTTAGAGAAGTTACCTTATATGGCGCTTCCCGGCCACAGCGCCAAAAACTTGATCGTGAGCTCCAAGTGTAGAGCCGCGATGTAGTAATAAACTGGTGAGAACAGGTCGATCCACAGGGAGCAATGAAAACTAAGATTCCTTCTCAACTTATACCTGCCCTAAATAAAATCTAATTCTAGCCTAACAAACTAGAAAATTACAACCATCATTCCTACTTTCCAAAAATTAAATTAGTTACAATCCAATGAAAAGAAAACTTCCTAAATCTAAAAATTCTAAAATTGCTACAAAAGAACACACAAGTTAGAACATCAAGAATAAAAAGTACCAAAAATAAAACTAAGAAACCAAACTAGAAACAAAGAAACGTAAGTTAGAAAGTTAGTGATGCAACGTATGCAATGAGATGCTAAAAAATTCTAAGTCTGAAAAACTAGTATGCAGGGCTGCTTTTATACATGATTTATCCTAATTTAATGCAACCTAAAAATGATTTTAATGGCTTGGTTTTGAACTACAATGATGCATGAATCAAATAAAAAAAACGGAAGTGAAAAACGATTTAAAACGAATGAGATATGAGTGTATGAACATGACCTAAAAAAAAACTATGCAGAAACTCTGCACACAGGTGGGTCCGACCAGCCATGTTTGAGCCACTTGTTCACCATCTTTCCAAAATTATTTCTCTTTGAAATTCTAGGGTTTGAAAATACACTGATCAAAATTTAATTTCCCCAAGTTTCATCGAAAAATAATGTGTTTAGATCAGGTTTCTAATCGCAAACTTTTTACACAAAATCTGTCCAGAAATTCCTACATCAATGTGCTGAACTGTGCACTTTATATTGGAATCCGAATTTCCAAAAATTATTTGGCCGAGATTATTGGCTCAAATCTCTGATTTTTCTTTCTTATTCAATTTAAAACTTCGATTCCAGCAACTTAAACATGTCTAAACTCCACCAATATGAATATGCAAGCAATGCTAATTAGTTCCAACCATAAACTATGCACAGAATAAACATAAAATTGAATTGATCATAAAAATAAAGATAATAAACAAAAGTTCAAGAAATTAAATGTGTGGTAAAAACAAGAAAAGTAAATGTGTGGTTACAGAAATTTAAATGTGTGGAAGAACATAAATTTAAATGTGTGGAAGTGTATTCTCCTCTTTCAAAATTCTTTTCTAAGCGGGGTCATAATTTGAATAATGCTCTTAGGGCCTTTGGGTCGTCAGTCCAAACACTAACAAGAAAATAAACATAAAACAAGCACCAGTCACCCAAGGACAAGAAAGAAAAATTGAAAGAGTAAGAAACAATTTTACTAATATGCAAAGTCTTACATAAGATATAAAAAAATTAACAATGACAATTACATACTAGGATGAGACGCCTCTTCTAAATGAAAAACCCAAGGGTGTAGTGTGATTTCCGGCAAAATCTCCTTGAGGACTCAAATGGAGAGAAAGAGAGAGGAAGAAGATGGAGTGTAGTAGTAATTCTAGAGAGAGTTGGTCTATCTTCCCATGAGAGGAGAGGGAGGCTTATGCCTTCAATTTATAGATTTTTGTTCTCTTTTTTTCCTTCTTTATTCCAAGTTTGTAGCATGCAATCTTCTTTGTATGGCAAGTCATTTCCTTGGCCAACAAGTCTTCAAAGAAATAGCAAGGTGAGTGAGAGATTTTTGGTGCTTTCCATTTGCAAAAATTGCACTCCCGAGTAGAAATTATAGCACCAACTTCAAAAGGTTATATCTTCCTCGTTTTAGCTCCGATTGACACAATCTTGAGTTCTAAAGATATCTACTCGAAAAGAGCTTTCCAATGGAGTGTATGGATTGTTCCAATTCGATGGCTGGATTAAGAGTTATGACCAATTTAATTCTGCTGCCTCTGAAAAATCCAAAAATAATTGTGCACATATGGAATGATAGTTGTGCAATGGGGTGTGTGGGACCCATGTGGACATCCAAAGGGATCTTGGGATATTTCTTTCCTTGTTTCTTGACTCTCCTTCCATTTTTGGTTTGCTTTCAAGTTTCTTTGATTGATTAGTCAACTCTTTTAGTACACTTTCCTTTCTTGAATTTCTTTCTTGATTTTTGAGTTTTCAAACTTAGTAAGAATTAGATCTTACCAAATTTGAAGTTTCCTTTCTTGATTTTGAAATTACAAATCTAGCTTTCCATTGTTGACTTTTCAAATTCTCTAAAAATATCAAGATATGTGGGTCCACCACGAAAGATGTCCTACCCTTGATCTCTCTCAAATTTCACCAATGTAGGTCTCATTCTTGATTTCTCCTACACAAATTAAAACAAATGGATTCAAGAATAATTTTATGTAAGGAATTTAGATGGACAATGCACGGGACCCTACTTGATGTACCGAAAATAATTGACTTTCCAAAAATAAATCTCCAAAAATGGCAGGTTTCATGAATTTATGCAAAAAGTGTGATTTTTGAGTAAATTATGCATGAACTACAATGGACCCTAAATGCATAAAAACATGATTTTTCACTAAATAAAACTCTTTAATATCAATAAGCTATTAAAATGGTCTAAAATGTGTATGAAAATGTTTACTTTTCAGGACTCATCAACAGCTTTGGAGGGGAGTAATAAAAAGGCGGAGGAGCAGGAGGAGATGATCTGCGGCCTCAGGACCGAGCTTGATGCGGCGAAGGCCGAAATCGAGGAGCTAAAGAAGAGGGCAACCGAGTTCGAGAGTCAAAAAGAGGAAGTCGAAGCCAAACTCCAGTTGGAGACTGATGCCGCTTTCAGTGAAGGAGTGGCGGAGGCGACAACTCTTTACGAGGCTCAGGTCCTCACTGCGAGGGACCAAGCATGGCAGTTCGGGTGGCTGGCGGCATTGAAGGAAGCTGGAGTCTCTGAGGACCACCCGACTTATAAGAATCTAGCCAAGTTCCCAAGCTCGGAGTCGGAACCAAGTTCTGCCCTTTCTTCGTCCGAGGCTCCTCCCGAAGCTGCTGCGACTGAGGTTGATACTGGCGCTGCGAGGGCCGAAGCTTGAAGAAAAATGTCTGTGATGTATTTTTCTTTTTTATTTTATGTAATGGTTGAACATTGTACCTCCTCTTTTATAAATACAATTTCATCTTTTCCTTCTTCATGCTTGCCCCTAAACATTTCTTCATGTGCTTGACTTCGGTTCTTTAACCGAGCTCTTCCATGCTTAGGAAATCGATTTCGTTTTAGTATTTGAGTTCGGTTCAACAACCGAGACCACGTTTATTCTTAAGTTCTGTAACTCAAGAAACTTGTGTTTGGATACAAAATTTGTTCGTAGCGTAGCTTAGTTCATTAACCGAGCTCGATGGGAGCAAATTGGATTAGGTCCTTTAACTTAAAGAAATACAAGGTTTTTACCTCGGTGATAGAATATTCGGTTTCGTAACCAAACACATTTCAATTCTGAACACTGAAGTAGCCACCGAGTTCTTTAACTCGGCGTTATGCCTTAACTATTTAAGGCTTCATTTTCCTAATGCTCCGTAGCAGTCAGGTAGGTAATTGCCGAGTTCTATAACTTGGCGAGAATTGAGAGCAACAAAGACTGCTTTTATTGATCTCGGAAATTGAATCCAATTAAAAAATAATACTTCTTGAGGTGGGTCGCATTCCACACCCATGGTAACTCTTTACCAAACATGTCCTCAAGCCTGTATGCTGATTGCCTGGCAATCGAGATCACCTTGAATGGCCCATGCTAGTTTGGTGCCAGCTTGCCTTCATTGGGATTCTTATCCCTGGGAAGCATCTTCTTTAAGACCAATTCTCCAACCGAGAACTTCCTTTCTCTGAGCTTTTGGTTGTAACCCCTAGCCAGTTGTTGCTGGTAGGCAACTGGGCGGATAACTATTGCGTCTCTTCGCTTTTCGACTAGATTCATTTCTCGGGCCAGATTCACTTCGTTTTGGCCTTGATCGAAGAGCTCGGACCTCAAAGTTGGGAGACCGACCTCGAGCGGGATCACGACTTCCATTCCAAAGGCCAAGGAGAAAGGTGTTGCTAAAGTGGAACATCTTGGAGTAGTCTTATATGCTCATAGGGCACTCGGAAGTTCGGGCGTTCTCGGAGACTGGATCCTCCACGTTTAGCGGCCTACCGGGCCCGAGTTGAAGGCTCAATCTCCAAGGAGCCGGCGTGGTAAACTGGGTGACCGCGGCGTCACTAGGACCCCGCTCAACTTGGCCCTCGAGCCTGGCCCTTTTCTCCACTCGAGCCTCCCCCTACACAGTTTCGACAGGACGCTGCTGAACTTCCGAGCTCGTAGACAGAACCGGCACGGGAACATTTGTTGTAGCAGAGGTCGAGGGGACCGAAGGGGCACGAGGAGCTCGGCCTCTAAAGCCAGAGCTCCTAAATCCTTGATAGCCATAGGGGGTCGTCGTCGTTGCATGTCGTCTTCCTCCCCTAAGCTAGAAGAAGAACTGGACACGTGGGCCGCTTGCTGCGATCCCCTTGAGGTCTCGAAAGGCTTGGAGTTGGACCTCGAAGTACTTACGGGAGCAGAAGTACTTGCGGGAGCGGTCTGAGCTTCGGTGTCGGTCAAAGGCCCTTCTACTTTGGCCTGATCTTCTCTCCTCGCCTGAGGTTGGCCAGTCCTCCTCTTAATAAATGAGTGGTACCTTGGCTCGTAATTCAAAAGAGAGCAGGCAACGCGGCCAGAGTGGCCTCGGTAGTAATACAGAGCTCGAAACCAAGCTTCGTTTCTCGCCTAGCCGACCCGTTTGGCCTCCTATCTTCTCTGATGGATGTCTACACGGCAAACAGGAAACATTAGTTCGGCGGAAAAAGAAAATGAAAAAGAGAAATGCAAAGAAAACTTAAAAAGAGTAAGTATTTACTTGGAGGGGTCCCGAAGCCACGGGGAACTCTGTATGCCCTCTCCACCTCGGACTTGGCGGCCGCTGTGAATTCCCAATTGCCCAAGATGAACAGGCAGTCGTCACCAGCGTACTTGTTGAAGTCCTCCAAGGCGTTGATGATATACTCTCGGTTCGCCTTACCTCGGAGGTAATAGGTGTTATCACCTCCATACTTGTATAGGTCGTAGGCACCTCGATATCATGGATGCCGAGGTTAATATCGAGGATCCTGTTGAGCTCGGCAACGACCATTATGATCTTGAAGCAGTTAGGCATCAACTGGCAGGGCAGAGACGCCATTTGCTAAGGCATGCCCTAAGGAGTGGATGAAAGGGGAACAGAATCCCACCCTCAGGTAACCAGAGGGAACGACATACAGCTGTTGGTGAAGGTGTGGCCATCAAAAGGGTTTTCGGGGTCGTCTAACCTAATCTGGACATCGTCAGATACCCTGTACTTAGCCCTAAACTCTGCGATGGCCGCTGGGGTTTCCAACCAGTGCCTATAGATACCCATTCCTAAAGTTTGGAGAAACTAGAAGGGTGAAGGGTGAAACTTGAAAAAGGAAAAAAGGAGGAGGAAACCCTAAACGAAAGAAGAAAATGGAAGTAAACAAGACGAGAAAGGGAAGACTTACTAAAAGGGAGACATATGGAGTTAGACTCGAAGGATGTGGAAATCTCGACCTCGGCGCAAAATCTCTCTGCAAACCCTCTTTCTTCTCCGAATGCGAAAGTGGGGAATGAGAGAGAGGCACCTCTATTTATAATGGCAAGAGGTGTCGTTTCGAATTTCAAGGACACGGACCGTTTCGAGTACTGAGCACGTCTCTTCGAAACGACTGGATGACCAATCAGGCACGTGCTATTAATCAACTCGGGCAGGCGAAGCGATATCGACGTGCTATTAATCACCTTGGGCAAATGGAGCGACATCGTGATAGGGATCAGATGTCATCAGCCGACATCGAGTTGCAATACGATATGAGCTTCAAGCCTAATATCCAGAAGGTTCTACTATTATAGTACTTAGCTCCAAGCCCCAAAGAGTTATAGAACTCCCAAACCTCAAAGAGTTATAGAACTCTAAGAAGTCGGAAGCTAGGGGTAATTGTGTGGGACATTTTCCTAATACCGAGATTATGTTAATTTTGGTAAGAGTACCAGCTAAGCATACTTGATTTTGGCCTTTTCCATCTCGGCAATAGTGCCAAAATACTTCTATATCGAGGTCACACCTGACCTCGGCATCATCTTCAGTTCGGTTCGGTTAGCCGGGACAGGCACTGACTCTTAGTCAATCGTGATTGTACTCCAATAGAGAAGACTCAACTACATTACAAAATGTGTTGATTGATGGTGACATGCATCGGATCGAGATAAGAAGTTATAATTATCCGGTAGCTACGTCTACATCAAGGTAAGGTCCGATAAGACTCTGCCTCTAAGGTCAACCAGGGTAAGGTCCAATGTGACTTTACTCCTAAGACGTTAGGGTAAGGTCTGATGGGACCTTACCCCCAAAACTCAACTCTTGGCTTATATATACAAGGAGTAAATCCAGAAGAGGTACGCAACGTTTTACACCCATCCTCTAGACTCTCCCTTCTTCTTCATCCTTTGTCTAGCTGCTAAACTAACTAAGGCATCGGAGTGTCTTTGACTGACTGTAGCTAGGGTCTCTGACCTTTGCTTCTCCTTCCCTTTCAGGTTTTAGGCATTTGATCATTCCTAAGAAATTCTATATCCATATAAACAAGCTTGTAAATATTTAGGCACTTACAGTTGGTATGTCATTTAAGCCTGTTGTACCCTTGTGATCCATAGCAATTTGGATTGCAAACTAGGGGCCTACACAGGACTGATGCTTTTTTGTTAGGGAGAAAGATTGAGGGATTTCCAGTCAAACTTATTGGTATTAAAATGAGAGATGCGATGCAGTGAATGTTAAATCTCAAGATCATCCAATAGTCTTATTAAGAAAGAGGAGTCCAGATGTTGTGTCAACCATTTTTAAAATATAGAAGAAACAGTAAATCACACCCTTGGATATGTGTATGTGCATCTGTGTTCGTATTTACATATAGAAATATTCAGATAAAAACTTTCTACTTGTGGCCCATCTAGGGTTGTAAACGAGTCGGTTCCGGTCCAGGTCCATAGGGGACCCAGAATTGTAACCGTTAAGAAAAAAGTGGAACTGGAACTGGATCCGGAACCGTTTCGGAATTGGTTTCTTGGTTCCGGAACTGAAACCAGAAACATATATGAGACGGGTTTGGATCCAGGTTTGGGTCTAGATAAAAAATTATATTAAGAAAAAATGATTTTTAGGAGAAATTTTCGAAAAATGAGGTAATATGTCGGGTCTCGGGTCCATAAGTCCGAACCGAGGTGGAACCGGATCCGGACCCATTTACTTATCAGGGCCCAAATAAGGACCCAGCCCTGGTTTTTAACGGGTCAGAACTTCCGTATAATCGGAGAATCATTGACCCATTTACATCTCTAAGCCTACCTATATAAGAACAAGTCACCAAATACACAATCCCCTTTGAATTGCCACAAGCCCAGATGTGAAACTCTTTGAACCATGATAAACCATTGGACTAAAAATCCACAAATAAATTATGCATTCTAAAACCATTTAATTTATGGGTCATAGATTAAGAGGTTAGGATTATATAATATACTCGTAAGTCTCATTGACAATTTTCATCCCTCACCTTCCTCATGATTGGAATGACTTGGGTGGGCCTCGGGTGCACGTTCTTAGAATATTGTATATGGATGTGCTCACCACAATAAAGCTGTTTCTGTATGCACACAATTCTGTGGTCATGACCCTGTGTCATTTGTATAGTCAATCAAGAAGGAGCAACATGCCATGCAAAACGGGAACGTTATGGATACTATTTTCCAAAACAGCTTGTTTGATTATTCCAATCCATAACAATAGACGGCATTGAAACCGCCTTCTTATGACATTGCTCCTCCTTAACTAACCATAGGAAATTTCTTATTTTTCATGTCTCTTTGGATCTGTTTGTTTGCATAAAATACAACATAAGAGTTGATGCTATGCGTGATTAAAAGTAATATTAAGAAATTAAAATCAAATAACCTTTCCTTTCAAAGAAATAAAATCAAGGAAGATAGAAAATGAATTCCTAATATTCAATTCTCATGTATGCTCCAAGTGGTTGAGTTTTATACCTGAATGTTTAATGCCATAAGTGTCCCATAAAATATAAATTCAAGCCCTTCTCATATATGTATGTATATCTGGGTGCCAAATTCTTAAAAATAGCGCACCCTTTGGCTTTGCATTTTGCATGGCTTTTTTCCTGTGAAGGGACCACAGTGATTGATCCAATTCCTCCAATAGAGAACATAACATTATGAATTATCACTAGTCCCAAACTGAAGTAATTTTTATATTTCCCACCGGCACTCAAAACAACATTACTGTAAAATTAAGAAGATATTCCTTTCACATTCCATGTGAGGACCAATGCAAAACCTCATCCCACCCTAACCTTGACCCACAAACACATTTGGGTTTTCCTCCCCTTTTTAAAGAAATGAAGACCCAAGGCATCATGCAAGCAGCAGTCTTATGGCCCCACTTATACCTTTCCATTTTCACATATCACAAATTATTAACGTGCATCTAGATGAGCTCCACAAACCATGGCCCGATTTGATTTAGAATGGTCTAACCATGTATAGTTATATACGTATGAGTCATCACATAAAGTTGGCCACATTGTTATTGCCAAATAAGGTCAAATCTTGATTAATAATATACGAGCTCTTCCTTTTAAACCGTTTAAGTTGTAGCTCCACACTATTTTGTCTATATTATACTTGAGTTTTTCTTTTTAAGAAATCAGATTAACCATTGAATTAAAGAAAAACGTGAGCTTATATTTATTTATTTTTTTTTATTATTATTATTATTTTTTTTTGGGGGGGGGGGGGGGATATTTATTTATTTATTATTATTATTATTATTATTTTTTTTTTGGGGGGGGGGGGATGTAAATGCTAATAAATAATGACACCGTCACGTGGGTTCAAGCTTGTGGTAGGAATTGTCCACTTTTATTGTATAAATAATTAAATCCTCCTTATGAAGAATCTAATTGTTCATTAGATGCACATCCTTTTTCTCTAAATGTATAACTTTTTTTAGTCCAATCAAAGTTATATTCACCAATGGATTTGGGAAATATAATTTAATCATATCTCAAATGTGTCCAATCTTGTTAATTTAACTTTGAATGGTTGAGCAATGAATTTATTTTCTTTATTTAATTATGTGTTTTAAATGTGATCAATTTTATTATGAAAAATAAGGTATTTCTCTTTATTTAATGTAATTAATGTTTTCCCCATTGACAAACTAAAATCCATGTCAAATCGAGTGGTTTAGGCATTCGTGAAGAAATTGAATCAATCATCACTGTCCCCTTGAAAAGTCAAATAAGAAATGTTAGATAAAGACACACATATTTATTTCTTTATATCACTATCAATCTCATCCCTCTTAAAGAATTCTGTTATATAATTCTAATTAAAACTCAAAAACAAGAGTATCAAGCATTTTTTTTTTATAGCTGTCCCTGATACTAGGGCCAAGCATTCAGTCATTGAGAGAGACATAACCCAAAAAAATAAAAATAAATAAAAGAAAGAAAGATAGAAAAATCATTGGTGCTAAAAGAAAGAAAGAAAGAAAAATCATTGGTGCACCCCTTCCATGCACAACCATTCTTGACACCATTGTTCTAACTTCCAACAGCCTACATTGAGTGATTTGAAAATCTTCCTTGCTAATAAATCATCAAAAATAAAAAATCCTTTGAAATGAAACTTTAAAGTGGGGCCCATCACTCAGCTCTTTTCCATCTCTGAAACTTGGCCTACCTAGGGGCCCCACCTCATTGAAATCAACTGCTCTAAGTAAGAACTCTACAGTCTACATATTTCAGAATTCTCACAGGCATCAATCAAAATCTCACCTAGAAGAAAGGGGTAAATCCGTCACTCTGAGTTCAGACCCCGGAGGACGCAAGAGACTCTTTCCACAGCTCTCATCAAATCCGCTTTCCTCTGCAAAGAGTGGTTTTCTGGGTTCTCTCAAAACCGTCTTAAAACCATGTGGGAGATGCTTGGCATTCACCCAAGACCTTCTCATCCCTAGAAAGATCCCATGACGCCAAAACCAGATGGTTTTCTCGGCACCCCAATGTTCCTTTGGCACGCGCATACACCAAATCTACCGTGTGAGCGCCTCTTCTTCGAGAGATATAGGCATTGATGAGCGTGAGAGGAAATGGGACTCTCGTTACCTTCTTCCGTTATCGTCACTGTTTCGATCTTGGTTTGCTTCTTCGCATCTGCGTCTGTATCCGCAGATGATTTCCCTCAGGCGTAAGTCATTTGCTTTTATTGAGTTTTTTATCTCGATCTGAAGCTTAAAGGTTGTACTTTTATGCTTTTTTTTATTGGGTTATCGTGAAACATGTGTAAATCGAAATGGGTTTTCTTGATTTTGATTTTTATGGTTGTTTTTGCGTGAAAGTTTGAATCTTGAAGCTACCCATGAAATTGCTGATTGTGTGTAGGGTTTCGTTTTGATGGTTCTGATTTCATGTGCTTTGTGATGAGAATTAGTGAGTGACAGATATATGATCTTGTACTTTGGTAACTACCGTAGTGATGGCAGCTAATCATCTGATTTATGCATGTGGGGCCCACCTATGATTGATACAACCCACCTATATCATGAGTTCATGACTCCCCGAGGGATGGAAATTGGCGCAAAATTCTGTCAATCAGAGCAATATGCACTGTTGGATTGATCATGCCGAGAATACACAAATATACATAGAAATATGTGGAAGAATTCAGAGAGGCATTTGATGTGAGCCAGTTGAATCAAGAGAAGGCGGGGCCCAAAAAGGGTAAATCAAGTTGTTAGCTGCCTTACGTATTGTACTGGCAGCAGCAGAGGATGGTTTTTCTAAATGGATTTGTTGTGAATTGCATATATGGGATACATGTTGTATTGGAAAATGGCAGTCTGTTCAACTGCAGTACCAAAACATGAGTAGTTATTTGTTAAATGTCATTGTATGCCATTCAAACAATCGTACTTGCCAGCATGCTCCAACAATTATACTTTGGTATGTTATGGACCTGCAGATAGCTTTGGATGAAACTTCTGGATTTTTGAACCTAATGTTATCATTTGTTTATATGACACTACAAACATGGATCAAAAGTCCCACTGTTATGGGTGGTTGGCAGTGATGCGATTGTACATATGTATGTTGCATCACGAGCTGTCTGATATGTTTATGCAAATTGCAGTATGTGGGTTTCTTGTAGGGATTAGGGAACACCAGAAATCTTCTATAATAGTTTACCACGTGTGTGCGCTTCTAAAACTACCTATACTTACATTTCTTAATCTGAACATATATGACAACAACTGTAGTTCTATAAAAAATATCTATAGAATCTGAGAGATCCTTATTCTAACCCAAATGGGAAAGGAGTACAGTTTGAACTTCGTGATTACAAAAAATGTAAGATTCAAATTTTATTTTAACTATTACAACTACTAATAGAAGTGAACTAAAAAGTTACAAAATGATGGAATTTTAGATCCTAAATGCTAAAAATTCATGGAAAGAGCATTGAGTTTGAGCCTTGTGGACTTATTGTTGAGTAGGTATCAATGAGCCGACATTAATTGGAGAACCGAGCGTTGAAGAAAGAGTTTGTGAAGTTAGAAGCTAAGTTATTGGGGAAGGCCGAAGTCGGCATATGAGATTAATAGACAACCATATATATTTTTTTGCTAAATAATAGACAACCATATTGTTATTCAACTGAGTACCAAAAACAGAAAGAAAAAAACCCAATCATTTGCATTTAGAAGGTCTAAGGCTTCAAGGACTGATGAGATTGACCTTCATCTTCAATGAATCTACAACCTGGGTTCTAGAGCATCTGTCTCATTCTCACATATCTGGATTCTGGAGGAGTGCATGTCTTTTGGAATATTCGTGAAGGGTGGAACTAACGAGGAGAATTTAGTGGGTGACGATACATTTCCTTTGGGATCGAGTACAGTTATTTGCTGCTGTTACTGTTGCACTTTTTTACTATTGCAATAAAAGTCCACGGTTACTATTGCAATAAAAGACCAATGGGTTGCATGTGATTGCTATCTTTATCCCATGGTTAAAAGAAATTTTTTCTTGTGGGCTTAAATCATTTGCTATCAATCGTCTTCCAACCAGACAGTCAATTGAATATGCACTAGAATCAGATAAAATCTCCAAAAATAATTGTAAGAGGACTGAGGAAACTACTTTTTGGGTACTTTCAAAACTTTTTCCAAGTTTCTATATTTGATATGCACTGAATTTTTTTAAAGGTAATGAAACTTTAACGATATGGAGTAGATTGTTAGAAACATAGAAAAGTGACAGTTTGTTAGGCCACTGGAGAATTGATAAAACAGACAAAGCAGACAAAGATATATGTCGAATAGGCCATTGACAGCTACAAGCACATGATGACTGGTCAGATTTATTCTGGTTGAGGGTGGATGGTTTAGTAACATATTGAATCATTTTGATCAATGATAAATCATGCACAAAGGATTACATCTTCTCCTTCATGTTTATATTTTCAACTATAGATGCACTATAGAAAATGAAGATGCTATGACACCAGATGATGCAAACAACTTCCTAAAATCCTTCCTTAAATCTTTAAAGTCTTATTTCTTGAAATGATGATGCTATCACACCAGAAACATCTAGGGTCTAGAACACTCTTGTACTGACTTCTGTCATGCTAGATTTGCTAGAATATTCCACACCATCATCACCTAGATCTGTCTAGAATTCTAGATTTTCTTGGAATGGTCTATCTTTGGTCTATCTTAGGGTAGTCAAAATGGGCCGGATGGTCCTGGTTTTTGAACTACTTTGGGCGTCATTTGACAATGCCTATTCAAAAATAACTTTTTTCTGGGCCAACCCAGGTCCATTGACAGCCCTATTGGTGGCAAGATGTCATGTCATTACTACCATATCTGATACTTAAATTTTTGTATGTACAATCCATTAAAGTAAATTTTTGTATGTACAATCCATTAAAGTAGTACGAGTAGTACTGGGGAATACCATAATTGGATACTGGGGACCACCATAGTCCCTTCCCTCTTACAAATATGCAGAATTGAGAGTCCCATGAAAAATGGTTCTGTCTGTAAATCTAATGGGTAATAGCTCAGATTTTTCAGTCATCATGGAAATCTATAAAAATGGGGCCTCAATCCAGAGTTTTCACAAGACAAAAAACAAAAGGGGCAAAAAAGGTGTCAGGCGACCTATTTTGAGCAAAAAAGCTTCTAACAGAGGTCTGTTATTCTGATTAAATCCAGATCAGAATATACAGATGTAAATATCAAATCTTCTATCCTACTAACACAAATGAAAATTCCTTAATGAATTTTACCTTTCAAAAAGGAAAAAAGAAGAAAAAAAAAAAACACAACTGAAATCACTTGATTTGGAATCTGAATGGACTTTTAATGTGTGCGATGTAATTTTATATGGTAAACTGCCAATATTGAAAAATAGCAAAAAACCATACTTCTGGTTGATAAATTTTTTCCAAAAAGTTCCAGAATAACCATACCAAAGCATGTGAACCTTTTTGTAATACCTCGAGTGGATGTGATCACCCAGGTGGGCCCCAATTGGCAGCGACAATATGCTACAGTTGATCAATGTGCTGTTTGAGAAGTCTGAAAAAACCCAACGAAATCTTCTGTGGTGAAGATATATGCCTTCTAGATCTCCAAAAATATCTTCTAGCTCAAAGTTGATCTCTAAAAATTGTTTGGTGAGTGTTGTCCCGCAAAAATTCTGTCGTTGGTCACCAAACTCTTTCAATCTGCTAGATTTGTCCTATGAGAGGATAGATTGAGGCTAATAACCAAAATGACACTATAAGAATAGTGTCATCTGGATCAGCAGATGTTGAAAAAATATTCAGATCTGTATAATTTACTAAGTCTCTTCAATTGATTTCTCACTGTTGGAGAAGAAAGAAAAACTCACGATCCTTTAATTGTGCATGGGTTCTGATACCATGGCAATAGAATAGGAGAATCAAAGAAGAAAATAGATTACACTGAAATTGGGTACGTCTCATTGCGATCTGTTCCGTATCTTTATAGTACCATCTGTAGCCAAATACAAATAAGGATATGATAATCACATCCCTTAACTGGGGTGATTACAATCATATCCCCTCAATTGGGGATTATCCTAATCACTATAGATACTATACAAATCTATTACAAATCATTCAATTATAGTGGTTGTACTACTTGTACTACTTTAATAAAATCAATGTCCCTCCTGTATCCACTGCATGTCTTACTATATCCATGTTGTGTTTGGGGCTTTGGCATCATAGAATGCATATAAGATGCTTCCCTTCCTCTTCTTTTGAATGGTATGTTTTCTCTGCCACATGATAGTCATATTCTATATTTTCTTCAAATATATGTTATAAAAAATAAAAAGGAGGAATGAGAAAATCATGTTAATGTTTAGTTTTCAGTCCATCATGTAGAACTATGAGATAGCTGTTTTGAATTTTCTTGTTATCATCATTTATCAATTTGAATCAATGCTTTTGATATGCCTTTTGCAGCTTTTCCTCGTGCAACCTCTTTTATCTTTACTTTATTCTAGCATGAATTTCTCAGGAAAATTATAGATTCTTTGAGCTTGCTAACTTTTTCTAGTATATCCAACAGTGTTCTTCTTTGTATTTTATTTACAGGTTTCCTATTGTGGAGCCTGATTCAGGTCATACCAAACTTCGTCTTGCAAGAGAGGGTCTGGAGGTCTTAGAAAGAATAACAAGCCCTATTGCGGCTGTTGCTGTAAGACAAATCCCTTCTCAGTCTCCTGTCAAACTAGCTGTGTCTGGGTTTCTTCTGGCTAGATTTTACTGGGCTTCCAAAGTTTTATGTTCTAAAGCCCTGGCATGGCCATTAATTACACTTATGTCTGCGGTTATTTTTTTGACAAATAATGTGATTCACTTGGTTAACTCACTAATTGGCTTGACTTGTCCTAGTTTGGTCTAGTTGATCTGATTCAGTTAAATTATAAATACAAATATTAATTCCATCATTAGAATTGTAGTAAGTTAAAATATAATTAATTGGGAACTGAAAATTGAAGTTTGTGATGAATCACCAATTCCCTATTCCTTGAATTGTGTATACACCAACATAGTCAGCTTTTTTCCTACAACTACCTACCCACCAACACAGTTGGCCTTTTTTCTGGTTGACAGGATCTATGATTCCCAAATACATGAGGCATGGATGTGGTAGGGACACACCATAGACACGGCAGGGACACAGATTTTAAACCTAGAAAGTGAAGTATTTGATATGCTATGATACAATACGTTACCAATTTTGAAGTATCCTTGCATCATAGGACAGGACCTGGTAATTGGTCAAGAAGTGTAAATGTGACTGTATCAACTATCAAGTAGCAAACAGTGGCAGAGATTCCAACCCTCTCACTAAATTCCTCTACAACACATCTATCTAGTACCTTAAGATACCTAGTTTGGATCTTAGAATTAGTTTATCAAATTTTATAAACAATCAAATCGTGCTTAATCCCCCATGATACAGTTAATAAGTCGATCTGAATTCCAGGCTTCTGACTTATAGGGACTGACATAATGCTTAAGTTGATAAATGCTTACTGAAGGCGGCTTCTTTTTGTTGCCTTGGTTTCTTAACTATTAATGTGTTTGTGGTGGGGGAGTGTGTGCCTTGGTTTCTTAACTATTCATGCATTTGTCATGTGTGGGTGTGGGTTTCTGTTGTGCATGCATGTGCATGTGTGCGTAGGGACAAACATTCCTTACTAACACCTGCTGTGCCCCATATTTGACTTGACCAGTGAGGGGCTTATGATATTTGATATGAAACTACCCTGTGATGGGTGGGGTTGGATTTGATACAAATCATCTTTAATTAGATTTTTATTTTAAGATATTAAAATTTGTATATTCATTGTTAAGAACCAGAGAATTCTACAAAACAATATATAGGTTACACTGACAGTGATCTGAAGAGAGGAAAATCCAAAGCGATAGGAAAACAAATTAATCTATTCTTATTATTAAATGAGGATTAACTGGATCCTTATTGTGATTATTCAAGATTATCTTAATATATCGATGCTCTGAGTATCTTGAGTCTGCATTACTACAAACATTTGAGCCCATCAATTGATGAATTCAATAGCTGCTGACGAATATCCATGAATACTTGAGGAGTGACAAAGGTGTAGTTGGAGATTGATGATGCCGATGAGGTTGAAGATAAACGATGCGTGTCACGCCCCAGACTGGACCACTGTGATAATCCGCGTCTCGGGGTGCAGGCTGAGGGGAAAGGTGAACTATTAAAAAGTTTCCCCTACCTATGTGTGTTTCTATAGTATTCCACTATGTGAGGCTAAGTCAAATTCCTCAAAGGTACAACACATTCAGCGGAAGCTTGTGCAAACAATTTAACGGACATTTAAATGTACAACGAGACAAGATATTAGAGTAAATGCAATATTTCCAAGATGCATTGAACATTAAAGTTAAACATTTACAAAAGTATTTAATTACATCCCAATCCCCTAGGCCACAAAAAACATGGGCCATGACCAAAAGATACAAAAAATTGAAACTATCCCAAAATGTTTTGAATGTCCCAAAATGTGTGGCGTCCACTCTGCATCAGCACGATGCTATAAAGTACATCATCCACACTCCATTCAACTACACCCTGCGACTCCTTTTGGAACGCCGCAACCTCTGGCTCAGGGTCAATGGGGTTGTCACCTACAACACCAAATGTAGTATTAGGATAGGAGAGTCTAAGCAAGTAGACAATATAAATCGCATTAACATATTTGCATCAATGACGAAATATAGAATTTAAATGACAAAAGGTTAAAAGAGAGCAAATATGGTGTAAGCCAAGCAGGATTATGCAAGAACAGTGATAATAGTAAGGAATCATCTCAAAACCAGACTATACAAAATATCTAAGACAAATTGGCAAACCACGTTGCTAAATTCTCCCGACTTCATGGTTGTTACAGCGTGACCGTGGAAGGGAACCAAATTGACAAGGGTTACATTGAGTACCAAGGTGAGCTCCAGGATGCCCCCAAAAGAAAGACTACACTGCAGTGAATTATATCTAAATCCACACTCAGCTGGCCCTAACTGTGAGGGATCGAAGTTGAGTGGTGCCAACTCAAGATTCCAAGGACTACAGGGTCCAACAAAGCTCTGTCTCAAAGCTGAGGTCCAAAAAGGAAACTGCTCCAAATAACAAAGAAATTCTTCAAAACAACATCCAAAGAGCAGTCTTTTACAAATCTCAAAACGAACGAACATAGATAAAAGCGGAGAAACCGGCAACCGATAGTACTAGAAATCTCAGTATTGAACAAGACAATAGATGTACGGGACTGGACTTAGTCTAAATAAACCAACTTAATCATGTCCAAGTCTAACCCGGTTTGGGTAGCAGTTGGTATAAAAGGGTTAGCCCCAAAATGGGTGAGAAAAGAGTAAGTCAAATCTAGTCAACTTGAAAGGCAGCAACGCAGAGAGTGTGCGCATACCAACCGAGTAGGCCATGCCATAGATCTTGTCAAGCCTAAGGAGGAAGCGGGCAATTTAATGCGTGCTAAGTCCTGAGAACTGGCTTACATAAGTCAAAGAGGTAAACTAAGGCTGGGCAAATCAACTTGCATTACGAACCGTATGAACTGCACACAATAAGAAGTGTATGTGCGACACACGTGAATAGATAAGTACAACTGTTTAAAACCAATATCAAGTTACGTAAGATTCAAGGAACCATTATGAATACCATCCTAGGTCTTTGGTTGCCATTAACGTAAAAGCACAACAATATTTGACTCTATGCACTCCTAGGGTACTAATGTCAGGGTTTACATGACCCTTGGTGCTTCGGAAGGTGATTTGACATTTTAAACCCTAAGTTTGCGTACCCTTGACTTAGTATAATGCTTTACATGTCTCCGGTCAATCCCGGGGGTGAAAGTCAGCTCAAACAATCACTTCCCATTGGTCTCAAGCTTAACAATAAGGTGAGTTTGGTTTCCAAGTCAAAGGTCCAATCCTAACGTCTATTGTTCATAAATGAAGAACTGGAGGTTTAAAGTTACTAATTGGTCAATTATTAAGGGTATACAATGGCCCATAAAGTGCTTGCCCAAGGCCCAGCCCCTTCCTAAAGAGGGAAGGAATAGACGGGCCAAAAGGTCCTTAGCAGGGGGCATTCGGCTACTAGCCTGACAGACCAGTAGCCGTGGCACTGATGCCAACCACAAATCCAATCCTGGTCCTTCATGTTTTTCTGGGATTTTCTCCCCCCTTTTGCCATATTCTTAGGAGTTCTTAGCACAAGATTCATTTAGGGTCTATATCCTACAGTAAGTGCCAGTTTACATGCTTAAAATTTCAATTACAAAATAACAAAAGAAAGAGCTTACAATTGGTTTTCTAGCAATAACTTGGAGAAATTCACAAGAATCAACAAAATGGTAGAATGCATGCAATATAACTCAAATTAACCACTTGCCTTTGGTCTCCAAGCTCACAAATCTCGAGCCAAATCAATCCAACTCACTACCGAACCTCTTTTCAACCAAAACCCCCAAACTTAGCACGTAGAAAACAAAACCCAAAAGGGAGGTTGAGTTATAGCTTGCATGTAAGGAGAGACTTACCAAGAGAGAGAGCCACGACTGATGGTGAAGATGGGGGCTGGACAACCTCGATGGAGCAAGGAGAAGGAGAAATCCATGGAGAAGATGATGCTAGTGCTGTGCTTGGTCAATTGGGAGCTCAAATCCTGAAGGGCTTGGTCTCTTGTGAGCAATGGAAGCAAGCAAATGGAAGAGGAGAGAAAGAAGAGAACCAGCTGAGAAGGAACAAAGGGAGAAGAAGAAAATGAGATAGGAGGGTTGATTCTTTTATAAGGTGGGATTTTGTGAAATTTCAGAGACATGCCCCTCTTACTTAAAATACATGGGGGTTTCATTTGGAATTTGTAAATGATCCGCGTACCGCAATGATATCCGACCTTCACAAAAGTTTTTTGGAATAATACTCTTAATCTAATGAGCCCAACAAACCTAATTCTGAAATTTCGGGCAACCCCTCAGCTTTTCTAAAAAATTCGGACTAGGTGCTTCTAAGCACTAAAATTGGTTCAATGATCCTCAAATCTTCCCAATCTCTAGTCTAACCTCTCAACTATTCAACTACCATCTAAACCTGCCTAACTAACAGCTAAATACGATTAATCAACCTTAAACACAATTAATTAGCATTAATCCACATCATGTAGGGGCGAGGTGTTACAATGTGACTACTGAAATGAAAACAAGAGACGCAACAATTTTTTATTTTTATTTTTAAATGGAGATGCAACAGTTACAGATGCATATGATCAGATTCTTGTCTATCAGAAACATATAATTGGATTAGGAACTGTAATCCAAAAGTAAATTATCAGATCTGACAGTAAGTCGGCAAGTGGATGACTCCATCCTAGGAAATGATTGGATTCAACAAACAAACGATTTGACTTGGAGATACACTGGAGATCTGATCAAATAGCAAACAAACAGATGACCCAATGGATCCAGGAAAAAAGAGTAACGGATTCACCTATCCAAAGAGAAGTTGATCAGGTCCAAAAGGATCCAATATAAGCCAAGCGATCAATGATCCTTGGCTGAACAGCCACATGTGAGATCCAATCTGAAGACTAATATAAAATTAAGATCACAATATAAACTAATGCCAAATTATCTAATCACAAACGATCGAATGATTTGATCTAGATGCTAGAGAACATATGGCCCATGATCAAGATCTATGGCCAGAAACACAAGACCCAAATAAAGAAGACAGTATTCATATATGTCAAATATATTAAAAGCCTAATCAAAACCAACGTCAGATTCTCGCATAAAAAATGATCAGATGAGCTGATCCAATCATCCAAATACTAGATAACATATGGGCCGTGATCAAGATTTATGGCCAGAAGCAATAGACCGAAAGACAGAAGATGAGATGTTCTTATTGTTTGTTCATCAAACTGGTGTCAGAAATTCCATCTTCATATTGCTTTCACTTGTTTCCTGTTCAGGTAATTGGTCCCTATCGTTCAGGAAAATCTTTTCTCCTCAATCAACTTCTCTCTCTTTCATGTGATGAAGGTACCTCCTTTATTACTCCTTGGCCTGTTCTACACTGGAAATTGCTAGAGGATATGATACTGTAGCTTTCTTCTAATTGCTAAACTGTGAAAGTTCTTTTGTTTTTGCAGGGTTTGGTGTTGGTCATATGCGTGATACGAAGACAAAAGGTGTTTATACTAATATATGTCTTTGAAAGTTCTTGATGTCATGTAGTTTAATGTTCCGAAGCTGCTTTGCGGATGTCATTATGAACAATCCCTTAAAGGAATTTCATAGGAAGTTTTTTGAAGAAAAATTATTGGGAAATTTTTTTTCCAAAATATAAAATTATCAACAGAATAAGAAAAAAACGAAAAGAGGAATGATCATTTGTTTTTACATACGTCTGCATGTGTCACAATTCACAACTTGTTTGCAGCATATGACTAGCCTGATGGAACAATATAGGTGTTTTGAAGTACAAAGCAAGAGGTAGCACAGATACCAATGCCCTAAATAACTGTCAAGATAGAAGTTGTCCTATAGATGCTGTATTCATGTCTGTTCGAAATGCAATCTATAGTATTCATTACTGCCCTTGTTCATGAAACATGGAGTGGAATGAGAAACGATAAGAGCTGGATGGATGGAAGTTTAACTCCTTGAGGAGCATGCAATGAAGCTTCCCTGTGGTTGGGTTGATTTATTCAATTTTTTCTATATTCAGATGAATAGGACATTGACTTGAATTTAGAGGATAAGCAAAACAGGTTTACTTTGCCATACTTTTACTTTCCATGGTAGATTGGCTTAAACTCATGGACAAATTATATAGGATTACACTGAACGTATGCAAAACTGGCATCTCAAAAGGTCTGATAAACTTATATGGTTGTACCTTTCAAATGACAAGAATATTTTATGAGAATTGGACATTTTTTAGAGATGTAAAATAGAAATTTGACATTCTACATGAAAACTGATTTTCAGAAAAGATGAGGAATAAAGATTTTTATACTTTTGAAAAACTCTAGAAGAAAATGAAAATCACCACATGGATCATAGCATATTAATCTAAATAATCTTATATAAAAGAACAATAAACTAATCTTACCTTCTTTTAGATTGATCCTTCTCCTTTGATTGCTAAGTCTTTAGAAATCTTCCTAAGTTCTTTGTGAATGCTTCTCCCCTTTGGATTTGCTAGATCTCTCAACTAGAAGAAACTCTTTTTCTAGCCTTTTGGTATACCGCTCATCTTAAGAGAGACTTGTATAAAAAAGAGAGGGAGCCTCCTAGGGTTTGGGTGTGCAATCCTATTAGGATTGGACGTCCCACCCTATATGGAAACTTATTAGATTTCTTCAATACTCCTTTCCTTTCTTATTTATTCTCCTCCCTTAGCTGCTCCAATAAGGAAAAAGAAAAAAAATTAGGAATGTTAGTCATTAAGTACTCCACAATTAGGGATTGCGGTGTAACCAAGTGTTTTTGCTCTTCTTTCTGTTCTTTTGGCTTTTGGATATTTTGTTATTTTGTCTGGCTGTTTCCTTGTTTTCTGTTTGTTTTGGGGTCAGTATTAGCCTCTTGTACTGGTTTCTTTAGTCAGTGAAAGTTATCAATACAAAAAAAAAGTACTCCACAAGTAGAAACCTAGATATTATTGCTTAACAAATACAACAATTTCTATAAATAGGACAACCACTAAGGACACCCATAAAATAGGACAATATTGGCTCTGAAATTAATTCGAATGATGTGGGGTCCATGGGATAAATAAATATTCTACATTTCATGTAACATCTCATGCCATATATAAAAATGGGTTCTATTGTGGATTAACTTTATTGGACTAATACACATAGTGCATCTCATGCAGCCAATGATTGGAACATCTTATGCTTGATATGAAAATAATAAATATATAGCAACCCTAAATTAGAAGCGCGTTCTCAGATTGCTTAGGGATATTCCATTTTGGGCTTACTCGAAGCCCAAGACGTTGACCCGGTCTTAGTGGGCTTCGGAGTTGTAAGTGATGTGAGATATCCATATTACAACTGAACTCCCAAATAGAATACTTGCCACTATTGGCTCCTTTCCACAGATCATTTCAATTCAGTTAGTCTTATCCTTCAAACTACAATATCCCTTATTGGCATTTGGGAACCGAGTCACTGTCTAACCCATAGCTACATAGAATGTCATTGGGATCTCTAGAAGCTGTCAGTCATTGCTTTTTAAGAAACTCGTTCTCATAAATCATTTGATCAAATCAAATCAACTATATGCATACTTATTATAAATTTATATATCAAAAAATACATTTATCATGAAAACATTAGATAGCTTTACTTACAAGCAAGAAATTGTTCTTATCCCAATCTTGGATATTCTCCTATTTACATAAGCACGGATTCCTTGTTGGATACTTATCATTAGCCAAGTAGTCACTGACCATCCAACTATCATTGTTTCATAGTTCTCTTAATTTTGGGCCCACCAAAGTGTAATTAAAAAAATTGGATCACTACTTTAGCGATAGGTAAGCTCGTCAGGTTAGGGGATAAACTAAATAATGTTTGTGTGTGAAAGACGTTCCCCTTTGATAGTAAATTTCAACAGAAATGTATCACATGCATTCTGTTAGTGTACAATTAAGCACCCAAGTACCGATGTGTAATCTTTACTACAATAGCCCAAGAATTGACTGTCTCTCATATTTGAGAACATGCTAGTAGCTTTGGCAGCCATATAAATGAGAAGTCCAGCTTCATCCATGATGCAGGCCAGATCCATGACCGGCCAGCCCATTCGGCCTAGCCCACAGGCCCAAAACTTCCAGCAAAATTGAAAAAGAACGACTTCAGATCATTCCTAAATCCTTTTCCTTTTCCCCTCTATTTTGAATAAAGCAATAGCTAATAATTAGGGATTGATATTGATTTATTTAGAAAGTTTTTATCTTAGGATTTTATTATATTTAGAATTTGATTTTTATTGGAATTTTTCCATGATAGAATTAGTGTTTGGACTCTATATAAAGGACTGTAATCCCTCTTTGGGGAGAAGTTGATTGATTAATAAAATTTCTTTGTTGAGTTTTTCTCTTGGTTGTGTCTCTGTGGTGTGAGACCAACACAATTTCAATCCTATGGATCCCTATCCTTAAGCTTCAACTTAGAGAGTGGTCCTTGGCTACGCTTCCCCTATTTGTGCTACGTCAATCCTTAGTTGTGACGTTTTGAGGAATAAGAAACTGGTGGATTAGTTTTCCCAAGTTAGCCAGATTGCATAACTCCTAATCAACCTATAATGCTCCTATGGACCTTAATGGTATCTCATACCTCATTGATCATCTCATGTTCAATGGAATTGGGCAATATACCCTTATTGTATGAAAACAATAATCTGGAGGAATATTTAAATAAAATAAAATAAATTCTTTATTAATCATAAATGACTTTTAGGGCATAATGTCTAATACTACAATGGTGCATTTTTCACGAAGGCATATTGTTGGATTAATCTCTCCAGTGATATGCAATGGCCCTGAATAATGCTTCAGACTATGGTATTTAGTGGCAGATTGATCATGAGAATGAGGCATTCACATCTTTATCTCATGATCAATCCAACAGTGAGATTCAAGCTCATGACCATTCAAAGTAAAGATTTCTATCCAACAGTTTCCCTAATGAAGGTGGGCAGATTGTACAAATACCGGTATGTATCACAATATAAATATAAAAAGCTTGTCAAAATATATAGGTTAAAAAGCTAAATGTTTTAGGAAAATCTGGAAAGATTTTTTCAAAATCCTTAAATCTTGGTGAGAATTGAATTTTATTGGGTTTATTACCTTTATGTTTTTCTAGTTAAAAAACCGTGGTATTTTGAAATACTGCCAATATTCATTTCAAATGTAACTGAATTCGTTTTTATTGATTTCTATTATCTTTTTGATGTTTGGGAATGTTTCTTATATTCATTTTTTTTTTTTGTTTTTGTTAAAGGGATATGGGTTTGGGGTACCCCAGTAGAATTGCTTATTGATGGAGTTAAAACATCTGTGCTTTACCTGGATACTGAAGGATTTGAAAGTATTGGGAAATCAAATGTATATGATGACAGGTAACATTCTATGATCAATCCTCTTTGATTCTTCCAAGTTTGTATTTACCTATTGGCCTTTTATTTGTGACAGGATTTTTGCTCTGGCGACAGTTTTGAGTTCTGTGCTTATTTACAATCTACCTGAGACGGTTCGTTCTTTACAAAAGTTTTGGGTGCATGCAACTTGAAGCAGTTTGAATATTTTTGTCCATTGACTCCATTTTACTACTGTTTTGGGGTGGCGCATAAATCGGAAACCACATTAGGTGGATTGCTGTTTGTATCCCCAAATCATTATTAAAATGAGCAATGATTTTATTTAGGATGAAAAGTTAGGGGGAAGAAGCTGTATTTCCCCTATTTTAACTTCTCATTCAGTACCATCACAAACACTCTGTTGAATAGAATGGATGTAGTCATATATTCTGCCAAAATGACCAAACTAGTTTGTGCTTCAGGGTTCATCGGAATATTAACTTTAAATATTCATTTAGTTTCTCTTCTATGGAGGCATTATTCTTATGACTCGAGCACATGTTTTATTTGGTTCATTTTGTGTTTAGATACGAGAAGCTGATATATCTCGGTTGTCATTTGCTGTGGAGCTTGCAGAAGAATTCTATGGAAGGTTTGTTAACTGTTGCACAGTTCTTGTAATTGCTTCTGTGTGCTTGTTTTCGTGTGTGCTTGTTGCTTGAGCGTTGTTGTTGAAGAAAGGGGAAGGGGGAATTCAGTGTGTTTTTTTTGGGGTGTGCTTTCAGTTGCAGGTGGATTGCATTCTTGGGTGGACCATACAGTTATGTATTCCCTCTCTTTGTGTGACAAAGCAGAGACCATGTCATGTGGGATACCTTTTTTCTTTTCCTCTACGCTTTGTTGTTGACACTCTGCAGATATTGACTTACTGTGGTGGAGTAGGAAAGAGAAAAACCATATCCTATATAACATGAAATCCAATCACCATTGCTGCTTTTTGTGCACATGCAAAAGTACCCTGAGAAAATTTCTATCTTTACCAAAACTTATTCTATTTTAATGACTATTAACTTGTTTTACTTTTTTGTTCTTCCATTGCGCTTGGATAATAGAGTCAAGGTACTTCACCAAAGTCACTTAAAATTTTCAAGTATAATTCTTTCATAAAAAAAAAAGAAGCATTTCTATGCTTATGATTGGCTGATTGTACCTGCAGGGTCAAGATGTTGCATTTGAACCTGCTAAACTCTTGTGGCTTATTCAACGTGATTTCTTGCGTAAGTTTTTAATTGTGATTGAAGAATATGGCTGCTTCTAAATGCACACATGTGAAGAAAGATATATTCACGGCTTCAATAGTGTAAATCTAGTCAATTTGTTGGTGTCTATCTTGTTTATTTTACCTTGGTTGATAGATGGCATCTCATTTTTGTTTCATCTCTAGCTTCTGAAGGTATGAATTGGGCCGCATTTTAGGCATTTGTGTTGGGCCTGGTGTTACCTTAAAAAACAGGAAATAACTGGGCCTGAGGCAGGCTTTTTTTTTTTTTTTTTCTATTTTTCTTTTGTTCTTTTTAACATTTTCTCTTTAGCCTCATCACAAGCCCCTATCCAGAAAATTTATCATTGTTACCCAGCACATTTATAACTGCTGTTACACCTGAGCCCAGGAGTGAATTTTAGGACTGATAAATAAAGAAGACATTTTTGCGCTTTAATTTTGGCACAAAAAAAATGAACAGGCTTGTTTTGAGTTGGCCCAGACTTGGTATATTGACAATACATTTTCATGGCTTTACTTGATTGATGTGAAATTTTTTTTTGCTCGGTCTATCTTAGATATCCTATTTTACATTGTTGCTTTGGAGAATGAATGCTCAAATCTGGTTTCTATGTCTATTTAATTTATTTAGTTTTATCTGGGGTGCTTTTCCTTTTTCTGAATCTAGTCACTAAGTTGACTTGTTTGTGGTGGTCTGTAGAAGGAAAATCAGTGCAAGAGATGGTGGATGAAGCTCTTCAAAGGGTCCCCAATTATGATGGTTAGTTCTAGCAGCCCTTATGATCACGTACATAATAATATTCATTGAATGTTTACTTAAATCCATTGTGTTGAATGTGGGTGCCTATTATGATTGCAGGTGACAAAAATATTGAACAGGTATCACATTTCCTTAGATTCTTATTTATTCTGAATTTAAATTATTTGTTTTGAAGTTATAATTCCATTTCTTATTTATCAGGTAAACCAGATTCGGGAATCCTTGGCAATTATGGGTGATAACAGCACGGCCTTTAGCCTGCCACAGGTGCAAATCTTTCTTTGTTTTTTTTTTTTTTTTTCTCAACATCATTTCTTTGCTGCTTCAAATTTATACACATATTCATTTAAGATAATCCATTATAGAACTTAGAAAGATACCATTTTGCATGATGTGCTTTCAGTCTATTTTGTTTGATGTTGTAGAACACTACTGTGCCAAATTATCTCAGGCATTACTTGCCAAACCCAGTTATTACTTCAAAATTTTGGATGAGATGATAGTTAATCTTCTCCAGTTGGCCTTCCAATGAAATCCCCAGTGGAATCTTCCATTCCTATCTGTTACAAAGGTCAGGACTTGAAAAGAGACATCCCAAGTATGGGAGTGGATTTTCCAATATCAGAAGGTTAGGTTTACGACCGGTAGTGAACTGAAGAGGAACATAGGAAAAGGAAGCTGTTAAGGGGAAATCTAATCTATGATGCCCAAATACGCCATGGATATGGCAGGGAGAGGGATTTTACATATAAAAAGTGAATTGGATACGATATGATGTAATATGTTGCATATTTTGAAGTATCCATGTATCATTGGAAATCTTATGTGTTAGGCATTGATCAACAGAGAAGGTTACCAACTAAGGGCACATTTGTGTAAAGCTTTTCTGAGGAAAAAGGAGTGCCTAAGTGTTCAGGTTTTCTGCATACATCATTTTCCATAGTTTGGTGCTGATAGTTTTTTTCCACCAGGAGAAGCAACTTCTTGGGCTTGATTTTATGCGAATATGCAAGAAAGCCTTCTGATGTTAGCGGAAAAGTTGGGGGTTTGGTAGGTATTTGAAAGTTGGAGCGAACATGAAAAGGCAGCAGTCCACAGACTTCTGATCTGGGGATGCTACACAAATGTGAGAGCCATCCTATTGTGTTTTGATATTGTTTCAGGTCTCAAAGTCAGTTTCTTCAAAAGTGAGATGATTGGGATTATAGCAGAAAACCCGGGTATCACTCTTATAGCAGATATTTTTGGGGTGTAACGCGGGTTCCCTTCCGGCTTTGCATTTGGGATTGCCTTTATGCCTGGGCAGTGCTTCTAAATCTCTGTGGAATCTAGTGTTGGAAAGAGTTGAGAGGAAGCTAGCATCTTGGAAAGGTAGATATTTATCTCTAGGAGGCAGAATTACTCTGATCAGGTCTGCTTTATCTAGCCTTCCAGTCTACTCCTTGTTGGTGTTCAGATGCCCTGTGCCAGTGGTGAATTAGAAAGAAAGGTTTCAATGATAATTCCTATGGAAAGGCAATGAAGAGAAGTAAAAAATATCATCTAGTTGATTGGACCTCAGTTTGCATGCCTAAAAAGGAGGGGGGGTTGAGTTCCAAGTCCTTAAAATAGATGAACCAAGCACTCATGGGGAAGTAGTTGTGGAGGATGGGTGAAGAACAAGACAGTCTTTGGTGTTGGGTTATTGCGGTAAGATACAGTGTTTCAAGAAATGTGTGGGATGTTATGGGCCCTACCTATGGTCATTCGAGGTTATGAAGGATCTTCTGTCTGTGAAGGATGCTTTCGCAGTTATATAAATTACAAAGTTGGTTCAGGTGAGAAGATTCTATTTTGGTTAGATACTTGGCTTGGGATAGACATTAGTAGCCTGGTATCCAAATTTATTCTCCTGTGCTAGGGACTGGAAAGTTAAAGTTAGTAGTTATATGGTGAAAAATGGTGATATAGATCACTGGGGTCCAATCTTTAGAATGAGTCTTCAGGAGTCACGGGAGAATCATCTCTTTCATCTTCAAAACATTCTTAGCCATGTTTTTTCCCCCAGAGTGTACGCAGGGTGTGGGTTCCTTCCCAGGATGGTATGTTATCTGGTGGCCTTCTTCTCGACACTTTTAGACAGTCCTCATGTGGTCAGCTCATTGCATAGTCTTTGAAAATCTAAAGCCCCTCCGAGGCTGGTTGCTTTTGGATGGTTAGCACGTCTAGGAAGCATTCGCACTATGATGAATCTTCGAAGGAGGAAGATGATCATTGTTAATGTTTGCCCTTGTGCCTTGTTGTGGAGGAAATGGTTGATCACCTTCTCCTCAACTGTAAAGTCACCAGGTTGGCTTGGAGTGTCTGGTCTTAGGGTGATTCAATTGTAGTTGGATGCTCCCTCAGACTCATTGTGATATCTTTTGAGGCTTGGAAGTTGTTTGTGGGTTCGATGAGCAGGAAAATTATATGGAGATTCTCCTTTCTCGCAGTCTTATGGGTAATTTGGAAGGAAAGAAATTCTAGATGCTTTGATGGGAATCTTATAATGCTGATGCTATCATTGACAGCTTAAGATTTCTTGTTGCCTACTGGGTCTTCATTCTTCCTGTTTTTTGTGGCAGCTGGAGCGAGGTGGCTTTCTCCATCTGTGACTCTTGAAGTTCTCATTTGGGTTTGCGAGCTTGCTTTCTTTTGAGCCTCAACAGCTCTGCCTTTGTTAGTCTTTCAGGGATCTAGCTCTGGGGAACCTTTTCTGCTGCTAGTCTTTTCCCGTTCTTTTTTGGCATTCTCACTGTCTGTTATAGGGTTTCTGTTTTTGTGTTTCGTGGTGTTTGCTTTCTACTATATTCCTCTTGGAGTTCTGAGCTCATTTTAATAAAAGTTAATATTAAAAAAAAGGAAAGAAAAATCACTAATCAGTTATAGATGAAGACATCTTTTCAGTGTTTTTTGACGTCAGTTAGAGCCTGATCCAGTGTGCTCCAAGTGTCATTTTCTAAATGGTGTTGACTGTCAATCCTCTCACTTATGAGCTTATTTATGAGTTGATGAATCTAGACTGACCAATTGATAGGCTACATGAAGGGGGCAAATGGTCAAACTTGCTGTTCTTATCATTTGATTTTGATTTTTTATTTTTTTAATGTTAATGGCTTCTTGTTGATTCCCTACTGATAAGGAACATGGGTAGTTGAACTTTTGATCTGTCATTTTGGGTAAGGATTCATTCATACTATGTGTTTTCTAATTCAACTGTCAGAAGCCATTTCCAATGTGCCCAAATAAAAGATATCCGAGACAACTGAGATCCTAGATTAATTTACTTTTCTCATTTTTAATAATTGTATGATAATTTGTAGATTGGTACATGAAAATTTCCAACACTCCCCTTCTATCACCAGAATAGCACTCAAGTCTATGTCTACACACATAGCTTAGAGATGGTCATATCAATCTTTTCTCATCCTTTGTCTGGTATTTCTGTTCTGCACTTTATATTCCCAGGATATAGGGTGTTTATAACAAAGTGTTTTGATCTGTGCAACAGCCTCACCTCCAAAGAACAAAGCTCTGTGAAATGAAGGATGGGGATCTTGACCCAGTTTATGTGAAAAAGCGGGAACAATTGAAAGGTCTTGTAGCTTCCATCACTCGCCCAAAAATCGTGCAGGGTAAATCTCTAAATGGAAAGGAGTTTGTATCTTTTATGGAGCAGGTGTGCTTTCTTTAATTCTCATATTCCCATAAAAATGTTCAGTACCATGGTGTACTTTCTTCTTACTGTAATTCAATTCTCAAGGCTTCTGTTTGCTATGTTTATTCGTTTGCCATAGCTTATACATAATACGTTACATATTCTTCGAAAACAGCGAAGAATCACATACCAACATACTTCAACACAGTAGTGTCTGTATGTATCTGTTTTGTTGTGTAATATCTGGATATCTTTTCAGAGAAATATTGAATACAATTGTTTTCTTCTATGAAAAAATAAAAAATAAAGCAGTAAAAGTTTGTATTTACATAGCAAAAGTAGAAAAAAGAGTTCATGTTTCATGAGAAGAGTGTATGTATCAATTTAATTTTTTGTTACGCATTGCTTTTTATATCAGTCTTAGTTAAGAAATGTTTGTTTTTTTTTTTTTGTTTATTAATTTTAAGTAAATGCATGCATATTATCCTTTCAGGTTTACCAAATCAAGCACTCACCCTGTTAGGGGAAAACGTTTTCTTACAAACAGGCCGCATATTGTTCATTTGTGGTCCAGCGCATGGGGCCCACTCAGATGCATGTATATTAGTGTAGGAGGGCAGATGGATAGGTCTCCTTATGTACAAGGGCCAGCAAAAAATCACCTCATCAGATTATTCTAGCCCTTGAGTTATTGTAACAATAGAATATTTTCCTGAGATTCAGTCCAATGGTGAGTGATGGTTTGATGAGTGTAAAGTTGGGCCGTGTGCCATATCACGTGATGACAGGAGTCTGGAATGGGCTGCACTGATCAAAGGTGGCAAGTGGGCCCCATAGAGCTGGACTGCACATGCAATCTGCTCGTTTGGGAACATTTTCCCCTCGTTGGGTTCTAGATTTTGATAGTTACCTTTATTTTCACACTTCACTCACAATGCTAATATTCAATCCAATTTATAGGAGTGCCATGTCCTTACTGCGAGCTTCATTATTTATAATGTCAATTTTCGCATTTGATTTCAACACTTGATGCTTGGTGACTCAGATTCTTGAGGCCTTGAACAAAGGAGAGATTCCTTCTACTGGTTCCCTTGTTGAGGTTTTTAACAAGGCAATACTTGAACGCTGCTTGAAGTTATACAGAGAAAGGATGGATCAATTGCGGCTACCCCTCTCAGAGCCCATGCTGTTGGAAGCACATCATGAGTCAAGAGAAGAAGCAATGAAAGTGTTCGACGAGCAGCATTTTGGTCGTCATCATGCAAAGCAGTCTGTCACCAAATTGGATGAAGAAATACTGAGGGTATGATTTGTTAATCAATGATTGAGTCACAGGTTTTTGAACTTTCTTTTACTCTCCTTTTGATAGGTGATAGTCAAAGTAAATATTTTATGGGATAATCAAAGTACTTAATATGAGAGAAAGGTGAATGCTGCAACCATGCAAGGTTGTGCCTTCCAGTTTAGTGATACTTGAAATGTTGAATATATATCAATACGAAAGCCTAAATGTTTCTGCTTTTGCCTTTTGGCAGCCAGCAATAAGACAATGAAAGAACCATTTACAAAATGACTATAAAAATAATTTTTAATTGGAAAAGGTTTACTACATTGTGCTGCCAAGTCTGATTTTGGAAGTTGATTATTGTAAGGTTTTTGCCTTAATGCAAAATATTCCATTGTTATGTTTTAAAGATGTTTTAGCCGTACATCGTGCAGCTTTACACCATGAGTTGCACCCCTTTAGGCTATTGATTCTGAGGTATAAGCTTCGAATTATGAGGATGCATGAGGCTTACGCTTCACACATCAAAGTATGCATTATTCTTCTTGTTATGGTTGTGGTGGTGGTGTGGCGACCTCAAATCTCAATCTGTGTGCTTTAAATTCTATGGGGCTGTACATGTCTTCCGTGAAATTGAGCATAAAGCTTTTCTTTTGTCCATTTTTTGTTGCAATTGATATCTGAGTCTGGGTGCAGATCTTATATTCATGAATGAAAGAAAAAGGGGATAACAGGGGAATACTTGCTAGCAGTCCAAATTCAGTTGATTCACAATGCCAAAGACAAATTCGAAGGGTCCACATGACCAAACCTTTGAATAGTTGGCTTTTTGGAGAATTTTATAGAGAGCTGAGTAATGAATGGAGAGTCCAGCCCTTATCATGGCTTATATGTGATGCTCGACAAAAATGAAGCTCTAGAAGCTTTTAAGAGAGGCTAATGAGTAGAAGAGAAACACACTGAAAGCAACACCAAACAAACAGCAGAGAACAGCAAAAAAGTCAAGTAGTAGCAGTGCCTCCTAATCTATCAACATGCTCTGGAAAAAATTTCCTTAACTATCCACTTCCAAATTTTGTGCGCTCTTCTTCACATGAAAGAAGGTTTCATTCACCGCTCTAGCCAAATCCTTCCCCTCTTCCACCATGTCAGCTAAAGTCTATGGAGCTAGATGCATTCCAGACACCCATCTAACAACACAGAGAATCTCCTTCCACTAAGATAACCTGAAGATTCAAATGAACAAGCTTGTCGAAGCCCCATGTTCATATCCTCCATTTCCACCATATCTACAGAGCAAACACCCACCACACCAGAAAAAGAGAGGATAGTCAACTTCTCACCATCCCGCTCATAACTGCACTGCCTGGATTACCCATAGCACTCCTGCAAAATTAAGCTTGAAACAACCCAATGGCGGAGGACACCGTTTGGGGCTACCACGACTATTGTAGGCAGGAGATCAGGCAACTTCAGGCCAATTCCTCGAGATCATGGCAGCAATAGAGAAATCCTGAAATTTGGGAAGTGTTGAAACCTGCAGGGCAATAAGATACTTAACCTTCTCCAGGAATGACTCTTCAGGTGACGGCTTATTTTCAAAGCATCTCTAATTTCTCTCTTTTCAAAGAACCCAGATGACAGCAAAAAAAAAATTCTGCCACATTAGGTGGCCCGTAGAAGAATCTACTGCCATGCTTCAAGCTTTAAAAGGAAGGCTAAACTCATTTGGAAGAGCCCAACTGCAATCAAACCAACCCAAAACTGAACCCCACAAGATTTGGGCTACCTTGCAGTTCAGCAAAAATGATGATCCACCAATTCCGTGTCAACAACACATAGTAAGGATGCCGCCAAAGACAGCCAGCCAACCAAATGCTAACACTTTCATGGGGATCTTAATAGACCACAGGGTTGCTACTTGCTATAGAGGAAGGACATAATCTCTTCCCCGACACCACTAAGAAGAAAGAAGCGACTGAGAAGACCCTGTCACTATGATGCAGAGCGGATGTTTATTTTTTAGTAACTTCTTAATTTTATTGTAATTAGGATTAGTATGCTGATTTATTTGGTTTCCTAGTTTGATTAGGATACTTTCTATTATTAGATTAGGTTTTCTTAGGCCCTAAGTTACTTTGCCTATTTATATTACATTGTAGAGATGATAATCTCATATTTGTAATTGAGTAAAAATTGGGATTTTCCCTTGGAGAGGTTTTCCTCGTGTTAGAAATTTCTGCGGAGATAATTTGAGGTGTCTTTGACACGTGCTTCGGCATCTACGCAAGCCCTAACCCTAGGGCATGCATCAGTTGGTATCAGAGCGAAGATCCACAACGCTCCAATCGCCCTCCAGTCACCGATCGGAGCCTATCCATCTGTAACACCCAACGTCCACCATCCATTCCCATTCCATATCCGCTGCCCCATTCCAATTCCTCACTCAGTTCCGCTGAAAACCCCTCCCACAAAACCCATTCCAGCAAAAAAAAAATAAAAAATCCAGCGTCAAAAACCCTAAACCCATCCCGCGCGCCTCATCTTCACCCATCCCTTTTTTCTGTCAAATTCCCTCGTCACCCCAAACCCAAAACCAGAGTCTTCGTCGCCCCAAACCAGAGATAAAAAATAAAAATAAAGAGAGAGAGAGACAGAGAGAGAGAGAGAGAGAGAGAGAGAGAGAGAGAGAAGCAGAAAAGAAGAAGAGGAGCAGAGGAAAGAAAGCGTACCTGGCACCACGAGTCGTCACTGTCTTTTCCCCGACGACCATCATCTCCACCAGCGTCGCTGCCCCACCCTCGTAAGTCGTCCGCAAGCCCTGCCTCCCTCCCATCTTCTCCTACATTAGCCATCGGCCATCATCGCACTAGCAGGCAAGTACCAGAGGAGATCGACGCGTACCACCAACCAGCATCAAAGGAGATCGCCATCGCCAGAGCCACAGCGCAGCGCATCTTCCTTGCTTCATCTCTTTGAAAAGGGCAGACGAACCCTTTTCCTCTTCAACGTGCCAACTTAAGTGTATTGGGCCTGGGCTCTAGTTTGGATCCGCTCAGCCACTTTCTGCTGTACATCTTTTGCAAATTTGGATTAGGTGGATCTAACCCAATTAATATTGAAGCCCAACTTGTTTTGAAGCGCACAACAGTATAAAACATAAAATTTCAAGCAGAGTGCAGACATCAGCACATCTGATCAACGATAGATTTGACCAAGATCAACCGTTGGATCTTGTTTCGGCACTATCACAGCCATCAGATTTCAGATCCATTTTTGCCAGCGTGATCGTGTAGAGCAAATCTAAACATCAGGTCAGTCAGAAATTTTAAATTTGCTTTAAACGAAAATGCCTCCCAAAAAGCAGGTAAAAGTGGAGTCTTCCTCTCATAATGATGATGATTTGAGGGGAACCGTTGCGGAATTATCAACAAATGTTAATCAACTATCCGCAATGATGGCTCAAATGCAAGACACTCTTGCAAGGATTGAAACCCGATTAACTACTTTAGAAACTAATCGGCGTGAGGATAATCATCGAGTTGATGGAGGACATAATTGGAATCAACGAGATCCACATGCAGTCAATGTTGATCGTGATTTAGGCATTAAGCTCGTGATTCCAAAATATGATGGAAAGTTGAAACTGGAGGAATTCATGGATTGGTTAGTATGCATTGAAAATATTTTTGCGCACAAACCAATGACGGATGGTCATAAGGTTGCACTGGTGGCAACTTGATTGCACAATTATGCTGCGATTTGGTGGGCCAAGTTGCAAAAGAAAAGAGGAAATCAAAATATTTACCCCTTTGAAACATGGATCGAGATGAAGAATTTATGGAAGCAAAAATTCCTCCTTGTGAGTTATTGAAGAGATCTCCGTTCAAGTTTTCAAGATTTGAAACAAGGTTCCAAAACTGTTATTGAATATTCTGAGGAGTTCCTAACCATGCAAGCTCGATGTGGCTTGAATGAAGATGATGATGTGTTGGTTGATCGATATTTTCATGGGCTGCGTATTGACATACAACATATTCTTACATTCAAGAATTTTGATAATGTTGATGAGATCATCCAACATGCCATCAAAGCTGAAGACATTGCTAATTATCAAGCTCGAAAGTTTAGTGTGTCTAAATGGCCTGCACAAACGACCCCAGCAAAGCCAGACTTCAATCCAGGTGCCAGTTCCTCAAACTAGTTTTCCTCCAAGTTTGAAGATCAGAACAAATTCACATATTTTCATTGTAAGCAAAAAGGGTCACCGTGCGTTTGAATGCCCAAAAAGACTAAATTTAATGGAAGGTGCACAAGAAGAACCGGAACCAAAAGATGATACTAAAAGTGAAGAATCCGATGAAGTGGAGGAAATTGCAGCTGAAACAGATGGTGCCCTTCTCTTAGTGCAACAAGAGTCTTTACGTACTGTTGAGAAAAAAATGGTTGCGGAAAAATATTTTTCATTCCACAGGTAAAATACATGGGCAAAATTGTACAGTTGTGATTGATGGTGGAAGTTGTGAGAATATTATCTCCCAATCTCTTGTTGCTCGCTTGAAGTTGAAGGTTTACAAGCACAATCGTCCATACTCTGTCAAATGGCTAATGCGAGGTGATGAAGCGCACGTGCGACATACATGTCAGGTTACTTTTGCAGTTGGTAATGATTACAAAGATACAATTTGGTGCGATGTGCTACCAATGGACAATGGAGATATCCTATTGGGTCGCCCATGGATGTATGACAAGGATGGCACTCATGGGATGCGCAACAACATGTATACCTTCATGCACGGTGGACAAGAAGTTACTCTTCATCCAAAGAAGCCGGAATCACCAAAGAAGAAATCAAGGGCAGTGCTTCACGTACATCATATATATAGAGGCAACTTGAAGAAGACCCGAGTTCGGGGTCGAACTCTTCTTTCAACCTGGGAGGGGGGGGAGGAGGAATGATGCAGAGCGGATGTTTATTTTTTAGTAACTTTTTAATTTTATTGTAATTAGGATTAGTATGCTGATTTATTTGGTTTCCTAGTTTGATTAGGATACTTTCTATTATTAGATTAGGTTTTCTTAGGCCCTAAGTTACTTTGCCTATTTATATTACATTGTAGAGATGATAATCTCATATTTGGAATTGAGTAAAAATTGGGATTTTCCCTTGGAGAGGATTTCCTCGTGTTAGAAATCTCTACGGAGATAATTTGAGGTGTCTTTGACACGTGCTTCGGCATCTACGCAAGCCCTAACCCTAGGGCCTGCATCACACTAAACCTTTTCCAAACACTTTTTTTCACTACTGTCAATCAGAATGTAGACCTCATTAAGTAGGGAAAACAAGACATGATAGTGGCTCTCCACCTCAGTGAGATTCCTCCAGAAAATAGGGCCCCATGTAATTTGACTACCACACCTCTCCATGTAATTCCTTAACAGTGGCTACATGCTCCTGAGCATAATGGAAAGATCCAGGGACCAAATGAAAAGTGGCCTGTGACCAATCCAAGTATCAACCCAAAAAAGGATGTTTTCTCCCAAGCTGACCCAAAATCTGTCGCAACCACCATTATGGTTTAGGATATTTGAGTTGTGTCCTTAAGAATGTAATAGATAAAAAACCTTTGAGAAACGCTGGGTCTATCTTCCACTTCCTGCTTTTGCATGTGCACAGCTGACTGATATGATAATATTGATTAGGTTGTGATCAGAGATACTGTAAATTTGTTGCACTTGTCCAATCTCCTTATTTTTAAACTTCCTATTTAGAGAATTACTTTTCTTTTGTTACGGTAAGGAAAAGCAAAAGGGTAACTGTGAAATTAACAACATGAAGTAATTAGAAGATCAGTAACTGAATCTCTTTACAACAATGGAAAAGTATCCCAGTGGAAATAGAAGATCTTACTAGAACAGATTGTGGAGGTAGACAGGTAATATTTCCTCCATACGCTTTTTTTCCTTTTGCAGGTCTACAAGAATTTTCTTCTTGCAAATGAATATCAATCTTCAAAGCTCTGTGAGGAACTATACTCAAGGTGCGAGGATAAAATGGACCAACTCCAAGTCCTGAGACTTCCATCTATGGCTAAATTCAATGCTGGTTTTCTCCAGTGCAATCAAAGCTTTGAGGAAGAATGTGTTGGGCCTTCAAAAGCAAGCTACGAGCTTCGGATGACAAAGGTTAGGCTGTATAATATTTTATTTCTCAGCTTTGTTCATTAAAGCTGTCTTGGTTTTTTATAAGAGAGTTTCTGGCATATCTTGCTATCAAATGAGTGATGCTATAATGCTAATAATACTATCAAAATATGGTGATGGCACGGAACCACTATGTGGTTGCCCACTGCATGCACAGGCCATAGTCCAGAGAATGATTGGCTGCCAAAATCTTAGGCATGCATTAGTGCTTACACATGTCTGTCATCCATATGTTGGTGGGATCACAGAAACATTAATTGGTTGGCCTCCACTGCGTGGCCCAGAGTGTAAAGAATAGCTGAATACCCAGACTCTTAGGCAATGCATTGGTGATGCGCAAAAGAATCTTGTGAACCTTTTACACAATACATCTCAAGAAAGTAAAGCATTTTTGTCCGATTAATTGGTTATAAGATTTTCATCACCTCTTTAGACAGCAGCATATAGCTTTCTCTTAAGAGTTTATTTGTGTTTATTAGACACTGTTATTCCCTGGGGGAATGTCGGCACACCACAGGTTGAACTGAATTTTTTTTTATTAGGTTGCAGAAGGTCCCATAAGTTTATTTTTACCATTGTCAAGGTCTAAATATTTGTTGATTTCTTACTGTTTCGGCTTCTGTCAAATCATTGAATGTAACTTTCCTTGTACCTAAAATAATGATCATTAGTCTTGCCGTCACAATGGACGTTGCGATTACATATCCAGGGCCTCCCAGTCCCAAGTAAGACTTGAAATTCATCCGGATGACATCAAGCCATACTGAACCATCCTTGGAGTTGACCTTTAAAGTTATTTGGCTTCTCTTAATCACTTGGATCAGAGGATCATTCTCTCTTGCGAATTTGTAATGGCAAGAAGGTATCTTCATGGAGGCTCAACTTGCCAACTGCTTCTCGTTAAATTATGTTCATTGCACAACTCCGTCAATAAGGTTGCACACACGATTGCACAATTGGGCTCAAGTGTTGAAGATAGTGTTAGCATCTCAATCTCCTGATGCAAAGGATTTTCTCTTACTGCCCGTGATTATCATCTCTTTATACCTATGATGGAACTCCTGGTCTTAAAAACAAGAGTGTCTCCAATGGGCTCTAAATCGACTTCTGGTGATGAGATTTTTATTGTATAAGTATTTGTCAATTAGCATCTTCTTCATGTCCATGTTTGTAAGAAAGTGGCAAGTGATTTTCTACATGATACCACTGGATTGAAGCATTGCCTGCCTTGGAGTGCTATTCCAGCACAATCTTTACAATCATCCGCTTTTAAAATATTCTTCAAGCACTCTCATCCCATCAAAGAAGACTTGTGGTCCGCATCTCCATAAAATAATGGAATTTCTTAAGATTCTCAATTAAATAAAAATGATAGAGAGAGCTTGGTTGATTTTGAAGGAGAAAGAATGACTAGAAAGAAACTGTTGCGGCACTGCTAAGTGACTGTAAATGAGATGGACTGGTGCTATGGGTATGAGAACAGGGACCAACTGCTATGGTGTTGCATGGAAGGGGAAAGGGACTTTCTTGGGATTGTTTTGGAAGGTAGGATGATTGTTTTGGAAGGGAGGGTGACTGATTGGTGTATAAAGGTTTTAGGGTTCAGGTAGGCTAAGGTTTTTCTTTCTTTTTTTATGAAAAGGTGACTGTAATTAAAAGGAGAAAACTATACAGTATAGGAGGGGTATACTGAGACAAAAGAAGGCTGCAAACCAAGGCCCAGACCAAAAAACAATGGACCCAGGCCCCATCCCAAAAAAACAACAAAAAGAACGAGATAAAATAACTAGGGATACAAAATAACCCTCAGCATATGTGATTAGTACTGACGATTGCCGGAGAGGAGCATGACACTTCTTTCCAATTCCTACGGTAGGTTTATATCTAATTTTAGGTAGGTCTGCAGAGGGTTTAGTTGCTGTAAGAATTCTGTAAATAGCTGTGCTAGATTTGGCAGTAAATTACACAAATCAGTAACGAATTCAAAGGTTCTTGAGGTGTTTCAATAAGGCCGAATCAGCTGGCATTTGATCTAATTGAGCTTTGGATTAGTGGCATGTTTAGGGGGGAAATTCCTATGGCGTTGGAGCTTAATTTAGGCTTGATATGGGCTTCAAATTGAAGAAAATTAGGGAGGAAACTTCGAGATTTTGTAGGGGTATGGTTTATGGTTGCTTTGGGATGGAAAGTTGAAGGTTGTGATCGGGTTTTTTGGGACCGGATTATGTTTTTTACGGATTTACGAAATATAGATAGGAAAAATTGCAATCAGATGAAAGAAAACCAAAGTTCTTGCTGAAACTGACTTGAATCTTCCCTTTAATGCCATGTAATGCACGTAGGAGGGGGAGATTGACCAACGAGTCAACATTTGGACCTAAAATCTTAGGATAACACAATCATGACCATGGATTCAGGACCACTGGTCTTCCACAATATCAAATATCCACCATCAGAAGAGAAATTCAGAAAATCTATTAATGAATGTGTGAATTGTGAATAACAAACACATGACCAATACACATATGCATGAATTGCTAAGAATCCCAATGGGGATTTCTAAAATCTTAATCAATGTTATACAAAAATCTTAATCAACATAATTAACAACATTCTGAGAATCCTAATGGTTAGAAATGATAAAAATGCATTGCTTACCCAGATCCTAATTTGATATACGAGAAAAATTATGAAAAAATCTTTCAAAAATCCTAATTTTATATCAGCTGCCAAAAAATCACTTAAACAGATGGTGCCTTATTAGATGGAGTGGGCCCCACAGAGAGAGCATCGGTACTGAGGCGCTGAGATTGGGCAGATCTTTCTAGCCAAAATTTGAGTTCATAGGAGCTCTGGTATGATTAAGTAGACAGAAGGTTGATGCAATGTTGACAGACAGAACGAGTCAATGAAGAGGGCTTTTACTTAAGTTGACGAAAAAGTGGAATACCCAGGAGTAACAGGGCTCTGAAACCATGTAATTTGGAAGAGATCTCATATTCATCAACGGCATGTTTATCCGACACCATGGAAAACCGATTCCCCAGACAACATATTTCGTATTTTGTGGAAAACCCATTCTAATCTCCCCCCATCGGAAACACTTTTTCCATTTCGTCATGCAAAATTTAGTTCATCTTTTTGCTTTTCCACGGAAAAAGCATCTGCACGAAACGTGGAACTCTTTTACCGCGGTGTTTTCACTTACCACATTTTTTCATAGAAAAGCAACTACACCAACGCGTCCTAAGAGAATTGTATGAGCTTAATTGCTTCGAATGCCCAAAGATTATAGACAAGTTCTCCCAAATTTGAACCTCTGGGAGGCGACATTCTTTATCGATCTCCATTACCTGCCTTCGATGCAGCACTATCGAAATTCATCGCTGAAGGGACCCGTCTTCAATCGTTGCATAGGGCTGCTCCAGCTTCCAATACTATCTTCTTGACCCAGTCTAGAGGTCAACAATGTCCCTCTCAATCAGAAAAAAAGGGATGCTATTTTTTGCAAGATCTCCACACAAATGATTGTCACAACAGTCGCAAGCTGTGTCATTGCAAATGAAATTGCCTGGTTCACCATCCTTTCAACGGACAACCTTCTTACAAGCAATCTACTCAACCTATTGCCCCTGCAGTCACTCCGACTTCTTCTAAAGCTTCCACCTAGGCTTCTCAATCTGGCCCTCAAACAAGGGGGGCCCATCTCAGCCCTAAAAAAGCCCTTAAAATGAGGGCTTCTGTTTCTAAGAGAACGTCCCAAGGCTGGGCTTGGCCAGTACTGGGCCCAACTCGGCCCTAGCCCTGGTCCTCCTATTTTTCTTTATTATTTATCATCATCATCATTACCAAAGCCTTGTCCCAACTATGTTGAGGTCGGGTACATGAATTCTGTTTCTCTATTCCGATCTATCATGCGCGAAATCCTCACATAAATTGTACTTCTTCAAATCTATTTTTACTACCTCCATCCACATCCTCATCGGCCAACTACCCCTTCATTTTTCTTTATTATTTATATATATATATATTTTATATACATTAAAATGCCCTTGTAACAGTCACATAATAGTAATAAAATGGGGCTATGAAGGTAATTTCATACCCGCATACACATTATAGAATGCACTAAAAGGTCTTACACACCACATGCTTTGCTCATTTTATCTTTTTATTTAATTATCTAAGTTATGTATTATACTTAATGCAAAAGCAATAATTTTTGTGTGGTTGCTTCTGATCCCTTTCTTCTAGTTTTGTTGATTCTTATTTATGCTTATTATATTATGTTTATATATTCTTGCTAGTGCAAAAGGGCTATACCCCGAGAGTGACTTGGATGCCAATCAATTCATAAAGGTAGTTTCTATGTGTAGGGAACATTGAGGATATGGGGTGATACAAATATCATTTTAATTAGATAATTATAACTCCCAATTCTTTGAACTCTAAACTAATAATGGTTTTTTAAGTGCATTTGTTTTTGTGACTGAAATTCAACAACAATTAATAGTCAGATCATTAGTAAATTGTTAAGTAATGAAAATTCATAAAGGAAGGTGAATGTAAATGATTTAAATTTCTCGAAGATAAGACCTCTTGTATAAATTATAAAAGGCAGAAAAGGCAGAAAAATTCTTAAGTTGGAATGATTTGGTACGTGGAGATTCCTGTGAAAGTTGTGAGATAAAACAAATTCTTTGACCCATTCCCTTTGACAAAATAAATAAAACCGTACTTCTAGGACCCAAGTCACCAAAATGCATGAGACTTTGCTGATAAAAAAAAAGTTTTTAGAGACAGCCTCTATACTCCAAATGTTTTCTTAGTGGTTCCTTCGCAAGAGAGGTGGGACAAGATAATGCTCGGTTGACACTCATTGCTTGGTGGCAATGTAGAAAAAAGAAATAAAAATTAGTTTATTGTTTTTAGGCCCTGAGCCTTGGCCCTTAAGGGTAGGGTAGGGGCCTTGGCCCTTAAGGGTAAGGGCCTAGGTAGTACAGACTCTCCGCAAGCCCGCGAAGGCCAGGCCATGCATATATTGAGGGTAGGGTAATGACAACCCCGTGCCCGGCCCAGCCCTTTGATATCCCTTCCCCCACCCCTGCTGTTACTTTGTTAACAGTATTCCACTTCTACAGAGGTACATCTGGCACAACTACCTCCACAATGTCTGTTGTTCCAAGTTGTCTCCCGCCTCCTGGATATTGGATTCTAGAGCTTCATCACATGACATATGATGATTTTGGTTTTCTGCATTGTCATTCTGTGCCTGTCTCTTCTATTTTCTTTACTGCCGATGCCTCATCTTTGTCTGCATCAAAAGTAGGCTCTTCACCTCATCATCCTATTTCTCTCACCAATGCTTATCATATTCCTAACCTATCTCTGAACCTTCTCTATTAGCCAAATGACTACACCCAAGAGTATGAAATCAATTATGATGAAACATTTGCCCCAGTCGTAAAGATGACTACTGTCTGACTACTCCTTGTTGTTGCTTCATGGGTGGATTCCTTCTCGAATGGATGTCAAGAATGCCTTTGTTGCCATGGCTATCATTTTGAAGTAGACTGTGCCCCCAGGGCTTCCTCATACATCTGGCCACATTTGCAAGCTTCACAAAGCATTGTATGGCCTCAAGCAAGCTCCACGAGCATGGTCCACCAAGTTTAGTAATATGATTCTTCTTCGCTTTAGTTTCACTCAAAGTAGTTATGTCAATTCTTTCTAAAAGTCTACTGGTCTCATTTGTCCTCTTTAATGTTGTGTATTGACGACACGATTATTACTGGCGATGAAGCTATACCAGCGCCACCAAAGAATATCTGAATCAACAGTTTGGAATGATGGATCTTGGAACTCATCGGTATTTTTTGGGACTTGATGTCTCTTATTGTTCCTGTGGACTTGTTCTTTCTTAGCAAAAGTATTCTTCTAACATTATCAATTGTGCTTCTCTTTTTTATTTCAAGGATGTGGCTACTCCTTTTGAAACTAAAGGCAAATTTGCGGCCCACTGATGGTGAACTTCTCTCAGATCCCACTTGCTATAGTGAAATTGTCAGCTTTTTGGTTTATCTCACCATCACACGACCAGATCTCACTTATATTGTGTCTTCTCCTCACAGCTCACTATGTTGTAGCCCTCTGCATCCTTCATTACGTCTGTTGCTACATACATATTGGATTGTTCTATCCATCAAACTTGGTTCTGTTTTTGGGGCCTACACCGATGCCAATTGGGCTGGTGACATTGATCGATAGTCCACCACTGGCTATTGCATTTTCTTGGGTGAGACTGTTGTTGCTTGGAAGTTCATAATTCAATCTGTTGCTTCTTGATCGTCCAGCGAAGCAGAGTACCGTCCCATGGCTCATACTACTGCTGAAATCATCTAGCTATGCTGGTTGCTCTTGGACCTCGGTATCTCTATCCCCCATCTTACTCCTCTCCATTTTGACAACGAAGGTCCTGTTCATGTTGCCGAAAATGAGGTATTTCATGAATGCACCAAACACATTAAATTCATTCTCACTGTCTGTCAGATGGGAACCATATCTTTTTTATTTTTATTTTAAATGGTGACTGAAGTTCATTCTCAGCTGGGAACCATCTCTCCCCTTTGTTCCGACTCTTGCACCGATTGAAGACTTCTTTACCAAGAGTCACACTGTTAATCGCTCCTGCCAACTTTGTCGACTCTCGCTGCACTTCCTACATCGGGAGGGGGTTGATAAAAGTTGCTTAGGTGTATAGATTAAGAAACCCCTATGGAGCATTGTAAATAGGAAGATATGTGCATTAGAATAATAGTCCTTAGGATCAGTTTACACATATATGATAGATTTTTTCTTCCCTTGTTTGCTGTAGGCCTGTAGCCATGAGTTTTCTTCTCTTGATCAGTTGTAATCATACGAGCATATAAGCTTGTACAATTCTCATAACGAAGATGAGATTTCCTCCAAACTCTAGCTGATTTCTATCTAAGTTTACAAGAAAAATTCATAATTAGGGACCCGTAATTTGCTAAAAATCCTAATTAGCTTAACTAGAAATTCTTGATAAGGATCCCGACTTCAGACCAAAAAGGCAATTTTCATATCATCCTTTTTACTATTAAAATTTTTTCTAACGTCTATGACCTTTTTGTTTGATTATAAAATCTTATTTCCATCACAATCTATTTTCTTTTAAAAAACTTGCATCAATTATTTGGACCTTGTCTTACTACATTTTTCTGCAGATGCTGGGAAAGTCCCGGTCTTTGTTCATAAAGGATTACAATCAGAGGCTCTTCAATTGGTTGGTCGCATTCTCCCTTGTTATGGTTGTAATAGGCAGATTCATTGTTAAGTTTCTTTTGCTTGAGATCGGTGCATGGATACTATTTATTTTCTTGGAAACATATACAAGGATGTTTTGGTCAGCAGAATCACTTTACTACAATCCTACCTGGCACTTCATTGTCGCAACATGGGAAACTATAGTTTATAGCCCTCTCCTAGATTTGGACAGGTAAAAGGTCCTCTCTTGCTGCCTCACCTTTCCTCTCTAGATCATTGGACAAGATTGCTTATTATGTATTTATTCAGATATATATTTATATTCAAAACATTACATACATGAGAGAGAGAGAGAGAGAGAGAGAGAGAGAGAGAATTGATTGGCGGGTACTATCTGAATTCTGTTGGTTGATGTGCATACACAGATATATGCTTACAGAAGGATTCGTTCCTTTTTTTATGTGGAACATAAGACTTAAATATAAAAAAAATTGCCTTGCCACAACCCCAACCCTTCAATTGGCAGCCCTTAAAGTATGTAGCTACGAACAATTGAACATATGTAGCAGTGAGCATATTCAACGTGAAAGAAAGGCCAAGTATCTGTCCGCTACGATCTTCCAATCCGGGTTACTAGGGCATGATTTATCATAGTTGATTCCTTCAAGTCAGTTGTTCAGACCTCTAAACGATTGTCCCCACTCAAGGTCTGAGGATACTGTGTACATCCTTGAATTCAAAATCATATGATACTAACAATCTGAAGTGCAACCTATTCGAGGATTTGGCCCATGATAGACTAGAATGATGAAACAAAATTCATGTAGCTGAACCCCACGTGGTTGGGACAAGGCTTTGATGATGATGATGATGATATAATCAAACCACTATAAAAAGGGTTTAGCCTGCATCAACTTCAAAAGTTATTATTTTCGATGGTATATGTTCATAGTATTCCTTTTTGCTTGAGACAGATGGGCCATTCCCATTGTTGTTCTGTTGTTGATATTGACTCTCTATTGGCGGTGTTATGGGAGGAGGAAACATGGGTCTCGGTCATTCTTACCTCTTTACAACAGCCACAGAGGCGGCTCGAACCGACCAAGGTCAGACTGAAGACTGAATCACCTGCTGCTCTGTAATACTACTCCCTTTGCCCAACAAGCTCATTCTTGTTCACCATCCATCTACTTGGGATAGGCTACTTGTTAAGGCTATTATGGATGGATTTTGTATTCTTTTTTGACCCACAGTTGGAAGTAGGTAGTTGGTGAAGTATTGTAGAACTGGGCGTGCACATTGCCGTTCGGTTGTAATTTCAAGCTTTTGTTGATGATTTTATGTACCTGTTCATTTTCGTGTTTCGGCGTTGTTGTTCATTATTTTTGTAACTGAACTCAAAGGCAGTTGTTTCCTGTCATGTATTAATGTCCTCAAATAATTGAGATGTGCTAAGATGATATATATCACTTTTGTATACAGATCCTAGTAAGACGTGATTTTTTGTGTTGACTAGCTTCTTTGCTTTTTTGAGTAGAACACATCAAGCATATGATGTAATGATGGATGTCCGTGTAATATGGTTTGAAATGACTAGGTTTTGCAAGTTGTTACTGTTGAAATAGTGCATTTGTTTCTATTTTGGAGTTTAAAAGAGATCAAATTATATCAGCTGCAGCCAGTTTATTGTCATTTTCTATTATTTGCTTCATGTTCATTCTTTCCCCTTTTTTTCAAGTTGTATTTGGTTTACGTTCTTTTTTACCCTCCGGGATGTTGAATTGGCCATTTATTAGTTGACTCTGATTTGATATCTGTAGCCGTCCAGTGTAGTGCCTGCAAAATGAATTATCAACTCTGATTGCAGGTGGCTGACAAGTGACAAGGGCCACATGGAATTTTGTTCTATAATTCAGTACAAGTGCATAGGGCAAGACCCAGTGAGACTATGAAGAAAAGAAATGGACTAAGAAGTTCCTCAAAACATGGGTGTGAATGGGGTTGAGTGAAGTATACTTAACAAAATGGATTCCAATTTAATTGGATAAGGTCTCCATAATGATGATGATTTTATTTTGGAGTGCACTAGATCATTCCTCATGGGACCATAAATATGGTTTCTGGAAACCTTATCGTGCAACGTAAAAGTTTTGTTTCCTAGCCATATTGAATTTTCATTCTCTTGGCGGGGATGGAAAATGTAAATCTATGCAAAAGAGATGCCTTGTAGAATGACAAGAAGCCCTCCCTTCTCAACAACTGACATTTTTAGTATATATATATATATATATATTAAAAAAAAAAAAAAAAAAAAAAACACCTAAGAAATCTGTATCTGCAGAAAGCAATTGTATCCTGCATAAATAAGCCCCATTCCCATTTCAAAGATCTCACTTACTTGTCTCTGCTTTGAAACAGGTATTTGCTAGGCTTTTACTTCTGGTCTCAGCTTTATAACCCTTTCTTCTATAATGGCAAGTTTGTAGAGCTACTTTTTCACAGAAAAAATGTGAAAAGTGGAAATGGTTTTCTACAGCACTGAAAGAGAAGCGGAAAATGAATTAGTTTTTCTACAATTCCGTAGAAAATTATTTCCAATGGTGTTCAGTTTTTGCAGCTTCACACACAGGTCCCTAAATAAATAAATAAAATAAATAACTTTAAGAACACAAACAATCAAAATGCTTTTTTTTTTATTTATATTGTACCATAGACATTTTAAAGTGACGAGTGATTCTTAGTGACATCCTCCTTTATTTATTTATGGTAATAAAATGCAGTTGTCTCTCCAAGGGTATATGTCCACAACACATTCTCCAAACAGTTAAAATGTAATGGGATTAATTATATGATATTTTCACCCGTTTCCTATGCGCGGCCTGCAGGCAACATGAAATATTACTACCTGTTTTGTATTGCCTCTCTACATTTGTGGTCACTTGTATAAGTAGAACAAAGAGATTAACAGTTGGGGATTCTTGACCCCACCTTGGATGGATCATGGCTCAATTGCATGCATCGGATGGTTCTAATTGTTTTGATAGAGGACTTATTTTGAAAGTACAATTGATTTTTGGGAAATGGGCCGCCGGCCGTGGATCTGCCGGATGAATGGTCAAGATGTGCAAGTTTTGCATATGTGATCTGTTGTGGAGGCCATCGATAAAGAACTCGATCCCAAAATCTCTTTTATTTTTATTTTTGACAAGGGTATTCTCATGGTATTTGACCTGGCAAGACTAATCCCCCTGGCGCATGCATGACCCAGAACACATGCACCAGGTAAATCTGGGAGTTGGCACGCACCTACGTGGGGGCCAAACCCACACATTGTGCCAATGAACCAGCACCCAGCCGGGTACCCAAACCTAGAATCAAACCTTGTCCTTCCCTGTGAATTGACATGCACCTAAATTTAACTCTATTGAGTGAGATTCTCTGTAATCATGAATCATCAACTCTATTGAGTGAGATTCTCTGTAATCATGAATCATCTAAAGTTAAAATTAATCTTCCAAACTCTTAAATCGATGGCTAAGGTTATCCAAGTGGGGTTATTTTTTGTACCTCCCCAATCCAAAAGTACATATAACCGACCTGTTACAGAATAAACATTTGGAGCAGCCCACCCTTTCAAACAATCATTTTCTTTTTTCCTCCTTTTTTTTTTTTGTAATATGTGAATCATGCACAAGCCAAAATTTACACCACAGAACAGATTCCTCCATCTGTGCAAAGAATGAAATCTGCATCAACAGAGAGAATAGCTGCTATCAGACATAACTTGAGTTTCCGTTCGAGCTGTCAATGGTACTATGCGATACTTGAAAGAGCCACTCACTAACCTCAATCACCTGCACCACAGAACCCATGAAAAATCTCATAAGAAAAAATCTACTGAATAAAATGAGTGGAAATTTTTAAGATAAACGTGATCAGATACTGTTTGTTAAACATAAAAATCATAGGTAGATTTCTAAAAGATGCGCAAATAAGGAAATTCAGAAGTATCAAAGAACAACAAATTGAATCGTTCTCTGATAAAGCCTACTGGTGAAGGTCATCATATGAATCTATGCAAGCAGGAGTCCTAACTGCGCAGAGAGTCCCATGTACTCTGAATGTCTCAGTCAATGTGTTATATTGTGTTTCTTCCATCATTAAACTTGGTAGAGTGGCCCAGCCCTTCTAACATTATTAACATTAGTTAATAAAACCTACATGGTATTCTCGTGCAATGACATGTACTTATACAGGTGACTATGAACACAGCAAACCGTCATTGAGAAAATGAGAAGGATGCAAGAAAATGAATGATGAGCAGTTTCCATCAAACCAAATCACTAGATCAAGACTTGTTAATTACCTATGATGGATACTACAAAATGGGAAACATATTCATATTGTGTTGTATTGTATCTGATACTTCACTTTTTGTGTAAAATCCGTGTCGCTAACATGTCCATGGCATTTTCCTGCCATATATGGGCATCTTAGCTAATTCCACACACAGTTCCAGGCTTCCATATACTGTGACTCCAATAAAACACATCGTGGAGCTGCCCCAAAAATCTCCTGGCCCGTTCATAAGGGCTGTTAGATGTGCACAAAAAGCATGACAAATTAGAATAATGGTTATATTCATGCCCACCTAATGCGTTCATTGGAATAATTGCCTAGCTATCATCTCCAATGTTGACCACAACCAATTCACAATGCTAGTGCATGCATGCTACATCCATATACTTATAACCGTGGAAATGGGTGCAGAAACCAAGAGATACAGCTTAAAACACTTAAATTTGAAAGTGCTGGATATATATGTTGTATCCCTGCAACTATGTTTAAGCATTTAGAATTAAAGAAAGAAAATGTTTCAATTAAGATGAGTTTTGGATGTACCAGCTACTGGAATCAGTTCAAATACTTTTCGGTCGTGTGGATGGTCTCATTTCTTGCTATATGCAGGTGATGGCTACTCATTTTTATACCCCTCAAACAAGTGGCATTGATCTTGAATAACGTTCAAGCCGAGCCAAGACTCTAGCAGCCAACCTTCCTAGCTGTTCACCCTCCTGGCTCTGAGTGGTCAGACTGACGAGAGGGATCCTAGCCCTTGAGCAATAAAAATCTGCCAATTCCTTGGCAGCAAATACCTTCTCTAGGATACCCAGAGCTTTTTCTTTCAAAGCAGGTGTCCCCCAGTCCAGAAGTTCCAACATGGGACAGATGGCACCAGCTTCATGCAAGACATTTGCCCCTCTATAAGATGGGCCTTCTTGAATCAACGTCATCAATGCTTGAAGCACCTCATAAGCAGTTTCATAAGCATGCTCTTGCAAGAGTCTCACAAGCTCAGGCAGAGCGTTCGCCTTATAAAGGCAAAAGGTAGTCGTAACATTGCATATACCACCATGAACCTCGCAAACAGGCACATGAGAAGACCTGAAACACCAACAACCAGTAGTCTTGGGTGCAACAAGAAGCTTAGGAGTGCTCACAGACAAGTTACCGATAAGGGCAGCCGCTCTTGCCTTAGCTGTTACCGATCCGGACCTAAGAAAGGTTATGAGCAGAGGGTACACCCCCAATTCAACCGCCATTCTTTGCAACTCAACATTCGCCGGATCTGTGAACCTGAAAAGTACACTGAGCGCATTTTCCTTTGCTTCCACAGTTCCTAATCTTAGGATATTAAAAATTGCCAGCAACCCATCTAATCTGATCAATCTGTTAGTTAGCTCCACTTCTGATTTTGGAAGATGAGAAAGTAACCCCACTGCCGCCATCTGTAAATCACGACGGTTTTCGTCCTCAAGAATCGCCACAAAGGCTTCCAGCCTCCTCCCAACAAGAAGGAATTCTGCAATTCCTTGTGGTTCCTGTTGGGAGAAGTGGAAGAGAAGATTAACTACAGCTTCTCGGATTTCATGGTCAGGGTCCTCTAGTAAGGGAAGAATAATGGAAACACCATTGGCAACTGCAACTGCATTCTGTACAGGTCCTGCACCGGACTTATAAATGTCAAGTAGTGCACGTAAAGCAGGCCTACGAATGTCATTGCTAAAGCTTGGGTTCTGTTGAAGGGCTAACAAGTTGGAAATGATTGGCTCTAACTCGAGATGGTTTCCATTCCCATTGACAAGAAATTCAATACCATCATCCGAAGACAGTCTTTCAAGGATTTCGGAGCAGCTGGCTCTAATAAGACTGGGCATATGGGAAGTGAACATATGTTCTAGAATGGAAGGAACAATGCCTGTGGCTGCTATTAGCTTCTTGTTCTCATGGCAGCTTGCTAACTTGGCCAAAGCAGCAAAGGCCGGTTTCTTAGATTCGAGAGTTCGCGAAGCCATCTCCACCAAGGGTGATATTGCTCCTTCTTCACCAAGGAGCTTTATATTCTGTTCCACCAATTCCATTTTCACAAGGACTTCTGCCATGGACATCCGTGATGACTCAGGTCCTGAAAGGCATTAACATGATCGAATCAAATGTGTAGCCTTGACTATAGAGTTAATCTACCCAGGGGAATAGTCCAGTTGGGTCAAAGACCTCAGGGATACCCACGTTGTCAAAAAAAGAAGAAGAAAAGAATAGAATAAAGAGTTAATCAAAAGGATGTACATCATATGATCATTTTCCTTATCATATCAATAAGAAAACCAACCCAAGAAGCAAATGAAAACTGTAGAGGGATGAAAACAGATGTTCTCCACCATATGCACATGAAACAGCCATGCACAAACACCCAGCATATTTAACGCATGCATACATTGATGAGCATAAACTTGCATGTATAAATTTTGTACAAAAGAATTTACACATACCACTCACACATGGTGCTTTCTCCAAACCCCTAAAATATTACTTCACCTCCAAACCAAGCCACCTCCAAACCAAGCAAAACCTAGAATGACACTGTACATAATGGTCTCCAGACCCTGAGCGAAAGGACGTACAGCCTTGATAAATCAACAGTTTGTTTAGGTCAGGCAATTGTACTAGAACAAAATTATTCTCTGTCTAACCTGCACAACCATCTGTCTAGTGTTTTGTGCAGTTAAATATGGATACATTATCTTTTTTTAACCATCCATCTGCGAGACAATTATCATATTCTTAAAACTGTCTGGCCAGACATGCGACGGATATGCAATGGAACAAAATTATCTGTCTAACATTCACAATCATTTGATTGGTGCGCAGTTAAATATGGATACAATTATCTTTTTTAACCATCCATCTGCAGGCCAACACTCAGATTCTTAAGACTGTCTGGTGGATCCCATCAGATGAATGTACTGGATTGCTGAAGATGGACCGTAATGGATGAAATATATTGGCTCAAACAACTCAGCAATCCATTGTACATTTTTATGTAGCTTTGAAACATGCCAAATGAAACTGAGTACAACCACATGACCACTGGTGACAAATAAAATTTACAAAGAAAGCAATATCTAAGAAAAAACTAAAAAATTATCAATAGTAATATAGAAGTTTCTTATTTACTTCTTAGCACTAGAAAATATTCATTCTAGTTTGAATCAATTTTCACATTAGTTTCATTTACAGTTTTTTCACTTTTCAGGTTAATTGTTTTGTAAATATGAAGTAGAATGAAATTTAAAAAAAAAAATTTATAACAGGTCATGCATGCACATATTTTAAAATCATGTACAATATTTCACAGATTCTCTCGTTTTGAGAGTGATGAGTCCTCAAAAGCGCATATTTTCATACACATTTTGGACCATTTTTAGGGCTTATTGATATTAAAGAGCTTTGTTTAGTGACAAATCATGAGTTTATGCATTTTTGATCCATTGTAGTGCATTCATGCATAATTTGCTAAAAAATCACACTTTTTGCATAAATTCATGAAACCTGCCATTTTTGGAGACTTATTTTTGGGAAGCCAATTATTTTCGGTGCATCAAGTAGGGTCCCATGCATTGTCCATTTAAATTTCGTACATAAAATTATTCTTGAATTCATTTGTTTTAAATTGTGTAGGAGAAATCAAGAATGGGACCTACATTGGTGAAATTTGATAGAGATCAAGGGTAGGACATCTTTCAAGGTGGACCCACATATCTTGGTATTTTTGGAGAGTTTGAAAAGTCAAAAATGGAAGGCTAGATTTGTGATTTCAAGATCAAGAAAGGAAATTTCAGATTTGGTAAGATCTAATCCTTACTAAGTTTGAAAACTTGAAAATCAAGAAAGAAATCCAAGAAAGGAAGGTGTACTAAAAGATTTGACTAATCAATCAAAGAAGCTTGGAAGCAAATCAAAGAGGGAAGGAGAGTCAAGAAACAAGGAAAGAAATATCCCAAGGTGCCTTTGGAAGTCCACATGGGTCCCACACATGCTATTGCACAATTATCATTCCATATGTGCACAAATATTTTCGGATTTTTCAGAGGCAGCAAGATTAAAATGGTCATAACTCTTAATCCAGCCGTCGGATTGGTGCAATCTATACACCATTGGAAAGCTTTTTTCGAGTAGATATCTTTAGAACCCAAGATTGTGTCAATCGGAACTAAAACGAGAAAGATATGGCCTCTGGAAGTTGGTGCTATAATTTCTACTCGGGATTGCAATTTTGTACATGGAAAGCACCAAAAATCTCTCACTCACCTTGCTATTTCTTTGAAGACTTGTTGGCCAAGGAAGGGACTTTCCATGCAAAGAAGATTGCTTGCTACAAATTTGGAGCAAAGAAGGAAAGAAAAAGGAACAAAAATCTATAAATTGAAGGCATAAGCCTCCCTCTCCTCTCATGGGAAGATAGACCAACTCTCTCTAGAATTACTACTACACTCCATCTTCTTCCTCTCTCATTCTCTCCATTTTGAGTCCTCAAGGAGATTTTGGCCGAAAATCACACTACACCCTTGGGTTTTTCATCTAGAAGAGGCTTCTCATCCTAGTATGTAATTGTCATTGTTTATGTTTTATATCTTATGTAAGACTTTGCATATTAGTAAAATTGTTTCTTACTCTTTTCAATTTTTCTTTCTTGTCCTTGGGTGATTGGTGCTTGTTTTATGTTTCTTTTCTTGTTGGTGTTTGGACTGACGACCCAAAGGCCCTAAGAGCATGATTCAAATTATGACCCCGCTTAGAAAAGAATTTTGAAAGAGGAGAATACACTTCCACACATTTAAATTTATGTTATTCCACACATTTAAATTTATGTTATTCCACACATTTAAATTTATGTTCTTCCACACATTTAAGTTTCTGTTAAAACCACACATTTACTTTCTTGTCTTCACCACACATTTAAATTCTTGAACTTTTGTTTATTATCTTTATCTTTATGATCAATTCAATTTTATGTTTATTTTATGCATAGTTTATGGTTGGAACTAATTAGCATTGCATGCACATTCATATTGGTGGAGTTTAGACATGTTTAAGTTGTTGGAATTGGAGTTTGAAATAGAATAAGAAAGAAAATCAGATATTTGAGTCAATAATCTTGGCCAAATAATTTTTGGAAATTCGGATTCCAATATAAAGTACATCATTCAGCACATGTTGCAGGAATTTCTGGACAGATTTTGTGTAAAAAGTTTGTGATTAGAAACCTGATCAAAACACATTATTTTTCGATGAAACTTGGAGAAATTAAAGTTTGATCAGTGTATTTTCAAACCCCAGAATTTCAAGAAAAAATAATTTTGGGAAGATGGTGAACCAGTGGCTCAAACATGGCTGGTCGGACCCACCTGTGTGCAGAATTTCTGCACAGTTTTTTTTTTTTAGGTCATGTTCATATACTCATATTTCATTCGTTTTAAATCGTTTTTAACTTTCGTTTTTTTATTTGATTCATGCATCATTGTAGTTCAAAACCCAGCCATTAAACTTAGTTTTAGGTTGCATTAAGTTAGGAAAAATCATGCATAAAAACAGCCCTGCATACTAGTTTTTAAGACTTAGAATTTTTAGCATCTCATGGCATACATTGCATTACTAACTTTCTAATTTAGGTTTCTTTTGTTTCTATTTTAGTTTCTTAGTTTTATTTTGAGTATTTTTTTTTCTTGATGTTCTAACTTGTGTTTTCTTTTGTAGCAATTTTAGTTTTTAATTTTAGGATTTTTAGATTTAGGAAGTTTTCTTTTCATTGGATTGTAATTAATTTAATTTTTAGAAAGTAGAAATGATGAATGTATTTTTCTAGATTGTAGGATAGAATTAGATTTTATTTAGGGCAGGTACAAGTTGAGAAGGAACCTTAATTTACATTGCTCCCTGTGGATCGACCTGGTCTCACCAGTTTATTACTACAATCGCACCCTACACTTGGGGTCCGGTCAAGTTTTTGGCGCCGTTGCCGGGGAGCATCATTTAAGGTAACTTTTCTGACTTTCCTTATTTACGTTGCTTTATGGCTGTGCTATTTTTTGCATCTTTCTAGATTAGGAGGTGCATGCATGGAATGTTAAACCACCCTAAATTTGATTAGGAAAGTGCATGGATTGCTAATTAGAAAATACACATCATTGAATTTTTAGAAACTTTCTAAGAATTGGCAAAGTTACTTTATTTTTCTTAACTTGTTTTAAATCTTTTTAGAAGAAAGTTAACCAAAGTGACCTAATCGTTGTCCTTGATCATCTCGGTGCCGAAGCTAAGCCTTGTCCAGAGTGTGGAGACAGTTAGACTGTTCTAGGCAAGGGTCCTTCAAACGGGTCCATTCGTGATCCTACCCTTACCTGGGGGCTAAACTGGCCGGGTTGGTTTCATAGGGCCGGGTTGGTGAACTTAAGTAAACTTTCCAACTTTAGGAATTAACTTAGTTGCTGCTTGTGTAGGCTAGTCCTTTCTTTTCTCAAAAAAAAATAAATAAAAGAAAAAATAAGAAGAAGTGATTTCAAAAAAAAAAAAAAATGGACCAATGGAAATCCACAAACATGAGGAGACCAAATTCTGGACAAACCAATAAGGGTAAAATCAATAGTGATAGCCCAAAGAAGTCCTGGCGTGAGTACCTACACCCCACGGATACGTACCTGCCAACTTATATTAAATCATATACGAATAAGTGGGGATTTTATCAAAGCAACTCCGATGATGCTTCAAATAATCACAAATCCCTAAGGGAGTTGCGCGAACAAGAATGGAATGCAAATATACATCAGATAACTTGTTCATTGGAAAGAGGTTCCACATATGGGCGGAAATGGGCCAATCACTATGGTCATGATTACAATAAGGAGTCCATGGAGGGTATCAATGGAATGATAATGGAAGATGATCAACCAGCATGGGTCCCACATGATTACTCATTCCCCACACACTCATTTGCTCCTTCAAATATGGATCTGGGAATTCAATGGCAAGCAGAATCAAATGCAAATCAATGGCCTTGCCACAATGAATTGAGTAACATGAGTAGCCTAGGCAATCAGGCTCCTGACAATTGGCAAGATGGGTTTGATATGGGAAATTCTTATCTCCAAGAATTTACTCCGGGTGGGTCGTATGATTACCCCTCATGGGATATTTCATATGCACCCCATTCTTCCCCTTGTTCATATGCACCTAATGACTCCCCACCGCCTAAATGGTCATATGAACCACCACCACCCCCGGAGGGATCCTTGGAAGACACTTTAGCCAGATTCATCATGTTCACGCAAAACACCATGCAATCCATACAGAGCAATGCACAATCCATGGAAAGACTAATGACTTCAATTAGTCAAACTGCACTTCAAATGAAAAATGTAAATGACACCCTTGGCAGTGAGAATGAATTTCAACATGATGATCCATCACTCATTGAAAATCCAACGGATATGGATTGCGCAAATACGCAGAGGATATTCAAGGGTGCACCCGTGGATATGGATGATGGTGCGCTACATGAATCAGATTATGAATCCTGTGAGCCAAATTCCTCTAACCCTCACTTGTCTTATCCGAATGAGAATGTGGACCCCTTCGAAGAAGATACTGTGCCCTTCTATGTTGATCCTTACTTTCGGTCCAATTCTTTTGATGATTCTGGAATTGCGGATTTCCTACAAATTGATTTTCCCATGTTTGATAGACCCACAAATGCGCCCAATGAGCCCCAAATGCAAGATTACTATTGGGAGGATGACCCCATTTTTCAGATTTCTGATTCGGACAATGTGGAATCCTTGGAATCATGTACTGAATTCTTCATGAAATCTGATGATCTGACCATAAGAGAAATCGCCATCGCATTTCTTGGCCCTCAATGTTATTCAGGGAAACTTATGGAATTAGAGTGTGGTCCTGTTCAGACCTTCGAGTCTAACACTTTGGAATCATTTGAGCCCATGCCTATGGACATTGTGGAAATTAAGTCAAAAGAATTTGTGGCATGGGAGGACATGGGGCCACCCAGTTGTTCATTGCGTCCTCCTCTCCTTCCATTCAAAGACCCATTTTTCAGGGAGGAGGAATTATTTTTCATAGTGGTCCTTTTTTCACACTTTTACAACAGACATCATGCGGTCCTTATGTTCAATGTGCTTCACGTTTCCATAGTAACATCTCTTTCTGTGCTTCTTATGATTTGTGTGGAGGAAAATTTCATCTGGGATCCGGGTGGATTCATGGATTCGAATCAAGTAGTGTAGGATTTTCCTTTCTTTTTATTGTAGATTTTTCTTTTCTGTTAGTAGAGTAGCTTCTTTCCCTTTTGTTTTCTTTGTTTTGTCTCACCATGGATAGAGATCGAAAAAGCTGCATCTTCAGGTGACTTCTTACCCTTTACCCTCCTGTCATTTACTTTCCTCATATTATATTTCTTTTGCACTACATGCATAACATCGAGGACGATGTTCATCTTAGGTTAGGGGGTGGGAACAAGCACACTTGTTCATCTTTGGACAAAAGTTTTACATTCTTTTTTGTTGTTTCTTTGAAAAAAAAATTGCTATTTCTGTTTTGAAAAAAAAAAAAAAGAGGAAATTTCGAGAGGATTTTTATGAAACAAAGATACCTTGAACTTTGGAATTTTTGTTGCTTTGGGCAAAAAGAAGAACAATGGTTTACTATTTTGTTTATGGAAAGGATTTTTGGAAAATTGCTAAATTTTGATCCCCCACTTTTACACAGTCTGTATATGTTTTCAAAGTTTTTGAATGCCAAGCCATGATTTTCATTTTTCTTTGACGATTGGATTGAAATTATGATGGAAAACCGACCCTTAGTTTTACAAGTTCCTGGTTCATCTGGTTTTGTTGGCCACAGAGCTGTTGAATTAATTCGGGCACATGAAAAGGGCTGCCTATTGTTGGGGACCGTTAAAAAAAAAAAAAAAAAGAAGAGAAAAATAAGAAAAAAAAGTTGTGTGACTAGTTTGGGTTCGTAGCCTTTTTAACCTGAGCTAGTAAGTCCGTAGGGGTATTTACATACCTAGTGCCCTAAAGCCATCTGGTTTGGGAGTCATTGGTCTAATGCTCGTTATATGGGTTACTTAGAAAGCTTAAAGGACCTAGGCATTGAACAGTCACATGTGTGTGTTTAAAAAAAAAAAAATCGCGGCCTTTGAAAAAACAGTAGTGCGAAAGCCATCATGGTTGCCTTGAGAGGAATATTATTTTTCTTTGCTAAGGTTAGGTGGCCCAGAATTTTGGATTGAAAATTGTTTTCACGGGAATCTTGGCGGATCATTTGAAGCTTATTTGTTTCTACGTATACACACTATTTCACCGTGCACGATCAAATTAGCATGAATTCAAGAATTTCAGACCAAAAGATGGGATTTGTGAACCGAGTGTCAAATTTGCCTTTGCTTTGAAAATTCTGAAAATCGAGAATATCTGGTGTTTGTAAATCTTCTTTTGAAAAAGTTCCTTTGAAAAAAAAAAAAAAAACAGAGAATTTTGTGGGTAAATTCACTGCAAACCCTCACGAGGCAAAACTCGTCCACTAGGGGGAACCTAGGGGTTTAAGGGCTTACTGCATATGCTAAATGCAGTCGAGAGTGCCAGCGAAAGTGGCATTGCATTCATTTTCATTTCATTTCATTAGTTTTAGGATAGATTATTTCATTTTGAATTCCTCATTTTAGACGCAGTTTTTGCTAGGGACTAGCAAAACGCTAGTTGGGGGGTGTGATGAGTCCTCAAAAGCGCATATTTTCATACACATTTTGGACCATTTTTAGGGCTTATTGATATTAAAGAGCTTTGTTTAGTGACAAATCATGAGTTTATGCATTTTTGATCCATTGTAGTGCATTCATGCATAATTTGCTAAAAAATCACACTTTTTGCATAAATTCATGAAACCTGCCATTTTTGGAGACTTATTTTTGGGAAGCCAATTATTTTCGGTGCATCAAGTAGGGTCCCATGCATTGTCCATTTAAATTTCGTACATAAAATTATTCTTGAATTCATTTGTTTTAAATTGTGTAGGAGAAATCAAGAATGGGACCTACATTGGTGAAATTTGATAGAGATCAAGGGTAGGACATCTTTCAAGGTGGACCCACATATCTTGGTATTTTTGGAGAGTTTGAAAAGTCAAAAATGGAAGGCTAGATTTGTGATTTCAAGATCAAGAAAGGAAATTTCAGATTTGGTAAGATCTAATCCTTACTAAGTTTGAAAACTTGAAAATCAAGAAAGAAATCCAAGAAAGGAAGGTGTACTAAAAGATTTGACTAATCAATCAAAGAAGCTTGGAAGCAAATCAAAGAGGGAAGGAGAGTCAAGAAACAAGGAAAGAAATATCCCAAGGTGCCTTTGGAAGTCCACATGGGTCCCACACATGCTATTGCACAATTATCATTCCATATGTGCACAAATATTTTCGGATTTTTCAGAGGCAGCAAGATTAAAATGGTCATAACTCTTAATCCAGCCGTCGGATTGGTGCAATCTATACACCATTGGAAAGCTTTTTTCGAGTAGATATCTTTAGAACCCAAGATTGTGTCAATCGGAACTAAAACGAGAAAGATATGGCCTCTGGAAGTTGGTGCTATAATTTCTACTCGGGATTGCAATTTTGTACATGGAAAGCACCAAAAATCTCTCACTCACCTTGCTATTTCTTTGAAGACTTGTTGGCCAAGGAAGGGACTTTCCATGCAAAGAAGATTGCTTGCTACAAATTTGGAGCAAAGAAGGAAAGAAAAAGGAACAAAAATCTATAAATTGAAGGCATAAGCCTCCCTCTCCTCTCATGGGAAGATAGACCAACTCTCTCTAGAATTACTACTACACTCCATCTTCTTCCTCTCTCATTCTCTCCATTTTGAGTCCTCAAGGAGATTTTGGCCGAAAATCACACTACACCCTTGGGTTTTTCATCTAGAAGAGGCTTCTCATCCTAGTATGTAATTGTCATTGTTTATGTTTTATATCTTATGTAAGACTTTGCATATTAGTAAAATTGTTTCTTACTCTTTTCAATTTTTCTTTCTTGTCCTTGGGTGATTGGTGCTTGTTTTATGTTTCTTTTCTTGTTGGTGTTTGGACTGACGACCCAAAGGCCCTAAGAGCATGATTCAAATTATGACCCCGCTTAGAAAAGAATTTTGAAAGAGGAGAATACACTTCCACACATTTAAATTTATGTTATTCCACACATTTAAATTTATGTTATTCCACACATTTAAATTTATGTTCTTCCACACATTTAAGTTTCTGTTAAAACCACACATTTACTTTCTTGTCTTCACCACACATTTAAATTCTTGAACTTTTGTTTATTATCTTTATCTTTATGATCAATTCAATTTTATGTTTATTTTATGCATAGTTTATGGTTGGAACTAATTAGCATTGCATGCACATTCATATTGGTGGAGTTTAGACATGTTTAAGTTGTTGGAATTGGAGTTTGAAATAGAATAAGAAAGAAAATCAGATATTTGAGTCAATAATCTTGGCCAAATAATTTTTGGAAATTCGGATTCCAATATAAAGTACATCATTCAGCACATGTTGCAGGAATTTCTGGACAGATTTTGTGTAAAAAGTTTGTGATTAGAAACCTGATCAAAACACATTATTTTTCGATGAAACTTGGAGAAATTAAAGTTTGATCAGTGTATTTTCAAACCCCAGAATTTCAAGAAAAAATAATTTTGGGAAGATGGTGAACCAGTGGCTCAAACATGGCTGGTCGGACCCACCTGTGTGCAGAATTTCTGCACAGTTTTTTTTTTTTAGGTCATGTTCATATACTCATATTTCATTCGTTTTAAATCGTTTTTAACTTTCGTTTTTTTATTTGATTCATGCATCATTGTAGTTCAAAACCCAGCCATTAAACTTAGTTTTAGGTTGCATTAAGTTAGGAAAAATCATGCATAAAAACAGCCCTGCATACTAGTTTTTAAGACTTAGAATTTTTAGCATCTCATGGCATACATTGCATTACTAACTTTCTAATTTAGGTTTCTTTTGTTTCTATTTTAGTTTCTTAGTTTTATTTTGAGTATTTTTTTTTCTTGATGTTCTAACTTGTGTTTTCTTTTGTAGCAATTTTAGTTTTTAATTTTAGGATTTTTAGATTTAGGAAGTTTTCTTTTCATTGGATTGTAATTAATTTAATTTTTAGAAAGTAGAAATGATGAATGTATTTTTCTAGATTGTAGGATAGAATTAGATTTTATTTAGGGCAGGTACAAGTTGAGAAGGAACCTTAATTTACATTGCTCCCTGTGGATCGACCTGGTCTCACCAGTTTATTACTACAATCGCACCCTACACTTGGGGTCCGGTCAGAGAGTCTTCTAATCTTAAGCACTTCATGCATTATGAATTTAACCACAGGATCCCCTGTTTTCATTATTGGTGGAGTTCATATTAGGCGATCTCATCAGTCATAAGTTTCTTGAACAGATTGCAATTCATCAGCAGTTTAGCAGGACATCTCAACTGACTTAACGTATATTCTATAGTATCTTAATCCAAATCAAAGGGACCCAAAAGAGCTTTCAAAAACCAAGGGATGAGAGAGTCAGGAACTCTGGCTCTGAAATTCCTGCAATTACCAGTTAAATTTAAGGAGAATTATATGGTTTTGAAGTTTGAACCAGCTTAGTATCCTTGATCATATGAATGAGAGGGATCCTGGTTTTGTAAACCATACCATTGATCTCATGGTCTTCACTGCATATTAAAATGCTCCAGAAAAACTTATATGACAGTAACCTCAATCATTGGATTGTAAACAGATAATTAAGAAACACATCTACAGTCCAGATCCAACAAGAAATAGAGAACTTCGGATCACAAGGATCTTTTGGTCTGAGATTCTCTGAGATGAGGTCTATCACTGAGGACCCATCAAATCAATGTTCTAGATCACCGAATCATAGGCCCCTCATGGTCAACCACAAGGCCCAAGGAGACCATGCATATTCTCTACTCAAAGATGACATAATTCTATAAGAAAATGTTTAGAAGATGAATTTTATGATAAATTAACAAAAAGGTGGGGAACAGAAAAGGGAAAGCGTGGGTTGGCATGATGAACATAATTGAAAATTAAGATGAACTTCATGGTTCCATTTGAACTACATTCAGAAAAGAAAAAAAAAAAAAAACACAGAACAACTGGAACAAACAAATCATAAACCTCCTAACAGATGCATGGCCTGAGTCTTAAGTATAATCTGTCTAACCTTGACAGAGCCGAGAAATCAGTGGTTTATACCAATTGGCAGCGGCTGCACGGGAAATATTTTCATCATCTTCCTGACACAGTTTCAACAAGATTTCTTCTGCCTTCTCTGCTGATTCCTTTGTTGGGCCTTTCAGAAGCATAACAAGGAAAAGAATTGCACTGTTTTGTTGTGTTAATTTCTTTGACACAGACAAATTCCACCCAGAACCATCATGCAACAATTCAAAGAGCAACTCAACAGCAGCCCTCGATATAACAGGATCACGTCCTAGGCAATGAACTACCTGATCAACTCCTCCAGACTCGACCACTCTATCCTGTACATTTGAATGTAATGATTTCAAACAAAGTAATAACAAAAATGGATTTTTACAGTATAAAAGTTTATGACCATACACTAAATTGCACCTTTCAAGTGATTTACGTACTTTTTGAGTGAACCATTTGGGGCGTCCAAGAACAGAAATCACATTTCTTGGAATATGTTTACTATTTTTTTTTCACCATAAATGAGTACTGGCACCGACCACAAAATCCTATCAAGAATTAAAATGAACAAGTTGACATATTTTAACACATGCTTAGTGATGGCAACGGGTTAGGTTAAATGGGTGACTCGGCTTGACCAGATCTATCGGGGAGGGTTTGATAGTGGGTTTGTCAGGTTCGGGGTAAATAGGGGAATTAGATTTTTTACCTAAGTCAGGTTCGGGTTTTGGTTTCCCCTGACCCACTCTATGCCATTTGGGACTAGTCTAGATATTTCTCAATAAGGTTTCATATACAAAACTTCCACATGACAAGTGGTAGTGCACATTTATAAAAAAAGAAAGTGTGGGATGCAGGTTTGAGGGAATGAGAATGAAATTTTTTTAATTTTAAAATAAATAAAAAATAAAAACAACCAGTTTGGTAAAACTAACCATAAATCCGTCACAGGTCGGGTCAGACAAAGGGCAGGCATGTGTCAAGTGGGTTCATATTTAAGTTGACTCATACTAAATCCGATCCATTACCATCCCAACATATGAATAAGACCAAGGGGAAAATGGCCATTTTTAAGGCAAAGGGAAGCCTGCCTTTTACGGTAAACACCACCAGGACTACTACACCGGTTCACAGAACAGAAATGGTTGAGAATTTGAAATCATTTAATATATAACATGACATCACATGCATTGATCCATCTATCACGTAAGAATACTTTTCATCAAAAAACCAAAGTCGCTCCCAATTTCCCAATTTGCATGTTACGTTTTCGCAAAAAATAGATAAGTAATTGTATGTATGTCCCATGGGGAAGGTCTTCCTTTATACTTGACCAAGGGTTCAAAGCAATTTCTCTTTCATTTTTCTTGATTTTTGTGATGATACAGCCTAATTCTTGCCCTTAGCAATTGAATTTGAGCTCTTCAATTCAAATGGATGACCCTAGGCTAAGAAATTCTTCCAATTTAGATTCCAGGAGCAGAAGTATGGCCCTGGTTTTCATGGGGTGATTTATGCCCATCCTCCATAATTTTTAAGAGTCTTTAGCAGTCCTCTCCTTTCAAATATCTTGAACATTTTTTATATGTTGCATATCAAAAAAGATGTCCCTTTTCAAACTAAACATTTTTTTTAGTTATGCTTTCACATGGCGGGTGTTTTTTATTTAGTCCTTTTGGTTCTATCCAACTTGTGTTGAAAAAAAATGACAAATGTTGTCCCATAATCGACAAGGGAGAGGTTAGGTCAAAACTGACTGTTCTAACAATACTTGTTGGCCTTCTAGGAGCTGTCTAGGTCATTGAAGTGTTTTGAAGATGGACAAAATTGGGAACCACTGTATGACTTTATGTTTTTAATTTCCCATGCGAAGCTGCACCATAGCAAATGGCCTAACAGTGTTTTGGAGATGAGGGATAACTCAGAAAAAAAAAAAAAAAAAGCACATCATTGTCTTCACCATCACCATCATTTGGCCTTATCCTATTCCTATCAATCTGAATTGTGTATTTAAGAATACAGTTATAGTCTCTACTAGGCTACAGAGAAAGACTTATCAGCTTTCAACATAAAATAGAACTTAAAAGGACAAAGATTACAGTCTCTTGCAATCATGGAACTTATATAATTTTGTACTCCGCTCTTCACAAATATACAAATTAAAAAAAGTAACCCGGAACTCTAATTGATGCTAGCAAGATTTACAACATTATGCTTCCAGTCAAACAGAATTCTAAATGTTTGATAGTCAGAATATAACATTGATTATTTTGACAAAAAGGCAGATATCCAAAGTCCAAACAGAAAAAAAGAAAAAAGAGAAATGGAGAAAAATGTACAGGTATTGAAGCTGCTCACCTTGTTTCTAGCATGCCCGTCAATTACGGCCTTTAAAGTAATCAAAATTCTTTTTCTCATGTCTTTGTTGTGTAACCTTCCAAGAAGCGACACAATAATTTCGATGATACCTTCTATTGCAATCCAATCCTTGTTAATGGAATTGTCATTGATGAGCTCCTGTATCTGGCCAAGAGCCTCTTCAGCTTTCGAGTCCACACCCGACATCAATTTTCCCTTGGCAGATCTAATTTTAAGGCAGTAGTTGAGTTCTCTCCACTCCTCGATCGACTGTCTCAAGCAAACATTGGATCTCAGTGTCAAATCATCAAGAAACTGGCCTGTCTCAGGATCAGTTCTCTGTCCATTATTGAACCAAGCCCCAATCGCCACTCTTTCACAGGTGGTTCCTGTGCAAAGACTGACAGGGTCCACCATCACAGTCGTCCTCTCAATTGGACATAAAAAAGTTTTAAGTGGTGGGATGTATTCATCCTGTTTGTATTTCTCGATAGTCTGGACCCTACGTTCATATTGTGCCTTAATTTCTTCTAGATCATTTGCAGCATCTGCTCGAGACAGAAGTTTAATTACCTGCTCCAAAAAGAGCACTTCCATCTGTTCTTTACGTTCGGCAGCTTCTTCTTTTTCCCTCCTAAAGTTATCGAGCTCTTTGCTTATTTCTGATGGCTCAATGGGCACACCAACTGCTCTTGCTATCTCTTCTAGCATGTCATTGGCGAAATTCTGATCACTCTTTTGCTCCTGAACACCCTGACACAACTTCTCAACAGTACGAAGCTGTGACTGAGATGCTTCAAACTCAGCCCTTTGCATATCATAATGCAATTTATTCACTTTCTCAGATATATCGGAAAGAATTTCGGCACTTGCAAGGGATAAGGAGGCCATAGATCTTCCAATATCCTGTGTTACATCTTGAACCTCTTTGACTATGCGTCGGCACTGCAACAGCAAGTAAAAACGAGCACGGTTTTTATACTTATCAATTAAAATCTTTGCTTTCTTAACATCTTCCTTAAGGAACTCCAAAGCCTTCCTTGCAGCTTGAGTGTCCTTCAGCCCGCGGACTTGCAATTCATTTAAAACAGGTTCAATGTCATCAAGGTATTTTGCGAGAACCCTGAAACTCTCCTTCTCTATGAGAACATCTTTGGCAGCCAAAGCTGTCTCCACAACCTCTTTCGTCAGCAGAGCCAGAAACGTGCCGATTGGTATGAGTTCAACTAATGACATTTTGTGCCCTTTTAAGTACAATACTCTATTGGGCACACTCTAAATAACACAGCTTCAAAACCCGCCTCTTCATCACACAGAAGGGTGACAATGAAGTTTATGGCAGACATCATCTTTTCCAAAATTCAGTTCTGCCAATGAGAATCTGAAAGCAAAAGCAGAAAGCATTTGTGCATTCCATATATGGGAAAGTTCTCTGAAAATAACAAGGCTAAGAAGAAATCCAAGACCTCAAAGCGTTTCTCGTACAATGCATTTATTTAATCCTCCAAGCAGTTCACATAATTAAACATTGGGCCTTCAAAATGCATCTCATGCGAAAGACAGGTTGTCGCACCTACATAATTCAACTGTGTGATTCTACAAAAAAAATTCTTAAAGTACAAAGCCATAAAAGAAATTAAGAGTCCAAAAGGTCACATTCCATCTGGAAGTGTAAAAAGAAACCTACAGACCCAAAAGAAATTTGGATGTTTCAATTAGAAATTATAAAAGTTTACCATCATTGATTGGAAAAGGCAGGAGAAAGAAAATTATGGCTTTGAAAGCATTCAAAAAGGCCTCTCACACAAAATGAAATTCTAGCTAGCTTTCAGTCCATGATGATATACAATCCAAATAAAAATTAAAATCCTGCAAATGGAAAGATGGAAGATGCCAAAACTGCTCTCAATATTATCAACCCAACGGAGACCAAACTATAAGGGTCTGTTTTTAAGCATGGAATTAAATTCCTAAAAAATTCATGGTAAAATGGCTTCAAACAAAGGATTCTTAAAGAGGTGAGGGATTGATGGGACACTCACTTTCCATGGCTGGGTATTCATTTTCCATCTCCCTATAATTCATTTTCCATTAAAGGGGAGATTATTTGATAGCCGATCTTCTCCTTTGTTTCTTCAACTTTGGCCACTTTTAGAATGCATTTCTTAGAATTCTTAGGAGTTCAATTCCATGCAAACAAACAGCCCTAAGTTATTCACAAATTCGTCAACAAGCACATATAATTTAAAATTAAACACAAACAAAATATATAGTTTAAATAAAACAAAAACTGAAATTAAAAAAAAATAATACAAAAACTGCAACTTAAAAATCTCTGTAAAGAAAACCAATAAAAGGAAACCTTATTCTTTACTTGAAGCCCCAAAAGCAGAACCGGAAGACCCGTCTCCTCAAAATCCCAAAAAAAGGTAGAAAAACCAATAAAAAAAAAAAAGAGCACGCCTTTATCATAAAAAACCATAGGAAAAGTTTACCAAAAACAAAAGGTTCCAAGCACACTTTCCAAATTAAAGATGAAAATTCAACACAAACAAAAGCAACCCACAAGTTCTTCAAGCACTCAAAATCCAACAAAGAAAACAAACACAATGTTCAGTAGTTCAAACGAAAATCCCAACAGAGAAACCTTTGTAAAGAAGACCCATAACCCCAACTACATTTCTTCCTTAAACAAAACCCAAAAAAAAAAAAACCCAGCAGAAGACTCTTCTCCACCAAATCACAAACCCCCACGAGTTTGACTTCAATGTTCCACCACACATTCCAATGACCATCTAAAATCAGAAAATCTACCAAAATCAGAAACAACCCACCAATTCATTTCATTCCCACTGCCGAAATCCCAACTTAGAACCCATAATCACAAACCCAACTCAAAAGAAGAATTTGAAACAAGAGTGCTGGAGAATGAAAGACAAGAAACCCAGAAAACGAATTACCTCGAAGAATCAGAAACATTCATAAGATCTCCAAAAGAGAGTAAGACCATCATCAATCCAAATCTTCCACTATTAAGAGCTCAATCTATAACAGAAAGTAACAACTTCCAATGAGAAAAAACAGGCCTTCTCTTTCCACCGACTTTTCTCCATTTCCTCTCTTCAGTATAATATATTATTATTTTTTACCTTTCTTAACAAGTCACAGTTGAATTGGAAAAGAAAACAGTCATTTCACTTGAAAGACTTCCAACTCCAAGTCAATATACATGTGAAGGAGAAAAATGCGTGTGGAAAGATCCGTTTTCTGGTTTCATATGTGAGAATACGCGGATCCATCAAAGAAGCTTCATTGAAAGTTTCCATGGAAATTTTGAATGGGAAAGGCTACGTAATGAGTCTTTGATGGGTTCATGGGTAATTGAATAACTGCTAATGAGATTAATCGCATGCAGTCGGGTCATTCCTCTTTCGGAACTAGAGGTCTTAGTATCGACTCTCGATTCCTCCTACTTCAGGACTCGAAGGTTGAGTCCACTAGTGCTACCACCTTGGGGCCATATGGGTGTTTACCCGGCTTCCCTCTGGTCCCGGAGGAATTAATCCAGCCCAAAGGGTTGAGAACCCTCCGATAAAATAAAAAAGAAAAAAGAACTATGTATGGGAGTGGTCCAACCTTACAACAATAGGCGGGTTGGTCCAGGTGGGTTTGGGTTTGGGTCCGAGTTCATGGATTTGGGTTCCCATTGGTTGGGGTTGAGAATATATAGTAGTTCAAGGATGGTGATTGGAAGGGTCGAATTCACTATTTGTGCGTGCAACAAGAGGATTTCGATATTTATGTTTTTGTTTTTAATGAAAAAATAGTCCTTAATATATACTATTATCATATGAAATTTAAATCCACTCTACCATGTAAAAATAATAATTTATTTTCTATTTTCATAAAAATAAAAAAATATTACACCAAACAGCAGAGCAATAGATTGAAAAAAAATAACAATTTTTCTATTTGTTCAATAGCACAAACACACCCGGAGTGAGGATTCTCTTAGTCCTCTCTATTCATATTTGGCTTCAAGAATTTCTAAACGCATCATTAATTGTATGATCAACTTTACAGTGTGGTCAACTTCTCCTGATTGAATAAAATTTGGAGACATCCCAACATAAGTAAGGGAGAGCGTTCATTTTGTGTTGCTCGAATTTTTGAGTGAATTTCACTCTCCTTTAACTAGGAATAATTAAAGAGACTCAGAGGACCCAAATTTTCATTTTATTAACCAGGTTGAAAATGTCAACCTGACCCCTAATTTGTGGTTCAAGATGAGGTTGACGTAAAATAATTAAGTTTTCTATCCATTGATTACTGATTAGTATGTGCCGCCTTATCAAATTTGACTGACCCCTAATTTGTGGTTCAAGATGAGGTTGACGTAAAATAATTAAGTTTTCTATCCATTGATTACTGATTAGTATGTGCCGCCTTATCAAATTTGACTGGTTTATGTTTCAGGTTGAGTAGTATGTACTGCATCTTTCCTCCCTCGGATATAGTTTTTCTAAGCTTTCATATCTGATGTTTATTAGACTTCATATCTGACACACGATTTGTCGTCCATCCCCTACAATGTGAAATCTTGCACCAATATGAACGTCCCAAGCCTCTCAAAAGTTTCTTCCATAGCATGCAAGGATTCCACCAGAGCTGATGTACATCAGAATTCAGAACCAACATAATGTTAATTTGTTCTGCTGCTTCTCCGGGAATAGAGGAGAGTGTTTTAACTTGTAAGAGACCAGAATAGGGGAAAGAGTCCGGACCATGCTTTTGGACCAATCACCATATGCCATGCCATGCCGCACTTTTTTTGCGCCCTCAACTAAGGCCACCTCAACAAAGACCTCCCTGTTTTGGCAAAAAAAGTGCCACGTGGCACATGGTGATTGGTCCAAATAGGGGATTGGGGCTCCGGATTAAAGGGACAGCCTAATTGTTGGAGTTCTGTTTCACGGTCACCATTCGAATCCCTAGTTTCTCTCCATTAGGTGTGCAAGTGTTCTCCCAGCTTATGCTGAGATTCCGTGTCAAGAATTTAAAAGCGTCAAGCCACTTTGGCTAGTAGGGATCAAAGTATTGTTGCGCGTTTCGGTATAAGGTAGATCATATAATCTTACTCCCTATGTATGTTCTGTCTCGTGGATGAACAATGGGAGTAGATCATATAAACTAGCTCCGAATGTTTGCCATCTCCTGGATGAACAATGAGAAGCCTCGTCACTCCCTTTAATTAAAGCAATCCCGAGCTGGGATTAAAATAGCGGTCGAAGTAGGTGTAACGGTTAGTGGCCAAAACGCCACGTAGCGAGAGATATGTAGCGGTTGCGGCGATACATTGCAGTGTGAGTTTTTTAAGTGGTCAAAAGAATTCAAATATTATGTAGTAGTCAATATTGTGTTTTTTTTTTAGTAATTTGGAACCATATAATGGTAGAGACAACTTTAGGAAAGAATGTTGAAAATAAAAAATAATATTTTAAATTAAATTAAATTGGCTCTATTAGGTTTTACCACTACTAGAAATCTAGGCTGTTGCGACGAAATTTGATGACGAAATTTTTTTTTGTCTTAAAAGAACACCCAAAGAGGACGAAATATAAATTTTGTCGTCTGGTTTCATTTTTTTCAAAAGTATAGGAGACGAAAATAAAATCTCGTCTACAAAAATATGGCGCCAACTTGTTTTGTGTTGGCGCCAATTATTTTAGCTCATTAGAGACGAAAATTGTTGTCACAAATTTTTTTTTTTTTTTTGCGACAAACGTAATTCGTCACCAATAAGGATAAGTTATGGAAGACGAACATATTTCGTCACCAAAATAAGGCGTGAATTTCATTTGCTTTGGCGCGGATTATTTTAGCTCATTAGAGATGAAAATTGTTGTCACACATTTTTTTTTTTTTTTTGCGACAAACGTAATTCGTCACCAATAAGGATAAGTTATGGAAGACGAACATATTTCGTCACCAAAATAAGGCGTGAATTTCATTTGCTTTGGCGCGGATTATTTTAGCTCATTGGAGACGAACATTTTTGTCACAAAATATAATTTGTTTTTGTGACGAACTTAATTCGTCACTAATAAGGATAAGTTATGGAAGACGAAAATATTTCGTCACCAAAATAATGCGCCAATTTCATTTACGGGTGCGAATTATTTTAGCTCATTGGAGACGAAAGTTTTTGTCACAAAATATAATTTGTTTTTGCGACGAACGTAATTCGTCACTAATAAAGATAAGTTATGGAAGACAAAAATATTTCGGCCAACAAAATAAGGCGTCAATTTCATTCGCACTTGAGCCTATTCCTCTCTCACAAGTATTGCTTTTAAAATGACTAAAATGGGCCCCCACAGGCCCTAACGTCCATCCCCCACTCCCCCAATCCAACACCCCTTTTCCAAAACCCATTTCCCCCTTTGTCCATCCATCTATCCCAGTCTTTCTTTTCCAAAACCCTTTTCCCCCTTTCCAAAGCCCTTTTCCAAAAAAGGGGAGAAGAACCCTTTTCCCCATTTTCCAAAACCCTTTTCCAACATCTCCCACCCATCATCCCAGGCAGCAACCCCATGGCCCATTGGCCCCCATCAATCATCATCACCCTCCGTCAACGTACATAGTGCAGACCCATCCCTAGCCTGATCAGTGATCCCTCTCATCTCTATCCTCTCAGTCTCTCTCGCCCAGAACTCCCAGATGCAGCTACCATCACCAATCACCATCATCTGCGCCCATCATCCATCCAGGAGTCTGCCGGCCACCGCCAAGTACACCTACCCCTCTGCCACTTCTCAATCCCTCATCTCTCTGACCCTCTCTCGCCCAGCAATCCCTAATCTCTTTGACCCTTTCTCGCCTGCCATCCCTCCATGAAATAACATAACACCCTCGCACGCAAACCTCGTCCATCTCTCTCACACCGGAACCAAGGCGCAGCACCATCACCTCCTCTCCCTCTCGATCTCGGCCCTCTCTCTCTCCATCTCGCAACCCCCTGCGTAGACCCATCTCAGAGGCAGCCACCCTCTCCAGTCTCTTTGCTCTTCATCTCTCTCACACCCGCGGACCGTCGCCCCTTCTTCCTCCAAGCGCAGACCGCACCACCACCACCACTAACGCAGAGCCCCATCATCTCTCTCTCTTCTTCCTCCACGCGCAGAACTCATCCCATTCACAGGTAAGAGCCCTCCTCTCTTCATCACCATCGCATCCCTCAGCACCTCCCCTGCACGCTAGCGCACCCTATCATCACCTCCATGGGATTTTGCTCATTCCCCAAATACACACTATAAGAAAATACATTTTTAGCGTCAAACTTATAGCGGCGGCCGATAAAATTCGTCGCTATAATATACTTATAGTGGGAGCCAAATGTGACCCTCGCTGTAACCCAGTTTTTCATTTACTTTTACCGGCGGCCTTTACTGTAACCATCAGTAAAATTATTGATGCAATGGCGCCAATGGGACGTGCGAATTTTTTTTGCTAAAAGTTATTTGTTACTGTGGTGATAAGTAGTATCCGCACGATAAAAGTCTCGCGCCAAAATTTCCTGGCCTCCCTCTCATCATATCCCTCACTGTAGGCTAAAATATCCTGGGCCTCTCTCTCATCTATCCCTCAGTGTCTCTCACATCATCGATCCCTCTCTCGCTCTCATTCTCTCTCCCATCTCGATCTCCCCTGGAATCCCTCCATCTCTCTCACTCTCTCACCGGCCCTCCCTCCCCTGCGCACGCCCTCCATCTCTCTCAGTCTCTCACTCTCTCACCGCCTCTCCCCTTCAACCCTTCTTCTCTCAGTCTCTTTGTCTCTCGCCCATCTCTCCCCTGAGCAAGCCATCCCCATCTCTTCTCTCTCCCCTGTGCAGCCCTCCATCTCCCTCACTCTCTCACCGTCTCTCCCTCCCCTGCGCACTTAGCGACATCTCTATCAGTCTCTCCGCCTCTCACCGCCTCTCCCCTGCAACCCTTCTTCTCTCACCTTCTCTCTCATTCTCTCGCCCAACTCTCCCCTGCGCAAGCCATCCCCTGTGCAGCCCTCCATCTCCCTCACTCTCTCACCGTCTCTACCCCCCTGCGCACGCCCTCCATCTCTCTCAGTCTCTCAGTCTCTCACCGCCTCTCCCCTTCAACCCTTCTTCTCTCACCATCTCTCTCAGTCCCTCGCCCATCTCTCCCCTGTGCATGCCATCCCCATCTCTTCTCTCTCCCCTGTGCAGCCCTCCATCTCCCTCACTCTCACCGTCTCTCCCTCCCCTGCCAGTCTCAGTCTCTCACCGTCTCTCCCCTGCAACCCTTCATCTCTCTGGCCCTCTCCATCTCTTTCACGCCACCTCCATCATCTTGCAGACCCACCACTTCTCTCACCTTGCGCAGGCACATCATCCCTCACGCCGTGCTTGACATCTCTCGATCTCATCCCTCTCTCTCGGCCATCACCCCCTCACGTCGTCCTTTACAACTCTGTCAGCCGATCCGACTGAAATTCCTCTCCATTCGAAAACCCCCAAATCTCCAACCCTTAACCTCGTCTCTCTTGAACCATCGTCCATCCCATCATCGAAAACCCTCTCCAATCGAAAACCCCCAAATCAAAAGTGTTTCAGACCTTCTCCCACGGTTTCCAGGCAACATTTAACAAAGGAAGGGAACGAAGAAGCGGAGGAAAAGAGGAAGAAAAAACTCTCTGCCTTGAAAACTCAGGTATTTAGACTCGCTATACACTCTTTTCTTCTGTTGATTTACTTTTAATATGTTCTTTTTCATTAAAGGGAATGGAGATGATGTGTAATGAGTTGGGTTGATTTTTTTTTTAATTTAATTTTGTGCTGGGGATGTGATTGATTAAAGGGAATGGAGATAGTGTGTAATCAAGATTAGGAGACAGGTGGTTGCATGGTGATTTGAATGATTTATGGTGGTTAATTGTGGTGGGATGGTTTTTTTTTATTCTGTTTGAATTTCTTTAGATTGTTAGGAAATAAAGCATAATTGAGAGAGTTGGTGATTCTACCAGCTCTCTTTCCATTCTATCATCTGCAGTGTGTATTCTTATTATATGTAAATAACATGTGTCTTTTAATGTTCTTTATTTTCTATTTTTGTTCATCTTATTTATTTTTGCCAATGCTACATGCTATGATGATTCTTCCTTCTTCTCTGAATGTTACTTTGTGGGCTTGATGTGCTTATTATTTGAGTTGTTTTGTGTTTAAAATGGCTAAAATGGGGGCGATAGGGCCCCCGAATAGTGGTGGGAATGTTGTTCTGGGCTGATTTGGTGTTTGATTTATTGGAATTGGGACCAAATTTGAAGTTTTTTTCATGAATGTTTATGGAGACTGCCATTTACTTCAAACGTGAATGTGAGTCATGATCGTAGCTTTGATGTGGACTATGTTAGGAGGATGGGGGATTTTACATTGGTTTGGTAAGATTATCATAAATGATGGTGGTTGTCGTGAATATGTGGAGGTGAAAGTTGCATCCATCAAAATTGTTGGATTTTTATTTCTTTCTATCTGGTATATGCCCTGTGATGTTGGTGGTTTGGGATTTTGAGGCTAGTTGCTAAGTGGGGTTTTCCCATGGTTCCTTGATAGACAATTGGAATTTGAGTTTTTTCTTTTGATGTTCATTCAGATCGACCTCTCTGAAATTTAATTTTGACTATCATCCTGTGTCTTTATGTAACACTGATATGTTTTAATCTTTTTGCCCTTTTCAAAGTAAAGAAAATAAAAAAAAGAGGTCTCTCATTTTGATGCCTTAGAGATTGCATGTTTTCCTATTGGATTGTGATGGATGATGGTGTTTGAATGGCCATTAATAAACTATTTCTAATGAATTGTAGTGGTCATTTTGTTTACCTTTTTAAAGAATATTGAGACAATTTTATAAATTTTGAGACAATTTTATAAATTTGCAGGGTTATTTGATTTTAAATCAATGATAGCTTTTAGTTTCAGTATATATTATAATCTTTAGAAGCTGCCGAACATCCTAGTTTAAAATCTGCCAAATTCTTCAAAAATCGCCAAACAGCAATAATATAATATTATACTATTAGATTCTACAATATTCTATTCTGTTGTTATTTAAATATGTAAATATTATATTCTGCATACATCCAAACGGGCCCTTAAGACACAAAAAGAAAACCCCGGAAAACTTGTGGTTTGTAAGCATGCTTTAAGCACATGCTAACTCCTGATTTTTCATTTTTTTTTTATCGAAACATGAAATGATATAATTTTTTTCATATTTTTATGTATGCCCGTTTTATTTATTTTATTTTATCATTTGTCAACTTCTTTTCTTTTTCTCGCAGCTTAGTTGTTAGTTTAGTTAAGTTGGTTTGTGATCAAACATGGACAAGAGTTGGATTGCATTGGGTAAGACGCCTGATGGAAGGATGAGCCAGCCATATATTGATGGGGTGACGTCATTTATTAAATTTGCAATGGCAGTTGTTGACCAGAAAGGTAAAATTTTGTGCCCATGTCTGAACTGTGTGAACTTTTATTCCCAAAATCTTCGAAATGTGCAAATACATTTGCTTCAATATGGGATTATGCAAAGGTACACTATTTGGCATGAGCACGGGGAACCTCGTGTATCAAATGATGCTCACCATGAAATGGCAGTTGATGAAGATGAGGTTTTAGGTGGTATTGATGCCTTAGTGGAAGATCGAATAAGAGGAGAACCAAACGATGCACCCTAGAATGAGGAAGTACAAACGTTTGATAAACTATTGAATGATGCCAAACGTGATATATACTTAGGTTGCACAAATTACACTCTGTTGAAGTTTGTTATCGAGCTGCTTAATATGAAGGTAACAAACCATTGGAACAATAAGTCGGTTGACATACTGTTGGAGTTTTTAACAAAACTTTTACCGAAAGATAATTTGGTTCCAAAGTCATTTTATAAAGCTAAGAAAATACTTCGTGATCTGGGCTTGTCATATGAGTTCATTGATGCTTGTATAAATGATTGCGTACTCTTTTGGAAGGAAAATGCAACGTTGGATAAATGTCCAAAATGTAAGGCATCCAGATACAAGATCAATCGTGGCAGGGGTAAGAAGATTCCAAAAAAGGTGTTGCGGTACTTCCCATTGAAACCAAGGTTGAAAAGATTGTATATGTCAAGGAAGACTGCTGAGGACATGAGATGGCACAAGGACAAACGTGTAGATGACGGAGTATTGAGGCATCCCGCCGATAGTGATGATTGGAAGGAATTTGATGCGCAACATCCTGAGTTTGCCCTGGAGCCTCGAAATGTAAGGTTAGGGTTGGCTGTTGATGGGTTCAATCCTTTCGGGAACATGAGCAACTAATATAGTTTGTGGCCTGTAGTACTCATTCCTTATAACTTGTCACCTTGGTTGGTTATGAAAGATCCCTTTCTTATGATGTCATTACTTATTCCTGGAGAATCACAACCAGGGATCGATATTGATGTCTACATGCGACCTCTGGTGGATGAGTTGAATGAGTTGTGGAAATATGGTGCATTATCTTATGATGCCTCAATTGGTGAGTCTTTCCAGATGCGTGCAGCTTTGATGTGGACTATACATGATTGGCCTGCATTTGGTGACATATCTGGGTGGAGAACAAAGGGTCATTATTCTTGCTACACTTGCAATGATGAACCATATTTTCAATCCTTGAAAGGTAAGACTGCATACACTAACCATCGATGCTACTTGCCTCACAATCACCCCGAAAGACGGAAGAATAAGGCTTAGAATGGTAAGCATGAGAAACGAAAGAGATCTTTAGAGTTACCAGAGGAAAAGATATTAGAGCAATTGGACAGAGTGACAGGTGTCACATATGGGAAGCATCCAAGAAACAACAAAAGACTCCGTCAAGCACCAAATTGGACAAAGGTGAGCATCTTGTATGAGTTACCATACTGGAAGAAACGGAAGCTTCGACACAACATTGATGTCATGCACGTCGAGAAGAATTTCAGTGAAAATACCTTTGGAACTATGTTAGGCATTGATGGGAAGAACAAGGACACCGACAAAGCACGGATGGACCTGGAAGATATGGGTATAAGGAAAGAGTTGTGGTTAACACGTCGTCCTGATGGAACATATGTTAAGCCAAGGGCAATCTTTTCATTGACCCCCGAGGAGAGGGAGGGTTTCTTTGAATTCTTGAAATCAGTGAAGTATCCGGATGGCTATGCTGCAAACATATCAAGATCAGTGAATGCGAGAAATGGTAAATTAACAGGCTTGAAAAGTCATGACTACCATGTACTCATACAACGGATTCTTCCAATTGGGATGCGTGGTTACGTAGACAGAGATTAGCAAAACACTATTTGAGTTAGGTAGCTTTTTCCAGGATTTGTGCTCAAGGACACTGCGCCGTAATGAACTTGAGAAATTAGAGGAGCGTATAGTACACATATTATGCAAGCTTGAAACGATCTTTCCTCCAGCCTTCTTTGATGTGATGGTTCACTTGGCTGTTCACTTGCCGCGCGAGGCTATTCTTGGAGGACCGGTGCAATATCGATGGATGTACCGGATCGAAAGGTAATTGTTAAATTGAAAGGCTCGTAATTATATGTTGCATATGTAACCTTGCTCCTAACTAATTCTCTTTTGAAGGTTTCTCGGATCTTTAAAAAGGTTTGTTTCAAACCGTGCTCGACCAGAAGGTTCAATCGCACAGGCTTACATTGTCAAAGAGTGCATTACTTTTTGTTCAATGTATGTTGATGGGATCGAAACAGTGCTTAATCGACCCGAACGAAATCAAGATCATGGCAAACATCGCAAAGGGTTGATTGTATTCACAGAAACTGCCCGTCCTATTGGCCTAATCACAAGGGATGCTGATATGTCACAAGAATATCGTGATATGGCTCATTGGTTCTTGTTGAACAATAGCCCCGAGATAGAGAAGTATCTAGAGTATGTTTTTCATTTAAATATGTGTATTCTTAGCTTTGTTTATGTTCTAGGGTATGTTTTTCATTTAAATATGTGTATTCTTAGCTTTGTTGATGTAGTTAGCAATGCATAATAATCACATTCTTTTGAGTAGGATACACAACAATCTATTACGGACTTCATCTGACCAAGACATAACCCGTATACAACAACAAGAGTTTCCTAAGTGGTTCAAAGTGCGGGTAAGGCATTTTCAATTGTAGGACATGATTAAAAATTTGTATAAGGTTTGATCATTTATTAATTTATTTTTACTATCTTCATGTACGTTGTATATGATTGTAGATAAATATATTGAGAGAAGAAGAGTCACCCGAGGCAACCGATGATTTATGGTCGTTAGCGAATGGCCCCAATTTGCTAGTAAAAGAGTACTCAGGTTGCATAATCAATGGCGTACGGTTCCATACAAGAGAAGTAGACAATCGCCGTAAGAGTCAGAATAGTGGTGTGCTTACAGAAGGGGATCATGAGGGAGTGACGCATGAGTTTTATGGTCACTTGCGCAATGTTTGGGAATTGGAGTACATGTGTCATAACAAAGTTGTATTGTTCCAGTGTGAATGGTACAACACAGGAAACACAGGTCGAAGTAGAACACTGCGAACCGATGATTATTGCATAAGTATTGATGTCACAAGCCGGTGGTATCAATACGACCCTTTCATCTTGCCTAGCCAGGCTAAGCAAGTCTTTTACCTAAACAATACCAAATGGGGGCAACCATGGCAAGTCGTTCAACGAGTGCAACATAGGGGTGTCTTTGATGTACCAGAGGTGGGTGATGGAGAAGCATCGGATCAACCAGAAGAAAACGGTGTGTTCCAACAAGATAATATTACCAATGTTGTTCCAATTGACATCGGCCCTAATGTTCAATGTTATAGAGATGGTGTTGAAGGGGAGGTTGTTACAAGGGTTAGGTCATCTGTTGAAGTAATGATAAGAGAATAGAAATGACGAAGAAAATGAAGAGTATGACGAACCTAATGCGGATTATGATATGGATTTTGATGTGGACTAGGATTTGTTGTTTTTATTTTGCACTTTCTATATGAACATTGTTGTTAATTAATGTAGTTGAATTTCAGTTGTGGGGTTCATCCACTGTAATGTATGTTTGTCGTTGATTGGTCATATTATGTGTCCGATGGCTTTATAATTAATTTGTTCTATGATAAGTAAAAGGTTAAAAAAAATCATCTCTCTCACTCTAGCCATATTTCAATGATTTAGAGCTTATATGACATATCCACTCGTTGAGATTGTTGTTGCTTTATGCTTTATGTATAGAAATATATAATTATCTTTTCTTTACATCTAATGTTCAATTATGCGTATCCACCCAAAAAATGTTCAATTATGCTTTATAGTTGGGCAAAATGGACACTACAAAAAAACAGTTGACCAAACGAAGTACCACAACTAAGAAGGTAACGAACTATGAGAAATAAAGAACGAAGACAATTAATAGAAACCGTGAGAGAATGAATGCTCTAGGATTGAAGAATATAACAACTTCTTTGAAAGCTACCGTTCAACATAAGAAATTGCGGAAGGAAAAACAAATAGCAATTGAGGAAAACGAAGATGATTATCAACCGTCAGAGGGTGAAGATGGCAGTCACACTGAATCCAATGATTCTTTTGAGCATGAGGTACTACGCGTTTATGCATTGTGAAATATATTCTTTCTTATTTATCGATTCAATTCATACACATACATGTATATCTTTGTACATATATTCATATTTTATTATGTTATTCAGCTGTTAGAGGTGCCATCTAGAGCCCGTTCACAATGTCATCTTGAGGCATTAACCCACACACCAGAAGAGGGGGATACCTTTTCCCGTCCTGAGGCGGGTAGCCATCCCTCACCACCTCTCAATATCGAGCCTCAAGTTGAGGTGACTACCGGTAGTACTTTTGGTAAGATACACTCTTTATTTACATTGATTTGAGATCTTAATTAAATTTGTTCACATACTAACTAATTCAATATTATGGCTTCACAATATTAGCTAGTAAGCGTGTCCGTGGCCCGAGTCGAGGCAAAGAGGTTCAAGGCATTGTTGATAGATATGGAAAGCTTAATGTACCTCCCGAATTTCGTGCACCGGTAGGGGACTATGCCTCAAAACTAGCCTCAAAGATTGGTGTAGAAGTACGAACACGTTTACCAGATCCAAGTGTTTGTAGGTGGAAGTATGTCGATGCCTCTGTTAAGGGGGCGATTGTTCAACGCTTGAATGTAAGTTCACTGTCTACTATATTATAGGACATGTGAGGATGTCCTAATTATTTATCGTACATTTTTTCTTTTTTTAGGAAATATCTACTACTTATCTATTTTTTGCAGGATCAATTTGATTTAGAAGGAGACCCTATTGATATAGAAAAGGCAATGAACACAAAATTTGGTCGGAGATTGAGTAACTATACCTATAAGGTGCACAAACAATTCAAGGAGTTGAAGGATGCTAAAGGGGAGGAGTACGCAAGAAACCACCCACCGAAGGATGTCGGTCCTACCAAGTGGATAGATCTTATTGATAAAAAGTGGAACACTACAAAATTTCTGGTAATGTTGTTCTGTTTATTATTATATCAGCGAAGAAAGAATTTGATTAGAATAGGGAGTGATCGTTTCCAAAAAAACTAGAAGGAACACTACAGTAATTGTTCCATATCCAAAAAAACTAGAAGGAACACTACAAAATTGTTCCAAAAAAACTTGGGAATCCCTTTTATTTCAAAAATCTGAGATTTCTTTTGAATGGTTTTTCATGGGGTTTTTTGTATAGATTGGTTCAGTTGTAGAGAGGACTCTTTGAAGAGGTTTTTGGTTTCTCTCCCTAGCCAATGCAAGTGAATAACCAGATTTTTGGATTGCATGCAACTGAACTTGTATTTCTTTTTCAAAGCTTGATGTGAAATTGCTAGTCATTTGATTCATTTTCTTGTGCTATGTAAGACTGATTTCATAAAGGTTTTAGTGTTCAGCTATAAACACTATTTATGCAGGTTTTGTGTCCAAATTTCTTCAGGTTTTTATGCCCCATGATGTGCAGATTTCTACTGGTTTTTATAACTTTTTATGTCCAATTTATGTGTAGATTTCTGCAGGTTTTATGTCCATTTTGTATGCAGATTTCTATAGGTTTTATGTCCATTTTGTATGCAGATTTCTACAGGTTTTTATGTCCAAACTGTGTGCAGATTTCTGCAGGTTTTTATGTTTTTATGTCCAATTTGTGGGCAGATTTCTGCACGTTTTTTATGTTTAAATTATATTCACATTTTTGCAGCTTTTAGTGTTCAATTTATGTTCAAATTTCTGCAGGGTCCCAGTTTCGGGGCGTGACACTAATGACACATTTCATTGTTATATTTGTCATTCTTCCTTACAGAAACAATCAAAAGCCAACATCGCGAACAGAGAAAAGATGAAGACAAAACATAGGTGTGGTTCTAGGTCAATCCCTATTAGAGTAGAAAAACTTGTGCATATCCTTGCGCTTTAAGAATTTTATTAGATTCTTGGCTTTATTTATTAAATATTTGGTCTATCAAATTAGGCACAAGAAAAGAAGATGTTGCTTGATCTAGCAGAGTTTTACAAGGAAACTCACTATAATGAGGAAACACATGAGTGGATCTCGTCTGAAGCTCAGGCTCATTATGTGAGTATATACTTCAATTTTTATTAACAAAATTTTAGAATACTATTTGTTATAATCTTATTTAATTTAGTAATAATTATTTAATTTTTTCATATTTGATAGGAAAATATGATACAGACACAGGCTGATCACCTCTCACAGCCGGGATCAAACCCTTTGACCGCAGAAGAGCTGTCAATCAAAGTCCTAAAGCCAAAGTCTGGCTACATGAAGGGACTTGGCATGAGACCTTCATCCTCTATTAGGAGGACCACTACCATATCTGCTGAAACAAATGATTATGTGAAGCGCCTTGAGATGGAAATAGAGACACAGAGGGAACAGATACAAATGCAGAACAATAAAATAGAGGAGCTTGAAGAGGGTGGGAAGAAGCAAGGGGAGATAATGGCAGATGTCGTCAACTTTTTGAGGAGTAATGGATTCACTGGACACTTTGGGAATGGGGGGGACTCATCCCCGAGTGGACATACTTCTTGGTAAAGTATATTAACTTTAATATAACAAATTTTATAAAAGAATATATGTTTGAATAATTAGGAAGTAATGGAAACATGCATAGGACGCCCAATTTGGGAACTAGTTCAAAAAAAGGCTATTGGAGGGCCAAATAGTTAAACAGCTATGGAAGTGCCCGAAAACAAGAACAACCAACTTGGGAGGACTATTAATTTTTTGTTCCCATAATCTTGAAAAAAGTATAGTAGAGGGATAAATTGTATAATTGATCTAATTGTGAATTGATTAGTTACTAAAGTTTTTAATTTATTTTTTTGCAGATTGGATTGGGGTGGCATTTTTTGACGTGCAACAATGATCTAATTTGCTTGAATTTTCATTTTTTGTTTGATAAGGATACACATACTTTGGAGTTGCACTAGTTATTGTTGGATTTTTGGTAGCATTGCACTAGTTATAACTGTTGAATATTTTGTGAAATTGTGGATATTTTGGATATTTTAATGGCGATGATGATAAGGACCTCAGACCCTCCTGCAATTTACAGAACTGTCTCTACCACTGCCACAGGTAAAAAACATGGCATATCCATAATAAAAAAAAACTTTCCATCATGCTTCTTCCCATGATTAGAATGCATTCAAGATGATCCCATAGGGGATTTGATTTTACCTCTCACGGAATCTATAAGAGGTGCCTCTTAGCAAAACATAGGTACATTTAGCTGAATCCCATCTAGTTTTACTGCTATGGCAGCCACTCTCTCATCGTTTCTGTACTAATTTTATCTTACTCATTTATCAAGATGGTTTGATATGTTGTCTAATTATGCACTTTCAAATATTCACCATTGTCATAGTTACCTTGCACGCCCAAGATCTTTGCATGGGCTGCCAGTGACTGTGGGTAGAATGGTTTTGACTACCATTGGATCCTTCTCTACCAAGAGACAGATCTTGGTGTAGACTGCCCATGTGATGTGATCTTCCTAACAATTTTGATAGGCTCAAACTTGGACAATTTTGAACCTGTAGATAAACAACAGCTTTTGTAATTCAATCCAACAGTCACAGCTGAATGCTGATGCTTTCCTTTCTTTTATCCAATCATGTCAACAGGTACAGCTTACTAGTGCATCATACTGCGCAAGAGCTGCGAGAATCTGGTTTGACAGAAGAGATGCTTACTGATCAAGAATGGTATTTTCAATCCTTGGCTTGTCTTAAATTATCTTCTCTCTTATGCCTTGTTAATACAAAGAGCTGACTTGGGACAATTTGAATGCACAACCGTTAGGCTTGAAATTTTTGGCCAAATGGTTCGTTGGCTACACTTTCCACACTGCTACTGAAGTGCCACAGAAATCAGAATCAGTTGCATTGTACTAGTTCTCGTTTATTCAAAAAAATTGCATTCGAAAAGGAATTTATTTGTAGATAACAGGGATACAGTAGAAGATAGTAGTTTCTGGCAGGTTGTTCATTTGGTTGATCCACAAATATGTTGCGTGCACCCCACTAAATGAAAGAGGAAGCACATTGTGCTCTGCCAGCAACCATGCAGGTGGATCCACTCTTCATGATGTAGGCTGTTATAATGGACCCATCATGGATTTTGGTCACTGCCAAAAATTCTCATCTATTTAAGAGAGATTGGGGCATGCAATTTATTGTTCCACTTGAGAATTGTTGGTCTCATTTCCTATTTGATAATTTAAATTGGCTAGTACAGATTTGCTGTGTGGCCAAACCATGACAGGGCCCACCATTAATGATTGGTTTGAATGAATGGATGACGTGTATAATATATAACTAAACTGTTGGGATGATCAATTAAAAAAAAACTGTTGGGATGATACTGCACTACACCAATTTATTATAAACTGATGTTGAAGCTCCATGTTCTTGATGGGTATATGTATCTCAGTGATGGGTACTGAAGAATTCCAAGTTAAATCCTAAATGCAGGTAACCTGTTTGATGTGGAGAAAATGTCAATGGGAGAATCCCAGTAGGTGTAAAAATGAGAAATTTAGTGGAGAATCCCCTCATGGAAATTCTCTAGTATTTGGAGATGGGTTCTATAACTGGCTTCAACTTATGCATCACATCTTACAAATCCGTATTGGAGGTTCATTGCCCTCTGTAATTGACCCTTGTAACCACCTAATTGTTCCATAGTCCAGGCAAACACACTTCTGCCACTGGAATACACACAGACTGGTGGGTGTTTATGCTTTACATCAATTAGATCATGGGTTTTGAGGTGGGGGTTGGCTTCATAAGGTTGGGATGGAAGGTGTATTAGACTAATTCCCTAGAATTTAGATTAGTTATTGCATTATTCCAAGGTCGTCTCAACATAATAGAAGACAAAGAAATGCCATTTGAGCACATGTATAAGATAGAAAAAACGTGAAGTTGCAAGGTGAAGATATTTTACTTCATTTTTTTATACCTTTCATAACACATTCCTAATGGTTTTTTCTTTTAAATTGCAGCTTGCAACTGCTCTCTCTGGAAGAAAAACAATGGTTCACATTACTGGTATAAGAATGCATTTCATCTGTAATATTATTGTTTGCCATCATCATTGGTGTACTTTTGTGTTCATGTGCATGATTGCACATAGATTTTTTGTCAATAGAATACTTGTTATTTGCGTGTTGCTGGCCATAGAATTGCATGTGGACGAAACTGCATATCTAGTATGAGGCTTTTGAGACTAGTTCACACCACATCCTTCAATGCCTTAGTCTGCCATCCATGTCAGCAATGGTATTTCAAGATCAACAATCAAGACAAAACAAACACAATCAAAACTAAAAATATGTATGTCTGTATTTGTAGCTTGTGTCAACTTGATGATTGTCCCCTTATGACCAAGTTTCTGAGCTACTCATTTTCCATTATTGCTGTTGTTTAGCCTAGTTTTTGTTTTGCTTTTCAGGAGGATGCTCTAAAGAATATACTTATGCAAGAAAAGTAGTTCGTTGCAAAGAATGCTTTGGAGGGCTTTTTCCGCCATAACAATTAGACTCAGCCAGCAGTAAACATTAACATTGGAAAAAGTTAAAGCCACAACACATGTGATGGAATGGACTCTTTTGTTGTCATTTTTTTGTAGAAACGGAGTGGGTGAAAGTAGTTAGAAGGTTATATGATGAGGTGGATGTGTGATGTATGGATATTCAAATATTATAAATTTAATATTTGAGTTCAAGATAGTTTATTGATTTCAATTTTAGATTTTCTGAACCATTTGGTGATTGTTTTCTATGAATGTGTATAGGTGTGAATGCTACACTTTATTAACTTCTTATTAGCTGTTTTTTGTGTAGTGTTTTGTCTCTATTGGTAGCTTCTTTGACAAAGTTTTTTCGTCTTCCTTTATATTAAACGCGAAAAAATTATTTCGTCTCTATTTCATATATTTATGAAAAAATATTTTTGACTCTAATTTATTCTTTTAATGACAAAATATTTTGTCGTTAATTAGTTACAAGTATGTTCCCACATAGTCGATTGGGGACAAAAAAAATCGTCATCTATTGGTACTTTCTTTAAAAAAAAATTTTGTCTTCCTTTATATTAAACACGATAAAATTATTTTGTCTCTATTTCTTATATTTATGACAAAATATTTTTTACTCTAATTTCATCCTTTAATGACAAAATATTTTGTCGTTAATTAGTTACAAGTATGTTCCCACAGTCGATTGGAGACGAAAAAAATCGTCATCCACTGGTAGCTTCTTTGACAAATTTTTTCGTCTTCCTTTATATTAAACGTGACAAAATTATTTCGTCTCTATTTCTTATATTTATGAAAAAATATTTTTGTCTCTAATTTCTTCCTTTAATGACAAAATATTTTGTCACTAATTACTTACAAGTATGAACCCAACAGAGTGTATTGGAGGCAAAAGAAATCGTCACAAATTTATCTTTTTCAATGACGAGTTTTTTTTCCGTCTCCAATACCTTTTAGTGACAAGGCTTTGGCGACGAAACGGGTGACGAAAAATTTTCGTCTTAATAAGTTTCGGTGACGAAATATGCACATTTTGGGACAAAATTGCGTCGTCCTTAAACCCCAAATTTCTTGTAGTGTACACTGTAGCACCACTATTTTCAATATAGCGTAGCGGCATCAACTGCTACAGCCAATAATGCAAGCGCTATGCTACGTAACAACCGCTATTTTGAACTATAATCCCGAGGAGTCAGGCTATTGTGGAAGTCTACCCCTCTTAAAATCCTTCAACAACTGACTATCGAGGAGATAAGCCACATCTGAGAGATGTCGATCGAGGAATCATTACTAGGAGTCCAATCCTGAGATCAACTTGGTTTTAGCCAATTGCTTCATCCGAAATAGGTCCTATCACCTATGGCAAGTGGGCCACACTATTTCTTATAGTAACAAACATAAAACGAGAGAGAGAGAGAGAGAGAGAGAGAGAGAGAGCTCCTTTAGGTCATGTTTGGCAACCAAATTTTTAGGGAAAATGTTTTCGGTTTCCTTCATGTTGCGGTAAATCCATGTTTGGCAATTGTAAATTTCCGAGGATTTGGACGAATAGAAATCTTTATTTGTTAGGATTCTCAGATCCGACTACCCCCCATAAGATTTGAAAATCCTCATTTAAGTGGATTTGCACACCCAACCCTATTTTTCTCAGCTATATGCATCGATACACACTAATATCAATGTGAAATCCTCACCTATACAAATCCCAGTGAGGAATTCTTATTCCAATGGTAGTGAAGAATCATCAGATCTATAGATTCCTCGCCTATTACCAACATGCTCTTAATGTCTGTGAATAACTTACTTGAGCCGTTGAGCGAGCTTATTGAAAAAGAAGATAATTCATTTGCAATATTATATATATAATGATTAATCCAGCAATACCGACCCAACTTCTATTAGAATAAAGTTTGGCAAGTGCCAACGCACTCATGATTCAGTGGTGTTGGCATCTCATTAGCTCATGCCTAGGGATTGATTCATGCATCTCAAGGTTGAGAGTATCAATACTAACAAGTACGCCTACCAAGGAGAAAAAAAAGGAATTTGACAAGTCAGTAAGATTCACTCCATGTCAGAGTATCATAGAGGGTCAAGCCATATAAACTTGCTTATACGGATCTAGTGTGTTCCCGTGTGAGATAGATCATATAAATTTGCTCTCAATGTTCTGTCTCCTGGATGAACAATGAGAGAGCTGTTATCTCCCTTTAACTAAAGCGATCCCGAAAAGTCACGGCTAGTGTGGAAAGTGTACCCCTCTTAGAATCCCTCAGCACATAAGCCATACCCGAGTTAGATGCGGATCCAAGAGTCCGATACTAAGATCAACCTCGGTCTTAACCAATTGTTTAATCCGAGATAAGTCCTATGGCAAGCAGGCCAAACTATTTCTTATAAGTAAAAAAAGAAATCGAGCTTACTCACTGAAGGAGAAGATAATTCAATTGTAATATTCTATGTATATGTAATGACTAATCCAGCAGTACCATATTAGAATAAGGTTTGGCAAGTGCCAACACCACCCTTTTTTTTTTTTTTTTTGCTTGGAGTGCCAACACCACTTAATCTCCTGACCACTCTTCATGATACTCTTCCTGATAATGTGAAAGCAAAGTGGGGACATGGAATTTTGACTTCTTCTGAGGTGTGGAGATGAAGAATTGAGGAAACAGGTGTTGAAGAATCCCTCTCATGGAGCATGGGACACATGGATGAAGTCAGAATCTTCTTCAGGTGGGTCCCAATTCAACATAGCCTATTCCAGAAAAGGAGAAAGTCCAAAAACTTGGCAAAACACGTGGGATTTTTTAATTTTTTTTTTTTCCTGGGTGAAGGATGTTTGGAGTTTAAAATGTTGCAGGCCTAACCCCTGTCCCCACTCCCCTGTTTAATGACAATCGATGGGGGACAAGGTTTAGATTGAAAGGTCCTTTTCTGGATTAGGAAGTTGGTCCACATCAACATGGCACAGTTTGATGGGCATGGGATTTTTTATAGCACTCGTCTCTGGGGCCTTAAAGGGGGCACATAGCAAGTTTTCCAACTAGTTAATCTCATGGAAATGTTTATGCTTAGAATGATGCATCGCATACTACTTAAGGAAAGAATGAGAACATTAGCAAGTAATTTTTAGATATTTGTAATCAAGGAAAAAAAATCAAAGATTATCGTTTTAAATGGTTGAAGTGCTGAAGAAATACATGTCATTTGCGGTACGGCAAGATCTAACCTAACTCGGATTACCTGACCTGCAATATATACGGGTCTATCAAAGGTTAGGAAAAGCTTTTTCCGCATATAAGTAGATTGGATTAGGGTTAACCCAACAAACAATTTCTTTACAAGGTAGGGTGATGAGTTAAACAAGAAAGTAAGAGTGATATGCTTAAACTTAATGTTCGAGGTCAAAGGGATTAAAATATTAGATATATGACTCCATATGTGGAGTGTAAGTTTAGTGGGTTAGAGAGTAGAGGAGTTTTAGTCAGATTTATGACAACCTAGTACCATAATGTGACAGATTTAGTTGATTAGGAACCTACAGCAAGGTGAAGGCTTTCAATAAAATATAACTAGCACAATAAACCCATGTTAAACACGAGCATGTTCACACCGATTATAAAATATAAAACTTGATCTATTAAAAAAAAATTAGACCACACAAAATCATCTTCAAATACTTAATGACAGGGATTTGGTTTAGAAAGAGAATAAGTTTAAAAAAGTAAAAAATAAAAGAGTACCTCTTTACTCAATCCAAGAGTCCATGTAGTAGAAATGGGCTATGAAAAGTGGAGTAGGGAGTAGAAAGAAAAGAGGAGAATTAAATTTGGGATAGAATTAAAGTTATTGCTGAGAGGGAAAAAAGGGAAGAAGATTTGAGTAGTTGCAATACAATTACATCTTAGAAGTGAGAGGAGAAAGTGAGTGACTAGAAGAAAATGGAAAATAACTTTCAGTCAAAATCAATTTGAGTCAAAATTAACTCCAAAGCCCATGGCTTTAATATAGTATAATTAGTGTGTGTGTGTGTATATATACACACACACACTCAATAAAATGTGGACTAACCAGGAACAAGCTAGTAGAGCATGACGCAATTGATGAGTATTTAAAGTAAAGGGGCTCCTCTATAAAATGACAATTAGACCAAATATGTTGTATGGAGCTGAATATATATATATATATATATATATTATTTTTTATTTTATTTTTTTGCTATCAGAGGGTTCTTAACTATTTGAGTTGGACTAATTCTTCCGTGCCTAGAGGGAAGTTAGGTAAACTCTCCTATAGCCCCAGTGTGGTAATGCAGTTTCGAACCTACAACTTCCGGATGTAAACCATGGTCTTAGGCCGACTGAGCTACCCCTTGGAGAACGGGAGTTGAATATTCATGAACGAGTAAATGTGAATAAACCATAGATCCAATTTATCTGTCATTTGAACTGTACCCACAGTTAAATTTTACATTGATAATTTTCACGGTTGGACTCTGTTAAAACTTTTTACTGCCTTTTTCACACTTTGATTTTGAAGCATTAATATCTAGAATCATTTACAATCCAACGAGCTATTTTTCGGTCCACCCATTGTTCATGCATATACATTTCCATACCCCAAATCCCCAGACCTCCCCCTTGAAACAGTAACCATCACTTGGTAAATTAGTACTCTCCTTGTATGGCACACAGTTTACTAATGTAAAGACCCTTCAGTCCATTAAAAACATGACCATGTATCAGTCAATACCCCAATCAGAAATACTGAATAGACTTCTATAAGGACACTTTTAGTGGGACAATCAGGCCATGGTTTCAGATTTTAAGGCTAATCCCAAAGGGGAGTAATGTTCTCCTACGAGCAATTACAACTACAAGTGCAGTCCAACAATGTGGGGCCCACTTGGGCCCACCTTACATCATTGCAGCCACTTTGATAGTCTTTTCATCCCATGATCTAGCACGCCCAATTTTTCACTAACTAAGCCTTTACTCACTATTGGATCGAGTAAATCTACGGTTAAGATGCAATTAAAATTTAAGGTTGTTTAATCGAGCGCTAGGATAATCTGGCAAGGCTAGTTTTTTTTTTTTTTTTTTTTTGGATCCCCCTTGTCAAAGAGTAGACCCTTCAATCTGCCCTCCTTTTTGTGAATTTGCATCTAAGTGAACCCACCAGCTGGACTGCATGTAAGCTATATTTAGGTGAACTTTTCCCCCCAAAAGGTGGGATTAGACTTCAATGATGATGCAGTGATGCTCCAATATATTTCATACAATTAACCTAATCATTTGATAGAAAGTAAAACAGGATTGATATTACAGATCCAGAAGTACATCGAATTTTAGGTCTGAACAGTGGCCTGGCACAATTTGGAAAGTCAGAAGCTATGAACACCATTGTTTATCAGGGAGCAGAAAGGGTCAGCAGGCCACAGACATAATAGTGGCAGGGTTAAATCAAAAGAAAGTGCAAAACACACAGATCTCTTTAACCTTTGACATCCATCTTTTTTTCTACCCTGGACTGTTTTCACCCTTTTTAACAGATAATTTGAAGGCCACTAACCAGTGTAAGCCTCTATTCAAAGGGTTATAATAATTCACATGTCCATTTTGCTAGATCCCTAAAACTAAGCAGAGAGAACATACACACACAGATACGACGACTTAAACTAGAGAAATTGCAACATAGAAAACCCTAGGAAGACCTTTGATGCCCCAGATATAAGAGTTTTCGATAAACACCTGCATTAGATCTGTGTAACTTGATCACAGAGTAACTAATAAGCCTACAGTTCTTGGGCTTGGATAAGTAAGACTTGCACAAAAGTCACATTTCGTTTTCTGCAACATGACTGGTAAACAAGAGTTCATGTAACCTGTTAGAGTGTACCTAGATTTCCAAGGATCCAAATTGTGGGGTTACCTATGGAGTTCTACTAGGACCTGTGTAAACGGTCAACCTGCTGATATTTAGATCCATGGGCAAATGACAGTAGCATGTCTCCAATAAAGTTGCATCTCACACACCCACAGTAAATAGATCCAATAGACAATACATGGCACCTGAAAGCTCCTGGATTTCAAGTACAAAAACCACTAATTTCACACGCAAGCAATCCAAATAAATTGTGAATTCAATAAGATGACAGCCAACTTTAAGGTACAAGAATATTCACCTGAAGGACATCTCGGAAGTGGACAATGTGGGATTCTCAATCCCAGCCATCTGCTAAGCAGGATCTTCCAGATTTAAAGGCATTCACCCAAAATCACACTAGGAGAAAATTGCCCAACTTTAGCACGGCCTCAAAAGGTTTACATTCCACAATCATCTACTTTCAATTAGCACCAATGTAAAAAATTAATACTCTTAATCGATCATCAAATGTTCCACTTCTGATGCAAGTTTTCTTTTTGGTAACAAGGATTATCATATGATATCCAATGGCGAATCTGTGAATGTATGCCCTGCATGCTGCTAATCAATTTCAACTTCAATTAACAAATTAAAATGCATGAGATTTAATGGTATAAACTCCTAGGAATAATTACACAGGTTAGCATACTTGATACATTCACACTACTGCTTTCGCAGCAACTACTCTGTTCATAAGTAACAAAGCCATTAAGAAATATGAAATAACGGCTCTACACCATTTACAGGTTGCTATATACAAAATTACTTGAATTGGCCATAGCAGCATCTCCATGATCTCCTTGATGCTATCATATTGAGTTGGACCCATAAGCCTACGAAAATAAATTAAGTTATTCATTATGTCCCCATCAACGCATGTTTTCACGCATCACTCAAGCCGTCTCCCTGAGTTCCTCTGGTGATGGAGGTCGAGGATAATCTGGAGGATACACCACATATGACTGCTGCACAAGAAAAAAGGAGTCCTTAAACTGAATTAAGACACGCTACTATAGGCAATTTATTTTCAGGGTCACATTTTGACAAGCTGATTTCTTCAAATGCAAGATTGTGATAATGGATCTAAACAGGACCTTCTCCCTGACTCTATATGTAATATTTGAACACGAAGCAAATTCAGTAATTTCTATACGATGGAATCATGTCATCTTATGAAAACCACCAAACAAATGGCAGAAAATTAGGGGGCAACACATTTCTTGAATACTTAAAGATAAGACATTTAGAAAATAAAAATCACCCAGCATAAAAAATTTATCATTGTCACGTTTAATTATCTTTTATCCTTGCTAAGCCTGAACAGAGGGCCATGCATTGCAATTCCAGCATGAATCTAGCCTTCTTTGACAGCCATAACTCTGAGCACTAACAAAGTTGTCTCTTTTTCAGAACTAGCCCAAGGGGCAGATATTCAGCTATGGATCAAAATGAGAAAGAACGCCCTGTAGGGAGTAAACAGTATGCTTGACACCATTAATGAGCTATACGCATATTTAACATAATAAAAGTACGAGGAATTTACCCGAAAATCATCTTAGACGTCCCTACACAAAAATGGCCCCATTTTTTTTTTTTTTTTGTGTGATGGAAGTGGTCCCCTGGGACTTCCTTTTTTTTTTTAATAAATGTTACACATTACTAAAATCCGAAACCCATTTTCCCCCTTTTCTTCTTCCCTAAGCCTTCTCCTCTCTGGAGATCCCATCGCTTACTCTTCTCCATGGCTGTCCCTATGGTGGTCCTGGCGGTCGTTTTCGACCTATTTCTTCCAGTCAATCATCACATAGTCACTGATTGAAGAACACTGAGGTTTTTTTTTAATCTTCTTCTTCTTGTTTTTGCCCCACCCTGTGATTGTCTCTCGTTTTTCATATCCTTTCCATTCAACCAACCTTTTTCCGATATCAAAATCATGCACATCACTTGGACTTTGCATTTAATCAGGTGTTTTCATTATAGTTCACCTTCCCCTGTTCTCATAGGGTTCAAATCGGGTGTTCACAAATTGAAATCTTGCATATTTTTCCTATGCCTGCTCTCCTACTCTTTTTAGGAGCATGAAATTCTTCATATTTCAAACTTCCTTCACTATTATTGTCTCTTATAGAGTTGTGACGCAGTATAAAGCTTAGGTTTGTTTTGGAATGCAGTGTATCTTTGCTTAGTAATCTTTCGTCTTCTCCGAGTACATTGATTGGATGGATTTCTGTGTGCACATTATGTTGTGACATGTCACCACTCAGATGACCATGTGGGATGACTGATGAGGCAATGAACTAAGAATAATGAGAATGTTGTCATACTCGGTGTGTAATTTCATCAAAAATTGATCCCGCTGACTAGATGCCTTAAAATCGCGAATTACGATCAGAACGTCGGGAGCCACATCTGCATACTTAATACTATCGTATTCCGACCATAGGGTTCGGAATCCTGAATAGTAGTCTTGGATTGACAAAGTCCCTTGTGCATATTCAGCAATTGCACACTCCAGGTGAAATTGTCGTGCCGAGTAATGGTATACTTGCTTCAGATATCCCCACATATCTTTAGAGGTGGAGTAAGGTTTGAGGTTCATTATCAGATGGTGTTCGACGGAACCAGTATCCAAGTTTTTATTTTTGCATCTTTAGTAAGCCAGGCGGATATCTTCTTCTCATCATCCGTGGGTTTAGGGTCAGATCCAGAAATATACCCCCACAATTCCTTAGCCTTAAGATAAGTTTGGAATTGAAATGACCAGGCGGGGTAATTTTTTCCCGTGAACCGGATCAAGGTAACTTCAGATTTTTCCATCTTTAATCTTGATTTGGCCAAAAAAATGAGTGAAACAGTAGAAAACCAGCAAGGAAATCTAGCAAAAGTGAAGGGATGATGTCTAAATGTTGATAACAAATTATACCGTGTGTAGAAACCAAGATCCGATCAATCAGATAAGAGAAAGAATCAACACAGAACCAGAAATGGCAAAAAAAATCACAAAATCACCCCAGGCGACCCTGATTTTGGCTGCTGAACCTCTACGTGGGCCCCACTGATAGATCTGGACAAAGATCAGATTGTTGATCTGAGGAAGCCCAGTAATTTGCCTTCTACTGAAAAAAGAATAATTGAATTCCACCGCAGATCCAAGATTCTGGACGGTCCAGATGAAAACAGCCCAAAAAACCTGGATAATGACGAAAGTGAGTAAATCACCAACCTGGGAGTGCTGAAAAATTGTGAAAAAATCTCCAATATTCCTAGAAAATCCAGACGACCATGTCTGGGTATATCTCTGATGGTAGTTTGATGATCAGAGGTGGGCCACCATGAAGATGAGATGCCGCAGAGTCTGAACTCGTTGAAACAGATTCCTGATCTGTCGATCTTCACAAGGGAGATTGAAATCTCTCTATCTTGAATGTCTTGATGCTATATAAGATCAAGAACATGATTTTCTTGAAACCTGGGTGCTCAGATACCATGTCATTCTCTCAATTACAAAAGTAAGAATGAACGAGAGTCTTTGAAACAATATTGTATTAATTTCTGTGTGTCCTCCTTTGGAGATCAAGCTCCAATATATAGAGTATTACATGCTTAAATCAAGGCTGCTAAGTTAGGAAACTAGCTAATCAAATCAATTGCTATTCTAACTTTAGGAAACTAACTAATTGCAAGAGAAAATCTAATTAAGAGAATATGTACAGCTGTTATAAGTTGACCCAATCAATATCCACGTGAGATGTGATATTCTGGACAGGATTTGTTCATGGGCCTTGGGCCATCTTAACAAATGCAGATGCACATTATTGTTTTGAGCATTGTGGTGTCATATCTCATTATTCTATGATATACATTTGTATGTCTTTTTATTTGTATATGTTATATTTTCAATAAAATTCTTTAATTTAAATTGTTGACGGTGCTAAGCATTTGATAAGATGATAGAAAGGAGGCCCAAAGGCGCTAAAAATAAGCTATTGTATGACCAAGAGAATCATATCTCAGAAGTCATTTCACATGGAATGGTATATCTTAAACCACTCTTTCAATTGTAATAATATGGGTATTAACTTGCTTAAATTTAATACATTCTAAACCTGTAATATCTTACAATTTCACAGGAACTGGGTACCTATATATGTGGCCCAACAAATCCAGACAGAAAAATGGGATCTAAATGAAACCCAGATGGAATATGTTAGGCAATCGGGGCTGCACCAACTGGCACAAATGGGAGAGATCATGATAGCTCATGCCCTCATTACGGGTTTGGCGGAGAGATGGCGGCCAGAAACAAATACATTCCACTTTCCATCAGGCAAGCAACTGTCACATTACAGGATCTGCCTAACATTTATGGCATACCTATCGATGGGCCAATCGTGACAGGGAGAACATTTCCAAACTCTATCATTTGGGAAGTGTCTCGATTTGCTTGGAAGGGCCCCCCAACCAGGACCTGATATCAATGGCATCAATATTAGATTTTCATGGTTGGAAGAGAATTTCGGACCATCAATAAGGAAGAAGAAGAAGAAGCTCTCAAGAGAAGGAGATTTACAATACTCAGGCTTATCTATTTTTTCTGGTGTCGGGACAAATTACCTCAAACTCTTCGGGCGCAAGAGGACCGGCTTATCTTCTTGAGCTATTCAGGGAATTCAAAGCTTACGCATATGGCCTTGCTTGTCTTGTGCCAATTTGTATAGGATGTTGGCAAAGGCTGTAAGTGGGTAAGAGAGAGGGATGAGGAAAAAGAAGAATAGGGAGATGGTGGTAAGAAAAAAACTAAGCCCAGGCGAAAGATGTTAAAACCTTGACTGGCCCTCTAGAATGCCTCCAGGTGATTAATTTACTATGAACTCATTTGTGTTGTTGCAATAATGTTACAGGCCTCTTATGATATTGATATTTGTGTGGAGATATGGGCTTATTCACGGATGTCAGTTGGGCGTAGCCCAAAACCAAATGAAAATTGGAAGCATGACATCCAATTCCCTTTGATGAAGACCTGGGAGGTTAGGCTGAGAGAATCGAAGGCTGTGATGAAATTGAAAGATGTAAGGAAGCAAATCAACACTATGCTGATCGACAGTGTAAGTACATTGTATACGCGGTATCCATTAACTACATTTCATTGAACATATACATAGTGATACTTACATTTCAATTTTTTAATTGCAGTCCAACTGGCAACCATATGCAAAGTGTGGAAAAAAAGATGCGCGCAATGTTCCTAAAGTCAACCACGGCCTATTTTCATCCTCAACAGTCCTATGTTTTTATTGGGTTGTTGAGCGACATGACACAGGCCTTGCAATGACTCAATTCGTCCTCAAGCAAGAGGTGCCGCCCCATTCAGCATACCTTTTCTAAGGGAAGAACGAGTTGAAAGAATAATATATGGTTATGGTGAGAATGGAAGAGTTCCCAATTACGTGTTGTGGGATGTCAGATTCCAGAGTATTATCTGGAAAAATGTCTTCTTCATGAGTGCATGATGACGATTACATGATTTGGTATTGACTTAACACAGTCGAAACCATCGGATGTGAAGATGCTGCAAAAGAACGCTCTGATGATGAGTACCTATTTAGTCCAAAGGGTGCTGCTAAGCACGAGGAGTCTTGCTGCCCACAATAACATGTAAGCAATCCAGAGAATGATTCATCGCTATTTACAATTTAGTGTTACAATTATCTATATGTCGGTGGATTGAATATATGTATGGTTGTACAGGTTCAGGAACTCCTTCATATGGAGAGGTCATGTGATCAGGCTATTCGGAAGAATACACTTAAGGACGGAAATCAAGGACTAGGAAGATTCTCAATTTTAGAGCTGCATTAAACACTGCATTTGAGGATTTTCATGCCGAGTACTTAAGCAGCTCACAGTCGGACGACATAAGAACTCTCATAGGCATATTGTAACCATCCGTGTGTTTTTAATTTTCATGCAGAATAAAGGCCCGAAGAGAGTAAAAAAACCCGCAGTTAAGAGCCCAGTAAAGAGAAAAGGAAAAGAACCAACACTAATGAAAGATGATGCGTTAGTGTCGTTCGAGGCTTTGAGCCAACTACAACTTGTGAAGACCAAGATCCCAATCTGCCTCATTTTGAATCTCCAAATTTGCATAATTTTGAATCTCCGAATTTGCCTTCCTCTGTAGAAAGACATACCACCCCACCAGTGGGTGCCAGCGATGAGCATACAGTGGTTGACATCCTATCAAATCCTCAACAGTCAACAACCATCAACATCGCAGGCAATTATTGTTTCACCAGCTAGGACGTCCATTAATTCTTTGATTTGGAAGATAAAATAATTACCCCGTACAAGGAAGATTCCAGAGAAGTTTGATGAATATTTACACGCAATGGCCCAATCAGAGTATACACTCTCCGATCAAGAGAGATTCTTACTCAAAGGTTTCAAACAGTACTATAATGAGAGGTTCACCGTCTTGACTCGTATATTTGTTTGGTTTGATACTATATGCTCTTCTATCTTCTTTTCAACCTTGATCCAATACAATAAACAGGTATTCCAATTTATTTCACAGGAAGGCAGAGCTAATCATTGTACGCACATTGGTTTCCAGTAAGGTGTTGAACAATGCCCTGGAGGAGAAAACTTTGTTAGACACAAATATCTGATATTATTGGTACAGTGTCTGGTGGGGAAAGTGTCCAGCTACATTTTTGGCAGTTCCCAGTATTTGTGTAAGTATGATTTATCAATACTTCTTTATCAAAATTACGTATTTTGGTGAACTTTGCGGATATAACTTTGTTTCTGACATACTAAATAAAATGTTTCCAGAGCTGGTGGCAACAACAACAATCTTACACGGACGATGCAGCTTTTGGTCCTAGCGGAGTGTGGGAGGCTAAAGATTGTAAAACGCCCGTCTTTATTCTTCATGACATCAATCATTTCACCTTATTGGATACACCGACAAAAGGAAATGAGAATTTTACAACAGTTCACACAGCGATCATCACTCCCTAGCGAATTGCAACCGTTTTGTGAATATATAGGTCTTTGCAGGCAATACATTCTAAAATGTGCATATCATTCTATATGTTTGTTTGGTGTTTTGCAGGTTGACTGACTGACACTTAAATACGACGGTTATGGTTGGGCAGACCCTTACGTCTAGACACTTAATGTTTTATCGAACATCCCACAATAGGAGAATGACAATAATGACTGGTGTATTCGTGACAGCATTTGCGGGACACTGTCAATTCAGTCGGTCGATAAATTTTACGCAAGCAGACATGGCATACTATCGGAGAAAATTTGTAGTTGAAATATTCAAAAGGAGTTGGGAGTTAAAACACCTACCAGTTGGATCTTGAAGAGCTCTAAAGATGCAGGGAATGTTTGTAGATGGGGTTATTGGATTTTTATTTATTTATTTATGGCTATTATTTTATAAACATCCTGTGGAGATGTAATTTAAAACAAAGGAAATGTACTTTAAAACAATTAATAGTCAAACCTTCTTGTTGTGTAGGTGTAAATTTTCAGGATGTCTAATTTGATAAATGTATCTTGATTGTGTTGTATTCAGTATGCACACTGTTTTGTAATTCAGGTTGCAGTGAATTGGCAGAGAAGTGGAGTATGTATTGATGGTGGAGAACATATTCCAGGTTACATGGTTTGATAAATGTACGTACAGGATGTTTTGTTCGGTATGTTATGTTTGGTAATTCAGGTTGCAGTGAAGTCGAGTATGCATTGATGGTTGAGAACATATTCTAAAGATTATATGGTAATTCAGGTTGTTTAGGATGTTGTGTAAATTATGTTATGGTTGGTAAAATCGAGGTAGCAGTGTAGAGGAGTATGCACATGGACAAGTGGTAATTCAGATGACTGGTGTTTCACTGTAAAGACTTGTATGCTGAGATAATGCAATGCAGGTGTACAAATCAGTGACAATGGCAAAATGAATTATACTGCAAACGACCAATTGTGCAACAATATCATCGTACAACAGAAATGAACCTCAATAATAAATATTGAATGAGCAGCAATATTGTTTCCTAATAGAGCTGAATTGAAACCCTTTTGTAGTATGCCAATATATTTTCACTTCTGGTGGGGACCTATATCGCCGCCCAACATAAATGAACCTACTTTGAGTAAATTCAAATGAGTAACGACGTCATCACCCGACTGAAATGAAAGGAACCTGATGAAGTTAAATGGAGTGACGATGTCGCCACCCGACAAAAATGAAAGGAATCTGATGAAGTTTAAATGAGCAACGATATCGTTACCCAAAAGAAGTCAGATACATTGGCATTTCTTCCTTATCAGTGTATTTTACTTCTGTTGGGTGACGTCGTGATGATATCGTCACCCATCTACAAAAGGAAATTGTGTTTCATTTCTATTCTATCTCATTTCTGTTCCAAAAGCATATTCAAACCCTATATGACCAAGAAGATATAACCTTGTCCAAAACTAGGTTCCATTACAATATATGACAAGGATGACAACATCCAGTCCAAATGTATGATCCATTACAATATATGACCTAGATGACAACATCAACTTCGCAAGACCGTTTCATTAGAATATACGACAACCATGACAACATCAAGTCCAAAAGCATGTTCCATTCCAAAGTAACTCTAGGATGTATACAACAAGTCCAAAAGCACATTCCAACCCTATATATGACCAGGAAGATGTAACCATGTCCAAAAGCATGCTCGATTACAATATATGACAAGGATGACAACAAGAAGTTCAAAAGAATGTTCCATTGCAATATATGACCAGAATGACATAAACAAGTCCATAAGCTTTCTGAAGTACGTGGATCTACACACAATGTTCAGATGGTGGATTGCGACAGCTATGAGCCTATGACAGTTATGCCCCCTTGTCTTTGCAGTTAGAGCAAGTGACAAGCTCTACATTGTCGATTCTTGTCTTCGACACGAACTCTATTTTTCTTTGGATGCCCTGCTTATTTGGTAGCACATGGAGGTAAAACCTTTTCATCCGACGTATGATCCCATTGTTTGCTATCACGAGTGGCATGTAAGACTTCATTGTATGCTTTACGATAAGTAGTTGTTAAGTACCAATCCTCAACAAAGTCATAAGGATTCAAGTTACTCATTTTCATTGATGCCAATGAATGTGAACATGGGATTCCCATTATTTCCCACTTGCGGCATGTACACGTCCTCCGTTCAAGATCTACTACGTCCACAAACTCTGCTGATTGAACCTGAAACTCTATAGGACCGGTAACATGAACATGCAACTGACGAGACTCTTCTGCTTCTTGGTCCATTAATTTCTCTGCATATGGAGTTAATCGGGTCGTAATATTTTGTGACTCGAGATGCCGTTTTTGATAAAACTCCATCACCTCGGCACGGATCTCCTCAATTTGTTCTGTAATAGGAAGCACTCTAGTGTCTTTTAAAAGGCTAATTGTACATTCGGCGGCATTGGAATTTAGCATCTCATATCGCCGCCCTTCAACATATGCATTTGACCAATGTTCCTTTCCAATTGCATTAATATAGTTGAACGCCCCTTGGTCTACAACAAGGATGTCATTCATGCAGGCCTCATATTCACACGGTCTATATGCTTTGGCAGCTCTCCAAAATTTCATAACAATAGCACAATCACTAAAAACTGATTTAATGTTTTCGGCAATGTGATGACAAGAGTAGCAGTGCCTTGCACTTGGGATAATGTTGATTATAAACCGAACAAGGCCTTTTTGGTGGTCGGACACAATGGTCAAATTCGTTGGACTTCCTAACGCCATAAATAGATTGGCAAAAAACCACTCCCAATTATCACGACACTCAGCTTCGGCGAAGGCAAAAGCTATCGGAAACAAGTTATGATTACCATCATAGGTGGTGGCTACTAATAGCACACCCGGATACTTGCCCCGAAGGTGTGACCCATCAACAGCAATCATGGGCCTCATTGATGATAAAAATGATCGGATGCAAGGACCGAAAGCCCAAAAGAATCTTCTAAAGTAGCCTTCATCTGTCGTGTCTATATTAGTTACTGTGCCTGGATTGGTCATGCGTAATTCAATGCAGTAAAGAGGAAGGATGTTAAATGACACCTCGTATGATGCTCGAACTTTACACAATGCCATCTCTTTTGCTATATATGCCTTCCTGTAAGTAATACGAGTACCAAACTCCTTTTGGTATTCATTCATGATCTCTTTAGGCTTCAAGTGATTATTGAATCGAACTTTTTCCTCAATGAACTCCTCAATAAGCTTTGCAGACGCTTGAGGATGTGTCATTCCCACAATTGGTTTTGAGCAACAATGCATTGGGTTATACGTCCGCACTTTAAATTCTGGACCTGAATCCACAATAGAAGCATGTATACGCCAAGGACAACTCTCTTCTTTGCAACGTGCTGTGACTTTGGTCATGTTGGTCTTCAAGTGTTTTAGAGTAAAATTGTTATAAATTGCAAACTTTGCTAGAGCTCTTCTGAAATTTTCACGATCAGGAAACAAACGCCCTATCCACATCTCCCGTGCTGAGTTCGTACAGGTTTCACTTGTCGAATCCTCAGGAACCATTGTGTCCTGAAAATTGACATCTGACATAGCATTTGAATGATCCACTGTGTTAATTGGTGTCGCTTCATGTTCATTACCGGTCATCACACCAGCTGAATTTCCATACACTTGTGTGAAATCAACATCAGCACAAATAGTACCATTTGGCGCTTCTGCCTTAGCATCTATCCCATCAACGTCATAATCAGCTCTTGGAGTACGATCAGTTGAATGAACATTGTTTGCAGAAGAGGAATGCATATCACTGTCTTCACGAAGATTCGCAGTAGGATGTTTTCTCACAAGCGTGGGATGTAGAACTTCCTTCCCTTTGTAACTTATCTTCGACCTATTTGAACTATCTTGACCTCCTCCATACATATCCTTCCTCTTCACCCTTGAATAAATTCATAAAAAAAAAATAAAAAAGTAAGGAACTATAATCTCCCTTGTACAATATAAAAATTTCAACACAAGCACATACCTAGAATATTCTTCACCTTGATTGCTTGCCATGTTCGTACTCTTGTTGACATACAAATATAGCCCCTTTTGATCATTTCCTGATGCCTTCAACATTCCCCTAATATCATTATCATCTTCCAAAATAATCAATGAAAACACACGGCCATTGTGATGAAGGTATTTCATGCTTAAATTTTCAATCTTTGTGTCCCATTTAGATGCTTCAAGTGCTTCATTCAGCAACGAACCATATGATATGTTCCTGGGTAAATACCTCATCTTCTGTCTTCCACCGTTGTACACCGGACGTATAATATCAAAAACAAACTCTCCATCATAGTGGAATATAATTAAAACCTCGTTATCAGACATTCTACTGATACAAATAAACAATAGAACATTTTAGGTGGCATTAGCAACAATAGTAAATATGTATTCTTAAACAATGACCATAGAGTTGATACACATTGTGAAACAATGTTAACAAAGAAATGCATGTATTGACTAATATTTGTCTACGTTTTGCAATGCCCATTTTTCCAATCCTTGAAAAAGGTAAACTCAACAAAGAACTTAGTACCATATAATTTCCTTTAGGGTTTAGGACAAGAGAACATTGAAAATGAATCCACATGTTATGAGGATGCCTTAACTTTCATGAAATAATTTATAAAACAAAGATAATGAAACAAATCTAGGGTATACGCCGAAAAGATATGAAAAGTGTCTCCAAATGAGACATGGACCTCAAGCTATATGGTAAATAATACACTGTCAAACAACGCCAACATAGAAATGCTTGTATTGACTGCTATATATGTATGTTTTCCAATGCCCATGCTTATACTCCTTTGGATGCTCAATAAAGAACTTAGAGCCATATGATTTCCTCTGGGGTTTAGGACAATAGCGCAATGAAAATGAATCCATGCGTTATGTGGATGCTTTAACTTTCATGAAATAATTTATAAAACAAAGATAATGAAACAACACTGGAGTATATGAGAAAAAGAATTGAAAATGTCTACAAATAGGACCAGGAACTCAGGCTCTACGGTCTATATGCCTTGAAAGAAGGGTAATGTATGCTATGCCTACCTCTTTAATGAAATTCAACCACCTTTATTGAAGGTTATCCAATGTTGAAGAAGAAGACTCAGTAAAAACGTGCAGCAACCCAACAAATCGCAAAGGAAAAAGGTAGAAGAAAAAACATATTCGAAGGGTTATATAGAGCATTAGAGATGATATCGTCACTCATTGGAAAAGGTGAGTGACAATATCTTCACTCATAGAAACTATGAGGGCCTGTTTGGTGCACAGGTCATCTAACATGATTTTTCCGGTAATTTCCTCTCAAAGTTATCAACTTATCATCATCTTCGTTTTCATGCATCCTACTACTCCACTCTTCCCTACTTCTCCGGTTACAAACTGTGACCCCCCCAACCTAACATGTTGCTTCTAACAAATTATAGCCAAGTCTTTTTTCTTTTTTTTATCTCCTTTCTCTTAGTACCCTGTGCACTTTAGTTACTCATGAAGGGCTCTTTTAGTTCGTCTAGGTGGCACCTGAAGAGCACATAAAAGCCTAATACAACTTACCAGTTTGGCTCTTCTTTGCCACTCTGCACTAATCTTGTTCACAATATCCCCATCAAGACCACTGAAAAATAAACCAGTTGTGGTTATTTGTTCTCTTTAAATCTAAAGAAAAAATAAAATCAAAATCATCAACTTTACATTATTAAAATATGTCATGTAAAGTTAAATAAGCGATTTATGGGAAAAGATAGGGGTGTACACGGATTGGATTGGTGCGGATTGGGCCAAATCCATCACCAATCCGTTACCTACGGATTGACGGATTTGGAATCCGTCACCAATCCGTTACTGCTAAAATCCGATCCGATCCGATCCGATCCGATCCGTGGAGGACCGGATCGGATCGGATTAATCCATTCAATCCGTTCAATTTAATGTTAAAAGAAAAATATCGAACATGTTGTAAAAAAATTACATTTTGACCCCTTAATTTTTTTATTATTTTGAATTTAGACATCTTAATTTATATTTAGACCCCTTATATTTACTTTATTTATATTTAATGTCATCGGATCAGATCGGATTGAATCCGCGGATTGAGGGTGAAATCCTCCACCGATCCGTTGCTAACGGGTTACAAAAATTTCAATCCATCACCAATCCATTTACCTTCAAATCAGATAAAAATCTGCGGATCGGATCGGATTGGATTTACGAATCGACGGACTTTTTGTGCACCCCTAGGAAAAGAACCTTTAGAAGAAAAAAAAATTGATGTACAACAAAATGCATCATTCATTTCGAAACCTCTCCATCACCTCTTCAAAGCTTTTGAGTTTATCGTTGGTACTCCTAGAGGAAGGAAAGAGTGGAACGCATCATTCATGTCTGTTATTTCAATGTTGTGGAAAGAGAAGACTTCCTTAGGCTTTGAAGGCAAGTTAGTAAACTTAGAGAGCCTAAAAGCAAGGATAAGATTTTATGTTGCTCAATGGGTCTCTTGCTTAGAGGTTTTTCATGGCATTCCATGGTCTCCATACAAATATCATGGTATGAGAATGTTTATTTTTCTTAATGTTATAAGCTGGTTGTTGTCCCCCAATTGATCCCCTCTTCAGCTGGTGAAGTCAAATTAAACTTTGAGTTATAGCCTCTCTTTCAGGCCCACTGGGCATCCAGTTAGTGAAAGCGGTGGAGTTGATAGCTTTGCCAATTGGTCTCAAAGAAGCATCCTGTCTTAATCTTCATTGTCACTGTTGAGGGTAATCTGCCTGTGCCATCCACTGCACAAACAGTCAGAGCCTTTTCCATTGGAGATCGGGTGACATTCCGAAGAAGTGAGATGTTTGGCCGGGTCCCTTCGAATGACTATCATCCATGTGAAGAGCATGCAAATAAGGAAGTTGATTTAAGCCAAGCAGGGAGTCGCATGCCAGCATTCCATTTTCAGAAATGGCTTTCTGACTGTGCCTTGTAAGGAATGTTCTCCACCCCCTGTATAGTTGATCTTCAAACATGGAAGGCTTGCCCTTATTTTTGTTGGCATCCACTGCTTCTTGCCAGTAAATGCCTGTTATGCTGTACATCTAATCTTCTACTGACGAAAATTAACATTCAAAAAGAAAAAGGATTCACATCTAAAACCTTAGGTTTACCTGTAAATGGGATTTGCATAATAGATACAGATCTTCTTCCTAAGATTTGACACAAATGACAAAATTCAAGATCCAAATTGTATGATTTTAAATTTTAACAACAATGGTACTAATGCTCAACTAATCAGAACATAATTGAGATATTTTATTTATCCCCTATTGACATAATTAAGATATGCCATTATTTGGTTTCTGTTGGCAACAACTGGGTGTCTATTAATTAAAAGATAAGTAGAGTATTCAAAGATCAATCTGCAGTCTGTGACTATCATGAACTGGGATATCATCTATCCAAACTCTGTCACAAAGAAATATTTAACAATGGGAGAAAAGAACCGGTCATTTATCCTTGTTTCCAATTTCCATAAATCTCCAACCATGAAAGAGACCTAATGTAAGGATTGAATCAAGGTTCACACCAACCACTTCAATAGAGCCAAATGAAATTTTTTGAAACACAACTTCAAATCATATCGAGCGTTTTGAAATCCACACGTGTCAAAAAGATAAGGTCCATATATGCACATCAACCTAGTCAAATCACCTTATGACCTGTTCCTTGATAGCTAGGTGCCAAAAAATTTGTAATAAATTTAACAAAAAAAAGAATGCCAGTGGCTTTCAGTTCTAAGTTGGCACTCAGGCCAAATAAAACCCCAATGTATGGTAAGCTACTATTAAAACACCTTCCAAAATCCAAAAGGTGCTATCAGCGAAACTTCCACGTATTAATGTAGGCATCCCATGAATCAGACAAACACTGACAAAAAAAGTTTATCTGGGATTATGAAGGCACAAAATACGACAGTGTTAGCCAAAATGAGTGTCCTTGATGGAAATTTACAATGGACCAAGCCATCATAACTTCAGATTCTCAAAACATCACAACTAAATAAACCTAAAATTTATTCTACATAAACAAGCATCCAAATAATGAAGCAATAATCTTAACATCATTGCTTGCAGAAAATGAAAGAACCAAAACATTTGTCTAAAGCATACACACTATAACCTACAGATTATGTAAAGACTAGAGAGGCGTGGAGTCATTCTTTGATTGTTTAGGTCATGTTTGTGTACTAGAAAAGGCTAATGAGTTCCACCATTTGGTGTGGCATCTTTTTTTTTTTTTTTAATACGGTAAAATTTATTGCTCAAAAAAGAAAGAGAACAAAAGATTACAAGAAAAAAACCCCAACAAAACAAAAAAATCAACTAAACATCGAAAAGAATAGAAGTACAGCATCTATACAAGGTAAAGGCATTGTTTTGAACAAATTTTCTGCAATAAAGAGGAAATTGAAGTTCAAAGAGAGGTTGGAATCTGGGAGCAGGTCTCATCAAAGGATGGTAACTAGTACATAACTAATGTGGGACACACACACACACAACTACTATTCTAAAAAGAATAACGCCCACATCACCAATGTAACCCACATCACAAGCAAAATGAACATTTTTGGCAGAACATATGGCTATATTCCAAGGTGCATTTGGTGGGCATTGCTCAATCAAAAATTAATAGCTACATTACAAATGCTAAAATCCAACGGTTACTAAATTCAAAAGGGTAAGCACTTCTGAAGTGATTGGGTTCATCATAAGTGAGCCTAAATTAAAAAGAAAGGGAGATGGAGCGCCAAAGGGGCACTCTGGAGAATATGTTACAATTCATAGCGATCTAGGGCACATCCAAACACAAACCCAGATCCCAAGTGGGTTTCTAGTTTCCAGAATCATTAAAAAAAAAAAAAAAATAGAGCATAACAATACACCATCAAACTATATCTGGTATTGAATTGAGCAATTGCCAACAAAACCCATATCAGTTACTTCCAATGTTCTTATAAAATAAAATCAGAGAGAGAGAGAGAGAGAGAGAGAGAGAGAGAGAGAGATTACGTTTCTCACGACTGACTGCAGAGTCTTGGAGTTGGCGATAGTTTAGGGCAGAAGAAATTGGAGGCAGAACGATAACCCTAGAGAACAAATCCAAACACCCAAAGAAAGAGTCTTAAAAAGGCAAAAATAATAGGTAGAATGAGAAAAATGAAAATAGAAAGTCACCCACATTGGGAGGACTAAACATTGAGACTGCTAAAAAAATATATGGTCACATAAGGGGTGTAATAGAATATTAAAATAAATGCAAAAACATTATTGCTAAGTTACAAATGAAAAATATTTTTTTAATTATTTTAAGTTTAATGTTTTATTTATATAAAAAATCATACATTCTATATATATAACTGTCGTGTCAGGCCGTGCCGGGCCTCGACCTAGGCACCCTGGCTCAGCACAGCAAGGACTATCATTTGGTTCATGTCGTGTTAGGCCGGTCAGTCAACACAATCAACATACTATGACGGGGCTGGGCGGCACGGCCTAATTTACACCCCTAATCACATCTAGAGGTTTTATCTAGTCAAAGAAAAAAGTATATATTTCTTACACACTATTCATCTCATGAATGTCTTAAACATGTTCGGTATATGTATAGTGGCTACAATAACCATACTAGCATAAGAACCCGTGCTGAGCACGAGTCTATCCATACAATTCAAACAAAATACAATTGCACACCAGTAAAATTTTTGAAAGAAAATGAAAGAAGAATATCTATGACTGTACCTATTTTTGCAATTAAGAGAGGTAGAATAGAAAGAAAATGGGAGAAATGAAGTAAAAAAACAGATTAATATGTAGAAATGGAAATAAGAGATGTGAATAGAAAGGAACTTTCGCAAAAACTAAAAAAGAAAAATGGGGAAATTACAAGAGACATGGGTAGTTACATGGGTAGTGAGAAATGAGTAGTTATATGAGATGATTAATGCTGGATAGGATAAGAAGTGGGCAATTATAAGAGATAAGGGAGGAGGGAATAACTCACAGTCAAAATTAAAAGAGAAAGTCAAAATTAGAATGAAAACCTCTTAACTTAATATAGTATAATGGTAGGGGAAGTGAAAATGGGAGACATAATATATTGGTGGAAGTGCATGGCAAAGGTATTCTGAAGGTAACTTCATGTGGTTTGGGTTCAACAAAAAAATGTGCTCTATGTTTCTGATTTGGAAACAAGCTTGCTTAGTGTGTAACAATTTATGTTGATTATTCTCTCATTTTTGAAGATTTGAAATGTTAGGTGTTTGAGGAGAGGTGTAAGAAAAATTTATTGATTGAAATTCCTATGGCTAGAAACAAAATTCTTCCTCTTAGACTTAATGGTGATGAAAAACATGCATCCAAAGCATTCTTGTTGGATGGAAATTGGCTTTGACATTATAATTATGGGCATTTGAGTTTCAAAATTTTGGAGCTTTTGTCTAAACAAAACATGGTGAATGGTTTGCCTTCTATCAAGCATGTGGACAAAATTATGTGAAAGTTGCGTACTTTGAAAACATAATCGGGATGCATTTTCCGAAGCGAAGTTAATGGAGAGTCTCTAATCCTATTGAGTTGGAACTCCAAGGGGTAGCTCATTTGGCCTAAGACCACGGTTTGCACCCGTAAGTTGTGGGTTGAAACTGTATTACCACACTGGAGCCATAGGGGAATTTTACCCGACTTTCTCTCTTAGGCCCGTAGGGATTATTCTAACCCAAATGGTTGGAAACCTGCGTTATAAAAAATATATATATTATTGGGTTGGTGCATGTGGATCTGTGTGGTCCAATGCAAACTCTTTTTACTTAACAACGATAAATATTTTGTTTTTATTGATGACTACATAGCTATGGGTGTATTTTATCAAGAAGAAATCTAATTCATTTTTTGTTTTCAAGAAACTCAAGAATTCTGTTGAAAAGCAAAGTGGCTGTTGAATTTGATTGTGAGAGATGGATTGGATGAGTTGGATGGTGCCATAAATCGAATTAGGACTGCTGTGAAATATGCTAGGAGCTCTCCACAAAGGGCACAGATATTTAATTCTTGTGTGGAGAAGGAGGGAATAGATTGTAAAAGGATGTTGTGTTTGGATGTTACAACTAGGTGGAATTCTACATTTTTTATGTTGGAAACTGCAGCTAAATTTGAAAAGGCATTTGATCAAACGATTGATGATGATGATAAATTTAAGAAGGAACTCGAGGACGTAGGTGGACCTCCTACCTTCGAAGATTGGGAAGATTGTAGGCTCTTGATCCCCTTTTTTGCAGAAACTCTATAATGCTACAACTAAGTTGTCTGGTACTTCATATGTGACTTCTAATTTGTATTTTCCTGTAGTTGTTTCCATTGGGAACAAATTGAATACCTTGATGTCTGGTTTTGATCATTGTTTAAAAGCTATGGCTATCAAAATGAAATTGAAATTTCAGAAGTATTGAGAACCAATTGAGAAAATGAATATGATGTTGTTGATTGCTATTGTGTTGGATCCACGTCACAAGTTGACATATGTGACATGGTCTTATGGATTTTATTTCAAACTTGAGTCTTCCAAGGTAGTTGAGCTTATTGAAAAAATAATGGATACACTTAATACTTTGTATGTGGAGTACCAACAACTTGAGTTCTCTAGTGCTTCATCTTCGAGTTATAATTCTGAATTGGATGTTGACCAACCCATTTTTAATGAAAATGATGAGTTGGAGGAATATGAAAAGCATATGGCAGAAGTAGAAAATGATGTGAACAAAAATGAAGTTAAACAATACTTGGATTTTCCTTATGAAAAAGCTCAAGTCAATTCGAATTTTGATATTTTGAATTGGTGGAAAGTAAATTCTTCAAGGTATCCAGTTCTTTCTCAAGTTGCACAAGATATTCTAGCTATTCTTGTCTCTACTGTTGCTTCGGAATCTGCCTTTAGTACAGGAGTACGTGTGTTAGATCAATATCGTAGTTCTCTATCTCCCAAAACAGTAGAAGGCCTGATTTGTGCACAAGATTGGGTTCGAGGTTCAAATGTAGGAGATGATTTGGAAGATGTCACGGAGGAAATTCAAGTCTTCGAGGAGTTAGGTAAAACATTCCTTAATTTTCTTGAGATTTCATGTTATTTCAAATTTGTTATGAATTTAAATTAGATCAAATGATTAATAATGATTTTCTTTCTTGTCAGAATTTGATTTTGATGAGGTTTGAATTGAAGCTATGTTGAATCGAATGTAGACGCATGTGCTTCCAAGATTCCAGATATTTGGGGCATCAACAATTATAAACATTCTATGTTTGTTATGTACTTATAAGTCTAGCTTCACTTTCCAGTTTCCATGCAAATGTTGGAACTTAGAATTATCACAACTCATATTTGGGCCTTTGTTATATACTTATATTTCTTGCTTTTCATGTGGTGTTTTTATTGTAATGGTATTTATAAGCTTAGTTCAGCTGAAAGAGTTATCATGACTCATATTTGGGCCTTCTTTATGAGTTGCTCTTCTAGTTCTATATCTCTTTTAGCATTGGATCAAGAATCTACAGGTACTTGGGTTAAATAGATCTCAAAGTTCAAATGGGTAGCATGTTTTTTTTTTTTTTTTGGTGTTTCTTTGATTCATTTGTTTGGAATTACAGTAACTCAGTCAGAGTCTTCAAGATTTGGAGTTATGCTTTGACTATAATCTTTGTTTGGATGTACCCCAAATTGTAATTAGAATGTGAGGTCTAAAGGTGTTGGAGAAATTAGAGATAATTGGTTTGTGAAATCTCAGGGTGAGTTTATTAGCTTGAACTTTAAAATTATTCTCTTGTGTGTATTGACGAACTTTAGTTAATAAAAAGCTATGGTGAATTTTTGAAGGAAGTTCTTTGAAGGTACCCCAAATTCTTCTGTTGCAGCAGAAGAAGAAAAAGGCTTCTGTTTTCCAAATGCAAATTGGTTGTTTTGCTCTCTCTCTCTCTGAAAAAACCCATACCTGTAAGTAGCCATCTTCTTTAACTGCACATTTGTCATGATTTTGTAGTTAGATTTTAAGATAGATTTGAAAAATTGGACTTTTGCCATCTGGGTTCTGGAGATTGATTTATAATTTTGTGTTTTTGGAAATGCATTTGTCCTGTTGGAAAAGCATTGCCAAATTTGAAGGAATATAATGTGTGGTTTGGGTGCAGGTGACCCTTGAGGATGAGAATACGTTGGTGATCAAGAGTAGTGGGAAGAGGAAGAGAGAGGATGGTGAAGATGAAGGGTGCAAATCGATGATTTATGATTATTGTCCTGATTCCGAATGGCTCATTTTCATGGATGAATTTTCTCTTGAGCTTATTGAAGTCAATTGTCCATTGATAGATTTTTTGTTACAGAATATATGAACTTCATAAATTGTAAAAAAGTTCATCATTGGTTCATGCATGCTCCTTCCCTTATCTTCCTTTGTACAGTGACGGTATCTTATTAGCAATATCCCATGTTACGAGTGACCAAGACGTGTGCTAAAATTTTCCTGGCTGTTTGTTAGGAGAAGCCACCGCCTAGTTTTTTTTCTTTCTATTTTACCCAAATTGTTTTTAATATAATTTATTATCATTCATGTATCTGGGATTGGAACCAGCATTTTAGACTGAAGGGATGAATGGTCTACTATGCCTTTACATAGGTTAATGGCAAACTGGTGACGTTCTGTGTATACTGAGCCTGTGTTTTAGTCAGCCTATCGGCAGGTTCTAGACTGGGCTCACAATTTTTTTTAATATAATTTATTATGCTCATCCCAAATGACCCTTTCTGCTCTAGGATCTGGACTCACAGTTAGATAATCGTGTTTTCTACATATAAGAAACAAGATATGAGAACAAGCTGAACAGATTTTTTTCCACGGTTATTAGCCGTAACCAAATTGTTTCATACGGTTAGCCACGGTTTTGTTTTCCATGGTTTTTGTGGATACGGTTACGGTTACAGTTTTGAAAAATAGAAAACCGCGGTTACAGTCCGGTTAACGATTTTCCCAACATGACCGGTTAACCGAACCGTTACACCCCTAGCAATGACAACGGGGTGAATTTATCTTGAAAAAAATCAAACACAAAAAGAATGGCAGTTCTTGTAATTTAGTTGTCTGGTTGGGTGTGTTGAGTTTTGCTTTTTTAGTTGGGTTTCTTTGGTTTCTTGTCCTTTGTCTGTTTGCTTGAATTCCCTCTTTAGCAATATATATAAATATATAAATATAGGGAGGTTTCAAGTGCATCCATCCCTCACTATAAGGTGAGGGACATTTTTATAATTGGGCACTTTCAAGTACAAAAGTTACTTTTCAAGTACATGGGGTGAGGTACACTTCCTTGTCTTCATGTGCAAAAATGAAAAGTGTTTCTCACCCTATGGTAAGGGATAGATGCACTTGAAACTTTTCATATATATATATATATTTATATATCTTGCATGTCTTTTGTGGAGGAAATAGTATTCGGAGGCAATTGACTATACGGTACATGCCTCAATAAAATGGAGTGGCAAGAGTCTTGTTGAAATGGAAAAAAGTGAATTGAAAGTGACATCATTGTCTCTTTATTTTTGGGCTGAAGCGAGACATATAGAAACCTACATACTTAATCGGCGTCCCACCTCATCTTTGGAAAACATAACTCCTATTGAGGCTTGGACTGATTGGAAGCCAAAGGTATTTGACTCAATGTCAAGGTATTTTAATTCAGTGTCTTTTGCTCATGTTCCAGCAAAAACAAGGCAAAAACTTATGATAATAGCGCCAAATGCATTTTTGTGGGCTATAGTGTTCAATCTAAGGGGTATCGATTATGCAATCCTCTTACAAAAAAACCTTACCATTAGTCGTAATGTGATATTTGATGTGCAAGATGTATGGAAATGGACTGAGACATATCAAATTCCATTTTTATTTGAAGAGGAAGAAAACCTAATAGTGGCTAATAATGCAAATGGTGCAATTTAAATTTACCCACACAAAAAACATAGGGATGTAAATGGGTTCCCGAGTCTTCGATTACCCGAAAGTTCAGACCCATTAAAAATCGGGTTTGAGTCTTTATTTAGGCTCCGATAAGTAAATGGGTCCGGGTCTGGTTCCACTTTAGTTCAGACCCATGGACCCGAGACCCGACATATTACCTCAATTTTGGTAAATCACTCCTAAAAATCATATATTTTTTAATATAATTCTCTACCTAGACTCGGAACCAGATCCAAACCCACCCCATATATGGTTCTGGTTCTGGTTCCGGTTCCGGAGCCAAGAAATAGGTTTCGAAACGGTTTCGGGTCCAGAATCAGTTCCACATTCTCCTTAACGGTTCCGGTTCTGGGTCCACAATGGACCCGAATCAAAACCAACCCGTTTACAACCCTTGAAATACCCCCTTTAACACCTACAAAATCCTCGCCAAGAAAGACAAAATTGTTGTGAAAAATATATAAAAGGTGTCAATTCACCCTAGGTGTACAACCAAGTAGATTTGAAGAACCTATGCAATATAAAAAATGGTATGATGCCATGGATGATGAAATTATGGCACTAGAGAAAAAATCAAACTTTGGCTCTCGTTGATTAAGTTGTTGGTTTGAAATAAATTTTTAAAACAAAATTTAAATCTAATGACCCAATAAAAAAATTCAAGGCAAAAATTATATCTAAGGGCTACATACAACGAGATGATATTGATTTTTCATAAACGTATGCTCCTGTTGCTCGATTTGACATAAGTAGAACTGTCTTAACCACAACTGCTCATCATAAGTGGGGTGTTTTCCAAGTTGATATCAAATTTGCTTTTCTAAATAGTTGTTTAGATGAGGAAGTGTATGTGCAGCAACTACCAGGTTAAGAAATTGTTAGTGAAGAAAAGAAGGTCTACAGGCTAAAGAAAGCTCTATACGGCCCCAACACCAAGCGCTTGGTATGATACGTACAATTGAAGGGCACTTTATGAAAGAAGTTGTTGATCTTAGGTGGGTGTCGGAACCGAACTTGCCAAGAACCTTGTGCGTTCCGGTGTGAGGCAGACCTTTGAACTCGCTGCGAATACTCTCAGATCTCTAGATGATCAGAAGCAAGGATTCTCATCTCCCTTAAATAGAGCAATCCCTAGGAATTACATCTTTATTCGGATACTACCTCTCTTGGAATCCCACATCTCTTGACCAGCGTGGGAAATCTGCCAAACTGGGAGTCTGAACTCTACCACCAAGATTTAAGATGACTGATATATGAATTATTTTCTTGAATTAGAAGTGAAGCCAGTGTGATGAAGGGATTTTTATCTCACAAGGAAAATATGTGACTGATCTGCTTGAAAAACTCCGAATGTCAAATTGCAATGCGGCGAAAACTCCAATGATATAACTCAAGGATTCAGTATTAATGACTTTGCAGAAAAGGTTGACTCTCATGTGTTATCGAAGTGTTGGTTGGAAGCTTGTTGTATCACACACACATGCGGCCTGATGCCTGACATCAAGCAAGCAACAAGTTTGTTATCATGGCTCATGCAAAGCCCAAGAAGGATTCACTGTGGTGTTGCCAAAAGAGTGTTACGATACCTAAAGAGGACTAGATCCTACTATATTTGCTACATTAATACTAACAATTTTGAATTACAATATTACTAAAGATTTTGAATTATAGTCTTTCTATAGTGATTAGGCAGGTTCTATTGATGATCAGAAAGGTAATTCGGGTACGCCTTCACTCTTGGATCGGGAGCAATTTCATAGTGTTCAAAGAAACAACAGTCCATGGCCTTGTCATCTTTAGTTGCGGAGTACACTGTGATTCCAATTAATAGCAGGTTGCCAAGCTATTTGGATTAGAAGAATTTTGAAAGATATGTAGCAAGTTCAAGAAAATGTGAGAACAATTAATTGTGATAATCAGTCTACAATCGCAATGACAAAGAACTTGGTGAATCATATATAGCCGTACAAGACACAGAGAGACGCGATATCATTTTATTCAGGATTTTTTTTTATTGCTAAAAGGCAATTGTATTAGAAGAAGAGGAGAAACGAGGCAAAAGCCCCAGACAGCCAAAGGAGGCAACTATACAACAAAAGAAAGGAGAAAAAGGAAAATAAAACTAACAATTACCGATCCTCAAACAATTTTATTTGGGATTTGGTGGCTATAGGAGTCATTTAAATGGCATATTGCAACACCAATGAGCAAGTAGCTGACATTTTCATAAAACCACTGATATTTGCAAAGTTTGCATATTTTAGACAATTATTGGAAGCAAAAGATTTTTGTATTAAGCGGGTGTGTTGAGAGTAATGCAAAAATAAAATGTATAATAAGTGGTCATAAAATTGATAATAAGAGGTCATAATTAGTGTGCGACCCTTTGTTTTCCCATGCATGTAATTGCATCTTTCTAGTGAGAAATTAGTTCACTTTAGTGATTGGATGTTATAATAGGTAGTGATCATTTAGAAGCATTTACAAATATGAAACTTACATGTACATAAGGAAGTGGCCATTTACAATACTTACTACAATGGTGTAGTCGGAATTTACATAGTATGTGGATCTTGTCCATTTAAGAGGAATCTTGTAATGGATTTTGATATAGTGATCAATAAGATTTATCTTCATCCAATTATCTTTGTGTTAATTATGTGATTGTGATTAGTTTTGAGAAATCTTTTTCTCAAACTAACTGTGAGAAAAGAAGAACACCTACTAGCTTTGTGTTCATCTTATCATTTGATAATGATATAGTCGGTGTGTATGTCATGATTTTATTGATTTTGATTTATATTTCATTATTTCTTTATGTACATAGAACAACCCTCTAACCTCAAGCTATTCACGTTCAAAGATTTACTGAGTAATACACAAGTTATAGGTAGAAGGGATGGGGCAAGTCAAGCAAATTAAACCAAAAGCTTAAAGTCGCTTCAGAAAAGTCCAAAAACTCATAACCAACTCGGTCCATGAAGCCAATTATTTTCCATGTTTATGTTGATCGTGATTTTTTTCATCTCAATATAATTCATACAGAATCCCATATCCACCTTGAACCCATCCATCTGACCACCAAAACTCGCACCTCATAGGAAAATCTCATATTTTAAATCTCTTTTATAATTCTTTCCATTTCAATATAGTTTATACAAACCAATCATGTTTTACACTTCTTATATATTTTTGAATTTTTTATATTTGTGAATTATATTACTTGTGCTTAGCACAGGCATGCTTTGCTAGTTTCTAATTATATATATTCATTGATTTAGTCTTTTATATATCTCCATAAATTAATTTGTAGAACAATACATTAAAGTGAAAATTGAGTTGAATTTAAACACGAGTACATTGAAAGTATGTGCTTGAGTTTGAGCCGGACCCATGTTTGTTAAGGTATATAAATTTGAACTGAGTCAACCTTAAGCTAAACTAAGCTCAGCTCGCTCGGCTTGTATTTTATTTGAGTCAAGTTTTGGTTTATCTCAAATTCAGTTAAATACTTCTTGGACTAACCTAAGCTCGCTCGACTTGTAGTTTATTTGAGCCAAGTTTCAGTTTATCTCAAATTCAGTTACATGATTATCAACGGAGCTTGAAATCAAGCCGTAAAACTTAAAAGCTTGGGCAAATAAAGTTCAACCAAGGCAGGTCACATTTAGTCTCCCAAGTGACGGTCGATGATCAATCCCTGACCACCATGTTAGAACTTGCAAGTATTACTCCTTCAACACTGTTCCAGTTGAGCAAACAACAACAACGACGACGACAAAGCTAAGCTCAATTTAGCTCATTGAAAGCCCATGGCATTTGGGTCTCAACCACCCAAAAAAATATACAATCTAGACCTATTTGGTCCTAGCCTTGTACTTTATTGTTGCAAGGAAGTTTGGACATGGAGTTATCGAAGGGCCTAGCCCAAGCGCAACTCGTTTATAATAGGACCTCGAAATTAGGTCTGGCAAGGCCTATGGGCCAATATGTCATGCCCAAGTTCGATCATCGGGAAAAATGTCAACCTCAAGCCAAAGACTAGGCTCAATTGTTTAAATCAGTAAACATTAAAAATCATTTCTATGTAACTGTGTAAATTAAATTCATTTAAGCACATAGCATAAGTTGTTTTAGTTTTGACCTAAAGATATGAATAATCCCATTAACTCAATAATTTGTTTTTGTGAGCTTGAAGTCATTAGTTTGTTGTGATGGGTTTAGATCATTATGTATAATGCTCAACATGATAAGCTCCATGATTAATACTATAAGAGTTGTTTTTTCGAACCAAATGGGCAGCGGCAGACGGTCGGGAGGTTGAGAAGGGACAATACGTAGGATTGACTTAAGAAATACTAGTGTGAGAGGCCCATGTTGGAAATAAGAAAAAAACATATACTTCAATATAAAAGCAATATCTGTGCATATAAAAAAATATAAACAAAAAATACTGAAATATGAATAAAAAAATATTTATAAAGGAAGTAAGATGAGGGAAGAACTAAAGGAAAGATAAAGATTTGTACTAATTAGGTGGGCCCATAATAATATAGTGCCCCACGACGACGACGACGACGACATATAATAATAAGTTGGCTCAAGATGAGCTTCATGGCCTAAAAAAGTAGGAGAGCAAAATGAGGTTTTTTAAAATGGGATTTTTTGAGAATTCCTCATATGTAAAAGCTTAACCAGACGCATCTATTTATCAAACTTTAAAATGTTACCTATCATTATCATCATCCATGCATTGTTGAGTATTGGTTATAGCAAATGAATGATAATAATAACAATGTCCATGGATTCTAAGTCTCATCTTAAAATCCCAGGTCGTATGAAAAATATTGAATTTTTGAAAATCTCAAATGGATGTGATTAGATGAGTGTGCCACATGTCAATGTGAAACCCCAGAAAGGACCACCACTACGTGTTGCTCTCCCACAAAAAGGGCTGCTATTTTTAAATTATAATAATAATAATAATAATAATAATAATAATCGGGAAGGAAGAACACCACTTGAGTTTTGATCACGACCAACCTCATGACCTTCTACAAAATTCACATTTCACATGCATAGATTGTCTCTATTACGTCCTTTTGATCCTAACATAAATGTTGTCAGTTATCATCAACTGAAACTCCTGAGAAATGATCTCATGCAGTAGAAAGGGTCTGCTTGGTAGTGATATTGGAGGGTACTTCTGTACAAACTTGATATTATAAGAATCCACCTATTCTATCGTGGTTTTGCCTTTGATGAATCTGCTCTTTGAAAGATAATACAATTTTCATATGTTGGTTTATTATATTGGGAGATGAAAGATCGAGATTCAATGGGAAATTAGAGGATCTTGATGTGATTATAGAGTTATCTTTTACATGACATTGTTTTGAAATTTCCAACTATTTAGGGATCCCAAGATGATTTGTCAATCCAAAATTTTAATTTTTGAAAATATTAGAATGGATTCCTTATCTATAACGATTGGGTGTGTCACATATTGTCAGTTGTGATACCACATGATGCATACGTACAAGCTCTAATGTGACACGGTGAGGTTTAAGAGTGATGACGTGGCACCCTCCAAAGCAGGTCTCCTTACTGCTTAAATATATATAATACTCGTTTATTACAATTTTGCCCCTCTTCATTTACTTTTTCTCTTGTATGAAAGGGTAGAATTTGAAAAGCCTCCATGTTTATGTTTTTTCTTTTGCTAGCTTCTATAAGACATGTAAATCCTTCTCCAAAACTTGAGAGTTTTGAGGATTTAATTAAAGTAAACCCTTCTTCCCGTCCCCTTTTCTCTCCAAATTATTGTAAATCTTCGTAAGAGACATTTATCCTCTAGACTTTTTTAGAAGTCTACAAGTAGTTAGAGACATTTTTTAGAAGTCTACATGTAGTTGGATTTGAACACCTAGCTATCCCTTCATTTCAAATGAGAGTTGGTCCCACCGAATTTGAGCAAATATTCAAAATAATGTGTACTCAATCTTATTGTTACTTGTTTACTTTTGTAGGAGGAGTTATTTCCTGACATTCTAAGTTGTAGAAGTCTATAACATTATCTGCAACTGAAGCGGAATACATAGCTGCTAATGAAGCAAGGAATGAGATGATTTGTTTGAAGAATTTTCTTCAAGAATTGAATTTAAAGCAAGGAGAGTATGCAGTTTACTATGGTAGTTAGACAACTATGGACCTTGGCGAGAATGCTGCATACCATGCCTGCACGAAGCATGTTGCCATTGGATTCATAAGGTTATCGACAAGAATCTAATGAAGTTGGACAAGATTCATACCGATAAGAATCCATCGGATATGATGACAAAGATCGTGTCTATGAGAAAGTTGGAACTGTGTTCTGAGCTGGCAGGACTAAACTCCTAATGAAGGGGTTCAGAGGTTTCTTTCCCATGGTCTGGAGGGAGAGATTGTTAACCTAGTGGGCCTAGAACAAGTGGGTTCAAGGTCATAGGTATTATGGTAATTGTATCGGGACTTTCTTGTTGACTAAGATAGGGTTTCTTAGGATTGTAAACGGGTTGGTTCCGGTTTGGGTCCATGGTGGACCTGGAATTAACTGGAACCGTTAAGGAAAATATGGAACCAGATCCGGACCCAGAACCGTTTCGAAACCGGTTTCTTGGCTTCAGAACCAGAATCATATAAGGGACGGGTCTACTTCCGGGTCCGGGTCTAGGTAGATAATGATATTAAAAAAATATTGTTTTTAGAAAAGATTTTCGAAATTTGAGGTAATATGTCGGATTCGGGTCCAAGGGTCCGAACCAAGGTGGAAACGGAACCGAACTCATTTACTTATCGGGGCCTAAATAAGGACCCAGTCCCAGTTTCTAATGGGTCGAAACCTCCGATTAATCGGAGAATCGGGGACTCATTTACATCTATATTGGGAGATAAGAAAGAGAGCATTATATATTGATGTAATGTGTAACTCATGAGATAAATAGAGAGTAGAATCCAAAGGAAGGTTGAGTTTCTTTCCCGTGGACGTAGGTGGGTTTGCCGAACCACGTAAAATCTCTATGTGTTATTTTCCCTTTCATGTGTGGTTGATTGATCATTCGATCGCGGTGATTCACGCTTCCGCATACACGCATACAACACCCGAAAGGCAAAAAAGCCCACCTAACCAAAATGCTTTGGTATCTTCTGGCATGTTTTCCACAAAGATTGATATCAAACCTTTATTCTGCCTCGCACAGTCTTCTACTCAACTTCCATGATCAACTTTAATAATTCTACTCAGAACCCCTTGAAAAAGGAAATTTTCATCTTTTGGCCTTTATCAGCAGGGGCGCCCAACAAGTGAATCTCCCAGTGGGACTGTGCCTCTATTATGCCCTCCAATCCTTAAAAAGAAAAAAGATTTTGATTCAAAACCACCATATGCTCATAGCAAATAAGGGTGGTTTACGCTGTCTTCCCGCAATTGGTGTGTCCAAAGCTAACATCCCTACCGTCTCAACCATTGCATTATATCAAAATTAAATAAAAGGCCTAAATAAAAAGCAATAAAACTAAAAGGGATAATAAGCAATCATGCACCACTACTGATTATGTATTAAGTACAATACATAACTTAAATAATTAAATATAGATGAAATAAACTAAGTATGTGTGTATGGATAGGTAGGTATGAAATCGCCTTCCTATCCCCCTTTTATTACTACTACTAAGTGACCGATAAGTGCATTTTAATATATATTTATAAATATAAATATATATTATATAAGAAAAGGTAGGACGATCAAGGCTATAGTACTAGCTCAGCCCAACTATCAAATTTCAGGGCCTACAAATATTCAACCAAGCCCAGCCCTAGGACTTTTGCTTAGAAACAAAGCCCTCATTTTCAGGGCTTATAGAGGGCCCGGGCCGGGGCCCATTGTCTCAGGGCTGGCCTACTCCCAAATCTTACATCCAACTTTCAGCTGTTTTATGATATTTAGAAGGGAAACTACTGAGTTGCCCTCCCTAATCATTAATGCAAGCTGTCTCAAGGAGGGCAGTTTCGTCCAAACGAAAACTTTTAAAAACAAACGGCGCGGTCTCCGTCTCTATATATATATATATCTAGATTATGAATTGTGACCATAATATGTCTTCTTCATTCATGTAAGAAACAAACAATCTCTGCATTATCTCCTCTAACGATCTGAGTTCTAACGAAGCTCTTGCAAGAAAACATCAACTCATTCTCATTTTGTAAGGTACAGTCATAAACCCTAGTTCTTATTTTTTGTTTCTTCTTATAAATCTCTTTCTGTAGCTCCCTGTCTGTCTCTTGTTGCCATCTATGACATTTTGAGTCCATGCAATCGTATTAAGTTTTGGGATTCTTGGGGTTTATGGTTTTTGCAATTTCAAGGTTTTTGTGATGCTTAATTTTGTTTTATTTGGGATTTTGGCATTTGGGTTTCTCCAATTTAAAGTCTTAGAGTGAGTGTCTGCAACATGAGATTTTGGGGAATTAGGGGGTTTCTTGGATTGTTTTTTTGTGCTGCAATTTCAAGAATTGGGACATTTGAGGCTCCTGTTTTTTCTTGGTGAATTCTAGGGGAGTTTAGGATTTTTGGGGTTGGTGTTTTAGGTATTCTTTCTTCTTTGTGTATATTTGTTTATGGCCTCTGCAATTCCAATTTTGGAGGAAAGTTTTCATCCAATTCTTGTTGTGGGTAGGGATTTAAGAATAGTAGTTGGGTTGGGTAAGTGTTGATGGTTTCGACTCACAAGGGTTTTGAATAGGTATCTGTTGGTAGCACATTTATTTGTCTTGTGCAAGATAGCCTGATACATCACACTGGCCTCCTTGTCAGGCCCAAGCCAGGTCCATTTTCAACGTCCTAAATATATTCTTCTGTCTAGGGCCTTAAGCATATATAGGTTCAGGCACAGCTCATTTGGAAATCCTAGAAAGTTGGGCATAGTGGAGGCCTAGAATAAAGTAGAAATATTCCAGACCAATGCAATCTGGGCTCAGGTTGGCCCAACTATGAGAACATTTATGTATAAATAGGTAAACAGTTCAGATTAAAAAAAAAAATAGATCGAAAAGAAGAAGGAAAGAAAATGATGCTTGCTTGAACCTAAGTGGAGTTGGAATTAGTCCAGAATTACTGTGGCTAGTCCTCTCAAATTACCTGATGTGGGACTTCACCGTTTCTAAAGTAAACCATGAACAACAAGTTTTTTTAAAAATTTGTTGTGTAGGCTTCCTCTTTTCACAGAATAAATAAGCCTTTCCAAATTCCAACTTCGCAAGAAACGGTTTTCCACTGCATAGCAGAAAATAATTAGTTACCTCTTATAAGACAAAAGTGCATAAATCAAATCTTGCCCCTTTAGTATGGTGGACCCTTATAGCATAGTAGATAGTCAAGCCACTCAGTCAGAAAAACTCAGTGAATCGCCTCTGATTTCTAAGAGCTGAGCTGAGCTGTTATAACTACTCATGTGACAGTCACTTAAGCTAGTTTAGTTAGTCAGTTTTAGTCTTAACTTCTCTGTTGTTCACATTGCTAACGAATTTCGTTTTGTAACTGTTTTAGATTCTCCTTTTAACTGATTCTATTTATGTGTATATATATGTGAGCAGCTTCTGATGTAAGATATTGGTCATGAATGAATGAAATGAGCCAAGTCTCAGATCTTCTTCTCTTGTCTTTTCTGCTTATGTTTTGAGACCCCAACTTCACTTTGATGGGCTTGAGTCCCACTGAATCTATAAACATATATTAGTTTTAATTTTCTTTTGAAGTAAATCACATTTTATGAATGATAAATTTAACAATGATCGCTGCTTCGATGAAAGTAAAGTTTTAGGATTTGCATTATCATTGCGGCTAGTGTTTAATATGATGCTTTGGATTTAAAACAGGTGGGGTACAATATCATTAAATGGGAAGGCCCAAAAATGAAGAGGGCTTAGTTTGGAATCTATGATTTATGAACCTGATCAGTGAATTGTGTAACCCAATCCATTGCTATCTGTTAAAAAAATAGAGAAGAGAAAATAATCTAAATCCTTTTGATTTGGATGATATGAGTTGATTGCTCATTTGCTTAAAAAATTAACTTCAGTGAGAAGATATTTGATCTCTGTCCAAGGAAAGGTTCCATGATCTAGATTTTCAGGACTCAGCTAATCTGATTTCTTTGCTCTTGTTTTTATTAATTAAAGACAACTAGCCAGTAGCCATTAATAGAAGAGTGGAACTCACGAAGCAGGCCCCAAATAGATGGAAACAATCTAGATTAGTTAATATAATCATGTCAATATAATTAGATTGAATGGTGAGAATTGATCAAAATCAAACGTAGAAAAAGAAATTACATTGCTAGCTGAGTTAAAAATGCTTACCCAAAAATTTATGTTTATCTACCAAATCTCTTGAAAATTAGTTCTGCATTATCCTAGCCAATTTTTTAGAATTAGTTCCGCGTATTCTTATCATGTTGTTCAGTTCTAGATGCATTGACTTGACTCATGTTGACATGCTTATGGCTTCATTTTCTATTAAACAATAACAAAGTTCCAAACAGAGTAGAATGGTATATGCTTTTTAATAGGTTTGTGAGAACCTACGGTGATACATGCAGTGGAGTAGACTACATTGACAAGTGTTTTTACTATAAAACTAAAGGAATGTTTCCATTGAATTCATTTGTGATATACTTGTGCAATGTGTGTTACACTAGGCTTGAATTGATAAATATCAGCCTCATGTTCGAGGAGTTGTCTGGTTGAGCAACAGGATGATCTATTTAATAGGGTGATACATGCAGTGGGAAAGACTACATTGACAAGTGTTTTTACTATAAAACTATAGGAATATTTCCATTGAATTCGTTTGTGATATACTTGTGCAATGCGTGTTACACAAGGCGTGAATTGATAAATATCAGCCTCATATTCGAGGAGTTGTCTGGTTGAGCAACAGGATGATCTGGGCTCTATAACGTGTCATTATACTTCCAATATGCAAAGTCATGTGGTATCAATGTAGTTGTCTTCCAAAATTGTCTGCTCTCAACTGTTGGACGGGTGTCCTTGCATGCCATTTTTTTAACATATTCATCTTCAGAGTTGCACAAATTCTCTTTTGATGAGATTGATGTGAGTTGTTACTATTTTTATACCATTGAATTTATTGTTTGATCTCTTTTTTATTCTTTTAATTCTATTCTTCATGTTTCAGGTTATATTTTCACTTTAATAATATGGGTAAGAGGAAGATAGAAATGAAAAAAATTGAGGACAAGCAAAGGAGATTTGTCACGCTTTCGAAGAGAAAAGAGGGTTTGTTTAATAAGGCCAAAAAATTGGCACTGGATTTTGGAGTGGAAGTGGCTGTAATTGGGTTCACGGTTGGTGGAAAACCATTCTCCTTTGGAAGTAGTTCGGTAGATGATATCATTGATAAATATGATCAGAATCATCGCCTACAATTTACTGAGCAAGAGAAAATTCATACTGTGATACATCAAGAGAAATCAAATATCAAGTTTATTAATACCGAAGGGTCGATAGGCAATGAGTTGATGGAGTATGCTTCAGCCCTTACAATGTTGAATGACACGCCAGTGCAGACCATGGCGGGTATCTCCCAGAAGACCAATCGCGAGGATGATCATTCAATTGATAAGGATGCTTCCTTTACATATTCGGGTTTCGGAGAGTACAATAAAAGTTATTATTGTAACAATGCTCCTCCTCTAGCTGAGGTGCAATACAAAAATGTGAATGATATGAACTCATTGATAACTTCTAGTACAGGCGACAAAATTCTGGTAGATTCTTCTTACCATGTGTCACCCGGCTGTGGCACTGATCTATTTTCAGCTGATGACCTTAGCTGTTCTCATTCTATCAAAGATCCAACTTTTCTACCAGTTCTTAGAGATGATGAACTTGATGATGATTGTTGCAATGAGATAGCTTCCACTTCCATAAGTCATCACTACACAACAGCTTTGCAGGGTAACTTTACTGGAGAGACAATTCAAGGGGGTGGTTTTCCTTTTATCAATGCCGATGACATGGCTGATTTATGGCTGGAGAAATATGTTGCTGACTCATATTTAGAGGAAACAGTGGCTGATTATGAGACAGAATTATTTCCAGTGGAAAATGTTACTAACTTACATTCAGAGAGATCTGATATGTTTCAAACAAATTTGGTTATTAAAGGAGTGCCCCCGATGGAAGCATCTTTTTGTTACTCGACTCTCTAAATAATCAGCAAGCATATGGTGAACTGATTTCTGCACCAAGTTCCTCTTCTTTTTGTGCGGGAAATTTTGAATATTCAGATTGGTTGCTTGATGGATTGGAAGCAGAGTTAGTTCCGCTTACTCAGAGAACCCCATATTAGTTCAAAGAGGCTTATTATGGTAATTTTTTTTATTGTTTTGAGTATTTGTTGATTTGTTACAGTTCCTTAAATCTTTCTTTGATAAACAGTGGATCCACAGTCTTTAGCAGTCATTTGTTTTATCAATGTAAATTGCATCCAATTTTGCATATCCTATCTGTAAACCACAAATGTGATATTTTAATGCTATTTTGAAAATAATCATCAAGTGGGTTACATTTGAATTACTTTATTAAGTACTACTGTTCTTGTTTGTTTTTGTGATTATGTTCTTTTTTTATTGGATATAGATCTAATGTTTCATGTCAATTATTAGGGCTTTTCGATTTGTGTTGCTTTACTTCTTGATTCTTGTTGTTATTATTGGAAGTGGTGGTGTTGTTAGAATTATTCAATCGTGAGCCGAATTAAAACTTTGTGAGGTCTAGTAAGGTCAAGATCAGATCCATGTATGTGCACTCAACTTTGTGAACATCAGAACCGTACGTTCAAAAGATGTGGTGACCTAATAAAATCAAAGTTTGGTCCAGGAAAATTCCAAAATATATGTTAGATAATATGTTAATCATATTGTATTCATTAAATTGAACTTTCCATAGAATGAGGCCCACATTACTTTGATCTGAAGTGTCTTTTTTTAAAAAAAATGTGATAAATCACATATTAGTCACATTTGCTTAAGAAAATAAAAAATTTCATTCAGTGGGGCGGATATCGCCTGGATGTAAAATGTCACTAACACAATCTTTTGCATTATTAATCATATTCATTAATCATAAAAAAAAATCATGTCTTGATCTGGGACCAACTTCTTTTGGAGTAAAACTTTGGTATATCTCATACATTGCAAGCGCTTAATATTTTGAGCTGCTTGGATTTTCATTTGGTTGGCCCATTGTGGACTTTTACTCCTAACTTAAGATTTCTCTCTGTCAAAGCCTCAAGGATGGACTCAAACTTTGAGCCATACTAATGCATCTTACCATAATTCACCATTTGTGTTCTTTTGATGGGATATTCATTGAAATAAACTTTGCGGTTAACCATTTAGATCTATACATTTGAAGTCCACTTTTCAAAGATATGAATTGTTGAAGTTGTGGCTCCATCCTTTTCACTTATGTGTGTAGGTTTGAGCTCTTTTTAAAAGAAAGTAATATTTACTAGTAAGTTGGAGAAAGACTTCATCAATGCACTGATTAATAATAATTGATTGGTAAATTTATTTTTTAAGCAAAATGGAGCCACGCTTTGCAGTACTAATAAGTTGGATTCCAATGATTGACATTTTTTTGCTGAAAAGGTAAATTTAATTAAAAAAAGAGAGAAACTACAAGTAATCTCAATCATTGGAATCCAATGATTGAGAAACTACAAGTAATCTCAATCATTGGAATCCAATGATTGAGATTACTAGTTAAAAAACTGATCAAGATCTATGAGTTCATTTTATTCTCCAAGAGTTTTCTGACTTGGTGAAGTCTGGTGGACTTTTTTTTTTTTCTAAATTATAAGTCTGGTGGAGTTGACTTAAGTTTTATTTGCTTAAGTTTTCTTTTTCTATTTTTCATTATAGTTATATGGGACATCTACAAAAAAAATCCCCTTAAATAGGGAAACAACAGTTGAGGACCCTATTTTTTTCCCCCGTTTTTCCCTTTCTTTGTTGATGTCAATATATCCATATTCCCTATTCATATTATAAAAAACTCATATTCCCTATTCCCAAGAATCGGTCTCTTCACCCAAATTGAAAGAAACTAAAGTCCCATATTCCGTCATTAGCAATATTTGTTGATATCAATAAAACATTTGTCAACATCAACATAAACTTTTGTCGACATTGACAAAAACGTCTAGTTAGCATAACCAAGTGACCCTTGTATAGGTTAAGCATTAATACATAGAATTTGTTAACGTCAATAGAAGATTCGTCGAAGTCGACATAAACTTTTGTCGACGTCGATAAAAATGCCTAGTTAGCAAAATCAAGTGACCCTTGTGCACAACACATGTTAAACATTTATACATAGAATTTGTTGAGGTCAACAGAAGATTTGTCGACATCAACATAAAATAACCTTAACCTGGGATTATGGTTATACCGACATTAACAAAGAAAGGGCAAAACAGGAAAAAAAAAAGATGATTTGGGCTGGAGGTCCTTGACTTGTCATTATAAAAGTTTAGGGTCCTTAACTGTGGTTACCCTTTTTGAGGGGATTTTTCTGGTAGATGTCCCTAGTTATACTTAGTATTTATTATTTTGTCTTCCTTTTGTGCATTTTAATCATATGTTTTTTTATAAAATTTCTATCTTTCACAAACGTATCTTTCATTATAGTTATATTTAATACCCCCCTTGTATGGCACAAAGTTTACTAGTGTAAAGACACTTTAGTCCATTAAAAGCATGACCTTGTATCAGTCAATACCCCAATCAAGGAGGTGATTGAGTCTGGATCCCTGTTTCGTTGAAACAGGGATGTACTTTCGCATCCTATCAAAATTTGCCAAACTATATAAAATCTCGCATATTTTGATAAGATGAAAAAGTATCTCCATGAAATAGGATCAGAAATACTGAACAGACTTCTATAAAGATAATTTTAGTTGGACATGTTTTCAGATTTTGAGGCAAAAATTGACCTGAATCAACTCATTACCTTATTAGACTGATCCCAACAGGAGTAACGTTCTCCTACAAGCAACTGCAACCATAAGTGCAGTCCAGCAATGTGGAGCCCACATGGGCCCACCTTGCATGACTTCAGCCCTTTGATGGTCTTTTCATCCCATGACCTGGCACTTGATCAGATTTTACATTCGCTAAACCTTTACTCACGGTTGAATTGAATCTCAAGTATTTCTATGCTCAAGATGCCATTAAAATCTCAGGCTGTTAAATCAAATGATTAGTTAATCAGGCGAGGACCTTTCAATCTTCCCTCCCATTTGTAAACTTGCATCTAAGCGGCCCCACCATCTATACTGCATATAAGCTAATATTTAGCCTGCTCAGTCATAGGTGAACATTTCCCAGAATAGGTGGGATTAGACTTCAATGATGATGCTCCAATATGTTTCTTACGTTTAATAGAAAGTAAGACAGGATTGATATTACAGTTCCAGAAGTGCATGAAATTTTAGGTCTGAACAGTGGCCTGGTACAATACATCATAAATCGCTAAAAACGACAGCGGGTGAAATACGACTCCTCTGGGCCGTCGGATGGGCAGTTTGAAAATTTTAAGTCAGTTTTTTTTTTTCGACTGCCCATGATAAAATCGATGTAAAAACGAAATAAATTACCTTCTAACGCCATCGTTTAATTGTATTTTAAAAAAATAAAAATTAATCGAAAACGATAGTCTTGAGCAGTCGTTTTATGAGATGGAAGGACAATCATTACAAAAGAAACTGAGCATCCCGTGAAAATACACACAGAACATCAGGGCAACAAGTATCCTATGAAAAAAAAAGGTAGCAAATCCCCAAAACTTGCATTGTTTATATATATATATAAATTGTTCCGCATGCATCAACTCTCTAGGTTACATCATGATCTTAGGATATCAGATTCACAAATAGCAACTAATACAAATCTCACTTCAGACTACTAATGAGAAAGATAAATAGAAAGACGAACAGTTCCAGTTTTGATCATAGATTCAACATATGCTTCCTTTGAGACATCTCCACCATAACTAAAGGGTTGGCCACCGGCTGCTTCAATAACATGACAAGAAGGAAATTGATGAGTTCGATAGCATGACAAGAAGGAAAAAAAAAGATTGCAAAAATATCATGATTGTAAGTGCCTAAAAATTACGGACTTAGGTAATGGAGGATCAAGCTCCTGATTTGTGGTTTTGAAGGGGATAAAGGGAAAGGATCGAGTCTCCAGTGACCTGAAAGGAAGAAAACAACGGTCAGAGACCCTGGCTATGGGTAGCCGAAGGCCCTCCGACGATCAAGTCAGTGTATGAACTGGAAGAGAATAGAGAAAGCGAGCTTTTGGAGGGGAGGATCATGCGTACCTAGTAAGGTTTTTCTTCATGCAATATATAGATGTGAGAGTCATCATGGTACTGTCCACATGAAGGAATGGGAGTCCCATCAGCATGTATTCGTACCTCTTGAGTGGGGGTAGGTGAAAAGGGGATGTCCCATCGGACCATTGCCCCTACCTATGGACATGACCTTAGATATGGCGTGCTCCTTGCGTAGGTCCGGAGCCCATTTTATTGTCAGTCTGCCGATCTCGTCTTGGCAGTGCATTAATGGCGGCATTTATGATTGAATGACGGGAGGCCGAGCTCGGTCGCGGCTGGAGCCGAGGTCGGGACTCGTGACGTAATCGCTGGGACCCGTCCCATGGTTGCCCGAGACAGCGCTGCAGCCGACCTTGGGCGATACCGCGATCACGGGTAGACCGAGACCGGATGGTGGCCCCACCTAAATCCGTGATCACGGAATGACCCCACACAATTGCCCCCTAGCTTCCTGGTCTCGGGCTTTCCCCGAGGTCGGAAGCTAAGACTTGGATGTGACGGGGCCGTCTTATCGCATCCTTTCTTAGTAAGATCCTCATTATGGCGCCTTTTCGTCTGCCCTAGGCAATAAATAGGGCGCCATGATTGCTTTGCAATGGCGGATGCGGAGAGTGCCGTTTCACATGCCCGAGGCGATTAATGTCGTACCAGAGGCATGGCGGAATGCAGATCATCGCTGCCACGTGGAGCCTTCTGTTTGGTGGGACGCCGAAGTCGAAGTAACGCGAAGCGGGGTAATTAAGAGGGGGCGTTTCTCTATATAAAAAAAAGAATCGCCCCCCTCCCCTTCTCTTTTACCCTGGCCGTTTGTCTGAGAAGAAGAGCGCCGCTGAAGGAGACGAAGTCCTGCTACTGTTCTGCTGGAGAACGAACCAACTGATCTCGAGAACTCTTTTCTCCCTGATTTTCAGCCTTTTCGCCCTCAGCACCCTTTCTGTGAGTTTTACTTCTTTTCCTTTCCGCTTCTTTGCGTTCCCTGTTCTTGCCGTGTCAGAGGTTACCAGCCCCTTAGGGTTTTTTTCCCTTTTTCATTCATTTTCGACCCCTCCTTGTTCCTTTCGCTTTTGGGGAAAATGGGAATCTATAGTCACTGGCTGGAGAGCCTGGCAGCCCTAGAGGCTTTTAGGTCATTTTTTAAGATTCCGGCTGATGTCGTGGTGAAGCCCGACGACCTTAAGGGGCTTCCTGACGGTCTTACTATGTACAAAAATTGGATGCCCTTCCCGCTGTTGTCTGTATGCGAAGGGGGCGTTAGGTTCCCTATCCATCCGCTCCTCCGGTCCTGCCTCAGCGCGTGGAACCTCTGCCCTTTCCAATTAATGCCGAATGGCTTCAAAATAATAATGGGCGTGGCCGAGCTTAACTGGATCCTGGACATCGGCCTCGGCGTACATGACATAGAGGATGTTTATGACATCTGCAAGGCTGCGGGGACCGAGGACGCCTACTATCTCCAGGTGAAAGCCAGGCGTCGGCCCTTAGTGAATGCCCTGGAAGACTCCAACAAATACGCCGGAGACGACCGAATAGTGGTCTCAGGGAACTGGGAGTTCAGGGGGACTGAGACCGAAGAGGACCGGAGGATCCAGGTCCCACGGAGACCCGGGACCCCACCTAGTAAATGCCTGCCCCTTTGGGTTTCGACTGCGTCGCCTATGCTTGTTGTTGTACCGAGCTAACGCCCATCATTGTTTTCTGCGCAGGTATTCAAAAGAGAAGGAAAGAGGCCAGTTTTGATAAGTGGAAACGAAACGACGCGTGGTTAGAGAGGATCGATCGCTACCACGGCCACCACGACTGAGCTGCCTTCTCCTTGCTAGGGTACAAGCCTCGGTACCAGTCTTACACCAGGAAGACTGCAGAGATCCCCCTCGCGCCAACAGGGGAAGTCGGGCCTGAGCCCGCCGAGACCGACAGTCGAGCCACGGATCCTCAGGACCCGATAGTCATCGGTGACAGTCCTCCCCGAGACCAGGGAGAAGCAGAAGGAGAAGAAATGGACAGGCCGCGCCCCGCTTTGAAGGACCTGGGGGCCCTGATTTTTGCCGGCCAAGCCCCGACAGCCTTCAAGCACGTCCCCAGTGGGTCGGGTGCCGCTCAGGGGTCCGCCCCCGCCGCCTCTTTCAGTTCGTCGGGAGTAGCGGGCGCTCCCTCGGCCAAGTCTTCGAAGGGGAAGTCGGGGGAGCCCTCCGAGGTCATTCGGCTGCCGAAGGAGCCTCGCTCGCTCCGGGACAGCAGGCCGCGGGTGGTGGAACCCGGGAAGGAGACTCCGCCTCCCACGCCGCAGAAGGAAGCCCGGCCTCGGTCCGCGGCGGCCGGAAAGGAGGGCGAGAGGCCCCCTCCCGAGAAGAGGCCCCGCCTGGCGGGCGCGGAGGGGAGGCCCCAGTCATCGGAACCGCAGCCCTAGCACTCCACACCGGTTCCTTGGAGGCCCAACTTCGACCTCAACCCCAACGAGCCTATGACAGTGGGGGAGCAACTGGGGAGCAGTTGGGAGTCGGTCGTGGCCCTCGCCCGGGGATGCGCCCTCCCCCAGGACATGGAAAGGCACAGGAAAGCCGGGACTCCGGCTTTAATCCATCAGACGTTGAGGGCGTCGCTCGAGGTAGCTTTTCTTCCCTATTTCTAAAATTCTCGCTTCTTGGTTATCCGATCCGACCTTCTCACCGTTTCTATCCTTTTAGTAGAACGCGCAGAGGCTCCAAGTACTGATGGAGAGGCATGCAGAAAGGGCTGCCCACATCGCCGGGCTAGAGAAGGAGAAGAAGAAGCTAGGGAGTGCGCTGGAGGCCAGTGCGGCCGAACTCAAGAAGGCGGAGGAGAAAATCGCCCAACACGCAACGGATCAGCAAGCGGCGAAGGCTGAAATCATCAAGTTGCGGGGCGAAAATAAGAATCTGAGGGGCGCCGCGATGACAAGGCGAGGAAGGCGTCCCGACTGGAGGTTGAGCTCGCCGAGATGGAGGCCGAGCTCGTCAAGAAAGAGGCCGAGGTCGCCGAGAAGCAAGGCGAACTGGTTAAGAAAGAGGCTGAGCTCGAGGCCTCTAGGAAAGAGAGGGCCGATGCCGAATCCATCCTGCGAGATCAGGCTACAAAGGCTTACCAGGACGGGGTGGTTTGGGCGTCGGAGGAGTACGTGGCTCTGATCACAGATCTGAGCCCATTGCTGTTTGAGATGGGGTGCAAGGCGGCCCTTCTTAAGTATGGGGTCTCTGAGGACCATCCCATCTTCTCGGATCTTCCTCAGTTCCGACCTGCAGCAGTGGGCTCAGAGCCAGAGCCTGGCTCCAACCCTTCTGGGGCTCCGGCCGATGTCTCTGCCGCCCCTCCTCCGCCTCCGACCCCTGTCGAAGTCCAAGGCGCTCCTCCTCCTTCTCCGACCCCTGCCGAAGTCCAAGGCGCTCCTCCTCCTTCTCCGACCCCTGCCGAAGCCCAAGGCGCTCCTCCTCCTCCTTCGACCCCTGCGGAAGTCGAGGCGGCCCAGGCTCCTCCTGGAGCTCCTCCATCTGCTCGTGATGCCCCCATTTCTTCTGCACTTCCAGAGCCGGAGACTAATAAGGCGGCGCCCAAGGAGTAGACTCTTTAGGAATTTTCTCTTCTTTTTTCTTTTTCAATGTAATTTTTCTTTCTTTTTTCAAGTGCATAGGAACCTTGTAATCATACTTTTTGATCAATGAGAAGATCTTTTTCCACCTTGTTGTCTTCCTTCTTTGCTCTTTCTTGGCAATGGTATGTGGATGCTTCGATGCGAAAATTCACAAGTCCTGGAGGTTGGTAAAGCGTCCGAATTCTTATCCCATCATTAGGCTGCCCCCAGACCAATGGCTAGGTCTTAAAGATGTTCTTCTAGGGAGGAATGCCTTTTAGGAAGGATTTTGTGATTAGCTTGGGTTCATACCCCGAGATGTGGTCTTCTTGCTGAAGGGCTGGGGCTGTATCTTTATTTTTGGCGAGCATTCTTTGGAGACTCGAGAGGTGTGGGCCAAGCTGGGGTGTAGGTCGAACTCCGTGCCTTGCGGAGCTGGTCCTGCGACCGGGCTCAAAGAGGATGGCGCGAGGGCCGGATCTTTGCGGAGTTGGTCCTACGACCGAACTCAAAGAGGATGGCGTGAGGGCTGGATCCTTGCGGAGTTGGTCCTACGACCGAACTCAAAGAGGATGGCACGAGGGCCGGATCCTTGCGGAGTTGGTCCTACGACCGAACTCAAAGAGGATGGCGCGAGGGCCGGATCCCTGCGGAGTTGGTCCTACGACCGAACTCAAAGAGGATGGCGCGAGGGCCGGATCCATGCGGGGTTGGTCCTTCGACCGAACTCAAAGAGGATGGCGCGAGGGCCGGATCCAAAGAGACGTAAGGCAGTTCTTTGTCAAAAGGTTCTTCTTTATTGATCAATCATTTCGAATACAACTAGAAGTAATATTTCTTTAGATGGGCAGCATTCCATGGTCGTGGCAACTCCTTGCCATCCATCCCTTCAAGCCTGTAGGCCGACCTTCCTGAGACGGAGACCACCTTATAAGGGCCGAGCCAGTTCGGCGCAAGTTTGCCTTCATTAGGATCTTTATCTGCTGGGAGTGCTTTTTTTAAGACCAGCTCTCCAACCAAGAACTTTCTTTCTTTTACCCTCTGATTGTATCCTCGGGACAATTGCCGCTGATAGGCGGCCAGACGCACGGACGCTGCTTCCCTTCGTTCCTCGGCCAGGTCGAGCTCTCTGGCGAGGTTCATTTCGTTCTGCCCTTGATCGAAGAGATTTGTCCTCAAGGTCGGGAGGCCGACCTCAAGAGGGATTACAACTTCCATCCCGTAGGCCAATGAAAAAGGGGTTGCCGAGGTGGACCGTCTCGGGGTGGTTCTGTATGCCCAGAGGACACTCGGCAATTCTTCCGTCCATCTGCCTTTAGCTTTATCAAGCCTTTTCTTCAGCCCCTCCAGAACCACTTTGTTCGAGATCTCTGCTTGCCCATTGCTCTGCGGATAGGCCGGAGTCGCATAGAGGTTTCTGATGCCGAGTTCCTGACAGAAGCTTTTGAAGAATTTTGAATCGAATTGGGTTCCGTTGTCCGAGACCAGAGCTCTGGGGATCCCGAACCGCGTGACGATGTTTTTCCACACAAAATTCTTTGTGTCAAGCTCGGTGATGGAGGATAAGGCCTCTGCCTCAATCCACTTTGTGAAGTAATCGGTGCCCACCATTAGCCATCTTTTGTTTCCCGGAGTTCGGTGGAGAGGTCCGACGATGTCCAGCCCCCACTGAGCAAAGGGCCATGGACTGGAGAGAGGGCTCAGGTCCCGAGCTGGCTGGTGAAGGGAATGGGAGAACTTCTGGCATTTTTCGCATTTCCTTGCGTAGATCTGTGCATCTTTCTGCATGTAGGGCCACCAATAGCCCTGGCTAATAGCTCTGTATGCCAGGGACCTTCCTCCGATGTGGCTTCCGCAGATTCCTTCGTGGATCTCAAATAGAAAATCTTCTACCTTGCTCGGATGAACGCATTGGAGATATGGCCCGGAGTAGGATTTTCTATAGAGTTTTTCATCTGGAGATAGCCAGAAGTGAGCTGCCTTCATCCTGACCTTGTGGGCTCCGTTCTTGTCTTCGGGGAGCTTGTCCTCCCTTAGGAATGTCATGATCGGGTCCATCCAGCTCGGACCGAGGTCAGTGCACAGAACTCGCCGAACTGGGAGGAGCTCTATGCTTGGTTTCTCCAACGTCCTCACATCAACTGTCCTTCTTTTCCCAGCTTCTACGGCCGATGCCAGGCTTGCCAGGGCGTCTGCGTGGCGATTGGACTCCCTACCGACTTGCCTGACTTCAACTTTTTCAAACTGGGAGAGGAGCTGTCTGGTGTGGGCTAGATAGGCCACCATTCTTTCGTCTCTGGCTTGGTAGTCTCCACTCAGCTGGCTTGTTACCAACTGGGAGTCACTGAAGACCGCCACCCGCCGTGCCCCTAGTACTTTTGCACTGCCGAGACCAGCGATCAGTGCTTCATATTCTGCTTCATTGTTTGATGCTTTGAAGTCGATGGTCAGTGCTTGTTCTATGACTAGTCCTTCCGGGGATTGAAGGACGACCCCAGCGCCTGCTCTTTTAGATGTCGATGATCCGTCAACGAAAACTTTCCAGGCTGATTCAAGGAATTTTTTCCAAGACTGGTCTTCCTCGGTCTCGGTTTTATCTTCTTCATTGCCCTTGGATTCCCCCAGTTCGGTATCGAGCGAGGTCGGTGCCGAACTAGGAGAGGTGAATTCGACGACAAAGTCTGCCAGGACTTGTGCCTTGATTGCTGTTCTAGGCTGATACTGGATGTCGAACTGGCCCAATTCCACGGCCCACTTGGAGATTCGGCCAGAAAAGTCCGCCTTGCGGAAGAGGGATTTGAGTGGGAATTCCGTGATGACCACCACCGTGTGAGTCTGGAAGTAATGGGAGAGCTTGCGAGAGGCGCTGAGCAGTGCTAGTGCTAGCTTTTCAAGAGGCAGATATCTGGTCTCGGCATCGAGCAGGGTTTTGCTGGTGTAATAGATGGGGAACTGTTGCTTGTCGCTTTCTCGAACCAGCACCGAGCTCACCGCATGGTCCGAGACTGCAAGGTAAAGATAGAGAAAATCGTCTTGCAACAGAGTGGACAATAGGGGCGGTGAGGAGAGGTACCTTTTGAGCGTTTCCAGTGCCAAGTCGCATTCTGGGGTCCAATGGAACTTGGAACTCTTCTTCAGGAGCTGAAAGAATGGACGACACTTGTCCGAGGCGCGGCTGATGAAGCGATTGAGTGCAGCAGCCATCCCTGTCAGTCTCTGGACCTGCTTGGCCGAGGTGGGGCTCTGGATAGCCTGTATGACTGCGATCTGCTCCGGATTGGCCTCGATCCCTCTCCGAGTAACCAGACTTCCCAGAAATTTGCCGGAGCCGACACCAAATGCACACTTCGAGGCATTGAGTTTGAACAGGAATTCTCGGAGGATTGCAAATGTTTAGCGTAGGTCTGTCAGGTGGCTCTGCGACTCCTTGGACTTGACCACCATGTCGTCAATATAGACCTCCATCGTTTTCCCGAGTTGGTCCTGAAACATCCTCGTGACCAGTCTTTGATATGTTGCTCCGGCGTTCTTCAGCCCGAAGGGCATCACCTTGTAACAGTAGATGCCTCGAGGCGTGATGAACGCAGTTTTTTCCTCATCAGATCTGTGCAGAGGGATCTGATGGTAACCGCGGTAGGCGTCTAAGAAGCTCATCCTGTCATGCCCCGAGGTGGCGTCGATCATCTGATCGATCTTTGGGAGGGGGAAGCTATCCTTGGGGCAAGCTTTGTTAAGGTCGGTGAAGTCTACACAGACCCTCCACTTGCCGCTCTTCTTCTTTACAACCACTGTGTTGGCTAGCCACTGGGGATAGTGCACCTCGCGGATTACCCCAGCTTCGAGGAGCTTATCCACCTCCTCTACAATCGCCTCTGTCTGTGGGATCCCCGTTCTGCGAGCCTTCTGCACTATGGGCTTGTGTCCGGGGTCCACATTCAGCTTGTGACATATGACCTCGGGGTGAATCCCCGGCATCTCATATGGAGTCCATGCAAAGACATCTTTATTCAGAAGTAGGAAGTCTAGCAATTCGGCCCTCTCAGTGTCGGGGAGCTGGCTACCCAGCAGGAAGTATCGCTCCGGATCTTCAGGATCAATCCTGACCTCGGTGAGGTCCTCTATGCTTTTCTGTCCGGCTGTCCGCCCAACATTCTCAATTTCGGCTTCGAGCTCGGCCATGTGCACTTGCTGCGGCTCAACCTCCCCGGGGGTTACGGCCACGAGGCATTCTCTGGCCATCTGCTGGTTTTCCCGCACTGTCACAATCTCTGTAAGTCCATGGGGATCCGAACCCTAGAGGGGGGGTGAATAGGGTGAGCTCCTTTTATGACCAATTTTAACAATTTTAACTTCTTTAAAACAAACTAGTCACATGTGATGATTAAACATACAAGATGCGGAAGATAACAAAATAATCACCACAAAGCAAGCACCATCACACAAGGATTTATAGTGGTTCGACCTCAATGCCTACATCCACTACCGGCTTGTGATCCAACACCCCACCGGATTTCCACTATTTATGCTTTTCAATAGGCTAAGCAATAACCTTTACAATATGCTTTCCAAAGCTAAGCAATAACCTTTACATTGATGTTTTTCAAGGCTTAACATCAACCTATACACTATGCTTTTATAGGCTAAGCAATAACCTCTTCAACCACATGGTTGGTTATCTCACTAAGTTGTGTCTTTAATACACTAGATGGAGACTCATTTTAGCTCATTACATTTGCCTCTAAAATAGGCGGATATGGAAGTGAATAACAACTACACACACACACTATGAATGCAAAGATGAAAGTACATGAGGTGTGTGTGTGATGTCCTCAATCATTTTTAAAATGAAAGCTCATAAATGTAAGCCTAAGGCTTTTGAAAGTTCTAGCTCATAAAACATTTATGATTGAGGATGTAATGCAATCACATGTTAAAAGTAACAACTTGTTAATGATATCAAAGTTACACAAGTTGTATGAAATGGATTAGCTCTAAACATGTGATGCATAGGGATGTCAATCAAATCAACAAAGAAGCTCAAAACATATAAATAGATTTGATTGAAATTAGGGGACAAATCATATGTAATTATAAATACAACTTGAAAATGATTTACCTATCAAAGTAATGCAAGTTGTGAAACTTTAAAACAATAATACACATATGATTTGTAATGATGTTGAATCCAAAACATAAGATACATTTGAAAGAGATTTTCTTATGATGGAAAACAACACCCAAAGATTCAACAAAGTATATGAATCATGTTACATATTTCATTAACATGATCTACTTAGATTTACCAAAGATAAAGTACTACTTTGATGAATCAATGGTGATGTATCCAAAACAATAGATCTATTCAAAATATAACACATGCTAAGGATACAACACATCATAGGTTAACATGTTACTAAGATTTACCAATGATAAAACAAAACATGAAAACATATGATTTGTAAAGAAGTTGAATCCAAAACATAAGATAGTTTTGAAAGGGATTTTCTTATGATGGAAAAACAACAACCAAAGATTCAACCAAGTATATGGATCATGTTACATATAATTCCAAAGGTTTTTCCATTAACATGATCTACTTAGATTTACCAAAGTTAAGTACTACTTGGATTGAATCATATGATGTTGTATCCAAAACAATAAATCAACTCAAAACATAAAACATGTTAAGGACACAACACAAACATAGTTTAACATGCTAGAAATGATTTACCAAAAATAAAACAAAGCATGAAAACATATGATTAAGGAAGGAAGAGCCTACTTGGTGGTTTAACTTCATTAATCCAAGCTTTAGCTTTCCTAATCATCCCCTTCATCCCTTGGTTCTTTTCCCTTTTGATATGCCTCAATACCTCTCAAGGAGGGGCTTAAAATTCCCAACTTTTGGCAAAGGAAAGAACTCATATTTATAGCAAAAAATGCCCAACGGCTAGTCCTCGGTCGACCGGCACACAGGCCTCGGTCGACCGGGAACACACAACGGTCGGATTTCTGACCGTTGGTGCGCCAGGCCATTTTCTGCTGCAGTGTTCCCGGTCGACCGGCGACACTGCGGGACACCCCCCTTTTTGACAAAATTTGTAACTTTTGCCTATTTGAAGGTTTTTCTTTGGGGGACCTTTTGGCCACTAAATCAAGCTTGAAAAACATGTTTTAAAGATTCTAATGGTTTTTAAAACATGAACATTAAATGCCTAAAAAAGATTCAAAAACTTTTAAAACAAAGGCTTGTTTGATTTCTTGAAAACTCTTTTCTAAAAACAAATGCATCCAAGATAAAAAGACAAATCATGCATAAATCAATACTTTTACAAATCTCAAAAGTAATGCATGAATAAAACAAGATTTCAAGTTTATTTAAAACAATGCAAGTGTGTAAATCAAATGATGCTTGAATGATAATGCATCCATCAAATTGCAATCTATAAAAACCCTAACAATCTCGACCACCCCACCAGGCTTCTCTAATGGAAACTTAAGTTTTTGATGAAGGGTGGATGGTACTGCCTCCATGGCATGCAGCCAACTTCGTCCCAATATCACGTTGTAGGGGGACGGCGCGTCTAGTACCATGAAGTCTGCCATCTTTGTCGCGCCTCCTACCCGGACTTCAAGTGAGATCTTCCCCTTGGGGTACACTGGTTCAGCGCTGAACCCTATCAAAGGGATGTGGGCTTCCTGTAGGTCAGACTCGGGTAAGCCGAGCTGCTTGAAGCAGCTGTAGTAGATGACTTCGGAGGAGCTCCCTGGATCTATGAGGACGCGCTTGGTGGTGTAATTGTTGAGCCGCAAAGTGAGGATGAGGGCATCATTATGGGGGAGCTGGACTCCCTTTAGGTCTTCATCTGAGAACCAAATCCTGGGCCTCTCCTTCTTAGCCCTCTTCGGGGCGCTTTCTAGCTCTGCCGACATCACTTGCTTGCCATGGGCAGCCCTTCTGGCCTCTGACCGAGCTCGGGTACTTTCCTTACCCGGGGCGGGGGCCAGGTGGATGACGTGGATGATACCTGCCGGTTCGTCACTGTCCTGGTCATCGCTGGGTTGGTTGCGCTGCTGAGCTCGGTTGACTCTTTCTTCCCCCCTGATGTACTCCTGGAGGTGCCCATCCTTGACGAGCTTTTCGAGATGGGACTTTAGTGCAAAGCAATCTTCAGTCATGTGCCCGTGCTGCTTGTGATAGGAGCAGTGTTTTTGCCTGTCTCGGGTGGATGGGTCGCCTGGCATCGGCCTCGGCCATTGGAAGTATGGTTCTGTCTTAATTTTGCTCAGGATTCTGTAAATGGGCTCCTTGAATGCAACACTGATGGCTCTGTAAGGATCGCTGGCAGGCTTGGCGGGCTGAGACCTCGGCCTCTTGCTGTTGTCCGAGGAGATTGAGAAAGAGCGGGCAGGCTTTCTCTTATCCGACCTCGGCCTGGAAGACGTCCCCTCCCTGGTGGAGGCTTGGTGCTTCTTTGGGAGTCCAAACCGCTCCGTGCCGTGGGCCTCGTCCTCCTCTTGCTCGACATATTGTTTCACCCTTGCCATCAATGCTTTCATCGTAGCCACGGGGTTTCGGACCAGGTCCCTACGGAGTTCGTTTCCTGGGAGTAAGCCTTCCCTAAAGCACATGATGGCGACTTCGTCGTTGGCGTCGGTAATCTGGCTGTATATCGTCCAGAACCTTCTGGCGAAGGCAGTGATGCTCTCACCGTCTTTCATTCGGATCGCCATGAGATTGCTACCCGTCTTCGGGATGACGCGGTGTGCTTGAAACTTTTCAAGGAAAGAACTTCGGAGCTGCCGCCAGCTCGAGACCGACCCGGGGGGAAGCGCGCAGAACCACCGGAGGGGGAGGTCTCCCAGGCTGGATGAGAAAACCCTGCAGTTCAAAAGACCGACGTCCCTCCAGACCGACATCCGCTGAGTGAAATGCCGTAGGTGCGCCTCTGGGTCCGAGGCTCCGTCATAAAGGACGAACCTCGGGACGTTAAATCTCTCAGGGAGAGAAAAATTTTTGATTTCCTGCGAAAAGGGGGACATGCCCTGATTGTCCTCTTCATGCTCATCAGCTAGGTCTCGGGCGAACCCGATCTCGGCCAAGCGGGCCTGGACCTCCTGTTTGACGTAATGATCCAGCAACTCTTTGAAGTCCGCCCGGTCATCTGGTCTCTGTGCCTCTCGCTCGCGCCGCGATCCCCCGAGGCCACTGGGCAGATGACTGCTGCTGGAGCCCTCCTCCTCACAGTGGTATCTTCTTCTGCTGTCGAGGACCTGCCTCAGGTCTCGGTTGTCCGGGTGGGCCCGCTGTCGCCGGGGAGGTGGACTACGAGACTTTCTCTCATTTATCTCGAGTCGTTCCTCGAGGCGACGAATCACCTCGTCTTTATCTTGGAGGGCCTGGTGCTGGGCATTGAGCTCTTTGAGCAGGGGGTTGTCGCTCCTGGCTCCATGGGTTTGATGGAAGGACTGGCCGTCGTTGAGGACGCGCTGGTGGGACTGTCGGGACCCCGTCCCGACGGGGGTTTTGCCTCGTCGTCAAAGACCCGCCGTGGAGGCGTTTTGCTGAGGACCCTCGTGTGGCCGCTCACCAGTGTGGCCGCTCACCAGTGTGGCGAGGAGTCTCACGATGGCTATCTTGGCGGAGGCGCGTGGTTATGGGCCGAGACGAAGAAGCCGACTGGACGATGCCCTCTATGTGCGCGGCACTCGACTTTATCCCTGACCTCCTCTGACGCGAGGTCCCCGATGGCTCCTGCCCGACGGGGGGAATCCCGGTCGGCCCCGGAGGGGGAAGCAGCCCGGTCGGCCCCGGAGGGGGAGGCAGAGCAGAGTGAAGGCCAGGGGGTGGTTCCGGAAATGGTGGAAATGCAGGTTGCTCCTGTAGCGGGAAGGACGATGCTTTTTGGGACTTCGAAGGCCCTCCACCACCGTGTCTGGTCTTTGGAGGCATGGCTTCAGTAGAGGTTTTGACACAGATCCTGTTCCCACAGACGGCGCCAACTGTAAGTGCCTAAAAATTACGGACTTAGGTAATGGAGGATCAAGCTCCTGATTTGTGGTTTTGAAGGGGATAAAGGGAAAGGATCGAGTCTCTAGTGACCTGAAAGGAAGAAAACAACGGTCAGAGACCCTGGCTATGGGTAGCCGAAGGCCCTCCGACGATCAAGTCAGTGTATGAACTGGAAGAGAATAGAGAAAGCGAGCTTTTGGAGGGGAGGATCATGCGTACCTAGTAAGGTTTTTCTTCATGCAATATATAGATGTGAGAGTCATCATGGTACTGTCCACATGAAGGGATGGGAGTCCCATCAGCATGTATTCGTACCTCTTGAGTGGGGGTAGGTGAAAAGGGGATGTCCCATCGGACCATTGCCCCCTACCTATGGACATGACCTTAGATATGGCGTGCTCCTTGCGTAGGTCCGGAGCCCATTTTATTGTCAGTCTGCCGATCTCGTCTTGGCAGTGCATTAATGGCGGCATTTATGATTGAATGACGGGAGGCCGAGCTCGGTCGCGGCTGGAGCCGAGGTCGGGACTCGTGACGTAATCGCTGGGACCCGTCCCATGGTTGCCCGAGACAGCGCTGCAGCCGACCTTGGGCGATACCGCGATCACGGGTAGACCGAGACCGGATGGTGGCCCCACCTAAATCCGTGATCACGGAATGACCCCACACAATGATGATAAGGAAAAAAAGGCTTTCAAATAATACAAGAAAACCTACCATAAGCGGAGCACTTTATTCAGCTTCTAAGAGTTACACAACTCACCTTTTTAGATACTTAACTCTCTCATAGTTTGAGTCTAACAAAAAAACTGGCCACTTAAGGGAACCAATTTGGCTTGGGATAGTCCTAGAGAACCTGCAGCCAACCAGGACCATGAGATGGAAAACCAAGATAATTCAGGTCTAGATTTTCTACCAGTACAAAGGCATGAAGTCGGTATCAATCACAAATCATATGCTGAAACTTACAAGTTTGTCAGCTTACTCAAAACTCCCAATTGAAGATGGAAGGGATCCAGTGAGACCCTTGTTTTAAGATAGATCCCTGAACAAATTAACAAAGACTAATCAATTCAGAGCTTTCTTCCCATTTATTGTAGCTTGTATCCGTCATTCTTTTGGAATATATTCACTTACAATTCCAAAAAAATAAAAAATAAAAAATCCAGCCAAGAGAAAAACAAATGGGCAGAGAAGAAAAGAGAGAGTGAGAGCACAAATCACAGCTGCCAACATATACAAGAGATTAGAAAAGAAAGGGAATCGAACCCAATTTCCTTGCTCAGACGAGCTGTAGCTTGAGCATGACATTCTTCTGCAAAAGATATTGAATTTTCTCCACACTAAATTTCTTTTGGTCTTTCGTCCTTCAATGCTCAAATGCAAGAGACATGTGTCAGGACTAATAGTGGGTCAAGTGTTGTGTTTGTTCTCTTGTGGAGCCCAAAAGAAAATTCTTTGAGGTAAAAGAAAATGGGGAAAAATTACAGTGCAATCAAAGAAGTCAGTACGTTAATTTAATTATCAGTCCGAAAAAATAACGACCGGCCAAAGCAGTCGGTAAAACCAACATGTCACTGTCGCATTTTGGCCTTTTTGACGTAGTGAATTTGGAAAGTCTTTGGCAGAGAAGCTATGAACACCATTGTTTATCAGGGAGCAGAAAGGGTCAGCACTCAGCAGGCCAGAGACATAACAGTGGCAAGGTTAAATCATCAGAAAGTACAAAACACGCAGATCTCTTTACCTTTTGACGGCCATCTTTTTTTCTACCCTGTACTGTTTTCATCCTTTTGAACAGATAATTCGAAGCCCACCAACCAATGTAGGCCTCTATTCAGAGGGTTATAATAATGCACATGTCCATTTTGCTAGACAGCCCTAAAACTAAGCAGAAAGAACATATACACACACCCCAACTTAAACTAGAGAAATGGCAACATAGAAAACCCTAGGAAGACCTTTGATGCCCCAGATATAAGAGTTTTCGATAAACAGAGCTGCATTAGATCCATGTAACTTAATTACAGTGTAACTAATAAGCCTACAGTTCTTGGGCTTGGATAAGGTAAGACTTGCACAAAAGCATACATTTCGTTTTTTGCAACAATGAATGATTGTTAAACAGGACTTCATGTAACCTGTTAGAGTGTATCTCGATTTCCAAGGATCCAAATGGGGGGTTACCAAAAGAGTTCCGCTAGGACCTGTGTAAACAGTCAACTTGCTGATATTTAGGTCCATGGGCAAATGACAGCAGCATGTCTCCAATAAATTTGCATCTCACACACCCACAGTAAATAGATCCAATAGGCAATACATGGTACCTGAAAGCTCCTGGATTTCAAGTACAAGAACCATTAATTTCACATGCAGGCAATCCAAATAAATTGTGAATTCAATAAGATGACAACCAACTTTAAGGTATAAGAATATTCACCTGAAGGACATCCCGGAAGTGGACAATGTGGGATTCTCAACCTCAGCCATCTGCCAAGCAGGATCTTCCAGATTTAAAGGCACTCACCCAAAATCACACTTGGAGAAAATTGCCCTACTTTAAGTGGCCTCAAATGGGTTACATTCCACAGTCATCTACTTGCAATTAGCACAAATGTAAAAAATTAATACTCTTAATCGATCATCAAATGTTCCACTTCTGATGCAAGTTTTCTTTTTGGTAACAAGGATTATCAAATGATATCCAATGGCGAATTTATGCCCTGCATGCGGCTAATCAATGTCAAATTCAATTAACAAAATAAAATACATAAGATTTAATTGTATAAACGCCAAGTAGGAATTACACATGTTAGCATACTTAATACATTCACACTACTGCTTTCTCAGCAACTACTCTAATCATCACATAAGTAACAAAGCCATTAAGAAATATAAAATAATGGTCCAACACCATTTACAGGTTGCTATATAAAAAATTACTTGAATTGACCATAGCAGCATCTCCATGATCTCCTTGATGCTATCATATTGAGTTGGACCCACAAACCTACGAAAATAAATTAAGTTATTAATTATGTCCCCATCAACGCATTTTTTTTTTTACACATCACTCGAGCCCTCTCCCTAAGTTCCTCTGGTGACGGAGGTCGAGGATAATCTGGTGGATACACCACATATGACTGCTGGACAAGAGAAAAGGAGTCCTTAAACTGAATTGATACACACTACTATAGACAATTTATTTTCAGGATCACATTTTGACAAGCTGATTTCTTCAAATGCAAGATTGTGATAATGGATCTAAACAGGACCTTCTCCCTGACACTACATGTAATATTTGAACACGAAGCAAATTCAGTAATTTCTATACGATGGAATCATGTCATCTTATGAAAATCACAAAACAAACGGCAGAGAATTAGGAGGGAACTCATTTCTTGAAGACCTAAAGATGATACATTTAGAAAATGAAAATCGTCCAGCATAAAAGATCAGAGAAAAAATTCTTCAGTCATTATCTTTTATCCTTGTTAAGCCTGAACACAGGGCCATACAATGCAATTCCAGCATGAATCTAGCCTTCTTTGACAGCCATAATTCTGAGCACTAACAAAGTTGTCTCTTTTTCAGAACTGGGCCAAGGGGCTATGCAGATATTCAGATATGGATCAGAATGAGCAAGAATGCCCCGTAGGGAGTAAACAGTATGCTTGACACCATTAATGTGATATACGCATATTTAACGTAATCAAAGTTAGAGGAATTTACCCGAAAAACCATCTTAGATGCCCCCCTACACAAAAAAGGCCCCAATAGTTTTTTTATGATGGAAGTGCCACCTGGGGCCACTTTCGTTTTTTCTTTATAAATGTTCAGTGGAGCGATGATATTGTTGCTCCACTGCACATTACTAAAACCCGAAACTGATTTTCCCCCATTTTCTTCTTCCCTAACCCTTCTCCTCTCTAGCGATCCCGTTGCTTCCTCTTCTCCACGGCTGTCGCCATGGTGGTCCTGGCAGTGGTTTTCAACCTCTTTCCCCATTGACTCGTATATTTTTTGGCTTGATACTATATGCTCTTCTATCCTTGATCCGATACAATAAAAAAGTATTCCAATTTATTTCAAAGGAAGGCAGAGCTGGACATTGTATGCACATTGGTTTCCAGCAAGGTGCCAAACAATGCCCTGGAGGAGGAAACTTGGTTAGAGACAAATATATTATATTGTTGGTTTGATGTCTTGTGAGAAAAGTGTCCAACTGCATTTTTGGCAGATCCCACTATTTGTGTAAGTATGATTTATCAATACTTCTTTATCAAAATTACGTATTTTGGTAAACTTCGCTGGTGTAGCTTTGTTTCTGACATACTAAATAAAATGTTTTCAGAGCTGGTGGCAACAACAACAACAACAACAATCTTACACAGACGATGCAAAACCGGTATAAGCTTTTGGTCCTGGAGGATCTAGAGTGTGGGATGTTAAAGATCGTAAAACGCTCCTCTTTGTTCTTCACGACGTCAATCATTTCACCTTATTGGATACACCAACGAAAGGAAATGGGAATTTTACAACAGATCACACAGCGATCATCAGCCCTAGCGAATTGCAACCGTTTTGTGGGTATATAGGGTGGTTTTTTTTTTTTTTTTTTTTTTGAATGGTAAAATTAAGTATATAGGGTGTTTGCATGCAATACATTTTGAAATGTTGAATATCATTCTATATGTTTGTTTGGTGTTTTGCATGTTGACCGACTGACACTTAAATGCTCCAGTTATGGTTGGCCAGACCCCTATGTATGGACTCTTAATGTTTAACCGAACATCCAACAGCAGGAGAATGGCAATGACTGGTATTTGTGACATCATTTGTGGAATAATGTATATTCTGTCGGTCGATAGATTTTACGCAAGCAGACACGGCATCTTATCGGAGCAAAATTGTAGTCGAAATATTCGAAAGGAGTTGGGAGTTAAACGCCTACCAGTTGGATCTTGAAGAGCTCTAAAGCTGCAGGGAATGTTTGTAGATGGGGTTGTTGGATTTTTTTTTTTTTTATAAACTTCATACCATGGAGATGAAATTCTGTTGAACAAATGAAATGTACTTTAACAATTAACAGTCAAACCTTCTTGTTGTGTAGATGTAAATTTTCAGGATGTCTAATTGATAAATGTATGTTGATTGTGTTGTATTCAGTATGCACGCACAGTGTTTTGTAATTCAAGTTGTAGTGAAGTGGCAGAGAAGTGGAGTATGCATTGATGGTGGAGAACATATTCCAGGCTACATGGTTTGATAAATGTATGTTCAGTATGTTACGTTTGGTAATTCACGCAGCACTGAAGTGGAGTAGCATTGATGGCGGATAACATATTCTAGAGATTATATGGTAATTCAAGCTGTTTAGGATGTTGTGTAAATTATGTTATGTTTGGTAATCCAGGTTGCAGTTTGGTGGAGTATACACACGGTCAATTGGTAATTCAGATGACTGATGTTTCAATGGAAAGACTTGTATGTTGAGATCATGTAGTGCAAGTGCACAAATCAGTGACAATGGCAAAATGAATTATACTGCAAAAGATCAATTGTGCAATGATATTGTCGCACCACAGACACGAACCTCAATAAGAAATATTGAATGAGCGACAATATCGTTTCCTAATAGAGCTAAACTGAAACCCTTCTGTACTATGCCAATGTCACTTATGTTGGGAGACGATATCATCGCCCAACAGAAATGAAATTACTTTCAGCAAATTCAAATGAGTAACAATGTCGTCACCCGACAAAAATGAAAGGAATGTTATGAAGTTAAACTTAATGAGATGTCGTCACCCAAAATAAATGAAAGGAATCTTATGAAGCTCAAACAAGCAACGATATCGTCACCCAACAAAAGTCAGATACATTGGCACTTCTTCCTTATCAGTGTATTTCACTTCTATTGTCACCCATCCACAAAAGGAAATTGTGTTTCATTTCTATTCTATCTCATTTTTGTTCCAAAAGCATGTTCGAACCCTATATGACCAGGATGATATAACCTTGTCCAAAAGTATGTTCCATTACAATATATGACAAGGATGACAACATCAAGTCCAAATGTATGTTCCATTATAATATATGATGACCCTGACAACATCAAGTCCAAAAGGATGTTCCATTACAATGTAACTCCAGGCTGTATACAAGAAGTCCAAAAGCATGTTCCAAGTTCAAACCCTATATATGACCAGCCTTGTCCAAAAGCATGCTCCATTACAATATATGACAAGGATGACAACAAGAAGTTCAAAAGCATGTTCCATTGCAATATATGACCAGAATGGCATAAACAAGTCCATAAGCTTTTTGAAGTACGTGGATCTACACACAATGTTCAGATGGTGGATTGCGACAACTATGACGGTTATGCCCCCTCTCTTTGCATTTAGAGCAAGTGACAACCCTACGTTGCCGGTTTCTGGCTTCGACACGAACTCTATTTTTCTTTGGACGCCCTGGTTGTTTGGTAGCACATGGAGGTAAAACCTTTTCATCTGACGTATGTTCCCATTGTCTGCTATCACGAGTTGCATGTAAGACTTCATTGTACGTTGTACGATAAGTAGTTGTTAAGTACCAATCCTCAACGAAGTCATAAGGATTCAAGTTTCTCATTTTCATTGATGCCAATGAATGTGAACATGGGATTCCCATTATTTCCCACTTGCGGCATGTACATGTCCTCCGTTCAAGATCTACTACATCCACAAACTCTGCTGACTGTACCTGAAACTCTACGGGACCAGCAACACGAACATGCAACTGAAGAGACTCTTCTGCTTCTTGGTTCATTAATTTCTCTGCATATGGAGTCAATCGGGTCGTAATATTTTGTGACTCGAGATGCCGTTTTTGAAAAAACTCCATCAAGTTGGCATGGATCTCCTCAACTTGTTCAGTAATAGGAAGCAATCTAGTGTCTTTTAAAAGGCTATTTGTACATTCAGTGGCATTGGAATTTAGCATCTCATATCGCCGCCCTTCAACATATGCATTTGACCAATGTTCCTTTCCAATTGCATTAATATAGTTGTATGCCCCTTGGTCTACAACAAGGATGTCATTCATGCAGGCCTCATACTCACACGGTCTATATGCTTTGGCAGCTCGCCAAAATTTCATAACAATAGCAAAGTCACTAAAAACTGATTTAATGTTTTCAGCAATGTGATGACAACAGTAGCAGTGCCTTGCGCTTGGGATAATGTTGGTTAAAGCCGGAACGAGGCCTTTTTGGTGGTCGGACACAATGGTCAAATTCGTTGGACTTCTCAACGCCATAAATAGATTGGTAAGGAACCACTCCCAACTATCACGACACTCAGCTTCGGCGAAGGCAAATGCTATCGGAAACAGCTTATGATTACCATCATAGGCGACTGCTACTAATAACACACCCGGATACTTGCCCCAAAGATGTGACCCATCAACAGCAATCATGGGCCTCATTGATGATAAGAATGATCGGATGCAAGGACCAAACGCCCAGAAGAATCTTCTAAACATGCCTTCATCTGTCGTGTCTATATTAGTTATTGTGCCTGGATTGGTCGTGCGTAATTCAATGCAATAAAGAGGAAGGATCTTAAATGACTCCTCATATGATCCTCGAACTTTATGCAGTGCCATCTCTTTTGCTATATGTGCCTTCCTGTAAGTAATACGAGTACCAAACTCCTTTTGGTATTCATTCATGATCTCTTTAGGCTTCAAGTGATTATTGAATCGAACTTTGTCCTCAATGAACTCTTCAATAAGCTTCGCCGACGCTTGAGGATGTGTCATTCCCATCATCGGTTTTGAGCAACAATGAATTGGGTTATACGTCCGCACTTTAAATTCTGGGCCTGAATCCACAATAGAAGCATGTATACGCCAGGGACAACTCTCTTCTTTGCAACGTGCCGTGACTTTGGTCATGTTGGTCTTCAAGTGTTTTAGAGTAAAATTGTTATAAATTGCAAACTTCGCTAGAGCTCTTCTGAAATTTTCACGATCAGGAAACAAACGCCCTATCCACATCTCCCGTGCTGAGTTTGTACGGGTTTCACTTGTCGAATCGTCAGGAACCATTGTGTCCTGAAAATTGACATCTGAAATAGCATTTGAAGGATCCACTTTGTTAATTGGTGTCGCTTCATGTTCATTACCGGTCATCACACCAACTGAATTTACATACACTTGTGTGAAATCAACATCAGCACAAATAGTATCATTTGGCTCTTCTGCATCAGCATCTATCCTGTCAACCTCATAATCAGCTCTTGGAGTACGATCAGTTGAATGAACATTGTGTGCAGAAGAGGAACGCATATCATTGTTTTCACAAAGATTCACAATGGGATGTTCTCTCACATGCGTGGGATGTAGAACCTCCTTTCCTTTGTAACTTTTCTCCAACCTATTTGAACTATCTTGACCTCCTTCATGCATATCCTTCCTCTTCACCCTTGAATACATTCATAAAAAAAAAAAAGTAAGGAACTATAATCTCCCTTGTACAATATAGAATTTTCAACACAAGCACATACCTAGAATGTTCTTCACCTTGATTGCTTGCAATGTTCGTACTCTTGTTGACATACAAATATAGCCCCTTTTGATCATTTCCTGATGCCTTCAACATTCCCCTAATATCATTATCATCTTCCAAAATAATCAATGAAAACACACGGCCATTGTGATGAAGGTATTTCATGCTTAGATTTTCAATCTTTGTGTCCCATTTAGATGCTTCAAGTGCTTCATTCAGCAACGAACCATATGTTATGTTCCTAGGTAAATACCTCATCTTCTGTCTTCCACCGTTGTACACCGGACGTATAATATCAAAAACAAACTCTCCATCATAGTGGAATATGATTAAAACCTCGTTATCAGACATTCTACTGATACAAATAAACAATAGATCATTTAGGTGGTATTATCAACAATAGTAAATATGTATTCTTAAACAATGACCATAGAGTTGATACACATTGTGAAACAATGTTAACAAAGAAATGCTTGTATTGACTAATATTTGTATATGTTTTGCAATGCCCATTTTTCCAATCCTTGAAAAAGATATACTCAACAAAGAACTTAGTATCATATAATTTCCTTTAGGATTTAGGACAATAGCACAATGAAAATGAATCCATGTATTTTGTGGATGCTTTAACTTTCATGAAATAATTCATAAAACAAAGATAATGAAATAAATCTAGGGTATATGACAAAAAGAATTGAAAATGATATATGACAAAAAGAATTGAAAATGTCTCCAAATGGGACATGGAACTCAGGCTCTACAGTCTATATGCCTTGAAAGAATGGTAATTTATGTCATGCCTACCTTTTTAAGAAAGTTCAACCACCTTTATTGAAGGTTATTCAATGTTGGAGAAGAAAATTCAGTCAAAATGCGCAGCAACCCAGCAAATTGCAGAGGAAAAAGGTAGAAGAAAAAACATATTCAATGGGTTACATAGAGCATTAGCGATGATATCATCACTCATTAAAAAGGTGAGCGACGACTGAAAAAGGTAAAAAAAAAAATTAATTTTTTGGGGAAGAGTTGGTTCTGTTACATAGAAGCTATGAGGGCCCTTTTGATGCACAGGTCATCTAACATGATTTTTCCGGTAATTTCCTCTCAAAGTTATCATCATCTTCGTTTACATGCATCCTACTACTCCACTCTTCCCTACTTCTCCGATTACAAACTATGACCCACACAACCTAACATGTTGCTTATAACAAATTATAGCCAAGTCCTTTTTTTTTTTTCCTTTTATATCCCTTCTCTTAGTACCCTGTGCACTTTAGTTACTCATGAAGGGCTCTTTTAGTTCGTCTAGGTGGCACCCGAAGAGCATATAAAAGCATAATGCAACTTACCAGTTTGGCTCTTCTTTGCCACTCTGCACTAATCTTGTTCACAATATCCCCATCAAGACCAGTACTTTGTTTCATAGTTACTTCCAAGCTCATAACCTAATGCACTCAGGGCACTCCATGATTTTACTAACAAAAATAAAAAATTTGTCCTAATCTGTATGAGTTTTCAACTTAGGAAAAAAAAACCAGTTGTATTTATTGTCCTATTTAAATTTAAAGAAAAACTAAAATCAAAATCATAACTTTACATTATTAAAATGTGTCATCTAGAGTTAAATATGTGATTTATGGGAAAAGAACCTTTAAAAGAAAAAAAAAAATGAAGAAGTATGTACAATAAAATGCATCTACCCATAGTCAAATGCTCCATTTGCACTATTAAACTTTCTTTCTCTTTAAAACCTCCACAAAATTCCACAATTTTCTGAAGAACTTTCCTTAATAATTAGATAAACTCTCATAAATAGGTGAATCAAGTTCACACACCAACCACTTCAATAGATCCAAATGAAAATTTTTGAAACACAACTTCAAATCATATCGGGCCCTTTGAAACCTACAAGTGTCAGAAAGATAAGGTCCCTATATGTACATCAAGCTAGTCAAATCACCTTGTGACCTGCTCCTTGATAGCTAGGTTCCAAAACATTAGTAATAAAAAAAAAAAATGCCAGTGGCTTTCAGTTTTAAGTTGGCACTCAGGCCAAATAAAACCCCAATGTATGGTAAGCTACTATTAAAACACCTTCCAAAATCCAAAAGGTGCTATCAGCGAAACTTCCACATATTATTGTAGGCCTCCCATGAATCAGACAAACACTGACAAAAAAAGTTTATCTGGGATTATGAAGGCACAAAACACGACAGTGTTAGCAAAAATGATTATACTTGATGGAGATTTACAATGGACCAAACTAGAAGTACCTCTTTATTTTTTCTCTCCCAAACTTTCTAAAAAGAATGAAAACTTTCATTAGCCTATTGATGCATTACAATGTAACCCATATCACAAGCAAAATAAACATTTTTGCCAGAACATATGGCTATATTCCAAGGTGCATTTGGTGGGCATTGCTCATCAAAAATCAATAGCTCCATTACAAATGCTAAAAATCCAACAGTTACTAAATTCAAAAGGGTAAGCACTTCTGAAGTGATTGGGTTCATCATAAGTTAGCCTAAATTAAAAAGAAAGGGAGATGGAGCGCCAAAGGGGTCCTCTGGAGAATATGTTACAATCCATAGCGATCTAGGGCACATCCAAACACAACCCCAGATCCCAAGTGGGTTTCTAGTTTCCAGAATCATTAAAAAAAAAAAAAACACCCACGAACGAGCATAACAATATACCATCAAACTATATCTGGTATTGAATTGAGCAATTGCCAACAAAACCCATATCAGTTAATTCCAATGTTCTTATAAAATAAAATCAGAGAGAGAGAGAGAGAGAGAGAGAGAGATTACGTTTCTGACGACTGACTGCAGAATCTTGGAGTGAAATTGGAGGCAGAACGGTAACCCTAGAGAACAAATCCAAACGAATATAGTGAAATGAAATTTCTGTCCTCAAAATATGTTGGCCGGGGACACTGATTCACGTTCGGAACAGGCAGCCAATTATTCTGAGCACGCTTGCAACCAGCAACAGTCGCTACCCAGGAACATAGAGGAAAAGGGGTGGGTGGAAGTGGAACAAGCAAAGAAACAGTGAAGGGAAAAACAACAGGTAAAATGAGAAAAGTGAAAATAGAAAGTCACCTCGAGGAGTAAATATTGAGGGCACGTTTGGTAAACAAAAGGAGAATCCTTTTATCTAAGAAAATCCATGTAGAGTGAGGGCGACAAATTTGGACGGCTTCTAAATACCCAACTATTAGCAACAACAGAGATACAGTAAGTTATTATAATAATTAAAATGATAAAAGAAGAATTCATTATTATTATTTATAAGAATTTAAAAAAAAATAAAGTAGAAAAAGATCTTAAAATTTTATAGTAAAAAGAAGAAATTATCGTGAAAAATAATAATAAGAATCTTGTAATATCGCACCTATAAAATCTTTGTAAATTGAAAAACTACTTGGGTTGAAAGTACCTACTAAAAAAGAGAAAACTCTAGATGGAAGCAAAAAGAAAAAATAATACCATTCAAAGAAGGGAAAAAAATGAGAAAATAAAAAATAAATGCATCCATTTTCCTATCAATACCCGGCTGGGGCTTAGTATGTTAGGTACATTGTGGGGAGTGTGAGTGGGGCTAAGATGAGTCCTACACCAATGCCCCAAAACATTACCCACTCATTTTGAGCCTACTTACCATTAGAACACACCTACTTGAGCCTGCAAATCAAATCCACATCCAACCAAACACTTAAGAGAGAGAAAGAGGTATGTATAATCTTTTTATTCTACATCACTGTCCTATATTTATTTAATATAAAAAAAATTATCCAAGGAAAAAAGGTCATTCGCATGGGATCTATACCTGGTGCAAGATAACGATAGAGAGAGCAATTTAATTGCTTTCATCAATGTTGAGGCTCTGGATTTTACATATATGTTGAAGCATCAAAACTAACCTCATTGCAAGCATGTGCAATAAGTTTTATAATTTAGAAATCTATTAAATTAATGGCCTGTTGTAGGAATTTCAATGGGCCATTTTCCGGACTAGCCCATTTCTACTCTCAATAGGGATTGAACGGCCAGAGTTCAGGTTATATTAGGTCATAGATACCAAGTTCGGGCCTGCCTATTCAAAAAATATGGGTGTGTTGAAACTACCCCTTTAAGGTCAAGGTCAGACTACAGTTTGAATCCGGGTGCACATAGGATCATCCCAACTCAAACCACATGATAAAAAAGTACTGGAAATATATGACAACTCTTTGAATGCTTCAATTAAACAAAGCCTCAAGTCCATTTAACATTTGAGTAAGGTTGATAAGTTCTACAAGGTGGTCCCACTAAGATGGTGCATGGGTTATATTTTTAAATTCCCTAAAACTTTTGTGGGGTAACACATAAGTGAAAGATATTGATATTTTTAGATCATAAGATCTACATAGTGGGCCCGCTTAGAAGGGTATTTTGTGTTATTTTTGCAAGATTAACTTTAATTTTAGGGGATATTGATTGGGAGACTTTAGGAGATAGAAGATATAGATAGATACTTTTGGAGAAAAAATAGTGGAATGTGATGACATGGCTCCTTAAATCACTCTAAGTCTTTTATGTATATTTATTTAAAAGGAGAACTCCTTCGATGCTGACGTGTCACCCCTCACAGCCCACCACTCCATTTGCTTTAATATATACTAGCAACAAACGCCCGTGCTGAGCCCGGGCCAAAACAAAGATATAGTAAATTATTATAATAATTAAAACTAAAAAAATATTATAATATTGGAGATTTATGACTTTAGTTAAATGGGGTCCATAGTATATAATATTGCACCATCAAAATTGATAATTGAGGATTAAGATAAGAAGATAAAATAGAAAAGTTAGGAAAAGAGAGATTTGAAGGGAAGTTAGAAGGATTTTAGGTACTCTACTAAATGAGAGATTTTTTAGGGAATATTGGAGGGGATAAAGAGATTTTAGGAGATTTTAGGAGAATTGAAAAGGTCCCACTTGAAAGGCAAAGACTCTCTCTCACTATTTTCTAAGTGATTTTTCTGAAAGGAGAATAATTGGGTGCTGACGTGGCACCCCTCCTGTGCTGAGCCCGGGCTGAAACAAAGATATAGTAAATTATTATAATAATTAAAACTATAAAGAAGAATCCACTATTATTATTTTTAAGAATTTTTAGAAGAAAATAAAGTGGAAAAAGGTCTTGAGATTTTATGGTAAAAGGAAGAAATTATCGTGAAAAATAATAATGAGAATCTTGTGATATCGCACCTATAAAATCTTTGTAAATTGTATATCAGGTCTTAGATACTAAGTTTGAGCCTGCCTACTCAAAAAATATGGTGGGTTGAGACTGCCCCTTAAAGGTCGGGGTCAGACTAAGGTTTGAGTCCGGGTGCACATAGGATCATCCCAGCTCAAACCACACGATAAAAAATTATTGAAAATATATGACAACTTTTTGAAGGCCTCAGTTCAATAAAGGCTCAAGTCCATTTAACATCTGAGTCAAGTTGATAAGTTTTATGAGGTGGTCCCACTGAGATGGTGCATGGGTTAGATTTATTAAATTCTCTAAAACTTTTGTGAGGTAACACATAAGTGAAAGAGATTATTATTTTTGGATCATAAGATCTTCATAGTGCCCCCCCTTAAAAATGTCTTTTGTGTTATTTTTTAAAGATTAACTTTATTTTTAGGGGATATTGATTGAGAGACTTTATGAGATAGAGGATATGGATAAAGAGATTTTTTTTTGAGAAAAAAATTGTAGAATGTGATGACATGGCACCTTAAAATACTCTATGTTTTTTCTCCATATTTATTTGAAAGGAGAATAATTGGGTGCTGAGGTGGCACCCCCCACAGCCCACCTCTCCTATTGCTTTAATATATATAACTAGTGCAATAGGACTGCGTTGATTAAAAAATTATTAAAATTTATAAATATTTAAATAAATTACAAATAAATATTAATATATAATTCATAATAAAGATGAAAACTCAATAGAAAAATTTTAGGTAGCTGGAAATATTTAGGGAAAGATCAAGTAAATAGTAAAGATCTTAAGACCTTGATTTGATTATATTTGTGCTTAACCATACATTGAGCATTTGAGTGTCATTTTAGAATTAAATGTGGATTTTGGAATTAATTGACTTCCACAATGGGCCCCATAGATTAATTAATCCTACCAAGTATCTATAGAAAAATAATGAGAAAAATGTCCATAATGGGCCCCTCGGATTAATCTTACTGAATATTGAAAGAAAAATAAGGAGAAAAAAGTAACAGTATACGGCCTATAAAAGTGGCCCCTGCTCTAATATCAAAAAATCTTTTCGTGTGTTGGTATAAAAAAAAGGTGGCCCTCGTAAATTGTGAGTTTAGAAGTAAAGAAGACTTGAAAATTTATTTGGTTAAATTAGTAAATATAAATAATTATATATTAAATGCAGATTTTAAAATTAACTGGCTTCCACAATGGTCCCCACGGATTAACCATACTAAATACTGAAAGAAAAAATAGGAAAAAAATGTAGCAAAATACTGTCCACGAAAGTGCCCCAAATTTTTGCAACTTAGATTTGACATGAGGGTCCCACAAGTTGATATGCAAAAAAATTTAATATGTGGGGCCCTTTGAAGGTAACTAAAGAGAAGTTATTATTGTATGCTATGTTTTAGGGAATTGATAAGTATTTTAAGTAGGAAAATTAGATAATAGTGATTTGGTATCTTATTTCAAGAATATTTTAAATTTGTATTGAGATATTTTAGGTGATGAGATTAGATGAGAAGGGCAATTCCGGAATGTGGCATACTGAGGATGCGCCACATGTCGCTTTCCCAGGAAGCCCCCTACTGCCACGTGTCGCTCTCCCGCGAAGAGGGCATTGCTTTTACATATATAATAATTTTTGCCTTTTACACACAAAAATTTCAGAAACTTTTTTATTACATTTATTTCTCTTTATGAAATTACCAAAAAAGACAATCACCTATCACACTTGAATCTCTAATTTCCCTTTGCACATAGTCCCATTTCACTTTCATTATTCTATTCAAATTACTCTTGTTTCTCCTATTTCACCATCTCTGTTAATTAGTATGGCTCACTAGTAATTAGTAAGTCTTGGTTAACCGGGCCCCTAGATTGCCCAAGTCTACTATGATTAGAAGTAGGGTTTTGGTGTAACAGGGTTTGTGGCTGATATTATAAATAGAGACCCAGAGTCTCTAGGATGTTGCATAGTGATTCTTTTGTCTTTCCCGTGGACGTAAGCCAAAAGCCAAACCACGTAAATCTCGGTGTTATTTTTGTGTCCTTGATCTCTTCTGTTAGGCCATAGATTACAACAAACTGGTATCATAGCATTTTGGCGTGATCGAAAGAAATCCGACGGATTGGATTTCAAAGGGTTGATCGAAGAAGAAGAAAAGAGATCGGGTCGTTTCTGATCGTGCGTGGGCCAGCGCTGTCCATACTCTCTGTTTCTATCAGAAGAGAGAAGAGGATTGCAGACCAGAAAGAGGAAGGAAGAAGTGGACAATAGTGATCTGAGGCAAGGAACTTGCTGCCGCGCCGAGGAGAGTGAAGAAGATTGTGTTCTCTGAGGCAGAGAAGAAGATCATGGTTGCAGCGATTGGGTTATTGTTTTTTTCGGCTGGGCCACACCTCGCCGTGAAGAACACCACCAGAATCATCACCGCAGTTGCAGTGTGTTGCCAAAGTAGGACAGATGTCGCCGTTGCCCACGCCACTGCCATGGAAGAAGAAAATCCGAAAACGGGTTATGGAATTGGGTTCTGTTACAGAACATGAGGAGGAAGAAGACCCTTTATTTTTTGGGACATTTTCTGTACGGTCACCTACAGTAGGTCATATCCCTCCCCTGTTATCAAAGTTCAACATATTACCAAGACGTTCTCCGTACAGCCCGTACCGCTGGGTAGACCACAAGCTGAGTCTTTTTTGCGATATCACAACATATATTGCGATACCGCAAGTTTTTAATTTGCGATACCGCAAATTAAATTGCGGTATCGCAATTTTTTTAGTTGCGATATCGCAAAAAAAAAAAAACAGGTTAAAAGTCAACGAATGCATTTCTGTTTATAATTGCTTTCCGTTCCGTTGCTTTCGTCGATCTCTGGCTTAGGTTATTTCTCTACTCTTTATAAGCGTTGCTTCTGCCACGATTTCTTTTGCATGTCAACCTTAGGCCATTATCATAAATAGCAATTGAATCTCCTGCCACATCTTTGTCTTAGGTATTTATTCCATGTTTCCCACCTTGTATGTATCTCCCTCTTATTTATTGTATTATTTTTTTCTTCTTTTGTGTCTTTTGAAAAAAAAAAGTTACAATACAAGGAATCCCACTTGTAGAAACATTTGAAATATTTTGTGTAAATATTAATAGTGACCTTAGGTTGGACTTGTGGTGCCTCATTTTTTTATGAACATCATGTTGTTAATATATTAAAAAATCCCCTTGTTCTCATCATGAATTACCAACAACTGGATTTGGCCTGGACGTCTAGTTGCAAAAAACAATGAGGCATGTCTTGTTCATCCTGTCCTACGGTGGGCCCAAGCACAAATTCTGTATAAATGTCCACATATTCTTTTAGCATTTGCCTGTTATTGTGGCATTACAGACATCATTTTGATCATTATCTTAAACTGCTAATGATTTTTTTTAATGCTATATATAAGTAAATGGTTTAGATTCTTTAGTAGTTATCAACAAATGGTGATATTCATTAGATGAACGGTCTTGATTGATTTCACAATTATTTTATTTAAATGGGTGTTTTATGGTGTGTATATATATACTTTTGCTAAATGTAGAGAATTAGTACCAATGAGATGTAAAATAAATTTGCTAAAATATCTAGTGTAGAATTGATTAAGATAATGCATTTTTTTTTTTTAACGGACAATGCATTGTTATTTGTTTGTTAATGTTATAGAAATATGTAGCTTCATGATATCCTAAATGTCAATGCTTAGATTTTAACTCTTTTAATTTTCCATGTATGCATATAGTAGTTTTTTATTTTACATATAACAACCTTCAAATTTTAGTAATTCCAAACATTCATCTTATTTACTAAAAAAATACTTATTCCGATATTTATTTTCAGACGTCAAATCTTCATGGATTATATGGATGTTTGTGGGTAACTTAAAAAATATTCAAAAGTAAATCTTATTATTCGAAATTTGTATTCTACTTCGTAGGATGAGATATGTATAATATGCCATTATAATGGTATATTAGACGTAAGCAATCCACTGCCAGTCTACATTGGCAGTGAGCAGAAGGTAATATGGGTTGATGTCAATATAACTTTCAATCAACTACTTGGAAAGATAAACGAAAAAACTGGTTGGGAGCTTCATGATGAGCATATAAATATGCAATATCAGTTTCATAATGGCCGAAGCTTCACGTTCATAACCATAAGAAGTGATGATGATCTCCATCTGATGTTTAGATTATTCCAAAATGGAAGTCAAGCTATATTTATGTATTTGCATTCAAATAGTGAAGCAAGTGCAAGTCGACAACCATCACATCTAAGGTCTACATACGCTCGGCCTAACAACCCGCGAGGGAATAGACCGTCATTTAATTTGAACAGGTGCCACCACAACCCATCATAACAAATGTAGTAACTGCTGATCTGTTTAATATCTTATTTTAGTTATGTTACTGATTCTTTTATGACATGGTGATTCACGCAGGGGGAATTTGATGACATATACAAATACCACAAACTTTTCCAACGGTGAAAATGATACAGGTGGCCCTTCAACAAGAGAGGATGTTTACAGGTTTGGTTCGCTATACATCTGATTTGATTATATTATGTAATTTATATATGATTGACTATTTGCCATGCAGGTGCGACGTCTCATCTTATCCTGTTCGAAGCCAGTTTGACCTGAACACGCCTGTTGTACCTCATGATAACCCATTTGTAGACGCCATGCTTGAAGATTTAATAGCTTCCATTAATCTTGCAGAAGATGAAAATGAAAAATTCTCTAATAGAAGGGATGAAGTTGTCATGGATTGGATGGAAACGGGAACAGTATCCAAAATTCCTTGTTTTGATGGAGGGTGCAATGTAGTGGAGGAGGGGGCTAAAAATGATGAAGATGATTTTGATATTGATGTTGACCCTAGAGAATATATATTGCAAAATGGCATAGGACCAGGAAGAACATGGCATGCACAAGAAGGATTGGGTCATGCATCAAATGTTGTGATTGTAGAAGATGTTATTGATACTTTAGTCCCTGATGATGACCATATTGGTGTGGATCACCATGAGGCATCTTTTCGTGAAATGTGGAATGGAAGACGGTTTCATACTCGTGAATCATTTAGGAATGCATTGAGAAAATTTACAATGTACAGTAATTTTGAGCTTCATTGGGTGAAAAGGTCTATGACAAAATTAAGTGGAAGGTGTGGTGATCATCAATGTCCTTGGCGCATCCATGGATCTATCTTGCAGTCCGGCCCTGAGTTTATTGTGCGAACTTATTCAGAAAAACATACTTGTTCGAAGCCAATGATGGGACTCGCACATTCTCAGGCCACATCGGCGTTGATTGCCGATTGGATACAAGAACAGTTGCGTATCCATCCAAGTTACACTCCAAAAGAAATTGCGACAGACTTTCAATTAGAGTTTGGCATCCATATCAGCTACAGGGAAGCTTGGCTAGCAAAAGAGAAAGCTTTGATTGACATACGTGGTTCTTATGAAGATTCATACAGAATCCTGCCTAGTTATTGTATTGAACTAGAAAGGACAAATCCAGGCAGCGTGTCTCATCTGATCAGGGAAGATGATGATTCATTCCAGAGGTTATTTTGGGCTTTTGGCTCAAGTATTCGCTCTTTCAAGAGTTCATTACGCCCATTAATAGCTGTTGATGGTGCCCACCTTCGTACCCTGGAGTTTTGTTTGTTGCCGTGACATATGATGGAGACCGTAAGTTATTTCCAGTCGCCTTTGACAATTGGTAGAGAATCCCAGGGGTTCACAACTGATGTTTTGCAGTTTGTGCAGTTCAAGAGAAGTTTAAAGGAGAGCAATGCCGTTTTACTTGATTCAAGAGAGTTATTGTTGTGGTGGATTGGATTCGGTTCTATCTTCAAGGCATCATGATATAATTGTAATCTTAAGAGATATATTTACTTGTTTCCCCTTGATATTTAATGTGAGTTACAACTATGTTGTCTTGTGTCTGGTTTCTTAATTTCAAATCTTATTGTTCATGTGAAATGTTTATGTCATTTACTTTGTATTGAAGTAGTTGTTCAGTTTATCGTGTCCCATCATTGTTTTTAGCTGACAAACCATTGTGTTCTAGATATATGCTTTCTGCTTCTATATGTTGGCTGCTCACCACTTTAGAAATCCCGCTTTAACTTTTCTCTTATCATGCAACAGTATTGTTGAGTTGTAAATTGCATCATGGTTCGATTTGGAGCATCCATAACATAAAAAAACAGCAATACATTTAATGTCTTAATTTAATTGGAATTCAACTTTGTTTTGATCTCATCCTTGTATGTTACTTTCAGTTAAGATGAATAGGCAAATGTTACAATATTATTATGTCCTGCTAATGATCATTCTCGTGTGTTCCTTTGGAGCAGAGGCATCTTGCCAGCAGTCGATGTTATTAGTGATCATATTTTGGTTGGGGTGAGTTGATGCTTTAAGATATTGCGTTTGTGTATTTGCAGATATCATTTATCTCAATCTATTTTATAATTGAAGGAAAGCATTCTGTTTGAGTCACAGACGCTACAGTTGAAGGGATAGCAGATGTCATTTATCTTGATTTATTTTATAAACAAAAGAAAACATTCTATTGAGCCATAGACACAAAAGTTTAAGGGATTTGATCCCTAATCCAGGAAATCATCTATAACAAATATGTTTCAGCCAGCTTTAAAACATTGGAGGTTGAAATGACAAGTAGAAAGGATTTTTAAGATGTTGATAGCATGCATGATTCACCTTTGTCTTGTCAGAATTCTTCTTTCTCAATGCTTTGAAGCTTGAAATTCAACATGTACTTTGATGCCTCCATTAGATCTTTTGAAAGTCAAGTCAAGTCAGGTTAAAGCTTGTAGTATTATCTGATATGATCAAGTTTTTTGGGTACTCGACTCTAGTCTTCAACCTTGTGCTTGTGACATTGAAACAACTTTCTGAGTTAGGGGCATTTGTCTAGTTTTTTTGAGCATTCTGTTGATTTCTTTTTTCTAATATTGAAATGTGAATAGAAAGGATTTTTAAGATGTTGGTAGCATGGATGATTCACCTTTGTCTTGTCAGTAATCTCCTTTCTCAATATTAAAAAATAGAAGTATTCTTCTTTCTCAATGCTTCAAAGCATGAAATTCAACATGGACTTTGATGTCTCCATTAGATCTTTTGAAACTCTAGTCAAGCTACTTCATATGTTTTTTCAAGGTGGAAAGCTTGTAGTATTATCTGATATGTTCAAGTTTTTTGGGTACTCGACTCTAGTCTTCGATCTTGTGCTTGTGACAATGAACAACTTCTGAGTTATGGGCATTTGTCTAGGTTTTTTGAGCATTCTGTTGAGTTCCTTTCTCTAATACTGGAAATTTGTTTCTCAATCAAAAATTTTGAGCAATTGCTTCAGTTTTAGCTTTATCAAAAAATAATCTACCTCTTAGCCAAAGTTTCCAGACTTTTCCCCACTTTGAACAAGCATAAAATGAGTTTACTCATGCTGCATCCTCCATCTAAATCTTGTTATAATTGCTTGAACTTCTCTCGTCAATATCACTAGCCTGATACATTCAGAAAGGAGGCTATCCAAGTACCAACACCTTTACTTGCTTGTGTGTGTGTGTTGCAGTGGTGCGCGGCTAAATAATGTAATAGAACCACAAGAGCACAACGACCTGCAAGAGAGGGGCAATCAAACCACAACGCCCTACAAACACCAAGACCTACAACTCCAAGCCTCAATGCAAAACAAGAAGAACAAACAACAACGAATCAAAACCAAATCAAAGACTGCATTTGAAGGAATCGAACGCACCTGATTGATTAAGATCGACCTGATCTATTCACTCAGATGAAAGAAAACCCAAAAAATAGCCGCTGGGGAGATGACGATGGAGACGATGAGGCTTCGTCAAAGTCGAATGGACGTTGGGACCTTGCGTATTTGCAAATAGGTTGGCGAGGGAGGAGGATGGTGAAATTCGGCTGGGGAGAGAGTTACCGTTGGTGAAATTAGGGATAGTCGAACAGAGAGGGTTAAACGGATGAAAATGGGCTTTCTTGTGTTGTGATATCGCAACATAATTTGCGATATCGCAACTAAAAAAATTGCGATATCGCAACTTAATTTGCGGTATCGCAAATTAAAAACTTGCGGTATCGCAATATATGTTGTGATATCGCAAAAAAATACTCAGCTTGTGGTCTGCCCAGCGGTACGGGTTGTACGGAGAACGTCTTGGTAATATGTTGAACTTTGGTAATAGGGGAGGGATATGTGCTACTGTAGGTGACCGTACAGAAAATCTCCCTTATTTTTTTGTTCCAGTTCCGGGTTAGTCCAGTTTGGCCCAACCCTTTTGCAGAAGAAGCCCAGCAGAGGCAGTCCAGGCGCGGGTCAGGTCAGGTTCAACCCAACCCGTCTACAGTTGAAGCCCACCACCAGCAGCAGAAAAGCGCTTACATCAGCAATTCCGTACGATCAAGGCTGATTTGACCGGATTAATGGTTGAAAATTATTTTCGCGATATTTTGACGATCCGGAGTCCGATCTGAGATCCGTTTGAACCTACGGACTCGTTTCGAGAAGATCTATGCAGGTGTAGTGAAAGATTCATGGAATAGCTGCTAAATCTGAGATTGAGAAATTCGACAGAAATAATGACTTCGGTTTATAGAGTTTGAAGATGCACGCACTACTGGCTCAGAATGAGTTGCAGAAAGCTTTGAAAGGAAAGAATGTTTTGTCTGACAAACTGCTAGATGATGAGAAGGATGAGTTGCTGGAGAAGGCGTATGGTCAGATTTTGTTGTTTCTGAGTGATGGAGTACTGCAAAAGGTTGCCCAGGAGAAAACTGTTGCGGGCATATGACAGAAATTGGAGAACTTGTACATCACGAAGTCTCTTACGAATCGCTTGTATCTGAAAAAGCGACTGTTCACCTTACAAATGCAGAAAGGTACATCTGTTTCAACCCTCCTAGATTCTTTTACGAAAGCTGTTTTGGATCTTGAAAACATAGATGTTCATATTGATGATGAGGGCCAAGCCATTATGTTGCTATGCTCTTTACCACCCTCGTATGAGAACTCTGTTGATACCATGATGTATGGTAGAGAAACTCTTTCTAAGGAAGATGTTGAGTCGGCCTTGAACTCTAAGGAGTTAAAGAAAAATGTTGCAACTGAAAACATTGACAGTTCTGGTGAGGGTTTGGTAGTGCGTGGCAGAACAGAGAAGAGAGCAGAATAGAAGAGGCCAATCTTGGTCAAAATAAAAAATTAGAAAATTAAAGTGCTTCAAATGTCACAAGGAAGGGCACTTTAAAAAAGATCGTCCATAGTGGAAAGGGAAGGAGAATATGTTTCTGGAGAAATTGCCGGAGTTGCAACCAAAGTTGCAGAGAGTAATTTTGATGGTGCAGAAGTTCTTTTGGTTACTGTTGGTAACTCAGCAACTGAGTGGATTCTTGATTCGGGGTGGTCCTATCATATGTCTCCTTACAGAGATTGGTTTACCAATTATCAATCTATTGATGGTGGTAAAGTGCTTGTGGAAAATAATGTAGCCTGTAAAGTTGTTGGGATATGTGCAATCAAAATTAAGATGTATGATAGTATTATGAGGACTTTGTCAGATGTTAGGCATGTTCCAGAGTTGAAGAAAAATCTGATTTCCTTGAGTATGCTTGACTCCAACGGCTGTACCTACAAAGTTGGAGGTGGAGTTATGAGAATTTCAAAGGATGCTCTTGTAGTGATGAAGGGACTAAAGAAGAATGACCTTTACTTTCTTCAAGGTAGTACAATTACAGGTGCTGCAGCTGTATCGTCCTCAGATTCAGATTCAGAAACTACCAACTTATGGCATATGCGACTTGGGCATATGAGTGAGATGGGTATGGATGAGTTGACTAAATAGGGTTTGCTGTGTGGTCAGAAAACAGGAAAGCTGGACTTTTGTGAGCATTGTGTCTTCGGAAAGCAGTTTAGGGTCAAGTTCAGGACAGCTGTTCATCGGACCAAAGGTACTTTGGATTACATCCACTCTGATCTTTGGGGTCCCTCCCGTGTTCCGTCTCTTGGTGGTGGTTTATACATATTGACTTTCATTGATTACTATTCTCGGAAGGTCTGGGTGTATATCTTAAAGCACAAACATGAAGATTTTGCGCAGTTCAAGCAATGGAAGGCTATGATTGAAAAGCAAACAGGTAAACAAATCAAGCGCTTAAAAACTGACAATGACTTGAAATTTTGTAATAGTGCTTTCAATGTGTTCTGCAAGAATGAAGGGATTCTGAGACATCGCATAATCAGAAATACACCGCAACAAAACTGAGTTGCAGAACGGATGAACATGACTATTCTAGAAAAGACCCGGTGCATTCTCTCTAATGCAAGGTTGCCTAGGAAGTTCTGGGTGGAAGCTGTTAACACAGCTTGTTATCTGATTAACCGGTCTCCATCAACAACTATAGAATGAAAAAACTCCTATAGAGGTATGGTATGGATCTCCTGCTGATTACACCAACTTACGAATATTTGGTTATCCTGCCTATGCTCATGTGAATGATGGAAAGCTTGAACCAAGGGCAAGAAAGTGTATATTTCTAGGATATGTCGATGGTGTGAAAGGATATAGGCTGTGGTGCCTAGATGAGAAATCTCCCAAATACATTTTAAACAGAGATGTGACCTTTGATGAGTCTGCTATGTTCAAATCGAAAGAGTGCCATGATGCTGGAAACAAAAATGATGTCAGTAAAAAGGTGGAGGATAAAAACGGTGGTGTCAGTAAATAGGTGGAGCTTGAGAAGGAAGTTTCAAAAAACTTACAGGATAAGGTGCAAGTAGATGTCCTAGTTCGACAGGATGTAGAGGAGATGCAAAGCTCAAACGAGGAAACTGCAGTTCCAAATGATTACATGCTTACCAGGGACAGAGAGAGGAGGCCGAATAAGCAACCTCAGAGATATGGATATGAAGATATTGTTGCATACGCTCTTAATACAGCTGTGAGTATTGAGTCAGAGCCGGTTACATATCAGGATGCCATCACTAGGAAAGAATCAGCAAGATGGGCTATAGCCATGGGTGAGGAGATTGAATCTCTTCACAAAAATCAAACTTGGGAGTTGGTGAAACCTCCAAAAGGCCAGAAGATTATTGGTTACAAATAGGTCTTCAAGATAAAGGAAGGAACTCCAGGGGTGAAAGATGGATGCTAGGTTCAAAGCACGACTGGTTGCAAAAGGCTATACTCAAAGGGAGGATGCTAACTTTAATAAAGTGTTCTCTCCTGTGGTGAAGCATAGTTCTATCCGGGTGTTACTTGCTATGGTTGCTAAATTGAATTTAGAACTGGAGTAGCTTGATGTCAAGACTGCGTTTTTACATGGCGAGGTAGATGAACAGATTTGTATGCATCAACCAGAGTGGTTTGAAATTCATGGAAAGGAGGACCACGTATGTTTGCTGAAGAAATCGTTGTATGGCCTGAAACAGTCTCCTAGGCAGTGGTACAAGCGTTTCGATGCCTTTATAGTTGGAAACGGTTATTGCAGGAGTGCATACGACAGTTGTGTCTATCACAAGAAACACTCAAATGGCTTGTATGTCTATCTGCTGTTATATGTTGATGATATGTTGATTGCTGCAAAGGACATGTCTGAGATCAACAGGTTAAAGGCTCAGTTAAATAGTGAATTTGATATGAAAGACTTAGGTGCTGCAAAGAAAATTCTTGGAATGGAGATACGAAGGGATCGAAAAACGGGCAAATTGTCTTTGTCACAAAAGGGGTACCTTGAGAAGGTTCTGGAGCGCTTTGGTATGCAAAGTTCGAAACCTGTGAACACTCCATTGACAACCCATTTCAAATTGGATATGTTGATTCAGATTTTGTTGGAGATTTAGACAGAAGAAGGTCCTTAACAGGTTATGTCATCACTTTTGCTAGCGGTGCCATTAGTTGGAAGGCAACATTGCAATCCAAAGCTGTCTTGTCTATCAGTGAAGCAGAATATATGGTAGCTACAGAGGTAGTGAAGGAAGCTATTTGGCTAATAGGCTTGGTTGGAGATCTGGGATTGGAACAGAAGCTGACAACTATTTTCTGTGACAGTCAGAGTGCAATCGATCTGACACACAATCCTAAGTATCATGAAAAGACCAAACACATTGATGTTAGGGCACACTTCATTCGAGATGTCATCGTCGAGGGTGCTATTGCAATGATTAAGATTGCTACGACAGATAATCCAATAGACATGATGGTCAAGACTATTCCAGCAGACAAGTTCAAGCATTGCTTGGACTTGATCAATGTGGTCAGTACTTGAGTGCCCTCAGGGTAGGTGGAGACGGTGAGACTTATTTTGTGTATGAGGATCAGCTTCAATGTTCGCCAAGGTGGAGATTTGTTAATTAGTATGACTCACTAGTAATTAGTAAATTTTGGTTAACCGAGCCCCTGGATTGCCCAAGTCTACTGTGATTAGAAGTAGGGTTTGAGTGTAACAGGGTTTGGGGCTGATTATAAATAGAGACCTAGAGTCTCTAGGATGTACAACCTCTGATTGCATAGTGATTCTCCTGTCTTCCCCGTGGACGTAGGCCAAAAGCCGAACCACGTAAATCCCGGTGTTCTTCTTGTATGCTTGATCTCTTCTGTTAGGCCCTAGATCACGACAATCTCATTCATCCCTTCACTCTCATTCCCTTCTTCCTCCAATCTCATTCTCTCCTTCACATCACCATCTCTCCATTTATCACATGCTACTCTCCATTCACATCTCACCATTGTCAAACATATTACTTCTTAGTGAAACCTCTCACTCTCAATATCATTTTTTTTGTCTAATGGATGAGCAAACTAATAAGAAAAGTGTAGTTTCTGAACATAACATCAGTGAGAAGATGAGTTCTTGTGTTGTTTATTTTGATTTTCGCCATTTCTCGAAGCTTGTAAAGCCTTTTTTAATTTTTGTTGCCACGAAACGTTCGAACTTTCAGTGTAGAACAAACTACCAATGTTCAGCCTCTTATAACTGAATGTATCAATTTTGTTTAGCCATATCTGGTTGAACATATCGATTCTTTTCTCTCATTTTCTTTTACTTTGTAATCAACAACGAGTTTACTGTGGGTTTTATTGTGGATTGGTCGTAAGTGCTAAATCCTGATTAGACATGGCAGATCATAGCATATGATGACCCTATCTATGACGAAGCTCAAAGACACATTCAGAGATGAACAACAAATGGAGAAATTAAAATGTCGCAAACATTACTTGATTGAAAGTGGGCAAGAGAGAATGGTTGGTAATGATAGATGGATGGATGGCTGGAAAAATATATAGAAGAGAAGGAGACGAAGAAGATGATGATCTTGAGTTCACTCACCATATGACAGATAGAGAGGCAGAAAAAGAAAAGGAGGAGGGTTTTCACCGATTGGAATGAGAGCTCCAAATGATGGTGGTAAGTTGCGTAAGAAAAAGGAAATGACTATTTTAGGTATGTTTTGAGTGTGTAGAAAGCAAAACCAGGATTTTAAATTTTTTATAATGAGTGTAGATAGAATTTGTGTATAAAGGGCTAAAATCGTTGTGTATTTAGAAGCCCTCCAAATTTGACCATATAAATGTCCTAGGCCTTCTGAAGAGATTGAACGGTTAGGATTTTTCAAAGGGGCCCCTTAAAAATCCAAAAATGTTTATCCAACATCAGAACTATTTTAAAAATATCTCAAACTATATGAGCAATCAGGGCTGAAAATTCACCCAATGGCCGCTTTAGATCTTTTAAATAAGATCAACGATTTGGATTGTAATTGTGAGACCCATAAGTACAGTTTTTGAAAGCAAAAAAAAAAAAAAAGTAACCTCTAAAGTTAACGCCATTAACATTGTTCGTCCGTTGTGTTGCCGCTTTTCTTCACTTTTGAGGAGAGAGGAAATCCGATGGAAGAGGTGCAGACTGAGGAATCATTCCTAATTGGTATTTTTGAGGGATTGGGAGGATTAGGAAAATCTTCTCTCGATTTTCCTATCTTCATCCAAATGTGGAATCAAGGAAAACTAAAAAGGATTCCACCCCAAGGATGTTACCTGAACATACCCTTAAAGAGTACTAAAAAAAATTCGGTCACATTCAAGGTTTTGTCTTGTCTAAGAAAAACATACAAATTTCTTTGAAGAAAAATGAAAATATGAAACATAAAATTTATTTCTTGCATGTTATTCGTCTCGTGAGAGTTTTAAACATGTTTGATATATGTATATTGTGTTAGAATTTCTATGATGCCAAGATCTCATTGGATACAAACAAATAACACTTAATTTAATTAAGATCATACCTAATTCCATGGCTGGGGCTAAATAGAGGAGGGATTTATAACTTCCTTGAACCCTTTTCTTTTCTCTCCACCAAATTGATAATAGCCAAGAAAATTCACCGTGGGCAAGGAAATAACCCAAGAGATTCTTTTATAGAGAGAGGGTCCTCCCATAAAGATAAGTAATCTAAAATATCTCTTATCATATCTACCCAATTGAGCAACTTACAAAGGCAAGAATTTAAATCCTTTGACCATGGGGAAAATATCCTTTATTGGATGTTCTAGAAAAAAGTGAGCCCATGTGGTTAGGTGGGCCACACTCCCTCATTCCAACATTCTCCCACTTGGTCCAATGACCACATAGGATAAAATAATTATATATATATATATTAAAAAAAATTTAAAACAAGACTCTGATTTGTGCGCACCATTTTTTCAAAACACTTGTTAACTTTTAAGCTCATCTTTAACCACTGATTAAGTTAGCATGTTGATGAGAACTATGACGGTTACATGTCTTAAATGACATGCTCCCTTCCATAATCACTGCATCTCCATATTCACTTAACCAAATCTTTATTAAGGGTAAAATAGGATACCTTTCATGACAATCCTATTTAATGGGTTCATTAATGTCATTCCAATGACGGGGTAGAAAAGGTTGACTCTCATGTTTATCAAAGTTTGGTTGGAAGCTTGTTGTATCTCACACACACCAAGCTAGACATCATACAAGCAAGGCTCATGCAGAGCCCAAGAAGGATTCATTGTGGTGTTGCCAAAGGAGTGTTAAGATACCTAAAGAGGACCAAATCCTAAGATATTTGCTACATTAAGGGCCCGTTTGGATGTACGTAGAATATAATATTTTCAGATTTAAATAATAGCACAATCAAATATTGTAGAATATAATAGTGCAATATTATAATATTACAACATTGCCGCTATTTGGCCTTTTTTTAAGAATGCTAAAGATTTTAAACTGAGTTTTTTGACAGTTGTTGAACATTATAATATATACTAAAATAAAGTCATCACATATTTGGCGATCAAGTCGCACTGGAAATTACCTTAGGGGTCTCACCCTACAAATGAAAGCTTAATGGATAAGCCATCTTTAAAAAATAGGCCTCATCGGACATTTTTGGCCATTCAATTAAAGGTAATGATTGTCAACCATTCATGCTTCTCTTTCCACCGTTCATTTTTTTTATACAGATGGGTCAAAATATGTGATGAGACTGATTTTTTTACTAATTGTTAATCTGAGATGCCCTTATTTTTGTGATGAGAACTCTTGGCCATCAACTAGTCCGAATGTAGTAAATTGCACCATTGCAAGTGAATATATGTAAATTATCATGCTTGATAAGACCTTTTTGTATACTCATCTTCCTCATGTCAAAATGCAACGAACTACCTATTCTCAAATCTCTGAATTACAGTGAATCAAATCACAAATAGTTCGATTCAAATGGTTTGTGATTTGACGCCCATAGCAACGAATCAGGTAACCATGGCACCATATGCATAAAGAGTGTTATCAAAATAAAAATAAATAAATAAAAGGCTTTCCAAAATAAAGAAAAGAAAAGATGAAAAGAAGACATACGTTTATTGCATGGGAGTAGGTATCAAAGGAGGGGAAAAGAAAATAAGAGGAAGAGGAGGACAAGAGGTATGGGAGGAAGAGGGAAAGAGAAGAAGAAAGAAGAAAAAGGAGGTGTGAAGTTTTACATTAGTGGAGTTTCACAAAGAGGGAATGCCATGAATATCAACATGTGAAATAAAATAATATATCCTTGCAAGATTCTTTCCTACACCATAGGGGTGTAGGGAGAAATCTTTGGATATTTTAATTGAAAAGGAAGTATTCTTTTACTTCCTTAAGTTGCCAAAAAAACCCAATTTTGAAGGCTAAGACAACTTTCTTACAAAATATAAGAATCTTGAACATTCTTGTGCATCCAAACGGGCCCTTGAATTATGTGATTTTTTTTTTATAGTGATGAGGTAGGTTCTATTGATGATAGCAAAAATAATTCGGGCCATATCTCTTGGATTGAGAGCAATTTCATGGTGTTCAAAGAAGCAATAGTCCAAAGCCTTGTCATCATCAGAAGCGGAGTACATTGCGGTTACAACAGCAGTTTGCCAAGCTATTTGGATTAGAAGAGTTTTGAAAGAAATGCAGCAAGTTCTAGAAAATGTGACAACAATTAATTATGATAATCAGGCTAGAATTGCAATGAAAAAGAATCCCCTTTTTCATGCATATAATTGCATCTTGGGACATTTACTTCAAAAATCTCCTTAAATAAGTTAATAACAGCTGAGGACCCTAAATTTTAATAATAACAGCCAAGGACCTCCAGCCCAAAATCCGATTTTCTCATTCCATTTTTGCCCTTGCTAAGTTGATGTCAACATAACCCTAAGAAAAGAAAACGTCATTCATCCCAAATCTACAGTGAAGAAAAGAAAGAGAGGAAAGAGAAGATGGAGAAGAAGAAGATTGACGCCCTACCCATTTTTTCTTAATCACAGTGAAAGGAGAGGAAGGAGAAGAAGGAGATCGACGCCCTAACCATTTTTTCTTAATCACAGGGAAAGGAGAGGAAGGAGAAGAAGGAGATCGACGCCCTACCCATTTTTTCTCAATCATAGTGAAAGGAGAGGAAGGATACGAAGGAGATCGACGCCCTACCCATTTTTTTTTCTCAATCACAGTGAAGAGAAAAGAAGGAGAAGAAGGCTCCACCCCAATCGTTTAAGTCAGAGATCTCCATCCCCATCGTCAGAGATTTGTTTTTCTACTTCGTGTGTGTTGTTGAACACGGGTAGCATGCGAAGGTATATCCTCCGATTGTTGTACTGGTTTTACCATTTGGCTTTTTTTTTTTTTTTGGTAATTATGTTTTGTGAATAACTTATTTCAAGGGACAGATGCATTGTTTCTTTTTCTTTTTAATATGCACTCTTTTTCTTTTACTCTTGTTAAATTGCTAAGCATGCTTTAACCAAAATTTATGCAGGAGCACCATTGTTTAGGCTACAATTGACTACATGTTTTATATGTTCAAACATTTTAACTCCTGGCATTATTAACAGTTTGCGATGAGTTATTTTGTATGAGTCATGGTTATTACACATTTCCATTGCCATTTCAACCTGCTCTATTCTCTTGCACATTGGACAACCGGTGCATGACCATGTTTTCTCCATATGTTCTAAAGACTGAGGATCTAACTTCATTTCTAGTCAAAATCGTAACTAGCATTCAAAATCTAAGCAACAACTGTAAGGTCCGCGACCTTACTGGGTCAATTGGGCCCAATATCAGGCCCGTTGACCCGTTTATTTTTATTATTATTATAATTATTTGTATTTTAGATATTTAAGTGGGTTTAGTCTTTGAGCGAGTTTCTTTTAGTGTTAGGATAGTGTCTGCGAAGTTTCGTTCGATTTCGAGTTCGTTTGATCTTAGCAGGGGGGTAGTTTGCTAATTAGGGAAAATTGAGTGTTTTTCTGGAAAAATTTCTATCACCGTGATTTTGGGTTCGTTAGAAAGGTCTCGTCGCGCTGATCATTTTTGTCTTCTGGCTCGTCGCGATCCGACGATCAGAAACCCTTCTAATGGCCCATTCTTTCGCCGGACCCACTTAAGGGCAAATTAGTCTTTTTCCCTTCCCTCTCTTCTTAATCAGGGATTAGCCCTAATCTTTATTCATCTCTGCAACGAACAAGAGTTACAGCAGCCTTTTCTTCTTCCTCTTCTCTTCTCAAGCCCAGAACTCTACCCGGGAGAGATCACCTCCGCGATCGGAACCGCTTATCTTCTTCCTCTCAATCTTCTCTCTCTCTTGATCCTGGTTTGGGTAAGTTTTACTCACTTTCATCTTTTCAATCGATTCTCTTTGGTTTAGATTTAGGCTTGATCTTAATCTTTTTCTTTCTTTTCTTCTCCGTTGCGTTTTAGATTGCGTTTGGTTGGATTAGATTGTGGGTTTTGCGAAAGAGAGCTTCTCCTCAAGCTTTTCCCAATTTCTAATCATCTCCTTGGTTGAGGCAAGTAGATTGCAATTTATAATTAAGCATGGTGTTTGCTTCTTCATTGATTGTACTGATTTTCTTGTTAGATTTCCCTAATACCAAGCCTGGTTAGGATAGTGATTTTGGATTAGGTTAGATTTGTGGTATGGATTAGATTAATTATTAAATTGGTCCCCTTTTTGATGTTTCTAATGTGTTAGAATGGATGTAAAATTGATGAGAATGGATTTTTGGGAGAGCAGGAGGCTCAATTTCGTGCAGGGTACAGTGTTTGTGCAGGCTAGTTGAACAAACAGGGCAAAAACGGACGTCAGCGGAGGGTTTCTGTCTCCGGGCGTCCAGACGCCAGGTCCCGGGCGTCTGGACGCCAGAACACAGAACCTCTGCGCACCCTTACTGGTTCCGGGCGTCCAGACGCCAGGTTCCGGGCGTCCGGACGCCGGGAACCCGAGGGGTATATAAACATACCATTTTGAAACGCCCGTAACTTTTAATCCGCCCGTCGGAATTTTACATATAATATACCGTTGGAAAGCTCTTGAGATGTAGAATCCAATGGTTCTAGTTTCATCACGATCGGAGGTCGGGAAGTGATGTAAATACTCAAATTATTGACCCAGTCTATATTTTAGTAGAAATGAGACTAGTAACTTAGGTTTGGGCCTTAGATGTTGGAAACCATGAAACTACTATCAGTTGACCATTAATGAGGATTAATTCGTAGCACGTGGCTTGGTGTGCTTCGATTAGGTGTCTAGGTATTCGTGTATTAAACATGGGGTACCCGAATGCGTATGGAACTGAATTAATGGATGCTTAACATGATTGTACACCAAGGGATTTTCTTAGAAGCATCGTTGATCCAATTCCACACGTACTCCGTTAGAACATGTAAAATACATGGATGACACCATTTACCTAGGTTTGGATCGTAATTCCTCCTTGACTTATTTAATCGTATCCGTTGTTATAATTCCTTGTACACTCTCTCTTGGCATAAAACACTTAACTATTTATGAAACATAATCCCTTGTAGAATTAGGACTTGGACTGGACTTAGAGTGTACCTTAGTACCCCGTGTTATGTAATTGATGAACATGACTGGCTAGACTGAAGGGATTATCTTGTGATTGGTTTTGTCGTGTATTGATTTGAATGAGATAATCCCTACGAACATGTCTTGCAAATTGAGCTAGCCAGACTTGCTTGTCTTGGTCTATTCTCGTGTCAACACCACATTATTATTATTATTATTTGCATATCATGGCCAGCTGCAGTTGGGGGTTTATTGATGGGCCGGTTACTCGGACATCGGGGTGGGCAGTCGGCTTTGGACGGCGTCCATGGCGTTGAATAGTTGGGAGCGGGCTAGGACCGTGCTACTATTCCCAGGACCGGGAGCTGGGATCCCCCTGGAGCCGGACTTTGGTATCAGTAGTCTGGATAGGATTGTTACTGGTACCCCGTGAGGTGGCTAGGACATCCACGGAGTCTCCCTCTTGTGCATTGCATTATATTGGTAGTGGTGATTGTTAGTATTGCTAGGATTTCTATTTATGATCCTGATGGTTATTTACTCATGCTGCATGCCTAGTATTGTTCCTTGTATTCTCTTGATTATTATACCTGTCATTACTCTTATACTTGATGCATGTCATGATTATTTATATATTGCTTATCTATTGCTCAACATGTCGTTGACTCTATCCTTTGGTGTGCAGACTCCTCAGGTGAGTACTATTACGAGGAGCAATCAGGTGAGGAGATCCCAGAGGATCTCCAACCGGTTGAGGAGGAACGAGAGTGGCGTGCCGATGACGTAGAGTAGCGTCATTGATCCTGGCACGGGAGAGATTCATGGGGACCTCATTAGATTCTTTTATTTCTTCATTTATTATTTTATCGTTGGACCTTTCATTTATTGACATCATGTTCTTTTAAAAGGCCTTGGTTATTGGGGTGGCCTTTGTTAATACTTTAATTCCTTGGTTAGTTTTATTATTTCTTTGTGCAACTTCAATTATTAATGAGATTTATTATGCATTGCCTTGAAATTCAATGTGCCTCAAATTGTATGAATTCCGCAGTTTATATTACTTGAGGTTTGAAATATTATATCCTCACAGCGGACTTACGATCCTTGGGCCTAAAGGACAAAATTTTTAATTAGTCCTAAATTTCACTCTCCGGATCCGGTTTATTCTCTAATCGGGTTCGGGGGACGTGACAACAACCCTCCGCTTTAATATGGTATAATTGGAATTCCTCTTGGGAATTTTCTATTTTCATGTAGTCCAATATCTGGGAGTTATCCCTGATGACCATGACCAATGCTCCTCGCACCTACCATAACTCTAGCTGATCTTCTTGGTTTGACTATTTCTTTTTTGTCTAATAGCTACCATCTAGCCACTAAATTCCTTTTTGGGGCATGATTCTAGGAGTGTCTTTCAGTTTATTTTATTTTTTACCTGATCTCTTTTGCTATGAATTAGTGTATACTAACAACTCCAGAACATAGATTCCCCTTTGTAAATATTGATTCTTCATCAACAAGTTATGCATGAAAATACTTGGAAATGAGATTTTTCACACTTGCAGGGGTAACTCCCTTATGCAGGGACTATATATAAAAGCTCAACTTCCGTGAATAATCTAGCTTTCTATGGTTTTTGGACTAATTGCCCTTGTTGTGATTGGTGATTATGTCCCAACTTTATAATCTTACTTGCCCAGTTGCCTGGGTATTGATATCTCAAGGTATGGCCTCTTCAATGTGGAGTACTTTTAGTTCGAAGTCTTTTAACCTGTAGATTACATGAAGGGGTGCTAGGTTTCATTTTAGCGAGGTGAATAATCATTTTCTATCAAAAAGGAAGGAAGGTTTTAAACCGTCACTACTCTCTTGTTTATGTTGGGAGTAGGGGTGCTCATGTACCATGCCGGCCAAAGTGAGAATTGGGGCCAGCCCGCCTTGGTCCGGGCTTAGCCTTAAGTTTAGGTACTCGGGTTGGGCATGGACATAAAATTTGGGCGCATTAAATATATGGACCGGACTTGGATTGAGTGGTAGAAACCCTAAAGCCTGGCCTGAACCGAGTGAGAGGCACTGTTCAAGAAAAAACAACAATTTCTTGTTGGAAGGAGGAGATGAACACATGTACTCTCACACACAAACAAGCATCCTAACTAGATGAGCTACAAGTTGAATCAGTTAATGTTTGTCCTTTTTTTCTAAAATATAATAACTAGACGAGCTGGGGCTTAACCTATTTTAGGTGGGCGGGCTTAGGCCAGGTACTTATGGCCCAAGTAGGGCTTGGGCTTGTGGTTTAAAATCCAAGCCGGGCCTAGATATTACTCACCTTCGCCCAACCCTCCCATGAACAGTACCCCTAGTTGGGAGAAATAAAGGTGAAATGCCCATTTATGGAATGTTTGTTTTCATAAAACGACTAAACAATATTAGCGACAAGTAATGTATTTTAGATGTAAGGGGTTAAGACTTAAGAGTCAAAACTATTATAATATGAGATCATCTGGTACTATCTTATGCTTCAAAGTTTTCGTAACTGTATCTCCTTGAGACTTTCCTAACTGTATCATGTATCTCTTATGCTTTAAATACTTGTATCTCCTTAAGACTTTTCTAACTATATCTTGTTTTTCATGTAGATTATTTGGCTGAACGACTGCTTCGCCGAGTTTGGATGGGAGGACCCTAAAAGTTGGACAAGGCACCATGTTGAAGACACACCAATACAAGATAATTCAAACAATTGTGGAATTTTTGTAATGGGATTTGTAGAGCATCCTGTCCTTAACCGAAATATTTCTTTCACTCAATAGGACATGATGTACTACAAGTGCAAATTAGTTGTCGACCTCTACATCAAGCAGCGTGAAATGTATGAGAAAAGATTGAGATCTTCTGTGTGAGTCAAGTGTTTTGAGTCATGGTTTGAGTGGAGAAGAAGGTGTTAAAACGTTGAGGACTCTTGTGTGATTTAGATTATTTGATAGAACTATTTTTGTTAATGTATATGATTTTGAATGTTGAATCTAATTGAAAGTTACTTTTTTTTTTTGGTAATAATGATGAAAATTGCTAAAAAAGTTGTTAATGAGAAATACAATATACTATTGTAGCATAGCTTCAACAGATGAGAACTTGTAATGCCAGGTTGATGTTGACAAAAATAGATGTTGATATGAATGTTTTTCGAAGGTGAGGATGGTCAATGTGATAGGGTATTTTGAAAAACTTGTAAATATGGGTGGTGAATGTGTATTTTGGAGCTTCTAAATGCTTTCACTCAACAAGTTAATTTTTTGTTGTATATGTGGCAAGATGAAAATTGCCGAATAGGTTATTTTATGTTGACGTCGACGAATCTTGTATCGACGTCAACAAATTCACAAGGTCACTTATAGTGCTAACTGGGCATTTTTGTTGATGTCAACAAAAATACAGGGTCACTCTTAGTTCTAACTGAGAGTTTTTGTTGACGTCAACACAAGTTTATGTTAACGTCGGCGAATCTTGTGTCGACGTCAACAAAAACGCAGGGTCACTCTTAGGGCTAACTGGGAGTTTTTGTTGACGTCAACACAAGTTTATATTGACATCGACGAATCTTGTGTTGACGTCAACAAAAACTCAGGGTCACTCATAGTGCTACCTGGGCGTTTGTGTCGATGTCAACAAAAGTTTATGTTGATGTCAACAAAGCTTTTGTTGACGTCAACAAATTCACATGGTGACTTATAGTGCTAACTGGGCGTTTGTGTCGACGTCAACAAAAGTTTATGTTGATATCGACAAATTTTGTGTCGATGTCAACAAATCCTATTTTTAAAACATGTTCTGTACAAGGATATTTCCAATGTTGTGAACTAATAATTTTGGTGGTACGACAAAACTCCTACGTCAAATGCACATTTAAGCCAATCACATTTTTCAGAAATTGTTGCATATCCGACCATCATCATAGAAAGCATTTGGGAGATACATTAATAATACACTCTTTGTTAAAACTTGGGGTCATCAACCAGATTTATCGAAAATAAATAATCAACCAAAAACATAAAAGTAAGAAGGACATTAGTATCCAAATTGATTTACTACAAAAAGAGAACATTTATGCTCCTTTACAACCTTCTAAATAAGATGAGGCTCCACCATTACAAAAAGACATGGTGCCATATTTACAATTTCAAATTGACCCTCCTTTACAAAAAGTAGCAAAATAACTTCAACTCCACCATTACAAAAAAACATGGTGCCACATTCACAATTTCAAATGGCCCTCTTTTATAAAAAGTAGCAAAAGAACTTCAAGTCCACTATTACAAAAAAAACATGGTGCCACATTCACAATCTCAAATGGCCATCCTTTACAAAAAGTAGCAAAAGAACTTCAACTCCACCTTTACAAAAAAACATGGTGCCACATTGACAAAAAGTCCTTCGATAGTCCTTTACAAAAAGTAGTAAGAGAACATCAGCTCTACCATTGCAAAAAGAAATGGCTCTGCTATTACCAAAAGATAAGAGCCATAGTTTGTTGTTTAGTGATCAAGGCTGATGTCGCTTCTTTGTGTGCCATCCCCATGGTTGGTTTTGAGCATGAATGATTTGGATGTATGTCCGGATTTGAAATTGTGGACCTGAATCCACAATAGAAGCATGTACACGCCACGAACATGTTTCATTGCCACACCGTGTAGTAACCTTGTAGTTGTTAATCTTCAGACGCTTCAACACAAAATTCTTGTACATTGCAAATTTTGCAAAAAAATTTCTAAATGTATCACGATATAGAAACACTTGCCCTTTCCACAACTCATGCGCAGTACTCTCCAGTAACTCGCTGCTGAAATCGTCAATGGGTACAAGAGTGTTTGGCATGTTAGTATGTTTAATAACATTCGACGGTTCCGCATGAGATCCCAAATCATCTTGCATTTTTTCCCCTAATGGAGGACCATCATTAACAACCTCTCGCAAAAAATCTTCCGATGACAAGTGATTGGGCGAAAAGGAAAAAATGGCTTCAATGTCTTCCTCTGACATCCTGTAGACATTGCAAAAATAAAATAAAATAAAACCATGTCATAAAAAAAGCAATTGAAGCCATTATTTCAGAAAATCAATAATAAAACCACGTCATGTAGACATTAAGCAATCCATAGAGCTAAATTTTAAAAAAAAATATTTTATGACAGTTTTTATATGTATATTTCAATCAATTAGTTACAATGATCCATTAAACTAGTTATCTAAGCTTTCTGCAAGCTCCTTTAACTATGACTTGTGCTTTATTTGAGCAAGATTCACTAAATTGAAGTTGTTTATTGATGCAAGAATGAATGAATTATGCAATCCTAAAATGAAACTAATGCAATTCTAAAAATATCAAACTCTTAGAATGAATGCATGAATTTTGAAGTTTGCAATACTGTGTTACAGGCCCAACTTTTTGAACTTGAACGATTGACCTAATTGAAAGTCCAAGATCAAATCCTAGAGGGGGGGGGGGGGGGGGGGGGGGTGAATAGGGTGAGCTCAAATAACTAGACCAATTTTAATTCACTTTGCTTTTAAATCTCTTATGCTTTGAAGAAGAATAATAGAATCAAACAAGAGAGCAACATCCATGAAAAGTAAGCATAAAGACCATTACCATAATACAAGCATTTATAGTGGTTCGGCCAACATGCCTACATCCACTCCCGGTGTCCCTACCGGATTTTCACTAACTCAAACTAAGGTTTAGGTTCACCTTCAACCTTACAAATACATCACTATGCTTTTCCAAGGCTAAGCATAAACCTTTACAACACTATCCATGCTTTTCAAGGCTAAGCACCAACCTTTACAACAAGAAGATTTTCTCTTAAGAAAAATGCCTATGAATGCATGGATTAAGAGAACAATGTAAGTGCAAATGAGTGCCTCTAAATAGGCTAAATAGAAAATAAAATCTCAACTTCTAGAAGCATGCATATGAATGACAAAATCTATGAATAATGCATATACTAGAAATCACTCTATCTCTTTTTAGAAAGATGAAACTTTAAATTGATGCAAAGCTGATAATCATATGTATCAGAAAGAGTTGTTTGACAAGCACATGAATTTTTTAAAGTGAACTAACTTGTTTTTAAAGAAAATAAACTTAAGTCTAATAAGTTAGTTTTGAAACAAGAAAACAATTTCATGTGAAACAAAAACTATATGTTGGATTCATAAAGCTATGATATTTCAAAGTTCAAAGCATGTTATGAAACACAACACTTCAAAAGGTAAGCATCTATTTAATCATGCATTGAAGAAAAACAAAGATAAAGAGACAAAGCATGATTTTAAAAGACTTAGGATAAAGGAAGCACACCCATTAGAAGATCAAAGGTTGAATCAATGGAATAGCTTCATAATCCCTTCAATAATACTCTAGAAAAGTTGTAAGTCCTTGGCCTCAAAAGTCCTTGAAAGTTCAGCAATTTTTTCCAAACAAAAAGCCACTTTTTATAAAGAAAAAGTTCCCAACGGCTAGTGCCCGGTCGACCTGGTACAGGGCCGGGTCGACCGGGTACACACAACGGCTATAAAAATGCCTGTTGGTGGAGTTTACAACTCAAAATCCCTGTCGACCAGCAGTGTGACCGGTCGACCGGCCACACAGGCAGGTCGACCTAAAGACTGGCCAGAAATTCTGAAATTTCAAAAACTTGCAACTATGAGGGCATCTTTCCAGGGGACTTTGAGGCACATTAACCAAGCTTGAATCATGATTTAAAATATGATGATAAAGAGAATTTTAAAAGCATGAAACATTTAAACCAAAGAAAGGATTTGAAAGATAAAGCATTTGGAAAGCTTGAATAGATTTGAGCTTAAGGTTTAAACATATGGAAGATTGAAAACTGAACTCAAACCTTTGTGAACATAAGAGACAAACTGATTTGAAAACCATGCATAACATATGATAAAAACAAAGATTATGAAAGAGAAATATGCATGGAGATCTTAAGAATAAGAACATGAAAGAATGAGAGGTCAAGCTATGAAAATGAATGCATCCTATCAAATTGCAACAAAACAAAAACTCTAACACTAATATGACTTAATTCTAAATCCCATGGCTGGATTTGAATCTTCAATGATGAATGAACACAAAAAAGAAAAAAGAAGTGAAAAATCCATGCTAACGAAAAAGATATGCATGTCTAGAAATGCCTACCTGACCATGTTTTGCTACAGAAAATCTGCATGGTGTGACTGATTAGCCATGTTTAGGCTATTGGAAACTCAGCTTCCCGAAATTGTTCTTAGCCAAAATTCTGGGGTTCCAAAGTAAATTTATCAATGTTTAGCTCCCCAAAGATTTCAGGAAAATAACATGTTTTGACTTATCTTGAACCGTGCTATTTTTGTCATAGAACCATGCTGAATATGTTGAAACCAGTGCAGATTTCTCTACCGTGCTAATGTCCACCAAGTTGTCGATTTCATCTGTGATTTCACATGCTAATGTCTTCTTTTTCTCTTTAAAAAACAATCAAATATCAAATTTCCTATTCTGTAACCACCCCTGCGCACAGAACCTATTCGACAAAAGTGCATAGAGAAGAGGGTTGCAAGTTGTTGTGGTCTAGAAGGGTATTATTCAACAAGAGAAATTTGATAATGGAAACTGAAGAAAAACCAAAAAGAAGATTCGGTGAAAAGAACAAAGCAATAGATTATAGAAGTAGGTGGATGAAAAACAATCACAAAATAGATGGATGAAAGACAGTCACACACTAAAAAAATCCAAGATTCAGAGCAATAACGCAAACTGATGAAAAAATATGAATCAAATATGCAAGGAAACTAGAAAAAAACTTGCAATCCCTCAAAACCCAAGAAAGCAAAATACATGCATATCAATAACTCCATGCTGAATTCTAAAGTTCAACGAAATGAAACTGTTGGAGGTTTCTTACCTTGAGATTTGAGGATTTTGATGCAGAGGAAAAGAGGGGGACGAGCAGGAGAGATGGTGATGTGGGGTTCGAGATGGGCATTCTTCTCCTTCCTCTCCTTTCACATGGGTGGGGCATCGACCTCCTTCTTCTCCTTTCACTGTGATTGAGAAAAAATGGATAGGGCGTCGATCTCCTTCTTCTCCTTCCTCTCTTTCTTCTCTTCACTGTAGATTTGGGATGAAGGACGTTTTCTTTTCTTAGGGTTATGTCGACATCAACTTACCAAGGGAAAAAATGGAATGAAAAAAAAAAGGATTTTGGGCAAGAGGTCCTTGGCTGTTATTATTAAAATTTAGGGTCCTCAGCTGTTATTAAACTATTTAAGGGGATTTTTGAAGTGAATGTCCCTTGCATCTTTGTAGTGGGCAATTGCTTCACTTTAGTAACTAGATGTTACAATAGGTAGTGATCATTTAGAAGCATTTACAAATATGAAACGTACACATAGGGAATTGGGCATTTAGAATACTTACTACAATGGTGTAGTGGGCATTTACATAGTATGTAGATCTTGTCCTCCATTTAAGCATAATCTTGTAATGCATTTTGATATAGTAATCAATATGATTTTATCTCCATCCAGTTATCTGTGTATGTTTGTGCTATGTGGTTGTGATTAGTTTTGAGAAATCCTTAATTATCTCAAACTAACTGTTGAGAAAATAATGAGAACAGCTACTAGCTTTGTGTTCATGTTATCATTCGATAAGGAGCCGATGTGCATGTCATGATTTTATTAATTTTGATTTTTATCCCATTGTTTCTTTATGTATGTATAGAACAACCCTCTAAGCTCAAGCTATTCATGTTCAAAGATTTACTAAGTAATATACAAGTTATAGGTAGAAGGGATGGCCCGGTCAAGTTAAAACCAAAAGCTTAAAGTTGCTTCAGAAAAGTCCAAAAACCCATACCCACCTAGGTCCATGAAGCCAATTCTTTTCCCTGTTTATGTTGATCGTAATTTTATTTATCTCAATATAATTCATACAGAAACCCATATCCTCCTTGAACCCTACCAACTGACTACCAAAACTAACACCTCATAGGAAGAGTTCATATTTTAAAATAATTCTATATTTTTTCCATTTCAATATAATTTATACAAATCATATCATATTTTATATTTCTTATATATCCTTAAATTCTTATATTTTTCTATTTGTGAATTATATTGCTTGTACTTAGCACGAGAATGTTTTGCTAGTTTCTAATGATACATATTCATTGATTTGGTATTTTATATATCTCCATATATTAATTTATTGAACACACATTAAGGTGAGTTTGAGTTGAACCCATGTTTGTTAAGGTATATAAATCTTGAACTGAGTCAAGCTTAAGCTAAACTAAGCTCGTTTGGCTTGTATTTTATTTGAGTCAAGTTTTGGTTCATCTCAAATTCAATTAAATACTTCTTGGCCTCACCTAAGCACACTCAGCTTGTAGTTTATTTGATCGAGCCAATTTTCAGTTTATCTTAAATTTAGTTAAATGCTTTGCAACAGAGCTTGAAATCAAGTCATAAAGCTTAAAAGCTTAGGCAAATAAAGTCCAACCAAGGCCAGGTACATTTAGGGGACATTTGGTAAGCATCCATGGTAGGGAGGGGATTCTATGCTCCAGATGATTCCTTTATTCCAATGGAATCAAGCCATCCTCTATCATGATTTTTCCAAGTTTGGCAAAAGAGAGGAATCCCATGAAGGATCTAGAGATTTCGAAAGTTTCGCATAATTCATAAAGGATCAGCGGCTGAGTTGTCAATATATGGTTATGTAGAGCTTTTTGAAAGGATTTGAACGGTTCTGATCATGGAAAGGAGGTCCACAGAGATTAAAAAAAAAAGATTTAAAGAATGTACTTTTTTTGGGGGGTAAATATCTCAAAATCTAAGAGGGATCAACGGTTGAAAATTCATCCCCTAGCTGTGTCTAGCCTCCTCTAAATTATTGACGGTTTAGATAATTATTTTGAGGCCCATAATAGTGAAAAAATTGGAAAAAAGGGACTATCAAAACAATAACGTTAGTATACACCATAAGTGATCGACAGTTGAGCATTTTTTGTCAATATCTCATGATCTGTGATGAATCATGCTCTCAAATTTAATCCCATAACCGTTTGGGTCTCCTGATCACATCTAACGGCTTGGATTTTTCAAAAGGGACCCACAAATGTCCAGATCTATGGATCCAACGGTCTGGACATTTTCATAAATATCTGAGAATGTAAGATGATTTTACGGCTGATATTTGAGATATGAGCCCTTTTGGACATTCTAAACATGATGACCGGTTCAGATCATCATTATGGGACCCCCAAAAAAAAAAAAAAAAAAATCCAAAGCAGGCGGTAGTTCCACAAATGACGCCCACATTACCATAGCTCCGCAAATTCGACATGAGATGATTCCTTTGTTCCGATGGGGGGAGGTCTAATCCCCATAATACTCAATCCCATAGATGCAAGGAATCCACATGACACTATTCATGTATATACCAAACATGGATTTTCCGCAAATTAGCGAAAAATCACTTGGGATTCCTCTCGGTGGATGATTACCAAACGTCCCCTTAGTCTGATATGCCACCTAAAAAGTAATTTATCATGCTACAATCACAAAGAAAAAGAACACGGTTTGAACTTGGAAGTATTATTCTCTTAACATTGTTCCAGTTGAGCAAATAATAATAACAACTACAACAACGCTAAGATCAATTTAGCTCATTGACAGCCCAAAGCTTTTGAGGCTCAACCATCCAAAAAATATACAATTTGGACCTATTTGGTCCAAGCCTTGTCCTTTATTATTGCAAGTAAGTTTGGACATGGGGTTGTCGAAGGGCCTGGCTAGGGTCGGGTTGAGGTGTGTTCAAGTGTAACTCATTTATAATAGGGCCTCGAAATTAGGCCCCGCAGTGCCTACCGACCAATATGTCTAGCTCAAGTTCAGTCGTCGGGAAAAATGTCAACCTCAAGCCAAAGACTAGGCCCAATTGTTTAAATTAGTAAACATTAAATTATTTCTATATAACTGCGTAAATTAAATTCATTTAACCACATAGCATAACTTGTTTAAGTTTTGACATGAAAAATATGAATAATCCCATTAACTCAATATTTTGTTTTTGTGAGCCTGAAATCTTTAGTTTGTTGCGATGGATTTAGATCATTATATCTAATTGTAAACGTGATAAGCTCCATGATTAATACTATGAGTTGTCTTGTCGATACTTGAGATTTATCTATGAATTTTTTATATTCAATCAATGCAAGATTCCCGTTGGAGAAAAAACCCCCCACATATGAGTCCGGATCCTCTAAGGATTTCCCCTACGGTGACCATGAGTGGACTAATCAAAGTCCACCACGTCAACGCGGGCAGCTAGCTAGGCACACAGACAACTTGCCATACATCCGGGCAGGGGTTGCCCATGGTGACGTGGCGGACCGTGATTGGTCTACTCACGGTCACCGTGGGGAAAATCCTCATATGATCCCGATTCCCTACATATATGTTAAAAATATGGTAGGTCATAAAATGGGCTAGGGCTGGGTTAAGCGATTGGCTTTCATGTCAAAGCTGATGCCCAACCATCATGCAAATGGGCTTTGCTTTTTTGGATTGTCCCTAGTCCAAGGGCCTAAAAAGAACATGTTCAAGAGGGCCCGACTCAATGGCTTTACACGCTACCCCAAACCATTGCCAATCTTATATAGTATAACACAACCAATGCTTGGTAGCACCATTGGTTGGGCTATTCCGTAACCACCCGGAGGTCTCAGTATCGAAGTTTACCAATGCGTTGGGACACAGGCTATTCTAGCCCGACGTACTCGGTGAGTGGAAACAGGGGGAGGCCACCACCTTAGGGAATTTAGTCAGGTGCTCCAAGAGACTTTGGATACCCACGGTTAGCAATATATATATATATATATATAGGGGAATGTTCATATGCATCTATCCCTCACCATAGGGTGAGGGATGCTTCCATAAATGGGGGGTTTCAAGTACACCCTATGTACCTGAAATCCTCCTTTTGTACTTGAAACTCCCCATTTATGGAAATATCCCTCACCCTATGGTGAGGGATAGATGCATATGAACATTTCCCATATATATATATATATATATATATATATATATATGAGCAAGACTCTCCTAAGCTCAAGCTTAGGAAAAATCAAGCTTAGAAAATTTTTTCGTAAGCTCATGCTTGTGGGGCCTTCATTTGGTCCATCCAAATCGACCAAACACATGACTTCCCTAAATTGCATATATCCACTAACTTTTGGTCAAATCCGAATTTACTGGACCGTTGGATCTACTATGTATCAATCCAAATGGACCGTTGACCGTTAAGCTTTTGGGCCTATATGGAGATGATAGAAATCACGTTTGGGGCTGATTTTTTGTAGAGAGGAAGATCTCAGGGAGTCCTTGAAATCCCTCCAACCCCATCCCCATGTGGGTCCCCAGGTGGGCCCCACCACATACTTGAGCTTACCTTATCCTAAGCTTGAGCTTAGGAGAGCTGACCCATATATATATATATATATATATAGAATAACATGATTAATGTATTTAATTAACAATGCGAAAGATTGTGCTAATCATATCATCTATCATTTGCTCAATCTTATGATAAGACGAACCCATATTAGAGTATAATCTGAGATACATCATTGACAAAGATAACATTCATTTTGAACCGTCTAAATTATTAACACATCCATCTATAATCTAATTTTGACTTTAGATCCCCTTACAATGAAAATGGATCTGGATCCTCCGTTTGGTCCAAACAGATTTCCCCCTATTGGGACATATCAGGGGGTACCACACGGGAGAGATGTGCCACATGGAGGATGTGCCACATGGAGAAAAGGATATTTTTTTAATTCATAGATGTGCCACATGGAGGAAAGGATATTTTTTTAATTCATGGATGAGCATCTCTCCCATGTGGCCCCCATGATCGGTCAAAACAGGTTTCCCTGTTTGGTCCAATGACGGGATCCGTTTCCAATGAGGATACATCTAGGTGATATTTAGAAGGGAAATTACTGAGTTGCCCTCCATAATAATGAATGCAAGCTATCAAAAGGAGGGTAGTTTCGTCCAAACGAAACTTTTTAAAAACAAATGGCGCGGTCTCCGTCTCTATATATATCTAGAGATGGTGTGTGACCAACTATGCATCCTTCATTCATGTAAGAAAGCAACAATCTCTGCATTATATCCTCTCACGATCTGAGTTCTGACGAAGCTCTTGCAAGAAAGCATCAACTCCATTCTCATTTTGTAAGGTACAGGCACAAACCCTAGTTCTTATTTTTTGTTTTTTCTTCTAAATCTATTTCTGTAGCTCCATGTCTGTCTCTCTGTTGCCATCTATGACATTTTGAGTTCATGAAATCGCTTTAAGTTCTAGGATTCTTGGGTTTTATGGTTTGTGCCATTTCAAGGCTCTTATAACTCTGAATTCTCTTTTATTTGGAGTTTTGGCGTTTTGGTTTCTCCAGTTTGAAGTTTTAGATTGAGTGTCTGCAACCCGAGATTTTGGGGAATTAGGGGGTTTCTTGGATTGTTTTCGTGTTGCAATTTGAAAATTTTGGACATTTGAGGTTCCAGTTATTTCTTGGTGAATTCTGGGGGAGCTTAGGTTTTTTGGGGTTGGTGATTTAGGTTTTCTTTCTTCTCTCTATAGATTTATTTATATCTTCTTCAATTCCAATTCTAATTGCGTCGGGTGTGGTTGGGTTTTGAGAATAGTAGTTGGGTTGGGTTAGTGTTGATGGTTTCCACTCACGATGTGTGGGGTTGAATAGAATAGGTATCTGTTGGGGCTTTTAATGGGTTCTATTCATCTTTTCCTGTTTCCAATCTCATCTCATTTGATTGAATTGAATGAATATTTTTCTTGTTGGATTTTTGAATTCTTCGTTCTACCATGTGTTGGGCTGAATAGGTATCTGTTGGGGCTTTTAAAGGGTTCCTTTTATAATTTATTTAAAAATATATTGTTCAAGAAATCCAAGCTTCTCTTTTAAGAAATCTTTTGTAACACCTAACAAGAAAAAGTATAAAATCGAGAACATTTTTTTATGTTTTCTTGTTAGGTGTTACACCCCAACCCGAGTTAATCGAGCTTAACTTTAATTAATCACGATTAATGCATCTTAAGCATGATTAGTCAATTTAATAGTGATTAATGATTGTAACGGATCAGATTAGTCTTGAATGAATGAATTAAGCGTAATGAATGAATTTGGAAGAGATTGGCTTAATCGAGTTGAATTTAGACTCAAATTAGTGAGATGAAAGACTTTTTCGTAAATACGAAATTATGTGTATTTCGTTGAATGTGGTGGAAATTGATACTATCAGGTGTATCTCAATGGGTACAATGATTTTCATAAGATACACATTTCCATTGGACTTAAAGTGAGTCAAGTGGGTCTTGAGTTGACTCATATTATAAATATATTGAGACTATAGGGCTTATGTGCAAAACTTGTATTCCATAAGGCTCTACATGAACCCCAGAAGATGTTCAGTCGGTGAGTTCTTAGCAACAGTGAGAAAGAGAGAGGTTGAGAGCTGCTCTTCTTCATTTCTTCTTTTTGTGATCACTTGTGATCAGATTTGAGGTTTTCAAATGATTTCTTCTTCAATTTCAAGAGAAGGATCATCTTCTTCACTAAGGTGTTTAGAGTTCTTGGAGTACGTTTGAGGGAAATCTCAAATTTCCATTGACCAAACTGTCAAGTGAGTAGTTGAGACTCTTTGTTAGATTTACAAGTGTTCATATGTGATTAGAATTAATGTTTGTCATAGATAGTTCATAAAGGATTCGTTTTGGAATTGTTACATGGTGTTAGGGTTTCAATTGGGTGGTTTATACCAAATCAACCTCAAGGAAAAAGGGGTTTTGTGTCAAATTGCAACTAGAGGCAAGTATAAATAATGATTTGTGTTTAGTATGGTGTTTCTTGAGCTTTATTGTTACTTGGTTTACACCTTATGTTTAGAATGTTATTTGAGTTGTAGATTGTTTAAATGGATTGCATGATGAATATAAGTGTGATTTTGATGTGTATGGAGATGGTTATTGATGGGGAACAGGAGGTTCCATTTTTTACTATGCAGGTTATGAAATGAATGTAGAGAAAGAGGAAAGAAAAAGATCGGTTTCAGGTTCTGCAACTGGATTCGTTGCAGGTCCGATCGATCGGACTGTCACTTAACTGTGACAAAATTCGGACCGATCGATCGGACCGTAGTTTGAGTCCAGTGAAAATTGGTCATCTTTTAAGTTAGATTTTGGTTTAGGATCATAAATGGACTATGAAAATTAGTTTAACGACTAATTCTAGTACGGTTAGTGAATAAGGACTTTATTACTATTCTATAAAATATGATCTTTGGATTTGATCCAAAGAAAAGTGTATGTTAACCAAGGTAATGATTATAACTCAATGGTACGATTAGCTTTCAAAACTAATTGATAATACGTTGATAAATTTGTACGGAGTTATTATAAATGAAGAATGTCTTCCTGAATTTGAAAGACAAAGCGTATTGATCATCTCAAGACTCATCTCAAGGCTAAGAGTGTTGTTTTACCACCATGGATGTTGATTAAGGGATTTTAATGTACAAAATTCACATAAACTGTGATGTGGTTAGTGAATAAGGACTTTATTACTATTCTATAAAATATGATCTTTGGATTTGATCCAAAGAAAAGTGTATGTTAACCAAGGTAATGATTATAACTCAATGGTACGATTAGCTTTCAAAACTAATTGATAATACGTTGATAAATTTGTACGGAGTTATTATAAATGAAGAATGTCTTCCTGAATTTGAAAGACAAAGCGTATTGATCATCTCAAGACTCATCTCAAGGCTAAGAGTGTTGTTTTACCACCATGGATGTTGATTAAGGGATTTTAATGTACAAAATTCACATAAACTGGATTGTCATAAAAAATAGCATGTACATTAAATAACTGATGATTACATCCTAATGGTTGGTATTAGATAATGGAACATTGATTTCTGTCCAAGTTGAATTGTAAATCAAAATTAAATTGAATCCGTTAATTGGAATGGAATGGAATTGTTATATTGTTACTGTTGAATATGGCACTACATGGTGATTTCTGTAAGCTCATTGAAGTTGTATCTGCTGCAGCAGAGTATTTGGGGTGCTCCGGAACTCCGTGGTGATATCAGTTGTCCCTGGCCTGGACTCTGATAAGTCCCACAAGATATGAATCCTTCTGTGTGGAAGATGGAAACACTTCCTATTATGGAAGATGGAATATAAATTGAAATTGAAATACTAATGTAGTTTGCCAAATATAAGACTCCTATTGATTGTGAATGAGAATTGTATTGTCTAATCATGAGTTAGATGAATGAAATGTGTAATTAACATGTTTAGTCATAAGATTGTTTATACATTGCTGAATTGTCAAATTCATATTGTTATTGATGGCATTACAGGCACAGTTGCTCATGCCGGTCCTTCTGATGCCACAGTGCCGCTGGAGACGTCCATTATGGTTCATCCAGGAGGATTAGTGGAATGGAAATGATAGGAAACAAATGAGAGTTTGAAAGAGAAAACTTTATTGTAAATAGAATGACATTTTACACTGTTAATCCTTGCATTGTATATAAATATGCAAGTGATTAGTTTGTTCATAATGTAAATGATTTTGTGTATTACTCAAGCAATGTTTATTTGTTATTTCCGCATAATGTATTTTTGGTATCCCTTGTGAATTTTATGTGTTGAGATTCACGGGAGTAAGTATGCGACGCGACTCGAGGTTATCTCGGATTAATTATAATCTCGGGCTCGGGTCGTGTCATTAGGCTTGTTTTCCTACGAAATTTCTTTTCTCTGTTGATTGATCCCCAAGAGTCATTCGTTGCGTGATCTGGCAATTTGAGGGTCTTGATTTTGAAGATGAGCAGGTTTCAATAACCTGTGTTGATTAATCCTACTCTCTCTCAAAATACAATTGTCTGAAATGTCGTGGGAGAATCAGCTAGCTATCAGTTACTGCTGCTGCTTCTTATGTCTCTTTGATTTGAAAGATTGAGATTTAAGTGTAATATTTATTTAGGTGTTTCATTTTAGATGAAGGAAATTTGGAAGTGAAAAGCAGTTTTTTTGTAGTGTATGTACAATGGATCTGTGTTTATCTTTCCTTCAACTCCTCTTGACCTGAGTCTTTAGGTTTTTCTTCCAAGGGAAGTTCTATTAGATAATTTCTTCTTTTGGAACCATGGATTGCTATTTGAATCCAATAAGATGTGGCATTACTGTTTAGTTTTATGATTTTATTGTTTTTTGCTTGGTTTTGGAGCTGGCCATTAGTTTGAAGCCTCATATATAGTTGTCTTCAGAATCTTAATGTAGTCTTCTGTGTCACTTCTTTTAAGAGGAACATATATACTATTAATGGCTGAGATTAAATACGGGCAGGATTGATGCAACCTTGAGTGGTGAGTTTTGCCTCTTTGGCCTCTCGGGCTTCATTTCAAGCTTGATTTTGAATGTTGGCTTGATCGAGGTATTTGAGCACTGGCTCCGGCTTGCCCCATATATAATTTGGGTTGGGTCAATACCTGATTTTGGAAAGACGAATCACAATTTTACTTATTAATACTTTAATCAAAATTTTATTTAATTAGTCAATGATCAATATTGGAATAGCTAAAACCTGTATGTCATAACTTAGAGTGGTTTGAATCGTTTAAAGTTGGGTGACGAGGGATGCCAAATGGGCCGGGCCAACCTGTGACGGTATGGCCCAGCCCGCTAGTCAACGGCCTACGACAAGGCATGGCCCGTGCCACGCGCCATGCTGGTCCGAGGGATGTGGCACGACTGGCTTGTTTTGACACGGCAGGCGATGGGCCGACCTGTCCACAACGGTCGCCCCGCAGGCACCATAATTATTAATTTCGTTTTGTTTCGGCTGAAATGGCCGAACTTTTTCGTTTCGGTCAAGTGGCTGAAACGAAATTTTGGCCAAAACTTTTTGGTTTGAATTTCGGTCAATCTCGGCCGAAATTCGAGATTTTGGCTGAAATGTGACTTTTCGGCTGAAATGAAATTTTACATAATTAATTTTTTTTACTCTTTTTACACATATATATTTTGTACTTCTTATATTTTCACTAAATATAATTCCAAAAAAATTACTATAATGGATTAAATCTATATTTAATACTTTTTCTATTTTTTACTTATACATGTATATATATTATGTTATATTTTCCTTGAAATGTAATTTCGAAAAGTTTCGCTGAAATCCCGAATTGGCCGAAACTTTTCATTTTGTAGGTTAGAGCGAAATGAGGTCTGAAATAATATTAACAACTATGGCAGGCACTTCCTCTTTTCTAATCTAAATTTTCACAATTCAGTTGGGTAATGTACCAATAGACATCCTACAAACCAGATAATTAATGAGCTTGGTGGTTACAGGCCGGCCGGTCGGGGCCTACAAAAAAGATATTTAATGGGCTTGGCCAAAAGCACCTTCTCTATGAGGAAGAATCATTTGTGGTCCTTAGAGCATCTCCAAGAGACACTTCAAATTTGGATATGCCTTTTTCAAAACAAAGGCTTATGCGGCAAAAAAAAAGCTTATGTAAATTTGACATCTCACTTAACCATTCCATGAGAGATGTCAAATTATTATTTTATTATTATTTATTTTAACCCTGATGTGCTTTATTACATATGTACCAACATTCACTTACCATCGCCATTATTTTATTTAAAAGGTAAGAAATGGCAGCTCACTTTATGGTATGCCACATACTTCAAATCCATGTAGGACTTGAAGTAATTGTTGGAGTCTCTCTCATATACCAATTAGAGAAAAAGTGCTGACATGGCCAAAAGCAGTTTCTATTGGAGTTGCTCTTATGCTTCAAATAATTGTAGAGAGGATGGTTGATGGTGTCTCCACTTTAGTGTGGGGGTGAACGATATTTTGCTTAAAGCATAATAGAATTTAATTTAAGAAGTTTTTATAAATGAAATAAAAAAACACGTGATATTACCAATACTTTCATTTGTTGACATGTGACATGGACTGTTCATCTATTGCCTGTTGGGCCTAACATCGCGATGTCGACATATGAATACTCTATCTTGAACACTTACCACTTTTCAAAGGGCACAAAATTGATAAGCCCACCAATTCAGGGCTCATGCATCTATGTCAATGGCCCTACCTTATGAGATCATATTTACCCATGTTACTCCCAGTCCCCCAGCCCAGGGTATCTAGCGTCGTCGATGACCTAAAAATGAGTTGCTACACACCTAGATTTTAGAAAGGTTGGCATTTACCTATTCAGAAGTTCAATTCTAACACTAGAATAGAACTTGTCCAATTCAAGGGCCTTTGCCTACACGGCCTTTGACATAGATGCATGGAAAAAAATAAAATAAAGAGGCATGCAGAGCACGGCCCGTCCCGTCGCGGGCTGTGCCGTGCCATGGCAAACCCCTGGTGGGCCGTGTCGACCAGGCTCGTGGCCCGTTCAGGCTAGGTGAATATGAGTAGATTTGGTTGTATTAGGCTTGATGGACAGTAAGTTCAAAAAATGTGGTGACCTGTGCTAAGATATTTATGTCAATGGTTGGCCGTAATATCGAAGTTTGGTCTAGGAAAGTTCCAAAATATGTGTAAGATAATATGCTAATCATATTTTCTTCATAAAATAGAACTTTCCATAGAATGATGACACCGTTACTTGGACCAGAACTGTCGGTTCAATTCTCCCTCTATGAATTAGTACGTTCTTAAAAAAAAACTTAAAAAAAAATTCCGGTTCACTCGAGTACTAAAAAAATTAGTACGGTTAATTCGGGCTCTATTATAATCAACCTTCTATTTCTACATTCCCAAGATTTTTCTCTCTCTGGGCTAGCTCTCGTGTAATGGTTTAACCCAATCTATATGCAAGGTCCTATTATGCTAATATGAAGCGCAAGCAATCAAGCAAAGACTAGGACACAGAGAAATTTCTAGTAGGTTTTTAACTTCTAGACAACTCCTAACTAGTTTGAAAAATGCACCTAGGCCTTCAATCTGGTCTTATGAAGCCAACTCAACCAGATAGTTCCCCAGGATGAGAGGTGGACTCACAATGCACTTGGCAAGGGTCTCGCTTAAGAACCAAACTCCTAGAACAGAGACTGCCACCCTTTCTTGTAGGGACAGGACTTACATAAACGTCGATTGTTGGAAGTAGGTGGGCCTTGTGGACAGATTTTGGACAGATTTTTAAAATTTTTGACCCACTTGACTTAGGGATCAAGTATCCATAAGGCCATAAACCATATTCAGAAAGCTATAAATCCAATCCAGGATCCATGTCCTTAATCTCAACCATCATGATCAGTAAATAAACCTATCAATAAGATAGAACAGCAGCCAACAAGCATCCATAAAATCTACAACATGTAAGGAAGTAGATTATACCTTTGGAGCTCGGTTGTGCTCTAATGGAGAAGTTGCGTTTTTCTTTGATGATGAAACTCTTTCACGTATCAAATAGGAATCTCTAAGACCTTCTGATCTTCCATGCTATGACCCGTATCAGATTCTCTTTTCTCAAGAAGATGGGTGGAATCTCCAAGAGAAAATCCTACTAGAAACTTCGAGGAACTAGAAGAGAACTAGAAGAGAGAGAGAGAGAGAGGAAGAGGAGAGATGTGCAACTCTTGCACTTAAAGGCTTTGAATGTCCAATACTATTAGTGTGTAGGACGTCCAAGCGGTGTGTCCCCTTTAAATAACCCTCAAGCCTCCTCTTATGTCTCTCTTACTAATTATATTAGAAGTCTCACTTCCATACTAATTAGTAACATACTATTACCACTATTAGAAGTCTCACTTCAAATAGAAATGGAAACTTTCTAATTTCTTCATTTTGGAGTTCAAGTAGGATTAATATCTTTTGAATATCTTGGGGTAGCGTGGGGACCACAAGGGATTCCTTAGAAAGTTGGCTCCAACTGGGACATCGCGACCCCATATCTCATGTGCAATCCGGGCCCACAGTTAATTGCAAATAACACCACTATATAAATGCAATTGCACTCCAGTCTTAGGAATAAATTACAATGAAGACCCTAAACTTCCACATTACCACAAGTAGGCCCCTCCATCATTATCCATGGATCAATTGGAATAAATCTATCCCATCCAATCTTAGACCCACATCTTATTATCTTTGAGCCCCAATTAATCACAATGATCATCAGTACCATCCAATTAACTCTTAATCAAGATGGGTGCGCACTTACTAATGACAAATCCATTAATTGGCACAAGGGGATAATATAGGTAGATTTCATCTTGATCATTGGATGTTCCCACAGTCCTACTATCACGTACCCAAGACATCGTTGTGTTGACCTACAGTTGGCCTCACTCATTAGTGACTCAAAGCAAATGAATAGATAGAAACTTGAGTTCATCAATGTCTTAGGATTGAGAGTCTATTGCTAGAGAATTATGAGAGCAGGCCTTAAAATCAAGACAGTATTCATAAGGTGCTTCGCATGGTCATTCAATACATCTAATGTATCAGCGCCATGATCCAGAATCTTACATTCTGACGATCGAGACAAATCAAACTATCTCATAGTGATCAAAGTACTGCAACCTTATTAAATGAAATGCCCAGTCTCATCACTGGTTGTGAAGATATTTTTAAGTATAAGATTTGTGACACATGTCTCCCGTATGTGGATCTCATCCATATACATATATCACATCTAATCTACTAATGGGACCCAGTTCATCTCATAAACCATCATGTCATATGTATTGGTCATGTGTATTAAGTAATAAAACACCATTCATCTCATGAAAGGAAAGTATGATTTTATTGATAAATAAAGAAATTAATCAATTTATTACATCATCTGATGGATTGAGACCATACAATCTAACAATCTCCCGCTTGACCAAAGAATGCAACTGGTGCAACCTTTGGTGGTCTTCGTCCTAATGAGCTCGAATTCCTAGGGTCTCGTTCCTATTTTATTTTAATTAAAGCTTGGCACCTATGTGAGATGTGATTAAACCTAATTGGACAAGGACAAGTTGATGAAATCCAATCCTTATCTTGTTGGGGTCAATTGCCCTTAACTAAGTGTGTGAGTCCAATTTACTTGTGTGTCAATCAAGCAATCACACTTTGCAAAAATTTAAGTCAATCAAGCACTACTTGCAAGTAAAAGATTCGTGGGGTAAAGTTTAGAAACTCTTACAGCAGGTCCATGCTAATCTTTAACATGTTTTTTTCTTTCGTTGCGGTTCTAAAATCAATTTTTATTTTTGGCAATTCTGAGAGCAACTTGTTTTCTTAAAAGCAATTCCTCAATTCCTTTCATTCTAGAGTCCTTCCAAACCTGGAATTTTACCTAAGAGAAAACAACTAAAAAGTTAGATCTAAACAAACTATTGAAAATAGCTAACAATTTTCAGTAAAATCCATTAATTGAAACATCAACATAATCTAAATTTAAAAACCCTAAACTAATGAAATTTGAGTGAAAGATGCAACGCTAAAACTCTTAATGTAGTCCTAAGTTGAATGGACACTTTAAGTGCTAAAAAAATTCCTAGTGCTGGGACTGTTGCACAGGCCCAAGTTTACAGATATATATGACCCACTTAGATTAATCAAAACCTAAAAGTAATGGTTGGATTTTAGTTTCCTAATATGGAAAAATAAAAAAAAATAAAAAAATAGAGATGAAAAAGAATAAAAAAACAAAGAAGTTATGCTATTGTAAAGTGGGCCAATTAAACAAGTGTTTTTGTTGATTACAGAATTTGCCTGATTGACTGGCCATGTTTACGGTACAAGTCTGACTTCTTGAAAGTATATTTTTTTGAAATTGAGAGGGTTCAAAATCTATATATCAAGGTTCAATCCAGGAAAATTTTGAGTCAAATAGAGTCCGTTTGACTGGTTTTCAAAGTGCGAACTTTTGGGATAAAAACCAAGCCAAATCTGTCAAAATATTAGTGCTGAAACTTGTTCTAAAGTTATGGCATACCGCAAGTGAATGGCGTCTATAAATATATAGCGGCAAGTACGGGTCGAACCCAGAGATAGCAAATCAAGAATAAAAATCTAAAGGCATCAAACATTAACAATGCATAAAACTAAAGTTAATAGAATATGAGATGTTGATAATAATAAAAAGATAATCAATAGTAATAATTAGACCAGAGCATCAAGAATCCATTAAGCATTCCAAAACATCCTTTTTTTCATGCAAACACATGCTAATCAACTTTTATACTTCAAATCCGGACCCATTCAAGGCATCCAAATCCAGATAATCTAACTTTTAAATCAATATTCTCATTACTAGAGATGGTTTTCCTATAAAAGGTTTATCAAAACACCCAAGACCTCATTCCCTTTATAAAAGTGTTAAAATTACCTAATAATCACCCATCAAACCTAAGCATAGACTATAAGAGAAAACATGTTCCCAAGCATAATCTCTCAAAAGTAAGCATAGATGATAAAAGGCTTATTTTAACATTGTGAGCTACAAAAAGAAAGGCACCTGTTGGTATGAAGACAAGCCTATTCTAACATTCAAGCACATAAAATAAAACAACTAGATCAACAAGCATTCACATGAATAGAGAGCAATTATGGCATACTTAACTTCATCTAGAGCTCCAATCGCTACGTTAACCAACCATTGCACGTAAGAAAAAAAAGGATCTTCATTAAGAACATTCTTAAGTACAACTTCTGCTCTTCCTAAACCTAAGTTTTGCTTGGGCAAGGCCCAAAGCTACCTTAAGAAAAATAGAAAACGTGGAGAAATAGAACTAAAGGACCTAGATCTAAAAGTGGGGAAGAGAGGAAGAGGGAAGAGGAGGTGGGGGGGGGGGGGGGGGTGGGAGGACGACCTAGTCTAGGGAGCATTTGGGGGTCCCCGCTAAGGGTCTATTTATAGTCTTTTCCTCCTTTTTGGCTTGAGACTCTTTCAAAAATAAAACTCTGTCTTGGCTTGACTTGTGTTAGGCCAAAAACCATGACAGAAAAAAAATCTATTAGGCCGAAATAGAGAAGTGTCTCGCTATAGCGAGCATGGTGCTGAGAGATTGTTCTGAAGGGTTGCTCTAGAAGGTTTTGTTGCTTCTACTCTCTTCTAGAAGATTGATTATCTTGGTTGGCAAGGTGCGAGAAGATCAAGTAAAGAGAACAGTGCATTGTAGAAGTCGTGTTAGTGGATTCTGTGCAAGAATAAATACAATCCTTAGGTCGAGGTACAGACTGAAGTAAAAGAGAGCTGTGAGTACATCTTGTAACTGTTCGTGAAATCTTGATTTCTAGATCGTGGTTTTCTCCCTAGAAAACCTTCAATTGGTATAAGAGAGGGTTGCACTATTTTATTGCATTGATCCAAATATTGCTAGAATAGATATCTATCGCGAAGGCACTTTTACCAAAATCCCTAAATCTGGTGTGAAGAAGAAATCTTCTAAAGGGATTAAGTGCTATGAGTGTCAAGGCTATGGACACATTGCTAGTAATTGTGGTAATAGAAAACCAAAGAAAATGGCTTTTACTTTGAAAGGGTTTGAGTATGAGAAGCCTAAAGCTAGCAAAGAAAAATTCATCGCATTCATGGCAACTTCAGTTTCTGCTACTCCACCTGTTTCTTCTAATGATGGGACTGATCATGAAGATAGTGAGTAAAAAACAGAGCATAACTGGCAAGCTGAATATCAAACATTGTTTGCAAAGACCATGAAGATGCTGAAGATGAATGAAAAAGTAACCAATAAGTATAAAGAGTTTGAAGAGCAGAATTCCTCCCTTAAAGCTGAACTTGCAGATTCACTTGCTAAAGTACAAAAACTGGAGGATGAAAATAACAAGTTGGTTGACAAATTGACTGTAGAATCACAAAAGTGTGACTTACTTGATTCTGATATGAAGACTTTGATAGCAGAGAATTATGATCTGAATGGAAGACTCAAGATGGTTCCATCTAAGTGAAATACTGCTAAAGCTTCATTGATAGGAAGAACACTGGATCGAGAAAACTAGATGACATCCTGTGCAATCAAAAGGCACTCATTGACAAGCATGGCATTGGCTACGCTGACGGATTATCCACTTCGAATGCCAAAGGTAAATATTGTTTTGTTAAAAATTCAGTTGTTACTAATCATGTTGTTAGTGTTGCAAAGAAAACTCCAAAGAAGTTTATTGTGTCACATCCTGAATGAATTCCCACTTATCATCATTATGGAATTAAAGGACACATTCGACCCCATTGCAACAAGCTGCGAAGTTTACCGAATCAAAAGTAATGGAAAACGCATAATGCTAATAAGGTAAAAAAGAAGAATACCAAAGTTGTTTGGGTCAAGAAAGAAGACATACCTACTGTATTGGTACACACTATGCTAAAATATTTTAATTTGCAAGTGTGTTTGCCTAAGCTTCATCACCTCTAATCCGCAAGATCAAGCCCCCACCCTAGTGCTGATACGAAGATTATATTGAGGGGGAGCTACTGCATCCAGATTAACAGAAGTTGCATGATGATATTTGTTTGTCAATTATGGACAAATGGAGGGGGAGAAGAATGGAGTTAGGGGGAGCTATACAATGCAGGGGGAGAAGAATGGAGTTAGGGGGAGCTATACAATGCAGGGGGAGAAGAATGGAGTTAAAGGGAGCTATACAATGCAGGGCAATCCAAGATCTACAGTGCTGAATTTCTTTTGTTTTAAATTTAATGTATTTTGGGTTTTACTTCTGGGTAGATCAAATTGTATTGTTCTAAGGGATTTTATCCAAGAATTGCCAAAAGGGGGAGATTGTTAGGCTAAAAACCATGACAGAACAAAATCTGTCAGGCCGAGACAGAAGTGTCTCGATATAGCAAGATAGCGAGAATGGAGCTAACGCCCGGTTCGATCTGGACTCTATGACAGAGTTTAAGACGAATTGAGATTCTTAGTGGGTTATTATTAGAAGACTAAGGGGGGACGAACTTAGGGCTATAAATTGGGTGATTCTCTCCACCAAAAGACACAACACAAGAAGTTAATTCTCTCTCTTAGTATAAGGTTAGAATACGGTGAGAGAGATTTCCTTGTTTCTCTAGAGCCATTGAGAGATTATTCTGAAGGGTTGCTCTAGAAGGTTTTGTTGCTTCTACTCTCTTGTAGAAGATTGATCATCTTGGTTGGCAAGGTGTGAGGAGATCCAGTAAGGAGAATGGTGCACTGTGGAAGTCGTGTTAGTGGATTCTGTGTAAGAACACCTACGGTCCTTAAGTCGAGGTACAGACTGAGGTAAAGGAGCCGTGAGTATATCTTGTAACTGTTCTTGAAATCTTGATTTCTAGATCGTGGTTTTTCTCCCTGGAAAGGGTTTTCATGTTATATTTGTGTCTGCCTTCTTATGGTTATTGCTTGGTAGATTTATTTGCTAGTTCTATCTTGTTTGATTGATTACATCCGCCACATTGATTTGATTAATTAGACTAGCATCCATTCTAGTAGGTCTTAAAGAACCTTAAACTTGTAAGAAAAGCAATTGTAATTGGAATTGGAATTAATTTGATCTTCTTTCTTTATCTTGAACACATCTATGAGCAACGAGTCTCACAGAAAATTGCGTAGAGGAGGAGAAAGTGTGGAGAAGGAAAAAGAGGGGATGAGGTGTGGATTGCGCAGAGGAGGAGATAGAGAGGGGATGAGGTGGACGTCCAAGGGCAGTGGGCCTCAGGGTTGGACTTCCACATCATTGGCTCTTCTTGAGTGACAGATTGTTATCTCCTTTCTTTTTTTGACTTGATCTTCTAATCCTTCTTGGTTTTTTTATCTTTCTTTGACTTGATCTTCTTAATTCAAGTCATCGAAGATCACTGGTATAACCAAGAAGGATTAGAAGAACATCCTTTCTTTAGCGTCGATCATGGTGTCCATCACTTGTTGAGGTATAGGTCAAGTCGGTAAAGGTTTTAGTGACGGGCGGCGACTACCGCTATTGAGTAGTTTTGCGGCCTACGAAGGAAACTTTTAGTGGGGGCCAGCGGCCACCAGTAAAAGCGAGAATGGCCACCGCTAAAATAAGTAGCTTTTGTAATGGCGGTCAAATGGCCGCAACTAAAAGAAGTATTTTTTTTAAGGGATAATTAGCCAAAAGTCCCTCAGTAGGGTCTTGTAAGGCCTCATGTCCAATAACTTTTTCTCTAAGGCCTATAGTCTATATAGCTGCATATATTTTAGCGAAAGGTCCCTAGATATGCAACATGACATCTCATGACTGATTTGCCCTTTCAACTATTTAGGCATAAAATTCTGAATTTTAAAATTTCAAATCTTTCATTCTCCGTCAAATCCCGACTTGTGGAGAACCACATCTAGGTCGGGCTAGTCGCCCCTGAACAATCCATCTCCTAACTAGAGCAACAGACCCCCCCAAGGAGACAATCCTTCTCAATGGTTGAGACTACAAGCATTGGCTCATAGTCATGGAGTTCTCTGGAAACCCTAAATCCTCTAATGGCGAGATGATTGCTTCATACTTAAAGACACTTGCCGCTGTTGTCGGAAGTGAAGAAGAAGCAAAGAAGAATATTTACTTAGTTTGTACGATGACTTATATAGGTTTTGGTGCATTGAGATCAGAAAAGCTTTCTTACAATGTTAAAGGGCTACCTGGTGTTCTTTGGGTCTTGCCTGATTCTTATCTTGCTGTGTCCAATAAGGAGTATGGAGAGGATCTCTTCGTTGATGGCAAAGTCATCAATAGACCACAGTTCCATTTCAATGAGAGGCAGAACATTAGGAAAAGGGCCTCAGCCCCGATATGATAAGCGAAGGGAAACGATGCAGGTTGATTTAGTCCTATTTTTGGAAGCAAACAAAGAATAGGGACTCCTTGATTCTTGGTGTTGTTGTCGCAGAGAAGGAGAAGGCCAATGTGCCCTGTTCCTATTGCAGAGAAAACAGAGGAATCAAATCTCTGTTGGTTTGGGTTCCGGAAGTCGATTGCCGGAATCAGAAAAGGAGACCAGAAAAGGGTGAGATCTCTGTTGCCGCCCGCTATGCCATTGTCGTCAGGGAAGGAGAGGCTAGCGCCCCCTCGGAGTCTGGTTTCTACAATTTCATAGACGCAGAGAGAAGAAAAGTCTAACGTGTTGCAGTGGGCTCAATTAACAGAGAGAGTATCTATTAGTTGTTTCCGGTGCCACCACAAACGTCACCAGGACTTCGCGTAACCAGAGGAGGAGGGATGTTGGGTCGGTTTTTAGCCCCCAGTTCAGTCTTGCGTCAGTCTTGGCCTGACCCAGTTCAGAAGCCCAACAATTAAAGCCAAGGCTGATGTCGGCTACGGTCAAATTTTTGTCAAATTTTTCTTTGTTTTTGTCAAATTTATTAGAGTTTTTTTGAAAATTTATTTGAATTTCTAATAAATTTAACTGAGTTTCTGGAAAATTTATTTGAGTTTTTGACAAATCTGTTTGAGTTTTTGGCAAATTTATCTGAGTTGTTGGCAAATATATCCGAGTTTTTGGAGAATTTATCTCTATTTTGGAAATTTTAACTAAATTTTTGATCAAGTCTTTCTGTGTTTTTGGCAAATTTATTTGAGTTTTTTTTAATTTATCTGAGTGTTTGGAAAATCTATCTGATTTTTTTGGCAAATTTTTTTGCGTTTTTTTTAAAAATTTATTTGCGTTTTTTAATTTTATTTGTGTCTCTTGAATTTATTTGCGTCTTTTCAAGTTTATTTGCATTTTCTAAAATAAATTTAACTGAGTTTTGAAATATGTATTTGCACTTCTTGAAATTTATTTGCATTTTTTAATATTATTTACATCTTTTGAAATTTATTTTCATTTTTTGAAATTTATTTTCGTTTTTTTAAATTTATTTGAATCTTTTGAAATTTATTTGCGTCTTTTTAAATTTATCTGTTTTCTTTTGAGATTTATTTGCGTCTTTTGAAATTTATTTACGTTCTGATAATTGTTTGCGTTTCTTGAAATTTATTGTGTCTTTTTAAAATTTATTTGAAAATCTCATTAATGGGATTTTCATTAGTCGTGGCCAATTAAATGGTAGTTGACCATTATTAATGGCATATCCCACTAATCATGGGATATGATTTATCTTCAAATAAATAAGAAATTTTAAAGAAAGCGAAACTTGAACATTTTAGGTTTTCAAATTTTGGAAAAAGGACCTACCACACTATGAAAAAAGATTGTGGATATAAGGCCTGTTCAAGGACCTGTAGCCGAATGCGCCTTCTTTTAAATATACTGCTTTTAGTGGCGGTCATGTGGTCGTCACTAAAAGCAATATTTTTTTTTTAAATTACTTAAAATAAACTTCATGTATATTAACCTTTTTTTTGTTTTTTGGTACATGATCTATGCTTAACAAATCTTGCTCATAATCAAAGCATTGCATATCTAAATACTTAAACAGACGGCACATCATAACTTGCCTGAGGTACAACTAAACAATAGGATAGTGCCCACCATTGTGGACTTGCATCCCCATTAAGTCAAGCAAATGATTATAACTCCAGCACCCCAAGCATCTGAGTTGTTACAGTCCAAGTTAGATGGACTCACAGGTCGCTGACCAACATCACAGTGGATCCGGCTATAGGAAAAGTGTTCTTTAATCACATAATGCACAAAGCACTCTAGTTATATGCTCTCCTGGCTCCGATGCTAGGCTCAAACAACTTGCAATACCTTCACCCTTACATTCAACTACACCATACTACCACCAATATCATTATCATTACATTCACACCAACATTCATTCATTCATCATGATATTATGTTTTACAAAAAGGTGGGAGAGAGACAAAGACATTTTTGGTGTATCATCATTCATCATTAGCAATACCCATCCATTATCTTACACCTACCAAATGGCATTAATATGATTCTTGATCCAGCACACATGTCCAACAAATCAAATTAAAAACATGCTTAGAAAAAAGTGACTTTCACCATAAAATCATATTCCTTTTACAATTCTAATCATGTTCAAATCCAACTCAAAGCGGGCTATACTGGGGCCACGCTTGGGCTGGCCTAGACCACTTGCCACCCCACTTAGACTCGAGTTACATGCAAAGTCTCCTCAACTAAGTTTGAAGTTCCAAGTCACCACATTTCTGAAATTGGCAGGTGATGGATTTGAAGGAGTCACCTGATATGTGATCACTATGACCTCCATTGTTTTCGGTTCAAACTTGTTACAAGTACCAAGTGAATAGATCCATGTAAGTTTTCTAGGCTTGGTTTTTGTTTGATAGAATTCTTTGAAAACTTCAGCACGTTTAACCTGAGATGCAAACACCCATAGTTAATTTACAACGTATTCATTTATACTCTAGACACATAGTGACCAAAAACCTACGCCCTTACCATCTTTGAAGTAAGGTTGAGATCAAATGATTTATAACTTGGCCAGAATCCAGTGGTCAGGACAGTGACAGTCAAGTCCATCCCAGGGTTTGCATTAGGGTTATTGTTAAGATACTCCTCAAAGTTTGTTTGATTTGTTGGATTAAATGGGTGTGGCCCACATGACCACAAGCCCTTTAAGGAATTTTGATCATACCCACTTGTGTGAACATGTAAGAGACCTAATTATTTTGTGCTCACTTGCCAACAAATTACTAATGGGCTGAGATTAAAGGGTTAGGAGATAATTGGGGGTTAATGGTTCCATGATGGGAACAAATCTCCTATAAAAGGACCCTTGGGTAACTCCTTTGGTTAATAGTTTCTTGGCATCCATCACTAAGCAAGAAAGAATAGCAAACGCAAAGGAGTTGTAAACCCCACGTGTGTTCCAAGCCTCTATCATTTCAAAGAGTTTCTGTCACTTCAAGAAAGAGTTTTGGAGTCAGGTAGGCTCCTCCCCATTCTCAGATTATTTATGTTTACTTCATTGTTCCATTTGGTTTAGACCCAAGGAGATCCTCCTGTGGATTGAGGGATCTTAAGCTTACATGTGGTATCAGAGCCATCTTTTGATATAGCCAAATGATCGCTTAAGTTTTGTTTTACATATTCTGAGATTTTGGGGCTTTCCGAGTTCTTCTCGGAAATCAAACCAAATGCCAAAATAAAAGAAGTTTTGGGTATTTGATAAAAGGTATTTTATTTTATTGGAAAGAAGAGACTCACAAATCGAGTATCATGGCGCCCAACCCAATTTGGAAGAGATGGAAATAAAAGATCATTTTCTGTTTATTTGTATTTTCATGGTCTAAGAAATTAAATAGAGTTGAAACCTTTGTAGGTTTATCACTGTTATTTCTTTATTTTGGTTTACTGTCATTTTGATGATGGGCATGAAATGAGAAAATGATGATGAAAGTTGTATTTTAATATAATGGTATTTTATTTTATTTTATGGATATCTTTTAAAGTTTTCTTTTTTTAAATGACGGAGAATGGAGGCAGCCCCGCCTCCGTCATCTTAAATAGATAATGGAGGCAGCCCTGCCTCCACCATTTCAAATGGTGGTTGGGCCAGGCAAGAAAGGTCAGGTTAGAACTGACCCATTAAGGACCCCCTGAGCCCAGTATAGTTTTGGAAGCAAACTTTCAAAATATTCTACTGATTAAATGTTGTCTATTAGCATGGATAATTAACCCAAATGAGTTCCAGAACTGACCCAATTATTAGTATTGATCATATTAGTCAAAATGGGTGATCCATAATTTGTTTTGATCATATCAGACTCATGGGAACTCGAAATTTTGAACCGTTTTCTCATATGAATTTCTATTAAAGAGATCTTTAATCTGAATAGTTTGGATAAATTATGGAGTGTCTCTAGTTTTTTGGCACATTCTTTTAAATGTTCAAATAAGTCATTAAAGTTTATTTCTGCATCATGGATGATTTATTTTATACTATCAAAGTGTATAATAGCTTGTAATTTAGCTAATTATGTATTGTTATGACAAATTTATGTCACCTTGGATCATTAAAGAAAATAAAGATTCCAATTAAGGATGTGTCATGATGGAAGTGTTGTGATTATAATTTCAATTAGAAATGAATGATTTGGATTGATTTGATAGCTGCCAAAGCAACCAAGTCATGAAAGATTGTTCGATTTCTAGACCTTGCGTCACCATTATTTGAGTGATTATAATAACACTAAATTTTGACTTCATAAAAGATATGAGACTTCATGGAATAGAAACCGGAATAAGATAATGTTTGTAATTTGATGTAATTAAGAATGATTTATGCTCAAAGGAATAGTCCTCTTAATCGCACCATATTATTAATGTAGTCTTATTAATTAAAGAAAAGTGATTATTATGCATGTTTTTCATACCCCAAAGGTAGATTTACAATGATGTACAATTGCTTTTACTTTTATTGTTGTTGCATGATTAAGAATAGATTGTAACTTGTGGATATTATTTTTTATTTTCAATAACTAAGTCATTAGCAACACTTTCTACATTAGGGACCATTCCTACCTTAGATGGGTCAAATTTTCTAGAATGGGTGGACATGCTAATGATAGCCATTACCTTCTTGGACGTGGATATAGTCTTTGAAGAGGCTAAGCCCCTATGTGAGGCCCCACCCTTTGTGGGCCCTCTAATTTATATTTTTAAATGCTAATTAATATTAATTATTGCTAATTATTGCTAATTACTAGCTAATTATGCTAATTAGGGGTTAATCAGGGTAGTTATGTGCTAATCTCCTAAGTTAGTGTTAGACTAGTTAGTTGTATTAGTATTAGGGGTTTGGTGTAGTCTTTTGTTAATCCTAGGGTCTATTTAGTGTAGGGAGGCCCTTAGTATGGTTTTTAGTAATCTATAGGGGGTTTGGTGTAAAAAGTGCATCTCTAGAACCTTCTAACCTAAAGACCCATTTGCCCCTAACCCTAACCCTAATCCTATGCAACCCTAAAGGGTATTTCAGACTTTAGCCACCCCCAAATCCTATAAATATAACACTATTCCCAAGAAAAACCCTAGCAACTATTCCTCTCTCATTTCCCTCTTCTTCCTCTCTCTCATTTCTTCTCCCGTAGAGCTGTGAGTGAGCTACTGTTGTGCTGGAGAGATACACTTAGGAGCTGCTACGACTTCATCTTCTTCCTCTTGCATTTGGATTGGGTTTTCTTCTTTTCTCTTCTCTATCTCTACAACGTTCTCTTCTCAAGGCAAGTGCACTATACTCTTAACATAGAATGTATGTTCTGTTTCATTGATTCAGTGATTTTAGTTCAGTTATGTTATTATTCATTTTGTTAGAACTACCTGGAGCTTAGTATAGATGGATGGTTGGACATTGATGGATGGGTTTCACCCCCATTTGGAAGATCAATGGGCCAAATTAATGTTGGATGGAGGTGCATTGGAGTATTTCTGTGTTTTATGTTGGTTTAGTGATGTTTGGGAGTGATTGAAAGTGATTTGGTGGAAAAACGGGTTGAAATGGAGAAAACCTGAAAACAGGTCTCAATGTATGGCCGAGACCAGTGTATGGCCGAGATCAGTGTATGGCCGAGACCAGTGCAGGACCGAGCTTAGTGCATGGCCGAGACCAGTGCAGGACCGAGCTCAGTGCATGGCCGAGACCAGTGTTGGCCGAGCTCAGTGCAGGACCGAGCTCAGTGCATGGCCAATACCAGTGTTGGCCGAGCTCAGTGCTGGACCGAGCTCAGTGACTGGAATTTCAGGAAAAAGATACTGGAACCTGGGACCCATTAGTTTTAGAAAATCAGGAAAGTAGGACCCTTAGCCTTTATGGAACCCTATTAGAATAAATTAACTTGTTACCTTTAAAATAATATTTCTTGACCTCTTTAATTTTAGAAATTAGAAATTATAGACCCATTAGTCTTTATTTAACCTAAATTGAGTTTGAACCCAATTAGAATAGTTTGTGTATGACCTGGTTCTTTTTCCATCAAACCCAGATTTTAGTGCAAAAGTTGAGATTTGGCCTGGAATCTGTTGACTCAGGTACACCTGTGTACCAGATCGACTGGCTGGCCACCTGGTCAATCGGGTACATTGGAAATTCCAGAATCCAAACCAAGTTCCAACTTTGATTCCCGTGGAGCAGATCGACCCGACCCTTGCCAGGTCGACCTGCCACACTGTGAACACTAAGATGTGAGTTTAGCCTTTGTTTTATGATTGATCGATTGTGGGGCCCATTGACCATCCAAATGAACTTCCATCAGTGTGCCAAGCACGAGTCAATGGCGTGGCTCGACCTTGACTCGTGGGGACCACCGATTAGGGTTTTGGTTGTTAATCTAAGATGATTTGACCTCTAAGAGTTGTCAATGATGCGCGTAATCTCATAAGCACCAAACACAGTATTATATGGCATCAGTGACTTCGTTTAGGGATCAAATCACCGGAGATGGACATGAACCTAACGTGGCCCATTACCTAGGATTGGACCGTTGTATTTCCCTATTGATTCTCATGTTGAAGTTCACACTTCACCTTATTTAATGCTGTCAATCTTAGATCTCTAGTGTAGCTGTTAACTGTTAATTAATGGAAATTGGAGGACCTGAACCTAGGATATCTTAGAGGTGACCCGATAGTGTGATTTGGGAGAACATTGACCCGTGTCTGTGTCTAGGCGGGCCCTTATTGGGCCTAAGTGTGGAGATGTGTACCTTTAGTTGGAAGAGGTAGATTATATTGGGATTTTAAGTCATGTTGGATTAGAATGCACTGTTTATCAGTAGTAAATGGATTTGATGCCTCGTTTGGACGGTTTTAGACCAGGCTATGTATTGATAGGCCTTGGTATGGATCCAACAAGTGGGCTTGGACTTAGAATATAATCCATAGACTGATTGATGTACAGACCTCTTAGAGACTTTGTTAGGAACTTGTTCACGCAAGGCGAAGCCTAGACAGACACAGACCCTTAGAGTATTCTTGAGTCGGCATAGACATTCACTCGGTTGATTTAAGCTCAGCCTGTGGACTGATCATCCCCGGTAGGAGCTATATGAGTGTTGAGGAGCTATCATGATGAGCTGTGTGGTTAAGACGGACGGTGTGATACCGTGTCCGGTCTTGAGTGATGAGATGATGAGATAATGAGTGATTTGCGGGATTAGTAATTCCCAGTACTGGTGAGATTTCCCCGCCGCAACTGTGTTCAGTATGGGAGGGCCGCGGCATAATATCCCGCGGTATTCCAGCTCGTGTGAATGTGCCATTTCGTAGTAGATTAGATGTTTTATATTATCCTGATTCCTTAGGCTTTTATTGCTCAACTGCCTAGTTCTTTACCTTGTCATTCTTTAATTTACTTAACCTGTCTCTATTCACTTGATATGTATATCCTATGTTAGTAGTATGCTGTGACTTGCCAGATCTTTTAGATCTGACCCTTCTTTGGTGCTTAGGCTTTGACCCAGGGATCCCAGATGATGCACTAGCGCTGGTAGAGGCGCCGATTGCTGGAGAGTTCGCGTGGGGCCCGATCGACACGGATGTCGAGCCAGAGGGCAGAGATGATCTACATGGGTTTTGAGAGTTCATCTTATTTTGGGTTTTTGAGAGCAATTTTGTAGGTGAGCCGGGTAGCCAACAAATATGTATTAACTTTGATTAACAACTGATACTTTTAACTAGACTGTAGTTCTGCTCACACTTTACTTATATATCGATACCTATTGCTTCCGCTTACTTCTTATGCTTCCGCAATTTAACTGTTATTACTATATGGTTCAAAAAGTTTTAAATTGGACCTCACTACAGGCCTACGATCTTGGAAGTTCTCGGATTTTCCGGGAAGTAGCGCATCAACTTCGGGTATTCGAACGACTTTATCGGTATCCGGAATTGGGGCGTTACACCCTAACTCTTATAAATGAAACATCTAGTGATGAAAAGGAAAAAATTGCGAATTGAACCATAATAGAATTAATTGCTAGATGTAATCAAGAAGAGAGGAGGCTTAAGGCTGAGGGGCAATCGATGGTAAACTTCGTCTCTCATAACAAGTCCAACGGAAAGGAAATGAACAAGAAAAGGCCAAGTGTTCAAATTGCAAAGTTAGAAAAGAAGGAAAAACTAGGACAAAAGAAATGCTTCTTCTATGGAAAGAAGAGTAACTTCAAAAAGGATTGCCTAAATTGGAAAAATTGGTTTGAAAAGAGAGATACAAATTTATCTCTGGTATGTCATGAAACCAATTGAACCTATGTTCCACCAAGTTCTTGGTGGGTTGCCTCTGGTGCAACCATTCATGTAACTAGTTGTGTGCAGGGATTCCTTTCAAGCCAGAAACCAAATGATGGAGAAATGACTATTGCCATGGGGAACCGGAAGGAGTCACGAGTCGAAGCAGTAGGTTATTGACTGGTGCTGGACACCGGATTTATTTTGGACCTCCATAGTGTTTTCCTTGTTCTCGAGATTTCTAAAAACTTAATTTCTATTTCAAAGTTGGTTCATGAAGGCTTTGAATTTATTTTTGGACAAAACTTTATGAGAAATTATAGAAATGAATGTTTAATTGGGAATGGTTATTTATGTGGTGGATTGTATATATTAAAGTCAAATTCTATGGATGAACAATCATTGCACACACCACACATTAGTTGTGAATTGAGCATTGGCAATAAGAGAGGGGTAATTAAAGAGAACTCCTCTATGCTGTGGCATAAAAGGCTGGGGCATATCTCAAAAGAGAGAATGCTCAGATTAATGAAAGATGAATTATTACCTAATCTTGATTTCAATGATTATGGTGTCTATATAGACTGTATAAAGGGAAAACAGTCAAACACAAACAAGGAAGGTGACACAAGCAGTTCTGAACTCCTCGAAATAATCCATATTGATATATGTGGAAAAATAGATATACCGTGTTTTATAGATGAACAATACTTTATTACATTCGATGATTTTTCGCAATTTGATTATGTTTATTTGATCAGAGAGAAATCTGATGCTTTAGATGTCTTTAAGATATTTAAAGCACAAGTAGAAAACCAATTAGAGAGAAAAATCAAAGAAGTGAGATTTGATTGGGGTGGTGAGTATTATGGAAGGTACAACGAATTGGGTCGTAACTCAGGCCCATTTGCTAAATTTATAGAAAAAGAGGGTATGTGGCCCAATACACAATGCCTGAAATACTTCAGCAGAATTGTGTTGTTGAGAGAAGAAATAGGACGCTTATGGATATGGTTAGGAGTATGGCAAGTAACACCACTTTACCCAAATCAATGTGGGGTGAAGCACTTAAGATGACAATGTACATTTTAAATCGTGTCCCTAGTAAAGCGGTGCCAAAACCACCATTTGAGTTGTAGACCGCGAAGGAAACCCAGCCTAAACCATTTTCAAGTCTGGGGTTGCCAATCTGAAGTGAGGATTTATAACCCACATGAAATAAAGTTAGACCCTAAAACTGTTAGTGGATATTTTATTGGTTATCTTGAGAGGTATAAAGGGTATAAGTTTTACTATCCTAATCATACCACTCGGATTGTAGAATCGGGAAATGCAAAGTTTCTGAAAAATTATAAGAATAGTGGGAGTGTTCAAGGAAGATATATAGTTTATAAAGAAATCAGGGAAATATTGTGTTATCTAATACACAAAATGGGTTTGTTCCACTTGATATCATCAATGGTCATTAAGAGATATAACAATCACAAAATGATCAAGTGAACATAATAATGGTCAGCTCATCAATGATCCACTCCTAGAACATCATGATAATCCACTTCCTAATGATCCAGAATTAAGGAGGTGAACTCAGATATGAAGACCTGCTATTTCGGATGATTATGTTGTATATTTAGAGAAAGCCGATATTGGGATAAAAGATGATCCTAAAACGTTCAAAGAAGCTATAGAAAGTATGAATTCTGATAAATGGATGGATGCCATAAAAGAAGAGTTGGAATCAATGGCTACCAATGAGGTTTGGGATATTATCGAACTACTCAAGGGTTCCAAGGCCGTAGGCTGTAAATGGGTCTTCAAGACTAAAAGGAACTCGAAAGGAAAGGTAGAATGATTCAATGCTCGGCTCGTGGCCAAAGGTTTTACTCAAAAAGAGGGAGTTGACTATAATGAGACTTACTCTCCGGTGTCTAAAAATGAATCATTTAGGATAACTATGGCTTTTGTAGCTCATTTCAATTTAGAGCACATCAAATGGATGTTAAGACAACGTTATTAAATGGAGATTTAGAAGAAGAGGAATACAGTGAACAACCGGAAGTATTCATAAAAGAGAATGACAATAAATTAGTTTGCAAATTAGAGAAATTGATATATGGTTTGAAACATGCTTCTAGGCAATTATTATATATTATAGATGTATGAATCGATTTCGAAATTGAGCTCTAATTTTGCAATTGATTGCAAAATTGGAGCTCAATTTTGATTAGAGATGAATTTTAAGTTTGCTTGGGATTTACATAGAGAGTCCACTTTTATTAATCTTCTTTAAGAGAATTTAAGAGTCTCTAAGAGTCCTAATTGTGCTTGGAAAGAAACTACAACATTCCAGTCCTATCCCTTTTTTTTTTTTTTAAGCCATATCCCTTACATGGCCCATTAATACGAAGATGCATACAACCCTGTTAGTTAGGAAGATGATTACACTATCATTTCTAGAAGAGTTTTGCACTTAAACCTTGACATCTTAAGCTAGATATTGTGGGACTCACAGACAAGGTGATCTGGACCGTTGGATGGATCATCATCATGTCTTTCTGGGCCCCATCTAATTAAGTAACCACGTGATTGGAAACTCCTAGATTTGGTTTAAGTCACTATATCACATCTTTGTGGGCCCTATCTAACCAATCAAAGTGGAATCTTTGAAATATGGAAAAATAGAGAAACATTTTACTTTTTATTCTCTGATTTGTTTCTTTTTTAGTTTTTTACTTTCTTTTATCATTTCGTACAATGGGCCCACCTGATCTCAGTAGCAACATTCATTCTTTATCCAAACTCTAGGACAAGCAATACTCTCTCAATTACTAACCCTTCTAATTTAATGAGGGTATTGATAATGGGCCCTACTCATGTTGCTCAGTTCAGCCAATCATTTAGAGGATTTGCCATGGGCACACGTTTCTAATGCTTTTTTATTCTTAGCCTAAATATCTAAAGTGTGACCCACTTATGTTATTATCCATTAATTTAAAGCCATAAAAAAGATTTTTATGGGGTCCACCTCTATCAATTACATGCCTTAAAAATTTTGTTGTAGGAATTGCCTTTTACTTACTACCCAGTTAGTGTTGATTATATGGGGCCTAAACTTTAAATTTGCACTCGGTGGGCCCACTAATGTTATTCTCTATCAATTTCAAGTCTCAAAAATTTTCTTACTGGGTCCAACTATTTCAACATCTTGCCCATAATGATCCATCTTTGTCTTTCTCATAACTACTCTTCCAAGTGAATTAGCATGGTTCATAAAATATCTCTTACCTCCTAATATATCTCCTACCTTATCTCCATTTGATAATACAAATCTCATAGAAACTCAAACCTATATATTAGATTTTGTACACTATGAAGGTCGTTTTACATAATAAGAAGTTGGCAAATCCTAAAATCCAAAAGAAAATCTTGGAATATGCAAACTCTTGCCTTCCTAAAATTTCTCCACACATTCATTAAAAGTTGTTTCATCAATTATTCTTATATATCGATTATCATAAAATCAAAGGATTGAAACTATAAGGTAGATGAATAAACATTATTGGTGAGTCGCACATTCTACCATCCTTTGTTTTTCTGCATTATTTTCCAAATATTGATTGTTGTTATTGTGCTCTTGGTCTCTTTCTTGCTATTAGTCGTGTATTTCTTTTTATGAGCTGATTTTTTTCCTAGGTCGTTATGGTAATATTAAGGATACTCATTCACTATTTAGAAGTTGTTTTTTTAATTTCGATTATATGGATCTTTTATATGGAATAAGCAAGTTTGTTGTCAAGATTGTAGATTTTAAATTTATTTATTTTTTGTTGAGCTTTCGTGAGATTTGTTGTAATTTTTTTTCTTCATGCCAAAATCTATGATCTTGAACTTAGCCTGTTAACTTACTATTATTCATTATAATTTGTTGTTGTTTTTCTAAAGAAGAAGGTTATTGGAATAGATATTTATGAAAGGAGTTAAGAGTGAGTGGTCTTGATTCACTAGGAGGCATACCATCATAGCTCTCACCTTTATGAGAAATGAAGCCCACTTTTCGTATATGAATTGAATACAGATTACATAATCATCATTTACTTTCATTTTTAGTTTTTATTTCTTTGAATTCATTTATATTTCACCTTGCTTTTCAAAATCTTTCTTTAGTTATACTTATTGAATTATTGCATAAAGTATTTTAGTTATTCTATGCACTAATTATTATTTAAAAGTTTATTATTTTTAATATTATAAATTATATTAGCACGGGCATGTTTTGCTAGTGGTATCTTAAATTTAACCACATTATCACAATATTCGGTTTTTCTGAAAATCCAGTAGACCATTGCATCTATCTCAAGGTTAGTGGGAGCAAGTTTATAATATTGATACTGTATGTCGATGATATTTTGCTAGCTAGTAATAACCTTGGTATAATTCATGAAACCAATGAATATCTTAAGAATAATTTTGATATAAAAGACATAGGAGAAGCAACCTTTGCAATAAGAATCAAGATATATCAGGATAGATCTCGATGATTACTTGGGTTATCACATAAATCCTATATCAAAACTATTCTTACAGGATTCTGCATGGAAGGATGTAGGCCCTAAGATTCACCAATAATTAAGGGTGACAAATTTAGTGAAGCGCAAAGTCTAAGAAATGAAATCAAAAGACGTCAAATGGACCAATGTCCTTATGCTGCTGCAGTAAGGAGTCTGATGTATGTACAAACATGCACTAGACCTGATATCAGTTTTGCAGTTGGCATGTTTAGTAGATATCAAAGTGATCAATGGTACATTGGGCAAGAGTTAAGAAAGTCTTGCAATATCTTAACGGCACTAGGGATTTCATGTTCTCATACAGAAAATCTGATCAATTAGATGCGATCGGTTATTCAGACTTAGATTTCGCTGGATGCTTCGATACAAGAAAGTCGACTTCAGGATATATTTTCCTGTTAGCTGGTGGGGCAGTATCATGGAGAAGTGCGAAACAGACCCTAGTGCCTCCATCCACATTTGATGCCGAATATGTGGCGTGTTTTGAAGCAACAAGTCATGCATTATGGATACGAGATTTTATCACAGGTTTACGAATTATGAATACAATTTCTAAACCTCTTAAAATCTTTTACAATAATGATGCAACAACAAGATTTACTCAGAATGACAAAGTTTTGAGTAAATCAAAGTTTTTGGAAGTTAAATACTTTGCATTAACGGAAAAGGTTCGAGATCGATTGGCTTCTATTGTTGGGGCTCGAACGAGCCAAATGATAGCGGATCCGTTAACAAAGGCATTAGCGCCAAAGGCTTATAGAGAGCATGTGAGAAATATGGGCCTTATTGATTTGTCTTATTGTGAGGCCCCACCCCTTGTGGGCCCTTAATTTGAATTTGAATACTATTTAATAGTATATATTAGTTAATTATATTAATTAAGGGATTAGTAAGGGTAGTTATATTTTCCTAAGTTGAGTTAGATTAGCCTAATTGTATTAGTATTAGGGTCATAGGGGTCCTTTTTGCAATTTCTAGGGTTAGTTAGTGAGGGGAGGCCCTAGCTAGGAATTAGAGTGTTCCATAGGGGGGTATCCATAAAAAGCACTCTTCTAGAACCTTCCCACCTAATGACCTAAAAGCCCTCTACCCTAACCCTAATCCCATACAAACATAAAGGGCATTTCAGTCCTTAGCCCATCCCCAAATCTATAAATGTAGCTCATTTCCCAAGACAGCCCTAGCTACTATTCATCTTCTTCATCTCTTCCATTTCCCTCTTCTTCCTCTCTCTCATTTCTCTTTTAGAACTAGGCTTTGAGCTGGTTTGCGCTGGAGAGGACTCTAGGAGCTGCAATATCATCTTCTTAGCTTGGGTTTTCTCTTCTCTTCTCTCTCTCTACAACCTTTCACCTCAACTAAGGCAAGTACAATATACTGATTTAACTTAGGATATATGTTTCTATCTTCTTGAATCTGTAATTTTCAATTCAGTCAATAACATGTGCTAGATTTACCTTGAGCTGAGTTTTCATGGATTTTTGGCATTGATGGATGGGTTTTTACCCATTTGGAAGATTAAAGGCCCCTTTTTGGTGTTGGATTATGGTGCATTGTAGTCTTTATATGTTTTTCATTGATTTGGTGATGTTTGGGAGAGATTGGAGGTGTTTTGGTGGAAAAACGGGTTGAAAAGATGAAACCCTGAAAATTGGATTTTCTGCAGTTTTGCGTGTGCCTGGTCGACCGAGCACACTGAAACTGGGAGAAAACCCAGTCTCAGTTATTTTTTCTGCAGACTGAAAGTTCAGTGTGCCAGGTCGACCGAGCCCTGTGCCAGGTCGACCGAGCACACTATTTTTGCAGAAAACAACTGGGAGATGGATTTTTCATCAGGTCCAGAAACCCTGAGTGCTAGGTCGACCGAGCCTTGCTCCAGGTCGACCGAGCACACAGGATTTACAGGAAAATTGCCTGAGAGCTGGGACATTACTTTCCAGGATTCTCTGTGTATGCGGTCGACCTCCCAGGCCAGCAGGTCGACCGAACACACAGGAATTTCCCTGAGATTGGATCATGCCTTCCAGGTGCTTGACCAAATTTTCCAGTGCACTCGGTCGACCGACCTGCAGCCAGGTCGACCGAGCACACTGCACCTGGGTCGACCTGGGAGTCAACCCCTAGTGTACCCGATCGACCGAGCCCTGTGCCAGGTCGACCGAGCACACTGGGAATTATTATTTTCCAGTTTTCAACATTCTGAAGTTGTGATTGTTTGTAGGGCCCATTGACCATCCAAATGGACTTCTATCGACGTGCCAAGCCCGAGTCAACGGTGTGGCTCAACCTTGACTCGTGGGGACCACCAATTAGGGTTTTGGTTGTTTAATCTAAGATGATTCGATCCTTAAATGTTGTCAATGATGCCCGTAACCTCAGGAGCACCAAACACAGTATCCTTTGGCATCTGAGACTTCATTTAGAGATCTAATTACCGGAGATGGACCTGAACCTGAATGTGGTCTATTACCTAGGTTGGACTGTTGTTATTTTCCTATTGATTCTCATATTCGAAGTTCACACTTCACCTTTCCTTATTACTGTCACTCTTATATCTTTACTATAGTTGATAACTGTTAATTAAATGGAAATTGAGGACCTGAACCTAGGATATCTTAGAGGTGACCCGATAGTGTGATTGGGAGAACACTGACCCGTGTCTGTGGCTAGGCGGGCCCTTTTATGGCCTAAGTATGGATCTATTGTACCCTTAGAATTGGAGAGGTGTATTGTAATTGACTTATAACTCATTTGGATGAGAGTTGACTGTTTATCAGTAGGAATGGATATGATGCCTCGTTTGGACCGTTTTAGACCAGGCCATGTGTTGATGGGCCTTGGTATGGATCCAACGAGTGGGCTTGGACTTGGATTGTAATCCATGGACTGATTGCTATATGAATCTCTTAGAGACTTGGTTAGGACCTTGTTCACGCAAGGCAAAGCCTAGACAGACACAGACCTTTAGAGTTTCCTCGAGTCGGCATAGACATTCACTCGGTTGATTTAAGCTCATCCTGTGGACTGATCATCCCCCGTAGGAGCTATTTATGAGTGTAGAGTGGGCTATCATGATGAGCTATGTTTTAGACGGACGGTGCGATACCGAATCCAGTCTCCCTGAGTGATGAGTGTGGTGAGACTGTTGAGTGTTTTGCGGGGTTAGTAATCCCCAGCACTGGTGAGATTCCCCGCCGCAACTGTGTTCAGTATGGGAGGGCTGCGGCATAATATCCCGCGGTATCTAGCTCGTGTGAATGTGCCATTTTGTATTAGACTAGATGTTGTATTTTATCCTGATTCTATATGTTATCTTGCTCAACTGCCTAGATCATTTTATCTTGTTATTCCTTAATTTACATACATGTCTCTACTCTTTTGATATATATGTCCTATGTTACTTGTATACTGTGACTTGCCAGATCTTTATATCTGACCCATCTTTGGTGCTTAGGCCTTGACCCTGAGCATGCGGAGGACGCGCTTGCGCTCGTAGAGGCGCCTGTTGTCGGAGATTACGTTTGGGGCCAGGCCGACCCAGATGTCGAGCCGGAGGGTGGAGAACCAGGGCCAGGGCTTTGAGAGTCTTACTTTGATTTGGGCCTTTGAGCGAATTTTGTAGTGAGCCGGTTAGTTATCAATTATGTAATTAACTTTTGTTGTTCTTATCAACTGATACTCTTAAAACTAGACTACAGTTCTACTCACATTTGATATATATTGATACCTATTGCTTACACTTTACTTCTTATGCTTCCGCAATTTAACCATTGATAGTATATTGTTCTAAAGTTTTAAATTGGACCTCACTACGGGCCTACGATCTTGGAAGTTCTCAGATTTTCCGGGAAGTAGCGCGCCAACTTCGGGTATTCCGACGACTTTCTCGGTATCCGGAATTGGGGCGTTACACTTATTATTGAGGACATCATTACAGTAATGATTTCGTAATTCTTATTTTGTCAAATATTTACATGTATTAAGTTGAATAAAATAAGAATATTAAAGAGAATGGCATTATCGTACCCAATTAAAAAGGACGGCCATTGAAAATGTCCTATTTTACACTTATCAAGGAGACTTGGTTATGTTGGGGTGCTAGTGGAGTAATTATGGAAGGGAGCATGTCATTAAAGACATGTAACCGCTATGGTTCACATTGGTAAACCAATTTAGTCAGAGTATTAAGGCTCAGCATGATAGACACGTTGGCAGTTATTTTAAAGTCGATGTGCATCGGTCAAGGTCGCTTTATCGATTTTCAAAGTACTAGTTGAAAATGGATTTCCTTAAACTAAAACTTTGGATTTTGTTTTCATGGTAATATGGATCAAGTGGGAGAATGTTGGATTAAATGAGTGTGGTCCACATGACCACAAGCCCATTAAGGATCTTTAATCATACCCACTTGTCTGCACATTTAAAAGGCCTAATTATTTTGAGCTCAATTGCCAACCAATTAATAATGGGTTGAGATTAAAGGGTTAGGTGATAGTTGGGGGTTAATGGTTCCTTGATGGGTAGGAATCTCCTATAAAAGGACCCCTTGGGTAACTCCTTTGGTTAATAGTTTCTTGACCTCCATCACTAAGCAAGAAAGAATAGCAAAGGCCAAGGAGTTGTAAACCCTACGCGTGTTCCAAGCCTCAGTCTTTTCAAGGAGCTTCTGTCACTTCAAGAAAGAGCTATGGAGTCAGGTACTCCTGCCCATTCTCAGATTATTTATGTTTACTTCATTGTGACATTTGGATTAGACCCAAGGAGACCCTTCTGTGGATTGAGGGATCTTAAGCTTACATGATTTTCCCTAGCTACTGTCAAATCTATCACCTATAATAAGCAATATAAACAACAAATGTAAGCACTGTAAACCCTACGTGTGTTCCAAGCCTCTGTCGTTTCAAGGAGCTTCTATCACTTCAAGAAAGATCTATGGAGTCAGGTACTCCTGCCCATTCTCAGATTATTTATGTTTACTTCATTGTGACATTTGGATTAGACCCAAGGAGATCCTTCTGTGGATTGAGGGATCTTAAGCTTACATGATTTTCCCTAGCTATTGTCAAATCTGTCACCTATAATAAGCAATAAAACAACAAATGTAAGCACAAATCGTAACTGCTTGGATTTGTAAATGGAAGAAATGCCCTTCATGAAAGATGATTCGTATCAACAGACCATTCCCTCCATTTTTGACGTGAACTGTCCGCCACATTGCTGCTTTCCCTTGGTCAAAATACTCCTCTCTCATGGTCATCATTGGCACTTTTGTCAAAAAGAAGTCTACAAGCAAGCTTTTTCCTGGAAATTAATTAAACCAAGATGGTAATAGGACAACAATGGAAAAAAATTCATAGTTATTGAAGCCAAGTATTCTGAGCACACTATGAAAAAAAAATCATGCTCATAAAAACAATACCTATAGAATTTGGCGAAAAGGTCATATCAAATGGGCAAGTCAAGGATGGGAAATGAGTATTTAAAAAGTAAATCTAAAACACATTACAGATAATGAGTTTTGGTTCATATCAAATGAGACCAAGTCAAGGCTTCAATACAGCCATAATTAAGTTGATGCGTCGTGTATCAATCAAAAAGGTTCAATCTCTATTTTCACTATGAACAGTATGTAGCATGCAACTGTAAAATAATAAGATGATAATTTGTGTGCTTGAAGAATCAATCATAGTTTTAACTTTAACCATCCATCCCCTTCAGTGATAATAAGTTTTCATTTTTTTAAATTCTTCTGAATAATCTCAATAACCATACCATTGAGATTAAGTACCTGCATAAACACAAAGTTCAATGACCACAACCGTATGGAAAGCACTAGAAGATATGGTTGCAGGTGAAATAATATAGTCAAAAGGCAGAAAATTACCTTTAGTTTCATGAATTATTCAAGTAAGAACCAATTCAACTGCAACCAAACATTGAAAGTAAAAACACATTAGCCCCAATTGATAAAATAGCAATAAGGTATGTTAGCATAAATAACTAAAATCTAGATACTATAAAAGAAAAGGAAAAACAGAAAGTAAAACTACAATATCATTAATCAGAGTATAACCCATTAAAATTAAATGCATCAAATCCATGTATAGTGATGAAAACAACATAAACAAGGCTATATCAATGTATCCATCTTCTGCGCTAGAACGGCCTGCCTAAGCAAGGCTATATTAGTGACCTTTAAATCAGGTAGCCCATATGATTTCAAATTGGCGTTGTTGGACTGCATTCGATTCTTCACATGGCTTGTAATCATCCATCTGCATCGCCTAAAGCGTAAATGGCATATTCTGGAGTCAACCAACATGAGTTGATGAGCTAGGAGAGTGTGAGAGATGGTTTATGCAGTGGGGAGTTTCAGAGATTAGAAACTGATTTGAGAACTGGGTTTTGAAGGATATGAACATTGATTGGATGTTTGACATTGATTTGAAGTAGTAGTTTTCTTCTGCGAAATGAGAGTAATATGAGTGGATGAGAAACGAAAGAGGCGAAATAAAAGAATGTATATGTAGCAGCTGGATTTCATGTGTAGGTGTATGCATGAATGCACGGAGGTAGCACAAGTAACTCTTAGCAGTATTTGATGTACTGGTGTGTGCATGAATGCATGGAAGTAGCACAAGTAACTCTTACCAGTAATGCAATTTCCAGTGCCTTAGTCCACATACCACAACTCCTTTTTACCCTGCAACAAATTTATGCGAATCAAGATACCTTGATGGAAATTGAATCTAAAGCATGTAATGATTTGGGGAATCCCTGCTTTGTAAGCTAGTGTTCTTGTTCATTGGCCTCTCTATAAGTACATTAAAAAACCACAAATCATTGCATGTACTAATTTGGGAACCCGTGCTGTACGTTCAAAATATCTCAAATATTTGAAACAACAGGTCTCATCATTGCTAATTAAACAATTGCTTCATATTTTTATCAAGAAATAGAACAAGCGTTATCATAATTAGCAACACACAATCATCCTTTTACCAAAAAAAAAAAACCACACAATCATCCAAAAATGGGTCCTGTCCACAGCTCGATTAGTATCGGCAAAAAAAGTGTAAGTAGAAGGTCACAAATCAAACCGATCAATCTCCATCCACATGGCAAGGCAAGAACTATGTGATGCTCTGTCTTTGGACAAATTCAATGAATCTCTTTCAAATTCCAAAGCCTATACTGGCATCTACACCAATACAACAAGATCACCCAATCGTCTCTACTTATGCATGAAGCACTAAGAACGTTTGAAGATTGCTTGAAGGTTGGATGAAAAGAGACCCCATGTGCCACAAACAGTTTTTGAGGCCTTCAGAGATATTTGATTGAATTATTTGGACGTGAGATACGTGACTTTTTCGTGCTATGTTGGCTGAGAATTTACAATAGAGCATCAATGAATCACTCTCAGTAGTGTTGAATGTTAATGACTGTCATTTCTCTTCTTCCTCATTCCAGAGCAGAACAAATCCAAAGAGGCCCCAAAATTGTTTTTTTCCATCATTGGATTGGGTTTGGGGAAGAGAGGAAGAAGGAAGGAGATGAGGAAAATTGTTTCTTTCTGCCTGCCTAGGGTTGATATCAACCCTCAACACTTAAAATGAGGGTCGATATCGACCATCAAAAAAATGTTTTTGGGGTGAATTGCCCTATTCGATGCATGTATAGATAATTTGTCAGATTCGGTCCAATGGCAGCATTAATTTTTTTTTTTTTTTGAAATTCCTCTTACATCTTTAATGGAAAAACTCTGATTATCAACACATATGACTTAATAAAACTCACAAAGAATATACATAAAATTAAAAAAGTTAACGGGTAAATGGTCCCGCTCCTCACCTTTGCCGTCAAGAAGTGGTCCTTTGTATTCACCAGGATCTTCATAAGCATTGCTTTATTGGGCTTTACAATTTTCTGGCACATTTCTTGCCATATAAAAGGTTGTTAATATATACACATGTGATCGCCCACAAGGGATCATGCCCTTTGGTAATTTTACTTGTCAAGTAAAGTAAAGTCAAGTCAAGTCAAGTATCAAATCAAAAGCACTTTAATTCAAAACTCCCTCCATCTTTTTTTTTTTTTTTAAAAAAAGTCAAAAAGCAACTACCTTTATTCACTAAAAGACAAAAAAACCTCATTTCCCCATACAAAAAAGTAAAACATATTCCATCACAAACAACTAAAAACAAAATACCATCATATAACCCACTTATATTTTATTCCTTCTTTTTATTTCACTTCACTCCACTTTATTTTAAAAGTAAAATGCCAAATGGATGCATTCCTAATCCAACATGCTATTTTCTTGGAACGGTCACGAGAGGACCGTTTGTATTCTTAGGCTATATATTTTCTATCATGTGCTCAATCTTATGATGGCACTAATACATATTAGAGTAAAATTATAGATACATCACTAACACATACAACATTCATTTTGAACCGTCTAGATTGTTAATAAGTGGGCCCTATGGTGGAGTTCCGCACGTTCCACTCACAAGAAGCATGTGGGAGACATTGGGGACTCGGATTTGCTCGTATCCCTACTAGCTTAGAAAAGATGGAGCCATGGAAGTTGGAACCTAGGGTTGTAAATGGATATCCGATTTTCCGATTTTAGGTTCCAATTATAAATAGTTCTGTGTCTGAAACCCAAGTTAGGTTTCAATTGATAAACGAGTCCGGTCCCAGTTCCATACGAGTTACGACCTATGGACCCAATACCTGGCATAAAAGCCTTTAATATTGCACACTGTAGCTCAAAATCAGCTTTAGTTTGGCATTTTTATATTTAAATTTAAAGATAATGGACTTGATGCATTGTTATAAGTTAAATGATATCCTTATTTTAAGAAAGAAATAATAAAAATGTCAAAACCAATTTTGGAGCTAGATCATATTCCTCTAGTCAGACTCGATTCTAAAATGGATCTGGGTCCTCTTACCGGAAATGGGCATGGAACTTACAAATTAGGTTCTGAGTCGAGATTGGTTTCGGACTCGGAACTGTCATTTGAAAACAAGTAACTAGTCCGGGACCAATATGGTTATGGCCTGGAACTAATCCATTTACTTTATTGGAACCCATGCCAAAGTAGAGGTTCATGGGCCAAGCTATGGTATATCCAGGCCCAACCCGACTTTAGAAACATTGGCACAGGCCCAACCCAAGCCCGACACGAGCCATAAAAGTTGGGCCCGAGCCCGCCTATTTAATCAACCGAGCTGGGCCGAAATGGGCTTTTTCATCACTTTTGTGGGAATGAGAGCACTAATTAAATAAAATTACATGCATTTCTTACACAAGTTGGGCCGGACCCGGCTATGGGCTTTCTATCACTTAATCCAAGCCAAGCCCCAACCCAATTATTAATCGAGCTCTCATTACATATCCAAGCCTGGCCCAAAGCAGGCTAGGCCCGAATCGGGCTCAGGCTGGCCCAGCTGATGAGCGCCTCTACCCCAAAGCCCAACCATTTCATAAATGAATATAGATATTTTATTTGCCAAAAAAAATTATAGATATTTGAGGTTTTTTACAGGAAAAACCACTTTATGTGGTCAGTACATCGAACAGGGAACATTAGGCAAACATGCACCTAACAAGGAATCCGTATGGATTCCTAATTTATTTATTTTTTTTACCATTTTTTGGTGGTCGAATTCGACCTTCATTTTCAGCGTTGGAGGTCGAATTTGACCCTGAAAGAGAAAGTGACCTTAATACATTTTAGTTCTCTGTGTTGAATTTGACCTTGTAAGAAACACCTGAAGGTTGCATTCAACAGGAAATGTACATGACTTTTTCTGACTTTAGGTACTGGGAGGGCTATCATTTTTAGGAATTTGCGTTCTAAGTGAACCCAACAAAGGAAGCTCTACTCATCCCACTTGGATCCCTCTTGTTTGAATTCTAGGAACAATCATTAAAAGAGCGAATCAATAACCAGTGTCATTCTGGAACATCCCAAAGTAGGAAGAGAGTAGAGAGAGAAAAAAAAAACACAAAAAGAAGAAACATAGGGGTGATGGTGAAATAGAGAAGATAAGAGAAAAATGTATAAGAGAGTAAGAGGAAAGAAGTAGTAGGAGAAGGAAAGGAAAGGGCCTGCCATATCGCAACCCATATATGCAAATTAGACCTTCTAATTTTTACATGAGGTGGAAAAATATAACTGACTTGGTTCTAAACCTCTACAACCTCTAATATCGTTATTAATATGATTAATTAAATGCAACTTAATTTCTTACAGAAAATTTTACAAAGACTCACAATAGGGGATATTTTTTCATCAAAAAAATTATACGACATCCTTTGCCTTTATCTTTATGTTTTTATTTGCCCTCGTAAGACTCAAAATAGGGGATATTTTTATGTTTTAAAAATATGTACTGCCCTCCCAGTACCTAAAGTCAGAAAAACTCATGTACATTTTTGATCGAATGCGACCTTCGGGTGTTTCTTACAAAGTCGAATTCGACGCAGACAACTAAAATGTATTACGGTCACTTTCTATCCCAGGGTCGAATTCAACCTCCAACGCTGAAACTGAAGGTCGAATTTGACCAAAAAAAAAATTTGGGAAAAAAAAATTAAGAATCCTATACGGATTTCCTGTTAGGTGCATATTTGCTGAATGTTACTGTTCAGTGTACTGACCACATAAAGTGGGTTTTTTCCCCGTAAAAACCTTTAGATATTTTAATCTTATGATCCTCTGACGAAAAAATTCTTATGATCTTGACAACGGAAACTACTGAGTTGCCCTCCCTTATCATTAATGCAAGCTGTGGCAGTTTCGTCTAAACGAAAACTTTTAAAAAGAAACGGCGCGGTTTCTATCTGTATATATAGATGGTGAGTGAGTAACCATTGCCATATGTCTTCTTCCTTTCATGTAAGAAAGAAACAACCTCTGCATGATCTAGTAGTTCTGAAGCAGCTCTTGCAAGAAAATATCAACTTCATTCTCATTTTGTAAGGTACAGTCATAAACCCTACTTCTTGTTTTTTGTTTCCTCTTCTAATTCTATTTCTGTAGCTCCCTGTCTGACTCTCTGTTGCCATTTATGACATTTTGAGTTCATGCAATCGCTTTAAGTTCTCGGATTCTTGGGTTTTATGGTTTGTGCGATTTCAAGACTTTTATAAGTCTGAATTCTCTTTTATTTGGAGTTTTGGCGTTTGGGTTTCTCCAATTTGAGCCTTTAGAGTGAGTGTCTGCAACTTGAGATTTTGGGGCATTAGGGGGGGTTTCTTGGATTGTTTTCGTGCTGCAATTTCAAGACTTGGAAATTTGAGGTTCCCGTTATTTCTTGGTGAATTCTGGGGGAGTTTAGGATTTTTGGGGTTGGTGATTTAGGTTTTCTTTCTTCTCTGTGTATATTTGTTTATCTGCAATTCCAATTTTGGAGGAAAGTTTTCATACAATTCTGGTTGCGTCAGGTGTGTTTGGGTTTTGAGAACAGTAGTTGGGTTGGGTAAGTGTTGATGGTTTCCACTCACGATGTGTGGGGTTGAATAGAATAGGTATCTGTTGGGGCTTTTAATGGGTTCTATTCATCTTTTCCTGTTTCCAATCCCATCTCATTTGATTGAATTGAATGAATATTTTTGTTATTGAATTTATGAATTCTTCCTTCTATTATGTTGTTTTCTTGATTTCCTTATGATTTCATGATCCACTCTTGTTGGAAACATGGATTTTGTGTGTCTACTCTTCCAATTCAAGCCGGTAGGATTGTTTATTTTATTTTATTTTTAATTTTGGATAATTAAAGTTCTTTGGAAATGAATAGAATTCATTGATCTAGTGTTGAATTGATGGATGTAGAATTTTCGCTATAATTTAGATTTTTTTTTTTTGGGTGAGGAAGATGTGGTTTGATTGAATCTTAAGTTTTGGATTTGTGAATGCTATAACTTCTTTGCCTTTTTGGTTCCCTTTCAATTAGCACTGGATTATGTTGGGGTTAGTTTGGATAGTTCCCTGAATATCATGCAGTAGTGTTCCTTTTTGTCTTTTTCTTTTTCAAGTGTTGAATTTTACGCTGCGCTACTGTTTTACTCGTTACACCAAATGTTGAGGGGTCAGATTTCTATTTTTACCGTCAATTACCGAAGAAATTGCCATATGGGATTCATCCAAATGGCCCTGACTTAGCAGTGGGAAGTGGGAATCGGTTGTTGAACTATCGTGGCCACTGGACTAGGTTTAAATAGTCAAAGTTGCAAAGATAATACACCAAGTATGCAATCTGTGTCTGTGTTGGAAATTTTCAGAACTTCGTGGCAGGTGCTGCCAACCTTAGGGCCTGTTTGGATGTATGATAAATTGAAGTGAAGTGAGGTGAAGCATCAAATCAAGAGAGAATAAAATATAAAGTGTTATGATGATGTTTTGTTTTTAGTTGTTTGGTATAGAATCTTTTTGACTTTTTGTATAGAAAAGTGGAGTTTTTTTTGTTTTTTAGTGGGAAAAAAATTGACTTTTTTTTTTAAAAGATGGAGGAAATATTGAAATTGTGTACTTTTGATATGACCCTTGTCAATTCTTGTCTGGATACACTTCACTTCACTTTAACTTGATTAAGTGCCAAACACGCCCTTAATACATCAAACTGAGAAATTTGCTTCGGTGTAGTTGAAGATCTTCCTATCACTTAAAAGGAACACTTGGAGCTTGTAGCTTGTTGTGCAGCATGAATTATAATTTATTTTGAAATTTATTGTTGAAAAAACACAAGCTTCTCTTTTAATAAAATCTTTTGTTACTGTTCAAAAAAAGAAGAAGGGAAAGAAAATGATGCTGCTTGAACCTAACTCGAGTCGGAATAAGTCCGGAACTGCTGTGGCTCAGCAGAACACAAGTTGGCTCTCCTCATATTACCTGATATAGGACTTCACCCTTTCGAAATTAACCCGCGAACAAGAAGTTTTTCTGTAAAATTTATTGTGTAGGCTTCCTCTTTCCACAGATTAAATAAGCCTTTCCAACCCTGTAAGAAACGGTTTCCCACAGCAAAGCAGAAAATAATTAGTTACCTCTTATAACTGGTACACAAAGGTTCATAAATCAAAGCTTGCCCCTTTAGTTGGTAGACCCCAACGGCCCAACTTCCAATTGATGGGCTTGCATCCCACTGAATCTATAAACACACAATTAGTTTTAATTTTCTTTTGAAATAAATTGCATTTTACGAATGATAAATTTAGCAATGATTGCTGCTGCTATCAAAGCAAAGTTTTAGGATTTGCAATATCATTGCAGCTAGTGTTTAATATGATACTTTGGATTTAAAACAGGTGGGGTACAATATCATTAAATGGGACCGCCCAAAAAGAAGACGGCATAGTTTGGAATCTATATGATTAATGAACCCGAACTGTGAATTGTGTAACCCAATCTATTGCCATCTGTTGAAAAAATAGAGAAGAGAAAATCATCTGAATCCTTTTGATGTGGATGATATGAGTAGGTTGCTCATTTGCTTTTAAATATTGACTTCAGTGAGAAGATATTTGATCTATGTCCAAGGAAAGGTTCCATGATCTAGATTTTCAGGATTCAGCTAATTTGCTTTCTTTGTTCACGTTAGTATTAATTGAAGACAACTAGCCATTAGTAGAAAAAGTGGAACTCAGGAAGCAGTCTTGAAATAGATGGCATAAGGCATCAATGATGACTGAAAGATGACTAGCCAACAATAGGCGCTTTACGTCCAACATGGCCATGGTGTGTTTTAGTGGATTGTAACAATCTAGATTAGTTAATATGACCATGTCAACATAATTAGATTGAATGGTGAGAATTAAGAAAAATCAAAAATAGAAAAAGATATCACATTGGTAGCTGAGTTAAAAATGCCTACCCAAAAATTTATGTTTATCTACCAAATCTTTTGAAAATTAGTTTTGCATTATCCTAGCCAATTTTTTAGAATTGATTCCGCATATTCTTATCATGTTGTTCAGTTCTTGAAGCATTGACTTGACTCATGTCAACATGTTTATGGCTTCTTTTTCTATTAAGCAATAACTAAGTTCCAAACTGAGTAGAATGGTGTATTCTTTTTAATAGGTTTGTGAGAACCTAGGGTGATACGTGCAGTGGAATAGACTACATTGACAAGTGTTTTTACTATAAAACTATAGGAATATTTCCAATGAAGTCGTTCGTGATATACTTATGCAATGTGAGGTGTGAATTGTTAAATATCAGCCTCATATTCAGGGAGTTGTCTGGTTGAGCAACAGGAGGATCTGAGCTCTATAATGTGTCATTATACTCCCATTATGCAGAGCCATGTGGTAACAATGTAGTAGTCTTCCAAAATGAGTCCTTATGTTGTCTGCTTTCAACTGTTGGACGGGTGCCCTTGCATGCCATTTTTTTAACATATTCATCTTCAGACCTGCACAAATTCTGTTTTGATGAGATTGATGCGAGTTGCTACTATTTTTATACTATCCAATTTATTGTTTGATCTATTTTTTAATTCTTTAAATTCTCTTCTTCATGTTTCAGGTTTTATTTTCACATTAATAATATGGGTAAGAGGAAGATAGAAATGAAAAAAATTGAGGACAAGCAAAAGAGATTTGTCACACTTTCGAAGAGAAAAGAGGGTCTGTTTAAGAAGGCCAAAAAATTGGCAGTGGATTTTGGAGTGGAAGTGGCTGTAATTGGGTTCACAGTTGGTGGAAGACCATTCTCCTTTGGAAGTAGTTCAGTAGAGGATATCATTGATAAATATGATCAGAATCATCACCTACGATTTACTGAGCAAGAGAAAATTCATACTGTGATACATCAAGAGAAATCAAATATCAAGCTTATTAATAGCGAAGGGTCGATAGGCAATGAGTTGATGGAGTATGCTTCAGCCCTTACAATGTTGAAAGACACGCCAGTGCAGACCATGGTCGGTATCTCCCAGAAGAACAATAGCATGGATGATCATTCAACTGATAAGGATGCTTCCTTTACACATTCAGGTTTAGGAGAGAACAATAAAAGCTATTATTGTAACAATGCTCCTCCTCTAGTGGAAGTCCAACACAAACATGAGAATGATGTGAACTCATTGATAACTTCTAGTACAGGCAACAAAATTCTGGTAGATTCTTCTTACCATGTGTCACCCGGCTGTGGCACTGATCTATTTTCTGCTGATGACCTTAGCTGTTCTCATTCTATCAAAGATCCAACTTTTCTACCAGTTCATAGAGATGTTGAGCTTGATGGTTGTTGGAATGAGACAGCTTCCACTTCCATAAGTCATCACTACACAACTGCTTTGCAGGGTAACTTTAATGGAGAGACAATTCGAGGGAGTGGTTTTCCTTTTATCAATGCTGATCACATTGCAGATTTGTGGCTAGAGAAATATGCTACCGACTCATATTTAGAGGAAACAGTGGCTGATTATGAGACAGAATTATTTCCAGTGGAAAATGTTACTAACTTACATTCAGAGAAATCTGGTTTGTTTCAAACAAATTTGGTTACTAAAGAAGTGCCCCCGATGGAAGCATCCTTTTGTTACTCGACTTCTCTAAATAATCAGCAAGCATACGGTGAAATTATTTCTGCACCAAGTTCCTCTTCTTTTTGTGCGGGAGATTTTGTATATTCAGATTGGTTGCTTGATGGATTGGAAGCAGAGTTAGATCCGCCTTCTCAGAGAACCCCATAGTAGAGCAAAGAGGCTGATTACTGTAATTTTTTTTTATTGTTTTGCGTTTTTTTTTTATTTGTTACAGTTCCTCAAAATTTTCTTTGATAAACAGTGGGATCAACAATTTTTAGCAGTCATTTGTTTTATCAATGTAAATTGCATCCAATTTTGCATATCCTGTCTATAAACTACAAATGTAATATTTTAATGCTAATTTGAAAACAATTATCAAGTGGGTTGCATTTGAGTTACTTTATTAAGCAGTACTGTTATTGTTTGTTTTTGTGATTGTGTTGTGTTTTGTTGGTTATAGATCCGATGTTTCATGTCAATTATTAGGGCTTTGCGATTTGTGTTTCTTTACTTCTTGATTCTTGTTGTTATTATTGTTAGTGGTGGTGGTGTTAGAATTATTGAATCGTGAGCAGAATTAAAGCCCTTCATTTTTTTCATGTTTTCTTGTTAGGCCTTTTTTCCTACGAAATTTTTTTTCTCTGTTGATTGATCCCCCAAGAGTCATTCGTTGCATGATCTGGCAATTTGAGGGTCTTGATTTTGAAGATGAGTAGGTTCCAATAACCATCCTATGTGCAATGGATCTGTGTTTATCTTTCCTTCAACTCCTCTTGACCTGTCTTCAGTTTTTCTTCGATCCAAGGGAAATTCTATTAGATAATTGCTTCTTTTGGAACCATGGATTGCAATTTGAATCCAATAAGATGTGGCATTACCGTTTGGTTTTATGATTTTATTGTTTTCTGCTTGGTTTTGTAGCTGACCATTAGTTTGAAGCCTCAGGGCTTGATATAGTTGGCTTCAAATCTTGAAGTAGTCTTCTGTCTCACTTCTTTTAAGAGGAACATATATACTATTAGTGGCTGACATTAAATATGGACAGGATCGATACAACCTGAGTGGTGTGTTTTGTATACTAGAACCTCGTTCATAGCTAAAGCCTTGCCTTTTACAGTTAAATAATGTATGTCATAACTTAATGCGGAGCGGTTTGAATGTTTTAAAGTTGTGTGAACATGAGTAGATTTGAAGAGATAGTTTTTCTAAAAAAGATTTATCAAAACACCCAAGACCTCCTTCCCTTTATAAAAGTGTTAGAATTACCTAATAATCACCTATCAAACCTAAGCATAGACTAAAAAACAAAACAAAACAAAAAAAAAAACATATTCCCAAGCATAATCTATCAAAAGTAAGCATAGATGATAAAAGGCTTATTTTAACATTGCGAGCTACAAAAAGAAAGGCACCTGCTGGTACGAAGACAAGCCTATTCTAACATTCAAGCACATAAAACAACTAGATCAACAAGCATTCACATGAATAAAGAGAAATTATTGCATACTTAACTTCATTTAGAGCCACAATCACTACGTTAACCGACCATTGCACGAAAGAAAAAGATCTTCATCAAGAACATTCTAAAGTATAACTTCAGCTCCTCATAAACTAAGTTTTGCTTGGACAAGGCCCAAAGCTACCTTAAGAAAAATAGAAAAGTGGAGAATTAGAACTAGAGGACCTAGATCTAATAGGGGGGGTTGGACATCCTAGGCTAGAGGGCCTTTGGACGTCTTCCCTAGGGGTCTATTTATAGTCTTTTCCTCCTTTTTGGCTTGAGACTCTTCCAAAAATAAAACTTTGTCTTGGCTTGACTTGTAAGCAAAGCAATTGTAATTTGAATTGGAGTTGATTTGATCTTCTTTCTGTTGGAAGTAGGCGGGCCTCGTGGATAGGTTTCAAAAAATTCTTACCCACTTGACGCAGGGATCAAGTATCCATAAGGCTAACAAAACCAAATCCAGGATCCAAGAACCTCAAACTCATGATCAAGATCAGTAAACACTATCTCTAAGATAGTAAATAGCGTCACCATGCAACCAAAATAAATCCACGACATACAAGAAAGTGGATTATACCTTTGGAGCTCGGTAGCGATCTAATGGAGAAGAAGACTTGCTAGATGAAGAAACTCTTTCTTAGTAGCTAATTAGGACTCCAATACCTAATTATCTTCCACGCTATAACCCGTATCAAATCTCTTTTCTCAAGAAGATGTGTGGGATCTCCAAGAGAAAACAACTAGAAGCTCTAAGGAATCCGGAAGAGAACTAGAAGAGAGAGAAGAGAGAGGACGTGCAACACTTGCACAAATAGGGGCTGGGCGTGAATCCCTAGGTATGGAATTTGCATGGGACGTCCAAGCCCTCCTCTCCTCTATTTATAGCTCTAAGCAACTCTTCTTTACTAATTAAAATAGAAGTCTTACTTCCATTAAGAATTAGTAACTTTCTCATTTCTAATAATTATAAAAGTCTCACTTCCATAACAATTAGTAACTTATCATTACCACTATTAGAAGCCTCACTTCCAATAGAAATAGTAACTTTCTAATTCCTTTCCTTTTGAGTTCAAGTAGAATTAGCAATGATCTAATAATTGGGCTAGCATGAGGACCACTAGGGATTCCATAGAAAGCTGGCTCCAACTGGGACACCGCGACCCCACATCTCATGTTCAATCCATGCCCACAGTTAATTACAAATAACTTCACTATATAAATGCAATTGCACTCCAGTCTTAGGAATAAATTACAAAGAAGACCCTAAACTTCCCTATGACCACAAGTAGGCCCCTTCATCTATATCTATAGATCAATTGAACCTGTCCACCAAATTAGATCCATATCTTATTATCCTTGAGACCCAATTAATCACAGTAATCATTAGTACCATCTAATTAACTCTTAATTGAGATAGGTGCGCACTTACTAATGATAAATTCATTAATTGACACAATGGGATAATGTAGATAGATTCCATCTTGACCATTGAATGTTCCCACATTCCTACTACCACGTACCAAAGACACCGAGGTGTTGACCTACAGTTGGCCTCACTCATTAGTGACTCAAAGCAAATGAATAGACAGAAAATTGAGTTCATTAATATCTTAGGATTGAGAGCCTATTGCTAGGGAATTATGAGAGCAGATCTTAGAGTAAAGACAGTGTTTCATAAGGTGCTTCTCATGATCCTTCAATACATCCAATGTACCAACACTATAATCCAGAATCTTACATTCTGATGATCCAGGCAAATCACACTATCTCATAGTGATTGGAGTGTTGCAACCTTATTAGATGAGATGCTCAATCTCATCACTGTTTGTGAATCAATTTAAGTATAGGGTTTGTGGCATATGTCTCCCGTATGTGAATCTCATCCACACACATGTGTCACATTTAATATACTTGTGGACTCCGGTTCATCTCATGAACCATCATGTCATTCGTATTGGTTATGTGCAAGTAAGTAATAAAACACCATTCATCTCATGAAAGGAAAGAATGATTATATTGATAAATAAATAAATCAATTTATTATATCATCTGATGGATTGAGACCATATAATCTAACACTTTCTTTATCTTGAACACAATTATGCGCAACAAGTCTCATAGAAAATTGCGTAGAGAAGGAGAAAGTGTGGAGGAGGAGAAAGAGGGGATGAGGTGTGAAATGAGCTGAGGAGGAGATAGAGAGGGGATGAGGTGGACGTCCAAGGGTAGTGGGCCCCAGGGTTGGACGTCCACATCCTTGGCTCTTCTTGAGTGACAGATTGTTATCTCCTTTCTTTCTTTGACTTGATCTTCTAATCCTTCTTGGTTTCTACCTCCTTCTTGCCGACTCATCACAAATATCACTTAGATAACCTTCCTTAATTCAAATTGTACCTTGATTCTTTTAGAATATTCTTGATTTAAAACTCTAATCTTGATAGAATTATAAGAAAAACTGCTTATAACAGGGGCTGGTGGCCACCGATAAAACAGCAATTGGCCACTGGTATAACCTTTAGCATCAGTCATGGTGGCCACTTCTTGTTGACGGCATAGGTCGAGTCAGTAAAGGTTTTAGCGGCGGGCGGCGATTACCGTTGTTGAGTATTTTTGCAGCGGCCGTAACTTCCGGGTTACAGGGGTGACGAAGGGCCAGCGGCCGCCGATAAAAGCGAGAATGGCCGCCGCTAAAATAAGTAGCTTTTGTAGCGGCAATCATGGGGTTGCCACTAAAAGAAGTGTTTTTTTTTTAAATATAATGCTTTTATCGGCGGTCATGAGGCTGCTGCTAAAAGCAATAATTTAGAAAAAATCATGTTAAATAAATTTCATGTATATTAACATTTTTCATGTACATGATCAATACTTAACAAATCTTGCTCATAATCAGAGTATTGCATATCTAAATACTTAAATAGATAGCACATCATGACTTGCCTAAGGTACAACTGAAGAATAGGATAGTGCCCGCCATTGTGGACTTGCATCCCCATTAAGTCAAGCAAATGATTATAACTCTAGCACCCCAAGCATCTGAGTTGTTGCAGCCCGAGTTATCCACATTAGATGGACTCACATGCTGTTGACCAACATCACAGTGGATCTAGCCAAGAAATATGCTCTCTTAGCTCCGATGCTAAGCTCGAAAAACTTGTCAATAGCTCCACCCTTACATTCAACTACACCATAATATCACCAATATCACTATCATCACATTCACACCAATATTCATTCATTCATCATGATATTATGACTGCGTTTGGTCACAACAACTACTGATAGCAACAGAGGTTATGTAGAAGTTGTTGCTGTTGCTGATGCTTAGAAGCTGTTGCTGTTACTGAAGTTGGGGGGACTGAGATTATGGAAAATCAACAATTTGAGGCTCTAGAAGCTGTCGCTGTCGCTGTAGCTTGTTGTTGTCTTGTATTTGCATTTGGCCAATCGCTATACCAATCGCTAAGAAGTTACTGTGACCAAACGCACCATATGTATTACTAAAGGAGGAAGAGAGACAAGACATTTTTGGTGTATCATCATTCATCATGACCATTACCCATCCTATTATGAAATTAATTAGGGAACATCACACGCAATCATTCACAAGCACACACACAAGAGATTTACGTGGTTCAGCAATTGCCAACGTCCATGGGGCTATGAGCGTTCCGCTCGATTTCACTATACAGAAAATTGGGTAACTCGTTACAAGGATGTTCTTCTAACACTCAGCCTACTCTTTCCCCCAATAGGTCTCAATCTAGCTCTCACAGCCTCTCCCCTTACAATGCTCTCTTGTTTTCCCTTGCTTGCTTTCTTTCTATTTCTTGCAAAGAATAACCCTAGAGAGTATATATAAAGAACTAGCCCTAATAGACTTGGGCCCCAAGTAAACCACTCATCAAGGCCCAATGGACCTTTTGAGCCAAATCCAACAATCTCCACCTTGGCGAAAAATGCCTGACCTTTTGAAGAATTGGTGTGCTGTGTTTATAACACATGTACCGTGTGGGAAAGCCCTCCCACCATATCTGCACCTCACCGACGATGAGGTACACCTTCAATCTCTAACAAGAGGAGAGATTGAGCAAGTCCAGGCAATGCCTGAACTTCTCTGTAGTGACTGGCTTGGTGAGCATATCAGCTGCATTCTCATCTGTATGAATCTTCTCAACAGAGATCTCACCTGTAGCAACCCAATCTCGAATCATGTGATACATAACAACAATGTGCTTTGTCATGGCATGATATACCTGATTCTTTGCCAAACATATGGTGCTTTGACTGTCACAGTGTATCAAGATTGATTCTTACTTAATCCTGATTTCATTCACCAAACCTCTCAACTTTATTGCTTTCTTAGAAGCTTCTGTAAGTGCCATGTATTCTACCTCTGTAGTGGATAATGTTGTTGTAGACTGAAGCACCGATCTCCAACTTATCGGTTCGCTTGCTAGTGTATGAACATAGCCTGTGGTGGATCTTCTTTTGTCCAGATCCCCTACAAAATCAGAATCTACATACTCCACTATACTTTCTGACCCGTGTTTTCTTTCAAACATATTCCCAAGTCTTTGGCGCCTTTCAAGTATCTCAGAAACCACTTTACTGCATTTCAATCCTCTTTCCCTGGATTCTCCATGTACTTACTCACCACACCGACTGCTAGAGCAATATTTGGTCTTGTGCAAAACATGGCATACATCAAACATCCCAGCGCATTAGATACGGTATCTTGGACATTTCCTCAATTTCATCATCCGTACTTGGACATTGACTGGCACTTAAACTGAAGTGACCTGCAAGTGGAGTACACATGGGCTTGGCATTCTGTATGTTAAACTTCTCAAGTACTTTTGAGATGTATTTCTCCTGTGATAACCACAACTTTCCAGCCTTTCTGTCCCTCCTTATTTCCATGCCCAACATTTTTGTGGCTGCCCCAAGGTCTTTCATGTCAAACTCCTTTTTCAACTGAGATTTCAGTTATTCTATTTTTTACATGTTCTTACATGCAATAAGCATATCATCTACATAAAGTAGCAAAATAATAAATGAATTATCATCATACACTTTGAAATAAACACAATGATCATACTCACATCGATAGTAGCCAATCTGCAACATGTGGGAGTCGAACCGCTTGTACCATTGCCTTGGTGATTGTTTTAGCTCATACAATGATCTCTTTAATTTGCAGACATAGTCCTCTTTTTTGGCTTCTCTAAATCCTTCAGGTTGCTCCATGTAAATTGTTTCCTCCAAGTCACCATAAAGGAAAGATGTCTTACATCTAATTATTCAAGCTCCATATTGAATTGTGCTACTAATGCCAACAATACCCCGATAGATGTGTGCTTCACAGCTGGGGAAAAGATCTCATCATAGTCAACCCCTTCTTTCTGTGAGCACCCCTTTGCTACTAGATGTGCCTTGAACCTTGGTGTCTCATTTTCATGTAGTACTTTCTTTTTTCGAAACACCCATTTGTAGCCAACTGATTTCTTGTCTTTGGGTTTTGGAACAAACTCCCAGACGGAGTTCTTTCGAGAGATTCCATCTCATCCATCATAGCACCCATCCAACCTTCCCTTTCACTGATTTTCATAGCTTCTTGGAGTGTGGCTGGATCACCACTACTGGTGATAAGAGCAAACTGGACTTCATCCTCATCCCATCCAAACCTTTAAGGTGGCTTGATGTTTCTCTTTGCTTTTCCATGTGCTAGACTTGTGGGTTCCTGTTGAACCTCAACTTCTTCCTCTCCACCAGATGTACTGGCCTCTGTTCGACTCTGCATGGGTTTCTTGCCTTTATTGTCTGTAAGAGGAATTATTTCAACAACTGCCTTTTCAGCACTATACCCTTTAACTTCACCATCTTGTTCCCTATTCAACATAAAGGCTTCATCAAGCACTACATCTCTGCTGATGATCTTTTTCATGTTTACTGGATCCCATAGCTTGTACCCTTTCACACCCTTCTCGAATCCGAGGAATATGCATTTGAGTGACTTGGAATCGAGCTTGGATCTCTCATCACTAGGAATGTGTGCGTATGCTGGACATTCGAATAACTTGAGTGTGGAATAATCAACTTCTTTACCTGTCCACACTTCTTCTGCAACTTTACAGTCCAAAGCTGCCGATGGTGACCGATTAACCACATAGCATGTGTGATTAACCGCTTCTGCCCAAAAACTTTTAGTCAACCCTGCATGAAGTCTCATTCTCCTTGCTCTTTCCAAAAGAGTCCTATTCATTCTTTCTGAAACTCCATTTTGCTGAGGAGTCTTTAGAATTGTAAAGTGTCTTGTGATGCCTTCATCCTTACAAAATTGTAGAAACTTGTGATTTTTGTTTTCACCTCTGTTAGCTGATCTCAGATACTTGACTTTTCTTCCTGTTTGATTTTCAACTTCTGCCTTCTACTCTTTGAACTTGTCGAAGACCTCATACTTGTGTTTTATGAAGTAAACCCAAACTTTCCTTGAAAAGTCGTCAATAAAAGTCATAAAGTATTCAGCTCCACCTTTTGACTTAATTGGGGATGGTCCCCACACATTTGAGTGAATATAATCCATAATTCCTTTACTTCTACAATTATTACCTGCAATTTTAAATGACACTTTCGTCTGCTTGCCATAAACACATAATTTGCAAAAATCTAGCTTCCATGTTTTTGCACCCTTCAACATCTGTCTTTTATGAAGTTCTAACATGCCCTTCTCACTCATATGCCCTAACCGCATATGCCGTAACTGAGACTCATCATCGTTGTTTTTATATTTTGTGGAGACTGTCACTCCACCTACAACTGTGTTTCCTATCAATTTGTAAAGGTTGTTTCCCACTCTGTTACCTTTCATTAATACCAAAATACATTTGCTCACTTTAAAATATCCTCTGCACTGAATGAACATCCTTTGGATTCTAGTGTGCCTAAGGATATTATATTCTTCTTGAGTGCGGGAACATGCATGTCTCACACCACCCATGGTTCTAACAACTCCATCTACCATTCTCATTTTTATGGTTCCCATTCCAATGGTTTTACATGCAGCATCATTACCCATTAGAACACTACCAACATCCTATGTCTCATAAGTATTAAACCATTCACGATTAGGACACATATGATATGAACAACTGGAATCTAAAATCCATACATTAGATAGATGGTTACCTTGCGAGACCGATAGGAGTTTCACTTCCTTTTTTGAGGCAACGTTGGTGGAGTCACTACTTTCTGATTTGTCCCCAGCTTTGTTCTTCCCACCTTTGCTCGCCTTGTAATGCGAGCAGTCTTTCTTCCAATGCCCTTTCTTCCTGCAATGAAAGCATTTTGAATCCTTCTTGCTTTTGGACTTTGATCTGGAGTTGTTTCCTCTTGACTACCCATGTCCTTGGACCTACCACGGTTATGCGAGCCTTCCTTTACTAGGAGTCCCTCTGCATGTGAATCACCTTTGCTAGGCTTTTTTCTGGCAGCATTGGAGATGATATCTTGAGTAACCTCCTCAAAATTGAGTGTCTCCTTTCCATATAGTAGGGTAGTCACAAAATGCTCATATGGGTGAGAGAGAGAATTCAACAATAGCAGGGACCTGTCTTTATCATCGAATTTCACATCGAGCCTTAACAAGTCACTAATCATCCTGTTGAAAGTGTTCATGTGCTCCATCAGATCACATCCTTCCTCCATCTTCAACCCATATAACTGCTTTTCAGATGCAACTTTTGGTCAAATTCTTCCCCATGTATAGCTTCTCAAGCTTTTCCCATAGGTCTTTTGCAAATTCCTCTTCCATGACGTTAAACATTACTTCGTCAGAGAGATACTGCTCAATAGAGCTCAATTCTCTTTCATTGATATCTGCCTACTCATCAGCATCTATATTTTCAGGCTTTTTTTCCTCGCCTAGCAATGGTACTTTGATTCCTTGTTGAATCAAGATATTTCTCATTCCCCTTTGCCACAAGCCAAAATTAATTTTGCCATCAAATTTCTAAATTTCAAATTTGATACTTGCTGCTGTAGCCTCGGTTGCCATTGTGTCGTCTGAGATCTGCACCTTTTTCAGCACTTCAAATGGTCAATCTGCTCCATTAACTTCATAGATCTCATTGACGCGAGACTGTAGGAAGAAACAGAGCACGAATCGGAGTTCGGATGGCCCCAAAAACTGCTACTGAATTCTGACTGTTGATTCTGGTCAAACTGTTGTTTTACTGTGTCGCCGTGCTGCTGGATTCTGCTGCGCTGGGCTTCCTGCGAATGGGTCAGAACTGACCCGAACTGGATTTGGCCTAGAAACTGACCTAGTTGGGTCTTGTCTTCTTCGAATGGGTTTTGTTCCAGAACCCTGCAACCAGAAGTTTGGGAATGGTAGCCTTACTGCCTGTTCTTTTCGATCTCCGACAACGTGCAGCGTGGAGCGGTGATCTCCGACTGGCGAAGAACGACGGACGACGATGAAGTCGGTCGGCCTGAGTGACGCTGCGATTCCGGCGTCATGTGCTAGGTTCAAAACCTATGTTGATTTCCTTCTCCTTCCGAGACTTTCCAAAAAACCAAAACAAAACTTCAATCCCCCTTTTTTATTTTATTTTTGTTTTTTTTAATCTCAATCCTCCACTTGTCAAAACAAGACAAGATTTCTTTTGACTTTAGTTTTGGACTCACAGAAACCAACGAAGAACTTTGTTTGAATCAGAGAAACAAACCATGCCTTCTTCTAAAGCTCGGCGTCATGACAAATTATGTGCGCACTCCTCGAGATTAACTCCCGTCTCGTGTGGCGTTGGATTGCCCAAGCCCTAGGAAAACCTAGCCTCGCTCTGATATCAATTGTTATGAAATTAATTAGGGAAAATAACGCGCAATCAATCACAAGCACACAAACACGAGATTTACGTGGTTCGACAATTGCCTACGTCCACGGGGCAATGAACGTTCCGCTCGATTTCACTGTGCAGGAAATTGGGCAGCTCGTTACAAGAATGTTCCTCTAACACTTAGCCTACTCTTTCCCCCAATTGATCTCAATCTTGCTCTCACAGCCTCTCTCCTTACAATGCTCTCTTGTTTTCCCTTGCTTACTTTCTTTTTGTTCTTGCAAAGAATAACCCTAGAGAATATATATATATATATATAAAGAACTAGCCCCAATAGACTTGGGCCCCAAGTAAACCACTCATCAAGGCCCAATGGACCTTTTGAGCCAAATCCAACACATCCACTATCTTACACCTACCAATTGGCATTAATATGATTCTTGATCCAGCACACGTGTCCAACAAATCAAATTAAAAATATGCTTAGAAAAGAAGTGACTTTCACCATAAAATCATATTCCTTCTACAGTTCTAATCATGCTTGAATCCAACTCAAAACGGACTATATTGGGGCTACGCTTGGGCTGGCCCAGACCACTTGCCACCCCACTTAGACTCGGGTTACATGAAAAGTCTACTCAACTAAGTTTGAAGTTCCAAGTCAACATATTTCTGAAATTGGAAAGAGATGGGTTCGAAGGAGTCACCTGATATATCATCACTATGAGCTCCATTATTTTCGTCAAAGTTTCCATTGATGTTACAAGTACCCAGCGAATGGAACCGTGATGGACCCGATTTTTTTTCTCTTTCCTCTCCTCTCCCATCCGTCCCCGGGGTTGCCGAGAGGAAAAATCGATATGGAGGGAGGAAAGGGGGAGAAAAAAAAGGGCATCTTATATTTTTGTATGGGTATGCCAGATTTTCTATTCTACTTGGAATTTAGAAATGGTGATCCGGAGATCCACCTTCGCAAGTAGAAAGGAAATCAATCCTTTTTCTAGCTTTCCAAATTGCACATATATTTAAGAAAAGAGACAATTTTTTAATGCCATTAGAGGCGATTTCATTTTTGTTTGCCGTGGAAGGTGATTTTTTGCCGTGAAAGGCGATTTACAAATCTTATCAAAATGAAAGACAAGAATTGCGATTTTTTTTCTCTTAAAAAAAATAAAGTACAATTGAAAAGGAAGAAAGGGAAACTGACTTCTCAGGAGATCGTGGGGACCAGTTCAGATCGACGGTCGCAAGTGATGTATGGACTTCGCCATCGTCCTTCATAAGAGAACGCTTGATGCTTTGATTCTTTGGCTTGGCTTGGACTTCAGTTTTTTAGAGGATAAGGACCAAGGGAAAGTCCTATACCTAATGAAAAACGAGGAGACAGGCTGAAGAGCCGCGTCTTGGCCATGTTGAATAGAAGAAGATGGGGCTTTTTCTTAGATGACCCCCCCCCTCAAGGGAATTTGATCACCTTTTGGGTGTTTGTTGTAGCAGAGTTTCTTCAGAGTAGCAGGACTTCTAGATCTTGAGTTCGGAATTCCGGGATTCTCCGTGTGTCTTTTGGCTTCTTGGAGTCACCTCCTTTTATAGGCATTTGGTGGCCTTTAGGTGACTTTATGGGCTTTAATGCATTAAAACCACATAATGGGAGGAGTTACAAGTTTTAAATCCTTTGTTTTGTAACTCCTTTTTCTTGTCTTCTAATTAGCCGGTGGAGATAATGGGCATTTAATTGCCTTTAATCTCCATGATGAGAGGAGTTTCATAACTTTAATGTCATGATGATTTGGACTTGTAACTCCCATTTCCTTGCTTCTGATTGGGCCGTCCAAAATAATGAGTTAATGACCGCATTTAGTTGGGTCCATTAACAGTATTAAGTGGTTGCCGAGGAGTTGAAGAGTCGCGGCCCGTGCCGCGTTTATTGGAATTCTTCTTGCGATGATCGACGATGGATCTTCATGTTGATCGATGTCGGATGATCATGCGACTTCAGACATTGGTTGATACCAGCGGGCCGGTGACATCTGTCTTGTCGATTTCTCGATCGGTCGGACAGAAAGTGCACTTTCAAGGTCGGCCGGTTGGCGATCTTGGAGCGATCGATGACGATTTCATGCTTTTGACGGTGGATCCGAGATGTCGATGAAGATCAGTCATATTCGAGCATAAAAAATCAGATTCTCAAGAAATCACAGGGGCTGGAACTCCTGAAATGCGAAAAGAATCGGAAAAAGGGCACCGTGGCGAAAATCCGGCGACCCTGGAGGCGACCATGGGGGGATTTTCCCCTTTGGTCGTCGTTTTGTCAGCCGTTTTTCGGCTTTTTTGCTTCCTTTTCCTCCTATATTTTTCTTGACAGTTTTCCTCATTTTTTGGCTTGGTTCTCCTGGAGAAAACCCAACGAGAAGTTGTGCAAAACCGGGCACAAAGTTTCCTATTTTTTGGAAAAGCCGAAGATTTTACCGTGCAGAGTTACCGATTTTTGTCAAGAGTTGAAACTAGGTCAAACGATGTCGGAATAACCTGAAATTTGACATGGAGCTTCCCGAGCAGTAAATAGGACCAACCATGGGCTTTTATTTGAGTTTCGAACCCGTTTGGGTTCCCGTCGCTGCTAGGCTTGATTTTCTTGCGAGGAAGGTGTCGAGCTTTGATGTGTGGTCAACTGATGTCCGATTGACCTGAAATTTGACAGGGAGCCTATTGGAGTCATTTTGAGATGATCCATTAGCTCCGATTTGGATGTTATGGTCCCGGGGTGCTCCACCGCCGGTAGCCTTGATTTTCTTTCGGAGTATCAAAGTCGGGTTAAACATTGCCAGAATGACCAGAAATTTGACGTGCAGCCCTTTTGAAGCATATTGAAGCCGTCCATGTGCTCCGTTTGATGAGTAATGGTTCCGGTGGTTCTCGCCGTCTAGGAACTTGATTTTCTTTCGAAGCGTCAAAGCTGGGTCAAACGTTGTCAGAATGACCTGAAATTCGACGTGGAGCCTTTTGGGGGTATTTTGAAACCATCTGTAGGCTCTGATCGAAGTTTTGATATCTTTGACTTCGCCGCCGCCAGGAGCGCTGTTTGATTGCTGGAGGAGTGAAGTTAGGCCGAATGATGTCGGAATGGCCGAAAACTTCATGTGAACTCCTCTTTTGGCTGTCTTGAAGGATCTATCTGTTTTCAAGTGATTCTGACGAGATCTGATGCTTGAAGCGGCATTGCCTGTTTGTAGTAGGATGTGGCTTCTTAATGTTTAGGAGGCGAGGTGACTTTTTTGGTGTCAACAAATGCCCCCTCAAGGTACAGCGACGAGTAACTTTTGGAGTTGATGTGCCTCGAAGAGAAACTTGAAGGAGAGCTTTTTGATTTGACCAAGAGTCTTTGAGTATTTTTTTTATAGCCTTTTGAGTTTCCAAGGGGATTTTATGGTAGTGAGAGGGATCATGTACCATCTCAAGGCAAAGTTTTGAAAATGACATGAGGGAGTTGGATTTGGGTTTTGGATTTTGGGTTTTCCTTTTGATCTTGTGAACCGAAGGGCTTTATGCGGCGCATTAGGCGATTAAAAAGGATTTTTAGTTTTTGACCTTGTGACCTAACAAGCTATATGTGGCAGGTTAGGGGGTCGGGGTTTGATTTTTGTATTTTGACCTTGTGACCCAACAAGCTGTGTGTGGCAAGTTGGGGGTCAGGGATGGTTTTGACCTTGTGACCTAACAAGTTGTATGTGGCGAGCCAGGGGGTCAGGGATTTTTTGGTTTTGGCCTTGTGACCTAACAAGCTTTATGTGGCAAGTTAGGGGACCAGAATGTGGTTTTTTGTGGGTTGTCAATTTCAAGATTTTGGCTTAATTTGGTTCATGAGGTTGGATGGTTTGGTTTTTTGGAAACTCATGAGGCTTTCTTTCTTTTTCTTTTTTTTTTTTGAATGGTTCAATCGACTTGAAAGAGGCATAAAACCATTTTGTATGCTCTTGGTAAGAAAAAAATCTTTTTTTTGAAAGGGAGCCCTTTTTAGTGCCTAGGCGGTCAAACCTGACTCATGTGGGCTAGCCCATGGGACCTTAAACTTTTAAAGATGGCTTAGATCTCACAAAGTGTCATTTTGTAAAGAATATCTAAAAATATCTCTTTTGGATAGAGTATATCTAAAAATATTCTTACTTGGAGAGAATCTCTCAAGTTTCCTTTCTTTTGGGAGAGATTTTCTCAAAGTATCTCTCTTTGGGAGAGAATATTTCTCAGTCCCTTTATTTTTGGAGAGAATTTCTCAAAGAATCTTCTCTTTGTGAGAGAATATCTCAAATCTCCTTTCTTTCTGGGAAGGTTGCTAATTTTTAGCACTTACCTTCTTTCTTTTATCCTTGTTTCCTCTTTTGGTTTGCTCTCTTCTATAAAAGCAAGATGAGATTGGATCTTTGCTTCTTTGCAAGAGTCTTCAAGAGTGCTCCAAGATTAAGAATTCTCCTTCTTCTTCAAAGATCTTCAAGTTTTTCTTCTTCTTTTCCATCAATGGCTTCAAGTAAGTTTTCTTCCTCCCCAAGAAATTTCAATTGTAGAAGTAGAATTTTCCTTTTCTCTTCTTTTCTTTTCTTTTCTTTCCTTTTCTTTTTCTTTTCTTTTCTTCTTTTTTTTCACGTGCTGTCACCTTTTTTTTTTGGACGTTTTCTTTTTCTTTTTCTTTTTTTTTTGCATGTTTTTTTTTCTTTTTTATTGGCCGTACGGACCTGGCTGTACTGCCACGTGGCAGTGGGCCACGGCCTGCTGCCCTGAATTTTTTTTTTTTTTTTTTAAACTTCTCTTTTTTTTTTTTTTTTTTGCTCACTATGCGCCATGATGATGAGGTTTATGCATCCCAATATGTTCATGCACATTTCTGTCAAGATAAAAGGCTAAAATTTCTAGGTCAAGTCAACATGAATTTTAACTTTGACAAAGTTTGATTGGTTTTGACCAAATTGGGTTGGAATTGATCAAACTTTGGTTAAAGTTTTCCTAGCATCTAATGCATGATGATTTTTTGGATGCATGCTTTTTAGTAAATTGATTGGGAGCATGATGATGCATACCTAGAAATCTTTTGCAAGTCTTGAGATTTGGAACTTGCAGCAATGTTGAGCCCTTTCCTGATCTTGTCGGATTTTGAGGAGCCTTACAGGTTTCAAAGTTTGGAGCTCGCAACAATGTTGAGCCCTTCTTCGAGCTTGAGATTGGTTTGATCTCGCAGCTATGTTTGAGTTCAAACCTTCTTTGAGGATGCTTCATTGAGCTTGCAGCAATGTTGAGCTCATTTTCTTGCTTCCTATCTTCTTCAGGATGTTTCCCTTTTCTTCGGATTTGTCCCGGAATCATGCCAAAATTTCGCTAGAATTTTTTCTTTAGCAAAATTCTGTCACTTTGATGATTGATTTTTTTTCATCCTTTTGCAGGTAGTTCCTCCAGAATGAACAAGGGCAAAGAGCTTGCTACTAATGCGCATCGTCGGTCTACCAGGTCTCCTAATGTGGCCGTACAGCAGGCCTGGGAGAAGGTCTAGTTTGTGGAGAGAAACTTGAAAGAATGTGACTCACTCAACCGTGATGAGATGAGAAAGCGATTGATCGCTCTCAAGGATGAGGAGTTCTATAGGATTATGGTAAGTAACCGTCCTTGGGTCATGGACGATCAGAGCGTTGTGCCCAAGCCTACCTTCTTCTTTGGCGATGCAGTCCCTGACGACTTGACGTACCAAAGGAGATGCTTTCAGTTCACTTACACAACTGATGGTGAGGAGGGAACTATTTCTACCCGGTCGACCTTTGATCGGACTGTATCGATCATTAGTTTTTCTCCTACTTGCCCCAAGAGGGAGGATCCTCCAAGCTGGGTGAAGAGGACCAATGTGATAAAGACCGGGGTTTTTGTTGGCGGGCGTTCCGGATACGCGGAGAAGTTGCTTGTCCATATGGACATGTTGATGCCTTCCAGTGGCTACGAGGGTTCTGACCATCCGTCGGTCAATTTGAGACCAATTGGCCTTGGTATTTTTCGGGGTGACGGCAGCAGTTGGGTGAAGCCTTTTCGACTTCGTGGCCATTTCAGTGCTGATTCGAGCTGGGAATCATGGACTGATCACACCCTGTAGGTTGGTGGAGCCATTTTGAAAGAGGCCGGGATTTTCGATGCGGTTCGCGCTTTTCGAAAGACCGTGGTTTTCTCCGATGAGGCCTTCATGGCCATGCTAGAGTCATTCCTTCCACAAACCAACACCTTCATTGTAACGAATGGTGAGATTGGTTTTACCCTGAAGGAATTAAGCGTCATCACTGGACTACCTATCCTTGGCAGACTCTATGAGGAGTTCATGTCTATCGACAGCGTTCTTGAGGAGCAGTCTGAGGAGTTCAGGCTCCTGTACTTTCAGCTCGTCGCCTTCTATGATTTTTTTAAGGAGAAGGAGGGCCCAAAAGTCCGGTGTAGCAGTTGGAAGAATTGCAGCTCCCACTTCTTTGACGACGGAGAGTCTTCTAATGGCACGGCCCAAGATGCTAGGGCCAAGAACCCATGTTCGAAGAAGATCTCGGTTATGCTAGATGACTTGAAGAAGTTCTTCGGGAGTACAAACGCCATTTATCCTGGCATTGCACTGCGGAGAAACCTCGCTGTTTACCTCACTTACTGGTTAGGTGAGGTTATTTTTGCTGGAGGAGATGGAACACACATCAGGCCGCATTGTATTTTTTCGGCTTGTCAGATGGCGTTCGGAGAGCAGTTGGCTTTGGTGCCAGCTCTTTACTCTTACTTGTGTACCGAACTGCAGGCTGCTGCTTTCTTCATTCGGCTTGGGCTCCCTAGGAACAGGGTATTTTAAGCCCATATTTTTTATTCGTGGTATGTGTACCACTGTCTCGGCTTCCACCGATTAGGAGTTGCGCATGATAATGACCCTTTCATGATTCGGTTGGCTAGAGGGGCAGTTGTTTCCGAATCTCTGTTGTCTGCCCGTTTGAGGATCCGACAGTTCAGGGACGTCGAGATCTGGCAATCTTCAGTGAAGCCTTCCCCAAGTCTGTGGGAAAAGGCTTTCGACTTTGGTGCCTCCCGTGATTCCACCAGGGCGGGGTCGGGAAGACATTACTTCTTGACCAATACAGAAAAGGAGTGGCTTTTTAACATACATGTTGGTACGATAGTGTACCGAAGACATCTTTTTGTTGACATCCAGCCGTATGTTCCCTCGCGTTTCGTGCTGCAGTTGGGCTTCTTTCAAGGCATTGTTGGAGCGCCTTCAAGCATGGTGAAGCGTTTTGAAGGTTTACAGGATGGAAGGAATGCATGGGCCTTTTACAGTGCGGAGGACACTACTGCCATGATTTCCTATCCCGAGTTGCCCACCTTTCGGACTGCTGGCTTCACGAAATGGTTCGCGGAAAGCTTTTCAGTGTACCGGGGGCTTTCCAAGAAGGAGCTTGATGTCAAGCAATCTCTTGGGAAGGGTCTTGGCAGATCGGATGGAGTCCGTCGAGAGGAAGTCTTGGCTTTCATTTCTGGAGAGAAGCACAAGATCGGCTTTCTCAACGAGCAAGACATCATTAGACCGGGAGCTGTACAAGAGATACCTAGTGAGGTCTTGGAACAGCTCGAAGAGGAGGAAGCTGAGATTGACGCTTGGATGCAAGCGGAGTTGAAGAAGACTTCCATGGAGTCCACTAGAAAGAATAGATAATCTGGTGAGGAGTCAAGCGAAGCTCCTGACTTTGATGGTGGGGCGGGTACTTTAAGCAAACCAACCCATAGAAGCAAGAGGAAGAGAGAGGCAGCATCACCATAGGAGACGTCACAATGACTCTCCTGATCCAGAAGGCCCTCTCACCATTGCTGAAGAGACGTCAGGGGATGCTGATGAGCCTCCAGAAAAGAGGAGTCGAGAGGAAGAGACCGCTGATGAAGGTATGACTCCTCCTCTTTTTCCTTCCATTTCTTTTCTTTGAGATTTTCTTATTTTGATTTGCCTTTTCTCCCTTTTTTAGTGGAAGATGAGGACTTGATGATGCCTGAGGTTCCAGCCGATGAGGCAGTAACGAATCCGGTTGCAGCATCTGGAGAAGAATTGAGGGACTCTGGAGTGATTCCAGAATCTTCACCTGGTATGACTTCTTTTTTTTTTTTTCCTTTTTGTCTGTGTTGTCATACGCTAACATGTTGCTTGTTTTCTTGTCAACTGACTTGCCACAGAATTCCGACGATTTCGAGCCATCCATGGACACGTCCTTTGACGACACTTCGGATGAACTTATGGAGGCACAAAGCATCCCGCCGATCGTCGAAGAAGGTATTTGTAGCAATAATCCTAATGATAATGATTTTTCAACATGATCATATTCATACCTCTTTTTTTCTTATTTTCCTAGCAGACTGTGAGGCGACAGAAGAAGTTCCTCCGTCTTTCTCAGTGCCAGAGCAGGGGATGCCTGCAGTTGAACCAAAAGTAGGGACTTCTTCTTCCAGTTTTAATGCGGCAGAGCAGATTCCTTCGCCAGTGTCTCCGGTTAGAAAGAGCTTAATGATCACTCCTCTAGCAGGACATGACACGGGTAGTCGACCAATGGAGAGGGGCGAGCCTTCGTCCGGGCCATCTCTTGAGTATGCGAAGAAAGTGCTGAAGAGCATTTTGAGCTCATGGATCGGGACTCTTTCTTCTGGCCATTTAGAGGCTGGCTTTGGCATGGTCAAGCACGTACAAGACATCCTTGCTGATAGCGAAGAGGTCGGCTAAGACATTATAGATGCTAAGGCTTTCGTTGATGAAGTCATAGCTATAGGGAACAAGTGGAATGAAACCAAGAGCTTCGCAAGTGGTGACTTCTTCAATGAGATGTTTTTGAAGCCTTCTGGCGAGGTCAAGTCTGAGCTAGACGAAATCTCGCGGACTCGGAAGCAATTCGTTCGGGAGAGGAACGTTGCCGAGTTGGCTATCATCGGGTTGACAGAGGATCTGCGCCGTATTGATGGGGAGGTCGTTGAGACCGGGTAACGTCTTGAGCTATTGGAGGAACAATCTGCTGTGAAATGGGATGCCATTGTGAAAGCTCGTGCCAGAGAAGGGTCTCTGATTCACAAAGTCGAGGAAGCTGAGAGCAATCTTCGAAGGAGGACTCAAGAGTACGAGCAATGGCAGATTCTTTGGGAAGAGCTTCCCCGTGCTGCAGACGGATCGCGGTGTTCTGCCGCATTCTACGGGAAGATCTTGAAGAAGTGTGGCCTAGAAGCTTTAGAGGCTAAGGCCAAGAGTCTACTTGAGGAGTTGAGCCTTTGGTTGAAGACCATGTGAGCCCCTGATTCTTGTAACAAACCCCTTTTTTTCCTTCTTTCTTTTTTGGTACCCATGTATACACACATATTTTTTTGGTACTCTTTCTTTTGTAGTGCTTGTACACATTTTTTTTACCACTTCTCTTTTTTTTGTATTCGCTCCTTTCACTTAAATTCTTTTGTGATAAATTCAAGCAATAGTTAAATGGGAATTTTTGTTTGAAAATTTGATCAAAAGTTTGTCATTTTGTGAAAAACCTTTTATCAAATGGTTGTTTTGGCGTGAAAGCCGAATTTTGAGATGGCATGGAAGCCAAAATTTGGGTCGGCATGGGAGCTGGAGTTTTGAGGAGTAAAAGCCAAAATTTGGGATGGAATGGAAGCCGAATTTTGTTTGTGGCATGGGAGCCAAGTTTTTTTTTTTTTTGTAATGGCATGAAAGCCGATTTTTGAAATGCCATAAGAGCCAGGTTTTGTGGCGTAGGAGCCGAAGTTTTTTTGAAATGGCATGAAAGCCAAAATTTGGGATGGCATGGAAGCCGGTTTTGTTTTTTGTTGGCATAGAAGCGAAATTTGTTTTTGGCACGGAAGTCGGTTTTGTTTTTTGTTGGCATAGAAGCCGAAATTTGTTTTTGGCATGGAAGTTGAGATTTTGTGGCGTTTATAGCCGATTTTGTGGCATTTATAGCTGATTTTTTTTTTAAAACCAAGTTTTGTTTTGTTGGCATGAAAGCCAGGTTTTGTAGCATTTATAGCCGATTTTGTGGCGTTGATAGCCGGTTTTTGTGCGTTTAATGCCGATTTTGTGGCGTTGATAGCCGGTTTTTGTGGCGTTTATAGCCGATTTTTGTGGCATTTATAGCCGGGTTTTTGGCATTTATAGCCGATTTTTGGCATGAAAGCCGGGTTTTTGGCATTTATAGTCGATTTCTTGTTTTTAAAAATGCAAGTATTGACTAAAAGTTGCCACCCTACTGAATGGTCTTGCAAGTATCGATGAAATGTCACCCCCTTACTCATTCGGTTGCGAGTATCGATGGAATGTCACCTCCTCGCGAATTTGGGCGCAAGTATCGACTAAGTGTCGCTTCCTTGCTTCTTTTTTTTTCAAAAATTTTGGTTTTGTGGGTATCGATGGAATGTCGCTTCCCCACTATTTTTGAAATTTGAGGTCTTTTTTTTTTGGACCTTGGTTTTTGTTTGAATTTTAGGTTTGTGGATATCAACTGGAATGTTGCATCTCTACGATTTTTTGAAATTTTGCAAGTATCGACAAAGTGTCGTTTCCTTGCGATTTTGAAATTTTGGAAGTATCGAATAGGGTTCGCATCCTTCCGATTTTTGGGTTTTATGAGTATCGACTAAAAGTCGCTTCCCCGCGGGTTTTTTCTTTTTTTTGAAAAGCCATTTTTGTTTAAAGACACGAGGGTCGTAAATTTTGATTTAAAACCGTTTTTTACTGTAAAAGTCAGGGTGGACTATGGTGAAAATTCCTGAGTCCTGATCTTGTTTCAAACCATGAATTTTGGGTTCAAGGATCGAAAATTTTGTCAAGTCTAGGAAGAGGCTCCTAAACTTGGGTTTTTGGATTTTTTTTAACAATGAAACTATGAAAGTAAGCATTGTTTTGAGTTATTAGAAATCTCAACATAAGGATGAAAAATCTAAAAAAGGCGGGTTTGACGAACGAGTACCTGAGAATAGGCTCTGGCCGCGCAAGCACTGCTCTGACCCAATGGCATAAGTCTTCAAGGGTAGTACCGCTTCAAGAACTTGCCGCTGATGGGCAGCATACATCTATTGCCTTCCATGTTTAGAAGTGTGTATGCGCCGTTGGAGAAGACTTTGTCGATGACGAATGGCCCCTCCCATTTAAGTTCGAGTTTGCCTTTGGATTTTTAAGCAAAAATCATTGGCCTTTTTACTGCAAGAACCAAGTCACCCTTTTTGTAGGCGCGTTGCCTGACCTTCTTGTCGAAAGATCCTGCAATGCGTGCTTTGTACAGTTCAATGCTTTGTAAGGCTTCAAGTCATCTTTCGCCGAGATTGTCCAGTTCTTGGAGTCTCAGTTTGACATTGCTTTCTTGCGTCATGTCATTTTGCAAAGATACCCTTAAGGAAGGAATTTGTGCTTCCAAAGGGACAACAGCTTCGCATCCATAGACCAGAGAGAATGGTGTGCTATGGGTTGGCCCTCGAACGGTGGTTCGATAAGCCCACAAAGCTTCAAGCAATTTGTTGCTCCAGTCTCTTTTGTAACTAGAGACCATTTTCTTGAGGATTTTACAGAATGTCTTGTTGAAGGCTTATGCTAGTCCGTTTGTTGCGGGATTGTACAGAGTCGAATGACAACTTTGGATTTTGTATTTGTCACAAAACCTGTAGAATCGGTGATCCCGGAATTGCGGTCCGTTATCATGGACGAATCTTTTAGGTATGCCGAAGCGACAAATAATGTTGGTGCGCAAGAATTGAAGGACTGATGAGGTCTTCATTTCGCTGAGCGCAAATGCTTCTGACCACTTGGAGAAATAATCCGTAGCGGCGAAGATGAAGCTATGACCTTTACTTGATGGGGGAGAGATAGGACTTATGATGTCCATACCCCAAGCTTCGAAAGGCCATGAGATTGTTGTAGGATGTAGTCATTCTGGAGGCATATAGACATAGTCTCCATGAACTTGGCATTGGCGGCAGCGTTTAGCAAATTGCATGGCGTCAGCTACCATGGTAGGCCAATAATATCCTAACCTTTTTATCTGATCGTAGAGCTTGGGTCCAGCCTGATGGGCTCCACAAAGACCAGCATGAACTTCTTTGAGGGTTTCCTCAGCCTCTTGTTGTGACAAGCAGCGCAGAAGTACTCCGTCGAAGGATTTTCTGTAAAGCATTTTTGAAGGTATGTCCAAATGAAAGTTTGGGGCTCATCTTTGAATGCCTACCCATTCTTTTAGATCTTCAGGGAGGATTTCGAACATAGTGTAATCGATGAACGAATCTCTTCAGTCGCCGATCGGAGGTTTGAGAATGGAGATCCGACTTCCGGCCAATTGGTGGCATTCAATAACTGCTTGGTATGTGTTAAGAGGAGGGAGAATCCTTCTTTGACACACTGTAATTTGCATGTTTTCCCCTTCCTGGATCGCCATGGATGCAGCAAGTCCGGCCAGGGCATTTGCACGAATGTTCTCACCTCTGAGGATGTGGGTGATATGACAGATGTCAAACCTTTGGCAAAGTGATTGTGCCCTGCTGTAGTAAGGCAACAGATCAGGCTTCCTAACTTAATTTCTGATTCATCTAGTTGAAGATCAGTTGAGAGTCCCCAAAGACTTTCAGCATGGTGATGCCGGATTCGAGGGCTAGTTCCAGTCCCACGATGAGAGCTTGGTACTCAGCTGCATTGTTTGAGCATGGTTCCAATAGCGAGAAAGCATGTGGAATCATGTACTTATCGGGGCTAACAAAGAGGATGCCAACTCCCGAGATCAGCTTTCTTTTTTCATTTGTCCTGGTCGTACTTTCAAAGTACATGTCCTAGGAGGCATTTGGTGAGAAAGTCTCCACGTTGTAGACAGGTTCGTCAGGGAGATCATCTCTAAGTGGGGAATCTTTAGGCAACGGATGCTCTGCAAGAAAGTTTGCTAGAGCTTGCCCTTTGATTGCCTTTTGTGGTACATACCTGATATCAAATTGTGATAGGAGGATGGACCATTTTGCCAATCGGGCATTGAGAGAACCTGCTTTTGTGACTAGAACCTTTAAGAGGTTGATCCTCGAAATCAGGTAGACTGTGTTCGAAAGAAGGTAGTGACGTAGCTTTTGTACGACAAATATCACTACAAGGCATTCTTCTCGACTAGAGAGTAGTGATGCTCCGCACCTACCAGCATACAGCTGAGGTAGTATAGAGAAGCCTCTTTTCCCTCGTCATTCTCTTGTGCGAGCAGGGTGCCCAAGGAATGGTCGAAAGCTCTTGTGTACAAGATGAATGGTTTTCCCGTGGTAGGGGCAGCCAACAATGGAAGTTTAGTTAGGTACGACTTGATATATTGAAATGCTGCTTCACATTTAGCATCCCAAACAAAGTTCACACCTTTCTTCATTAGGTGGGAAAAGGGACGGCACTTCCCTTACAGATTGGAGATGAACCGTCGGATGTATGCCAACCTCCCTTAAAGCCCTTTTAGTTGTCTTAGGGTTCTTGGAGATGGCATTTCTAGGATAGCCTTGACTTTGATGGGGTCAAGTTCTATCCCACCTTTCTGAATTATGAATCCGAGAAACTTACCCGATGAGACACCGAATAAGCATTTTAGTGGATTCATCCGCAGTTTGTGTTTGCGAAGTTGGAGGAAGACTTCTCGAAGATCTTTGAGATGGTCTTCTTTTCTTTTGCTTTTGACGGCGAGGTCATCAACATAACATTCGACCGTCTTGTGCTGCATATCTTGGAATATCTTCATCATAGCCCTCTGATATGTGGCACCAGCATTTTTCAGACCAAATGGCATGACAGTGTAGCAATACACACCAAATGGGGTCCGACATTATGTGTGTTTTCCATCTTCAGGTTGCATCTTTATCTAATTGTAGCCAGAGAATCCATCCATGAATGTCATTCGCTCAAACCCACAGGTGTTGTCAATCATCACCTCTGGTACGGGGAACGGGAACTCATCTTTGGTGCAAGCGCCATTTAGGTCTCTATAATCAATACAGACCCTGATCTACCCATTTTTCTTTGTCACGGGGACGATGTTGGCCAACCGTTCAGGATGTTGTTCCTCACGGATGAAGCCGACATTTTTGAGTTTTTGAACTTCTTGTTCAATTTTGTCCATCACATCCGGATGGAATCTTCTTTGGCCTTATTTAATAGGCTTGATATCCTTTTGCAGATTGAGTTTGTGGACTGCTATATTAGGGTCTAAGCCAGACATTTCAGCATAAGACCATGCAAAACAATCAACGAACTCACGAAGAAAAGAGATGCTCGGGTAACTCATCATCTTTTATATTCTTGCTTATGAATAGAGGACGTGGGTTATCTGGTGTTCCCAAGTCTATCTTTTGAACATTATCTTCTGTTGGAAGGTTCGAAGGTGGTTCGTCCACAATATTTTCGGAGGCTTCCAACTCAACGAAACCTTCTGGAGTTTCAAGGGCATTTTCAGGCCAAGGTTTTGTTTCTGGCCATGGGTCTTTAGGATTGGTGATCGTCTCAAGGCTTGCTATGAGATGGTCCCAATCGCCTGTTGAAATTGGGTCTAAGTAGGGCACTTCTTTTGGAGACGATGGCAGACGATGGCTTTTCTAGGTTGGAATGCCACATGTCTTTATCATAGGACAATTCCTCTTCAACATCAGAGAAATCATACGAATTGGTAGAGCTTCTTGGATCCTTGACAGGTGACTCTTCAAAGAGATATCCAGGGAGAGCAATGTCTTCAAAGACATGAGATGTTGAGGCTTGGTCGGCAGATCGACTCCTTAGCATTTGTGTCAACTGTCTCATGGGAGCGTCGGGATCATACCCCAACCCATGTGAAGATCATTCTATATGACCGTAGAGTCTCCAATCTTCCAGTTGACTTTTGGTCAAGGCGGGCTGCAATGGTTTGAGAATACCTGACCTTGCCCCAGACCGACTGGGTTTTAAGTGTCATAACCCATTTTCTTCATAATAGCTTGTGCCATAGGACTATATAGAAATAGTTGAGGCATACCTTCATTTTGGAAAGGTTCAAGCAAGGAGTTTAACGAAGAAGCTTCTGATCTGTGAAAGAAGATTGGCTTCTCTTCTGCTGAAGTTGTCGGAACAACGAAGGAAGCAGACGTAGGATCTTCTACGTCAGCAAGCATCTCTATTGGAGGTAGAGCAGGCTGAACTTGTTGAGTGTCAGCTTGGCTTGGTGATGTATCTATCGTCTTCCGGTTCTGACTCTGAATCCATGTCTTGCATGATAGACACGAGGGAGACGACAAACTTGCCCCCGGACTTTTGCTTTCTCTTCTTTGCTCTGGTTGTTATGACCAAGGGCTTGGAAGATTTGAGAGAAACAATGAAGGGAGATGGATCTCTCTCTTCAGATCTACAGGAAGGTTTGTTTTCTTCCGATGATCGCTGAGGAGCCTTGCCTTTATCTTTCTGGAGATTTTCGACAAAGGGTGTTATTTCTTTCTCCTTTTCTTCTTTTTCATCTTAATACATCTGAGCATCTGCAAAATGGACTTCTTTGCCTTTGAAGGGTTTTTTGTCTACAAACACTCGATGTATCGAGCCGTCGTTGCCAACGAACTTGATGCATTGATGTAGAGTTGAAGGGATGACACCATTCTCATGGATCCAGGGACGTCCAAGAAGGATATTTTAGCATGAGGGGGTTCTTATTGCATACACAGTGACTTCAGAGATAAGGTCACCGATTTGCAACTTGAACCTGATTTTACCGATAGGCCTTTTAGCGCTCCCATCGTACCCAAAGATAGATACAAACGTGTGACTCAGCTTGCTAGGTGGGATGCCCAGCTCTTCAAGTGCCGAAGTAGAGATGAGTTGAGTGCAAAACCTGGATCAATCTGGACTCTGTGTATCGGCATTTCTTTAATGTACCCTGTGAAGTATAGGGGTCGGTTATGCTTTGTCTCACCTAGCAGGAGGTCATCTTTACCGAAGGCGATTGTTGCACTTGTTGCTTTCTGAACTAAGAGGCATTCAATGCCTGATCCCTCAGTTTTCTTCTTTTCTCCCTTTGATGGAGTATTTGATTTGTTGACCCTATAGTCCATTTCAATTTGTAGGACTTGTGGGGCATGTTTGTTGACATCCGCATTCAGTCTTTGCAGTTCTGAAATGAGACTATCACGAGTTTGTGGAGACATTCGTAATAAGTCTAGGATGTGTAGTCATGCAGGTATGTATTTGAAGTGCTCAATCAAGTCGTACTTGAAAGCCTCCTTCGGGCCTGCATGTTCATTATTGTTGCCACTTGGGGCGTTTACATTTTGTGTTCCCGAAGGAAATACATAAGAAAAAGAAGAAGGTTGGTTGTAGTTTTTGTGGTAATCCCGGCCAGAACGGGTAACTCTACCAACTTCAAGGGCTTCTTGAGAAAGGCCTTCATTTGAAAAATTGTCCTTGGGATCCAAGGGTTGATCCTTCTCGTTTACTGAAGATGTGTCTGCAGCAGAGCACCATCCTCAGTGATTGCGTTGCATGGAGCATTTTTCGGGAACAAATCTTGAAAAGCATCCATCAACTTTTCTCCTTCATCGAGTAATTTGTCGGTCCAGACGTCTCCTATGAGCTCAGGTATCTAGGACCAGCTGACCAGGTCTCCATCGGCTAAAGTCTCTTCAAGTGGACCGGTCGGAAGAGTTGTGAGTTGCGACGTCACGGTTTCAGGGGGCGAAGGTTGAGAAGATGTTATCTCAGTGGAAGTCACCCGAGAAAATGTGGCTCCGGAAGATATACTATCAGGTGTAGCCGGAGAGTATGTGTCTTCTATAGATGATGCTTCAGCGGCACTATCATCCGGAGTTATCGCATCGCAAGTTGCCCTGATGGGAGATTCCCCCAGAGTGGACTGTTGGGAGTCGGAGTCATCATCGGATGTGAGAGGATCATCTATCCAGCAGTCTTCTCCATTTTCAGGAGTTGAGGGAGGAGGTACCTGTTGATTTTCAGGGACTTCCGGTTCCGAATTTTGATCGTGAAGATCTTGCTCTTGTTCTAAGGCAAGGCGCTACAAGATCTGCGCATACTCTTCAGGATCAGGCATGGGAGCCAAATCTTCTTCTTCGTCTGCCCCTTGTGGTTCAACATGATTGAGTTCCGCTGGAGCGTTGACGGGTGCTGAGTCAATAGCATTTCCTTGAACAGGTTCTTGGTCTCCTTCATCAGCGAACCAGGATCCCTGTTGCCTATATGGGTTATATCAGATTACCGGCATAAGGTGAGATTCGAGAACCCATTCTTCGTCAAAGAGGTATTCTCTTATTTCAATGGATTCCTCCCACTCGTCGGTGTCACTGGCGATGTCACTGGACTCGTATCCATCCATGGAGAATCCAATCACCGAATTGCAAGAGTATAATGCCCCTTGCGCAATTTCATTTCTGAATTGAGGTGGCATGAAATCACCAAGGGTGAATTTTCTTTCCACCTTTGAAGCCTTGGATTCTTCCGTTGCCCCCAGCGAAGCAGTGGAAGAGGTCTCTGCCTTTTCAGGGACTTCTTGTTTTGGTTGAGCTTTCTCCTGCTGCTTGAGCTTGCGGAGTTGTCTCTTGGCTTGCCTTCGCTGTAGAGCGGTATGCTTTATTTTGACGATCTCCCAATTTTCATCTTCTAGGAGATCGGGATGTACCCATATAGGTTGTCCGTCAGGTGTTGGATAAGAGACCAACTCTTGGGACGTTTGGGTCATTTTTATCACCCTAAAGGAAGTAGTGGTCTTCTCTTTTGGTGATTTTGAAGTTTGTCCATACGACACCATGTTGACAGAGGCATGCCCATAGTTTTTGTCAAAGGTGATGACTCCATTTTTCCACATCTCGTTGATCTTCTCTCTCACAACGAAACATTGATTGAGAGGGTGCGAGATCATTTGATAGTATGGACAATATCGAGGATCATTGGTTTTGCCAACATCTCCCGGTCTTTTGGGCTCAGGCAGGGTGAGTTTACCATTTGCTACGAGAGCCTCGAAGATTTCTTCAACATCTTCATCGAACGGGTATTTTTTCTTTACTTGTTCTCTAAAGGCATCAGAGAGTTCAGGTTTCTTACCTGCAGCTTTGCTTTCAACTTTCTTTGGCTGTTGAGGAGATGACTTGGGTTGCACATTAAGAACCTCCTTTTTCTTTGGCTTTGAGGTCGTAATGGTAGCCGGCTCTTTCTTTGATGATGACTGCTGACTGTTGAGGTCACTGATCACCGTTTCAGCCTCCATAGAAACTTCTAGGAGTTCTCCCAGGTTCTTTGATTTGTTGCCGATAATCATGGAGCGGATTCTCGCTCTCATGTTGTTACAGCAGATGTCGACGAGCGACGCTTGTGGTAGCACATCTGAGCACTTGTATGCCATTGCCTTCCACTTGTGAATGAAGTCGTAAGTTGACTCATTCTCTCCCTGTCTTAGGCTACAGAGTTGTGCCATAGTAACAGGATGATCCTCACCTTTGAAGTGGGTCAAGAAGCGTGTCTCTAGCATGGCCCAATTTTGGATGGAGTCTTCCGGCAGAGTGGAGTACCAATCGAAGGCCGTACCTTTTAGGGTACTTACAAAGAGACGGATCTTGAGGGCATCTTGATATGCGATAGCTCCCGTCAATATTTTGAAGTGGATGACGTGTTGTCTGGCTGAACCTTTCCCCGTATATGTTTGGAGAGTAGGTTGCTTGAATTTTGTAGGGAACGGGACCGAGTCCATCCATAAGGGATATGGTGGCTTGATCCCATGCTCCTTTAGTGTATCCTCTTCTTTTGCTTTAGCGAGGATATCGTCAACATCCTTTTTGGTAAGGGCGTGTGACTCACTGTTTTCTACATTTTCCTCGTTATCGGGAGGAGATTGGTTGTTTTCTTAACGCTACAAAGTGAGAAGAAGATTCTCCATGAGAGCCTCAATCCTCTGCTGACCTTGCTCCAATTACTGGATGCGTGCGGCCGTTTCATCCGGAGGTGGATTACGAGGTTGCTCAGAGTTTGTAGCCAAGACGTTCATCCCCCGTGATTTGAATGAGGAGATTGTCCTAGTGACTGAGCTGGGGCTCATTCTTGAAGAGCTTGAGGAAGGATTACTCCATTGTCCCTAGCTTGAAGGAGTAGAAGATTCTTCCAGATGTCTTCGCATCCAGGAGACGCTGCGAGTCACCGGTCGTCGGACACGAATTTTGGTTGCCGACTTCTGGTGTCTTCTGGTTTTGCCAACCATTTGGACAGCAGCAACTTGACTGGGTCTTTCTTTTTCGACCCATTTTTGGGAGACTTGGAGGATAGGATGCTGAGTCCTTTGCTTCTTTAATCTCTTTTGTCGATACAACATGCGGCGACGTATGCGATATGCAATTTGAGCTTTTGTCAACTCTGGCAGGGCTCTAGCAATGAAGGATGTACTCCAGCAAGCGCAGCAGCCAAGCATGTCTTCTTTGAAGCTGAGCATAGACAGGATTTGGACTCGGTCCTTCGACTGTCGTAGTGAAGCTTTGAATTTTGCGAGTTCAACCCCCGTTGAGATAAAGGGTTGAACTGCAGGAGTGCAGGCCTTGGCAGGTTCTTGCAGAGGACTGGTGATGTATGATTTGATTTTTGGCTTGTAACAGCAAGCCGACTCATGATGGGTTGCCTTCTTTGTCAGGCAATGGGCTGGTTTCTCCTCCTTCATGTATGCAAGAGGATAGAACCGGTTTTCTTTGAGAGGGGCCAGGTATGCTGGCCTTGTAGATGCTCGAGACCTCCTTTGTTTTGGCGAAGGTCTTGGGGACCAAGTCTTAGAGTAGACCTGGTTCTCTGCAGGTTGAGGCTTCGTGGGGTTGCCACGGGCTTCAGGTTTCTTCGTGTTCGCCCTTGGTGTCATGGCAGTGACACATTGTGGGGCGATCTTCTACTTCTTGGCAGGTGCGATTTCCTCTGCGGGAAGTGGGAATGGTCCCATCGACCCGAAGATGATGGTCCGGGGAGTAGAGGTCGACCGGGTGTTCTGAGATTTGCCAAGGGAGGTAACGCTTCGGCAGCTAGTATGGCGCTTATGAGTGCGCTTGTTTTGCTTCTCCTGGAGCATAATCTGGTACTTGTTTTCATCGAACGTGATGGTTAATAAAGCTACCATTGTTAGTTTTGGAAAACTTCTGAAACAAGACCACGCCCATCAGTAATCACAAGAATATAGTGATCATAAATGGGAAAGAACTGTGGTTTTGTCTTTTCAAATTGCTCGAGGGAACATAGCCCAGTCCAGGCGAGACGAAAGAAGGCAAAAAGCCATAGAGGATACAATTGTTCTGAACGCAAGTACAGGAGGCTCAGAGCGAGCATTCCAGTGACTGCTAGAAGCAATTGTGGACCTTAATTCAAATTACCGAGAAGCGAGACTCACTTGAGGTAAGATGATATAAGGTTGGATAAACAAATGTGTTGGTCGCGAATACAGTAGACCCGGTAGGGCGTACTAGCACCGCTAGGCACAAATGTTGCAAATCGCATCCTTGGAATGGACACGAGATGGGATTTTTGAAAGGTCAAAATCAGGTTCATAAAAGAGAGCAAATGGTGTTCCAATCTGAATAAGGGCTAAAACATTTCTGTGAGCGCTAAATCCAAAAAGGAGAGAACCAAGATTTCTAAGATGTAAACTAAAAAATGACGAAAGTTTTTTTTTTTTTTTTTTTTGAAAGTTTTTGAAGGACCACAAAGGTTTTCAATTCGGTCTTATGAAACCTTAGTAGATAGATCAGCCCCCATGTAAGGGTAGGATTACTTAATGAACTCGTTTGGAGGACCCTTGCCTCGAACAGTCTAGCTGTCTCCACACTCTGGACAAGGCTTTTCTTAGATCCACTTCGGTCAAAGAACGCAATTGGTGCAACCTTAGTGGGTTTTGAAAAATTTTTGATTTTTTTTTTTTTGGATTCATCAAAGAAAAAGAACGGTATTCCAATCCGAATAAGGGCTCAAACATTTCTGCGAGCGCTAAATCCGAAAAGGAGGGGACCAAACTTCCTCAAATTTAATTCCAAAGAAAAGATTTTTTTTTTTTTGAAATCCCTATCGGATTCATCAAAGAGAAAAGATGGCCCATCCCCCGATAAGAACAATAGCTGCGAACATTTCTGTGAGCTATCAAGTTCAAAGGGGAGAGGATCAAAGTTTCTCAAATTTGAATCCAAAAAGAAATCATTTTTTTTTTAGATTTTTGAAATTTTTTATTTTTTATTTTTGAAATGAGAAAGAATGGAAATAAGTTTAAAGGTAGAAATTTTCCAAAAATCCCATCTCATTTTTTTTTGACGCAAGATCCAACATAGGCTACCAACTAGAAAGGAGCCTAAGAATTCAAGCATCGCGTTCTCTAATGAACTGGTCCCATCGGGTATGCCAGCTTGATGGACCCGATTTCTTTTCTCTTTCCTCTCCTCTCCCATCCGTCCCCGGGGTCGCTGAGAGGAAAAATCGAAATGGAGGCAGGAAAGGGGGAGAAAAAAAAGGGCATCTTATATTTTTGTACGGGTATCCCAGATTTTCTATTCTACTTGGAATTTAGAAATGGTGATCCGAAGATCCACCTTCGCAAGTAGAAAGGAAATCATCCTTTTTTCTAACTTTCCAAATTGCACATATATTTAAGAAGAGAGACAATTTTTTAATGCCATTAGAGGCGATTTCATTTTTGTTTGCCGTGGAAGGCGAGTTTGCCATGAGAGGCGATTTTTTGCCGTAGGAGGCGATTTTGTGCCGTGAAAGGCGATTTACAAATCTTATCAAAATGAAAGACAAGAATTGTGATTTTTTTGTCTCTTAAAAAAAACAAAGTACAATAGAAAAGTAAGAAAGGGAATTTGACTTCTCAGGAGATCGTGGGAATTTGACGGTCGCAAGTCATGTATGGACTTCGTCATCATCCTTCAGAAGAGAACGCTTGATGCTTTGATTTTTTGGCTTGGCTTGGACTTCAGTTTTTTAGAGGATAAGGACCAAGGGAAGGTCCTATACCCAATGAAAAACGAAGAGACGGGTTAAAGAGCCGCGTCTTGGCCATGTTGAGTAGAAGAAGAGGGGCAAGGGACTTTGATCACCTTTTGGGTGTTTGTTGCAGCAGAGTTTCTTCAGAGTAGCAGGACTTCTAGATCTTGAGTTCGGAATTCCGGGATTCTCTGTGTGTCTTTTGACTTCTTGGAGTACCTCCTTTTATAGGCATTTGGTGGCCTTTAGGTGACTTTATGGGCTTTAATGCATTAAAACCACATAATGGGAGGAGTTGCAAGTTTTAAATCCTTTGTTTTGTAACTCTTTTTTCTTGGCTTCTGATTGGCCGGTGGAGATAATGGGCATTTAATCGCCTTTAATCTCCATGATGAGAGGAGTTTCATAACTTTAATGTCATGATGATTTGGACTTGTAACTCTCATTTCCTTGCTTCTGATTGGGCCGTCCAAAATAATGAGTTAATGATCGCATTTAGTTGGGTCAATTAACAACATTAAGTGGTTGCCGAGGAGTTGAAGAGTCGCGGGCCGTGCCGCGTCTTTTGGAATTCTTCTTGCAATGATCGACGATGGATCTTCATGTTGATCGATATCGGATGATCATGCAACTTCAGGCATTGGTTGATACCAGCGGGCCGGTGACATCTATCTTGTCGATTTCTCGATCGGTCGGACAGAAAGTGCACTTTCAAGGTGGATCCGAGATGTCGACGAAGATCAGTCATTTCCGAGCATCAAAAATCAGATTCTCAGGAAATCACAGGGGCTGGAACTCCTGAAATGCGAAAAGAATCTGAAAAGGTGGCGAAAATCCGGCGACCCGGTCCCATAGGTCCCCTTTTGTCGACCGTTTTTCGAGCTTTTTTGCTTCTTTTCCTCCTGTATGTTTCTTGACATTTTTTCTCATTTTTTGGCTTGGTTCTTTTGGAGAAAACCCAACGAGAAGTCGTGCAAAACCAGGCACAAAGTTTCCTATTTTTTTGGAAAAGCCGAAGACTTTACCGCGTAGAGTTGCCGATTTTTGTCAAGAGTTGAAACTAGGTCAAACGATGTCGGAATGACCTGAGATTTGACGTGGAGCTTCCCGAGCAGTAAATAGGACCAACCATGGGCTTTTATTTGAGTTTCGAAGCCGTTTGGGTTCCCGTCATTGCTAGGCTTGATTTTGTTGTGAGGAAGGTGTCTAGCTTTGATGTGTGGTCAACCGATGCCCGATTGACCTGAAATTTGACAAGGAGCTTGTTGGAGTCATTTTGAGATGATCCATTAGCTCTGATTTGGATGTTATGGTTCCGGGGTGCTCCGACGCCGGTAGCGTTGATTTTCTTTCGAAGAATCAAAGTCGGGTCAAACATTGTCGGAATGACCTGAAATTTGACGTGCAGCCCTTTTAAAGCATGTTAAAGCCGTCCATGTGCTCCGTTTGATGAGTAATGGTTCCGGTGGTTCTCGCCGCCGAGGAGCTTGATTTTCTTTCGGAGCGTCAAACACCTATAAGAGATTCAAACACCTATAGCTAATTTACAACGTAATCATTTATACTCTAGACACATAGTGACCAAAAACCTAAGCCCATACCATCTCTGCAGGAAGGTTGAGATCAAATGATTTATAACTTGACCAGAATCCAGTGGTTAGGACAGTAATAGTCAAGTTCATCCCAGGGTTTGCATGAGGGTTATTGTTAAGATAATCCTCAAAGTTTGTTTGATTTTCCCTAGCTAATGTCAAATCTGTCACCTATAATAAGCAATATAAACAACAAACATAAGCACAAATCGTAACCGTTTAGATTTGTAAATGGAAAAAATGCACTTCATGAAAGATGATTCATATCAACAAACCATTCCCTTCATCTTCAAGGTGAACTATCCACCACATTGCTGCTTTGACTTGGTCAAAATACTCCTCTCATAGTCATCATTGGCACTTTTGTCAAAAAGAAGCCTACGAGCAAGCTTTTTCCTGCAAATTAATTAAACCAAGATGGTAATAGGACAACAATGAAAAAGAATTTACAGTTATTGAAGCCAAGTATTCTAAGCACACTATGAAAAGAAAAAAAAAAAGCATGCTCATGAAAACAATACCTATAGAATTCAATGAAAAGGTCATATCAAATGAGCAAGTTAAGGAAGGAAAATGAGTATTTAAAAAGTAAAACTAAAAAACATTGCAGATAATGAGTTTTGGTTCATATCAAATGAGAGCAAGTCAAGGCTTCAATACAGCCATAAGGTGATGTGTCATGTATCAAACAAAAAGGTTCAATCTCTATTTTCACTATGAACAATATGTAGCATGCAACTGTAATATAATAAGATGAAATTTTTTGTGCTTGAAGAATCAATCATAGTTTTAACTTGAAGCACCCATCCCCTTCATGATTCATATTTATGTTTTCATTTTTTTAAATTCTTCTAAATAATCTCAATAACCATATCAATGAGATTTAGTACCTGCATAAACACAAAGTTCACTAAGCACAACTGTATGACAAGCACTAGAAGATATGGTTGCAGGTGAAATAGTATTGTAAAAGAGTAGAAAATTACCATCGGTTTCATTGATTATTCAAGTAAGAACCAATTCAACTGCAACCAAACATTATTGAAAATAAAAACCCCTCAGCCCCAATTGATAAAATAATAATAATGTATGTTAACATAGATAACTAAAATCTCGATACTACAAAAGAAAAGGAAAAACAGAAAGTAAAACTACAATATCATTAATCAGAGTATAACCCATTAAAATTAAATGCATCAAGCCCATGTATAGTGATGAAAACAACTTAGAAAAAAAGGCTATATCAACGTATCCGTCTCCTACGCTAGAACGGCCGGCCTAAGCGAGGCTAAATTAGGTAGCCTATATGCTCTCAAAATGGTGTTGTTAGACTGCATTCAATTCTTCACATGGCTTGTAATCATCCATTTGCATCGCCTAAAGCGTAAATGGCATATTCTGGAGTCAACTCGCATGAGTTGATGAGGTAGGAGAGTGTGAGAGATGGTTTATGTGGGGAGTTTCTGTCACATCCTGAACCCGAGAATTCCCTCATTAGGGGGGTTCCCAAGGTGTGACGCGCGTACTCTCGTGAACTTACACCTGTTCCAGACCAAATCCGAATTCACAAATGAAAAAATTCCACTTTACACGTGTGAGGATTACTCACTGACACGTGTGGAAGTATGTACAATATCAATATCAAAGCTATGAGCAGTCCATTAACCAATCTCTTACATAACAATCAGTCTTTACAAAGCTAATAATTTAAACCATCAAATGCATACTTAAGCTAAGTGAAAGGTGCACTATCTAGTCTTAAGCCATAATTACCACTCTTATGCGTACTCCGGCGGTCAAAGTCAACCATTGTCCTTACCGGTCAACTCTCTAATCTGGAGAACTATCAATTATCCTCCTCGTTAACCTGGATCCTTGTGACACCAAGTGTAGCACCATGAATACAACGATTCAACAATGTATAAGTAATTAAGATTAACACATGTTATTTCAATTTGAGTTATTAACGGAAGATTAAAAGAAGTAAAATAATCGGAGGCTAAGCACATTGTGCATTAAGAATAAATCATGATTTATCAAATCACAAATCAATACTTACATTCTATTGGCTACTACATTTGCTCAATTCTCCCTTAATAGAGAGCATGCGTTTTGGGTTGTCACCAGTGACCCGGTCAAAGGTTCTCCTTGCTACCTAATTCTGGAGTTTCGGTGCTCCAGACTACCTATTGCGCAGCAGCGTTAACAATTCTAAACCAAGACCCACCCCGGTGAGTATCGTCCGGTCGAAGCTAAGTAGTGCTGACTCATTCAATTCAATCACCATGACTTGAGTAAGACTTATACACTCAATTCATTTCGAATCTTTAGATTCCATTCCAATTCATTTCAATCAATCTAATCATATTTACTTAGTCCGCTATTCACATCAATGTATGATACATTTGTAAGACAATAGCAATAATCATTGAGAAGTAATACGAATAATGCATATAACAATTCTTGAGATATTTGAGGACAATAATAAAATCAATAGCAATATGTAAATGCAATTTGATTAATAGAATCAAGGAGGTTTACTAATCAAACCTAATCTAATTACCCTTCGTCACTAACCGTCCATTTCGATATAATTTTAGCTAACTCGCTGCACGTGCTACATTTTCTTGGTGTCACGTTGTGTATGTGTGAGGTACATCGGATTCCTCTAAATCAACACCCAAGGTGAAGTTCTAGACAAGACGGGCAAGCACATGAGATGATCTCAGCCCAAGATTTCTCATGTGTTATGATTTCCATCTGACTATGATAATCGGTGATGGGTACCATTCTATGGACCGACAAGGCTAATCCTTTACACCTTAAAAACTTTATTGGTTTAGTGTTTATGCCACAATCATCTTTGGGGATTGATTATGAAGGGTTTAGTACATGGGTTCCAATTTAGGGTCCAAACTAGATTTAAAGTCTCTTTTTCCAAAAAAAGATAAGGCCTGATTCAATGGTCTACATTTCAACTTCCACTCCCAATCTCTGATCATTAGGATGTGTGGACCAATGGTTTGTATATTCCAAGAGCTTCCCCACGATATGTGGAACTCCAACATCTGCCGTACGGATCAAATGTTATGGTCGTTCAAAGTTTACACTATTGGGCCTACTGGGCCTACCCACTCGAGCGGGCCCAATGATCCGCTCGAGCGGACAGCATTCTGTGACCAATTTTCTGGGCAGAAATTGACTAGCCCGAGCGACCAAGTGGCTTGGCTAGAGCGGGAAGCACACTGTACCCATTTTGCACACAGAAAAACTGAGCTTAAATGCTCTGTTTTCTGGGGCCTATTCTCCATACCTAAAACCCAACTTTATAATGTATAAACCTGGACAAAAGGGACCTCCAAAGTGCTCATGAAATCTATAAATCATCCAATTTACATTCCACATTAATCCATTACAAGAACCCATTCCAATATTAATCAAATTGAAGGAAATGGGCTGAATCTAAATACACAATTGAACCTCATTATTCAATCAAGGATAAATCACATGCATACATTAATAATTGCTCATTACTTGCCTTAAATGGTGCTTTCCCCTCTAATCTTTCTTCTTGATCCAATCCAAATAAAACCATCAAAATTCTTAAGCTCAAATCACCTTCCTACAATGATGAATGCAATAAATGGAAATCTATTAACATGCATGTACTTTAAATGAATCCAAATAGTTCATACTAAGCTTAGAAGATCATTTAGAAGATGGGTTATTACCAATAGAGAAGATTGGATGTGGAATGGAGAGAAATAAACTTGAAGAAGATGTTGTTGATGATGGGAAAGATGATGGACTTGAGATTACTCACATATACAGCTCCTTGGTTGATTGTGATTAAGGAAGAGATGCTTGAGTGCAAACCTTGTCAATGGAGGAGATGAATTAATAGTTTGAGGAAGATGGAGGCTTAACTAAGATTGAGAAAATGAAGTTGCAATCCTTAACTCCAACTTGCAAGAGCTCTTCTAACCAATTGAGGAAGAAGGAAAAGAAAGATGGGTAGAGGAAGATGAAGAGGAGAGAAGAAGAGAAAGAGGACTCCTCTCTCTTAGTGAAAATGGAGAAACAGGATGAGGGACGGTGGTTTGATTGTTTAAATGGGAAACGTTTCCCAGGTTTTGCATGCAAGTCCAAGTTCTCAAGGAAATTTGGGGAAAAGGGCTTGGGGTTGTTTTGGGCTTGGAAATGGATCAAGATGGGTTGGACCAAAACATGAAGATTATTGTTCATGACATGCTTAGTGAAATGTACCTAAACCCATTAGACTTTGGCAACACATGTGTGCCTCAAAATTATCAAAAAGGTCATAGGTCTACCTAAGTTGGTTCAACACTCCACTAATCTACTTATTCTATCACAAGACCATCCAAAACATATATTGGACACCTAATTAAGATTAGTAGATGTTAAATAAGCTTAGGCGGGGTCAGGGTCTTACAGTTTCAAAGATTAGAAACTGATTTGAGAACTAGGTTTTGAAGGATATGAGCATTGATTGGATGTTTAACAATGATTTGAAGTAGTAGTTTTCTTCTGCAAAATGAGAGTAATATGAGTGAGTGAAAAACAGAAGAGATGAAACAAAAGAAATGTATATGTAGCTGGATTTCATCTGTAGGTGTCTCCATGAATGCATGGAGGTAGCACAAGTAACTCTTACCAATTATTTGATGTGTTGGTGTGTGCATGAATGCATGGAAGTAGCACAACTAACTCTTACCAGTAATGCAATTTCTAGTGCCTTAGTCCACAGACCACAACTCCTTTTTACCTTTTTGCAACAAATTTATGCAAATCAAGATACCTTTGATGGAAATTGAATCTGAGGCATGTACTAATTTGAGGAATCCCTGCTATGTAAGCTAGTGTTTTTGTTCATTGGCCTCTCTATAAGTACGTTAAAAAACCACAAATCATTGCATGTACTAATTTGAGAACCCCTGCTGTACGTTAAAAATAGCTCAAATATTTAAAACAACAGACCTCATCATTGTTAATTTAATAATTGCTTCATCCTTTTGACAAGAAATAGAACGAGCAAGTATTATCATAATCAGCAACACACAATCATCCAAGAATGGGTTCAGTCCACAACTCGATCATTATCGGCAACAAAAGTGTAAGTAGAAGGTCACAAGTCAAACAAATCAATCTCCATCCACATGGCAAGGCAAGAATTATGTGATGCTCTGTCTTTGGAAAAATCCAACAACCCTCTTTCAAATTCCAAGGCATGTACTGGCGTCTACCCCAATACAACAAGATCGACCCAATCGTCCTCTACCTATGCATGGAGCACGCTTGAAGGTTGGATGAAAAGAGACCCCAAATGGCCTCCTCAAATGAACTCTCAAGCTAAGAACCCATGTTCCACAAACAGTTTTTGGGGGCCTTCGGAGATAGTGATTGAATTATTTGGACATGAGATACGTGACTTTTTCATGCTATGTTGGCCGAGAATTTACAATAGAGCATCAATGAATCACTCTTGGTAATGTTGAATGTTAATGACTATCATTTCTCTTCTTCTCCATTTTAGAGTAGCTCAAATCCAAACAGGCCCCAAAAACTATTTTTTTTCCATCATTGGATTGGAGTTGTTATGATCTAGGGCTACGAGAAGAGATCAATCACGCACAAAGAACACGAGATTTACGTGGTTCGGCTTTTGGCCTACGTCCACGGGAAGACAAGAGAATCACTATGCAATCAGAATAGTTGTGTACATCCTAGAGACTCTAGTCTCTATTTATAATATCAGCCCCAAACCCTGTTACACCCAAACCCTACTTCTAATCACAGTAGACTTACTATAATAAGCCTACTTCTAATCAAAGTACAACTTGGGCAATCCAGGAGCCCAGTTAACTAAGACTTACTAATTAATAGTGAGTCATACTAATTAACAAATTTCCACCTTAGCGAACATTGAAGCTGATCCTCATGCATAACACACGTCTCACCGTCTCCACCTGCCCATGAGGGCACTCAGGTACCGAACACACCAATCAAGTCCAAGCAATGCTTGAACTTGAATTTAACCCATTCCTTCATGAATGCACCAAATTGCTTGTACCATTGTCTAGAAGCTTGCTTCGACCCGTACAATGATTTCTTCAAATTGCATATATGATCAAGAACCTTTGTCTGCACTCTACCTGCACAGGAAGCTCCTTCCTCTTCTTCGTAGAACCGCTTGCATCTGATGGCCTGATCTTCCCCATCAAGAGACTCAATCTCTTCAGTCATAGTTGTTGCATGTCGACTACTTTCCAGCCATTCCATTAATTCAAGAGACTCATTCGTCAATGCGTATGCAACCATATCATCACGGCCACTGTCTGATGTCGACGCATACATCGTCATATCCTCAAAACCGTATCTAACCGGCGGTTTTCTTTCTCTCTGCGGTCTGATGGGCTCTGATACCACTTGTTAAGGACTATGGACCACCACAAACTCCACATTGGTATGATATTGTCCACTTTAGGCCTAAGCCCTCATGGATTTGCTCTTGGACTCTACCCAAAAGGCCTCATACCAATGGAGTACCTAGTCCTACATATATGCCCATGATCTTTCCCATTTCTAGCCGATGTGGGACTTTGGTTGCACATCCCCAACAAGAGTTGGGGAAGAGAGAAGGAAAATTGTTTCTTTCTGCCTGCCCAGGGTCGATATCGACCTCATCACTTAAAATGAGGGTCGATATTGACCATAAAAAAATGATTTTGGGGAGAATTTCCCTATTCGATGCATGTATAGATAATTTGATCGATTCGGTCCAATGGCCACATTAATTTTTTTTCAGGTAAATTCCTCTTATATCTTTAAAACCTCTAATTATCAAGACACTACTTAATAAAATTCACAAAGAAAATACTTAAAATTTTAGAAGTTAACGGATAAATGCTCCCTCTCCTCACCTTTGCCGTCAAGAAGTTGTCATTTGTATTCACCTGGATCTTCATGATCATTGCTCTATTGGGCTTTGCAATTTTTCTGGCACATTTCATGCCATATAAAAGGTTGTGAATATATGCACAGGTGAACGCCCACAAGGGATCGGGCCCTTTATGCATTCATGATGCAACATGTTATTTTCTTGGAATGGTCATGAGAGGACCATTTGTATTCTTAGGCTATATATGATATAGGTAAAACTACCGGAAAAGTCCTCATAGTATGTCATAGGTAAGATTATGACCCACTAGTAGTTTAGAGATAGGAGGGGTCCTCTGGGTGTGTTTTTGTCTCTCTTTTTTCGTCATTTAGTGATATGGTCGATATCAACCATTCTGTGCTAGTTCTTCTTGATTTACAGAACCCAAATAGAAAGTCAGGTTTTCTCTATTTGTTGCGGTGCTGCTCCAAAGCAGTGGATGTGGCTAGGGGAGGCAGGGAGAGGGATGATACAAAGGAATGGAGGGTAGCTAGCATGGGGTCGTCTTCGTCTTCGTCGGAGGGAGGTTCGCCATGGAGGGAGAGGAGGAGGGAGAAGAAGGGAGCTAGGGGAGATGGAGGCCAAGTTATAGGAGGAGACGAGGAAGAGGGCCCGGGCCTGGAGGTAGTGGGGGAGGGAGGGGATGAGGGCCAGGGACCTGCAAATCCAAGGAGAGTGGGAGGAGGCAAGGGCGGATGCTCGTTAGGTGGGCCTGCAGATTCAACGTTATTGTCTTCTTCTTCTTCTTTTTTCTTTTTTTTTTTTTTTTTTTTTTTTTTTTGCGATATGGTCGATATCAACCATTTTGTTGTATTCAGCAAATAAGACAGTTACATTTTGAAGAAAATCTGACTGACATAATGGTTGATATCGACGATTAGGGATGGTCGATATCGACAAATCTTTCAATCAGATCTTCTTCTAATGATATATATTCATTGATTTGGTATTTTATATATCTCCATATATTAATTTATTGAACAACACATTAAGGTGAAAATTGAGTTGAATTTAAACACAAGTACAATGAAAGTGTGTGCCTGAGTTTGAGTTGAACTTATGTTTGTTAAGGTATGTAAATCTTGAACCGAGTCAAGCTTGAGCTAAACTAAGCTCGTTCGTCTTGTATTTTATTTGAGTCAAGTTTTGGTTCATCTCAAATTCAGTTAAATACTTCTTGGCCTAACCTAAGCACGCTCAGCTTGTAGTTTATTTGAGCCAAGTTTCAGTTTATCGTAAATTTAGTTAAATGCTTTGCAACAGAGCTTGAAATCAAGCCATAAATCTTAAAAGCTTAGGCAAATAACGTTTAACCAAGGCAAGGCACATTTAGTCTGATATGCCACCCTATAAAGTAATTTATCATGCTACAATCACAAAGAAAAAGAATATGGTTTGAACTTGGAAGTGTTACTCCCTTAACATTGTTCCAGTTGAGCAAATAATAATAACAACTACAACAACGCTAAGCTCAATTTAGCTCATTGAAAGCCCAAGGCTCAACCAACCAAAAAATATACAATTTGGACCTATTTTGTCCCAGCCTTGTCCTTTATTGTTGCAAGGAAGTTTGGACATGGGGTTGTCGAAGGGCCTGGCTAGGGTCGGGTTGAGGTGGGTTCAAGTGCAACTCATTTATAATAGGGCCTCAAAATTAGGCCTGGCAATGCCTACGGGCCAATATGTCTAGCCCAAGTTCGGTCGTCAGGAAAAATGTCAACCTCAAGCCAGAGACTAGGCCCAATTGTTTAAATTAGTAAACATTAAATTATTTCTATGTCAATTAGTAAACATTAAATTATTTCTATGTAACTGCGTAAATTAAATTCATTTAACCACATAGCATAACTTGTTTAAGTTTTGACATGAAAATATGAATAATCCCATTAACTCAATATTTTTTTTTTGTGAGCCTTAAGTCTTTAGTTTGTTGTGATGGTTTTAGATCATTATGTCTAATGCTAAACGTGATAAGCTCCATGATTAATACTTTAAGAGTTGTCTTTTCGATACTTGAGATTCATCTATGAACTTTTTTATATTCAATCAGTGCAAGACTCCCGTTGGAGAAAAATCCCCCTACATATATGTTGAAAATATGGTAGGTCATAAAATGGGCTAGGGCTGGGTTAAGACATTGGCTTTAATGTCAAAACCCATGCCCAACCATCATGCAAATGGGCTTTGCTTTTTTGGATCGTCCCTAGTTCACGGGCCTAAAAAGAACATGTTCAAGAGGGCCGGGCTCAATGGCCTTACACGCTACCCCAAGCCATTGCCAATCTTATATAGTATAACACAAACAATGCTTGGTAGCACCGTTGGTTGGGCTACTCCGTAACCACCCGGAGGTCTCAGTATCGAAGTCTGCTAATAAGTTGGGACACAGGCCATTCTCGCCTGACGTACCCAGTGAGTGGAAACAGGGGGAGGCCACCACTCTGGGAGATTTAGTCAGGTGCTCCAAAATATATATATATATATATGATAACATGATTAATGCATTTAATTAACAATGCGAAAGATTGTGCTAATCATATCATCTATCATTTGCTCAATCTTATGATAAGACGAACCCATATTAGAGTATAATCTGAGATACATCACTGACAAGGATAACATTCATTTTGAATCGTTTAAATTGTTAATACTTCCATCTGTAATCTAATTTTGACTTTAGATCCACTTACAATGAAAATGGATCCGGATCCTCTATTTGGTCCAAATAAGTTTCCCCTATTTAGACAGATAAGGGGGTACCACATGAGAGAGATGTGCCGCATGGAGGAAAGGATATTTTTTTAATTCATGGATGAGCAACTCTCCCATGTGGCACCCATGATAGGTCAAAACAGGTTTCCTGTGTCGTCCAAAGACGGGATCACTTTCCAATGAGGATACATCTAGCTGTCCTATGATATTTAGAAGGGAAATTACTGAGTTGCCCTCCATAATAAATAATGCAAGCTGTCAAAAGGAGGGCAGTTTCGTCCAAACGAAACTTTTTAAAAACAAATGGCGCGGTCTTCGTCTCTATATATATATCTAGAGATGGTGTGTGACCAAATATGCATCCTTCATTCATGTAAGAAAGCAACAATCTCTGCATTATCTCCTCTCACGATCTGAGTTCTGACGAAGCTCATGCAAGAAAACATCAACTCCATTCTCATTTTGTAAGGTACAGGCACAAACCCTAGTTCTTATTTTTTGTTTTTTCTTCTAAATCTATTTCTGTAGCTCCATGTCTGTCTCTCTGTTGCCATCTATGACATTTTGAGTTCATGAAATCGCTTTAAGTTCTGAGATTCTTGGGTTTTATGGTTTGTGCAATTTCAAGACTCTTATAACTCTGAATTCTCTTTTATTTGGAGTTTTGGCGTTTTGGTTTCTCCAGTTTGAAGTTTTAGATTGAGTGTCTGCAACATGAGATTTTGGGAACTTAGGGGGTTTCTTGGATTGTTTTCGTGTTGCAATTTGAAAATTTTGGACATTTGAGGTTCCAGTTATTTCTTGGTGAATTCTGGGGGAGCTTAGGTTTTTTGGGGTTGGTGCTTTAGGTTTTCTTTCTTCTCTCTATAGATTTATTTATATCTTCTTCAATTCCAATTCTAATTGCGTCGGGTGTGGTTGGGTTTTGAGAATAGTAGTTGGGTTGGGTAAGTGTTGATGGTTTCCACTCACGATGTGAGGGGTTGAATAGAATAGGTATCTGTTGGGGCTTTTAATGGGTTCTATTCATCTTTTCCTGTTTCCAATCTCATCTCATTTGATTGAATTGAATGAATATTTTTCTTATTGGATTTTTGAATTCTTCGTTCTACAATGTGTTGGGCTGAATAGGTATCTGTTGGGGCTTTTATAGGGTTCCTTTTATAATTTATTTAAAAATATATTGTTCAAGAAACCCAAGCTTCTCTTTTAAGAAATCTTTTGTTACTGTTCAAAAGAACATTGTTGCTTATACTTTTCTCTGTTAAGAAAAAAAAAAGATTGAAATAACTCAAGCAGGTGTGAATTGGGGCGGGTACAGTTCTAAACCCGATTCGTTGCCAACCCTAGTAGATATCAAACCCGCCTTGCAGTGGATGGGAGATACTTAAACATGCTAGGAAAAGAATTATTTCATTTAATATTTAATTAATATATATAAATGGGGGTGTTCGTGGGGCGGCTCGGGCTAGGCTGAAGTTTGTCTAAGCATAGCCCATTTATTTGTCTTGTGCAAAATAGCCTGATACAGCACACTGACCTGTTTGTCAGGCCCACCGAGTTCCATTTTCAATGTCCTAAATATATTGTTCTGTCTAGGGCCTTAAGCATATGTAGGCTTAGGCACAGCTCATTTGGAATTCCTACAAAGTTAGGCAGGTCATTGCAATCTGGGCTCAGGTTGGCCCAACTATGAGAACATTCATGTATAAATAGGTAAACAGTTCAAATAAAAGAAATATAAAAGAAGAAGGGAATGAAAATGATGCTGCTTGAACCTAACTAGAGTTGGAATAGGTCCGGAGCTGCTGTGGCTTTGCAGAGCACAAGTTAGCTAGTCTCCTCATATTACCTAATGTGGGACTTCACCTTTTCTAGAGTAATTCACCTTCTCTAGAGTAAACCATGAACAATTTTTTGTAAAATTTGTTGAGTAGGCTTCCTCTTTTCACAGAATAAATAAGCCTTTCCAAATTCCAACTCCTGTAAGAAACGGTTTTCCACTGCATGGCAGAAAATAATTAGTTACCACTTATAACTGGTAGACAAAGGTCCATAAATCAAATCTTGCCCTTTAATATGGTAGACCCTAATAGCATAGTAGATTGTGAAACCACTCTGTCAAAAAAAAAGTCAGTGAATCGCCTCTGAGTTCTAAGAGCTAAGCTGTTATAACTGCGCATGTGACAGTCAGTTAAGTTAGTTCAGTTTTAGTCATGACTTCTCTGTTGTTCACATTGCTAACGAATTCCACTGTGTAACTGTTTTAGATTCTCCTTTAACTGATTCTGTGTGTATATATATGTGAGAAGCTTCTGATGTAAGATGTTGCTCATGAATGAATGAAATGAGCGTAGGCTCAGATCTTCTTCTCTCGTCTTTTCTGTTTTTCTGCTTATGGTTTGAGACCCCAACTTCACTTTGATGGGCTTCAGTCCCACTGAATCTATATACACATAATTAGTTTTAATTTTTTTTTTAAGTAAATCACATTTTACGAATGATATAGTTAACAATGATCTCTGCTTCGATCAAAATAAAGTTTTAGGATTTGAAATATCATTGCGGCTAGTGTTTAATATGATACTTTGGATTTAAAACAGGTGGGGTGCAAAATCATTAAATAGGAAGGCCCAAAAAAGAAGAGGGCTTAGTTCGGAATCTATATGATTTTTTAACATATTCATCTTCAGAGTTCCACAAATTCTCTTTTGATGAGATTGATGCGAGTTGTTACTATTTTTATACCATCAATTAATTGTTTGATCACTTTTTTAATTCTTTAATTCTCTTCTTCATGTTTCAGGTTATATTTTCACTTTCATAATATGGGTAAGAGGAAGATAGAAATAAGAAAAATTGAGGACAAGCAAAAGAGATTTGTCACACTTTCGAAGAGAAAAGAGGGTCTGTTTAAGAAGGCCAAAAAATTGGCACTGGATTTTGGAGTGGAAGTGGCTGTAATTGGGTTCACGGTTGCTGGAAGACCATTCTCCTTTGGAAGTAGTTCGGTAGATGATATCATTGATAAATATGATCAGAATCATCGCCTACAATTTACTGAGCAAGAGAAAATTCATACTGTGATACATCAAGAGAAATCAAATATCAAGCTTATTAATAGCGAAGGGTCGATAGGCAATGAGTTGATGGAGTATGCTTCAGCCCTTACAATGTTGGAAGACATGCCAGTGCCGACCATGGCCGGTATCTCCCAGAAGAACAATCGCGTGGATGATCATTCAATTGATAAGGATGCTTCCTTTACATATTCGGGTTTAGGAGAGTACAGTAAAAGTTATTATTGTAACAATGCTCCTCCTCTAGCTGAAGTGCAATACAAAAATGTGAATGATATGAACTCATTGATAACTTCTAGTACAGGCGACAAAATTCTGGTAGATTCTTCTTACCATGTGTCACCCGGATGTGGCACTGATCTATTTTCAGCTGATGACCTTAGCTGTTCTCATTCTATCCAAGATCCAACTTTTCTACCAGTTCTTAGAGAATATGAACTTGATGATGATTGTTGCAATGAGATAGCTTCCACTTCCAGAAGTCATCACTACACAACTGCTTCGCAGGGTAACTTTAATAGAGAGACAATTCAAGGGAGTGGTTTTCCTTTTATCAACGCTGATCACATTGCAGATTTGTGGCTAGAGAAATATGCTACCGACTCATATTTAGAGGAAACAGTGGCTGATTATGAGACAGAATTATTTCCAGTGGAAAATGTTACTAACTTACATTCAGAGAAATCTGGTTTGTTTCAAACAAATTTGGTTACTAAAGGAGTGCCCCCGATGGAAGCATCTTTTTGTTACTCGACTTCTCAAAGTAATCAGCAAGCATATGGTGAAATGATATCTACACCAAGTTCCTCTTCTTTTTGTGCGGGAGATTTTGAATATTCAGATTGGTTGCTTGATGGATTGGAAGCAGAGTTAGATCCGACTACTCAGAGAACCCAATAATAGAGCAAAGGGCTGATTACTGTAATTTTTTGATTGTTTTGATTATTTTTTTATTTGTTACAGTTCCTCAAAACTTTCTTTGATAAACAGTGGGATCAACAGTCTTTAGCTCTCATTTGTTTTATCAATGTAAATTGCATCCAATTTTGCATATCCTGTCTCTAAACCACAAATGTAATATTTTAATACTAATTTGAAAACAATTATCAAGTGGGTTGCATTTGAGTTACTTTATTAAGCAGTACCGTTATTGTTTGTTTTTGTGATTGTGTTCTTTTTTATTGGTTATAGATCCGATGTTTCATGTCAATTATTAGGGCTTTACGATTTGTGTTTCTTTACTTCTTGATTCTTGTTGTTATTATTGTTAGTGGTGGTGGTGTTAGAATTATTGAATCGGGAGCAGAATTAAAACCCTTCATTTTTTTATGTTTTCTTGTTAGGTGTTACACCCCAACCCGAGTTAATCGAGCTTAACTTTAATTAATCGCGATTAATGCATCTTAAGCATGATTAGTCAATTTAATAGTGATTAATGATTGTAATGGATCAGATTAGTCTTGAATGAATGAATTAAGCGTAATGAATGAATTTGGAAGAGATTGGCTTAATCGAGTTGAATTTAGACTCAAATTAGTGAGATGAAGGACTTTTTCGTAAATACGAAATTATGTGTATTTCGTTGAATGTGGTGGAAATTGATACTATCAGGTGTATCTCAATGGGTACAATTCGGGGTATGTTACATACCCCGTCCCCGCCCCGATGTGGTACAATAATGAATATAATAAATAAATTTTGAATTGACTATAAAAAAAAGGTAAATTAATTTATTTTACATGGTAAAAAGCACATGAATGATTCATCTATGTTGTCTCTATGCCTTTAATAATATTAAAAAACAATCTCCCAAAATAGAATAAAAAGATTTCCCCGCATAAATATTTTATAAGTGTGGGGCACTGTTAGATTGTTTAAATTTTTTTAAAATATCTAAAATTAATAATATAAATTTTCCTTTTCCTGAAATTTTACCTATTTAAAGTGAGATTTTATTCTTATAAGATTTTCTCTAAGCCCTTGAAGGCCACTAACATACACTTGAAAATATCATATATGTTTTGAGACATTCTTTATAAAAAAAGACAATATCTCTCTAAAATATCATGAACTCCATCAATACATGGTTTCACTCCATTTCTGGTATTGAACTGACTACATAATATATGTTCCAATTTTCCCTCAACAAGCTTACCCAACTTTTCATGGTGTGGGCCCCAACCATATGCATACCAACCACAGGTAAGAAAAAGATTGGAAGATCTTAACGAGAATCAAGTCGAGTCAAAATTATTAATAGTTGATGGTCAAATATCATTAAATCTCATTGATTTAGCAGGAACCTCACTTTAAGACCAATGAACTCCACTTACTAATAAAGAGGTTGATTACATATAATTAAAATTAGTATAATTTATAGTGTTGTTAGTATGATTAGAATCATATTAAGTTACTAACTATAATTTACTTTGCTATTATAAGTTACTATAATTTACTTTGCTATTAAAGCATGATCCATCATTCTATTATATATTTATATTCGTTTTATTTAATATGATTTATCTTGTCACAATTTAACATTATATATGATTAAAGTAAAATAAGCTTAGATAGATTTTTTAACAACTTTAACTTCATTAAATTTGAATTAGAGGGAATGGGATCATATTATATGCTTTTATAATGTCTCATTCAATTACATGTTTAACTTTAAAAAAAGTCTTCAATCAATCTACTTAACCCTTAATAACAACATAAAATCAATATATACATTTACATATAAATATGTTTATTTATTATAAAAGAAATCTAATATATATTTATATTTTAGAGGATTATTAATTTCGGGGCGGGTTATGGGGTGGTATTTCGGGGCGGGTTACGAGGCGGGGCATGGGGCGGGGCTGGGCAAGAGCCATACCCATCCCCGCCCCGCCCCGGATTCGGGGTATGGTTTTTTTCCCCGTCCCCGCCCCATCTAAGAGTCGGGGCGGGGAAAACCCGTACGGGGCGGGGCGGGCACTCCGGGTTGGGGCGGGGCGGGTTAAAAATGCCATCCCTAGGCTTTACATGAATCCCAGAAGATGTTCAGTCGGTGAGTTCTTAGCAACAGTGAGAAAGAGAGAGGTTGAGAGCTGCTCTTCTTCATTTCTTCTTTTTGTGATCACTTGTGATCAGATTTGAGGTTTTCAAATGATTTCTTCTTCAATTTCAAGAGAAGGATCATCTTCTTCACTAAGGTGGTTAGAGTTCTTGGAGTACGTTTGAGGGAAATCTCAAATTTCCATTGACCAAACTGTCAAGTGAGCAGTTGAGACTCTTTGTTAGATTTACAAGTGTTCATATGTGATTAGAATTAATGTTTGTCATAGATAGTTCATAAAGGATTCGTTTTGGAATTCTTACATGGTGTTAGGGTTTCAATTGGGTGGTTTATACCAAATCAAGCTCAAGGAAAAAGGGGTTTTGTGTCAAATTGCATCTAGAGGCAAGTATAAATAATGATTTGTGTTTAGTATGGTGTTTCTTGAGCTTTATTGTTATTTGGTTTACACCTTATGCTTAGAATGTTATTTGAGTTGTAGATTGTTTAAATGGATTGCATGATGAATAGAAGTGTGATTTTGATGTGTATGGAGATGGTTATTGATAGGGGAACAGGAGGTTCCATTTTTTACTGTGCAGGTTATGAAGTGAATGTAGAGAAAGAGGAAAGAAAAAGATCGGTTTCAGGTTCTGCAACTGGATTCGTTGCAGGTCCGATCGATCGGACTGTCACTTAACTGTGACAAAATTCAAACTAATCGATCGGACCGTAGTTTGAGTCCAGTGAAAATTGGTCATCTTTTAAGTTAGATTTTGGTTTAGGATCATAAATGGACTATGAAAATTAGTTTAACGACTAATTCTAGTACGGTTAGTGAATAAGGATTTTATTACTATTCTATAAAATATGATCTTTGGATTTGATCCAAAGAAAAGTGTATGTTAACCAAGGTAATAATTATAACTCAATGGTACGATTAGCTTTCAAAACTAATTGATAATACGTTGATAAATTTGTACGGAGTTATTATAAATGTAGAATGTCTTCCTGAATTTGAAAGACAAAGCCTATTGATCATCTCAAGACTCATCTCAAGGCTAAGAGTGTTGTTTTACCACCATGGATGTTGATTAAGGGATTTTAATATACAAAATTCACATAAACTGTGATGTCATCAAAAATAGCATGTACATTAAATAACTGATGATTACATCCTAATGGTTGGTATTAGATAATGGAACATTGATTTCTGTCCAAGTTGAATTGTAAATCGAAATTAAATTGAATCCGTTAATTGGAATGAAATGGAATTGTTATATTGTTACTGTTGAGTATGGCACTACATGGTGATTTCTGTAAGCTCATTGAAGCTGTATCTGCTGCAGCAGAGTATTTGGGGTGCTCCGGAACTCCGTGGTGATATCAGTTGTCCCTGGCCTGAACTCTGATAAGTCCCACAAGATATGAATCCTTCCGTGTGGAAGATGAAAATCCTTCCTATGATGGAAGATGGAATATGAATTGAAATTGAAATACTAATGTAGTTTGCCAAATATAAGACTCCTATTGATTGTGAATGAGAATTGTATTGTCTAACCATGAGTTAGATGAATGAAATGTGTAATTAACATGTTTAGTCATAAGATTGTTTATACATTGCTGAATTGTCAAATTCATATTGTTATTGATGGCATTACAGGCACAGCTGCTCATGCCGGTCCTTCTGAGGCCACAGCGCCGCCGGAGACGTCCATTATGGTTCCTCCAGGAGGATTAGTGGAATGGAAATGATAGGAAACAAATGAGAGTTTGAAAGAGAAAACTTTATTATAAATAGAATGACATTTTACACTGTTAATCCTTGCATTGTATATAAATATGCAAGTAATTAGTTTGTTCATAGTGTAAATGATTTTGTGTATTACTCAAGCAATGTATATTTTGTATTTCCGCATAATGTATTTTTGGTATCCCTTGTGAATGTTATGTGTTGAGATTCACGGGAGTAAGTATGCGACGCGACTCGGGGTTCTCTCGGATTAATTATAATCTCGGGCTCGGGTCGTGTCATTAGGCTTGTTTTCCTACGAAATTTATTTTCTCTGTTGATTGATCCCCAAGAGTCATTCGTTGCATGATCTGGCAATTTGAGGGTCTTGATTTTGAAGATGAGTAGGTTTCAATAACCTGTGTTGATTAATCCTACTCTCTCTCAAAATACAAGTCTGAAATGTTGTGGGAGAATCAGCTAGCTATCAGTTACTGCTGCTGCTTCTTATGTCTCTTTGATTTGAAAGATTGAGATTTAAGTGTAATATTTATTTAGGAGTTTCATTTTAGATGAAGGAAATTTGGAAGTGAAAAGGAGTGGCAGTTTTTTTGTAGTGTATGTACAATGGATCTGTGTTTATCTTTCCTTCAACTCCTCTTGACCTGAGTCTTTAGGTTTTTCTTCCAAGGGAAGTTCTATTAGATAATTTCTTCTTTTGGAACCATGGATTGCTATTTGAATCCAATAAGATGTGGCATTACTGTTTGGTTTTATGATTTTATTGTTTTTTGCTTGGTTTTGGAGCTGGCCATTAGTTTGAAGCCTCATATATAGTTGTCTTCAGAATCTTAATGTAGTCTTCTGTGTCACTTCTTTTAAGAGGAACATTTATACTATTAATGGCTGAGATTAAATACGGGCAGGATTGATGCAACCTTGAGTGGTGAGTTTTGCCTCTTTGGCCTCTCGGGCTTCATTTCAAGCTTGATTTTGAATGTTGGCTTGATCGAGGTATTTGAGCACTGGCTCCGGCTTGCCCCATATATAATTTGGGTTGGGTCAATACCTGATTTTGGAAAGATGAATCACAATTTTACTTATTAATACTTTAATCAAAATTTTATTGAATTAGTCAATGATCAATATTGGAATAGCTAAAACCTGTATGTCATAACTTAGGAGTGGTTTGAATCGTTTAAAGTTGGGTGACGAGGGATGTCAAATGGGTCGGGCCGACCTGTGATGGTATGGCCCGGCCCGCTAGTCAACGGCCCACGATAAGGCACGGCCCGTGCCATGCGCCATGCTGGGCCGAGGGATGTGGCTCGACTGGCTTGTTTTGACACGACACGTGATGGGCCGACCTGTCCACAACGGTCGCCCCGCAGGCACCATAATTATTAATTTCGTTTTGTTTCGGCCGAAATGGCCGAAATTTTTCGTTTCGGTCAAGTGGCCGAAACAAAATTTTGGCCAAAACTTTTCGGTTTGAATTTCAGTCAATCTCGGCCGAAATTCGGGATTTTGGCTGAAATGTGACTTTTCGACCGAAATGGAATTTTACATAATTAATTTTTTTTACTCTTTTTACACATATATTTTATACTTCTTATATTTTCACTAAATATAATTCCAAAAAACTTACTATAATGGATTAAATCTATATTTAATACTTTTTCTATTTTTTACTTATATATGTATATATATTATGTTATATTTTCCTTGAAATGTAATTTCGAAAAGTTTCGCCGAAATCCCAAATTGGCCGAATCTTTTCATTTTGTAGGCCAGAGCGAAATGAGGTCCGAAACAATATTAACAACTAAGGCAGGCACTTCCTCTTTTCTAATCTAAATTTTCACAATTCAGTTGGGTAATGTACCAATAGACATCCTACAAACCAGATAGTTAATGAGCTTAATTGGTGGTTACAGGCCGGGTCAGGGCCTACAAACCAGATATTTAATGGGCTTGGCCAAAAGCACCTTCTCTATGAGGAAGAATCATTTGTGGTCCTTAGAGCATCTCTAAGAGACACTTCAAATTTGGATATGCCTTTTTCAAAACAAAGGCTTATGTGGCAAAAAAAAAAAAAAAAAAGGCTTATGTAAATTTGGCATCTCACTTGGCCATTCCAGGAGAGATGTCAAATTATTATTTTATTATTATTTTTATTTAACCCTTATGTGCTTTATTACATATGTACACTTACCATCGCCATTATTTTATTTAAAAAGTCTCACTTTATGGTATGCCACATACTTCAAATCCATATAGGACTTGAAGTAATTGTTGGAGTCTCTCTCATATACCAATTAGAGCAAAAGTGCTGACATTGTCAAAAGTAGTATCTATTGGAGTTGCTCTTATGCTTCAAATAATTGCAGAGAGGATGATTGATGGTGTCTCTACTTTATTGTGGGGGTGAATGATATTTTGCTTAAAGCATAATAGAATTTAATATAAGAATTTTTTATAAATGAAATAAAAAAACATATGATATTACCAATACTTTCATTTGTTGACATGTGACATGGACTGTTCATCTGTTGCCTGTTGGGCCCAACATCGCGATGTCGACATATGAATACTCTATCTTGAACACTTATCCACTTTTCAAAGGGCACAAAATTGATAAGCCCACCAATTCAGGGCCCATGCATCTATGTCAATGGCCCATGTTACTCCCAGCCTCCCAACTCAGGGTATCTAGCGTTGTCGATGACCTACAAATGAATTGCTACACACCCAGATTTTAGATAAGTTGGCATTTGCCTATTCAGAAGTTCAATTCTAATACTAGAATAGCACTTGTCCAATTCAAAGGCCTTTGCCTACACAGCCTTTGACATAGATGCATGGAAAAAAAAATTAAAGAGGCATGCCAAGCACGGCACGTCCCGTCGCGGGCTGTGCCGACGGGTCGTGTCGTGCCAGGGTAAACCCCTGATGGGCCGTGTCAGCCCGGCCCGTGGCCCACTCAGGGTAGGTGAACATGAGTAGATTTGGTTGTATTAGGCTTAATGGACCGCAAGTTCAAAAATGTGGTGACTTGTGCTAAGATATTTCTGTCAATGGTTGGCCGTAATATCGAAGTTTGGTTTAGGAAAGTCCCAAAATATGTGTCAAATAATATGTTAATCATTTTTTCTAATAAAATAGAACTTTTCATAGAATGATGACACCATTACTTGGACCAGAACTGTCGGTTCAATTCTCCCTCTATGAATTAGTACGCTCTTTAAAAAAAAAACTTAAAAAAAATTCGGTTCACTCGAGTACTAAAAAATTAGTATGGTTAATTCGGGCTCTATTCTTCTCAACCTTATATTTTTACATTCCCAAGATTTTTCTCTCTCAGGGCTAGCTCTCGTGTAATGGTTTAACCCAACCAATACTCAAGGTCCTACTATGCTAATATGATGTGCAAGCAATCAAGCCAAGACTAAGACACACAGAAATTTCTAGTAGGTTTTTAACTTCTAGACAACTCCTAACCGGTTTGAAAAGTGCATCTAGGCCTTCAATTTGGTCTTAAGAAGCCAAATTGACCAGATAGTTCCCTAGTATGAGAGGTGGAGTCACAATGCACTTGGCAAGGGTCCCTATAATAACCTGGGCCAGATTGGGCCCAGATTCGTCTGGCCCATATGATACTAGATTGGGTTGGGTTGTATTAATTGGTTTTTCTCAACCTGCTCCCAACTCATTAAAGCCCTGTTTGTTATGTTTAGGTTGTTAGAACAACATCTCCTTCAAAGGAGGTTTCCGTTCTGATGCCCAGGAAGCAGTAAAGATCGAACCTTATCCCCGAAAATAATTTAACTTGTTATCTTCTGCATTTCTTTCCGATTATTCCATTTTGGGTTAAAGAGGAGAGGAGAGGAAAAAGTACAAAGGAATTTCCCTTAGAAGCAGCAGAGAAGGATCTCAGGGAGGAAGAAGCCGGAGGACTAGTGGATGCAATATTCGAGACCCCACATCAACCATGCCAGAATCTGCTACACTAGAAGGTGAGTGATATTTCTAAGTACACAAAGATATATGGGTTATTCTGTGTTTCCATTGATGATGAAGATAACCTAAATAGGTGAATCAGGGAATGAAGATCTGGTTATTGATAGATCTTGAAATTTCTTTCTCTATATAAGGATTTAGGGTTTGACCAAGATCTGTGATCTCCTTATCAAATTAGTAGTAGATTATAATTATTTTATCAGTTGGATATTATAATTGGATTATTTTATATACCTTAATTGTGGAAGAAGAAATCAGATGAAGCCCAAGCAATGTCCTGGTTGCAAACCCAAACCAAACGACAGACACAAGATCTCTCGATTTGGGTAGTATGATCACGTGGCCCACCTGATCAGGAATCACTCTCAGGGATCTGACAGTAGACCCCTGGGCGACCACAGTGTCGGTGGACCCATCTGGAAATGGGTCCCATCAGGCCCTCATCAGAATCCAGAAAGCTCCTCCATCGGTAATGTGGAGATTCTGGGTTCAAATGGTGGATTGGGTAGCGGGACCACGTGGGCCACTCGATCAAAGATATGTTCCAGGGATCTAATAGCTTGCTCATGGGCGACCTTGGTGGAGGCGAACCCAACTGGAATGGGTCCCATCTGCCCTCCCATCCGAAACCCAGAAAATTCTGTATCGGTAATTTTGGGCATTTTGTTTTTTTCGTGGGTTAGATTGTGGGGGCCACTGGCCCACCTGATCAAGGATCAGGGCCAGTCATCTGGTCCGCCCTTGATTGGCGACCAAGGTGGGCCAGGCCCCAGGCAAGTTAAACCATTGGAGGGCCCCCCATCTGAACCTTCCTTGTTTTGGTTATGAAGACCTGTTAATGGCCGTTGGGAGCAGACTTGTTACTGTTTAGGATTGATAAAGACTACTGCATATGATATGAGATAATGGAATGAGGAGAATCCATGTGATATGAGATAATGGAATGAGGAGAATCCATGTGGGTGTAGACTTTATCTCTTGGAGACAAGTTGTGGAAAGATGGATTATCAGGGAAAAGTAAGTGTTGCAGATGACAGTGGGCTTACATCAAAATGCCTGAGAGACATGTGGGGCCTATCAATTCACCTGATCTAAGATCAGGGCCAGTCATCTGGTAGGTCTTTGATGGGCGACCAGGATGGTCCTAAACTCATGATGAGTGGACCACTAGGGACCCACTATCCTTTGACCTCCAAAGCACTGGGCGTGAGACCCAGAGAGACGATCTGTGCTTCTTTTAAAAACTATGATGTTATTGTTTAAATGAATCTGTCTTTCTCCTAAACCTTCCAAAGAATTCTTTTATAATTGTTTTGGGTACAGAATGGTTATCTTGTTCTAGAAGATATAAATTAATTAATATTCACACTGAGTCTATTATGGATTGTATTTTAATGTGGGCCCCGGTTAACCTGTATAACTCAGAGATACATATATTATTAGCATACACTTGGTAGTATAGAAGCATGTGGTTAACTTATGAACTGAATTCCCAAATAAATGGGGAAAATATTAGTTTCAATAACAATCCTTATTTATATGATGAGACCTGTAGTGAGAACATAGGATCCAAGGCTATAAGAGTAATACCACAGAGGTGGGTACCAAATGTTGTAATAAAGTGGGACGTACATATATATAAACCCGACTATGTGGAACTAGTCTTATAACAATATAATTAGTGTGTATAATTCTATGATAGTGCTACCGAATGCATAATGGATATAAAAGAACTAATGAACTTTGTAATGAGAGCATTTGATATGAACATTATATGAAACGTCAATAAGGATCCCTACTTCTAGATATTGGATTGATTAGTGAACCCAAGTGGGCCAGGAGGAATAAGGTTGGACAGGGACTGAAATATTGATTTTAGAACTAAATTCCTTACGGGGAATTTTTGAATAAATTATGGTAAGGACTTCCTTTTGGGGGAGGGGACTGAAATACTGAAAACTCTGATGTTTGAGTTCCATTATGAGAACCCATAATTGGGATTACTGAACTTACTAAAGTTAAGGATTGAATATGAAACCTCTCTGCCTAATAAGAAAACTATATATGTAATCCACTATCATCTCATGAATTCTTCTGCACTTTTGTTAATGAATTATATTTATAATGACCTGTGTATCTGGAAATATTATTCACCAGTTTTCTGATAAGTGGTTTGCTTCACTTTAGGTACGCAATGTATGGGGGAGCCTGACAACGATGGGAATCAGCCACTGGACTTCAATTTGCGTGGCTGATGAGAGAGTGTTACATCTGGATAATGATGTTTAGGATTAGTGACTTATTGTTTCTTCAATAATATTGAACTTTGAATCCCTTATGATTATAGATTTGTTTTGTCCACAGACTTGATATTATTTATCTCTTATTACTGATTCTTTTAAATGAATTTAAAGTGTTGCTTAATTCTGAGTCATAACTTGATTTATGCAGTGATCTTAATTTTCTTTTAGTAAGACCCCGGGTCCTGATGAGCTCTGAGATTCGGGGTGTTACAGTCCCGCTTAAGAACCAAACTCCTAGAACAGAGACTGCCACCCTTTCTTGTAGGGACGGGACTTACATAGACATCGACTTGACCAAAGAACGCAACTGGTGCAACCTTTGGTGGTCTTCGTCCTAATGAGCTCGAATTCCTAGGGTCTCATTCCTACTTGATTTTAATTAAAGCTAGGTAGCTATGTGAGATGTGATTAAACCTAATTGGGCAAGGACTAGGTGATGAAACCCAATCCTTATCTTGTTCAGGTCAATTGCCCTTAACTAAGTGTGTGGGTCCAATTTACTTGTGTGTCAATCAAGCAATCACACTTTGCAAAAATTTTAGTCAATCAAGCACTACTTGCAAGTAAAAGATTCGTGGGGAAAAGTTTAAAAACTCTTACAGCGGGTCCACGCTAATCTTTAACCTGTTTTTTCTTTCGTTGCGGTTCTGAAATCAATTTTTATTTTTGGCAATTCTGAGAGCAACTGGTTTTCTTAAAAGCAATTCCCTTCATTCTAGAGTCCTTCCAAACCTGGAATTTTACCAAAGAGAAAACACTAAAAGTTAGATCTAAACAAACTACTGAAAATAGCTAACAATTGTCAATAAAATCCCTAAATTGAAACATCAACATAATCTAAATTTCAAAACCCTAAACTAATGCAATTTGAGTGAAAGATGCAACCATAAAACTCCTAATGTAGGCCTAAGTTGAATGGACACTTTGCTATTAAGTGCTGAAAAAATTCTTAGTGTTGGAACTGTTGCACAGGCCTAAGTTTATAGATCTATACGACCCACGTAAATTAATCAAAACCTAAAAGCAGTGGTTGGATTTTAATTTCCTAATATGGAAAAAAATCAAACAAAAAAATAAAAAATAGAGATGAAAAAGAATAAAAAAACAAAGAAGTTATGATATTGTAAAGTTGGCCAATTAAACAAGTTTCTCTGCTGATTGCAGAATCCTCCTGATTGATTGGTCATGTTTACGGTACTAAAAGTCTGACTTCATGAAAGTATTTCTTTTTTAAATTGTGAGGGTTCAAAAACTATATATCAAAGTTCAATCCAGGGAAATTTTGAGTCAAATGGAGTCCGTTTGACTGGTTTTCAAAATGCGAACTTTTGGGCAAAAACCAGGCCAAATCTATCAAAATATTAGTGCTGAAACTTGTTCTTAAAGTTATGGCATATTGCAAGTGAATGGCGTCTATGAATATACAGTGGCAAGTATGGGTTGAACCCAGAGATAGCGAATCAAGAATAAAAATCTAAAGGTATCACACATTAACAATGCATAAAACTAAAGTTACTAGAATATGAGATGTTGATAATAATAAAAAGATAATCAATAGTAATAATTAGATCATAGCATCTAGAATCCATTAAGCATTCCAAAACATCCTTTTTTTTCATGCAAACACATGCTGATCAGTTTTTATACTTCAAATCCGAACCCATTCAAGGCATCCAAATCAATATTTCTTAAAAGAGATGGTTTTCCTATAAAAGGTTTATCAAAACACCCAAAACCTCCTTCCCTTTATAACAGTGTTAAAATTACCAAATAATCACCTATCAAACCTAAGCATAGACTATAAGGAAAACCATATTCTCAAGCATAATCTCTCAAAAGTAAGCATAGATGATAAAAGGCTTATTTTAACATTACGAACTACAAAAAGAAAGGCACCTGTTGGTATTAAGACAAGCCTATTCTAACATTCAAGCACATAAAATAAAACAACTAGATCAACAAGAACTCACATGAATAGAAAGAAATTATGGCAAACTTAACTTCATCTAGAGCCCCAGTCGCTACGTTAACTGACCATTGTATGCAAGAAAAAGAAGATCTTTATTAAGAACGTTCTTAAGTACAACTTTAGCTCTTCCTAAACCTAGGTTTTGCTCGGACAAAGCCCAAAGCTACCTTAAGAAATATAGAAAAAGTAGAGATCGAACTAGAACTAGAGGACCTAGATCTAAAAGGGGGGAAGACAAGAAGAGGGAAGAGGAGAAGGGGAGGGGGGGTGGACGTCCTAGGCTAGGGAGCATTCCTTTGGACGTCCCCCCTAACAGTCTATTTATAGTCTGTTCCTCCTTTTTGGCTTGAGACTCCTTCAAAAATAAAAATTTGTCTTGGCTTGACTTGTATTAGGCCAAAAACCATGGCAGAACAAAATTTGTCAAGCCGAGATAGAGAAGTGTCTCGCTATAGCGAGAATGGTGCTGACGCTCAGTCCGATCCGGACTCTATGAGAGAGTTTGAGACGAATTGGAATTCTTATAGTGGGTTATTATTAGAAGACTATAAATTGGGTGATTCTCTCAACCCAAAGACACAACATAAGAAGTTAATTCTCTCTCTTGATCTGAGGTTTACCCTAAAAGAGATTTCTTTGTTTCTCTAGAACCATTGAAAGATTGTTCTGAATGGCTGCTCTAGAAGGTTTTTGTTGCTTCTACTCTCTTTGTAGAAGATTGATCATCTTGGTTGGCAAGGTGCGAAGAGATCAAGTAAGGAAAACGGTGCACGGTGGAAGTCGTGTTAGTGGATTCTGTCCAAGAACAACTACAATCCTTAGGTCAAGGTACAGACTGAGGTAGAGGAGCTATGAGTATATCTTGTAACTGTTCGTGAAATCTTGATTTCTAGATCATGGTTTTTCTCCCTTAAAAGGGTTTCCACGTTATATTTGTGTCTGCCTTCTTGTAGTGATTGCTTGGTAGATTTACTTGCTAGTTTTATCTTATTTGATTTGTTACATTCGATGCATTGATTTGATTAATTAGACTAGCATCCATTCTAGTAGGTCCTAAAAATCTTTCAACTTGTAAGCAAAGCAATTGTAATTGTAATTTGAATTCGAATTGATTTGATCTTCTTTCTTTATCTTGAACACAACTATGAGCAACGAGTCTCATAGAAAATTGTGTATAGGGGGAGAAAGTGTGGAGGAGGAGAAAGAGAGGATGAGGTGGACGTCCAATGGCAGTGGGCCCCAGGGTTGGACTTCCACATCCTTGGCTTTACTTGAGTGAGATTTTTATCTCCTTTCTTTCTTTGACTTGATCTTCTAATCCTTCTTGGTTTTTTATCTCCTTCTTGCTAACTCATCACAAATATCACTTGGACAACACATCCTTAATTCAAACTGTACCCGAATTCTTCTAGAATATTTTTTATTTGAAACTCTAATTTTGATTGGAGAATAAGAAAAATTGCT